>OX402056.1:15132500-16398125 GCA_947859365.1 Archips crataeganus | reverse complement strand
TTGAGCTGCTCTACATTGAATGCGATCAAGTGGAAGGAGTGGATAGATAGGAATGAAGGTAGGTAAAATGGGTTAGGTTAGGTTAGTTAGGTTATGTAGGTAGCTAAGTCTAGAGACGCAAAATTTTGCACGAGTGCTCTTCATGTAGCATTAATGCAGACCACGACGTAATTTTTAAGGTTATCCCACAAGAAGAATCTCCTACTACGAGTTCATCTTCAAAGCAACCAATACCCGAGCACGCATCCGTTGCAAAATAAAACGAATTTCGTACACTAAACACTAACATCGTGCGACGTCTGGCGGACTAGCGGAGAAGCAATGTGAAAGTGTAATGGTTCACACAAGTGTACAAATAGGGACGTTGACACCACAAATCAACTGACGTACTTTTTATGAGCTGTCAAAACATTTCTCCCATAGAGTTAGCATGGCAATAGCAACTTATGACATCACACTTGTTCACAAACTCAATCAACTAACTATTTATTTGTTTTAAAGAAACAAAAAATCTAATTTTGCAGTTAATCGAAAATAAATCTGGATTTCAGGGCTAAAATAAAGCGTTTTTTTACCGGAGTCGCGTCTTCCAATTATTTTTTAATGGCGTCACCATCCCTATTAGTTACAATAAAAAAATCAAGTGTCTACCTATACAGACGGATGACTGACGTACAAACGGCGGGGTCTAAATAGAAAATAGGGTCCGTTTCTAAAAAGGCTGTGTAGTACGTTAATTATACAATCGGCCGTCTATTTCACACTGTTTCTTTTCCTTTATCTTTCCAAAGCCATTACAAAACGAATAAAGTGGAGCTAGGACGTCTGAATAGTATTATGCTATTCTCACTGGGGTAAACTAATGTCTTTATAACAGACAGAGTTTATATTAAACTTGTAACCACATTCTGTCATAAATGTCAGTTTGTCTAAAAGTAAGTTCATATTCAATTCGTAGACAGCAGAATACATTTACAGCATTTTCGTAAATTTACCTACCTACCCTGAGTAAATATACCTTTTGGATACAAAAAGGTATACTCACAAAAAGTGAGAGTATAATAATAATAATAATAATAATAATATCAAATTTATTTCAGACTAGGTCCATATTTTGTTAGTTACAAATAGCTAAATACATTATAATATTGTCAGTGGAGTAAATTAATAATTTAATACATGACTATACGACTATATTTTATGCTTAATATGTAGGATTCAATTGTATGATTGTTTTTTTGGGTCAATAAATTGTTTTTTCTTTCTTTCTTTCTTACATGATTGATACTTGAAGAGAGAAGTACGTTCTGTGGCATTTATATGTTAAGTTATTCTCACACGTATAAGTATAGGTTTAAAAATGGATTCCTGTTTCTCTGGGTCGCGTCGCACAATAACTTGAGAACGATTTTTAAAGATTTCTAGTACCTACTTTTTAGAAGATATACTTAATAAACGGGATATACATCCGATTCCACGGATCGGCAAACGTAGCGTAGGACGTCCTCAGACTCGGTGGAGCGATAGAGCTGGATGAGGGTGGCGTGCCATAGGAAAGGCCTATATCCAGCAGTGGACGAGCATAGGTTGATGATGATGATATTCGATTTAAAGTAACTTTATCTTTTTAACTATTGGTGTAGCTGTTGTAAAGACTTGATACTTGGCAGATACCATACCATTTTTAGGATCATAGAGGTGCAGTGAGAAGGGATTTTAGTATTTCGCGCAGGATACAGAACGGGAGTTCTGTTGTCAATAAGTTTTGTCTCTACGCAGTCGAAGTTTTTGGCAAAAGCTAGTATCTATACTAATATATAAAGCTGAAGAGTTTATTTGTTTGTTTGTTTGTTTGTTTGAACGCGCTAATCTCAGGAACTACTGCTCCGATTTGAAAAATTCTTTCAGTGTTAGATAGCCCATTTATCGAGGAAGGCTATAGGCTATATATAATCACGCTAACACCAAAAGGAGCGGAGCGGAGCGGAAGAATGTTTCAAAATCGGGGGTTTTTGAAGTAAAACTTCTATAGGCGCTAATCTCAGGAACTACTGCTCCGATTTGGAAAATTCTTTCAGTGTTAGACAGCCCAGTTAGGGGCGGGTTGGGAGCGGGTGGGGGGCGGGTTGGGAGCGGGTGGGGGGCGGGTTGAGAGCGGGTGGGGGGCGGGTTGAGAGCGGGTGGGGGGGCGGGTTGAGAGCGGGTTGGCGCGGATTGGGAGCGGGTGGGGGGGGCGAGTTGGGAGCGGGTTGGGAGCGGGTTGGGGGCGGGTTGAGAGCGAGTTGGGGGCGGGTTGGGAGCGGGTTGGGGGCGGGTTAGGAGCGGGTTGGGGGCGGGTTGAGAGCGAGTTGGGGGCGGGTTGAGAGCGAGTTGGGGGCGGGTTGGGAGCGGGTTGGGGGCGGGTTAGGAGCGGGTTGGGGGCGGGTTGAGAGCGGATTGGGGGTGGGTTAGGAGCAGGTTGGGGGCGGGTTGAGAGCGGGTTGGGGGCGGGTTGGGAGCGGGTTGGGGGCGGGTTGAGAGCGAATTAGAGGCGGGTTGGGGGCGGGTTGGGGGCGGGTTGGGAGCGGGTTGGGGGCGGGTTGAGAGCGAATTGGAGGCGGGTTGGGGGCGGGTTGGGAGTGG
The DNA here is from genome assembly GCA_947859365.1 of Archips crataeganus. NCBI lineage: Eukaryota > Metazoa > Arthropoda > Insecta > Lepidoptera > Tortricidae > Archips > Archips crataeganus. The sequence goes on along the minus strand of OX402056.1, from coordinate 16,395,503 downwards.
GTTGGGGGCGGTTTGGGGGCGGGTTGGGAGCGTGTTAGGAACGGGTTAGGAGCGGGTTGGGAGCGGGTTGGGGTCGGGTTGAGAGCGGGTTGGGGCGGGTTGGGGGCGAATTGGGAGTGGATTGGGGGCGGGTTGGGAGCGGGTTGGGGGCGGGTTGAGAGCGAGTTGGGGGTGTGTTGTGTGCGGGTTAGGAGCGGGTTGGGGCGTATTGGGAGCGGGTTGGTTTATTATGAAGTTTCACTTCTTCCGGAAGGATCTAAGGAGAGCCATAATTGATGAAAAAGCAAATTGGGTAAAAAAATAAGCTGCCCAAATTACTAATTCCACGCGGACGGAGTCGCGGGCAAAAGCTAGTTTTTATAATATTTCCCAAACGGATCACTGAATCTAAAATAATTTTCGCAACCCTACAATATTTTTGAAGGATCTATGTAACGATGTCTAATAGTGCAGGATCCCGTGGTGTAGGGCCTAGGATAAAAAAAATCATCCTCCTTTACGTGTATAGAGGCGGTATAACACAGTTAAATAAATAAAATATAAATATTAGTTGACCAAGAAATTCCTTTACCTTTCTATGGATCAATGTCAGACTATTGTCACTTACAAGTCAACGTGACAATTGGGGTTATCTGACATCTGGCACTATAACAGCGCCAGTAAAGTGACACTAGTTACAGTATACCACTACACAAAAAATAATTAAAGGGGTTGCCTTATCGTACGCATGTAGATAGATTTAGAAACTTGGCTGTGTTCAGCCCTCAATTATTTTATAATCTGACGTCATCAGCCAAAATAGTTTCCATAATTAATTTTGAAAAAAGTAAAAGTTTGAAGTAGTGAACTACCTAAATGAAAAAATAATAAAATTAGTTTTTTTCAATTGACTTTTGTATACAAAAAAAAATGGTACTTTTTTAGACATTTCCAATTAGCTTTATTGTTGTAAAGCACTTACTTGGTCGGCTATACAAAATGTTTTTTCAACTTCGTTAGTGTGATTCACACAGTACATCCATGATAAATAACAGCTTTCTAGTACTAAAAGTCTTTGAGCTAAGTTATGGACAAACGGACGCATGGACATAGCGAAATTGTAAGAGTTCCGTTTTAAATTTCATCGTCACAAGTTTAAGCTGGTTTTCGATAGTAATCGTTGCAGACGCAGTATAATACTTCCAATGCGATGTTTGTGTAAAATCCGCGCCAAACCATTTTAAAATTCAAAACGAAACGCCGAGTTCCACCGCAGAAAACTAGATAGGATATTAAAAACCAGCTCAACATGAACCCTTGTTTCTTGTGACTGGGTATGTGGAGCGTATATGTCGGGCATCGTTAATGTTTCCCGGAGGGTCTGAGAGGAGTGGTCGATACATAAAACAATATAATAGCCTGGCCTGCAGCTAAGCGATGTGCTTCCGAACCGATTAATGACGCAGAAAAAATGTTTCCTGACAGAGATGAAGCAACGTATCGCACGCCAAGGGAAACTTAAGATATTGCACCTTTTATATCAGTGCATATGTAGTCGTGTATCTAAGAAAAGCACAGGAACATTATTTCCACTTTGGCACTCGGCAATTCTCGATATACGTCAAGAGACTTTGGAAGTGCACTACTTAGGCTGAGGTTTTGTGGATAGCGATAAACGAATCCTTCGCAGACGGAGTCGCGGGCAACAGTTAGTAGACTATATTATTATTTTCATAACAGCATGGGAGACATCAAGGTAGGTTTAACATTTTCTACAAGTATTAAAATATATGGTTAGTAATAAAATAAACGAGATATGGAAGGCTACAAAGATACGCTTGCCTAGAAGCTAGCGCTCACTAGGTCATAAAGATACATCGTCGGAATCAAGGTTAGGTATTAAGAGGGTACGATGCGCAACATTTCTCCATACAAACGTAATCCCCTGTTTCCTCCCTGGATAATGGCTTTAGAGCCAATTTTTTTTATTGTGTAATCTGTATCTAACACAGCTATGCCCCTATGTTTCGTTTTTTTCCATATTTCAATTAACATAAGAAATATGAGCTTTCAAAAACCGAAAAAATTGCCCTATTTCAACGTCATTTTCAGACACTCATCAGAAAAGAATCCCTGATATAAACAAAAAAAGGAAAACATAGTGGCATAGCTAAAACTGTCCTCAAATTATTTTTGAAAAAAATAATTTTATTGGTCCAGTTTTCGAGAAGAAAACAGGGGATTACGAAATGCTGTTTTGATCAATTTTACGCGCCTATTAACGGTCTGAGCTGCAGTTGTCCCGCTTTCGCTGTACTGACACGGAGGGGTTCGGGCGAGACAGCGATATTTCATTAAAATACCTATTTCTCAAAAGCCTCTCAGCCATCGTACCCTCTTAAAGCCCTATAAAAAGTTAGCGCGACTTCGGAAAAAAATGAAAGCCTTTTGAACTTGGCTTTCTGGAGACGTCGCCCGCAGAAGGAGTTTTATTTAAGTTTTGTTTGTTTGAAGCGAGAACTGTCGATGCGGGCAACATAAGAATTGGCATCGTGGAACATATTGACGTATTAGGGTCATACACATCGTAAGTACTCATACTCTGCGGGATCGTATTAAAAAATGATGTAATCCGCGCAAGAACTAAAGTTACGGACTTAGCTCGAAGAATCGCTAGACTTAAGTGGCAGAGGGCAGGACACATCGCTCATAGAACTGACGGCCGGTGGGGCCGAAAGGTTCTCGAGTGGCGTCCGCGGACCGGAAGACGCAGTGTAGGTAGGCCTCCAAACAAGACGGAGCGACGACCTGGTAAAGGTGGCGGGAACGCATTGGATGCCTATGTTCAGCAGTGCACGTCTTTCGGTTAAAATGATGATGATGATAATGACAGCGTAAGTAACAAAAGTGAAACCAGGCGGTCACCCATCCAAGTACTGACCGCGCCCGACGTTGCTTAACCTCGGTGATCGGACGAGAACCGGTGTTTTTGTCAAATATCTTGAAAACGGTGCATCCTACACGGCAAGATCAATGAAATTTTCATCCCCCCTTTGAAATTCGTCCACAGATTTACCTTAAATTCCCACATATATAGTGTTTGAACGTTACTTTACTACATTTAACAAACTCTATACAGTGACCCTTACTGCGACTGAATATATCAGACAGTACATCAGTCATATATATAGCAGATAACCCCTAAGACCTTTAACTGTTACCATGTCCACAGGAGAGACACGAACAAAATGTGTATGACCCATTAGGCAAAAAAAAATTAAATATTATAATACTTATAAAATCTGTGGTACTTATTATGTATTATGTACAAAAAAATACTTTCTGCCAGTATTTTGCGGCGCGTTCATCTTGGGAACGGCAGCGTTTCCGAAAGCTCTAAACTGCAATATTTACCTAAACGAGCTTTCTGCGTCCTATTTAAATAATAAACATCTGATTTTGATTATGTTTACAAGACTACGGCAAAGCCAAAAGGAACTGTAATGATTTTAGCAGTTTATGTTTGTATTTACAGATGTTTCACCGTAGCGTCGAGACTACTCATCCGATTTGAATATTAAAATAAGGTGTCAATCAATTCGTTTTTGCTCAGTATCATGTCATATAATGATTAATGGTTTTGCAGTGCAATGCCCTTAGATTCCGGCCCATATTAATTGCTGCGGAACTATTTAATTATGGGTTCATATAACACCTACCTAAACGTTTGCCTAAAGCTGCGGGTAGGGATGTATTAATAATTTCCTTGGCAACAATAACGTTCAAATCCTTTGCATAAGTGGACCCCTAGGTTCCATTAAAGGCTTAAGTTCCATTCATTCATTTATATGCGTGATCACACGCGTATGTGGAAGCAATTTATTTGCCGAGTAAAGTGGCTACACCCCATATTATCCGTTGCTTACATTATGAAGCGTTCGATATTTTTGAATATTTTTTTAAAATGTGACTAGTTGTGTTGGCATCCTTGGATTTTTTCCGCGCAACGGTTTTTAAAAAGCTTTTATTTTATATTAGCTGTTGTTCGTGACTCCATCTCAATGAGTTCGTTCATTGTTATCCCGCGGGAACTATGCTATTTTCCGTGATAAAAAGTTTAGGTAATTATCTGTGTGCCAAATTCATCAGGATCTGTCAAAGGGTTTTTAGCGTAAAAGCGTAACTAATATCCATTCATCCACACAAACTTTCGTAGTTAATTATTTTATTTTATATGTCCCAGGGTCTGTTGGGTATGTCTGTAAAACAGCCGTAGAAAGTTTACTTCACGAGTAAGTCGAATTATATCAAATGTAGCAATGTATTTATTCAGGACTTCGTCTCGATGAATTCGTTCATCGTTTTCCCGTGGGAACCATGAAATTTACCGGAATAATAAAATTTTTTAAATAAAAAATAGAACCGCCTTCAAAAACACCCAAAAAAATATTAAATAAAAATTTAACCGACTATAATGAGCATTATAATATCTTTCTACTAATCTGTTTGAAGTCGGGCCTCAGCACGAGCTAGCAGGAGTGGTAGAAGCCCAACAGATAGTAGGTATATTAGGGATAATAGGTAGATAAGTTAAATGACTACTATAAAGTTTGAGGTCCCAGGTTCGGTTCCTGCGTGGGGGCAGATATTTGTATGAAAAACACGAATGTTTGATCTCGGGTCTTGGGAGTTTAATATGTATTTAAGTCTCGCTCGCACAGCAAAAGCAGGCGGGTGTGTCGTGTGTGTACAAAAATGGCGTTAAATACGGTAAAATGTAATACTTGTAACATTGTCATAAGTGAAGTGTTATCTTACGTTCAATATAAACACAGCGTTATGGACAATGAAAGTTTGATAAAAATGTGTGTTGCTACTTACACAGACAAGGAAATCGAAACAGCAAAAACCCTTTTGTTTGAATCTGTAACGACATCGCAGCGTAAAGTTTCGAGGAGAAAAGACGGAAAAAGCAAAAGAAACATAGAAGACATCATCTGTTTTTTCAAGGAGGTTGACCCACTCTTGATGCCGGTTTTTGTTGCGCGTGATCTACAGAAATTGCCCCCGGTATCAATTGATCATATTGATGCTGTCACCTTGCTAAAAGACATAATAAGTATACGTAAGGAAATTAATTGTTTTAAGGAACAGTTTGCGACGGTATCACAATTACAAGAACTACAATTTGATTTAGACAATTTAAAATCTACATCTATCATAAATCACCACAATATCAACACAAATAAACGGGGCGGTTATTTATTAAATAGCGGACCGTTCGGACTACCACATAGCATTAATTTTATGGAGGAGGGTATAACGTCGTCAGCTGACCGAGCGGTTAAGAAATACGCAGGCGACCGCCATACATCTGTACCCATACCGCGAACTCGCTCGCACTCAAGGAGTGAAGATATAACTAAGGAAGCGAATGCCGTCTCTCTTACTCCTAAACAGAGTGCAGGGCAAGAACAAGATTATGTGGCTGAGCCGATGACTCACGTGTATCGGCCATGCATTGGCGGTTCGCCTACTACACAAAATAACGTTTTAATGGAAGACGAGCAATCAGCTGTAAACAATATTGAAAGTAAAAGTTTTGCAGAGATCGTAATTGAAGAAGGAAACTGGGAAAAAAATAAACACAATGAAGACTGGATTTTAATTCAAAGGAAAAAGTTGCGTAACCGTTTTATCGGTGATACTGGGAAAGCGGAAGTGCAACCTAACATGAAATTTAAAGCGGCTGAAATAAAGATTCCTTTGTTTATCTCAAATGTAAACAAAGAGGCTTCGGAACAGGATATATGTGACTACATACAGTCAAAAACAAAAGATAAAACAACATTGCAAAAAATTCACATGAAAATGGACCGGCCCTACAACGCTTTCAAAGTTTATGTGGATAAGCATAAACTAAAATTATATTTAGATAATAATATGTGGCCGTATGGTATTAAATTCAGACGGTTCATACGTTTTAAGAAGAATAATCAAGAGAATGACTTACAGTCTGTAAATAATTAGAATTGGAGTATCGATTGTGTTAATGGATCAGTACAATAAAAGCGTTTTTATTTCATACAATTGTAAAAATATAAAGAGAAGTGTAGATTGTGTGAGATCATTGTGCAGGGAGGCTGATGTGGTGGCGCTTCAGGAAACCTGGCTGCTGCAGCATGACTTGCATTTTCTGGGTCAAATTGATAGTAATTTCAGTTACACGGGCAAGTCAGCGGTGGACCTGTCGGCCGGCATTCTACGTGGCAGACCCCACGGAGGTGTTGCAGTTCTTTGGAGAAATGGTGTTTTCCGTAGTGTGTCTGTTATTAAAAGTAATAGTGATCGTATAGTCGCCATAAGGGCAGTTACCAGTGACATGAAGGAGATCGTGATTGCGTGTGTGTACATGCCTACGGACGAAATAGACAATCTTCCACTTTTTACGCAGTGTTTGGGAGTATTGAACGCTATAATTGAGGATGTAAATGTTGAAAATGTTTATATGCTAGGGGATTACAATGCGCATCCATCAGCTCGATTCTATGATGAATTGTTAATGTTTTGTTATGAAAGACAGTGGATTTGTGTGGATGTGTTTCGGCTGGGTACATCGTCTGGAGCACATACATTTGTTAGTGATGCACATGGTTGCCATAGATGGTTGGATCACTGTGTGGTAAGTGAATCAGCGTTTCAATCTATTGTAGATATACAGATTCTATACGATGTATACTGGTCGGATCACTACCCATTAAAAATTATGTGTAATTTAGGTGTAATACGAAATAAGTTAATAATTAAAAATGAATTATATAATAATAATGTAGTATGGGGTGTACGGAGTGCCGAAGAGGTAGAAAAATATATAGAAATTTGTAACAATGAATTAAAAGCTATACAGTTTCCGGAAGAACTTCAAAATTGTGCTGATAAAATGTGTAATAACATATCACATAGAATTGTTATTGAGAGACTATACTCTGACATTGTTGATACACTGACTAGGGCATCTGGAGAGAGTTGTACTCGTATTCCAAAAGTTAACGTAAAAGGTAGGAATGTTCTGGGCTGGAACAAGCATGTGTCAGAATCACATAGACAAGCCAGACGGGATTACCAAATGTATTTACTCTATTATAGACCAAAAAGTGGCGCTATATATGAAAAAATGTGTACGAGTCGGAGAATTTTCAAATCAAGGCTTAAATACTGTCAAAATAATCAGGAGCAAATAAAACTAGACATTCTTGCTTCACAACACTCTGCTAAACAATTCACTAAGTTCTGGAAAAATACAAAAAAGATGAATCACACAAAGAGTCTGCCTGCAAATGTTGATGGTTGTAGTGAGCCTAAAGGTGTGGCTAATATTTTTAAGGACTACTTTAAGGTCGAGGCACCCTTTCAGTCGGTGGGTGGGGTGTTTGATGCTGGGCCCTGTGACAGTGATCCTATTGGCATTACTAATAAACAGGTAGAACAAGCTATCAAACATATGAAGAGCGGTAAATCACCAGGGCATGACGGGCTCAGCATTGAGCACCTTCAATATGCGGGAGAGCACATTAGTCGAGTGTTGTCAAGGTTATATACTTTTTGTGTTAGGCATTCTTATTTACCTCCTGATCTAATGAAAACTGTCATCATACCACTGGTCAAGAACTCAACTGGTGACCTTGCTGATAAATCTAATTACAGGCCAATATCATTGGCTACAATTATTGCTAAAGTTTTGGACAGGATTTTGGATGGGTTTTTGAATTGCCAGATACATCTACAAGATGCTCAGTTTGGTTTCCGTGAAGGTTTGTCAACGGAAAGTGCGATCCTGGCTTTGAAACATACAATCGATTATTACTTAAAGAGAAGTACACCAATATATGCATGTTTTTTGGATTTATCGAAAGCCTTTGACTTAGTGTCCTATGATAAATTATGGTTAAAGCTAAAGGACGTAGGTATAAAATCTGAAATTACAAATATCCTTGCATATTGGTACAAAAGTCAAACGAATGTGGTTAAATGGGCGAATGAATATTCGGATCCATATATTTTGGATTGTGGTGTTAGACAGGGGGGTTTGACCTCACCAAGACTTTTCAATTTATATGTCGATCAGCTAATCGGTGAGCTTAGCAGCATGCATGTCGGATGTAGAATAGACAATGTCAGCCTAAATAACATTAGTTACGCAGACGATATGGTGCTGCTGAGCCCATCGGTGGCGGGTTTAAGATCTTTACTTGAGGTGTGCGAGACTTATGCAAATGAGCATGGTTTAAAATATAATGTGTCTAAGAGCAAAATTATGGTCATAAAAGGTAAGAATAAAGGACCCACTAACGTGCCTCCTGTAATGCTTTACGACACTCCTATGGAACGTGTGTCACATTTCAAATATCTGGGACATTTCATTACTGAGGATTTCAGGGATGATATGGACCTGGAGCGGGAGCGCAGGTCGTTGTCGGTTAGGGGCGGGATGCTGGCGCATAGATTTGCTCGTTGTAGTTATGAAGTGAAATTAACATTATTTCGAGCTTATTGCCAAAGTTTCTATACGGGCGGTCTGTGGGCCAGTTTCAGGCGAAGATCTTATGACTCCTTGCGGATTCAATATAATAACACCTTTAGGGCACTATTGAGGCTCCCCCGTTTCTGTAGCGCGTCCGGCATGTTTGCTGCTGCCAGTGTAAATGACTTCTATGCCATTATGCGCAAAAAGACAGCATCAATTTTATTACGAATACGGGGGAGTAACAATGGTATCCTGAAGATGATAGCAGGGAGGTTCGATACCGCCATACTCAGCCGATACACTGAGCTGCATGTTCTCAGACATGGAATCTCTTAACTAGTGAGTGTATTTTCTTTTGATTGTTATATATATATATTTTTAATTAATTAATTCTTTCTGACATTGTAATTCATTTTCATTTATCTATAAATTGTGATACTGACATAGGACTTAAGCTAGTAACTAACAAACTATGGACATAACAGTCTGAAAATAAATGATTTTTTTTTTATTTTATTTTATTTAAGTATGTATCTATCTATATAAGTATGTTTATCCGTTGCCTAGTACCCATAACACAAGCTTTGCTTACTCTGAGACTAGGTCGATTGGTGTGAATTGTCCCGGGATATTTATTTATTCATTTAATTACTAGGTCCACTCCTGCTGGCTCGAGCTGAGGCCCGACTTCAAACAGATTAGTAGAAAGATATTATAATGCTCATTATAGTCAGTTAAATTTTTATTTAATATTTTTTTGGGTGTTTTTGAAGGCGGTTCTATTTTTTATTTAAAATTTTTTATTTTTGGCTTTTTAGTTGTGTTGGTATAAAAAAGATGCGTAGGCGTAGCCAGTAAAGGAAGCCCCGCTTCTGTTTACGCTCTGATGATCGCAAGGTAACTAATGAACTTAACCAGGTTAAACGGGGGTGGTTTGAAGGTATTTTTTTAATGCGGGAAGCTCTGCCCCCCGAGCCCTCCGTTCCAGTAGCGAGGCTTCTATTACTACTCTGAAGGACGCAAGATAAACTGACGAATTTAACCAAGTGAAAAGGTAGATGGTTTAACAGATTTTTTTATTGCGGGGGGCTCTGCCCCCCGAGCCCCCCTCCCCTCCAAGAGCGGGGCTTTTATTTTCACCCTGAGGGACGCAAGACAGCTAACTAACCTAACTAGGTTAAACGGAAAGTGATTTGAAGGTATTTTTTTATTACGGGAGCTCCGCCCCCCAAGCCCCTCTACCAGTACCGAGGTTTCTATTTCCACTCTGAAGGACGCAAGATAACTGACGAATCAAACCAGGTTAAACGGGAGGTGGTTTAAGAGTATTTTTACTGTGGGGGGCTCCGCCCCCCGAGCCCCCCTCCAACAGTGGGGCTTCTATTTTCACTCCGAGGGACGTAAGATAACTAACAAACCTAACTAAGTTAAACAGGGGGTGGTTTGAAGGTGTTTTTTATTACGGGGGGCTCCACCCCCCGAGCCCCCCTTCCAGTACCAAGGCTTCATTTTCCACTCTGAGGGACGCAAAATAACTAACGAATCTGGTTAGGTCAAACGGGACGCGGTTTGACAGTTTTTTTTTATTGCGGGGGGCTCCGCCCCCCGAACCCCCCCCCATCTAATATCACTTTGAGGAACGCAAGGTAACTAACGAACCTAACCAGGTTAAACGGGGGATGGTTTGAAAGTATTTTTTATTACGGGGGCTCCGTCCAACGAGTCCCCTTTCCGGTAGCGATGCTTCTATTTCCGCTCTGAGGGACGCAAGATAACTGACGAATCTAACCAGGTTAAACGGGAGGTGGTTTAAGAGTATTTTTATTGCGGGGGGCTCCGCCCCTCGAGCCCCCCTCCACGGGCGGGGCTTCTATTTCCACTCTGAGGGACGTAAGATAACTAATGAACCCAAACAGCTACGCTCCTAACAGGGTTTAAAACAGGTTTGGTTTTAAACAGAGGGTGGTTTGAAGGTGTTTTTTATTACGGGAGGCTCCGCCCCCCGAGCCCCCCTTCCAGCACCAAAGCTTCAATTTCCACTCTGAGGGACGCAAGATAACTAACGAATCTGGTTAGGTTAAACGGGAGGCGGTTTGACAGGTTTTTTATTGCGGGGGGCTCCGCCCCCCAAGCCCCCTCTCTAATATCACTTTGAGGAGCGTAAGGTAACTAACGAACCTAAACAGGTTAAATGGGGGATGGTTTGAAAGTATTTTTTTTATTGCGGGGGGCTTCGCCCCCCGAGCCCCTCCCATTAATATCACTTTGAGGAGCGCAAGGTAACTAACGAACCTAACCAGGTTAAACGGGGATGGTTTCAAATTATTTTTTTATTGCGAGGGGCTTCGCCCCCCGAGCCCCCCTCCGCTAACTAGACTTCCATTCTCACTCTACGGGACGCAAGATAACTAACGAACCTAACAAGGTTAAGCGAGAGGTGGTTTGTAGGTATTTTTTATTGCCCCCTTTTCTTTGTAGTAGGTGCCATACCTACTTACTATAGTTTAGTTAGGTGAATAACTTACACAATTCTTAGGACTGCTTTGGCCAATTAATATTAGTAATAAAACGTTGTATGTAATTCGATGTTCTTGTTATCAATATAAGGCCGAACAAATATGCTTTAGGACTTTCAACAGTATGCCAAACATTCTTCACCAGAAAATTTTAGAACAATCAACATTATGCGATACAACAGGCGCTCTTTGCTGACTGTACTTTTTAATCCTGGTTACCAAAGTACTCGTCAAGACGAATCAAACGAGCCCAAACTCGATGGGGTTATGTCGTTTTATTACGGAGTTCTTATGGTCACCTTCCAACTCCATCTTTAGACCCTAGTTACCATCTAGGATCAAAGTACTCGTCAAGACAAATCAAATGAGCTCAAACTCAATGCGGTCGTATCGTTTTATTAGAGAGTTTCTATGGCCATCTTTCAGCTCCATCATCAGATCAGCTCCATGTCATAATAATATTGCATTGTCATCCAATTCACACATGTCTGCAAAATTTCAGCTCAATTGGAAACCGGGAAGTAGGTCAAATTTAACTTGTAAGATTTGACCCGTTGAGGAGTTCCGTTAGCCATCTACGGTCTTCTTCATCAGGTCCAATTTACCAAATGATACTTTCTGAATGCAAATACTTCACTTGATACTAAAAATGCTAAAATCACTAGGTTTGCCTGTAAAATTTGAAGGTTGCCCTCGATTACTCTAGGATCCCATAGTCAGATCTTGATTTGGTGCCAATGGGACCACCTCAGGAGTATACTGATTCAAACAAAAAAATAATTTTGAAAATCGGTTCTCAATTGAGGGAGTAATCGCGTAACAAACATACAAAAAAAAACATACAGACGAATTGATAACCTCCTCTTTTTTTTGAAGTCGGTTAAAAAGCATCCTATATGTTAATCCAGGTTATAAACTATCTGTGTGACAAATTTCATCAGAATCCGTCAAACCGCTTTAGTGTGAAAGAGTAGCAAATATCTATACAAACTTTCGCGTTTATCATATTAGTAAGATTACACACTCATGTTTTACAGTCAATCAATTACATTCACAACTGACCTGATACTCATAAAGATAAAAAATAGAGTAAGAACCTAAACTCTGTATGATTATGTTCTATAAAGTTTTTTCAAACTCTACAAAAACGCACAATCTCCAAGGCTATTTATTCCCAAGCAATGGTTTTATCAGGTTAGACTGAAGTTAAACTACCTCTAAGCGGGAAAAGCTGCAATTTCATATTTTCTCAGACTGTAAATAAACTCAAAGAATTGTGGAAGTGACAACATAAACAAGCGACAATCGAATCAGAAAGGCGGCTCTTCGTCGACGAAACCTTTACCGGCACAGTCCGCTCAACAAAATCAAGTAGCTTTAAACTTTCTGTCTCGATCAGTTTCAAACAGAATTTTATTGAGATTTATGATATCTTCGCAAGCCTCATTATTCTATATTCAGCGCAAATGTTAAAGTTGTTTTGAAGTTTGATTGAGTGACTAGGGGCTCGAAATTCAATAACAAGATTAGGCTTTAGGCTACATATAGCCAACTTAGGGTGCTTTTTTACTGTGCAGATTGGAGCGGGGGTGCAGAATACGACAAATTATATTCATAATATAATCATAGAAGACAAATATTAAGAAACAATAACAATAATTAAAACTTACAGTTAATTACATTTAGTTGAATTTCATGTCTCGATATGTTACACGGATTTCAGCCAGTGGTAGGGTCTGAGGATTGTGCAAGGTCTCCGTCTGGATCACTACCACTATCTTACTCGCTAATCTTTCCTGTTACTGTGTTTTGGTATGGTGAGTGAGACGGCCGGTGAAATTTACTGGTACACGAGGTATTCTATCTTAGCCCTTTAGGCTGGTAAGGCGTTTGAAAACTTCTGGATGACTAACAAAAAAATGACTTTCAAAATTAGGAACGATCAACATTATGGATAAGGAGGATCCGGATAGGACATATTTGCAGGTCGCCGTTGCGCTTCAAATGAAAGCGCACCATTAAGATAGTTATGACGTCACGTTAGCTGCTGATAATTATCAGCCGAAAACATTTTGTTGGATTCCTACATAAAGGCCAAAATGAATGCTCTTTGGTCTTTTGCACCCATCCTGGTGCTCACGGTGACGTAAAAATCACGAGAGTGTATTTAGAAATGAATTTAAGAGTTTATATTAATAAATATCTTATTTGCTTGTTTCAGTTAAGTTAGTTTTCGTCTAACTTATACTTCAATTTATCTGCGACCAGTAGCTCTCATGATATGTCTTCAAGCCATATTGCATCTGCATCTTGCGGTTTTCTTTCTATTTCTTATAGTGCTTCTTTGTAACTGAAGGTTGGCAGTCAACTCCTTAAGCATCGACCTGTCTCGTCTTGTGCGATTTTCTTTGTAGAATTCAAAGATTATTTTAACCCGAGTAGGCACAGTCAACAAATGCTGAAGGTTACTCACATCCAGTGTTCCTGTTTAATTCTGTTATGTCCTAAATTTGCTTCCATTAAACACACGTCGTAATCATCTTGCAGCAAGGTGTAATTACATCAAAGAGTCGAACGTGAGTGCCTCCCGGTTTGCGGCGAGTTGTCAATTAGTCCCAATTTTATGTGTAAATTGTGACACTGAATCTCTTAAGTGGTGGTGTAAAACTAGTACAGTTACGCTTGATTTTTGGATTGTACATGGTTATGATTTGCCTTTTTAGCGGTTGCATATTTAGAACACAAAAATACTTTCTGCCGCACATCTTTGAATTGAGTTTAAATTTTAGAGTGAGATATTTTACTTGCATTTATAAATATCAGTCTTAACTTACGAGTGTGGTGCTCAAACATGGTCATTATAATTTATTGAATCAGGCATTACTTTGACCATGTTAATGAACTGCAAAGGCTAGGGTCGCGGGGATGGACGCGGAGCCGAGAGCCCGACGGACAAGATCGTTGAGTGTCGCGTGTCTGTAGAAACGGCCGGCACTAAGTTGGCAATGTAGCCGTGACGGCCGAGAGCATCAGCCGAGCCACCGCAGCGACAGCAAGGATGAGGTACGCAGGACTTGAGGCCCAGACGAACAACTTGTTTTGTTAACAATTGTAAGAAACCACATCAGCTTTTTAACAGCATCTAATATTAATAACAAATGGACATCAAAATTATCCTCAAAGGGTTCCGCTTTTTCCAGTCGAGCTACGCGCCCTAAAAAAACTCTCAAAACTTCACAAACTTCTGACAGTTTGACAATCCACAAAAGTTTAGCGAAAATAAAAGAGCATACCTACCTACTTCAATATTAATATTTCTATTGAAAAACTAAATAGGAGAAAAAGTTCCGAAGGGTTGTCCTTTGCCATTCCATAACTAAGTTATAATGGAAAGGGCTAGGAAGTTAAGAGGAAACAAGGCTCTTGCCCCGACTTTGAAAAGTATTACGGCGTGGAAAAGATTTTCACGCTTGCCGAGTTAGAACTTTATAATAGTGTGTTCTTTGTAATGATATTGGGATTCCAATAAAACACAATTTTATAACGATTTATTGACAACTGGCTTTGCGACTTCGTCCACGCAAAATTTAAATTTGTGGCTGTACCTTCTCCATCTACTTATTTTATTTTGTAAAATAGGGCAAAAGTCTATTATGATCGGTATCCGATAGTTAATAATCCAGTTTTTTTCTTATCCTATGGGAATTTCCAAATTTCTGAAATCGGTTGTTTTACTGCACGTGTATGCCAAATTTGAAGAGTCTAGTAATAAAATTACATTAATAATATGGGATGCCAGGCCTGATATAAATTATTTTTATTTTATTATTTATTATGATAGATATGGAGAGATAGAGCCAGAGGTAGATATATAGATATACTATTTACTACTATTGTCCAAATCGAACAAATAAATCACGTTTATTCCCTATTCCTCGGGAATTTCAACAAATTCATCCACCATCATTTATAAGTCGACTTCTGTGCAAAATTTTAGCTTTCTAGGACCAAGGGTTTGGTGGGTGAGCGTTGATGAATCAGTCAGTCAATCAGTCATGACTTTTCTTTTCATATGACGTATGGAGAGTGTAAATTATTGTTATTTAGTATCTAAGTGATGAGAACTGTCCGTCGTTCTTCCAAACTAAATCACAGAAATTTAAATAAACAGGCGAATAGAAGTGGCATATTCGCGTCTCCCTGTTGTTGCTAACAGTTGACTTGAATGGCACTATATGTATTATAAATGTACTCTAAACAAATCTTGAAATTGCAAGAGATAGGATGAGAGCGAAACTACACTCGCAAACTAGTCTAATTTCACCAGAGCGTCACTTTATAAATAACACCTCGTAGGTTACTTCTGAAGAAAATCTTCAAGTTTAGTGACCTTCACTTCATAGTTAACATACCACTGCAGCTCTGAGTTAAAAAAAACTTTTCTGATCCAACTTTAAATAAAACCCGATTTATTCAAGATCTGGTTTGAATGGACTCTATAAGTGGGGGAATTTTCGTGTAAGATAGCAGCTGCTGAGGTTCGAGAGCTTGACAAAGCGCTTCGCTAAGTTATGAACTACAAAAAACCACGTGAATTTTTTATAAATTCAGCGAAAAAAATCTCTAAACCACCGCCTTAAGAATTTTAGCGAAAGATTAAGAAGGGCTGGTTTTTGTAATGTTTATATTCAATGATATTTATAAACTTAGCTCTTTGATTCGCCCTCTTTTATTGTTGAGTATGGCTAAAGATATAAGTAAAGCACTTGTGAATTTTGGAAGTAAATTTTAACTGTTCCATTTCTTTTATAAAGATTCAGAACCATTACATAGTGGTATACATAGTTTAAGCACTGTTAGTAGTAAACAAGAACAAAATTACTTCTTCCAATCAGATAAATTTCACTAATTAGGATATTCTTAAACAAACACAAACTTTTCACCCAATTTATCCTTCCCGTCTATCGGTAAAATAACTCTGAATAACAATAAAACCCTTAAATTCTGTGTTTTATTTGATTCAGTCGAAAGGTTCGGCTTAATAAGTGTGTAATTGAGCAAACTTTTAATGCGAAATATACAGAGTAATTTGAATTCACCGAGGAGTTAATGATCGGGCCATTGGAGCTCTTTTGACGGCTGATTTGAGCCGGAACGTGCTTGTAAACGTTTTCATTTGTCATCATTTATTTTTCTCATTTTCTAGGGACTTTTGTTTGAATTAGATAATTTTGTATAGAGAGCCGTGGTAGCCTAATAGTTTGACTTAGGGACTATCAAGCATGACTTCGGGACTTTCAAGAAAAGGGGTTATTCTTCCTTTAAAGGCTGGCAACCGATCAGTGACTCTAGAGTTGTTGATATTTATGGGCGGTGGAGATCATTTTCCATGATAAAATACGTCAATTCACAGGTGTTCAAAGCTTTTCGCAGTAGTTCTAAAAAAATGTTAAAGTAATGTTTGAAACTCATGGATTCACATTCCAAAATTCCCTAAAATTTTTTTCAATAAATGTAAGCGTTTTCAACTTATCACCAAATTGTTAGGTATTGTCGAACGAAAGCGCTGACATTTATTTTATCGGCATCCAATTTAAAACGCATTCTTTTTTTTTACACGCATGCATTCGACGAAACAATTTTAAAACCTATCTGCATGACTAGGTATCTCTATACAAATAGTACTCACAATACGATGCAGTAAGCAATACAATAGGAATACTTATTTATTTCAATTTGTTACTGACATAGCTCGAAGATTCGCCAGAACCAAATGACAATGGACAGGGCACGTAGTAGAACTGATGGCCGATGGGACCAAAAGGTCCTCGAATGGCGTCCACGGACCGAAAAACTCAGTTTAAGTTAGGCAACAAGATGGAGCGACACCCTGGTTAAGGTTGCGAAAACGCGTTGGATGAGGATGGCGGAGGACCGGTCTATTTAGCGAATTTCGGGGGAGGCCTATGTGAGGCAATGGAGGTCTTCTGCCAAGTTTCTTGCAGCGCATTCTTCTTAGCAATGATGGTCCTTATGAAAGCGTTGGTAGTTTTAAAACAAAGTGAAATGTAAAAGAGCCCTTTTTTGCCTACTCACAGAATAAAAATTTTGATTTTGATCAAAACGAAACGAAATTCACGTCTTAAAACCAGTTTACAACACACGCACACACCACGTGTGCATTCTTGTGCGTGATAGTGCACGTTTGGCAGCCGCCATGACGTGTGGCTCCGTGAAGAAAGGCTACGGATTAGCCTGAAACATGTCGAATTAAACTCGTTTTAAGACGTGAGTGATCCGTACAAATTCACTATGAGTGAGTCTCACGGTAGTTTCATGTTCATAATATTAGTAAGATAAAGCAAATCCCACATTTTTTCCCCATCCTCGCTACGAGTTAAGTAGGTTAACATCATTCTTTACTGGTGAACGCCCTTGGCCCTCGTAGCTACGTTTACATACTCGTAAGTATCCAAAATAATTAATATTAATCAAACAAAGTCGGCGTGCCGTATTGGGCTTTTCGAAGTGAGTTGCCCTTAGGGCAAATTAACAATTTAAAAAGTCCGCTGGGTCACTCAGTCCATAGAAGAATTACTTAATAGAATAGTAATACGGGCTATACGATTGAGCGGCAGTTTAGTGATTTGTCCCTTATTATAATGTTATCTCTAATATCAAGGATGATATAGACTGGATTAGCAATCGCCATAGTACAGATCGGCCGCGGAAAAATAGTTCGATTATTAAATCTAGATGGCTCTGACATACACCGTGAAATTTTAGTGGTTGTTTTCCCGAAACGAGGTGATTTAGTATCGATTGTACAATCGATTTATAATTACTATTTTGGCTAGAGTCAAAAATCCAAGTGTGAAAAATGAAAGTCGAAAATGACCGCAAACCAATAGTAACGCTTCGTTGGTACCTAACCTATCGTACGATCGTACGCTACTTGTACCAACGAAGCGTTACTATTGGTTTGCGGTCATTTTCGACTTTCGTTTTTCACTATTGGATTTTTGACTCTAGTCAAAATAGTTATTATAAATCGATTGTACAATCGAAACTAAATCACCTCGTTTCGGGAAAACAACCACTAAAATTTCACGGTGTATAGCCCGAGGGTTTGAAAGCAAAACAATAATACCACAGATATTTCATATTACTGCAAATGTATTATTTATTATGCAATATTTTTGAAAAATAATACATTTGTAGTAATATGAAACATCATCTGTAGTCTTAATGCTTTGCTTTCAAAGCCTCGGGCTATATTTCAGCGCTATCTAGATTTAATAATCGAACTATTTTTCTGCGGACGATCTGTACTACATATATATAAAAATCTCGTGTCACGGTGTTTGTTATCAAACTCCTCCGAAATGGCTGACCGTTTTTATGAAACTTTTTTTCTCTAGGTATATTTGGTAGGTCTGAGAATAGGTCGTAGGTTATTTTTTATACCCCTTTTCTTCGCAGACGAAGTCGCGGGCAACAGCTTAGTAATTTCAGTCATTTTAGCTATAAGTCGCCGTCTCGCTATCTCTCTCATGAAAATCTGTCTGTGCGTGTAATTCGAAACCTGTCCCGCAAAATTTCTCTTTAGGTATAATTATACAGGATGACTTGGAGGTGGATTGTACATAATCAAGGGCTTAACAAATTACCAACGCTATGGAGTACATCCTCAATGCTGCTAGAAGTGATTCCAGCATAGAAGAGTCGACTAATAGAGCAGAAATATCATACAATATGCTTAAAAAAAAACGCGTTGCCACTTTGGCTATTCTTGCTCGCTGATTGACTGTCCCAAGTACAAACTGGGCACTAGAGTTGAGCAAGCCGATATTTGGATCGACATCGTAAAAGCTTAGTCTTTGCGTGGCACATTTAGTTATTTTTTATTGAAAAAATGCCGGGTGCCTTAGGGTCCAAGTTATTATTTCGAAAACCGAAAACTTATTGACTAAAGTAGGTTTGTATTTAGATATATGTAAGTCGTTCTCAAAAAAAATACACAATCAAGGGATTTCATTAAAAAAAAACTTAATTGATTCCTTTGTGCATACCTGTAGTTTGTATGCCTAACTTTCGTGATTTTGTTTTCATCGAGCTCTTAATTATGTACATTTCTTTTAAAATGACCCGTATTTTTGTTTATCGGAAACTTTGATGCAAAATATAAGCCAAAGACTTTGAACTTTGATTAAAACAAATTAAAAGCATTTACAATACTGTTCAGTCAGTCAGACTAACCCAACTACCTGTTGAAATATCTATCTTCTTATAATATAAAAAAATAATCGCTGAATGTGTTGCTAAGCGCAAATCTCGAGAGCAGCGGAACCGATTTCGCTATTTTTTTTTTAGAATATTCCTTGAATTACGAGGATGGTTCTTACGGAGAGAAAAATTTAAAAAATTGCCTGGAAAAGTCTAAAAACAACACTTTTCTATACTCCCATACAAACACTTCGTAATAATACTTAAAAGTCAATTTGAACTTTAATACCATACCATAAAGTTTAAGTGTTAGTGGAGAGGTTCCGGAAAGGCAAAACAATTGAGTGACGTTAGTCACTACATAGTATAAAATAAAGTCGCTTCCCGCTGTCTGTCTGTCTGTCCCTATGTATGCTTAGATCTTTAAAACTATGCAAATTTGATGCGTTTTTTAGGGTTCCGTAGTCAACTAGGAACCCTTATAGTTTCGCCATGTCTGTCCGTCTGTCTGTCTGTCTGTCTGTCTGTCTGTCCGCGGCTAAGCTCAGAGACTGTTAGTACTAGAAAGCTGTAATTTGGCATCAATATATATATCAGTCACGCCGACAAAGTGATTGAATAAAAAAAAGTAAAAAAAATTTTTTTAGGGTACCTCCCATAGACGTAAAGTGGGGGTGATTTTTTTTTTCTCAGCTATCCCTATATTGTGGGGTATCGTTGGATAGGTCTTTTAAAATCATTGCGGGGTTGCTACCATGATTTTTCTATTCAGTGATCTGTTTGCGAAATATTCAACTTTAAAGTGAAAATTTTCATTAAAATCGGCCGTCCCCCCCCCTCTAAAATCTAAACTGTTAGGTGGAAAAATTTGAAAAAATTCAGAAGGGTAGTAAATATATCAAATTTACTAGGAAAAATATAGCGGCTAAGATTGCTTGGAAACTATTTGTAGTTTAAGAGTAAATAGTAGCCCAAGGTATAAAACATACCTAAACTTGGATGATTCCGTAGACATACGAAATCCTTAGAAAAATATTACTTGACTTTTTCGTAATTGCTACGGAACCCTACCTTGGGCGTGTCCGACACGCTCTTGGCCGGTTTTTTTTAATAGATAGAGTGATTCAAGAGGAAGGTTTATAAATCCGTATAATACATGCATAATTGCACCCGTGCGAAGCCGGGGCGGGTCGCTAGTTTCGAATAAATTTTAAACCACCTGGTATATAATTTAACATGCAAATAAAATTAGAATTGTTTACATTACGTAATTATCTCTGAAGATTCTGACTTACCCTCTCAAGCTATTCTAACGAACAACACCCTACATTTTAAGTAAAGAAAAATTTGAAACTCTTCTATCTGAACCAAACAGGAAACAATTTAATTTATCTTTCAAAGTAAACTGCAGACATCATAATAACTTTTCATTCCGTTATTTTTGTTGTTTCAAATGGGCTGTTCCTAAACTTTGCCATTTCGTTGGTGTTTGTCCCGCAATGTGGCAATAACCTTTGAGTTTGGAACCTTTTTTGCTGTTCCATTCGTGGAATCACCAAGTACCTATGGATCACTGGAAGATGCTGTTTCAGAAATATCTGCACTCTGTAGGTACTCGTACAGAGTGCACTCTGTGCAGATGTAAGTCCCAATGCTGGGTTTGGTTTCCAAGGTTTCTTCTTGGAATAATTGGGCTTGGATTGGACTGTCCCGCGGTCTTAGTTGGAAATTTCACACACAAACACACACACACGCACACACACACACACACATGCACACACACACACACACACACACACACACACACACACACACACACACACACACACACACACATCTGAATTGTTTTGCAGGGGTGTGCAAGCTCTTTCACATTTTCCGTCATTGTAAAAGCTCGTGGTAATGGTAAGTAATCAAATGTAATTAACGAACGCTTTAGCCTAGTCGGTAGTGACCCTGCCTACGAAGCAAGAGGTCCTGGGTTCGAATCCCGGTAAGGGCATTTATTTGTGTGATGAGCACGAATATTTGTTCCTGAGTTATGGATGTTTTCTATGTATTTAAGTATTTATTTATCTATATATATATATATATATATGTTTATCGTCGTCTAGTAGGTACCCATAGTACCTACAGATTTGCTTAGTTTGGGACTAGGTCGATTTGTATGTAAGATTGTCCCCTAATATTTATTTATTTATGTATTTATTTATTTTGCACATAAATCCCAAAAAATTGAGAGGTGCGAGCAAGATCGTCTGCAATTTTTTTTAGTCCCAACGCTTTCGGAACCAATAACCACTTAAATTATTAATACAAGCAAGACAAAAAAGAGTTAAAAAATTGTAAAAGCAAAAATTATATTGACATCGAAAAACATTTTATCATTATTAGAACTATTAGTTTTTACAGGGATGTATGGAATCTTGGAGAAAACATTCCTGTTTAACATCTTGGAAAGTGAAAGAAGCGTGGGTTAGCTATAGTTTTAGCTGCAACACTTCGGAGTTAATGAAGCTTTGGCATACTTCATGTCTCTTCGTTTCACAATTATTATTGCATGATACTCGGGAAATGTCCATAGTATATAAACCTGCCCCAAAGGCTGTATCCAAACAAAACAAGGTACTCATCACCATCATCATTTCAGCCGAAAGACGTCCACTGCTGAACATAGGCCTCCCCAAGACTCGCCAAACAAACAAGGTGCTAAGAATAACTAAGTCATTATCATTGGTTAACCTTATGTCACCACTCAAGAATCTTTCAACGGTTTAAAAAAAAAACGAGTGCCTTAAAACGTATATACATAGTTTCTCAAGGTTTTGTCTTGAAAGCCGAGGTATAGTCGACCAAGAAACTCCTTTACCACCCTAAGGTTCAATGTCAGTTGTATGACTTAAGATGTCAAAGGCTATTTTCACTTACAAGTCAATGTGACAATCGGCCTTATTGGTTTTATTCTGATGGAGGAACTGTCACAAAAAATGGTAAAGCACTTACATGGTCGACTATACATAAACGGTTACCTATCAAAATTTAGAATTATTTTTTTCCGAATATTTAAAATCCCGAATGCTTCATTTATCCGAATGCATTTTTTTCTGAAACTGTAAATATTTCGGGATTTTTATAAAACAACCCTAACCTAACCTAAAGGGTTCTACACGATGGTCCTGTTATAAATCCTGAAATATTTACAGTTTCAGAAAAAAATGCTTTCGGACAAATGAAGTTTTCGGGATTCTAAACCTTCGGAAATAAAATTTTCTAAACATCGATAGGATCCCTACATAAACATTCTTGGACAGTGCCCTCTATTCTTGTCTAAAGTTAAAATATTATCCCATGGGAAGTCTAAATCCTACGTCTCAATTCAGATCTTTGTATATCTGTACGCCAAGTTTCCGTTTAGTCGTTATTGCTTGATTCAAACATAAGGCAGAGAGAGATATTTATTTACACATATTCGATATACACAGGAATAAAAAGACATATTTGGCAGGAAAAGATACAAATAAAAAACATAGAATAAATACTTAGTATAAACTGGGCCCCATTCAGCATAATGTTGATTAGAAGGTTCGTAGCGAAGAAAAAGTAATCTCTTTCGGTCTTCTAGTAGTAGATAGTTTTAAGTCAACGGTTACACCTGGCAACAGTTCTAAATGTAAAAGAAAAAGTTCATGAATTTCGACATTATTTCTGTCTGACAGATTTCGAGAGAGCTAAGCTTTTTGACTGAATAGAAGTATGTTTGCTATCTGTTAAAGGTTTGGTCGAACTTTCGCGTTCCTATGGCACCTATTCTTAGCGAGATTTACTTTGAAAGCACCCGTACTATAACTAAATAATAATATATCCGTACGTTGTCAACGAGGTCAAAGAAAAATGTGTGTTAAAATAGAAATCAAGTATGTTACTGGATGACCTGTATTCCGTCTAAAATGCATCGCTTATTTTTCTATAAAAGTGATGCGTTGTTTAGATTAAGTGCATAAATCTGGAGAACTGTCAATTATTTTCTAGATTTGTACAGTTTTTTTAATTAATAAGTACGTTGCTTTTGCGGAGAAATAATTAACATTTTATTTAGACAGGGTATATAAATAACGACTGATGGAATCACGGTTATCAAGAATAAATATCCACGAAACATAATCAACGGATATAGGTAAATAGGGTCTATAATGACTCCCATAAAATTTTTGTTCCGAATTTTCAAGCCCATAACGTTTTCTGTCATAATTTTTCTTCGTCATATTATCGGAACTCATAATATTAAACAACATAAATTGGAGTTACGATTTTCTTAAGTCATAATTATTGTAAGGAACAATAAGTAAAGTCCTATCATTCAGTGTCATGAATGCATCACTCTTCATAATGTTAAAGGTAATAATGTCACTCATAATAATTATTGCATGGTCTTTTTTCGCAGGTCATAATTATTTTTAGGCATAATATTACTTTGTAATAACATTCAGTGTCATGGTTGTATGACATTTCATAATATTAAAGGTAATAATCATTTTCTGTGCTGTCATAAAAAAAATACCTAACATCGAAGGCTAAGGCTTAGCCTTCTGAACCTAACCTGCCCGAGTCGCTTCTGTCCTGAAAGGTCTTGCTCGCTCGCTTCGCTCGCTCGCCGCCAGCGATATGCCTTACAATGTTTCTGAATAATTATCGATATTCCTTTAGATGTTATAGATTTCAATATTATGACTTTTTAAAGTTATGATCAATAGGATTATGGATCATTGCAGTTAGAACTATTAAGCGATATGCTTTAAAAAAATTATGACCATCGATATTTATGAGCAAGAATATTATGGACATCGATTTCTGACTTTCAAAATTCGGATATAAAAGATTATGGGAAAAAAGGGGCTCCCAGGTAAATAGCGGGGACTGAACTTTTTTTGTTAGGAAAAAACCGGAGAGTGAGAGAAGGATAAGTTTTGTAGGTATGCCTTCAGATGCTACAACGGTTAGTTTACAATTTTGACGTCGTGAAAAAAAAGAGAAGCAAGCAAGCAGTGGTAATATTTATTCAAAAACTGGTTTGCATTCGTCTATGTAAATCATGTAAATAAATAAGTCATATGCAAAAATAGTCTGGGCTTACAATGCAAATACTGAGTTACTAATGTATTAAGAATTTAAATCGCTTTCATCATGTTGTCACTCGCGCTTAGCACCGTCCAATCATCTCGGAGTGTCAAGAAAACTCTTCTTTACTACGAAATTTCGGTTGTTAGTATTCCAACCCTGATTACAAAGTAAATAACAGTCGAATACGGACCGTAATTTCAAGTGGAAAGGTTACATTTACCTTATCCATTGGCAAAGTAGTAACAGTGTTACTTTCGCTATAATTTTACGGATGATCTTAATAAAAGTTATTTATCTTAGCACTGAATTTAAGATAAAATAAGGTTATTTTTATGTTAGAGAATATGACAGTGTAATAAAAGTGCTTACCTAGTAAAAAGCAAGAAGAGAATTCTATGATAAAAAACAGGAAAAATAAATTTATAATCAAGTTAGCTATGAAGTATCTTTTGTATTTATTTTTTCAGCTTCATTTTTTTATTACTTAAAAAAAATGAATAAAAAATAAATGTGTAATTAATAAATTTATAATCAAAACAAAATGATGAAAAAGAGGAACCTGGGCCTCTTCTAAAGTATACTAAAGTATACTTTAGAAGAGGCCCAGGTTCCTCTTACCTAAAGGTAGTGGTTAATGGTTATGTTAGCACAATGTAAATGAGTCAAATTTTATTTTGTTGTCCGTTTTGACTTTTTTTTTTGAAAATTTTATGTGATTTCTGCTCAGAATCATGAGTTTTTTCGATCCTACTAGGAGAACAAAAGTGTCCCAAGTTTTTTTTTCCGTTGAGTTACCATTTTTCATGACCGTAACTAAATGGAGGAACCGAAAATTATATGGAACTTTTGGGACATTTATTTCTCTTAATAGGATCGATTTAACTCTTGATTCTGAGCAGAACGGACAACAAATTAAAAATTGGCATACATACAGCATTTGGCTGTATTTTGCATGTCACGAGAAAAACTTATAATCTTAGAAACGCGCCAGTATTTAGTGTGGCGTTTGTGTAACTGCGGTCTGTGTGATATCTATCGATTTAAGTGCAAGTGCAGGAAAGGTGGGTTCAGCGTGATAACATTGTGTCACACAGACTAAGGTGTCGTGCTCGTGTGATAGTGAAAGAGTGAGGTAAAAAGATTTCAATATTACATAAAAAATTAAAAATATAAAAATTGACATCTATCTCACCTGATGAATAGTGCAGATGAGGCCAAGTCCCTAGGTTGTATTTATCTGGAAATACAGATGATAGGAGCGAATTCCATTCTTGTTAGGAAAGATGAAGCGAACCGCTTCGTGCTAGCCACTGGAATACTAACCTGAGGCCGTATTGTCTAACGCTTCTGACGCTTGCCGTCGCTTTCGCCATCTCTTTCTATCATCATCTTATACCGTTTGACAGAAGGAAATAGTGATTGCGAAGGCAAGCGTCAGAAGCGTTGACAATAAGCCTGCTGGAATACTAATCGATGAAGACGCACCCCTCGCCTGGATGTCCGTTGGTTGGTTGGTTGGTGGATGTGGTTGTTTGTAGTTTACTAAACATGACAGAATATTATATTTCCTAATCTCTGTGCTACCAGGGGTTAAGAAACGCAAGGAACGTCAATTTTTGCACCGGGGCGCCTCAGCCTCGCTTATAGAAATTCCTCAACGCATTCCAGACGGCCCAGTTCCCTACAGTTCTCAAGTTATGCACCTGCCTTTTCCCTGCCACCCAAGTCTTAAGGTGTAACTTGGTTAAAGTGGGAGGACAACTGCCCGTTGATTGCCGTTTTTCTCAAGAAAGGATGAATAATTGCTTTATGCGTTCTATTGGAGCAGAAAATGTGGAATCAAGAAGCGATTAAGTAGATTTAATTTGTTTTTGGAAACTAGTTGCTACGAAAGGATCAGCTCGGTTGCACTTTTCAAGTTTGCCACTCGATAACTGTTATTTTATTAGCTTTTGCCCGCAACTTTGCCCGCGCTGTATTCAAATTTCTGGTATTTTTTTTACTAATGTAAAACCATAATTAGTGATCTCATGATAAAGACTATAATATAGATATACGCAGAATAAAAAGGTTCGTCTGTTTCCAAATGATTTTATTAACACTTTGCAAGTACGTTACATATGTTTAAGTACTTACATACAGTTCCATTGAAAATTTGTGCCTACTGTTTAACAACAGGGCAAAATTTAGTCGAACCTATGTTTTTTGACTATGAATAGTTGAGCTAAAACGTTCTTATTAGTTTCATCATCATCATCATCATCATCATTTCATCCGAAAGACGTCTACTGCTGATCATAAGCCTCCCGGGACCCAATGCTCGTTGTAACAGACTGATCCATATAATTGCCATATTTATTACTTTACTACTCTATTAAGAGCAGTTAGTAGGACATTTAATTTTCTCGTTTACATTTTCAATAAATATATAGATCATTTCAATTAAGTACAGTTATATTTAACTAATTAAATTAAATATTAATAATTACAAACACGATAAAAATATGAGTCAATTTTAGTGACATCTTTGGTCGAGTGGCGACACTACGCTTTTTTCCTTCTAAAGCACTTATTGCATAACATTCAGATTGGTAAGTTGTTTCACTAGCCGATTATAGACGACCCTGTTGGCGACAATTTAGTGACATCTAGTGAGATTCGGATGAACTAGTATGCAAGAGTAGATAGTAAGTTTTATTGATTATAGGGTTTACTTCCACTACTCACCAATAGATGGCGCTGTTAATTAGTAAATGAAAATCTTTGATTTAGTATATAATATTTATTCTCTTTTTTGTGTTTTATAGGCAAAAACTACAACCACAATCACTAATAAGCTTCTACATTAATATTCTAGCACAAACTCAACTAAATTACTTGAAATATTGATGGAGGCGGTTCAATAACTGGTTTACACTGAATACTTCCATATTTTCTTGAATTTTTCACTAAAAATCCGTCTTCAGTCTTGAATTTCTTCTGTTGCCGGCTGATATTGGTATTGTTAGTGACCCTGATGTAGTATTCATAGTGTAGAGTCAAAATATTTCTGAAACAAAAGTATGCGTCAAATTAATTCTGAATTTTCCATTTTTTGTTTAAAATACTACCTAGAACAAAGTGAATTTGGTTAGATCTCATCATAATATTGGTTTAGATACAGAATAAGTTAGTTTGGTTCAGACTTTTAACTTCAAAAGGTCGAAATAAGCAGTCATTTAGTTTAGAGATTTTGGTGCGGGGAATAGAAAAATTTTGAATCAACTAAAATAATTAAATTTTAATGTTTATAGTCAAAATCTATGTAGAATCCATTCCTCCTAGTCTAATTCAGTATAATTTTGGAATAAATAGTTTAGGATAATCCATAGAATTTAGTCAGTTACCAAAGTCAAAATTTAACGATAGTCAAATTTTGCCGAAGCTAATATTTTTTATGATTGAGCCTATTTTATTGAATATGTTATAAATCTGATCTATTTGCAGTCCAATCACTATAGTTTAATAAAGATTACCTCACATAATTAATTTAATAAGGTGAAATTAGCGTTTGAAAATTTCCCATATAGACCAAATTAACTATGTTAATTAATATAATTACCTTGGATTGGAATTGCAAAATTCTTATTGAATTCTTACCTGGGACTGCTGTGAACAATTATAGGAGTAAAATTATGTCGATCCATGGAGAATATTCTGAGTTCCAGTCATAGTGTAAAAATGGTCTATGACAGTATTTGCTTTTGCTTAATAATTTTCTTAGTATTATCTGAAATATAAAATGGTTATAATTTATTAATAATGACTTGCATTTTACATTAGAAATGTGTGCTTTATTGAAAAAATAACCTTTATTTTAGAAAATAATCATATAAAAACGATCTGAAAAGGACATAACCTTACCTTGCTTTGACATATCATTTTTGAAGTAATTAAAGCATTTCACATTAAAGTAATGCTTGTTCTAGTTAGATAACATCCTTAACTAGTCAAAATAACACATTAATTGTGATAAAATTGTATTTGATGTTAATTTGTCACTGAAATCCCGATGACATTTTATGTACGCATTGAGGTACGAATTGTTTGAGTGAATTGATTTTAAGCTGTCACCTGTCACTATAGAGGTTCATTCAATTAAAAATATTCGTCTTTAATTTAGTAAATTTACTATTTTTAAGATATAATAAATATTTCAAATTCAAATAATGTTAGTGAATGAGAGACCGAATGAGTGAATGAAAGTTTGGTTTGTAAATGTTCCCAGCCTGTTAAAGCTAACCAATTAATTTGGTAAATAGTCCGACTTAGCCAATCGCATTTTTAGAGGGGGAGCTTCGACCAATAAGAGTAAATCTATCATTTTTTTCTGTTTGTTAAGTGTGGCCACAGGTGTTTATACCCGATTTTTAGGGAGAATTTATATGTTTGCCTGACGGTTTTAATTTGATTAACTTAATAAATTTGCTTAAAATAGTACAAACTGAGGAAATAATCAAGTACTTGTTTTAGTTTTGTACTAGTATAGCCATTATTTATGGTATTTCTTATAAATCATTATTGATACTATTGATGTTATCAATAATATTGATACTATGATACATTGATAGTAATGTCGATGTCCTGAATGGTTTTTGGGGTCAACTGTTGAGAGGAGGCTATCAATGGTTCCGCAACGCTGTTCTGTACTAATGTAATAAATCTGAAGACTTTTCATGATTGTATTGTTGAGCATTTTGGCCTTAGAGACTGCTGAAACAGAACGGAACATTGTTTTGTGTTGAATAGTCCATTTGTCAAGTATTGCTATAATTAATTAATTTAAATATCTATCAGATAAACAATCAGAGTACGGGAATGTGGGAGTGTCCCATAGCTTTTGTGTCTTCGAATTAAGGTTTCGATATGAATCGATATTTGTTTTTGCACTTGAGGGAACATTAAATAATACTAAAAACAATAATTGGCGTGATATATTTCACAATAAAATCAGAATTCATAGTGCAAATGAGATAATTTTAAATAATAAACATTAATTAATATTTTGTCTATTATATGGGCTGTTTATTTTGCTATAAAACAGTAATATTGGACATAAGTAAATTCACAAGTAGGTACAATTATTTGGGTGGAAATTTTTAGATTGGGGGTATGAAGCTGGCCACACCGAGTGGGTTTATTCCATATATACTTTATTTTTGCGTTTTGGGAAATCCCGGATGCAATTGGAAAATACAGCCTGAAAAGGAGGGGATAGTCAGGGAAGGGTATAAAAGGGGATGCGCACGTCATTTAAAGAGGTTTTTCTGGAAAAAAAGTTTTTCTTGAGAAAAAGTTTTTCTGGACGAAAAAAGTTTTTTTTACTGGAAGAAATGCTGCTCGACGGTGCCCAGGTATGTGCTTCAGATATAGCCTAAATCCCTGCTTGGTGACAAATCTATGTTTGATTTTTGTTGCATATACCTATTTTTTCTATATTGTATAGCTGAGGTTGTTGGGAACTACCGGAGTTCTTGACAGTTCTTGGTTATGCAATGGTTGATGGTGAGATGTTGTTTCCGGGACAAAATCTCATCGTTATTTCTCATAATTTTTGCATAATTAAATTTTACTAGAGGAATCTAGTAAATCATGGATTTGTCCGCCTACGGGTTGCTTTTGGGGGGATTGCACGCGATCAGGGAGGTTGATTGAAGCAGAACTACCAATTGTGTTCTGTTTTGGTCGAAATTCTGTTTGTGTGTATTTTCTTTGAGAGCTACTTTTGGGGAATTTTCTGTTTGTTTTTGATACAAATGGAAAATATGATGGCAGGCTTATCTGTGGTACTGTTTCAAACTCCGTAGTCAAATTCGTGACGGTTTGAAACTAGCCGCGAGTGTAGCTAGGTAGGTTCTAATTAGTTTCAGTTTGATTTTAGATTTCCGCGGATTATAAAATTGGTGCGAAATAGGGTAAAATATTTAGCTAGGAGTGTTATTTGTTTTAGTGATAATGGGCATTTTGTGAAGTGTTTGTGTTGTGATATAAGGTGGGATGTTATTTATCTATCTGGTAAATAACCAGGTAAGTACGCTTTATTTTATGCGTAGGAAGTATGCTGGATTTGAGTGAGGGCTCGGTTTTGTTACTTTGTTTGATAATGTAAAATCTTAAGAAAAATAATACAATAAAATCGGGATCTCCTCCTAATCTGGATATACTATGTTTAGGATGTGTTAGGAAAACCGTAGGGTCCGTAGGAATGTTTAGGGTACCTGTGTGATTTATTTTATGTTTAAACTGTGTTGTGTATAACTTGTGTATTGCATTGCGAATGTAAATTTTGTGTTTTTGCTGTTGTACGAATGGAGGAGTAAATTGTCGTGCAGTGATGATTTTCTGTAAATCTTGAGTCTAAAATCTAGACTTTATTAAGTAGAAATCATTCTGTTCTGGCATTTACAGGTTCCATTCAGACAATAATCTGGTGTCATGTTTTATTATATAGAATTTTATATATTTTCTATAACATATCCATACATGTATCTCACACAAATACTCTTATTGATATACAAATTACATTGAATATGTAAATGTAGTTTCTGTAAAGTAATGTCTTTTGACATTGGGTTACAGAGATGAGGTAAAGCTGAACTGTTCCGATTTTACAAAATTAATTAATACAATCGGTCTATCTGGGTTTATAAGGTCCGACAAATGGTTGTAACCAAACTGTGTTTTATTTTAGGGCTCCCCTGAGTCAAATGCCTGGCCAGCTATGAGTACAATTGCGTCATGTTCCATGTAAATAAATAAAGTTTACCTGGCAGATGTCGGATTGTATGAACTTGATATTGGCTTATGAACGATAATCCATGTTTGATTGTTTGTCATGAGCTATTTCAGGTCAAGAAAATCAGTTAGTGGAGTTTGGTTGAGAATGAAAGATGGTATTTTTACACTTAAGCTGAGTTAGGCTGACCCGCCATCAGTAAAATTCTGTGTAAGATAACATTTTCATAATCTTGAGCCTGGTTTGGACTTGTTAAGGGAATTGTGCAGACTGCATTATATTGCTGTGTTCAATTGACCACAAAAGGCTACAGGCTGACCGAATGGCTTTTCGGGCCTGCAATGTGTGTATTTGTACAATTTTTTCTTGCTGGTCTAAGCTTGTCTTAACTCTGTCAACACTATCTGATGGACCCAGACTTTGGTATCTCCTTCGGGACTACCTTAGTATCGTATTTGCTCAATTTCTAAGCTTATTTTGTGATGCCATTAATATCAGAATTGGTGGTAACGCAAGGTGAGATAATTGTCCTCTTGTGTCTGAAACTATAATTATGACCATCTGATGGACTAATATACCTATGACTTTTTACATTGTAAGATTGGGAAAGCTCATTGCAATGGTATTGGTTTATTTTTGAGTAAATGACTTCTATGTAATGTTATTTATCTCATGACAAATCCTTTGTCTGTCATAACCCTTACTGTTCCCTGTGAGAACCCAAATTCACAATGAAACTTATACTTTTATGTGCTCGAGCGATTATAGCTTGAACCACATCCAATTTTACTATATAATGCTTTTTCATGTGTTGTGACTCTGTGTATCATGCACTGATGTCTTTACAATACACTCTACAAATCTATGTGGTGGTTTGATTTCATGTCATCTACTACAATTATATCTCAATTTCTCATTTCGAATAATCGAGTCGGTTGCGTTCCTCGATCCCAGTAATTATGATAACCGTTGAAGCTTACTTAGTAAGTGGAGGTATCTAATGAAGTGATTGGTTGGAGCGTTCGCCTTTTATTCGGATGGGGCCCTTTTATTCAGGGGTGGTATGTTTTCATTTCACCACTGTATTTATACTACTTGCTTGGAAATTAGGATGGTTGTGTTTCCATTTCAAAGTAATTATGTCAATTGTTGATTCTCACCTTGTGAGCGGAGATGGCTAATGAAACGATTGGGGCACTCGTCCGATTAACAAGTAAGAGCAACACTTTACCATGTCTGGTTACAGCTTGGTAATACCACAAATCTATGTAACTCATTGGCTATGGTCTATCTAGACATTCCCAGTGATTACACAACTCAAAATCTGTGTATTTTACGCAGTGCATCAACATAATGAAGCAAGCATTGGTTGGATTGGATGTATTTCCATCTAAACTACTTTTGTTGGAATTGGGTTCACTCATTCCTTAATACCCTAGTCCTCTTTTGACTTGATTATGCACTATGATGAGTGCTTAAATGTAAATTCAAGCCAGTATGGGCTAGGAGAGGTACGGTGTGCCGATGGGGCAAGGCGGTGCGGCACCCGGGGACCTGTGGTCCCCGGTTACATCCCTACCCTTCCCTTTCCTGTTTCCTACCTATTTTACACTATACATACTTACTCATTCATTTTCACACCATATCATATGTTTATATCTAATTTTAGAATGCTTAGGTTAAGTTCTTTTGTTTATACGAGCAGTATGCCTCCAATAGACCCCTGCTTTACCTTAAGACATACCACATCTTACGAAGTTTGGATTGCTAAATCAAAAAATTACACAACGTAGGAGTCCTGACTGTATTTAGTTTAACGGCAATATTTTGACTAGAATTGGTCATTATATCGTTGTATACCTTTACCTAGGTATATACCTTAATGTATATATAATATTTTTATATATATATTTATATCGGCTTATAAAATGTAGGAACAAGTTTTTTACATTTTGTTGCCGTGACCTTTTACATTTTGATGCCTTGACTAGAGGATGAAATATTCAAATATATTTTTATTTGAGTAAGAGTTACGAAGTTCGGTGTGCCAAAACTTTTACATCGTCAAACAAATCGGTCCCGTGCCATCCGCATCCAACGCGGCTTATTGGCCTGCCATAATGATAGTGATAAAACCTTACGATGATCAAAAATAAATGCTGCCAATATCATTGGAATTTCGTGTGACGTCATAAATTTTCTTCAAGCAAAAGTCGGCTTTAAGGTGACGGACCTTTTCATTCCGCGGCTGTACATCATTCTATTAGCAAGTACCAAGTTTGTTCCACAATAAGTCTCGATCCTTTATTAAGTTAAGGCCCGTTTCAACCTCATAAATGAGTGAGCCCATCCCAGGAGCCCAACTATTTAACGACGCGAAACCAAACTCAACAGGGTAATATTTCATAATATCCAATTAATCTATTTCCACTGGAGTGTAGGTATAATTTAATTATAACTTCAAAGGAGCGAAAAATAGAAATTACTTTAGTTTCGGCTCGATTTTGGTGAGAAAAGGGCAAAACTCAAACAATCCAGAGATTATTCGGAGTGAGTTAACCGACAGTGAGGCGGCGGTGGAGCGGTAGATCGGATAATGTATGACACTGACTGACGCGGCGTCATATAGCGCTACGCTTGACAGGCGTTCTGGAGAGCTATTCTACAATTCGAAGTTCGAATCATTACGTCCCTCTTACTCTCCTTAAAAAATATGTTTACTCACATATTAACCTTCGATAGCCAGAGTCACTATACGTGTACATAAATATGTGTCCAAGCATGTCAGACCCCAATAAAAGACAATTGTAGGTACCTTTAGAAGCGCGCGATGTCTTGTAGGTGTGGCATGCAGCCGCCGCCGGGTTTCGCCGATTTCTGTGTCTTGCTGTTGCTTGATATAAATGGGAATCCTGAAGTGTTCTTCAAGTCGCAGTCACAGTAAAAGTTTAGATTATAATTTATTAGACTGAGCGGAATGGCTGGTTACGAAGTTAAATTTTGACATGGATTTGCGCATATAAGGAGGTAACATTATCATCATCATGACCATCATTTCAGCCGAAAGACATCCACTGCTGAACAGCTTCCCCAAGGGTCGCCAAACAGATCGGTCCTGCGCCATCCGCATCCAACGCGTTCCCGCAACCTAAATCAGGTCCAACTTAAAATGTAATGGTGCCTACACAAAACTATAAGGTATTAGTTGTTGCCCGCGACTCCGTCTGCGAAGGTCTTAAACTATCTCCGTACCAAATCTCATTTAAATAAGTAATCTGTAAAAGCGTAATGTGTTTACAATCAAACAGATAGACAGATTTACTTTCACATTTTATTATACAAGTAAGGATTTTCGAATTTATTCTGGATGTTTTCTTATTAAAAAAACTTTTTTCTTCGTCTTATAATTATATTCGATACTGATTATTATTAAAATGTAATAATGTTGTTCAGAAATGAAATGAAGGGGATGCTTTTTTCAGAACTGAGACACTACTTAGACTATACAAATAATTAAAAATTTCTTAAATGTGTTGGAGTGTAGGCTCTTCATTTATCATGGGGCAATTCACACGGGTCATTCTCTGGTCTCACGTTTTTTCGTGTTCTCAACTTCAAGTAGTTGTAAAAATTTTATTTTAACAGATAACCTTATAATTAAAATACCTGTTATAACACACTTTGTTCTGTTTAAAAACTGTTAGAAGTTTTATATAAGCTATATCTAATGGGAGAAAAAAAAATCTTAAGTCGCTGAAATCCCCATTTTGGCCTTGTCCCACCTCCAATTTTCACTATGTGTTACCGTTTATTTCAAAAACCAAACAAGAAAACCAATAAATTTTACTGTTCACGGCAAGCCAACTACTCTATGAATTAGATTAAATTATCTAAAATATTCCTTTTTGCCTTATCTTTTTTTTTAAACCATATTATATACAGGGTGGGCCCTGTAAGTAAAGCAAAAAATTGAAATATAGACCCTTTAACTAATCAGTAATTAAGTCCAAATGGTTACAATTCATTAAAATGAAAAAATAATTTATTATTATTTTCTAACAAAATTAATCGAGCCAGCAATGTACAGACATATTGTGTCCAGTCGGAACACTTGACATTGACATTTACGATCGTTTTCAATAATAATAAAAAACCTACTAAATACATCGATATTACTAAAACGTATGCAGTCCTTCTGATTTAAATGATCAATTCTTTCAACACGACGTAATTGTTTTTTTTATCAAGTATGTGGGGACAGACGAAATGAATAAAACACTTGCTAGTAAAAGTTACGACTTTTAACTGTTTATTAAGCAGTTCAAACAAAAATATTGCACTATGATAAAATCACTGTTGATAATTAGGTATGCCAATCTTACTGGGCTAATCCTTTCTCAGGGTAACTTGCATTTTCAACAGTTTGTGAAGATGTTTCTTTTTCATGACCATGACTACGATGATACGTCCTGTGCTCCGTTTGACACCGTTCTGAACACTAAGTGTAGGGCTTTTCCAAATTAACGAATAATTTCAGTGATAATCTGGCTGCACACCAGCCGGTCACAATCAGAATCACATTCGGCGACCCCGCATTCGTTGCTCTGAGTTGAAAATAACGCAGCTATTATCTACCCGGAGGATACTCGTTCACAATATTTAACACTAAGCTCGATTTGCATTAGCTCTTGTTTCGTTATAGCATGTTGTTTTCAGCGTGCATTGTAATTTAATTCATAAGTGCCATTTTGCATTACTTTGATTTGACAATTTGACGTACATTGTCAATACAGAGTACCTTCGTATTTGCAATTGCGAGATTTATGGTCTTTGGAGGTTAAAGATAATAATTATGAACTTTTTTGAGTTTAAATAAATATCAAAAGCGACGCACCACAGTAAAAAACAGTCATAATCAAACTGTTCAGCCAGAGATCAATAAGACGGTTAAATAAAGGTTGACGCACACGTAACCGCTCGGCGCCGCCTCAACTCGAGCCGTCCAGTAGTCTTTGTAAGAAATTCCATACTGTAACGCACACATATCAGCATCGGAACAGCATCGCCCCGCCTCGGCACAAGCTAGTAATCCGCAAGCAGCGCGCGGGCAACTCGCAGTCATCGCCCTTACGTCAGCCGCCACCGCGCTTGCGTCTCGCCGCCGGAACGGGGACGGCGCGCAGACCGTCATCGTTCCACCCGCGGCCACCCCGCCGACGACGCCCCACCGCTTGTTTCACTCGCAGTTTCATTCTAGCCACCGCCTCGCTTTAAGCGCGCTGTCGCCTAG
Source organism: Archips crataeganus (assembly GCA_947859365.1). NCBI lineage: Eukaryota > Metazoa > Arthropoda > Insecta > Lepidoptera > Tortricidae > Archips > Archips crataeganus. The sequence continues at coordinate 16,359,075 of OX402056.1, read as the reverse complement.
CCGTAAGCGCGATGTCACCTAGCGCAAGCCGCGCGGACACCTCGGAGGTGCTAAGCAGTTTCCGTTCCGTGCTTGCGTATGGTTGACGCCTGGTTGATGGCGAGCCGGATGAGGTGAGGCGGCGCCGGTCCGGTGCCGAGCGGTTACTTGTACGACAACCTTAAGCCTGCATGGTAGTACAAAGTAACGAATTTACTACAATCTACTGTATGTACGATATTGCATTTCTCTATCATGCCCACGTTTAGGTTCACTTCGTCCACATTCCCATTTCGTCCACAATCAATTCCCAATTCCTCCTCTCCCTATTTTGTCAACATTCCCATTTCATCCATATTCCCATTTCGTTCACATTCCCACTTCGCCCATATTCCCACTTCGTCAACACTCCCATTTCGTCCACATCCTCATTTCGTAACAAAATAGTAACGAAATTGGTGGTGTAGTTATCTGAATAGTATTGACCACACTATGTTTAGCGAGTATTTTACTTAACATGAATACCTAAATCACAAAATAAAATCTTCCCGGAGAATTAAGCTAAGTGATAGCTAAAACCGCATTAGGCTGCGTATCCACCGGAGCTGTGCGAGAATGCGTTGCGAGGGATGTGTTTGTCATGAACCAATAGAAACACTTCATTTACAAGGTCCTTGTGATTCTATTGGTTCATGAAAAACACATCCCTCGCAACGCATCCTCGCACATCTCTCGTGGAAACGCAGCCTTAAAATCGGCTAGGAATGTTGACGAAATGGGATTGTGGACGATATGGGAATAATTTATTGAATCAAGCGTTACTTTGCGGAGGTCCATATTAATGAACTAAAACAATTACTTTGCTCACCCGCGACCTTACAATAGTTACGTTTATGCAAGAAATGTGCGTTCATGCAGTTCCTCCACCTCCACACTGTACGAACACACACAAATCACATAAACCCAACCATCACCATCACCAAGCTACACATACATACACATACATAGCTACCATAGCTAGCATAGCTACATTTTTGTGGGGTAGTTTGAGAATAAGAAAAATAAAGTGGGTACTTGAGAAGTTACAGTGACAAGTTAAAACATTTGTTTTGGTTTGTTAGTTTAACAGTTGGTAGCATAGCATACGGTTGTGGTAACTCTGAAGATGAGCTCTGGTTGAGTTCGAAACGCGTCAGTGTAGCTTGGTGGTGGTGATGGTTGGGTTTATGTGATTTGTGTGTGTTCGTACAGTGTGGAGGTGGAGGAACTGCATGAACGCACATTTCTTGCATAAACGTAACTATTGTAAGGTCGCGGGTGAGCAAAGTAATTGTTTTAGTTCATTGATATGGGAATATGTATCAAATGGGATTGTGGACGAAGTAAACCTAAACGCATTCCCACTTGTCAGTAAAACAACGAATAAAAACCGAAGATAATCTTATCATGTTTATTAAGTGAAATAGAAATAAACTTTATTGCATAATTGTGTATGCACAAAGATGGTAGCTTGATATAAGTCTCAACATTCTGTCCATCTCGGACCTGCCTGTAACATAAACAATTCTAGAAAATAAACTGAATCATTTCAGTCTTCGTCCGCTCCTTGATAGAGATGAGATAGTAATCGTACTCGATCCTTTGGCTTTGCGGAGGGATGTGGCGTCTCTCTGCATATTGTACCGTATTTAGCATGGGTAGTGTTCTGACGAACTGTTCGAATTGCTGCCTGCGGCTAAATTCCACTACCGCACTTCGAGGAACCGTCTGTCTTTACATCCTCACCATCTTGATGATTGGTAGTCTAGTACCGTGCGTTTTAAGCGAAACTTTTTTCCTCGCACGACGAATATCTGGAATCAGCTTACTGCGGCAACATTCCCGGAGCGTTACAATAAAACTTAGGGATCTTTAAAAAACGAGCCTACCAATTCCTGAAAGGGTCGGCAACGCACCTGTGATTCCCCTCGTGTTGCGGGTGTCCATGGGCGACGGTGATCGCTCTCCATCAGGACCCGTCTGCTCGTTTGCCCTCTTTATGTAAAAAAAAATAACTAATGAAACAAATTTTCAATGTGCTGACCGTTTCCTGTTCTGCACGCTTCATACCGCAAAAGTGTGTTTCGGTGCACTTTGTCAAGATCAACTTCACGAATTTTTACAAATGCCTCTACAATTCTATTCCTCAGCATCTCGACTGTGTCTACCTCTGCCGAATACACGTAATCTTTAACAGCTCCCCAAAGAAAAAAGTCCAAACACGTAAGGTCAGGAGACCTCGGCGGCCATCTTCGGGGACCAAACCGACCAATCCATCTATTACCAAATATTTGGGTTAGCCTATGTCGGACTGCCAAAACAGAATGAGCAGGTGCACCATCGAGTTGAAACCACGTTGCATTTTTAACGTTCTCGGTCAAATTATTAAAGTAGTCTGTCACGGTCCCGTCAATTAGTTGCATAAAACGTGCTGTATTCAAGGTGCCGTCAATAAAAACTGGACCTATTATAGTGCATCCATGAATAGCTGCCCATACGTTTAGGGAAAAGCGGTACTGGTGAGCCGTTTGTCTCATTAGAAAAGGGTTGTTACTACTCCAGTAATGTGTATTTTTTGGGTTCCATTTCCCATTATTTGTAAAAGTGGATTCATCCGTCCATATCACATTACGCACAAAGTTAGCGTTTTCTTGGCACTGTGTCAAAAACCAATCACAATATGCAAATCGCACTGGGTAGTCTCGTGGTAACATAGCTTGCACTCCGAGAAATTTATACGGGTGATTTTTTCTCTGTTTTAGGACTTTTTGTACTATTCGGTGATTAACCCCAAACATAAGACCTGCTTTTCTGGTGCTGGTCGTAGGTCGTTGCCGAAAATGACGCATTATTCTTTCTTCTAACTCCAATCTTACATTAAATGCCGCACCCGGGCCGTGTGTAGGCCGTACTGACCCGTTCACAGGCTCGTTGTCCCGCACACGTTGCACGGCGTTAGTGATAACTCGGCCGTTGCTTGGATGCCTTCGATCAGGGTATCGTTCGCGGTATAAACTTAGAGCTCGGTGTGCGTTCCCTCTGGTTTCACCGTAAAGTAAAATCATATCGCAGAGTTCGCGTGCATCGTAAATTATTCTTGGCATTTTTAATTGCTGATAATTTCTGTTTGCCAACTTGACATTGTCAAATGTACCCATAAATATTTTTAAATAATCAAATCGAGCCGGTGTGGTTTATGGAGGTTTTCAATAATAATTACGAAATTAAACTAAATAAATTTCCAAAAAAAAGTCGGTAAGGTGCAACAATGTCAACAAACTCTTACGTACTACCATAGTTCTAAATTGCAAAGGTATAAGAACTACTTCTGTTCGTTTTCATTTTAAAAATAATTCACACAAATACATGTTTGTTAGATACTGTCAAAATGCCCGGTACCAAGACATCTTACGACCGTAAAGCGATAATGTCGCAATGTGAAAATTCATTGATTGTAACTCTTAACTTTAAATGACTATTTCTCGGAACTTAAGAACTTTGAAACATTAGGACCACTTTGTAATAACTTTAGATACTTTAAGGAATCTCTATTTTAATTTTTATCCTTAGTTACAGGGCCCACCCTGTAAATGTCCCGAGAAAAGCGTCTTATACAATTTCGTTAATAAAACTCGTCATACTGTTCTTACGGACACTTTAAGAACATTTGACGATGGCTTGCCAGAAAGAACCATCCACGCTGCGTCGGGTGAACAGGGCGGACTTGAGGTTTTTTGCGTCACTGCCGAATAATGAGGGTAAGAATCACGTATGAAATTTTTGGTACCTCTGAAAGTGATATCAGTGGCAATTTTTTCTCGCTTGAGTTGTTGATATATTGAACTCAAATTAATTTGGCATATTAAGCAGTGTTATTACTACTTCTAGAAAAAAAAAAGAGTTTCTATTGTTAACCGTTTTGAAGTAATTCGTTAAAAACTAAATTGCTCATGTGAATTCGGTGACGGTGAATTCGGTGATTTGAATGAATCCGGTGGTATTACAGTTAGTCATAGATTTTTGAAACTGTTAAGTTTATTTCTTGGACATATTTATGTAAAATAATCCGAGTCTGTTGATAATATTGGTAAATATTAATGATTTTACGAAAAAAAATTTTGATTTTTGATCGTGATTTCAGCTTTTATTAAATAATTATTTAGTTATGTATTGATGGTGGATTAATATTGGTCAAATATTTCTAAAATTTATATCTTTTTTGTTTCATTATTTATTTGTTCCGCAAAAAAAATTTAGTTTGTGTTTAGCCGATTTTTGATATCATAAATACTGTTGAAATAAATAATAAGTAGGGAATGATTATTGTTTTTAAGAGATTATTTGTTTTTATGAATGTGTGCTACTACGTTAAATAATTATACGAATAACTACTATTTAAAGCATAATAGCTTATGAACGAGAACAAAGTTATGTAATTACCTTACATGACTTAGATACTTATTTAACTAGTGAAACGTTCCAAAAAATATGGTGATAATTTGTTTAATTATGGTTAAAGTCCATCTTTATAAGTTTGTAGTTATTACACATTGTGATATTAAACAATAAAAGTAATTTACTTCCATTATTCGCAGTTTTGTGATTTCGGTGGCATATGAAAATTTGAAATTAATTATCTCGATAACTGTGAGGACTAAAATGGTGCCTCCTTCTGCAAAACATTTCAAATAAACACTAGTTTTCGATGTAATTATAAAAATTCGGATAATCATAAAAAAAAATCGTGCCACCGAAGGTCACGCAAAACAGCCTTGGTCTGAGAACGACCCACACCAATTGACCTAGTTCCAAAGTAAGCTTAGCAAAGCTTGTGTTATGGGTACTAAGCAACGGATAAACATACTTATATAGATAGATACATACTTAAATACATATTAAACACCCAAGACCCGAGAACAAACATTCGTATTTTCTTCATTTATGCACGGTATCTTGAAACTTTTACTTCACTTTTTTTACTGTTCGCCTATCTTATCGCCTAGCTAGTAAATATCCCTTTTAGGGATAGGTTCCCTGTGTAATTTTTTTTGTGTTTTATACATATACAATAAACAATTTACAGAGGTCAAGTAATACCAGTTCTGGAAAAAAACGAAAAAAAAATCACGTCACTTAGCTAAGCGATAGGAGGCATACATATCACTTTTAGTAATTAGATATTGTCGAAAAAAAATGTCTATTGTCGCTTCAATAATCGTCATGGTATTTTTATCAGTACCGTTATAACTTGGCTTCTCACCTGATACCAAGTTATTGTTGATATTTAGACTTCCTGGATAATAATTTTAACTTGAATGAAACTACATTAATTTGTAAAACTTATTTTTCAAAGGTCTCAAGTGACAAGCTTTGCGTTTGACGAGCGCTTTCTGAATTGTGTTAAAGTAAAATGAATTTAAGAGTCTAGTTTCAAAAGGTTTTGTTTGATGAAATGTTTTGAAACCACAGTGTCGTCAGTTCACGGCGAAATTGAATAACTGACATTAATTGGTTTTACTTTTTTACTTTATATGCCAATGGAAATTGGATGTAAAACTCTAAAAGGTTTTGCGGCGCTGACACTTCTACACGCGTATTATGTGACATGTCTGCTGCCATTTCAGTTTGCTGATGCACTGAGACAAAGCTAAAGCTGAGTCGTAGAACCAAAGTAACCGACATATACTTTGGTTGGTTCTGTCATTCTGTGTTATTTGGTACTTTGTTACCGATTCGATACCAAAGGGAAACTTTGAACATACTTTGCTCTCCATAGCTCGCCAAACGACCCAGAATCGGTGGATAGTCGGGTTGATTAAAATCTTTTCTTTTTCGACTTTAGATATGGAATAAAAGATGCACACTAAAGTTTTTTTTACATAAATACGAAAGCCGACAAACGGGCATAAGATTCACCTGATGTTAAGTGATAACTACCGCCTATGGACATTAACATTACCTTTAGCTGTAAATAAAGCTGATTGTCACATTAACTTGTAACTTGTAAGTGATACTAATAGTTTGTTTATGTTTAAAGCCGCACAACTGTGATGTTAAGGTGGTAAAGGAATTTCTCGTTAGACTAATAGGTGCATTGATAATTTCTCGTGAAGGAGCAAGCGCTCTATGAAAGGGGCAGTTTAATACAATGTATCTCTTTATTTCTTCTCGTCCACGTGTTTTAGTGGTTCTTCGTAGTGCCTTACCGTAACTTTATAATTTGACCTCATTTGCGTGCCCAAAAACTGTGACAACTGAGTAGGTCGTAGAAAATCCAGTGGAAAAATAACAAACAAACAAACGCTTCCAAGTTCTGAACTAACACCCACAAGATGTGAACGACGAGACAAACTAGAAACGCTAGCTGAGCGAATCGAGTTTTCGGTGTTCTTGTTCTTTAGGCGTCCTAACTGTTTCTTAGTACTTAGGTACTTTACGTTCATTATGTAGTTTAGTACACGTGTACTGGAGACGAAGTGTAGGAAAGTTATGATTAGAATATTAAACCACAAGGCTTCCCGTAAATTTCATCAACTGTACATACTTTTACGGCTAAATGAACCTTTTCCAGACAATGATAATTTGACCCTTGTGTTCGTAGGCACTATACGGTGAAACGGCTGGATGAACAGATTTACTTGAGATATTTTCATGTGCTTTTCCTGTCAGATAATGTTTGCAAAAAGTTGATTTTTCCAATAAACCGTCACATCTATGGTGAGCTTAAGATGACACGACTGACTCAATTATTGCCTTCGTTACAACTTCAGACTTGCCCTAGTTGAAAATGCTCAAGTATAATGTAGGTACTAAGAGTACGACGAAGTAGTTTTACCTCCCAAGAGCACACAAAGTGGCGGTACGAGGTCCCACGGGTTTGGCGAGTGCACAATTTATACTTTGAGTATATAAATAAATAAAATATAAATAAATATTAGGGGACAATCTTACACAAATCGACCTAGTCCCAAACTAAGCAAAGCTTGTACTATGGGTACTAGACGACGATAAACATACTTATATAGATAAATAAATACTTAAATACATAGAAAACATCCATAACTCAGGAACAAATATTCGTGCTCATCACACAAATAAATGCCCTTACCGGGATTCGAACCCAGGTCCTCTTGCTTCGTAGGCAGGGTCACTACCAACTAGGCTAAGGCGGTCGTTAAATATAGTCCAGGAGTCAAGAAGTCGAAGCAAAATATAAGCTAATGTATAACGAATATAACACCATTATCATAATTTATGATGCTTTCGTCCAAGTGAAAACGGGTATGAGTGTATAATACAAACTCCAGTTATTTGTAGCAGACCTAAAAGTTTGTGTTTGACTTTAATTAAGCTTTAGATGTGTAATAAATTCCCTTGAGATGATTTATGTACCTACGCAGAATGTGCTGGCTTTAACAAGGTTAGGGTTATTTAAAAAGCCTAATAGCCTAATACCTCGATCTTTATCTACTTATTGGCCTCTGAGTTTTTCAAAATGTATGTATGAAAATACAGTAATTTTAAATTTATCATGCGGTGATGGAAAATATGGTACTCATTCGTTTCTCGTTTAATTATTATTTCGTGTCTCTGTTACCGTTTATCTGCTGTCAGAGAAATGCTGTGAGGGGAACAAAACTTACTAGATGCAGTAACATAAATAGCAAGTTTGATCAGCAGATTTTTATCATAGTATAACGAACTAAAACAATTACTTTGCTCACCCGCGACCTTACAATAGTTACGTTTATGCAAGAAATGTGCGTTCATGCAGTTCCTCCACCTCCACACTGTACGAACACACACAAATCACATAAACCCAACCATCACCACCACCAAGCTACACTAGCTAGTTAGTGTAGCTTGGTGGTGGTGATGGTTGGGTTTATGTGATTTGTGTGTGTTCGTACAGTGTGGAGGTGGAGGAACTGCATGAACGCACATTTCTTGCATAAACGTAACTATTGTAAGGTCGCGGGTAAGCAAAGTAATTGTTTTAGTTCATTAATATGGACCTCCGCAAAGTAACGCCTGATTCAATAAATCATAGTATAACGTTATTTGTTGTTTATTCCTTTATTTTGTTTGACTCAGCCACAGAAAACAGATAAATAAAAGTGGCGTATGACTTTTTCTACCTACATGGTTTATAGGGCAGTTTACTCAGGCGATCGAGCTTCGTATGGCTTCTTTTATTTTTATTATGAGACGGATTTATTTTGAGGGAGATTTGGTTTTTTTCTAAATACATATGGTTTAGAGCAGTTCCATTTGTGATTAATTACCTATTTTTGACGAAAGGCATCTTTACAACAACAAAAATACGCACAATTATCATCTCGGTCTATATACATCCCACTGCCAGGCATATACTTCCTCTCAGAATAGGATGGCTTGGGCCGTAGTTCCTACGCGGGCCCAGCGCGGATTGGAGACTTCACACACGCCAATGATTTTCTTTGCTTTGTAATTTCCCACATAGATTTCGAAAAAATCAGAGGTTCTCAGGTTCGAATCCACGGCCCTCTGCTTGAAAGGCTATATGTCAAACCACCTCTCTACCATGACTCACTACGTACAATAAGGTGAGGTAATTTGGTTTTGATTTTATTCATACTGGCACTATCGCGCCGGGCACAAAGTGGCACATATCTCAATCCAACGGCACTCGGCGTGCCATTAATCCTCCACTACACCTGACTAATCAATCTTCTGTTGATTCCTCACTCCGTACACAGTGAGAGAACTCAGTAGTAAAGCCAGAGGAGCCACAAATAAGTGTATTAGGATGATTCATCGAAATGTGTTTTACAAAATGCTTACTTGGCCAAATTCCTTTGGTAGAAAGCTGCTTTTCTATAACTTTATTAAATCAAATCGTACTTAAAACAACGAGTCACATTATATGAAATTTTGCATGTACTCGTATATTCTATAGTAAATAAAGTGTTACACAATCCAGTGCTTTCAGTGATTCACCAAAATGTATTTCACAAAATGTTCACTCAGCCAAATTTTTACTTTGGTTGAAAGTTGGTTTTCTGCAAAAGCCGCAAAGCTATGTTATGCTTAATCTGCGCTATTACTAAGTAGTATCCCGTTGAAGTATATTAGGTGTTTTTGTGTCCTTACCAATATTATTGGCAACTGCCTATTCTGTTGAGAAGCTACATGTGACAGAGTCTGTTGAATTGATGCGGTAAATGGGGTGGAAGGTTTTGCGATGGCAGAATTGTAAACGAGATTTCATATGTAGTTAACGTAACGTGCTCCTGATTACAATGGAAGAGCTTAGGACTTTTATTTGTGAATTGATATTTTGCCCGTAGTCATCTCATCTCGGCATATATATACCCTACGTCTCATTGCTGAGCACAGGTCTCCTCTCAGAATAGGAGAGCTTGGGCTGTAGATTCCCGTGCGCCGCTGTATTATGCTGGTACAAAGTGAATAAGGTTTTCGATTTATCGTTCCAGTCTTGCTCTCTCGTTATAATTGTGTCGATTTCGGAGTAGGTTTAGGGTAATTTAGAAATTGTTACTGTTTAAAAATAGATAATGTGTGATAATTTAAACTAATTGACCTACCTAGTCCCAAAACTAAGCTACTAACTAGACAACAAATAAATATAATGATGTACCTAATTCTTATCTCTTCCAAAACTTAATCACATAGAATGCTCGTGAATCTAATAGAAATGTGACGTGGTTTTAGTCAAATAAGTCCGCTCCGCTTAGTGGAAGTATTTATGGAAACGCACCTTAAGAATAAGTATGTTAGAATTTTATTAGCGTCGTGCGCTTAACTAAAGGGGGGGTTGAAATGAGAGTCATAATTTCGAGTGTTATGACTAAGTAAAGTAGTAACGTCTCATTAATTACAATATAACAGTAACTCAAACCACCGCACTCAAGGAAAACTTTGGTGCAAGCTAACTTTGCTATAAAAGTTAACCAACGTAACATTTTGTACAAATTTTACGAACAGAATTATTTTTTTTCATGTTTCGGCGTTTCATCGTGAGGAAACCTGCATACACCTGCAAAGAAATTCAATGGTGTGTGTGAAGTTCCCAATCTGCACTGAGCCCGCGCGGAAACTACGGCCCAAGCCCTCTCATTTTGAGAGGAGGCCTGTGCCCTGCAGTGGGACGTATATAGGCTGGGATGATGATGATGATGGTGATGATGTTTCGGCGTGCGAGAGACTCGCTGCGCTTAGCCTTCGTTGACGAGTTCTGCACTTTGTTCCGTATCTAGTGAACATTTCTAAAAAATCCGTCTGTACTTATTCCTAAACATCATAAGAGGAATATTTAGGAAAAATTTCAGTTTTCTAGTTGCAAGGGCTAGGTAAGCTAAGTAAGCTTTAAGTTACTCAGTCAGGACTATTTGTATTGGGATTAGCTAACGACCGCACTTTTGCCCTTGTTGCAGAATTCCATAGTCCTTGGAAATTTTGCAAAATCTGTCTTTAATGTATAATACCTACACCGTATAAAACCTTTATGCAAAATTTCTAGGTCTGAACGCTTGACCGGGCACACTGATGAGTTCATCAGTACTTTTGTTTTTACACAATGGTCAGTGACTATTATAATACCGTGCAATTTCACGGCAATTTTATGGGGATGTCTTTTAAACGTATTACTCGCAAAATTTTATTCTACTCTTGGGGGACCTTGCCAATGCATAGCTCGTTAAAATTGGCATCGTTTCGTTTCGCGGGTAAATTACTTTAAAAGTTAAACCAAGCATGTCAAATTAAATAAGACCTGTCCTTTAATATTATGGTGTACTAGCTGTTGCCCGCGACTTCGTCTGTGAAGAATTCGTTTATCGCTATCTCGCAGTTTAGGTTTCGGATTGACTATTGCATGTTTTCCTGTAAAGTCTACTAAACTGTGATAAGGTAAGTAAACCTACAATGTTTTTTTTGAAAGATTTACCTATGATATAAATGTAAACAAGAAAAAATATTTTACGTGTGCGGATTACTTATTTGATTTATTACCTTGATTTTTTATTTCGTTACTTACCATTTTATTCACTTATTTAATATACACCTGTAAAATTCCAGCTTTATAGCACTAACAGACTCTAGACTACGCTACGGTCGAATGGGTTGACAGAAAAACGGACCAACGGATGGACAATTCGAAACTATAAAGGTTCCTTTCAGGACCAAGGAACCCTGAAAATCAGCCACGTAGCCAAAAGATGAACAATCTGCTTATAATTTTAAAGGTTTTTTAAGATCTCATATATTTATGCTCCTGGTTCAACAATTACTAAACGTGAACTTTTAATTAGGTACCACAAACTTTTATACGAAAATTTATTGAAATTAAATCAAATGTAAAGGGTTCATGTATCATATAAATTTTAAACACCAAACACTCTTATTGCTTAGTCGCCACAGCTGAATTTCGCGTACCTTTAAAACAGGTACACCTGTGTAACCTTTCACTCACTGCCTTGATTAAATTTCCCATACTAATACCTCATGAATAGTCCTACAGGGGTCCCGAAAGCCCTTATGTCCACAAAGATATTGCGGCGGTCATAGTACCCAATAAATATCGCGCAAGCAATCTATTCGAACGATGGAATAACTTAATACTGGGGGCGGGACAAAAACTTCATGCACGGGTAAATTCTAAATCTATCCACGCAAAACTCCAGTCAAACCAAACTAAGTTAAGTCTTATTGGTTTGTAGCAGCGACTTAATTTACTTTTCACACGGCACGCGTAACTTGGCCGCCTGTATTGAGGAATGCGATCCATTTTGTGAATGTTGCTAGCGCGAATATTTTCTCGGGAACACTTTATGGTCGGGTGAAAATTTGATGGTGGCAAATCAGCTCAGTAAATGTCTCGCAAATCTTTTGGTGCACATTGCGATCATAGTAAAGTTCGGTATGAGGGTGCCAGGCCATATTGGGTACTTGGTTTTATTTGCAAAAGCAAATGCACTTACTAGAATGCTGGGAGAGAAATCGTGTTTTATATTTTGTACTTCACAGTATTGCATACCTACTGTGTACTTATTCACACTCTGATTTGTTTGTTTTGTTTTGTATTTACTAACCTAGAAACGCCTGCTGTACTTACCCTACAGGTTGGGAGAAACTTGCTTCAAACCGGTCTGTGTGGTGCACTGCCATCTTTAGATCAATTGGCCGGTTGTTGACACTATTGACACTTTATTTAAAAACACCATAATTTAAAAAAGAAAGGTACATACAGTCCAACATATTACTTCTTCCTTTTTTTGAAGTCGGTTAAAAATACGTACCCAAACTCTCCTAAACGTACATCTACTAGGGGCGTTCAATAAAAAGTGAGAATGAGTATGTTATAAACAACTTTTACTAAATGTCATTTTATTTTTCGACATAGTCACCTTTTAGCATAATACACTTAGTATATCTTTTTTCTAAACTTAAAATTCCATTTTTAAAAAAGGTCTCATCTTGAGTACTTAAAAAATCTTGTACTGCAGCGACTACCGCGTCGTCGTCTTCAAATTTCTGGCCTCTCAGGTATTGTTTCAATCTCGGAAATAGGTAGAAATCACTGGGAGCGAGATCTGGTGAATACGGAGGATGCTTAAGGATATCGAACCCAGCATCACGAATTGCAGCCATTGCAACGGCGGACTTGTGTGCCGGGGCATTGTCCTGGTGGAACAGCACAAGTTTCGAGAGTTTACCTCGCCGTTTTTCGCGGATCTCATTGCGCAATGTTGCTATTTGTTTGGCGTATAATGTGCCCGTAATAGTGGCTCCATGCTCGAGATACTCAATCAATAATACCCCTTTACCATCCCAAAAAACAGAGCCCATGACCTTACCGGCAGATGGGCTCACCTTGAATTTCTTCGGAGTTGGAGATGATGGCCTTTTCCATGTCATAGACTGCAGTTTCGTTTCTGGGTCGTAATGATGGAGCCATGTTTCGTCCATTGTTATAAATCGCGCCAAAAAAAGTTCCCGGTCTTGCTGCATCAGGTTCAAAGCTTCTTGACAAATCTCTAGTCTAGTTTGTTTTTGCGTGTCAGTAAGCATTCTTGGTACCCAACGCGCAGATACCTTTTTCATACCCAAGCGTTCATGTAAAATATTATGCACGCTCCCCATTGAAATCTTTACATTTTCAGCAATAAAACGAACCGTGACACGACGATCCGCCAAAACTGAGTTTTCGACTTTTTTCACAATTTCTTCAGTTACTGCTGTAGTAGGACGTCCGGAGCGGGGGTCGTCCATTGTCGATGTTCTTCCACGTCTAAATTCGGCGCACCAACGTGCGACTGTCGAATACGGAGGACCATTAGACCCTAAAGTGTCCCGCAAATTCAAATTGACTTGGTCCGTAGAAAAATTTTTCAAACACAAGTATTTGATAACGGCGCGCAGTTCAATTTTCTCCATTTTCGCTAACGTACTCAATAGCATTGCAAAGAAATTACCGTATATTTTTTTAAACAAAAGACAGTTAGTTTTTTTTTTCATAGCAATCAGCTAGATAGATTAGCTTTACCGGCCAGTATTTAATTTCGTAATATTAAAAGAGTTTGCATCTCATTCTCACTTTATATTGAACGCCCCTCGTACATTCAAAAAAAAGACCTGCACATTGCGCATCCTCATCCTCCCAGCCTCGCAAGGCGCAGGCCTCCTCTCAGAATGAGAAAGCTTGGGCTTTAGTTCCCACGCGGCTATACAGTTTTAAAGACTACTTTCAGTGTTACGAGCCATATTAGGGCTCACGCTAAGAAATAAGTTACTTTTACAAATTATGTAATTTAAAATTATAATAATCTTACTTATTGTAGTCAAGGTCGCCATCAATTATGTCCATGTAAAACAAGGTAATTTTATGCGAATTAGTGATGTTCAAACTTTTTTCTTTTTTTTGTCTTTTTTTTTTTTTTTTTCTTTATGTTATAAGGCGTAAGACCAGAATTCTTTGTCGATTCTCATGGCTTTGGAATGGAAATATATTTTCAAAAGTTTGTTTCTCTTGATGACTTAACTTGAAACTTAATTAAAGTTAGTAAAAAGATCGTGACATACAGACGGACAATGAAGAACACTATTGAATATTAACTATGACAAATTAATCGTTAATTTCCAGTATAAACAGCATGCACTATCGTTTGACGTGAGTAAGCGCTTTGATTGGTCACTGCATAAATCATTGAGGCTCACGAGAATATATTATGACGATCATGAATGATTAATCGCCCGAGATAATTATTTGGTCAGTTGCTGACAATTACCAGATCATCACAGTATTTGCATTTCAGATGATTAAGAGATCAACAAAGTACCTATATGTACACGACAGTTGGTAATAGTAATCACTTTTATTTCTGTGCTTTTGCTCATTCATTTCAGGGTCCAAGTTGTGATAGCCCAGTGGTTAGACCTATGGACTCTTAAGGGTCGTGGGTTCGAGCTCGGGCTCGCACCTCTAAGTTTTTTGAAAAAGTGTGTAATTATATTTAAAATTTAGCATCAGCTTTACGATTAACTTAAGCATCGTAAGCTGGTAACCTGCACACACCTACGAAGAAAGTCAATGATGTGTCGGTCCTAGATCAAGAGGGCATTAACTCAAAATAATCCACTATTTAATAATAAACATAACACACAATAAACTCTTAAAGTCTAAATTAAAATGGTATATTATTTTGAGTTGATGCACTCTTGATGCGGTGTGTGTTGTTCTCTATCCGTACTGGGCCTCCGTGGGATATATGGCCCAAACTGTTAAAGTGTATTATAATTATCCAAATTTGCTATTTCATAAAACATATTAAACAAAATATATTTGTTTGCATACTAAAATAATAAGGTTCATCTATTGAATAAAAGATGGTGCTAATTTCACTTGATCTTGTGTATTATTGTGCACTATTTTAATGTAAAATAATGTTTGTTATGTTATTAAAAATGTACTAAACGTCGTAATTTAGTTAAAATTTAAAATTACAATTAATTTATATACCGTAAAACCACATAACTATAGTCCTAGCCTGCAAAAATAGTCCAATTTTCGTTCTTATATTATCCTTAAAATATTATAGCTTACTGCTATTTCCTTCCTGGGTATATAATTATGTTGTTAGGCCTAAAATAATTTGCTTTAGTCTAGCCATGTAGCTATCATATTTTAAGGATAATGAAAGGATGAAAATTGGACTATTGTTGCAGGCTAGGACTATAGTTAAGTGGTTTTACGGTACGTTTTCTAAAAATTGAGTGTTTTGTAAATTTCCTCATAGATATCGCTGTACCTACTTAAAAACTAGCTAACGATAGTCTGCCTTGATTTTTATAAAACCTTCAAGTTGTTATTGATTCGTCGTAGCAAGCAAGTATTGGAATATACTGCATAAACTAAAGATAAACTACCACCGTGCAACGAGTAGTGCATTTGATGTTTGGGACCCTTCAGGTAAACACCCTCTCATTCAGACAAGTGGTCTATGCCCAGCCAGTGGACGTATAAGCCGAGATGATATGATGATTTATTTTATTAATTAATTCACTCTGTTGTTGTTCCTAAAGTGAATATAATTCTCCGCTAATAAAGCGTTAAATTTGGAACCATTTAAAAAATCTCCTGCCAATATTCGATCGACCTTCGTCATCCTTAAAACACAGATGGGACCTGAGATACTTACTGTCTAACGCACTCCTGAATCATAATTATTTTCGCCACTTCTTTCTGACAAATGGTTTAGGATAACGAAAGAAAGAGATGGTGAATACGATAGCGTGCGTCCGCACTTTAGTCAACACCGCCTCGGTGTGTGTGTTTGCGTGTTTGTTACTACTTCACACTAAAACGACTGGATTAGATGAAATTCGGTATGTAGATATGTCTGGAATAACATTATTATAGGGTGACAGCACCAGTAATGGACAAGGACCAATTATGGACATTTTTTCCGTTAATCCAATTTTTATGAAATTGCCACACTACCTTCATTTTTAAACTATCAACACTATGCTCAGATAACTGATGATCATAACTGGTAAAGTCCATGAACGGTGGGTTATAAGGCATTGAATCTTTATTGTCTATTACTGGGTAACTACTGTGCTTAACATGTCCATGGTTGATGCCGTCACCCTACACTATTTTTCATTCTGACATTCTCACGGTAATGGCTCAGGATAACTTCGTCGACAGTGCCATTTCGTCACCTTAAATAAATCGTCCACAGTGCCATGTCGCTAGTCTGCTATTCCTAAATCGTCACCTTCCAAACTCGTACGTTTTCTTTTATCGACCACAGTACTACTGGGTCACCAGTGCCAACTCTTCAACCACAGCTTGATAGGTATATAAATAGGAAGGTTGTCGAGTTAGCATTGTAGTCGAAATAATAAGACTGTTGATGTGTTGGCACTATGGTCGAAATAGAAATGTTGACGAGTCGGTACTCTGGCCCGCGTAGAAAAGCGGACCAGATTCGAAAGTGACGATATAGGGATGTTGGCGGATCAGAACAGTAGACCATAATAATAATGAATGACAATGATAACGATTTAAGAAGGTGACGAAATGGGACTGAGCCCACGGTATTAATGTAAAATCCTAAAATCTAAACAACCAAATTCAGAGACATGAAGTTTTGGACAGACGTTCGTCATATATCATAAAAGACTACGATGTAATTTTTGGGATTTTTTTGTATTATTTTTCAAAAATATTGCATAATAATACATTTGCAGTGATATGAAATATCTGTAGTCTTATTGTTTTGCATAATTTATTGAATCAGGCGTTACTTTGCGGAGGTCCATATTAATGAACTAAAACAATTACTTTGCTCACCCGCGACCTTACAATAGTTACGTTTATGCAAGAAATGTGCGTTCATGCAGTTCCTCCACCTCCACACTGTACGAACACACACAAATCACATAAACCCAACCATCACCACCACCAAGCTACACTGACGCGTTTCGAACTCAACCAGAGCTCATCTTCAGAGTTACCACAACCGTATGCTATGCTACCAAACGTTAAACTAACAAACCAAAACAAATGTTTTAACTTGTCACTGTAACTTCTCAAGTACCCACTTTATTTTTCTTATTCTCAAACTACCCCACAAAAATTAACTTTTATTGACATATTTAAAACTACCTTGAATTTTTTTTTTGTTTATTTATTTATAAGGCATATTTAATTAATACTAACTGTTCAAATTCGACCCAAGCCGCAGTAAAGGAGAAGATACTAAATTTACCTGTTCATTAATAATAGACCCCATAGTGTTGTACCTAATTATTTCCATGCATTCCAGAGCATCCAGACGCAACCCCTTGCCGCAATAATGTAACACTTCATAAGAATCTGAATCTAACAATGAATGATTTGATTCCAACAAATGTTTTGCAAAATTCGATCTATCTGGATGCTCATTCCTATATGCCGAAACATGCTCTTTAAATCTAGTATTAAAACTTCGGCCTGTCTGTCCTACGTATATCCCATTGCAGTCATTACAAGTAAGCTTGTATACCCCCGATCTAGTTCCCTTATCTACCTGTTCTTTGTGGTTACATAGCCT
The DNA here is from genome assembly GCA_947859365.1 of Archips crataeganus. Classification (NCBI taxonomy): domain Eukaryota; kingdom Metazoa; phylum Arthropoda; class Insecta; order Lepidoptera; family Tortricidae; genus Archips; species Archips crataeganus. The sequence goes on along the minus strand of OX402056.1, from coordinate 16,341,457 downwards.
AGAGTACAAAGAGTTGTTAGTCTTAAAGGCAACATTAATATTGTTTGATTTTAAAATGCCATAAATCTTATCAGACAAACCCCCGACGTAAGAGATGCTAGATCTATATTTGTTAGTAGACTGAGAAGGTAACGCAGCGTAAAGCATGCTATTTACTAACCGTGCCTGCTTCTTTTGAACTAAACTATCTACCATTGATTTTGTATAACCATTTGAGATCGCTATCTGATAAATAGTACTCAACTCTAAATCATAATGTTCCTTAGAAAGAGGCACAGTCAACAATCTATTAACATAACAATGGAAAGCAGCCAGTTTATGCTGCCACGGATGATTAGAAGATGCTGGTATAACAGCATCTGTGTACGTGGGCTTACGGTATATTTTAAATTGATGTTTACCATTTAATTTTGAAATCGTTAAATCCAAAAAGTTCAACGAACAATTTTCCTCCAATTCTTTTTTGAACCTTATCTTTACGTGCTTGTTATTCAAACCATTAATAAACACGTCAAGCTGTCTCATACTCCCTCTCCAGCATAGGATCAAATCATCAACAAACCTAAAATAGTACACAATATTACTATTACCCACAATATACTGATTCTCAAAATGATCCATAAATATATCTGCCATTAAAGGACTCATTAAAGGACTTATTGTAAGGTCGCGGGTGAGCAAAGTAATTGTTTTAGTTCATTATTGTTTTGCCTTAAAAGCCTCTGGCTATATTTCAGCGCCATCTAGATTTAATAATCGAAACTACAAAAACCGCGGCCGATCCGTAGTATGGCGACTGCCAATCCAGTCTATAATAATATCATCCTTGCAGCTACGCAGTGTTGCCATATCCATTTTATGTAAATCCGTAGGTCCAGGCGAAAAAATCCGTAGAATTCCGTAAATCACCTGAAGAAAAATCCGTAGTTCTACGGTTTTCTTTAAGTTAAGTATATTCGACTGCACCTAATCCTTTAAATGATATGCAAAATTAGATTAGAGTCTGGCTAACCTAAGTTGGCAACAGAAAATCGGCACAAATAAAAATAAAAATTGGCAGTCCATTCTGACAAGAAAGAAAATTTCTATTCATAGCTTCGGTTTCACGTTCATTCCGTTCCGTTTTGTTCATTTTTAGGGTTCCGTAGTCAACTAGGAACCCTTATAGTTTCGCCATGTCTGTCCGTCTGTCTGTCTGTCTGTCTGTCTGTCCGCGGCTAAGCTCAGAGACTGTTAGTACTAGAAAGCTGTAATTTGGCATCAATATATATATCAGTCACGCCGACAAAGTGATTGAATAAAAAAAAGTAAAAAAATTTTTTTTAGGGTACCTCCCATAGACGTAAAGTGGGGGTGATTTTTTTTTTTCGCCTAACCCTATAGTGTGGGGTATCGTTGGATAGGTCTTTTAAAATCATTTCGGGGTTGCTAACATGTTAATTCTATTCAGTGATCTGTTTGCGAAATATTCAACTTTAAAGTGAAAATTTTCATTAAAATCGGCCGTCCCCCCCCCTCTAAAATCTAAACTGTTGGGTGGAAAAATCTGAAAAAATTCAGAAGGGTAGTAAATATATCAAATTTACTAGGAAAATTATAGCGGCTAAGTTTGCTTAGAAATTATTTGTAGTTTAAGAGTAAATAGTAGCCTAAGGTATAAAACATACCTAAACTTGGATGATTCCGTACACATACGAAATCCTTAGAAAAATATTACTTGATTTTTTCGTAATGGCTACGGAACCCTACCTTGGGCGTGTCCAACACGCTCTTGGCCGGTTTTTTTGCTAGTTATCATCGAAACGAAGCGTTAAATTCACCTGAATTTAAGAAAAATTAGGCAAGCATTTAGGTTTATAGAACTTTATTTCTCAAAAGAAATTATTACATTTCACTTAATGAGAACTTATATCTACTTGTACAATATTTATACCAGTGAGCACCATGAGGCGCACGCTGAAAAGAAAAAGAAAAAACCGGCCAAGAGCGTGTCGGACACGCCCAAGGTAGGGTTCCGTAGCCATTACGAAAAAATCAAGTAATATTTTTCTAAGGATTTCGTATGTGTACAGAATCATCCAAGTTTAGGTATGTTTTATACCTTAGGCTACTATTTACTCTTAAACTACAAATAATTTCCAAGGAATCTTAGCCGCTATAATTTTCCTAGTAAATTTGATATATTTACTACCCTTCTGAATTTTTTCAAGTTTTTCCACCCAACAGTTTAGATTTTAGAGGGGGGGGGGGGACGGCCGATTTTAATGAAAATTTTCACTTTAAAGTTGAATATCTCGCAAACAGATCACTAAATAGAAAAATCATGTTAGCAACCCCACAATGATTTTAAAAGACCTATCCAACGATACCCCACACTATAGGGTTGGCCGAGAAAAAAAAATCACCCCCACTTTACGTCTATGGGAGGTACCCTAAAAAAATTTTTTTTACTTTTTTTTTATTCAATCACTTTGTCGGCGTGACTGATATATATATTGATGCCAAATTACAGCTTTCTAGTACTAACAGTCTCTGAGCTTAGCCGCGGACAGACAGACAGACAGACAGACAGACGGACAGACATGGCGAAACTATAAGGGTTCCTAGTTGACTACGGAACCCTAAAAACAAAATTTAAACCCTTAATCTTCATTATTATACCTCACATAAAATATTGAGGAAGGTACTGCTAAATTCTAAATCCGAAGCCCGCACCGCGCCGTCCTTTTTACTCTTCTGTTTAATGTTATTAGCGGGACCGGAACGGCACGGTACAAAGATCGAATTCCGCAGTATAAGGCCTGACACGATCAGCTATTATAGATATTTGAAGTAAGTAATAAAAAAAAAACAACATAGAAATACAACGAATAAAAAAAAAAGCCTATAACATTTGTGCAACAAGTAGTACTTAAACTAACTAGGTGCAAGTAATTTACGAAAACCACTGCCGTGCGGGTAGGGAGGAATCTCCGTGCAGCGGAGTAGTTATAAAGGTTGCCTCTTTTTGTGTGCATATTTAACTGAAACTCACAGGGCCGAACTTAGATTTTCTCAATTACATATTCTTTCAATTTACGTTTAAAGACATTAATATTTTTACATTCCTTAATCGACTTAGGTAATTGGTTGTAAAATTGTGCTCCTTCAAAACCTATGTTTTTTTTACCAAATTTAGTTCGCGCCTTTTGGAGACACAGGTCGTTAGCATTACGCAGACGACAAAAACCTAGTTCATTTCCGTAGGTCTGGGCACAAGGCGTAAAATCCGTAGATCTACGGACTTTTCCGTAGATGTTCTATTGTAATATTTGTAATGGTAATTTACTAACATAGTTGTACAACATATTTAATATTACTAACCATCTATGGGCATGTGTTTGAAATAAATGAATTATTATTATTATTAGATCTGGCAACGCTGCAGCTACGTTTGTAGTTAGAATGCAGTCCGTCTGTATCGGCCCTTATTCACTAGAAAAGCAATAACACGGCAAGAAGGAAGACTTAAATCAAGTTTTAGTTAGTAATTAGTAAGCATGCCTGGTTACAGAAGGCCTTCATTAAGACCGCGTCAGGTTATTTAAACAGAGGTAAGCGAGCCTGTTTAGTATTCTCGGGGTTATATTTCTTTCAACCGCCGCTCTTGTTGATCTTACGTGCGTGCACGTATTTTATATTGCGCAGTCGTGATAACTTTTTAAATGATCTTTCTAGTTTTCTTTTATAGATAGCTAACCTTTAAGGTTTTGGTCGCATGATCTATTAGGTTTTTTTGACGTGACAACGTCTAATAAATCGATGAACGCCGGCTGCACGCATGAAAAAGGATGACCCAGTATAACGTACATAACGCATTGTCCCGTTACGCGTCCCGTTACGCTCGAGCCGATGAACGATCGGAGCGAGAGCGCGGCACAAGCGAGCGAAAGGCACAATCGGCTTGAGCGTTCGACATCAATGTTTTGTTATGACGTTGTCACGTTAAACTATCGTCCGTAAACCGACTTTACAGACAACCGGTTTTTTATTATAAGAGGGAGTCAAACGAGCAAGCGAGTCATCAGATGGCAAATGACCACGGCCGCCCATGAATATCAACTCAAGGAGACGCACTGACCTGTTTGCCGTCCTTTAAAGGAAGTATGAACCCTTTTATTGAAGGCTTCGATGTCATAACGGTCTGAAAACACTGTCGCCGGAAGTTGATTCCTTAATTTCACTGTGCGTGGTAGGAAGTGCCGAAGAAATGGTAGTAAAGCTAGGTCTAGCAGGTACATACATTTAAACTCCCGATTAAAATTCCAAAAATTACACCGTGGTCTCGATTTTCGCTGTATGAATAGCCCCCTCCCCAATTTCACGTTACGAGATTTAACGGTTGAAATTGCGGGATTTTACATTGATCAGTTTCGATCAACTATATCCCGTGAAAATATCGGAATAAAAAATTCCCGAGATTCAGCACACATACATTGACAAAGTTTCGCATTTATAATAATAGTACCATTTGATCGAATTAATATTGAATGAACCCTCGTGGGAATTGAAAGATGTTAGGCACTGGTCCCACCGCCGTCGAGAAAGCGATTAGCTATCGACTCTTTTCTCCCTCATGACGAACAGCTGATGTCCTGCCTGTGTCAGTAAAAGAGATCATCCTCATCATCATCGTTTCGTCGTGGACAGATTTATTTATTTATTTATTTATTTATTTATTTATTTATTTATTTATTTATTTATTTATTTATTTATTTATTTATTTATTTATCAGTTAGGTACAATTACATATTGTAAACAATAGCACAATTTAAACCTTACAAGATTAACATGGGTTTGTCTACAACACAATTACAATTGTACACAACATTTATGCACACCAGAAACTAATCATTCGAACCTACTTATTTCCATATTTTACTACTACACAAAAGTTATTTATTTTTATTTATAAAACTTATTATACATGCACACATACACTATACACACAACATGCCTGTATCCCCAAAGGGGATATACCTCATGGATATCCAACCATTACGATTGGAAACGGTTTGAATTCACAGTGAATCTGCTTCCTTTACCAGATAATACAGCAGATATTATTGCAATAATAATAGTTGATTTATGGTTGTTCATACAGCCGGCGAGAACTTTTTTCCAGTAGATTGACCCAGCAACAAGAGCTATCAAGGAAGACTCGCGCAGCTGCCACTTGACAGTCAGAACTGACGCCGAAAGAGTAAACGGTGATCGTTTTGCTCCACAATGCAAGCGAGTGGTGCTCTTGTACACACGCATATATAGCCCAGCGACAAAACTGTGGGAACTACACACTCGCTTCTCGCTGCTTGCCAACTCGTATCTAGTGTTTAGCTCTACTCGCTTCTTGTTCATCGCCAGCGGAGTGACAAGTGCCTAAGTCTTGCGTACTGCGTACTTGTGAACTTGAAAAGAGACCTAGTATGTGTTTGCGTTTGTAACTTTTATCCTATCCTACCTTACCAATACCAACATTCATCTTTGAGCTTGTATCCTCTTAGCGATCCTGGAAATTGTGACAAATGTAAATGCAGCAATTTCCCACAACTCAAATAAGTTCGTAATGACGCCGCAAAGCAAATGAAAGCTTGGTTTAACATTTTCAAAGTTAAATCTAGGTATCTTGAGGAAACTTGCAGAGCGTCTGGAAAATTCCCTGGCAGGTTTGTAAATAGATAAGCAAACCGCTTAATGGATATTCCTCGACGCTTCCGCAAGAATCTTTACGGCCTTTTTATTTGTTTGCCTCAACGAAAATAGCGGCAATACCTCGCGATAAACTTTGTCTTTCCGCTAAGAAATTTAATAATGGATTTTCACGATACGGTTTGTCTGCTCTTTAAGCCTACTCATTTCTTTTTGATACTGGCAAGTTGATTGTTCGGACTAAAGAAGTTCAAAACTTTTATCTGAATACCTAATGTTACAATAAGAAATCTGTGAATTTAATAAATAAATAAATAAAATAAATAAATATTAGGGGACATCTCCACAAATCTATCCATCCATCCATCTTACACAAATCGACCTAGTCCCAAACTAAGCAAAGCTTGTACTGTGGGTACTAGACGACGATAAACATACTTGTATAGATAAATAATTACTTAAATACATAGAAAACATCCATAACTCAGGTACAAATATTCGTGGTCATCACACAAATAAATGCCCTTACCGGGATTCGAACCCAGGACCTCTTGCTTCGTAGGCAGGGTCACTACCAACTAGGCTAAAGCGGTGGTTAGATAATTAGGTTACGGAAAATATCTTAGTTGTTTTTTTTTGGATGTTTGGCCAATTATGAGTTAGGTTTCTTATAGAGACACTTCAGTGTCTTGTTTAAGAAAACTTTCAAGGAATATTCTTAAAGCAGACATAAAGGCCAGAAAATACATTGGATGTCGTATCGAAGTAGGTAAATAAAATCAATGCCAAGAATGGATAATAAATACTAGGTACATTGTAAAAATCTGGCACGGTATTGGCCATTCTGCAAAATATATTTGTAATACATATAACTATAAGAGACTGTTTGTTTCGAAATAAATAAATAAATAATAAATAAAATAGGTATTTAATAGTTACTCTTTATGAAACGTAAAAAAAAAGTTCCATAAAATACGATATTGGTGGGTAGCTCAAAGAAAAATATTCTGTAAAAGGATATTAAATACCTACAGTATTGATATGTATATAGTGCTATATATTCAAGTTCCTGCAGTCAGTGTTTACGTAAAACGCTGAAAATCAATATTAACTCAGGAACTTGTTTCTCTGATCATGTTGAATTTCAAAACTCTGGGAGTTTTGGGATCTCAAGGTAACAGGCAGAAATCATAAACAACAATTTTGCTATATTTTTCTCGTGGAATTTATAAGTACGGCCCGTACTTTTCCCGGTTTCCACAGATTTCGAAAAATAACTTTAAAATAACGTAAGAAAATAATGGCATTTACTTAGTGCCACCGTTCTTGTTTAATTTTATATGAGTTTCTCTACAGACTTTCCTAGAGTGTCACAATGAAGAGTAGAAAACGAGTGAAAACTGTGTAAAATGTTTGAAAAACACAGTGCCCTTACTAATTGTAGGTATTTAAAATTGTTGCCACATTCTAAAATGTTTTTTAATGGGTAATAAAATAATTAGACATCACTACTTTGTCTATTTAAGCTCTACCACACTGGATACAAGGTCTTCAAGCTGGTAAAATCCTTAAGCCCTTAAAAAGGCTCTAATAACCGTTCAAGATCCGTCTAGTCCTAGCTCCAAAGTCGGCCAAGACCAATAAACTAAAATATTTGATCATTCGCTGCCACTCCGTGATCCAAGCCCCATTAGTCATAACAGGCTCTCTGTAAGCGGGAAATTGCAATCGCCAGTGTCTGTGCCCGATCGATTCGGTCCGCATTGTTGGCTAAATTGGATCCGCACTTCTTTGCACCGCCTTTTGATCTACTCTGTGGTATGTTTATCGAAGTGTGTACCTATTTGTTTATGCGACTCCACGCGTGAGGTTGCTTGCGGGTTAAGTTTCTGGCCTTTTGCTGGGTCAAATCGGTAAAGTGCAGAAGCGAATCAGCCACCATATGACTAATAATCCGTATATTGTCTTCCAATATCAAACTTATTGTTACGAAAACATATACCCACAGCTTCATCCGAGAATCATTTACAATCTCAGAGTTTGGCCTAAAAAGGTTATGGTAACATTTTTAAAGCACAACGTTCGCTTGGACAACACCATCTATTGATTCCAGGCGATGTTAACACGTTATCTTGAAAGCCGAGGTACTTTAACGTTCTAGAGCAGCGCCCTCTATTCTTTTCTAAAGTTAGAATATAAACACACGGAAACGCATTACCGGGATATTAAGTATCTTTATGTCTAAATCCTGCTGGCTTATTGTCTAACGCTTCTGACGTTTGCCTTCGCAATCACTATTTCATTCTGTCAAACGGTATAAATTGATGACAGAAAGAGATGGTGAAAGCGAAGGAAAGCATCAGAAGCATTAGATAATACGGCCCCTGATCTTTGTGTTTTTGTACCCCAAGTTTCGTCTAAAATCCGGTCAACCATTATTGCATTACTAACACTAACTAACTGTCCAGGCATTACATAAATTGTAATAAAGATACATAAAATTATCCTTGGAACAGTTAAAGTGTTAACTAACAAATATCTAAACAACCAAACATCTTCACAAATTTTCTCTTTTATAATGTTTAGTAGGTATGAATGATGAGAATATGATCATAGTAAGGTAAGATAGGATACATTTTTATGAAAAGTAACCGTAAGCTTTTGGCTTTTGAAGGAAAGATTTACTTGCACGTATTTTAAATCACGTGGAAGTTTTATTTTATTTTGAACGACGCCGTCCCTAATGAGATTCAGGTCATTCGATCCTTACCCGAAATCCCTGCAAGGCAATAAATAAAAGGTAAAAAGATTTTCCTTTTCATCTCATTCTACTTTTTAGCAACTCAATAAAGTATGTGTCGTATGTACCTGTTTGCGTAGATATGTTTATGATTCGCCGATTTTCCGCTGAAAGTACGAGAACTCAATGTTTTTACTACGGGATTTCCTAACGTGAAAGCTATTTTCATTAACTGTTTCCCGTTTATTTTTACCTTAAATATCCTGTTTTAATAAGGCACGTTGGCATGGGTATAAAAATTCAAAATCTAATTAAGAGATAGGCAACTTGGCTTTGACAACTTTAATCTCGTATCAACCAACTGAACATAACTTGGCCCCATTTGGCTTTTCTTACAAAAGCACGTTCATTAGATTGCAAAGGACACTTTCTTAGACGACCCAGTTCCTTTGCTTATCAATGTCCCTTTGACGTATAAATGTGATGTGGGCGCCATTATAATTTAACTAAGTTTGAATCTTAAGCTTTAAGAACGTGAGTTCTCTATACCAAGTCTGTGATATACGAGCACAACTCTGACTTTCCGACATGTGATTATCCCTTTTATTTCATCGTTTTATACAATTTGTAATGTGTCTATAGGTACTATCGAGCATGTAACCAATACTGTGGCAATATCATTATATCAGCCAAAAAAGTTGCACAATGATCGGCCCTGCGCTATCTATATACATATAATAAATCTGTAACAAGTCGGTGTCTGTACATTGAAGATATTTGAGAAAAACTGTCACTAGGGCTATTTATTAGCGCAATAGAACCCGAAACAATGATTTTTAGAATTATTGTCTGTTTGTCTGTTTGTCTGTGCGTTTGTGCACGCTAATCTCAGAAACGGCTTAACCTAGAAGGATGCGGTTTTCACTGATATGTTGGTATTTTCTTGGATTAACATTTAGTGTTTGTTTCATTTGAATCGGTTCACAAATAAGAAAGATACGTCTATTTTAAGAATTTATCGAACAGGTTTTTTTGTTTGAACGCGCTAATCTCAGGAACTACTGCTCCGATTTGAAAAATTCTTTCAGTGTTAGATAGCACATTTATCGAGGAAGGCTATATATCATCACGCTAACACCAATAGGAGCGGAGCGGAGCGGAAGAATGTTTCAAAATCGGGGGTTTTTGAAGTAAAACTTCTATAGGCACGCTTGACTTGGGAGTACGGTGCACGGTGTTGAATGTGAACGCGGGTGTGCGGGGGGGTGCGGGGGCGGGTAATTTTTTTATATCAAGGAACTAAGGAGAGCCATAATTGAAGAAAAAGCAAATTGGATAAAAAAAATAAGCTGCCCAAATTACTAATTCCACGCGAACGGAGTCGCGGGCAAAAGCTAGTACTAAATACAAGTGAACCAATTCTGAAACTTAGGTATAGGTAATTCGTCACCAATAACCGATTCTCACTAATCCTTTCGTAACAGTTTAGTCTTCCCCTCCCATAAGAAACAAAAACCTTTTTTAATTATTAGAATTATGGTCCCATTTTTAGGGTTCCATGGTCCTTACAAGAAACCGTTAGTTTCACCATGTCCGTCCATCTACCTGTCTGTCTGTCCATTCGCGGCTTAGCTCAGACACTGTTAGTACTTACTAGAAAGCTGTAATTTTGTATGGCTACATACATATACATACAAAAAAAATTAGGGTATTTCCCCGACATGTAAAGCCATGACAGTTTTTTCTCGTTTAAACCCATATACTTAGTAGGAATATAGTTTAAACCCGTATAGGAGTATTGTCGGATTGGACTTTTAAAAACATCGTAAGTTTTCTAAGACCATTTTTCGTTCATTCTCACAAACAGAGTACAGCTACTGCCGCAGAGGTATGACGATTTTTTAAACTAAATAAATGACATTTCTACACCAATTACTTGCTCGATGGTACTACGAAATCGAAGTATCAGCTTGGACACCGAACAGACTCAATCTTACAAGTCTTTTTTAATATTAAATCAAGATTTTAGAGCAATGCTGTCGGTTATTTCGTTATATGGCAAATATAATCTAGATTAGACGTACAGCGCCTGACTTCAGTACTTTTATGGGCACTCTTACAAATGAAACCTTTTACACATAAAGACGGTGGTCGCGAGGCAGCTTCACTCGCTCTGACACTTTTACTGAGTAGCCCTTTCGTTTAGAAACATTCTCCAGAAATGCAACGGAGATAAGTAAGAGAAGAGTCAGTTGTAATTTCGCTCTGAATGTTTGTACTCGCACTATAGATACACCGTGGGTACGTAGAGTAATAAGACAGATTCCTGGGTTTCTCAGAAGGAAAACAACGTTACGTGAACCTGGGGTCTAATCGGTAATTTTAACTTTCCTTTTTTTCCAAACAAAAAATATGAATAATTTCGAATTTCAAGATAACAAGACTTTAGAACGAGCTGGCAACACATTTTTTTTATGACATTATCTGGTTGTAAAAAAGCGGCAACGTTGCCTATCATAAGGATGTGTTGCACTGAGCCGTAAGCCGTTCCAAGACCTAAAGCTGCTAACGGTAGATAGCTGAAAGATTACAATTTCATACCTACCTAAAAATTATTCTTCCTAGGCCCGATTCTCACTTGCCCGCTCTTTTATACTTAAAAGTAAATGGATGAATTTGTGCTTTTAGCGACGGTTTTTTTAGAGTTCCGTAACGGAAGGGTGACAAATGGAACACAGTCAATGTCACTACAAACACTGCCCGTCTGTCTGTTCTTCTGCAAGTCTATCTCTCGCGTGGCTGTATCTCGAGAACCGTAATAGATAGACAGCTGAAATTTATGCATCATGTGTATTTGTATTGCTGCTACAATAACCAATACAATAATCGGAGTGTTGTGCATGGAGCGCTCGGAAACGGACGTTTCACACGGCACTGGTCGATTTTTAATCGTCCTCGTCGCGCGTACGCCGCTGTCGTCCAGAAGCCGAAGGTGAAGTAGAGTCGCTGTGAACCTGCTCACATAGATCCGCCACAGCCGATTTCGAAGGGGGATAGTCGCCGTTGCGACAAGGATGGCTTCATTAAGGTGGAAAGGAAGAAGAAGCCCGCCTGTCGCAATCAGTGCGGCACCGCCCTGACCGGACCGAACCACCTGCTGCGTCCCGCGACACCGACGACACAGCTGTACGTGTCCCGCCTGCATCACTTCACGAAGGTCGCGGACATTGTGGAATATGTGCATGTTAAGACCAAGCTCACTCTGAGGGTCGAGCGGTTGGAGTCCCGCCATGACGTGAATTTTAATTCATTTGTGGTGAGGGTTCCGACTGATCAACTGTCGACCTTCACAAAAGAAGAGTTTTGGCCGAAAGGTGTCGCATACCGCGGCGGTTTCGTGGCCGGTTAACTGACACCGCGAAAGTGCCCACGTCACAGACTTTTTGTGTTAGTAATTAAGTTATAATATAAATATGTATGTTAGTCTTTAAGGTATTTTTTATATGGGCCTATGCAGCCCGAAATAAAAATAATTCTATTCTTCTATTCTATTCTAATAACAAATTTATACATTTTTATCATTCCCTTTCTATAATTTCTAAAAGGGCTTAAGTTTTTGTGTGCCTAGGGCTCACGTATGGCCTAAAATATGGCTCTAGATAATAGTTAAACAAACTGAGTCTATAAATCAAATCGTTAACAAACTCATAAAACCAAGACATCAAAACAAACAAATAATTTGAAAGGTAGAGTGATGGTTGTTGCCAGACCAAAACTACATATCACATCACCCGCGCATCAATCTACCACTATCTCTTCAAAAAAAAGGTTGCCAACCATAAATCACAGAGTCCCTTCAATGTCTATGGCACCCATAACATTTTAATCTGTCACCCGAAAACTACTTCGCTACATTTTGCCCTATGAAATATTGACGTGTTATTGTCAGTCCCACCTTTTGTATGCGTGTTTCCGGGAACGCATTATAATGGGATGGGAAAAATAGTGATTTTATCCGAGTGACAGCTTTGTTAGGAACTGCGTTTGATTTATTGTCTATCCTTTTGTCTTGCACTATCACATTAATGCACAGAATTAATAAGAAGAAGAACATACTCGTTGTAGTGTGCAGCATATATTTTGACATACTTACCTACAAATTTGCACGGAACTCTCGGCGCCCGACTCGCACTTGGCCAGTTTTTCTGAACCACAATATCTGTAATAACTCAATATTTCAGCAATTAACTACGTTATATACTAAGTTGGGGAAAATATGTGGCCTATTAGCCCTAATATGCGCCACGCACTTTTAGTTTGCGTAACATTTTTATTCCTTTAGGTACTGGTTCTGTGTATTAGGGCATTTTCAGAAAAAAGTGTACCCTGTAATTTTTTTAAAAACCTAACAAACTTTGGGTTATTTCTACTTAGAATTACAAGCACTATCGATAAGCAATAAAAAAGTGAACCACTTTTAATTGACAGTTTTGTGACGCAATTAACCATAATGTTGAATGGGCCGTCACAAAACTGAATAATAAATTTTGTATGGAAAATTAAGGATAATTAAGGCAAAACGGGTACATTTTTTTCTGAAAAACCCCATTAATGCATAAATTATGTGACAGATTGACAGTAACACTTTAATTCAGAAAATAAATGAAAGCGAAAAGCTTTGTAGGAAGTAACAAAATTAAATAATGGCCAAACTTCTTTATCTCTGTTAATGTTAGTGAACTCTATTCAATTCCGCCTGAGACTTTAGAGATTGAATTTCGACGCCACTTTAGAACCTAACTGTGTCTAAAATTAAGTGGATTTGTAATAGTAGTTTCTGATTACGAGTGGAAACACTAATTTAACAAGCTTTATAACAAGAGTGTGCTATTTTTTGTTATTTTTCAGCATATAATTTTTAGAAATAATCTTTTTCATTTAGTTAATTAAGCGGAGAATGGTGGGTTGGAGATCGGACTCGCATCGCTGAATTTTTCGGAATTTCTTTGAATTTTATTAAAGTTTCCAGCCCGCACTGGGCCCGCGTGGGAACTCCCAAGCCCTCTCATTCTGAGAGGGAACTTGTGCAGCGCAGTGAGACGTTTGGAGATGAGGCACATACATAATTTATAACCTGGTTTAACTTAATTCCCCGTAATTTTAAAACTTGATTGGTACATGTATTTCAATGGTTGTCAAAAGAGTTTTTTTTTTCTTTATTTTTGTACAATAGAAGGATTACATAGAATTCCAATGTTCCCGCTGTACAACGCGAAGCGAATTCTTCGCAGGTGAAGTCCCGAGCAATATATATAACTAAAATAAATGCTCCTGTTCCATATCTAACGGAAAATTCTGAAGCACAGATACAGTCTTAATAGATATGAAGCTCTCGCCTAACCCTAAAATAGTTACGTTGCCAGGATAATCAATTTAGGTCATCTCAATATAGACCCTTAGATGGCGACAAGATTGAAAGATAGGCTGTTATGGTTCTTCCGGCTTTATGCATTGAGAGATGAGGAGTGGGATAAAGTTTAAGCTAGCAATATTGGGGGTGTTAAGGTAGAATCACAATGTAAAGAATGTTATGTGAAATTGTGTTGATTTTCCGACCGACCATTTATGTAGCTAGTTGCACCCGTTTATGTTTCGGATGAGCCTGCCATTGGCCTGAGTTGAATTTGTTATCTTTTCACTCATAATTATATATCACAATCGAAAATACATTTGCGCTTACTAAATACATACGTATCGTATAAGTGAAGTTGCGCTCTTGGACTGGGCTCGCGTGGGAAGTATAGCTCAAGTCCTCTCATTCTGAGAGAAGGTCTGTGTTTAGGAATGAGATGTATACTTTTAAGCCAAGATGATACATTTTTAGGGTTCCGTTCCTCAAAAGGAAAAACGGAACACTTATAGAAACCACTTTGTTGTCCTTCCGTCCGTCCGTCCGTCCGTCCGTCTGTCAAGACCCTTTTTTTCAAGAACGCGTGGAGGTATCAAGCTGAAAATATCAAATACTCAGGTCTACTGTCCCCTGGAGCTGTGAAAAAATCAAACTTCTAAGCCAACACAATCAAAAGATACAGCCGTTTAAGCCGCAAATTTTCGAAACTCGCAAGGGAATCAAAACCTACAGGGTACTTCCCGTGAACTCAGAATCTTGAAATTTGGTACGAAGCAAAGGTCTTACAGCACAGATAAAGGAAAAATTGCGAAAAAGCATACGTTTTTTGTCTGTCTGTCTATATCAGTAACCAATCTACAATGATCCCACACTGCGCACATTTTGCTTAGGAGCAGGGGTCTGATAAGACTGGATGTTCACAGATATATATAAATTTGCACGGAACCCTCGGTTTGCGAGTCCGACTCGCACTTGGCCGGTTTTTAAAGTTTTTTCACCTCAGAAGGACCAAAGAATCCTTACGATTACTTCGTTCTCCGTTTATATGTTTGACAAACCAAGACCCTTTTTTCAGGAACATTTGGTATGGCAGCAAATTAAAATTAATATTGCTATTGGTATTGGTATTAACGGGCTATCTTCCGCAACTCGACGTCTCTACGCGCCTATTTTGAAATTAATATTATGTCAAACTTAACTTGCTTGCTTTTAAATTTGGACAGAATCATGACTGACGCTTGGCCGCCTTATTAAACTTATCAATTATATACTTGTTCTGGTTTATTTTTATTTTATGAAATTGTTTAATATTAAAATACAGCACAGAAAAACCTTTATTTTTTTTAAACTAAAGGCTACTTGACCTCGGCTGTAAAAGACATTTCGTTTTACGACAAATAAAACTTAAAGATCCCTACCCTCTTGTGGACCTCTACGATTACACTCTTGACCCAAACGCCATAAAAGTGCCCAAAATTTGACGAATGTGCTAGAAATTGCTTAAATTACAATCTCATTGCATTAATTATGGAAGGCGGTGGAGCTTGGACGTCGCGAAAAGCCGTGGAGAAAGATAATTAGACATTTTAATTATCAAGGGACTATGTTACATCATTTTTATCATCTCCAGTCTATGTAACTTGACCTGAAGATCCCACGTAATAGAAAGAGCTATTTATTTTATATATTTTACTTTCGTCAAAAGGAAATGTTTGATCACGTGATTTTATTAAAGTGATTATGTACCTATTTAGGTTTTCGTTTAAAAGTTCAAGAGGCCATTTAATTTTATAGTTTCATCATCATTATCATGATCATCAACATCATCGTCAGCTGAAAGAGAACACAAGGAAAGACCACTCGCATCCATCGCCTTCCCGCGATCTTCATCAGACCATCAGTCTTCCTTGTCAAAAGACTACTCACGCTGCCTCAACCGGTACCTAAAGGTGAGCCTTGCGTGTTGTTTTGTATGTAGGAGTCTCCCCGAGATTTAAAAACAATTTAAAAAAATCTTTTACAGATAGAAATCTTATCGTACCTATGTACATAGGCTCCTTTTTAAAATGGGAAAATGTTTATTGTTTATTTGGGCAAAAAACGGCACAATATAATGAGTGAACTTAAAAAAAACTAAGTTATACATAGGCCAGCAAATATGCCACACTTAAATTATGGTAATGAAGTAACACGGTAAAAATACAAACAGCCAAAAATGAGAAAGGGGCATTAAATAATAAGTACAAATCTAAATAACAAAAAAACTAGTATTTTGACAGGGCACCTTTAAACTTTCTATATACATACGTGAAAGATTAAACAAATCTAGTTCCGAAAATGAATTATTGTAAAAATATGTGTTGGAAAATCCAAAGATTATCATAAAAAAAACATAAGTCGTCTCGTACCTATACTAGTTTAAATTATTTGATTAACCTAGCTAACCGAATGAAACTCATCACCGCAATCAGATAAATGCACTGAACAGTAGAATTTTCCTGATAACTAGCTTCGTGGTCGTATATTCCAACCACCAAACCAATCAGTTGGTCAAACAGTCCAAGTGATATGTAAATGATGTGCTAATTCTCTGAATATCTAACTATACATTAAAGTATTCATAGAGCTGAACTTCTGGACGTATAATCTACAATATCAAATAGTTATTCTAACTATAGACCAGAAACTAATGGGCGACTGAAACAGAATCCTGATTAATCTACATAATGTCTTAAGAGATAAGACTACTTTAATTAAGTTTCTAAGTACTCTTTTCTACTATAATCCGAGTTTGTAATTATTACATTTATATTTAGATACGCTAATTAGATCCATAAAAAGTTTAAAGAACCGAAATTTAAAATTAGGTAACATAACACACCTGTATCCAAAAAGGTTAGACAGAGCACACGAAACATTACTTTCAACAACTTTAGGTTTTAATGTTAGATGAAAGTGGTACAATAGTAACAGGTTGCTAGCATCGCCTACAATTTACCTTAACCTATTGCATTAATCGCTTCATACGACATCCATGGAAGAAATGGAGAGGTGTAATTCTACACCCGATACCACACGGGTCCACGGGATATTTAAAATTAACCTACAAAAACTAGTGCGTGGAGTCCCTTAGCGCGGAAGAAGTGAAACTTCATAATAAAAACCCAAAGCACAGCAGCGGCTAGCAAGCAACCAACTACAGCGCTAGCAATACAAGTTACATAACTCGTCGCTAGATGTCGTTGCTCCTCGTGCGCACGTTATTTTCAATATTCTTTCTTGATTTTTCGTAATTTTCAAAGATATTCAATACTTTTTTTTACTAAATACGTTTAAAATACTTTATTCTACGATCTACCATTAAAATAGTTTTGATTTTTACAAGTTTTCATACTAAACCACGCAATTGTTTTGGATCGCACTGACGAAGTTTTTAACATCCGTTAGTTTATATACAATGCGAACGTCTCGTAAACGTCAACTTGCGTTGCGTTGCGTATTTAACGCAACGCATTTAACGCAACGCTTGTTGGAAGTCGCATTAGAAGTTTCACTTCAATAAATAGTGCAAGCTTGTGTAGCACGTTTCACTGATGCGTACTTCAACTTATTAAAACCTATGAAAATACAATAAATGTATGTATGTATGTAAATACTTTATTGTACATAAAACACAAAAATAATACAAAAAAATTAGAGTACAAAAGTGAACTTATCCCTACCCCTCCCTTCCCCCTCCCCTTCCCTTATCCCTCTTATTACTTATCTCATAAAATAGTAGGAAAGGCGAAAAATTATTAAATAAGTCGTAGTTTCAAAACTTACACTCGAGTGTCGTCATATCAGCCAAAAGATGTCAACTGCTGGACGAAGAACTCACCTAAAAGTTCCCTTAACGATCGGTCCTGCGCTGCTCGCCGCCAAGTCCACTCTTTCCACTCCTTAGTTATAAAATCTTAAATAATTAAAGATTATAACTAAGTATATTAAGAAAAAAATTGTAACATTAATTTGCAATAAACAGATTAACAGACGACGACCTGGTGAAGGTGGCGGGAACGCATTGGTTGCGGATGGCGCAGGGCCGATCTGTTTGGCGAGCCTTGGGGGAGGCCTATGTTCAGCAGTGGACGTCTTTCGTCTGAAATGATGATGATGATGATGAAACAGGTTTTTTTTTAAGTGTTTCCTCAGAGTGGCGCTCAGAGGGCGATGGAGAGGGCTATGCTCGGAGTTTCTCTCCGGGATAGCATTAGAAAATGATGAAATCCGCGCAAGAACAGAACTTAAGTCACCGTGTCGAAGAATCGCCAGACTCAAGTAGCAGTGGGGGGTTACCTATCAAAATTTAGAAATATTTTTTTCCGAATATTTAAAATCCCGAATGCTTCATTTATCCGAATGCATTTTTTTCTGAAACTGTAAATATTTCAGGATTTTTATAAAACAACCCTAACCTAACCTAAGGGGTTCTACACGATGGTCCTGAAATAAATCCTGAAATATTTATAGTTTCAGAAAAAAATGCTTTCGGACAAAATGAGGTTTTCGGGATTCTAAACCTTCGGAAATAAATTTTTCTAAACATCGATAGGTTCCCCTGCTGAAATGATGATGATGAGAAAGTATTAAAGTGGTTGCGTTTCGTTGCTGCGCCAGTCGCTTACTACGAGTAATAAATTCATAGTCCCGCAATGTAATGCAAATCGCATATTTCCTGAAGCGTGTTTGACTTTAGAAGTCAAAGTACCCAACTGCAAAGTTACGTCAAGACTTTGTCCAGACATTTCCCTTTGCACGTAACCTGCTTATAAAACACTACAACCTTTCAAAAACACGCAATATCGGCACTAACTTGAGATTAAAAAACATGTGGGAACATAAAACCATCTAGCCACAATAAAGTGGGAATAAAATTGTGAATTTACTGTCGTACTGTTGAATAATGCATAGTAGAGTGACAGAAGACGAACGTCCTTACTATCGTTGGCTTATTTGAATAGAGGTGCGGTCTCGGGAAACCGATCTACATAACTATTGTAGCCTTGTTTCGGTACTCCTCCCTATACGTAAGAAAACCGCGAATCGTGTCTGTGAAATGTCTTAATTTGTCTTTATAAATAAATAAATGATTAAACATGTTTACATTGTAACTGGGCTCATAACTTATTGTAAACTGAAATTTAAACGCATACAGATAACCTACAGGAGAAAATGTCAAAAAATCAATGTCAATATGAAATATGCATAAAACAGTAACACGATGGAGTCGACCATGATAAGAAAAGGTTTCATGTTCAATGAACAGTTTAATGCAGAACTAACTCTTTAACAAAGTAGATACGTACATGTCGATTCACAAGAGTTGGCATGAACGGATCGAATGAGTGAATGAAAGTATCTATGTGTTACCTATTTGAATACACTTCATACAAATATGAAAATGTCATGCATCAGTCATTTTCCTACAAAAATGTCAAATTGTCATTGCTTTCGTTCAATCCATTCGTGCCAGCTCTTGTGAATCGATCCGTAAATATATTTATTAAAATACTTAGTTTTAGTTATAGCATACAGGTTCAGTTTTTTTTAAGTTCTATAATAAGAAAATAGTACCTATCATCATCATCATCCCAGCCTATATACGTCCCACTGCATACTTCAAACCAAACTTGATAAAATAGTACCTGTATTACATACTAAATAAAATGAAACATAGATGCACAGAAAAAACCCCAGAAAAAAGACCAATGCTGGGAAACGAACCCAGGTCCTTGGCATTCCGTGCCACGTGCTAAACCCCTACATCATCACTGGTCAGGAGTTTAGACACAAATTTTTCCTACTTTTTCAACTTCATTTTTTTACTTTTACGGTGATGACCGCGAAATCCATTATATTTCATACTAAATACAAACTGAAACACAGATGCACAGAAAAAACCCCAGAAAAAGAAGAAATAAAAATACAAAAAGATACTTCAAACCAAACTTGTTAAAGTATGGCCTAGTAGTGACATCTCTTAGTCTGGGTGAGCGGTTAGTTCCGAAGGAGTGTTGATGTTTCTCAATGAGAACTGAACATAGATGGCACTGTATCACTGCAAAAGTGATGATAGCAAGCTGGAATGTAAGATGCATAGGAAAAATTTGTGTCTAAACTCCTGACCAGTGGTGGTGTAGGGGTTTAGCAGATGGTACGGAATGCCAAGGACCTGGGTTCGATTCCCAGCATTGGTCTTTTTCTGGGGTTTTTTTCTGTGCATCATCAATGTTTCAGTTTGTATTTAGTATGAAATATATGGATTTCACGGGATGACCGTAAAAGTAAAAGAATGAAGTTGAAAAAATAAAAATACAAAAAGATACTTCAAACCAAACTTGTTAAAATAGAACCTATTAAGCTTTCTTTCTTGTTGAGTAAGTATAATCCTGCAGGCTTATTGTCTAACGCTTCTGACGCTTGCCTTCGGAATTACTATTTCTTTCTGTCAAACGGTAAAAGATGATGACATGAAGAGATGGTGAAAGCGAAGGCAAGCGTCAGAAACGTTAGACAATAAGGCCTCTGGTATTAATATTTTTCAGCTCAGCACCTCAAACAGGCATGTTTTGCTACTAAAAACAGTGAGCAAAATCTGATTTTGCTCACTGCGTGAGACAAAGTAGCTTTTTAATTATTTTTTTTAAATGTCAAGGACAGTGATGGATCTACTCACTGAATTCGAAAGATTTGAACTTCAGTTTTATCTGTCACTTTCATTTCGATATTAAAAGAGATTAAGATTAGATCAAATCGATTCTAAGTTCGATTTCAAATTCTATACCTAGTAGGCCTGAAAAATAAACGAACGATTGAACATTCGAATACTTATAATAAGTACTTATCCTTAAAATTGTAATTCGTCTATTAAGGTATTAAATTTAATTATTGTATTTTTTTAATAATTGGATTATATTGTTATATAATCAAAATAGTAAAAATGTTGTAGAAAAAATACAAAGTTTGACATGTAACTATATAATTATTAATAATTTTAACAATCTTGAACATCGTGATAAATATAGCGGATGCAGTATCGGAACGCATCTTTAAAAAATGGCGGGATTCAAATTTTAATTATTTTCTTCTTCTGTTTCGCTAGCTATAGCTACAGAGTTCGATATCTAAGAGTTTGATACACGATCAAAGGCAATTTGGAATTTATATGAATAAATAATAAGTAATTACTTAATAAATATTTAAATATGATATGAGTGAGTCCAATGACGAAGTCAACATTAAACACCAGACGAATTAAGGCAGTAATACAAAATGCAGAGTTAAGTTTTTTAGCTGAAAAGTCTCGCGAAAAATAGCAAAATAGACTAGCAAAGGGTGCAAATACTTTTTCGGAGAGTGTATTGTTATCTACGGGAGGGAAGATTGGAGTAGCTATTTACTCAATGTTGAAAGCCACAATAAAGACAAAAAGACGACGTGCTAATAATTATTATGTTCTCGCTGCTGAGGTGAAAAGTTGTATGTGTCACACGAGACCAAAGTTTTTTTGCATCTCGTGTATTTGAATCTCTCGCGCACTCAGGATTCTAACTTAGAATCACTCGCTCACGCTCGTGATTCAACTATAGAATCCTTCGTTTACTCGCGAATCAAAATCATCACTCGCAGTAAAAACCAACTTTGCTCTCTTGTTGCACAAATAACTATTATTAGACTAAGATAATATTTAATATTATAATCAAAGCTACTTTATATAATACATAAAGTGGTGCTCATAATGTACTATTTTAATATTTATTTAGAAGTCTCTTATATTCAATTACTAAGACAAGATAAAGAAATTTCAAGAAACGCCCATCGAGTATGATGATGATGAAAATGAAATGAAACAGAAATGAAATAACTCACGGGGTCGGCAGGGAAAGCCTAATTGTATAATGTTGTAAACAATGCGGGAAATGACGTTTTACCGTCCGGTCGACGTCATAAATCACCGGGTATTATATTTTACAAATAACGCATGGGCGATTATTTACATTTCCCACCCGCGACGCTCGAAAACCACATTTTGTGACCGATGTTTATTTAAATATTTCATTTGTCCTTGCGCGGAATAAATTATAAAGTAACGCGTCTATGATAAAACTCTTTTTTTAAATATTTTTGTTGCGACGAACCCGAACCTTCTTTTTGAAGATCTCAAATGGAGACCACGGACTGGCAAGCGCAGCGTGGGACGTCCAAAAACGAGATGGACAGACGATTTGGTGAAGGCTTCAGGTTCAAGTTGGATCCAAGTCGCATCCAACCGTAATGGTTGGGTATCAATGAGAGATGCCTATTCCCAGCAGTGGACGACTTGCGGTTGAAATGATGATGATGATGATTTATTTATTTATTGATTTGTGGCTGCTGGGAAATAAATAAATATCACGGGACAATTCACATTCACACCAATTGACCTAGTCCCAAACTAAACAAAGCTTGTACTATGGGTACTAGACAAAAGATAAACATACTTATATATATATATAGATAAATACATGATTCGAGCACGAAAATTCGTATTTTTCACACAAATATCTGCCCCGATCGACCGGGTATCGAACCCAGGATCTCAAGCTTCTTAGTCAGGTCAGGTTCTCTAACAACTTGGCTATCCGGTCGTCTAAGGGCCGGCGCCCACTGACGGCATGGCACGGCGTGGCATTTTATTACTATCAAGTTATTTTGAATCTTATTTCAATGAGTTTAGAATTCATGTTACTTTATTGGTTATGCGTGGCATCGGTATCATGGTATCGAAATAAAGTAACATGAATTCTAAAGTCATTGAATTAAGATTCAAAATAACTTGATAGTAATAAAATGCCACGCGGTGCCATGTCGTCAGTGGGCGCCGGCCATAAGTAGGTTGTTGTCGAATTTTTGGAAGCCCATTAGGAGCAATTGGCGTCCCTAACGAAACCCCCCCCCCAATGACCTCAAAAATGCACACAAAGTAAATCCTAACTAATCCTATCCTTTCTAACTAATATTATAAATGCGAAAGTAACTCTGTCTGTCTGTCTGTCTCGCTTTCACGCTAAAACTACTGAACCGATTTACATTAAAATTTGGTACACAGATAGTCTAGAGCCTGAGAAAGGACATGAGCTATATATCATCACGCTAACACCAATAGGACCGAAGCGGAGCGGAAGAATGTTTCAAATCGGAGGTTTTTGAAGTAAAACTTCTAAAGGCACGCTTGACTTGGGAGTACGGTGGTGAATGTGAACGCGGGTGTGCGGGGGGTTCTGTTGGGAGGAGGGGGTCTTGGGGGGGGGTGCGGGGCGGGTATTTTTTTTTATATCGAGAAACTAAGGAGAGCCATAATTGATGAAAAAGCAAATTGGATAAAAAAAATAAGCTGCCCAAATTACTTATTCCACGCGGACGGAGTCGCGAGCAAAAGCTAATAATAAATATAGCATGGAAAATCTTAACTTGAAAACTCTGAAATATCAAGTGTCAAAGGTTTAATAAAGACTTATTGCGGGAAAGGAAGTGAAGCTCTCACAAAGAAACTATAATTCAAAGGAGTCTTTGAGACGATGTGAGGAGAGAACGGCTACATATTATATGTATAACTTTTATGAACTAGATGCAGATGACGTGATTTAGATGAAGTTTGGCATCCAGCCCAGGTTGGGTTCTAATCTGCAATTATAAATTTCCTTTTTTATTTCAAACAAAAAAATATTAGTGAATTCGAACTTCAAAATAGCAAATGCCTTTAGAACGAACTGGTAACGTAGGTACATATTTTAAATTGTTATGATGTTATCTGTTATAAATAAGACATTTACGATAGGATGGAATAAGTGGCAACATTGCCTAGGATGTGTAACTGTAAAAATTTTAAATGTTTTTTTGTAAAGAATTTCCAAAATTCACTTGACTTTATACTTACTTCATTTTTGGTTTGAAATAACACGAGGAATTTATGTTTAAAATCTGTGGTGTTACTTATAGCCACGGTGAGTATTATGCCAAACGTTATTATGACAACTAAAATTATGAGAAACGAATGGAATGCTAGACAAAAAGTACATTTTGCTGTTACAGATTCGTAACTTATATGGATGAGATGAATCATTTATTTTCCAATTTAATTTAAACGTAGTTGCTAGTAAATGTAACTAGAGATGCTCTAAAGACAGTATTATTTCGAATCGGATCCCCAAATCTAAAGCAAATTGATTTAATTGCCATTTAAATAGCTAAATTGGTTTATTTTGTCTAAGCCCCAATTTGCGCGAATGTAAACATTCCCTGACTTCGTTTAAAATACCCATTTCGGTCTGCGCGATCCAAATTAATATAGTTAGTTATTCTGTATCGGAAAAGGCGGCTGGCGGTCTGAGCCCTGATTTTTAAATGAGTGGGCGAATAACATTTGCTGGGCTTACCATTATTTACACGTGCGAAAGGTACATTTGTGGTAAGTTACATTACTAGATAGGGTTAAACTATAGTTCGTGAGATATACTAGGGGCGTTCAATAAAAAGTGAGAAGGAGTATGTTATAAACAACTTTTACTAAATGTAATTTTATTTTTCGACATAGTCACCTTTTAGCATAATACACTTATTAAATCTTTTTTCTAAACTTAAAATTTCATTTTTAAAAAAGGTCTCATCTTAAGTACTTAAAAAATCTTGTACTGCAGCGACTACCGCGTCGTCGTCTTCAAATTTCTGGCCTCTCAGGTATTGTTTCAATCTCGGAAATAGGTAGAAATCACTGGGAGCGAGACCTGGTGAATACGGAGGATGCTTAAGGATATCGAACCCAGCATCACGAATTGCAGCCAATGCAACGGCGGACTTGTGTGCCGGGGCATTGTCCTGGTGGAACAGCACAACTTTCGAGAGTCTACCTCGCCGTTTTTCGCGGATCTCATTGCTCAATGTTGCTATTTGTTTAGCGTATAATGTGCCCGTAATAGTGGCTCCATGCTCGAGATACTCAATCATTAATACCCCTTTACCATCCCAAAAAACAGAGCCCATGACCTTACCGGCAGATGGGCTCACCTTGAATTTCTTCGGAGTTGGAGATGATGGCCTTTTCCATGTCATAGACTGCAGTTTCGTTTCTGGGTCGTAATGATGGAGCCATGTTTCGTCCATTGTTATAAATTGCGCCAAAAAAAGTTCCCGGTCTTGCTGCATCAGGTTCAAAGCTTCTTGACAAATCTCTAGTCTAGTTTGTTTTTGCGTGTCAGTAAGCATTCTTGGTACCCAACGCGCAGATACCTTTTTCATACCCAAGCGTTCATGTAAAATATTATGCACGCTCCCCGTTGAAATCTTTACATTTTCAGCAATAAAACGAACCGTGACACGACGATCCGCCAAAACTGAGTTTTCGACTTTTTTCACAATTTCTTCAGTTACTGCTGTAGTAGGGCGTCCGGAGCGGGGGTCGTCCATTGTCGATGTTCTTCCACGTCTAAATTCGGCGCACCAACGTGCGACTGTCGAATATGGAGGAGCATTAGACCCTAAAGTGTCCCGCAAATCCAAATTGACTTGGTCCGTAGAAAAATTTTTCAATCACAAGTATTTGATAACGGCGCGCAGTTCAATTTTCTCCATTTTCGCTAACGTACTCAATAGCATTGCAAAGAAATTACCGTATTTTTTTTTAAACAAAAGACAGTTAGTTTTTTTTTTCATAGCAATCAGCTAGATAGATTAGCTTTACCGGCCAGTATTTAATTTCCTAATATTGAAAGAGTTTGCATCTCATTCTCACTTTATATTGAACGCCCCTCGTAAGACAACGAAAACGATGCAGACATTGAGGTAACACGGAGGAAAAGTCGCTCTGCACTTGTTCATAAGGGGTCAATGGAATTTAGATGGATATTTATATCTTCAGGGCTAAATAAAAAAAAACTGTCCTAATGTGAGTCAAACTCGCATACCTACCGATGGTTCCCTACAAATTTGTAAGCATTATGAGCCCGGCTCTGCTATCACAGTATTTTGCTCTGAGCAAAATACACGCAGTGTGGGGTCATTTTATATTGGTTGTTTGGGAGCCTCTCAGTTTTTTATTGAAGTGAAACTTCTAATGCGACTTCCAACAAGGTCGCGTTATACCTTTAACGCTACCACGGAGGGGGTATGAAAGCATTGGTATATGTACTGCCGAAGCAAAAGTAATCTCGCATTGTATAATATATACTAACGGATGTTAAAAACTTCGACAGTGCGGTGCAGAACTCATACTGTCTGTGCAAATTTGTATGAGACTTGATAAAAGCGCCATCTAGTGAGTAATTTAAACACATAGATGCATAAGTCAATTTAGTTCTTTAAGTTAATGCAATAAAGTGCATATTGATGTATAAGTGCCTTTTTCATTTCCACATTACGCAGTTTCACTTCTTCCGCGCGTAGAAGCTGCACGCACGATTTTTTTTGTAGTGTCCATAGAAATACACTCTATGTATAAATTTCAGCGGTCTGTCTATTACAGTTCTCGAGACACCGCCTTATGACAGACACACAGACGGACAATGTAGCGATATCCATTACATAGGGTTTCGTTTGTCACACTCCGAGTAAAAAAACCGGTCCAATTAAATAAAATCTTTTAAAAAGGTTAGAAAACAAACACTACACAACTAGTTACTACACTAGTTAGTAAAGTACCTAAGGGTTTTCTCTAGTGGTACCAACTTAACGGTTGCTATGGAACGTCGTTTGAAATTAATGAGACGTTAAACTTCGTACCGTAAAACGGGGTTACTTTAAAATGCAGGGGCTACTTTGAAAAACAGTTTTTACGTCATGTCCTTATTTTTTTAGACCATCTGTGGCAGTGAAATAACTACCTTGATAAATTACCTAACTTTTTACGTCATTTGCTCAATCAAGCTATGCATATTTGCGTTTTTATAACCATTTTAAATCTATCAAAGTAGCACCAAAATTTCCTAAAGTAACCCCAAATTACCGTAGTCATTCAAAATCGAAAAGATAGAAGGTTTATTTTTCAAAAAGACCGTGAAAGTTACATGTTTTAAAACCATCAAGTTAAAAATATAGAACGATATGAAAAATAAATTGTTAAACACAGAAAAACCAAACCAAGTGATAAATTTTTCAGTTGCCAATCATTTTTGTGCAGCGACTGCAGCGACTTCGAAACTATGAAAAACAATTGCTTTTGTTAATATTACGTTTGTTATTTTTCCGTTTTGATTGTGCCTATTCAAATATTCAGTGAATTATTGATCAACAACTAGTTATTGTTTACGTTATTTTAATATTCATTATTGATGATTTATCGACGTTTGCGTCCGGTGGGTGTTGGCAATTTTCTTATATCTTCTAACAGTATTAGAAATAAAGAAAGAAAGAAAGAAAGAAAAACATTTATTTATAACAACAATAACACGCACACAGGCAAAAAAAAGAATACAAACATAGACAAAGACATAGGTGCACATATTAAAGCTGTTACAAAAAGGGTCCCGGCTCAGTATATCGCTAGTTAAAAAAACCAGCACTGGTCTTCCGCCGGGCCACAGTACAGTAAAATCACGGAAGTCCACACAAAACAGACACAAATATTTAAAAAAAAATACAGTATAGTATTGGAATTTTTGGAGTCAATTTAGAGTTTCAGAGCTTACCGCTTAATCTTTTTGAATAATTATCTCTAAATATTAAGCTTATTAGGTACTAATTTTATGTGGTTTTTTATCTTGTGATGATTACATTTGAAATATTACATGTCAGATTAATAAAAAACCGGCCAAGTGCGAGAGTTCCGTACAAATTTATTATGTATCTATGGTATTCAGTCTTAGCAGACCTCTGCTCCTAAGCAAAATGTGCGCAGTGTGGGATCATTGTAGATTGGTTACTGATATAGACAGACAGACAAAAAAAATTATGCTTTTCGCAATTTTTCCTTTATCTGTGCTATAAGTCCTTGCTTCGTACCAAATTTCAAGATTCTGAGGTCACCGGAAGTACCCTGTAGGTTTTGATTCCCTTGCGAGTGTCGACAATTTGCGGAAATTTGCGGCATAAACGGCTGTATCTTTTGATTGCGTTGGCTTAGAAGTTTGATTTTTTCACAGCTCCAAGGGACAGTAGACTTGAGTATTTTCATATAAATTTCAGCTTGATACCTCCACGCGTTCGTGAGAAAAAGGGTCTTGACAGACGGACGGACGGACGGACAATAAAGTGATCCTATAAGGGTTCCGTTTTTTTCCTTTTGAGGTACGGAACCCTAAATAGTACAAATATACAAATTCCTAGGAGTATATCAATGTGGTTGTTGATACGGAACTTACGATTTCTCTTATTATTATTATTAAAATTCCATGATTGGTAGGATCCAAAGAATTTCAAAGAAAAGTCGCAAATTTATTATGGTTATGTTGAAAATTATAAAACTATTATTAGAGTCAAGTTTACTTAAAAATAATCTTTATTTAAGGCCATCCTGTATAATATAGTATACTAGCCTTCCGTCTGCAGCTTCGCCCGCGATAAATTAAATTTCCCGTAGGAAAAGGTATTTTTAATACAGTTGCTCAAAAAGTGGCATATTGCAGGGACGTATAGCGTTCGGGATGTGGGCTATTACATACTCGAGCTTTTTCTTTACCTTTTCCGAACTCGTGCGTTCTCTTTCCCAACTGTCAAAATATTGTCTATTAAAAAGAAAAAACCAACCACGAAGTTTTTACTAAAAAATATTCATCGAAGTGTTTACGATTCATGCAAATATTTCTAAAAAGTAACTTCTAATTTGTTTCAATATCAGAATTAATGATTTTATTCAAT
Organism: Archips crataeganus; assembly: GCA_947859365.1. Taxonomy (NCBI): domain Eukaryota; kingdom Metazoa; phylum Arthropoda; class Insecta; order Lepidoptera; family Tortricidae; genus Archips; species Archips crataeganus. Next base: position 16,312,751 of record OX402056.1, on the reverse strand, counting down.
GAGTTAGTTAGGTTTCATTTCATTTCTTCTCATTAAATTTCATTTTCATTTCATATCAATAAAAAAATTCTACTGAAGACTTGGCTGTATGGGCATAGTTCCCTTTGCCTACCCAGAATGGGTGAAGAAAACAAAAAAAAATCTCTGCTTATATTCTTTTACGGTTGGCGCCATTTTCCAAAAATGTTCTTTGCGAGTTTAGTTGTTTGTTGCACAAAATGAGTAATTTCGACGATATTTTATTTGAATTAACACCACTGGAACTCAGTATAATTGCACAAAATGCTTCGGAGAACATTTTACCGGAAAAGTCAAAAAGTCGCTACATATCTACATACGACGAATTTATTGCGTGGAGAGAAGAGAAAATTAAAAAAAAACTAAAAAACACGCTTTAAAAAATAAAAAATAAATTTTAATAAATTTCAATTCACTATTCTTATAGTGCAGTAAAAAATCTTAATAAGCAATTATTATATTGTTATATCCAGATCAAAATTTGTAAACAGTTCTAAATATTGATAAAATAAATAATAATAGTTTAAAATATTTTATTGTAAAAAAAGCGTGGGGTGCATGGTGTCAATTGTCAAGGATTATCATTTTGATAACATCTTAAAAAGCACCCCACGCTTTTTTTACAATAAAATATTTTAAACTATTATTATTTATTTTATCAATATTTAGAATTGTTTACAAATTTTGATCTGGATATAACAATATAATAATTGCTTATTAAGATTTTTTACTGCACTATAAGAATAGTGAATTGAAATTTATTAAAATTTATTTTTTATTTTTTAAAGCGTGTTTTTTAGTTTTTTTAAACTATTATTTATTTTCAATTTTTTAGTTGCATTTTTTTCTTTCTAACTTTACCCCCCTCACTTACAACCCCCAAACCCCCTAAACCCAACCCCCCAACATCCCCCACCCCATTTCCCCAAACCCTCCCCAAACCCCACACCCTTACCCCCAATCCCCTAAACCCCCCTTACCCCCCTCCTCATTTTACAAACCCCCGAACCACCTAAACCCAACCCCTCTTACACCGAACCCCCGAAACCCCCGGAAACCCCCCTCCCACCTCCCACCCCCCCCACCCCGCCACCTGCTCCCCCAACCCCTACCACACCCCCCACCCCGCCACCTACCGCCCCCCCCTTACAGTTCCATCATCAAACCCTTGTTACCATCTAGGCTTCTTACACCCTCCCCATTTCCCACAACCCCCCAAAATCACTTACCCTCGAACCCCCCAACACTCCCACCCTATTTCCCGTAACCCCCCCCCATCCCCTAACTCCAACCGCCACACCCTAACCCCCAACCCTCTAAACCCCCGACCTCCTTACCCCATACCCTATTCCCCCCCACCCCACCACCTACCCCCCTTCCAGCTCCATCATCAGACCCTTGTTACCATTTAGGACCAAAGTACTCGTTAAAACGAATCAAACGAGCCCAAACTCGATGGGGTTGTTTCGTTTTATTGTGGAGTGCCTTTGGCCATCTTCCAGCTCCATCATCAGACCCTGGTTACCATATGGGATCAAAGTGCTCGTCAAGACGAATCAAACGAGCCCAAACTCGATGGGGTTGTGTCGTTTTATTGTGGAGTGCCTTTGGCCATCTTCCAGCTCCATCATCAGACCCTGGTTACCATATGGGATCAAAGTGCTCGTCAAGGCGAATCAAACGAGCCCAAACTCGATGGGGTTGTGTCGTTTTATTGTGGAGTGCCTTTGGCCATCTTCCAGCTCCATCACCAGACCCTGGTTACCATATGGGATCAAAGTGCTCGTCAAGACGAATCAAACGAGCCCAAACTCGATGGGGTTGTGTCGTTTTATTGTGGAGTGCCTTTGGCCATCTTCCAGCTCCATCATCAGACCCTGGTTACCATCTGGGATCAAAGTGCTTGTCAAGACGAATCAAACGAGCCCAAACTCGACGGGATTGTGTTGTTTTATTACATAGTTCCTATGGCCACCATCCAGCACCATCATCAGATCAGCTCCATGTTACAATAATATTGCATTGTCATCCAATTTACACATATGTGCAAAATTTCAGCTCAATCGGAAACCGGGAAGTGGGTCAAAATCGCGCCCTAAGGAGTCGGTTACAAACAAACACACAAACATACATACAAACATACAGGTGAAGCTAATATAAAGCGTGTAAAAAGCAAATAGTTTTTCAGAAAATGTTATGTTGGCACACTTCTCCGAACTCTCAGCAAAATTAAAACCTTCTGCGCCTTCTGCTGCTGCTTTCTGGTCGAGGTTTTCGATGGTAAAAAGTATACTGAAAATAAGGAACAACGTGGATATAAGTGAATACCCAAAACTAAATGCTTTGCTTAAAACGACAATCAGACGGTTTTACAACTAAAAAGTCGAAAATATTAATATCGAATGAAGTGGAAAGGTCATTGAACGAAGCTCCCGATGATCGTTATTTAGCCACAAAGGTAATTTATTAATTAATACTTATATTTTTCTTTAGTATTCAGTTTACGAAATCGCAAAATACAGTCAATATAATATTTAAATAAATATTAATCAAATCCTTTTTTTGTAGGTTGCGCTGATTTTTGGCGATGTTGGAGCTTGCCGCACAGAGGAGTTAGCCAATATTACTTTAAAAGATATTTATGTTATATATGTGAATTATAACTTTTATAAGAAATAAATGATTGGTTAGTTGAGTTTATTGTGTTTTCATTATTTTATTAAATTGCTACATTTTTTCGCAACTGTATTAAAAATAGTTGTTCAGTACACGTGCGGAACCGTCATTGCAACTTGTTCCGACTGTCAACCCTCACCTTCGGCTGCGCCTCGGCTCGGGAAGACATTTGTCGGAACTCTTTGCAATGACAGGCTTTCCGCACTCGTAATGAAATATACTATTTCCCGCGGTAAAAAGTAGCCTATGTCACTCAGTGATAGATAATGTAGCTTTCTAACGGCAAAAGAATTTTTGAAATCGGTCCAGTAGTTTCGGAACCTATTCAATGCAAACAAACAAACAAACAATCAAATCTTTCCTCTTTATAATATTAGTATAGATTATCGTCTAGTCCTGGAAGTAGGCAATTGCTGGCTGAGTGTTGCTTTAAACCGACGAGTTTGCTAGACAAATTCAGGTCGAGGGGAATAACTATAGTGCTCTTCTCAAAAATGCCAAAGGAGACAACGACATAAATAAATAAAAATGTACTTTTTTTATTTTATAAGAGGGAGGCAAACGAGCAAGCGGGTCATCAGAATCTGATGGAAAATGACCACCACCGCCCATAAATATCAACAACTCAAAGAGAGTCACTGATCTGTTGCCTGCCTTTAAAAAGGAGAGGGAAGAGGGGAGAGGGAGGGGGAAAGGTATTGGGCCCCCGGCGCTCTCACTGACCGTACGAAACGCAGCAGGAGTACTGCTGCTTCACGCCGGTGTTCTGTGAGAGGGTGGTACTGCCCCGGACGAGCCGGCCCATTTGTGATGCAGCGGCTAGCTACAACATGGCTCTACCACTACTAAAACTTACTTAACTGTCATAAAGCATTAAGTATTGACTATACGATCTGCTGCCGTTTTATATCAGTATCATTAGAAGAAATGTACATATTTTTCTATCCGAAACACCTAAAAATATTGCAAAGACAGTTAAAAAAGTTCACATTTTTAAAAAGTAGTTAACTAGATAACAATGCGACATTGTTCAGTTTAGCACTCCAGCGTTTTTTTTTTCAATTTCAGATTGAGCTTCATCAATGCCCTTCGCCTTCTACTTTTACGGAAATGTTTGAGAAAACATTATTCTCGCTTGTCTCGGTACAAGTAAAACCTAGAGCAGCAGTAATGAGTTACATGAAGCATTTCTGAACAGAATCTCGCCTTAATTTTAATTTTCAGACAATTTAATTTACCTCCGCTCCATTTGTTCCACTAAATGCAGGAAGGAACACCGAAATGCACTCTCTCTCATATTAAATTTAAAAATACTCGGTGCTACGAATAATTTACATAGAAACGTAAGTTTTGTAAGATAAAGTGGAATTTCCTGGACGGGTCATATTGTATGATTCCAATTTTAGATAAAAGCCCCTCTTATGCATACGCACTGATCGGGCAATTAAGTTGGGACCAAAACTGACGTCAGAGCCTTAATTGGACATTATCAGAACCATGAAAGTTATCCTCGCTTCAGGGAAGGTCCTAAATTAGGGAAATTTATAACGTGTCTTTAGCTGACTTGGAGGAAATAGGCTACGCATTCATCTAATGAGTTTTATTTGCGCTATCATCGTTGCCCATAATTTATAACGTGTCTTTAGCTGACTTGGAGGAAATAGGCTACGCATTCATCTAATGAGTTTTATTTGCGCTATCATCGTTGCCCATAATTTATAACGTGTCTTTAGCTGACTTGGAGGAAATAGGCTACGCATTCATCTAATGAGTTTTATTTGCGCTATCATCGTTGCCCATAATTTATAACGTGTCTTTAGCTGACTTGGAGGAAATAGGCTACGCATTCATCTAATGAGTTTTATTTGCGCTATCATCGTTGCCCATAATTTATAACGTGTCTTTAGCTGACTTGGAGGAAATAGGCTACGCATTCATCTAATGAGTTTTATTTGCGCTATCATCGTTGCCCATAATTTATAACGTGTCTTTAGCTGACTTGGAGGAAATAGGCTACGCATTCATCTAATGAGTTTTATTTGCGCTATCATCGTTGCCCATAATTTATAACGTGTCTTTAGCTGACTTGGAGGAAATAGGCTACGCATTCATCTAATGAGTTTTATTTGCGCTATCATCGTTGCCCATAATTTACTTGGAAGACTTTTCTTTTCCTCAAATACTTAGCGCCTTAATGTAAAGTCCATGCTCCTGTGTAACTTAGTTTGCTTAATGATTTAACTCATAGAGTTTGAAATGCGTTAGCGTCTTCTGTGTCGTTGGCGATAGCTAGTTGGATCCGTGTGACACTAGTTGATTAATGTGGATGCGATAGGGTAGCCGCTTGAGCAGACTTAGCTGCATTTTACGGCGCACCTTGGTTTCCTATAATTCAATAAGTTATAATGTATCATTCTTCATAGTCAACGTTAGTCATAAAGTGATTTATTTCTGAAACTGTAATTTATTCAAGATTTTTTTAAAACTAGTGAAATTGGCAGGTTTAGAAAGATATGAATAATAGTGAGCACTATGTGGATCCTCTTTCCTCTGTCTTGATTGCTTCCATAAAAAGATAATATATAGCATCCTCCAAAACCTTAACCGCTAAGTTTAGTGGTACGAAATTTTGTACGGGTCTTCGTTATAGTTGTAAATGAAGACCGCGATGGGAATTTAGCAAAATCCCTGAATTTCTATTTAAGCGCTCGATCCAATGGTTCACGCGAAAGCCGCGGGTAAAGCGTAGTAGGTACTACATATTTTCATACTAAATGCAAACTGAAATATGGCTGCACAGAAAAAACCCCAGAAAAAAGACCAGCGCTGGGAACCGAACCCAGGTCCTCAGCATTCTGTGCCGTGTGCCATTCCCCTACATCACCACTGGTCAGGAGTCTAGAAACGAATTTTTCCTATACATTCATATCTCAATTTGTTAGATCACCACTTGCGTGATACAGCGCCATCTATCTTATACCCTCATCAAGATCGAGATCGTAACATCGAGATCGTAGTACTACCAAGGATGATATAGATGATATATATCATCCTTGGTACTACGTAGATATTTGGGTCTATATTGGGTCTATATTGGGATCTTTTTCTCTAAATCTATTTTCCTATTAATTGTTCTGGATTATTATGAAATAAACCTAACCTAACCTATAGAGTTCTACAGCATGAGCACTTCAAAGTTCCTGAAAAATGTACGGTTTCAGAGAAAAAATAGTTATGTCAAATGATCATTATGACAAACATTACATTATGAATGCGACCCGTTTTTAATAATTCTTAAATAACAATAATAAATTAATACTATAACTATAAATAAAATAAAATAAAACTAACTTAAACTAAAACTAAATAAAATTAACAAAAGGTTCCCCCCGCGGCATGGACCCAAAGACACTGGCAGCATTACCTCGCTGTATAGCAATGCTGATACGTTGTGCGAGGTAGCTGCCAGCTCTTTGGTCTCCTGTAGTGTCACAAAGCCGTTTACAAATATCTTTGTAAAGACTTTTTGCGCTGGAGCCCCACGGACCAAAGGTCTCAACCCCGAATGGAACAAAGTTGTATTCAGAGCCAAGACCTTTGTATTTATTTTTCTTAAGCTTTTCTGCCGCTTCTGCTGCTGCACCAGCTTGATTTGCTGTTCCGCGGATGTGGGACGGAGCCAGTGTGTCTACACAAGTAGCGTCCCACACTAGCACACGACCCAATTTCCACGGAATCAATGACATTCCGTCTGGTCTCTTGCCATCATCTCTGGCGATGCCCGATGGCTCCAGTAACGCAGGCACATTGACGGTGGCAAGAGAGCGACGGATAATGTCATTGAGAGCAGAGTGTCTAGAGAAGCGGCCCGCGCTCTTCTGGCACGAAAGGCCGTGGTGTCCCAGCGCGTCGACCTCAAAGCCGCAGGGGCATTTATGCGGTGCGCAAACTGCTACTCCAAGTCGCAGGCAGATGGAAATTCTGAGAGTGTCGGGCTCTAGAAAAGTACTAGTGTTGGCTGATGGAAAGGCGTGCAACCAGCAGCCGGCTTCCTTCGTACCTGAAGCCAATAGTCTGGCACGATGAGAGCCCGTGCTGCGGCTCAGAAGGTCATATTCATTCATAAGTCAAATTCATAAGTCAAATTTGACTGAATGTCGTCCCAGGACCTTTGAAATTTTAAATTTTCTGGGAAATCCTTTCCCGGACAGGCAATAGACCAATCATTTTTAGCCTCCGTTAAACCCGCAGTCTCATAGTTTAAAGGGCAAGCCCTCAGGATTTTACCTATGAGATCTGCCGAGCTATGGGCGGAGGACAAAAAATCTGGTGCGGAAATAGAAGAAATTTTGCGAATCCCTATCCCACCAAAGCGAATGGGAAGGGATGCTTGAGTCCAGGATTCTTCGCTTAGCTGAATGTTCAGAATTGATTCCAGGTTCGCTTTGCGACCCGTTTATTTCATCCAAATTGAAATTTTGCTAAAATAATTCTGTCAAAAATGGGGCCAAACCTGGGCCCAATTGCATAACAAAGTACAACTAATATTACAAGCGGAACTCTCGCTTCAGTTATATTAACTAGAAAGGGAGTTCCGCTTGTAATATAAGTTGTACTTTGTTATGCAATTGGGCCCTGGATGTCATAATGTGCCTGTATATCCTGTACATCCTGTCCAGAGTGTGTGATAACAGTAGCAATTCGAACTTATTTATATAACTACCGTCCACTATTCCCGAGACAAAGATCCTTATTACCCACGCACTGAGTGTACTTTCTCTAAAAGAAAATTATCTGCAATAGAGTATTAAATTACTTAGACCGCTAGGGGTTGTGGTGGTAAAATTCTGGCTGACAGTAATTTAGCGCCTCCCCTATAGTTTCCTAAGGGACTGTGTTTCCTAAATAGCCGACTAGAGGCAACATTTTCACCTCTTTATTACTCACGGAATCAGAGCTACATAGCGGACGGAGTTTATTTCAGATTTTATGGAGAAAACGCGTGATCTTTTTTTCGCATTTCGCACGTTGGTTTGCAGCTTTCAATAAAATATAAAGTATAATAATGCCTTATTTTTAAATTTCGTTTGGTAGGTTTGGACAGGCCGCAATAGAGAAATCCCTCTCCAGGGGGATATTATGCCTAGGGACCGAAGTCCGAAGACAGATGCAGATGCATCCGTGTTTAGAAACTTCGATCGCACGGTGCAGGATGCAGTAGTTGCTCTTTTTGATAACTAGATGACGCCAGAGGTTGCTACAACAGTAGGACTTTGTACGATAATAGTCACAGTCATAAAGTATTACTTTCAGTACCTATTCAATATTTTCGAAAAAATTACCACTATTGCTTTACTAAGTGCCATGGATTTTTTTTTATTTTGTCCAAAACTGTTATAACTTGGCCTCTCGCCAGGTTTTCGTTCAATTTTCGGAAACCCTATATAATACTTCCACATAATTCACTTAGTCGTGTCTCTGGTAGAAATCCCTAAAAGGGATTCGCCTTTGTACAGGTATCTTATTATTAATCGATGCTTTCTCTTCTTTATTTATTTGCATATAAGTATGTACAACAGTGTTTACATACATGGGGCGCTTGTGCACTACAACGAATTTTACTGTCCGGCATTTTTCACGGACCGATGTGGCATGAAAAAGACTGATGATTGGCTTGTGCACTTGTCCGTCTTTTCTCAGAGGTGTGACGCAGTTAAGGGTTAGCTCTCTTTAAAAACTACACGCCACGCACGCGTTATTACGCTAGGAACGAATGGAATCCTGGAATGTCAGTCAGTTGTTTGCTTTATTACTCTACTTGCGAAGACGTAGAAGACAAAAAAAAATTTTGGGTTCATCCTCTTATGAGTGAAAGTTACCTGACATGGTCATATACGTAAACCACAATAAATTGAGGCAGGACGAAAGTTTATTTTCTAACTAAGTACTATCGGTTGTCTACAGATACTTATTTATTTATGATTTTTGCTATACTCCTTAAGTTTTCATTTATTGTCATCTTCATCTCGGAGCGGAAAAAAACGGTCCAGAATGAGAACAATCAAAAATTCAAAATGTCGGATGGTAAAACTACGTGTAGTGCATAAACTAGTATATAAATTTATGGCGTCCAATATCGGACCGTAAAAAATCGGAATGCTGGACAGTAAAATTCCTTGTAGTGCACAAGCGCCCATACTAGTACGTATGGGTACTTATACTAGTGCTTTGTGTTTGAAACAGTCATTTCTAGTTAAAGCTTACGCGTTCAATTTTGGTCCGTGAGTCATTCCCCCGGTACATGTTATCCTTTGTGACGTAGATGGCTACTTTGACGGACGGACGGATATTAAAGTTTTGACGCGAACAAAAATAAATTAGTCGACGAACGCGAACGCAGGTTGAAATTTTCGTATTCAAAATTTCGGGATGACGTATTTAGTTCACGGATTACGCTTAATGGAATAAAGTTATGCGAATATCAAAATAACACTCTCGGAAAGAGCAAGTATCATTTAAATTCGTATTTCTTGGTGTTTTACAGTTTTGTAGCGAATTATAACGCCATCTAGTCATCAGATAGAGAAACTGCTAAATCCTGTACTGCGCTATCGAAGTTTTTCAACTCAGCTGCATAAATACAACTGCCAATTTCTTCTTTCGGACTTCAATCCCCAGGCATAACATCTACTTGGAGAGAGAACTATCTATTGCAACCATCTTCCACAGTTTGAATTGAGTTTCTAGATTGGATATAAAGCTGTCTTACAATTTAAAAATCAATTTCATTGTGGTGCCGTAAAATTCCTAGTGGTTTATTAGGTTTCAGCCGTTGAACGGAGTAGAGTACAGAAACAATCTACGTCGAGAGACAGTAAAAACAAGCAAATCCTTGTCGCGCTCTTTTTACCCGACTGCGAAGAAGGAAGGGTTATGTGTTTGACCCGTATGTATGTATGTATGTGTTGGCATGGGAGTCAGTGGCTGCATGGGATTTAATGTCACTTCATGCATGCCTCCGACTGCATTTTATCGTTGCATTAAATTTTGAAAGACTGCCATCGACGTGTTTTAAACTCGTTTTATTGTTATTGAACATTTTATCTTGTTTCCAACTTTTCAGTATTTCTGCAGGCGGGTTCTTTTGATTTTTTAATTTATTATTTTATTTACACCGCAGGCGGGTTTTTATTTTTTTTAATTACTTTTTTTATTAGGGTTCTGTTCACAGCTATAGTAGACTCTATAAGTTAATGAGTGCAATCGCCTTAAAGTTGATATGGATAATTTCCACATTTAGTACGGACACGAACTTGTTTTATATCCTTCGCTCTTATAGCGCTGGCTCTAAAAAATAAATTGCTTCGTTGATCTGAAAGCCGAAAATAATTTCGTCAAATATTATTTAGCTCGAGATGGCGGAGGTCAATCGTTATTTGACCTTTTGGATAGACAAAGGGTAAAAGCAAAGTTGATTAAAGTAAAGCTTATAGGATTTAAGAGGATTAGAATATTTTATTGAGTTTCAGTTTTGACTAAATGTCAACTGTTAAACTAAATAATTCATGTTCATTTGTTTATAAATTTCTTTACGAAAAATTTTGCTGTGTCTGACAGAGATGGTAACCCAGGCGACTGTCATTTCATGTCACATACTGACTACACAATAACTCGAGTAAGATAAGATAAGACCGGCTCTTACACGTAGATATAGCAATCAGCCTGTATTTATTTTCTGTTACAAGAAATATCAAAAATGAAGGCCTTACTTGGTCCACTATATAGTCCATAGTACAACCAATGCGGTTGAATTTCTTATAAGCATTTCTAATAAGATACACGAAATTGTCTCATAATTTGCTGAAGGCTATTGTCGGTAGAGCGCAGCGACGAATCCGCGGATACTCTCCGTGTAAAGAATAACATCCCAAGCCCTCCAGAGATTGCTTCAGTTTACTCAGAGTACCCATAGCTTTTATTAATTACCATCCGCATTTCAAACCTGGTGAAACAAAGCAATAAGGAATAATAAGTACGTTTAGGTCGTAATTGATATTCTCCCCAGGGCCCTGATGATCCCGGGGCATTTACTCAGTATCCCGGAGATATAGGAAAATTTATTACAATATTTAATTTAATTTACTGCTAATTATAAGCCATGGACCATCTTGGGCTTTCCCTTCATGAATGCTTGTTAAACTTATGTTAATGAAGTCAAACAATTACTTTGCTCGCCCGCGAACTTATGATAGCTACGTTTATGCAAGAAATTTTAATGTGTGTTCATCTAAGAATTCATACAGTTCCTCCATCTACACACTGTACGAACACACAAACACAACTATAACTACCAAAAACTACACTGACGCATTTCGAACTCAACCAGAGCTCATCCTCAGAGTATCGCAACCGTACCAGATCGGGAAGCATAGTAACCGTAAAAGTTTGTCTTTTTTTGTCACTTTGATAATATTTGCCTTTTCCAGACATGGACACGGACAGAACATAATTTAAATATTATTTATTTTATTAGCAGTACGGTTGCTAACCGAATGGAATGGATGCGACGTGGTTCAATTGGTAGAACAACCCGTTGGGGCGCATACCCAGGAGACGTGGGTTCGAATCCCACCGGCGCACCCGAAAAACTTTTTCGCTTTTAAATAATCTTAGAACATAATTTGTTTTATACAGTATTTTCTTATAAATATTTTATTATTGTGATGTGGCAGTTGAAATTAAATTTGCAATATGATTTGCTTGATTTCAATATAAAATGATTATACACACCAAAATAAAAAAAAAATCAGCAGGACAACGTTTTTATCTGTGTCTGCAATAGCTTCAGGTGTTTTTGCTATAAAAATATAACTTTCAAATGACATTGATGAAAAAGGCGCCGAAATGATTTGTTAATAATAATTCATTTATTTAAAAAAAAATCTTTTATCGCTTATCTAAGTAAGATGTTTTTTTTCTTATTTTTTCCAGAACTGTTCTAACTTGGCATCTTGCCCGGTACCAGGTTATCGTTGAGGTTTGGGACACCCTGTATTCGCCTCAGCCACAACGTCAACTGCCTACTTTCATCATCATCATCATCATCATCGGCCTCCCAGACGGCTCGTCAAACAGATCGGTCCGGCGCCATTCGCATCCAACGCGTTTCCGGAACCTCAACCAGGTCGCCGCTCCATCTTGTTGGAGGCCTGCGTCTTCCGGTCCGTGTTCGCCACTTGAGATCCTCTCGGCCTCATCTGACGTCAATTCTACGAGAGTTGTGCCTACTTTCTGGGTTAGGCAATATTGTATTATTTTATTAGGTTCTAAATGGTCTAGGAATTAAATTGATTGACTGTACATATATTGCGTGTTAAATAAAAGCCGGTAAAAAGCGTTTTAACTTACGTAATCTGTTTAATGTTACTAGCATCTTATTATATTCTTTTACAACACGTTTTAACAGCACTCGCTTATTTCACCACTTCACCTTAGAGTTTATATAAGCATAGGTAAATAAGTTACGTGTATAAATTAGTAACTTTGAAGGTTCTCAAGTTAATTCACCCTCTAAGTGCCACGATATGACGTCTACAAAGTTCTATTTTCACAACTTGGAAACAGCGACATGGTTTTCAAAGTTACATCACTGTGTCAGTTAATCTAAGAGTTTGTGAGATGATAGTATACAGTCTTTGATGTAGGTAAATTGTACGTGAAATAGTGTAAGTGCATTTTAAGCTTTGAAACTTATTAGATTTATTTTTGTTAGATATGAACCGACTAGTTATCTTTTAGTGTATTCAAAGACCATGACAAATAATCTTGTGAGCCCTACCGTAATTTATAAAGAAAAAAACCGGTTAAGTGCGAGTAGGACTCGCATGAAGGGTTCCGTAACTCCGTACAATATTTTAAAAACTGTTTAGTAAAAAATCGCCGAAAGGCCATGCCAGGATAAGCTAAGTGAATCTGCCCCCAGCGAGTTTTAACTTATTATTTTTGATATATATATATATATATATATATACATTTTCCATACCCGCTCGTTAAAACTAATCGATTAAAAACTCTTTAGAGAAACATGTACGTTCATCATGAACACTGGCCACTGATATAAATTATTATTGCTGCATTAAAATGTAACGTGTCGAGAACCTTTTTGCCCCATCGGCCATCAGTTCTACGAGTGATGTGCCCTGCCCACTGCCAAATGACACTGGCGATTCTGTGAGCTATGACTTTAGTTCTGGCGTCCTAGTTAAGTTTGCAGGATCGCGTTGGATACGGATAGCACGGGACCGATCTGAGGCCCTACCACGAAGTGCATAATTCGAACTTCGTTTCGTGCCGTCCCGCTCACGCTAATATGATTTGACACGAGAGTGAGAGCGATAATACGATGCGAACTTCGATTTTCGAATTTCGTGGTAGCGCCTCTGTTTGGCGAGCCTTGGGGGAGGCCTATGTTCGGCAGTAGACGTCTTTCGGCTGAAATGATGATGTTTGTTTCTTAAAAAAAAATCTAATGTCTATTCCTTCTTTTATTCTTTATTATTATTAAATAATTTCTTGAATCAGGTGTTACTAATTGTTAATAATTGTTTCAGTTCATTATTATTATTATCAACCGACGAAAACAAAAGGAGGAGGTTCTCGATTCGACGTGTATATATTTTTTTGTTTTATGTATGATCACGCATAACTTTTTACAGAGTAGTCCGATTTTGATGATTCTTTTTTTATTGGAAAGCGTGTACTCCGAGGGTGGTCCCATTTAAATTTGGAAACAATATTCCTACCCTAAGGGTAAAAAAACAGGGGATGATTGATTGTTCAGTTACTGATTGTACTATATGACCACGCATAACTTATTACAGAGTAGTCGGATTTTGATGATTCATTTTTTATTGGAAAGCGTATACCCCAAGGGTGGTCCCATTTAAATTTGGAAATAATATTTCTACCCTAAGGGTAGGAAAACAGGGGATGATTGATTAACTTTTTACAGAGTAGTATGATTTTCATAGTTCTTTTTTATTGGATAGATAGGGTATACCTTGAAGTTGGTATTATAAATTTGGAAAAAAAATTACCCCAAGGATGTTAAAACAGTATAAAATAAAAACTTTTTAACAAAAAATTAAACCGCCGAGAACACTGAAAAGCAAAAAATAATACCTGTTTTGTTTGACCTTAATCTAGGTACCAGTTTGAAGTCGGTGCCTCAGCACGATCCAGGAGGAGTGATAGAAGTCAATCAGGTAGACGATTATAGGTCCACTCCTCCTGGTTATGTGCTGAGGCACCGACTTTAAACTGGTACCTAGATTAAGGTCAAACAAAACAGGTATTATTTTTTGCTTTTCAGTGTTTTCGGCGGTTTAATTTTTTGTTAAAAAGTTTTTATTACATCTGTGTTTACGATCGGCAAAGTTTTATCACTTTAAATATACGAGTACATGCATTTTGTTTTCATGGCGCTTCGCTTTTACATCCACCTCGTTTTGTCGCAAACTTAAGTGAGATGTAACAAATCCCCGACAAAGTGTAAATCTGTCGGGTACGTACCATTTGGCGTGAATTGAACCAGCTCGTTGATCTCGCAAAGGGAATCCATGATGCAATGTCGGAGGGGTGTCTCATTCTCATTAAGGAAAGGGAACGATCCAAAATTGTCCGGGTTGAGCCTGACTGTGAATTGTAAATTAACATTGTTTAATTACTAATTGTTTCATTACAACTTTTTCACACCACCTGCTCGACAATGCCTTATTATATATCATGCAAACCTCTCTCAAAGTAAGTCATTATAGCCCTTGGCTTTCGCCGGGGCGTAATATTGTACTGAATTTCATTATAACCCGCCGGGCAGTAATGTTGTACTGAATTTCATTATAACTCGCCGGGCAGTAATGTGATTCTCACTTCTCGTAGTTCTTATTGGTATGCACTTAAAGTCTAATTTCAAAATCGCCCGGCGTGCAGGCCGGCGCGCAGCCCGTGCACGTGCTGGTGGTGCTCAACGTGCCCAGCCCCGCGGAGGCCGCGCCGCGCCTCATATAATTGCAGTTCCGCGGCCGAACAAAAAGAAAGTCAAATACTTAAACAAAAGCCGCGAGTGTTTCAATACGCTGCAATTTTAAGTATCAAAACTGCAAAAGAAGATACAACATTAGGAAAATATCGGGTGACGAAAGTGATTTGACTCCTGATTCCATTAAATTAGACGCCTTAGGACCACTTGCACAGTTGAGGGTAAAAAAATTAAATCGGTAACCCTGGGTTAAGAATGACAGTTCCATACATTTTGACACTTGTTAACCCTGGGTTAGCAGTTAACTCGCTCGGAGATAAGGTAAGTAGCTAACCCAGGTCGGCCTTAGAAATTGTTAAGTATGTACTCCCAGAGAAGTCGAAGGAAAAATACTTAAAAGCTTACAAAGATTTCGACAAATGGAAAACTGCGAAAGGCGCAAAGTCAGTGTCACAATCAGTGCTTCTGGGTCTATTTCGAGTATTTTTCTAGTAGCCTTGGTTTGTATTGTCTCGCAAAAGGTGAGAAAAGTAGAGTATACTCCTCGGGGATAAAACTGATTTTGCCTTGGGCGCGCTTAAATCCTTCACTGCTCTCAGGACTCCATCTTAATTCCCTCGCTTCGCTCGGGAATCAACTAAGAACCCCCTCGCTACGCTCGGGAGTTAAATTTGGAGTCCCTCGATACGCTCAGGATTCAATATCGCGCCCGTGACATAATGCAGTGCTTTATCCCCTTGGTATACAATCTACTATTGTATGCTCTAAAAGGACATTTCTAACTGCTGTTGCTTTTTCCTAAATTATTAAAGAGGTGAGATGACTTGATTTGATCTACCTACTTATTATTATTTTATTATACATATAATAAATCTGTAACAAATCGGTATCTGTACATTGAAGATATTTGAGCAAAACTGTCACTAGGGCTATTTATTAGCACAATAGAACCCAAAACAATGATTTTTAGAATTATTGTCTGTTTGTCTGTTTGTCTGTGCGTTTGTGCGCGCTAATCTCAGGAACTACTGCTCCGATTTGAAAAATTATTTTAGTGTTAGATTATCGAGGAAGGCTATAGACTATATATCATCACGCTAACACCAATAGGAGCGGAGCGGAGTGGAAGAATGTTTCAAAATCGGGGGTTTTTGAAGTAAAACTTCTATAGGCACGCTTGACTTGGGAGTACGGTGTTGAATGTGAACACGGGTGTGCGGGGGGGTGCGGGGGCGGGTATTTTTTATTATTATCGAGGAACTAAGGAGAACCATAATTGATGAAAAATCAAATTGAATAAAAAAAAATAAGCTGCCCAAATTACTAATTCCACGCGGACGGAGTCGCGGGCAAAAGCTATTACGGAATAAAAATGTATTTCGTCGACAGCGCATTAATATGAGTACATCGGAATGAGTATTGTCGCTGCATTTCTACGCCTTCTCCTAATTTCATGGCAAGTCAGCCTGGCCCCTGAAAATAAGGCAAAATATAATTGTAAAATTTAAACAAAAAAGACGTAACGAATCTCTTACGGAACATCCAGCATTATTTCTATTCATTGCGCAACCGATGCATTCACAGTTACATAACACCACACGCAATGAATAGCATTACGCTCTAAGCGTCGCTGGTTGCACATGTATGGTCATGGTTGGACCGCACGATATTAAAAAAATGTGTAGTGTATTTTTAATGATATTGATGACAACATACCGTGCTGCGTGCTTTTACCCCTACACCACATCTGGCCGGGATATAGACACGATTTTTTTCCTATGCATCACACGTCTCAGCTCACTTAATCACTTATAGCAGAGATAAAGCAACATCTATGTTAATACTCTCAACGATATATCAATAACAAATAGAGACAAATAATCTCTATGGAGTTTAAAGCTAGAAATAAAATCATTTATTATTCTTATCATTTAATATCCATTTCAAAACGCATCTTTCACCGTTAGAATTCTGTGACAAGCTTCCGTGTAACCCTGTGTTCGCTGTAAGAATTCAGAGATATTAGTTAAGTACATTTTATCTTTAAAAAATCGATGATACAAAATAATTTGCCAGAGTGGGATGCGGGATTCCGCCCAATTACAGAGTTTTCACATTATCCGATCAAATATCGGCGTCGGATAATCTGATAGGCAGATACAATAATGAATACATATTTATTCTATTTGCCTCATTATCGTACCGATATCGGATCAGATAATATGAAGAAGCTCTCGCCGCTACAATTAATGCTACAAATGAAATTGAAAACTCAAAATGATCTTTGCTTTTCAAATTATAAATTAAACCGTGCTGAGAATTACGATGGGTTGCGACGAGGTTGCGACTAATTAATCATTAATTGTCATCGCGTTTTGATTGGATGGCTGATTTAGGAAATCATTTTCATTGCCGGTTAAAATGTTTGTGTAAAATTTTGTGCGTTTATTGTCTGTTGTTGTTGACATTGCTCAATATTTAACTTTTGATGCTGAATTAATAAAAATAAAACTGTTATTAAAAACTAGGCTTGGTAGATTACGGTTTATATCACGACAGTGTTGTAAATTTTTAGTATCACAAAGTTAGTTAAAAAAGTAATAATATTTTTGAAATTGAGAACGTTTTTCTAATTGAGAATGTTTTTCTAATTCATGAGGCTTTGTACCTACCTACTAATAAAAAGGCCTAAACAAATTACCACCGTACTCAGCGTTTCTGTCTGTAGGCGTAAGTGTGAAAGGGAGGGAACTAGTCGTTAGTACACCTAGTGACAACGTATTTCAATGTTATTCGGATGATTGATGATGAATGACAAGGAAATGATGCTATTGTGGCCAGGAAACAATTATTCCATGAAAGTCATTCTTTGCTCGCTAGCTAAGCATTATTGTTATACTTATTCATTCTTTATTTCATACAAAAGGGATTATAAATAATTAATTAATGGTTAAGAGGGTGTTGATGGTTTTCCTTTCTTTTACTGCTCTTTGTTGCGTTTAAAGATAGAAACTTTTATTGTGAAATATTTTATATACCTACTGGCTGCGCCATTTATGTTATTTATTTATTTTTAAGTTTATTGAACGCACACATAACACGCATAACTCGAACGCACCCTTACACTCTGGCAACACATCCCTCCTTTCCCATCCCGCTACCAGTGTGCACCGAATTTCGAATAAGAAACAAATGACTCGCGAGTGACGCTATAATTTATAACGCAAAATTAACTTTATTTACTCCAAACTTGTGAAAAACTACGAAAAGTGTGAAGTGTCGTGTTGGTGAACGTTTTTATTGTAAATAATAACTTTTGTGTTGTGTCGAATACGAACACCACTGAAGAAACTCAATGCTGGAGACAAGCATTACATTCCGGTGTATCAAGGTATGTCCTGCCCCTCCAAGTCTGGTCCTTCGATCCCAAATCCTTTCCCTCACTCCTAATATCCTCCTCAATATACTCACGCTACTCATGTAGTCGCTCAAATACTCAAAAACTCAATTTTATGTTAGTTACGCCATCTTTTTCTCACACGCTTCGCCCAACTTTGATACGTTATAATTTCGCATAGTCGCATATATTTATATGTAAATATTACTTATTTCTCAACAATAACGATTAAAGTATTGAATTATTACCATACTTACTGTTCTTCTCACGCAATTCATACTTATTTTTCGTAGTAATTTCTCTCAACGCACCGCCCATATCTACCCGCCATATTTGCCATAAACGCTCCGCCAACTATAATTGTTTCTAGAAATTTGTACTGTACATAGTTATTTCAAATATTCATTTCGATCTTAAACTTGTGCTTCGCTTTAATATAAATTCCGCATTTTTCTTACCAAAATGCCAGAAACAAGTGCAAGCACCAGTTCAAGTCATGAAAACATTATGATTAAATTCCTTGAAAGTAAAAGGCAAAGTTTGTTCCACATTATCCAGGAAGTGTATAATCTAAGCCTAAAGGTTTCTGACCCTGCACATCGCTTTCAATTCCTTGCTAGGACTCAAACTCTAGACAAGACCCGCGCTGACTATGTAGATACCGTTGATAAACTTTTAATTGAACAATTCAAAGAAAAACCAACCACAGAACCGAGTTATAGTATTCTCAATACATTTGATGAGTTATATTGCTTCATCAGGCAAAAGGAAACCACTCTGAGACAGGAACTTGAGGTTAAACATAAAAATAATAATTTCAATATCAAACTGCCTCCGCTTCAACTCACAGGTTTTGATGGTACTCCTAGTAAATGGCCAGTATTCTATGAGAATTTCAGCAGTGTCATAAACAACAATACTCAATTAACAAATGCTGAAAAGGTTCAATATTTAATTGGCTGTCTCTCCGGAAAGGCCTTAAATATTTGTTCAGGTCTAACACCAACCTCTCAAAATTATGACATAATTTGGCAAGCTCTTCTAGCTAAATACCAAGATACAAGAGTGCAAGCATCTATGTACTTGGATAAAATGATTAACCAAAAGCCTGGTCAATCAGTTGACAATTTATTAGACAATTTTTGCACAGCTGAAGCCGCTCTTCAACAATTACAAATTGATAACTTGTCAGATTTCATGATAACTCACATTGCCTTAAGCAAACTTGATAAAGCAACTCTGAACCTATTTGAACAAGCTCATAGACATATTGAAATCCCTAAATTTTATGATTTAAAAAAGTTCTTAAGTGAACAGTCAAAGCTCACTGCATTACATGGCCCAACGCTATCCTCAGCTCAGTCTAGTAACAAACAATATAGCAAACCCGCTCCCCAATTACCGCAAATAAATAAAACTAAAGCTTTTCACTCTCAGAACTCAACTACTCAGTTGTCTCACAAATTTGATAACTATCATAACCTCCAAACTCAGCAATTTCAACAATGCAAAGTATGTAACGCTAACGCATCTCATCCCTTATTTAAATGTGATTACTTCTTAAATCAAAATGCACAAACTCGCAACACTATTGTTCGTCAACACTCTTTCTGCATAAATTGCCTAGGTTTTCATCATGTAAATACTTGTAAATCGACAAACAGATGCTCGATTTGTAGCTGCAAACATCACTCGTTGTTGCACTATGAAAATAACAATAATCCTAACGTAAATCGCTCACAACGCTCAGCTGATTTTCAACACGCTGCTATCAGTCGTAATCAAAACAACAACCCAACTCCGTATCATTATCAATGCGCTCCGAAGTTCGCTCCGACGCCGTCGCAGGCGAGCGACGCCACTGCCGCTGGCGCTCGCTACCCGTCTCACTCGCACTCGCAGCCGCCGCGACCGCCGCTAGTGAATACTGCTCGCACTCACGATGAGCATACGCAATCGTCTTCTTGGCGCGCAACTTCAAATGTTGATAATTTAGATAATAACCGGGCGATGTCTGTTACTGTTCCCGCGCGCGTTTCAAATAACAATACTACAGTATTATTACCTACCGCATCTGTTAATGTATTCAATAATAATCAATTAAATCGCATACGCTTATTCCTCGACACAGGGTCGATGAGTAATTTCGTCACAAAATCTTGTTGCGAACGCTTAGATTTAAAAATAACTCCTGCGCCGTCGGTGGTTAAAGGTATCGGTCAGATTGAAAACCGCTCCTTCGGAATAACGCAATTCAAAATATATTCGCGTTTTGACTCTCGCTGTTTTTACACAGTAAACGCTCGTGTTATTGATACAATAACCGATTTTCTGCCTAACGCTGAAATTAATGGGACGGAATTAACGCATCTACAGGATTTGCCAATGGCTGATGAATTTTATTACGCACCTGGAGAAATCGATTGTCTGATAGGCAACGAGTTATTCCCATTTTTACTCGGATCTAATAAATCGACCTCACCGAACTCGTCGGTCGTAGGTATCGAAACAACTCTCGGTTATGTAGCCATGGGTAAAGCCCAATGCAGCTCACGCTCGTTGTTAGCTACAAACTCAACGCATACGCACTCGGAAAGTTCCACGCATTCTCTTGACGCAACTCATTCGCACTCGCAAAACTCGCACGCTCTCTCTCCCTCGCATAAATCTCGCTCTTCTCCGCAAAACTCATACGCACCCCATTTAAAAGCTGAATCGCACATCGCAATAAATACGCACGCTCAAAATAATGAAACCGCTCCCGCTTCTCTCGCGCCTAACGCGCCTGTTACACTCTCGCGTAACGCTCCCGCTACACTCGCGCCTAACTCTAACAAAGCGTTCTTCTGCCAAACAGAGTCGCTTTCGCTTGATCAATTAACGCACCGCTTTTGGGAAATTGAAAATGTACCCGATAAAAAACATTTTAGTCCGGATGACGAAGCATGTGAAAAAATATTTCAAAGTACTTACTCACGCGATGAAAGTGGTAGATATACTGTAGATCTTCCCTTCAAATACTCACCTTCTGAATTAGGTCACTCCTATGCTATAGCTAAACGCCGTTTTTTAAATCTAGAAAAGAAACTAGACTCATGTGACTTACGTTCCGACTATAACGCAACTATACAATCTTACATTGATCATGGTTACTTGTCAAAGGTTCCAAATAACTTTCAAGACGATAACGTTTATTACATTCCGCATAAAGCCGTTTATCGTCCGGAGAAAGAAACTTCCAAAACTCGTGTTGTTCTCGATGCTGGCTGTAAAACCACATCAGGCAAGTCGCTTAACGACATTCTATATATAGGTCCAATTCTGCAAAATAATATATTCGAACTGCTTCTAAACCTCCGCATGTTCTCAATCGCGCTAACCGCTGACATCGAAAAGATGTACTTCCAAGTAAAGCTCGCGCCTAAACATCATCCGTTTGAACGCATTTTGTTCCGTTTCAACTCCGATTCTCCAATAGAAATTTACCAGTTCAATAGGGTGTGTTTTGGTGTGTCTAGCTCGCCTTACCTCGCTATGCGCGTTGTGCGTCAGCTCGCCGCTGACAGTCGCGACTCATATCCGCTTGCCGCTTATGAAACTGAGAACCATATGTATGTGGATGACTATGTCAGTTCTATTGACAGTTTAGATAATGCTGAAAAAACATATAAAGAAATGATTTCAATGTTTAAATCCGGAGGTTTCAACTTAGTTAAATGGATCTCAAATAACAAAGAACTCATGTCACGCATTCCATTTTCTCACAAAAGTCCGCTTCTTATTAAATTTGACGAAGACCCCAATGCAGATACTAAAATCGTAGGTATGCACTGGCAACCTAATGATGACAATTTTCAATATAAAATTAATAACAATTTACCGCAAAATTGTACTAAACGCACGATCCTTTCAGTTACCGCACGCTTATTCGATCCACTCGGTCTCATAAGTCCTGTTGTAGCGCACATGAAGTTACTCATACAAGAGTGCTGGAAATTGCAACTCGACTGGGATGATGAGGTTCCTGATTCTATAAAATCTAAATGGGAAAAATTTCATAAAGAACTTCCGCTTCTTTCTGAACTCAAAATACCGCGTCATATAGGCATAAATTCAAATCGTAGAATCTCATTGATCGGCTACGCAGACGCTAGTGAAAAATGCTACGGTGCGGTCATATATGTTCGAATTGACTCAAATAATAACGCGCCCGCAGAGTCCGTAAGATTACTTACCTCTAAATCCAAAGTTTCAACTCCAAATAAAACGCTCGCACGCTTAGAACTTTGTGCTGCCGTCTTACTCGCAAAATTGATTGATTCAGTACGCACGGTCCTCAGCAAACGCTGTAACATAAATAAAATATACGCATTTTCTGACTCTACAGTAACGCTTACTTGGATCCACTCACCTGCACATAAGTTTCATACTTTTATAGCTAATCGCATAGCTCAGATAAATGATTATTTACACGCATCTCACTGGTTTCACGTTCGTGGTGTAGAAAATCCCGCTGATATCGTCTCACGTCCTGTAACCCCAAAAAGCTTAATTAATAATGATTTCTGGTTTCATGGTCCGCAATGGTTGTCCGCTCCCGTCGGCACCTGGCCTGTAAAAGAATACAAAATTAATTACAATGAAATATCAGAAATACAAGAGTCTAAAACTGTATCAATGCCTTCGCAAAATTTAAACTCAATAGAAAATACTCACTTTATGCATGATCTCGCCGAACGCTGCTCCTCTTGGATCAAATTTATCCGCTCGCTAGTTTATGTACTTCGCTTTTTAAACTTACTCAATTCACGCGGTTCTATCACTGTTTCTGATTTAGATCACGCTGAACGTTACGCAATACGCTACTTACAAAATAATGCATTTCCTCAAGAAATCAGCGCAATTAAAAATAATAAAATTTGTCCGAATAAAACTATGTTAAAACTCAACCCGTTTCTCGACGACCAAAATCTATTAAGAGTAGGTGGTCGCCTTACTCATTCTCAGTTAAGTTTTGATCATAAGCATCCAATATTGCTGCCAGCCAAAAGTCGCTTAGTCTCGCTTTTGGTGGATTACTATCACACATCGAATTTACATACAGGTCCCGCTTTATTACTGGCTTTAATACGCCAAAAGTATTGGATTCTTTCTGCTAGAAATTTAGTACGTCAAAGAGTACATGCTTGTAACTTATGTTTTAAACTCAAACCGCGTAATACAAACCCTCCAATGGGCGATCTCCCTTCCATTAGAGTCTCTCAAGTCAAAGCTTTCGTACATACTGCTGTTGACTACGCTGGACCCTTTCATATCACGCACATCCGCCATCGTGGTGTTAAAAGCCACAAAGCTTATGTTTGTTTATTCGTTTGTCTTACGACAAAAGCTCTTCACATAGAGTTAGTTTCTGATCTGAGTACAGATTGCTTTCTTGACGCATTTAAACGCTTTATTTCACGCAGAGGCCCAGTCTCTATATTATATAGCGATGGAGGCACCAATTTCATTGGCGCTAAACGCAAATTAAGTGAAATTTATTCCATAATACAATCAGCTAATTACCAAAGTGATTTAAGTCATTATCTCACTCTACATAGAGTCCAATTTAAGAATAGCCCACCTTATGGACCACATTTTAATGGTCTTAGTGAGGTAAATATAAAAAATGTTAAGACGCATTTATACAAAGCAATCGGCAGTCAAATCCTCACGTATGAAGAATTTAATACAATTTTAGTACAAATTGAAGGATTGTTAAATAGCCGACCGATTTGCATACTTTCATCAGATCCATCTGATCTCACCGCTTTAACTCCAAACCATTTTTTAAATGTCACTCCGCTTAAATTTTTACCCGCTGAAAATATTGACTCTACCCTCACAGACAACAGACTCACACGCTATCAACTCTTGAGCAGAATAGTTCAAACCTATTGGAAACGATGGAGTATGGAGTATCTTACTTCACTTCAGCAACGCAACAAATGGAATACGCCTTCCAAACCTGTGAGTGTAGGGACCGTAGTTGTTGTCAAAGATGACAATACGCACCCAATGTTTTGGCCACTGGCTGTTGTTTCAGAGGTCTTTCCTGGGAAGGATAACATAACTCGTGTCGCTAAAATAAAAACCGCTTCTGGGACGTACATTCGTCCGATAACTCGACTCTGTCCTCTACCTACGCAATAATTATAAGTTCTCGCTTTAATTTTAAGTTTATCCACCGCTCTAGTAGTAAGCATTATTTTTAGTTCTCAATGTAGAGGAAACCTCTAGGCCCCCCGAAGTTGGCTGCGCCATTTATGTTATTTATTTATTTTTAAGTTTATTGAACGCACACATAACACGCATAACTCGAACGCACCCTTACACTCTGGCAACACATCCCTCCTTTCCCATCCCGCTACCAGTGTGCACCGAATTTCGAATAAGAAACAAATGACTCGCGAGTGACGCTATAATTTATAACGCAAAATTAACTTTATTTACTCCAAACTTGTGAAAAACTACGAAAAGTGTGAAGTGTCGTGTTGGTGAACGTTTTTATTGTAAATAATAACTTTTGTGTTGTGTCGAATACGAACACCACTGAAGAAACTCAATGCTGGAGACAAGCATTACATTCCGGTGTATCAAGGTATGTCCTGCCCCTCCACCTACCTACGTATCGAATTTTTGTTTTTGTTTTTAATCTTGCTTGGTGGATGCAAAATATAGTATTTCATACAACAAATTAACATAGCAGCGCACAGACAGTGAGAATTTCAAGTGCTAATGCGTATCCACTCTGTTTACTTTATTTACTCTGTTTGGTTACCCCCAAGTAGCCATAGTAGCCAAAAAAAGCATGGGTATATTATGACTATTAAGATTTTTTTTAAATATAAATTAAGACTTTTGAATTCTATTCCTGATTTCCTAATCTTTATTTACTCACTATCTTTGCCCTTGACTTTCACTACGAATAATTGGTTTATCGATATTCCGCGGGAACCAAACCATTTTAGCTTCGAGGTTATTATTATTACTTACCTGTTTGTAACCTTGAGACAGAATTTCATCGAAACCCATCCATACTTTTTAATGCGAACGAGTACACAAATTCACACTCACAAATTTTCGCGTTTATAACATTTTGTGAGAAATGCCTTGCACATTACATACCCCGCAGTTTCAAAGGAGATAATAAAAGTCAGAACAGTAACGGCTTGTTTAACAGCTGTGTCAGCTAGTTTTCCTGTTTACAAGAAGCGTGTTCCATCGTAGGCCACATCTTCGCTTTCCATCAGGTGTGATTGTGGTCAAACGCAAGCTTATATTGCATAAAAAAAAAACATTACGGGTAGTCAAGTTCCGGAGCTCGTAATGTATACATTACTATAAACAGGGACAGCAGCTAGTACCCCTATCAGTCTTGTAAGTACAAGACATGAAGACACCATGGTTTTATGGGGGTCGGCTGACCCAACAGTTAGCGGTCAGGGGCATATAACTGCGTTCAAGGAATATCCCCACTAATGCTTCACGGGAAGTGATGGGAGGAGGGGGTTAAATTAACAATTTGCTTTAGGTACTACAACAATCATATACGGGCACAGGCATGCTCAAAAGTAGCTAAATCTTTAGCATCTTTTTGCTGTCAATAATTTGAAAGTTTTCAAACTGTGTCCTGTATTGTTGTATACTGTGGCAAAATACTATGATTTCAAGTTGTTATTGAGGTTGATTTTACCTTTGCTTATTTGTTCAGCCCATTTCTTATAAATAAATAAATGTAAGCGGGATCGGACGACAACCTAAGATATTGTGAAACAAGGAAAGTTCATATAAATATACATCTATTACTGTATATCACATCTGTTTCTCTTTTTATTTGTAAATTTCATGTGTTTTATAAATACCTCTACTTTTATTACTTCTACCTGAGTGTAGTCAGGCATAGTTCAGATCTAACTGATGTAATGTTGCTATATTTTTACATTATACCCACGCCTTTCTGTAATCCGAGTTTATAACATTTTTTCTGGATTACACAAATTCTTATTTAACGTTGTGTGGTGACTTAGCAACACCAATGTTAACTCTTCTCCGTAGTTTTTGGATTTACGTCTTATTATAGACATTCTCTAACCACCAACGCAATTAGTGCACGCGTTCTGTAACCTAGAAAATACTATTACCAAGTTAGCCAATCTAAGTTAAGGCAAGCGACGTTAGGATTTGTTAAAGTTAAGTCCCGGATAGAAGCTAATTACATACTCGCTTTTGTCCACAACATTCTACGAAAAGACAAGCACAAACTACTTTCCACGTAGTTTTTTATCTATAAATCCAATAACGTAGCGACCCCTAGCACTATCTAGTTTCCAAATAGAGCAACTGCTATATTCTGCATCGCGTTATCAAAAGTCTCATAGTACGCATGCATAAATACAACTTATCTCTCCTTCGGAATTCAATTCCTAGGCATAACATCGGCCTGGAGAGAGATCTGCAAGTCCTCTCTATTACGGCTAATCTTAATATTAATTATAATAAATCCATCACCCATGAAAGACAATTTAATTAGAATAAAGATAAGTTAATAAGCAGAGTAAACTTATCAAAAAGCAGTCTTAGTAACAACAAACACACAGCAAAACTTTAAGAACAAAATAATAAACTCAATGATGTACAAGTTGTAAAAAGAAGCCTTGGACTTCTACATAAGACTAAACTCAGTTATGTAGAAATGGAAGTTATACAATGCATTTTAGTTTACCATTCAATAGCGAAAAGAAATTTCAAGTACGAACAAAATGTCTGTCCTTGCTACGCATGAACACAAGTATGAAAAACATCTTAACCCATTTTCAGTGGATGGAGAAACACCGTAAGAGGAAAATAAGAAAAAATAATGGCCTCAACCCAATTTCGCTTCAAAATTGTCTCATGCAACAAAAGGCTAATCTGTGTCGCGGTGAGCACTGATAACAAGGCAATTACTATGTTTTAGCCGCAGATAAGCGAGGTCTTGCTGTTAGGTTGAATTAAATTTATTATTAGTCACCATAGATTGTAAGAATTACTCAAGTATTTGTATTTCATTCAAGAGGGTTTTAACAAGGGTCCTTTTTCAAAGAAGTCGCAGAAGCTAGAGAAAATTAGGCTGTCTTGCAAAACCCAAATTGAACGGAATATTTCTACCAACTAAGACATTAAAAATGTACTTTTTCGCCTTATTAGAATAAGGTAAAAAATGCGTATGTAGCAGACGATCTAATTCAACAAACAGACCATTTTTTTTCTTAAATCAAAGGCAATCTGCTTGAGAGGCTATAGGTTAAATAGTTAGTTACATAGACTACTACGGTTTTTTACTACACTTTACTTTTAATTCTCTGCACTTTGCGACGGCATTAAAAAAATAAAAAAAATTACAAATCCATTATTTGTTTTAACTTACTAAACAACCTCTTTCCTAAATTAATGTATTTATTAACGAATTAAAACTGGAACAAATTACGTTCGGAAGTTTTGAAATTAGGAGAATTGGTTAGATTTTATATTATGTGTACACGGCGAAAAGACGAAAAGTATAATTTTAAGGCATTAAATTTTCATTACTTCAAGCATAACCTAGGTCCTAGGTCAATTTTATTTCCAAATGTGATAGCAATACTAAAGAAAAAAATCATTAAAAGAAAAAAACATTGTTCTACGTAGGTTACTAACGACTGCTTTTGTAGCATGTCATGTCATGGCAATTTTATGGATTGAGAGCTCAATATTTAGTCTATTTTTATGGTTCTGGGCTGGACCTAAATAGCACCAACAGGACCCTATTACTAATGCTATAATACTATGGCTTGTTTTTATGGATACATGAGAGAATCTTTAAAAATAAGAAATACCTGGCTGCCTGGCCTGGTTGCCTGGCTTTTTTTTATTAATTATTTATTTATTTATTTAACTTAATGTATGCTAGTTATTTCGAGCAGTTTCACTTCGACAGTCTATTATACTCGTAATTAGGCATTTCTATTTTTTGTTGTACCGAAAATTAGGAAATTATTAACAGGGGGTTAAAATTAGTTCGTTTGGTTACGCACTTTTTCAAGTCTTTACAATAAAAAAAACGTAACAAATCGGACAAGTTTAATAATGTTTAACAAGAAGTGAAGAATTGTCCCGTTTGTTAAGTTTTTTTTATTTTAAAGACTTGAAAAAGTGCGTAACCAAACGGACAAATTTTAACTCCCTGTTTACAATTTCTTAATTTTGAGTACAACGAAGAATAGAAATGCCCAATTGATACCTTTGTAAATGCTATTTCTTTGATTATAATTGATCTATTTTGGAGTAAACTGTTTTAATCTAACGACTCATTCAATTAATTAACCAAATAATTTGTCCTGAGCACAAAAATTAAATATCTTAATGATAGTCTACTTTAAAGGTTACGAAGTAGAGGTCGTTGATCTCAAAAATATGCAAGTCTGGGAAGCAAATTACACAAAAGCGTCGTTTAGTCGAGGGTAATTGTGCAGCAGTATCGAACACTGATGAAACAGCCGGAACAAGAAGTCTTTTGTTTCCAGCGTGATGTCAGAAAATTTTCTGAGACCAGTCTGTCTGCAATGTCCATTTAAAGTAACTTTCCATTCGATATGGAGGATTGGAACAAAAATAATTTATTCTTGGTTATTTTAACTTACTAATATTATCCAGTGGGGAAAAGTACGCAACCATTAATTTTAAACCAATTGCAGACTATACACTACAAGTTTAGTATTCACGTTGAAATTGGAAGACAGACTCATTATCATTTCAGTTGAAAGACGACTGCTGAGCATAGGCTTCCCCAAGATTCGCCAAACAGAACGGTCCCGCGCCATCCGCATCCAACACGCTCTCGCAACCTTTACCAGGTCGTCTACCTATACTGTGTCTTCCGGTCCATGGACGCCATTGGAGAACCTTTTGGTCCCATCGGCCATTAGTTCAGTTCTATGAGCGATGTGCCCTGCCCATTGCCACGGAGTCTGACTATTGTTATTCTATTATGCCAAGAAGTGCTACTTCTTTTTGCTAAGAAGCTCCAAAAACGTAGCTTAATATTTGCCAAATAAAATCCGGTAACAACGTATGACGGCAGTTGCTCGTCTGTGAAACGCTCTTCACCTTTAGTATACAGTGCTGTTCCTTCCTGCACCCTTCGCGTTTCAATTGTCTACTAAATAAAATTTCTAACGCGGAAAAGAGGCCTGTGCCCTTGCAGTGGGATATATATAGGCTGGGATGATGATGAAAGCCACGGGTTCAAGCTAGTCATACTAATCCTACTAATCCTACTAATATTATAAACGCGAAAGTTTGTAAGTATGTATGTATGTATGGATGGATGTTTGTTACTCTTTCACGCTAAAACGGTTTGACGGATCCTGATGAAATTTGGCACACAGATAGTTAATAATCCGGATTAACACATAGGATACTTATTATCCCGGAAAATTGTATAGTTCCCGCGGGATAGCGATAAACGTATTCTTCGCAGACGGAGTCGCGGGCAGCAGCTCGTATTACTATAAACGCGAAAGTTTGTAAGTATGGATGGATGGATAGATGTTTGTTACTCTTTCACGTAAAAACAGTTTGACGGATTCTGATGAAATTTGGCACGCAGATAGTTTATAACCTGGATTAACACATAGGATACTTTTTATCCCGGAAAATTGCATGGTTCCCGCGGAATAGCGATAAACGAATTCTTCGCAGACGGAGTCGCGGGCCACAGCTAGTATAACATAATTTATAATACCGTTTTCGTAAAATTATTACAGTCATAATTTAATGAGAATTTCAGAAAATAAAACATAAATTTGAAATAAACTCATTATGCCAACCCGTAATGAATCAATTACTTTTATAACTATTACACTGCTGTTACGAGTAGTACCGCCAGTAGTAATAGAGTTAGTACCCGCAATATAGCGAGTAAATACAGAGTACTTCCTTTTTTATTTCCTTCCACTTAACCCCCATAAAAGTGAAAGAGTCACAGTTACTAAGAAGAATAAAGCAAGTAGAGCGCGGCTAGTGATCCGAAAAGTCACGCGCCGGCTGCGGGAGTGATAGCTACGTGTTTGAGGTTATGCATGGGGCTCCTGTTTATTTGCTTGTGTTAATTTTGTACTCGATTGTACTCAAACA
The DNA here is from genome assembly GCA_947859365.1 of Archips crataeganus. NCBI lineage: Eukaryota > Metazoa > Arthropoda > Insecta > Lepidoptera > Tortricidae > Archips > Archips crataeganus. Next base: position 16,282,428 of record OX402056.1, on the reverse strand, counting down.
GAGTATTATCCTACTAATATTATAAACGCGAAAGTTTGTAAGAATGTATGTATGTATGGATGGATGTTTGTTACTCTTTCACGCTAAAACGGTTTGACGGATTCTGATGAAATTTGGCACACAGATAGTATATAATCCGGATTAACATATAGAATACTTTTTATCCCGGAAAATTGCATAGTTCCCGAGGGATAGCGATAAACGAATTCTTCGCAGGAATGCCAAAACCGCTAGAGTTACACATATGTAATGTATGATGGAAATGTTTATCTTAAATAGTCCTACAAAAAAACCCGCCACAGTACATATCTTTCGAAATTCCCACGGGATAGGGAAATATCTAAACTTTCTTTGTTTTTTTGTTTATAGCAGAATCTCTGAAACTATTGAGCCAATTTTCAAATTTTTTTCACCATTAGAAAGTTACACTGTTCTTGATTGACATAAGTTACTTTTTATGCGGGAAAATTCAAAATTCCCACGGGATAGAAATAAATTATATCAATTTCGTAGCTGATTTTAATAATTCTTACATATTATGTGATATGAATATCCCCGATTAACAAAAGCTACTTTTTTTCGGGTAAATACAAAATTCCCACGGGAAAGAAAAAACTGAATTCAACATCGGGGCTGATTTTGAAAATTCTTTCAACAATAGAAAGCTACAACTATTCCTGATTGGTAAAGACTACTCTTCTTCGGGAAAATGAAAATTCCCGTGGGATAGAAATAAGTGAATTCAACTTCGGGGCTGATTTAAAAAATTCTTTCACCAATAGTAAACTACAGTATCCCTTATTTACATAGGGTAATTTTTCCGGGATAATAAAATATTCCCGCGGGATAGAAATAAGTAAATTCAACATCGGCACTGATTTTAAAAATTCTTTCATATGATATGATATGACTATCCCCAATTGACATAGGCTACTTTTTCTTCAGGAAAATGCAAAATTCCCACGGGATAGAAAAAACTGAATTCAACTTCGGGGCTGATTTTGAAAATTCTTTCACCAATAGAAAGCTACACTATTACTGATTGGTATAGACTACTCTTCTTCGGGAAAATGCAAAATTCCCGCAGGATAGAAGTAAGTCAATCCAAATTTGTGGCTCATTTAAAAAATTCTTTCACTAATAGTATGCTACAGTATCCCTGATTGACACAGGTTACTTTTCTACGGGAAAATATTAAATTCCCACGGGATAGAAATAAGTGAATTGAATATAAGGGCTGATTGTTAAAATGATTTACTAATAATAAAAAGCTACAATGTCTCTGATTTTCAAAAAAGGTCCAAAAAGGAATTTCTATCCCGCGGAAACTTTACTTTGCACTTTCCGGGATAAAAAAAAGCCTGTTTCAATCAGGCACAGGCCTCCTCCCAGAACGAGAGGACTTGGGCAGTAAGATTTAGGAACTTCACACCCACCATTGAATTTCTTCTCAGGTGTGTGCAGCTTTCCTCGCGATGTTTTCCTTCAATATAAAGCTCATGGTAAACTTCAAACGTAATTTACCACATGAATTCGGAAAAACTTAGAGGTGCAAGCCTGGGCTCAAACTCACGACCCTTTGATTAAGAGTCCATAGGTCTGACCACTAGGGCACCACGGCTAAGTGGCTATAGAATTCACTTATTCCTATTCCACGGGAACTTTTCATTTTCCTGGCATTATCCTATGTGTTAATCCATGTAATAAACTACCTGTGTGCCAATTTTCATCCAAACAACTAACGTTATTGTCTTCGCGTACGAAGTCGCGGGCAAAAGCTAGTATATTATAAACGCAAATGTAAGTATGGATGGATGTTTGTTACTCTTTCACGCTTAAACGGTTAGACGGATCCTGATGAAATTTGGCACACAGATAGTCTATAACCTGGATTAACATAAAGGATACTTTTTATCCTGGAAAATTGCATAGTTCCCGCTGGATAGCGATAAACGAATTCTTTGCAGACGGAGTCGCGGGCAGCATTTAGTAATTTATAAATTTAATTCGGGATATCTCAGCCCGAGGTTAGTCAAGAACGAATGAATTGAAATAAATTTGAAGGGGAAGTTTTCATTCACAATGCGTTGGTTGATAGTTGTTTGTAACTCGATTTTACAACGACTTCCTTTTGTTATGTTCTTTAATGATTTTTCTAATAAACCTTACACGAATAAAAAGTAAGTCCATTTCACACGAAATAATTATTTTTAACGTACAAAAACAGCTGAGCTCTTATGATTTTTACGACATAATAAGAATAACTGACGTACAGAATTGTGAATGGCTCCATAGCGAAACTAGACGAAATTAAGTTTTGTCTGTCTTTCTTGCGATCGTCAAGCAACTTTTTATTGTAAGGCTGCGTTTCCACCAGAGATGTGCGAAGATGCGTTGCGAGGGATGTGTGTGTCATGAACCAATAGAAACACTTCATTTAAAAGGTCCTAAGTGAATGAAGTGTTTCTATTGTTTCATGACACACACATCTCTCGCAACGCATCCTCGCACATCTCTGGTGGAAACGCAGCCTAAAGCTGACGACGTCTGAACGATACGCAAAAGACTTTATAGTAACAACTGCTGGTTTCAATAAAGTTCGTAGTGGAGGGATTTAAAATAAAACTTGATAGTTTGTGAAAATTACGGAGCAGAAACGTGATTTAAATTAAGAAATTATGGAAAAAATGCTTGCTTGGTTTGTAATTTCGTGATAAAAAAACTGGCCAAGTGAGAGTTGGATTCTACTGACGTTTCTTGCTGAGGGAACTACTTTTATTTGTTTGCTTTTGTTTGAATTGTTTTTATAGCGACCGCAGTAATACCTACGTACTCACAAAACGATGAAAAATAAACGTTTTGATGTCGGAAACCCATTTAATTTACCACTTTATGTTATTTTTATTCTATGTATCTGATGTTTATGCGACCCCAGTAAGACACATTGTTAAAAATCGAGTTACTATTTATTACAGAGTAAAGTATGTCGCCTTATGAGCGACGTAAATGTACTGTAAAAACAGGTGGACAGATGGACGGACGGGAAGATAGCTAAGTAGTTTAAATCTTACCCATCGAAATCTTAATCACCTTTAATTTTACAAGTTTTTTTATACTTATTACACAATACTTATATTATATTATGTACAACTATCCTAGACTAAAAAAAATATGTACAATAAGAAAAAAGAAAACAAAAATATAAAATAATGATAATTACAACTAAAACATATTCTGAAAGCTAACGAAGATGCTGGCAGCGTTTCCTCTTTGAATAGCTAAGCTAATTCTTTGTCCGAGAAAGCTGCCAGCTCTTCGGTCCCCTGTGATATTATTACTTATACTTATTTATACTTATGTAAGGTAGATGACAATTCAAATATGTACAGTCAACAAAAAGTACGTTCGGCGAAAAAGCATGCTTAAAAATGTAATTTTTAACAAGAGCAATATTATGTAACATTCATACATCATATTCCCATTTGTACTTGTATTTTAATAGACATTCCAGCCACAGAACTGCCAGCAGAACTTCGATAACGTAAATTATATGCCTCAAATTAGATAGACTAGCTCAAACTTGGTTAATTTTACTAATTTGATCTGCGAAACTATCTGGTATTAGGCGGTTAATCCCACTTAAAGGGTCTCTTTCGGAATTCACCGTGCTCCACGCTGATGCCTTAGGCTTAACCAAAGCCGATGCGTCTCACAGCTGGGATTAGTGGGAACTATGATTGGTTTAAATATACTGTCAATATTACCTAATATCTATCTTAATATCTATCTAATTTACGATGGGCCTCATAAGAAAACTCAAGGTCACTCAGAGGGCGATGGTGAGGGCTATGCTCGGAGTTTCTCCGCGGGATCGCATTAGAAATGATGAAATCAGCGCAAGAACTAAAGTCACCGAATTAGCTCGAAGAATCGCCAGACTCAAGTGGCAGTGGGCAAGGCACATCGCTTGTAGAACTGATGGCCGGATGGGGCGATTGAGTGGCGTCCACGAACCGGAAGGCGCCCATCCAGATGGAGTGACGACCTCGCTAAGGTTGCGAGAACGCGTTGGATGCGGATGGCGCAGGACCGATCTGTTTGGCGAGCCTCGGGGGAGGCCTATGTTCAGCAGTGGACGTCTGTCGGCTGAAATGATGATGACTTAATATCTCGTGAGACATCATTTACAAAACTAAACATTTGAACGACTCAACTTATTGTTGTAAAGTCAGGTAGCTAGTTGTCCGTGACTCCGTCTACGAAGAATTTGTTTATCGCTATCTCGCGATAACTATGCAATTTTCCGGAATTAAAAGTAGCCTTTGCGTTGATCCAGGTTAGATTGATTTTTTTCACAGTTTAAAAGGACCGTAAACTTGAGTATATGGTTTTAATTTCAACTCGATACCTCCCGTTCCCGTGATTAAGGGTCTTGACAGACAGAAAGGGACGGCCAGACGGAGGGACAACAAAGTGACCCTATAAGGGTTCCTTGTTTTTTCTTTTGAGGTACGAAACCCTAAAAATAGTATAATTTTGGAACGTTAACATAAAACATACATAAACACAAACACAACATAACTTTCGTAAGGTCGCGGGTGAGCAAAGTAATTGTTTCAGTTCATTAGTATAATTTTCTCCTAGCAGGTCAACGAGGTAACTATGATGACGCTTAATCTGTTAAATACCCTAACCATTTCGATGGCGGTCTAAAGGCACTTAATTTTCTATTTCACTTAGAGCGATTCGCGGCCAGGTTAATTAAGAGGTAAAGACATAACCTCGCTCCGCGCCGTTAGTTAGATTAGTCTCCGTGATTACTGCGAAAGTGTTCTGTATCCTCAGAATAACGACATTTTCTGTAGCACCCGTAAAGACGGAAATCATATCTATAGGTAGTCTTAAAATACAAGGTAGTCACAAAATTAACCCGAATTATTCGATCCAGTGCTTGGATATGGTCTAATAAATCTCCTTGTAAAAGTTTTAGTTAGTCAGCTATTTTTTTTTAAATATTAATAAGTATATTTATAAATATTACGGGACAATTATTCACACCAATTGACCTAGTCCCAAAGTATAGCTAAGCAAAGCTTGGGTACTAGGCAACACATAAACATACTTATACCGATAGATACATCCTACTAATATTATAAACGCGAAAGTTTGTAAGTATGAATGTATGAATGTATGGATGGATGGATGTTTGTTACTCTTTCACGCTAAAACGGGTAGACGGATTCTAATGAAATTTGGCACACAGATAGTTTATAACCTGGATTTGTTAATACTATACTTTATATCCCGGAAAATTGCATATTTCCCGTGGGATAGCGATAAACAAATTCTTTGCACACGGAGTCGCGGGCATTATGTGATATGACTATCCTCGATTGATATAGGCTACTTTTTCTTCGGGAAAATACAAAATTCCCACGGGATAGAAAAAACTGAATTAAATTTCGGAGCTGATTTTAAAAGTTCCTTCACCAATAGAAAGCTACACTATTCTTGATTGGTATAGACTACTCTTATTCTTTGGCAAAATGCGAAATTCCCGCGGGATAGAAGTAACTCAATCCAAATTCGGGGCTGATTTTAAAAATTCTTTCACTAATAGTAAGCTACAGTACCCCTGATTGACATAGGCTACTTTTCTACGGGAAAATCCAAAATTCCCACGTGATAGAAATAAGTAAATTCAACTTCGGCACTGATTTTAAAAATTCTTTCATATGATATGATATGACTATCTTCATTTGACGTAGATTACTTTTTCATCGGGAAAATGTAAAATTCCCACGGGATAGAAAAAAAAAACTGAACTCAACTTCAGAGCTGATTTTAAAAATTCTTACACCAATAGAAAGCTGCACTATTCTTGACTGTTATAGACTACTCTTCTTTGGGAAAATACAAAATTCCCGCGGGATAGAAATAAGTGAATTCAATTTCGGGGTTGATTTTAAAATTTTCTTGCACCAATAGTAAGCTACAGTGTCTCTAATTAACATAGGGTACTCTTTTTGGGAAAATAAAAAATCCCGCGGGATAGAAATAATAAGTAAATTCAACTTCACACTGATTTTAAAAATTCTTTCATATGTTAATGATATTATGACTATTCCCGACTGACACAGGCTACTTTTTCATCGGGAAAATGTAAAATTCCCACGGGTTAGAAAAAACTGAATTCAACTTCAGGGCTGATTTTAAAAATTATTCCACCAATAGAAATCTACACTATTCCTGATTGGTATCGACTACTCTTCTTCGGGAAAATGCAAAAGTCCCGAGGGATAGAAGTAAGTCAATCCAAATTAGGGGCCGATTTAAAAAATTCTTTCACTAATACAGTACCTATCCCTGATTGACATAGGCTACTTTTCTACGGGACAATGCAAAATTCCCACGGGATAGAAATAAGTGAATTGAACTTAGGGCCTGATCTAAAAAAAAACACTTATAAAAAGCTACACTGGCTCTGATTTTCTAAATAGGTCAAAACAGTTATTTCTATCCCGCGGGAACTTTACTTTGCACGTTCTTGGGATAAAATAAGCCTGTTTCAATCAGGCACAAGCCTCCTCCCAGAACGAGAGAATTTGAAATTCTTCACAGGTGTGTGCAGCTTTCCTCGCGATGTTTTCCTTCACTGTTAAGCTCATGGTAAACTTCAAACGTAATTAAGCACACGAATTAGGAAAAACTAAGAGGTGCAAACCCGGGCACAAACCTACGACCCTCTGCTTTAAGAGTCCATAGGTCAAACCCTGACAATAAAACGAAAAACGTCTATCACAAGGTTCTTCACTGAAGAGTGCAACCCATGCACCAAAATACATGGCCAATAAAGAATCATTAAAAACTTGATTTTTTTATTTATATTTATTATCCTAATAAAAATTTGAACTTATTAAAATCCAAAATCTGCTTATTTATTGCCTCTAAGGCGGAACAATGTTCGCCGGGTCAGCTAGTATTTAAATACATAATATTAAACACCCAAGACCCGAGAATGAACATTCGTATTTTTCATACAAATATCTGCCTCGACACGGGAATCGAACCCGGGACCTCCAAGATTCGTAGTTAAATTCTCCAACCACTAGGCCATCTGGTCGTCTGAAATATGGCTCTGTTCATTGGACAATTTTGCTAGTATCAAGAAGAAGATAGTTTTAAAATGTCGGCTGTTGTTAGGTAAAATTGGGGGGGTTATTATTTATTTATTATTATATCAATACAAACATTAATTAAATTACACTGTATCACTTCACACTCATTCATAAACTTTACACAAGTTTGTGCGAGTAAGTATTGCACATTCCCTTACCTCTCGCTATAATAACATCGCATGGTGCATCGCATTGCATTGCATCTCATTAGCCAACCATAATTGACCGGGAAAACATTGAATATCTTGTAGAATAACCAGATGCAGTATTAAATTTAGAGGCTCTTTAAATCCTGGGAAACTCTGTAAAGGTGCCCGATCCCTCCCAGCAGAAAGCGGGGAAATAATCTAGAGCATTGCTGCCCAATTAGTGATACGCGTAGCCCCAAGGGTACAAGAGCTTGGCTCAAGGGTACGCGTACGCGCAGCAATCTCTTAATCAACCAATAAAAAAACAATTGCACAAACAATAATGGTGGAAATACATTTTGAAACGAACGAACGTTCTTTTATTTACCTATTATTTCTCTAATACAGGAGTATTTAAGTGTGACCTGTTTCTTGGAGTAGTATCCACCACCAGCCGCTAGCCTAGCCTATAACTTCACTGGTTGTTTTACTCTCCACGCTGGAATACAGTAGCGCAAGAACCGATAACCGTTGGAGTAGACGAGTTCTCAAGTGGAGACCACGGATCGGCAAACGTAGCGTAGGACGTCCTCAGACTCGGTGGAGCGATGATCTTCGCAAGGCGGCTGGCAAGAGCTGGATGAAAGTGGCTGAGCATCGTGCTCAGTGGCGTGTCATGGGAGAGGCCTATGTCCAGCAGTAGATGAGCATAGGCTGATGATGATGATGATGATGAAGCGTTGCTGCTTGGCGGCTGGATTAGTGGGTAACACGGTGGTAACAGTCTGGCTCGGGTGGACTATACTGCCGTGCAGATTTTAAAACGCAGTAAGTGGCATTTTGGGTGATTTCTGTTTATTAGTGATTTGGAATCAGTGCATCGAAACGCACATATATATGTAATCGGTTTTTTGGTCCGGAGCCCCCTTCGAAGCCTCTACGAGCAGTATGTCAAAGTGCTCAGTAAATAATACACTGTAGCACTAACCAAAATGCAGTAAGAAACAACTTACTTTATTTAAACTGTAAAGATACAATTTACGCTCATCTGTAATGGCCATTTAAAATGCAGTGATTAGGCAACTTACTTTGAGTTAGTTAGTAATTATTGAAAGATCAAAATAATATAATTCTATTTAAATTGCAGTATACGTAAAATTTACTGCGTATTACTTTGTAAATTAACGTTTTTTTTTACTTTGTACTGCGATTTTCATGGCGGATAAAAGGTTTACTGTTCTTTGGTCGGTATTCGCTAATCGTACGAATATATAAGTCTACTAGCTAAATCGCAGTATACGTTGAGTTGCTGCATTTAACCCTTTAACTCCGGGTGACAACCAGAGTTGTTTTGGGCCCGCATCGCTGCAATACGGGTGACAACTCCAGTTGATCGAGAACGGGTAAGATTTAAAAAAATATTTTAGCTAATCTAGACCTTATGCCTTGGTATTAACTGCTAAATTATACAGTTAGATTAGTGTAGATGCAAAGAAAAAAATACCACAAAATTTTGATAGATGGCTCTGTAGTAAATATAGGTTTGAAATTTCCGCTTTTTTACTGACAACTATGGTTGACACCCGTACTGCATAAGTGCAGATTATTTTTTACAAGATGGCGACTATTAGTGTTGTCTTACATTTTATCGAGTTGTCATAGCAGTGAGGCCGGTGAGTACTTTGATGCGTTCTCCTTTACCCTACTGCGTAGAAGGAAGGGTTATGTGTTTGACCCGTATGTAAGTATGTATGTATGTATGTCCATTCCTATGTCCTCTCGTAACTACACAACGGCTGGACCGATTTTAATAAATGATACGTCATTGGACTCGTATTGACAACGCGAGTAACAATGAATACATGAAGTTTATGAAAAATTAAAATGGCGGAATATTGGCGCCAAATTGTGAGTCTTCAAAAAATTTTTTATTCAAACCTATCGAGTGGGGTATCAAAATAAAAGGATTTTAAAAGAGATTACAAAAATATATACAAGTCATGTGTTTAAATTTAATTTGGAATAATAAATTGGCAATCAATGCATTAAAACGACGACGTACCTACTTACTCAGATATCTTTGAGCAGTAATTTTCTCTATGAAAAAAAATTTGGAAAAATAAGTACCTACATATATCAAAATTGGTTTTGAACTTTAACTAAAAAGCAACTGATTCCTAATTCAAATACTCAATCATTTATCTGGGTCTCAGGAGTTTACACTAAAAAGAAAGAAATAAAAAAATAATCAGAAAACTAAAACCCGCCTACGGTGTAAATAAAATAATAAATTAAAAAATCAAAAAAACCCGCCTGCAGAAATACTGAAAAGGTGGAAACAAGATAAAAATGTTCAATAACAACAATAAAAAGCTAACTGAACTCAACGAAAGAAATCGATAAAAAAACTAAACATTGAAACGAATTTAAATAGCAAATATTGTCTTAGCAAATAAACAAATTTATTCTAGAATGTTGTATGTTCTTAATAAATAAATACCAGGAATTTGTCACCCATTTAGATGTCAATTATTTTGTCGGGGAAGTCGACAACCATGCATCGCATACTTATTCTTAATAATGACCTTGGCTCCCATTTTCACATTTATGTTTTGATGGGATATCATTATTTTTTGTCAAATAAGTAGGTCCACTCTTTCATAATTACTAAAATTAATTAAAAAGCATAAATCGTTATTAAAGTAATCAAATAATCGAATTGCAACCCATGAAATACTAATAATTATTGAGTAGCTCCGGTGAATCTGTGATCTTCATCATCAGTTATATTTTACCAAGTGGTGTTTTTCAAGAGAAAATGCACGAGTTATTCTACAAAATACCCAAATTGCTATAAGTGTATCTACCAAAAATATTTGAAGAGTTCCCTCAATTTCTCCAGGACCCCATCATCAGATTCTAACCTGATGACAATGGGACCACTCCAGAAATATACCTACCCCTTCAGTCAAAAAAGGAATTTACCAAAACGAGTAATAAATGACTGAGTTCTGAGGTAACAAGCAGAAATAATAATAATTATTAAAACTTAAAAAAAAAACATTATTTTCTGACTTTTTTATTTGTATACACACAATTACCGAGCTGGATGTAAAATTTCACTTTTCTAGGTCACCTGGAAGTGGATTAGGTTTTTGATTATTAGTCAGTCAGTCAGTCAGTCAGTGGTAAAAATGCCGATTTTTAGACGATATTATCTCTACAGGTAACCGTTCCACCTATATTTGTGAAATTTGGGGGCTTAGTTGATCTGAAGGGTTTTAATTTGCGGCATAGACGGCTGTATCTTTTGATTGCGTTGGCTTAGAAGTTTGATTTTTTCACAGCTCCATGGGACAGTAGATCTGAGAATTTGATATAAATTTCAGCTTGATACCTCCACGCGTTCCTGAGAAAAAGGGTTTTGACAGACAGATGGACGGACAACAAAGTGATCCTATAAGGGTTCCGTTTTTTCCTTTTGAGGTACGGAACCCTAAAAAGGATTTTTTCTAGTCTACTAATTAGTAAAACTTTTGAAAGCACAAGGAAATTTAAAAGATAACATTTCTATTACTCTTGTTTAATCTGTGGAAAATATCGACCATCGTATCGATATACGCACATCACTATTATTTACAAACTGCAGACGTGTTTTTATATCACGTTTTAATTGTTGATTTTCTTGTAATTTACTAGTAGTAATAATGATTTTGGTAGTTTAATATGTCCAATATACTATAAACAAGATATTAATCAGGTGAAACAGTTAAAAAACAGTGGTAGTAGCTCTAAATTATTCAGCTTCTTAGTGTGAAATATTAAGGGTGAAATATGATAAATTAGTGATTGTGAGTGAAAAATATGACTAGTTATCAAATCTGCATAGAATAATGAATGTGTATGTGAAATTTAAAGTCTGTAGCTGCAATAGTTTTGAAAATATAGGTAAGTGAAACAATGTCACACCGCCGCCTATCGTCAAAATCAGCCCGTATTGCACGGTGACTTAGCTTTTGAGGCCCCGGAGTTAAAGGGTTAAGTTAGTAGATTAATATTTTTTAATGTTTGTACTGCATTTTTGGCGTTACTTACTGCATATTATTCAGTAAAATTAATGAATAATATAATATTAGGTGGTCGGCGGAGTCTCGAACGCCGTACGAGCAGGATAGGTCAGTGGCGTTCTGTGATTCGAGGACTGCCGTGCATTCGAGGTAAGTACATACTTATACTTGAAATTCGGTTATTTACATATTATTAACGCATTAAATTGTATTATGCACATGTCACAGGGATATGCGTTTTATTTTATTGACTCTAAACAAACAAAAAATTGGTTATATAAATACCTAAAGCTGGATATGAAAGATTAGAAGATAGCCAAGGTATAATTTAAATAATACATTAACAAAATATTTATAAAAAAATCTATTCACTTAATAGTTCTAATGCATGTTTGTTTTTTTATTCGTGTACGTTAGACACCTTCTGTATTTTGAACCGATTTTTTTTTTTGTATGTTTGTTACGCGATTATCTTTTTCCGTTCCATTCTCTCTGTGGTAATTCTTTGACATCAGATTTTATTTTGTTTACAGAAATAAGAAAATTAATTCTAGATCGAGAAAAATTCTAGCGATGACAAATAATTTACAAAATTCCGAAGAACAACCTACTGTTGTGAATTTTTAATAAGCATATTGACGAAAATTATGTACAGCTTCATTTTTTTTAATAGCTATGTTTGGTATTTTACAAAATCTTGTAGAACTTTTTTTTACTTTACAGAATTATAGGTAAAAAAACTTAAGTAAATAATTACTTTTAGTTAATTGTTGTACCTTTTCGACATTCTGCATTTGATTTGCTGTACCTAAAATCCTTTTTTTTATTTATTACAACTACTTGCAAGTGGGACTTTACTTAAGTATACCTATACTTTTAAAAGAAACCATACCTATAATTTTTTTGTAACTTTGAAATGAATGTAAAATATAAGTTGTTAATTTAGTTAAATTAAGTATTATTATGTACACATAATTATGAATCTGATCATCTGATCTCAGAACTAAATTCCTAGTTCTACATAATTTAGGTAACGTAAAGAATTTTTTATAGGTTTATAAGTAATAACTATTATTTTAAAACAAAGTACAAGTAAACTCAGTGGGACTGATTATTTTGTTTTGTTACCATGTTAGTTTTAACTAAATAAAAATCTATAAATACATTTAAATTTTGTGTATTATTTTGACTTTGTTCTCAATTAAGACTGAACATAATTTAAAGTTTTTAATGGTAATCTTTCATTATTATCCAAAACTTAAATTGGTTTCATTTATACATAATGATGGTGACTAATGATACCGATAACAAAATATTGTAGAATGTGTATTTTACTCAGGCATTTTATACATTTTTACGTTCAATTTCCTTACAAAAAGCAGTAAAATAACTCGTAGCATTTCTAATGAATGCTACATTCTAACAAAAATGCAGTAAATATGATGACAATACTGTACTTTACTCTGCAAACACGATTAAATTTTTGCAGTATCAAGCTTTTTACTGCATATTATTCGGTATTCTGAATGATTTTTAGTAAAAATATAACAGCAGTAACAGCTCAGATTTTCTTAAAAACCTCCTCTCATGCTTAATATAAGTCTGAGGATGTTCTTTTTTTTTGTAAATAATTCTTGTAACATTTACTCTATAGTTAAAGTGTAAATTTAGCTAAATTCTTCGAAATAACGAAAAAAAAACGAAGTTTGAAGTAGTTTTTGCGTTTTTCTCGAAACCGCATTTTTGCACTTACTGCGTTTTAAAATCTGCACGAGTATACACAAGGTCTACCGCACGCAAATAAAAATAAAACGTGTATTGGTCCTTCGAACAGTGTAAGAAAATAACTTGTTATCAATGCAAGTCACGTATTACTGGTCCATGAGGACTTAAAATGATGCCTCAGTTGAATTGAAGCACTTGGAATATGGCTATTATGCATTATTATGGGTGGATACTTAAAGGCGATACGAGGGAACATAATTGGACTAGCTTATGCAATAAGGAAATTAACCAAAAAAAGACTTGAGGACGTATTGCACAATGCATTGCATTGGCGGTCGCTATCGCATTTGTTATCACTTTCTACCCTCATCCTATTCCTTTTAATCTATAAATGTATTTTTTTTTAATTTTTCTTATTTAACTGCCAAATGTCGCCCCCATGTTTAGATTTAATTTATTAGCGTAGCGTGTCTTTGGGTCACAAACTTACCTACAAAATTCTAACTTAATCGATTCAGTAATTTCAGAGCAAATTTCCTAAAACACGTAATATTAGTAGGTACATGTAAATTTAAAAATAAAAAGGTGCAGTTCATCCTGCAGTACATTTCTATTTTCATATTATTATCTTAGGTAACCCAGAGAGGTACTGTGATGTTTATTTTTTAAGTTATGTAATTAAACAACTGTTTCCAAACAAAAGGCTTTATTCATAAAACCTTGGTCCTTATTTCTACATAAACTAAACTAGACAAGGGGTTCTAACCCTCGGTAGGACTTAAGCCTATGGTTTTAAGTAACAGGGTTTTAACTAACGCTTGATCGATAACGCCCGTCAGGTGTTAAGTATCTAATAAAAATTCTGTTCCCTTTTGGGGAAAGTGATAAAATTAAGTAGACTCAGCTGCCGGGTTCCAAGCCGGGACGGCACGGCCTCGGGGCACGCGACCGCGGCTCCAGACAAACCTCGCGTACGCTTACGCCGGTACTAAACGCCTCCTAGGGGAATAGGACATAAAATTAGTAACGGTGTAGGCCCCGTCGGGAAATAGGGGGAGATTAGCGTGCCCCCGATATGGGGCAGGTCCCGGGATCCAGAAGGGCCCCTAAAGTCAGGTACAAGAGGAACAGGGCAGAAAGGGCCCGCTAGGGGTTATAATTTTACTCAAACTCGACAACTATCTTTAACTCTAATAGGGATAGCTCGTACCACTTGGAGGAAATGAACTGAACTATTTTTGGGGAAATTTCATATTCAAGACATTCCCTTCATAAGCCAGTAGCGACAACCCTGTTAAATTTGAATTCTTATTTTGTTTACTATTAAATAAGACCTTTCCGAACCATCGTATACGTGAGTTAGATGCCATAAATTGTGGTATTCAACATTGACGACGTCACCATGTGCCAAATGCTTAATCTTTAGTGGATAAGTTGAAATTGCATAAACCCATCCTTAGTTGAGGAGTCAGGGCCATGCCTCCAAATAACACCGACAGTAATAATAAAAGTGCCATAAACCGCAGTTCGCTTTGTACACGACAATAAGGCGTTATTGCCGGCGCGTGCATCTTTGTTCCTGTCGATATGTGATCTTATTGGCTGTAGTCCACGGGCCGTGCAAAAGCCTTGGTGACCTAGTGGTTAAACCTACGACCTCTCAATTAGGGTGGTGGGTTCAAACCCGGGCTCACACCTTTGAGTTTTTCGGAATTTATGCGTGAAATTACATTTGAAATTTACTATGAGCTATACGGTGAAGGATAACAGTGTGAGGGAACCTTTAGGATTTAGTTACAAAACTAGCCGACGACGTCGAGATTAGCCGCTGAGCTGATTTTCTCTCCTGACACTTGTACTTAATTATTTTAAAAGTAATTAATGACTCAGTTTGAAACTTTATTAAATAATTATAACAAAGTAATCCCTCAACCGGCTTGTTCGATTAATATTCCTTAACTACCTAGTCAGTTCTTTCATTTAAAAGACTAATGGGAACGCGTTTGTATTCTTTGGGTCCACAGAACTAATAACATGGTGAATAGAAATGTTATTTTTTGTATTTCCTTCCAAACGTTGCTACATTTTCGCCTTTCCTTCTGTAAATGCTCGTACGTTTTTCTGTGTTTCCATTTTCAAAGATTTTACTAAATTACGATACACATCAGTGAAATGTAACCCATTCTTAAAGCATGTAGCGACCAAAAGCGCTCTCTACTCACTATCTAACTTTACAAATTTTATTTCCTGTATTGATTTTTACAGTTTTACCGTTAGTCATTTCATCAGTTGATTTCGTCATTTTTCGATTAATAAGTAATGTAACTAACACACATAGGAAAAACCAGAAAAGTAAATGGTGCATCCGAGGATTAAACCCGGGTCTTCTTTAATCAGCGAAGCTGTGCTTCACCAGTCCACTAGACCACCCCCAAGCCTTTAACTTCACGGCCGTCGTCAACTAGTGGAACCGCCACATTCTACATCGCACTATCGAACTTTCACAACGCAAATTATAAAAACAATTTCAAACTTTCTTCCTTCGGACCTCAGCCCCAAGGTCACTTTTCAGTCAGATACGCGCCTCACGATTTTAGTTCGTATGCCGCTTCTATTTCTCTTACTACTAGTTCTATGGCTGAGCCTATAGCTGCGCAGCCACGGGAATCCAGCCTAATGCCCCATTAGTTTGCGAAATACGAAAAATAATGCGTACACATTTCAGTTTTACAATATCTTTATACAGACCTATTCTTTCATCGTTTTGAATAAAGTCGTTTTTGGAAATATAAAATTCCAAAAAGTATCAAACAGACACCAAATACATTGCCGAGGGGATATTATAATTTAATTGTCTAAGGCTTATCAAATTAATGTTTACTAAGTATCATGGACGGGGATGTTCAGAAATAATACGATCATTAAAAAAAGTATTAAAAAATTAATAATGTCATAATTTATTGAATCAGGCGTTACGTTGCGGAGGTCCATATCAATGAACAGAAACAATTGCTTTGCTTACCCGCGACCGTATGATACCTAGTTACGTTTATCCGTGTAGTGGAACTGCATGAACACACATTTCTTGCATAAACGAAACTATCATAAAGTCGCGAGTGAGCAAAGTAATTGTTTCAGTTCATTAATGATGTCATGTTAAATACTTTGGATTTTATTAATTAAATAACATTTTCTGATCTATTGTTTTAAACTTTCGTGATAATTGTTTAGGTGATAAGTCCCATTTAGTGTAATAGAATCGTTTGATTTTGAAAATTACTTTCTCAACGGCGTTTTTCCGAAGAGGTTAGCTTTTTACAAGTTTTATTTAACTTGCCCTGTTTGTTTGGGTCTATAATCTTGGAAGTAGCATTTATCCCACTTCCAGTGGTGTGATTGTCTTGAAATTTTATATATTTATATAGGTTAGACGACAATGCAAATTACAGTCAGCAAAAAAGCTTGCATTAAAAATGACCATGCTTGCGGCCAGCGATTAGGGGTTGATGCCAGTGACGCTTTTCGACGACATGTTTGTCTTGTAGTGAGTTGTTTAGTTTATTTTAAATTATGGTCATGAGATGTGTTTTTTATTTGTATACTTATAGTTTTAAGTTGTACTTTGTTGCTCAATTGTAAATAAATAATTATTTAAAAGAAGAAGAACCTATTAGATTAGTTTATTGAATCAGACGATACTTTACGGAGGTTTAATGAACTGAAACTTCAGACCAAAGATGAGCTCTGATTTAGTTCAAAACGCGTCAGTGTAGTTTAATAGTGGTGATACTTAGTTGGGTTTGTGTGATTTGTGTGTGTTCGTACAGTGTGGAGGTGGAAGTGCAGTGCATGAACACACATTTCTTGCATTAACGTAACTATCATATGGTCGCGGGTGAGCAAAGTAATTGTTTCAGTTCACTATTAGATTAGAAATTTATCAGAGTGAGGTTGAGATATAACTTGTCGCGATTAATAAGACTGTGCACGTGTCCACGTCGCAATGAAAGCACCCCCTCAGTGTTCACGTACTTTCATATCTACGGAACTGGCGGCAGAACAAACTTTCAAATAACGACTTACGCATAAACATAACTTATTACTCACGATTGTTGTCCCAGGTGGCGTAATCTGAATACTGGGAGGTTTGAGTTGAACAAACATGTTTTCAATGTGCCAATTGGCTTGTTTCATACCTAAACTACCTACTGGAACTCCCTCTTAAACTCTACAAATTAAAATTCATGTGATCTCTGCATTAAGGATTGGTTCAAATCTAAGCAGTAATTAATAAATTTGAAAGTTTGTGCGTGATTGTTGGTTTTTACGCTAAAAAAGCTGACCGATTTAGATGCCTTTTTCTCAAAGGGCCGTCAACGCATCCTTAACTCATCTTGTGTGGTGTCCATGAGAGGCAAAGGTTGCTTTCCATCAGGTGACCCGCCTCACAGTGGGATATTTTTGCTATTCCAGCTGGCCAAAAGTCAAGAATCTCAAATTCAATGCATGTAAAAAAAAATACTACCTGTCGTAAGCCAGGTGGTCGCCGAACAATAGACAACCCTTCATACCACTCCCACTCCTTTCTGGACCCGCGCCGCAGCAGTCGAAAGTTGATCGTTTTGTCTAAACTTATTGGCATATTTACCGTACGCATCCTTTAACATCGAATATTTTTACCTTGTTCACTGTTATACAAAAAGTGATAATGGGTGGCGATAATCCAGGTAAGAGTACATTTTATTTTATAGTTTTTGCATATTCTTTGCTGTTACATTTACAATATATAATAATAATAATAATAAATCTAAATTGTTTGTTAATTCATTATCTTTTTATTAATTTATCTTTTTATTAAGTAGTTTATATAGTATATTTGTGTATCGTTCCGTGTGTCACAGACGGTTCTGGCAGAAAATCAGCGCTGCAGGCGTCTAACGCCTCAGCATAATGCTGAGTCAGCGACCGTTTCACTTTTGCATGGACACACATGCAGATCTGTGTATTTATTACTTCGTTGTTTTGTGAACCTTGTTTATTTGTATGAATTTGTGTGTACTTTCTTGTATTTGTGTGTCTTGTAAAAGTGAATAAATGTCTTCTTTCTTTCTTTCTTCTTTCTTTCTATATAATACTAAACAGAGAGGTTGTTTTTAGTTCATTTTTTTCGGTTTGTTAAAGTTATGAGGGGTTTTAGTTACGCTCTAGGGTGCTCTCCGATTTATTTTTAAATATTTTTATACTGAAAACATATTCATTATTATAACCATAGAGAAAATAGGTGCCTATAAGTGCCTATTATGTTAATAAACGTGATAATTGATCACCATTAAATAAAGATGTTTAGTCGTTTATATCATTGTATAAATAAAATATATAAATATACAGATTCCTTTATTTCCAAATGTAACCAATATTAGCTTTTACACGTCAAAATATTAAGAAATTCACAATAATATTATCGTCAAAAAAGTAAAAAATAAATAAAAAAAAATAACGTATACTAGGGGCGTTCAATAAAAAGTGAGAATGAGTATGTTATAAACAACTTTTACTAAATGTCATTTTATTTTTCGACATAGTCACCTTTTAGCATAATACTCTTAGTATATCTTTTTTCTAAACTTAAAATTCCATATATTTCAAACTAAATACAAACTGAAATATAGATGCACAGAAAAAACCCCAGAAAAAAGACCAATGCTGGGAATCGAACCCAGGTCCTCAGCGTTCCGTGCTGCGTGCTTACCCCTACACCACCACTGGTCTAGAAGTTAGCGACGAATCTTTCCCATACATCGTACACTTCAGTCTGTTATAATCACATTTAGGCAGTGATAAAGCGCATCTATGTTATGCCCTCTACCGAGAGACTTCAACACTCCTTCGGAGCTACCCGCTCACCTGGACCAAGAGATGGCGCTACTAGGCCAACTTTTACAAGTTAAAAAAAAAAAAAAAAATTAAGTTGAAGAAAATAAAAAAATAAATAGAAAAAGATACTTCATACTTAACTTGTTAAAATTCCATTTTTAAAAAAGGTCTCATCTTGAGTACTTAAAAAATCTTGTACTGCAGCGACTACCGCGTCGTCGTCTTCAAATTTCTGGCCTCTCAGGTATTGTTTCAATCTCGGAAATCGGTAGAAATCACTGGGAGCGAGATCTGGTGAATACGGAGGATGCTTAAGGATATCGAACCCAGCATCACGAATTGCAGCCATTGCAACGGCGGACTTGTGTGCCGGGGCATTGTCCTGGTGGAACAGCACAACTTTCGAGAGTTTACCTCGCCGTTTTTCGCGGATCTCATTGCGCAATTTTGCTATTTGTTTGGCGTATAAAGTGACCGTAATAGTGGCTCCATGCTCGAGATACTCAAGCATTAATACCCCTTTACCATCCCAAAAAACAGAGCCCATGACCTTACCGGCAGATGGGCTCACCTTGAATTTCTTCGGAGTTGGAGATGATGGCCTTTTCCATGTCATAGACTGCAGTTTCGTTTCTGGGTCGTAATGATGGAGCCATGTTTCGTCCATTGTTATAAATCGCGCCAAAAAAAGTTCCCGGTCTTGCTGCATCAGGTTCAAAGCTTCTTGACAAATCTCTAGTCTAGTTTGTTTTTGCGTGTCAGTAAGCATTCTTGGTACCCAACGCGCAGATACCTTTTTCATACCCAAGCGTTCATGTAAAATATTATGCACGTTCCCCGTTGAAATCTTTACATTTTCAGCAATAAAACGAACTGTGACACGACGATCCGCCAAAACTGAGTTTTCGACTTTTTTCACAATTTCTTCAGTTACTGCTGTAGTAGGGCGTCCGGAGCGGGGGTCGTCCATTGTCGATGTTCTTCCACGTCTAAATTCGGCGCACCAACGTGCGACTGTCGAATACGGAGGAGCATTAGAACCTAAAGTGTCCCGCAAATCCAAATTGACTTGGTCCGTAGAAAAATTTTTCAAATACAAGTATTTGATAACGGCTCGCAGTTCAATTTTCTCCATTTTCGCTAACGTAGTCAATAGCATTGCAAAGAAATTACCGTAATTTTTTTTAAACAAAAGACAGTTAGTTTTTTTTTCATAGCATTCAGCTAGATAGATTAGCTTTACCGGCCAGTATTTAATTTCGTAATATTAAAAGAGTTTGCATCTCATTCTCACTTTATATTGAACGCCCCTCGTACATCGAAATACATCTTGTTATATTATACAAACAACCAAAAACATCTAAATATTGTTAAAATCCGCATGAATCATTTTGGCCAGCTAGAATCACAAAATATCCCACTGTGCGCCTGTCCGTTTGCCCTCTATCTTATAAAAAAAAAATGATGAATTCTGAACCTCCAGAATAACACAAGTTAACGTGCTACTTTTTATTCCGATGTTCCCAAGGGATATGGTTGTAAGCATGTAAAATTCCAAAATCTCAACAGCTAATCCAGATATTTATAGGTACATACTTAATCATCTATAAAGATCTCGATGTAATTTTCGGGAATTTTCCTGGAAATTTACTGGAATCTTAATAAAAACTGCCAAATTTGATGATTCACGTTAAGAAAGACACGGGTAAAGAGCTGGTAGATATCTGTAAATACAAAACAAGACCGTTTGCAGTATAAATACTTTTGGGGCTATAATTTTATCATTGGTTTTGACTTTGCTAATAATAAATTTACCCTATTTGCTTAAATTATGGGCAATACTCAATACTTTGAGTTATGGCGCTGAGACGTGACCGCTATCAATGGGCCTGATAAGAAAGCTCAAGGCCACTCAGATTGCAATAGAGAGAGCTATGCTTAAAGTTTGAAATCCGCGCAGGAACTAAGGTCACCGAGATTACTCGAAGAATCGCCCTACTCAAGTAGCAATGAGAACACCGCTCGCAGAACTAATGGCTGATGGGGCCAAAATGTTCTCGAATGGCGTCCTAAGACCGGAAGATGCAGAGTTAGGTACGCTTCAAACAAGATGGAGTGGTAACCGTGGCGGTTGTTACGGTTGCGAGAACGCGTTTGATGCGGATGACGCAGGACAGGTATGTTTGGCGAACCTTGGAGGAGGTGTACATCTTTCGGCTTGAAATGATGATGACGATGATGACCCAATATTTTTGTGTGATATTCAAACAAACTGCAGAGTAACTAATGAAAACGTTAACCAAATTACTAACAAGGTTCACACCATACTAGACATGCTAACATCCCAGACGTTATGAGTCGCCAGATGTGCTCAGCGAAAATAATATATTTTTTGGGCTGCTCCTAAAAGAAACCCGTTTGCGGGTCGATTACTTTTCCTAATAAAAATGGAAACATAATCTTCTAAGCTTAGTGTAGTCTGAGACGATGAGCGTCTAGGTCTTCGCAAATTAATTGGAAAAAAATAAAAAACATTGATTTTACTGAATTATTTGGTGCTAACAATATTACACAGATCTAACTTAAGAATCTCAGAATATAACTTAAGGAAACGTGATTCTTTAAGATCTTTTTTTAAAGAAATAGGTATCCTAACCCTGCCGCCGTTGTATATATTTGAAATAATCATGTATGTAAGAAAAAACATCTGTGATTTTCCCACTAACGTCGATAAGCCAAAGGCTACTAGAAAAACAGGGAAGCTTAAAGTTCCAACTTACAGACTGGCTAAAACTAAAAAGTCGTTTCTGGGAAGATGCATACGTTTTTATAATAAAACTAGCTTTTGCCCGCGACTTCGTACGCGAAGACAATAACGTTAGGTTGTTTGGATGAAATCTGGCACACAGGTAGTTTATTACATGAATTATAACACATAGAATAATGCCAGGAAAATGAAAAGTTCCCGTGGAATAGGAATAAGTGAATTCTATAGCCGCTAAGCCGTGGTGCCCTAGTGGTCAGACCTATGGACTCTTAAGCAGAGGGTCGTGAGTTTGAGCCCGGGCTTGCACCTCTGAGTTTTTCCGAATTCATGTGGTAAATTACGTTTGAAGTTTACCATGAGCGTAATAGTGAAGGAAAACATCGCGAGGAAAGCTGCACACACCTGAGAAGAATTTCAATTGTGGGTGTGAAGTTCCCAAATCTACTGTCCAAGTCCTCTCGTTCTGGGAGGAGGCCTGTGCCTGATTGAAACAGGCTTTTTTTATCCCGGAAAGTGTAAAGTAAAGTTTCCGCGGGATAGAAATTCCTTTTTTGACCTTTTTTGAAAATCAGAGACATTGTAGCTTTTTATTAGTGAAATCATTTCAACAATCAGCCTATATTCAATTCACTTATTTCTATTCCATGTGAATTTAGTATTTTCCCGTAGAAAAGTAACCTATGTCAATCAGGGATACTGTAGCATACTATTAGTGAAAGAATTTTTTAAACCGCCCATAAATTTGGATTGACTTACTTCTATCCTGCGGGAATTTTGCATTTTCCCGAAGAAGAGTAGTCTATCTATACCAATCAAAAATAGTGTAGCTTTCTATTGGTGAAAGAATTTTCAAAATCAGCCCCGAAGTTGAATTCAGTTTTTTCTATCCCGTGGGAATTTTGTATTTACTTGAAGAAAAAGTAGCTTTTGTTAATCGGTGATAGTCATATCACATAATATGTAAGAATTATTAAAATCAGCTATGAAATTGAATTAATTTATTTCTATCCCGTGGGAAATTTGAATTTTCGCGGATAAAAAGTAACTTATGTCAATCAGGAATAGTATAGCTTTCTATTGGTGAAAGAATTTTCAAAATCAGCTCCGAAGTTGAATTCAGTTATTTCTATCCCGTGGGAATTTTGCATTTTCCTGAAGAAAAAGTAGCCTATGGCAATTGGGGATAGCCATATCATATCTTATGAAAGAATTTTTAAAATCAGTGCCGATGTTGAATTTACTTATTTTTATCCCTCGGGAATTTTGTTTTATCCCGGAAAAAAGTACCCTGTGTAAATCAGGGATACTGTAACTTACTATTGGTGAAAGAATGTTTAAAATCAGCCCCGAAGTTGAATTCACTTATTTCTATACCGCAGGAATTTTGCATTTTCCCGAAGAAGAGTAGTCTATACTAATCAGAAATAGCTGTAGCTTTCTATTGGTGAAAGAATTTTCAAAATCAGCCCCGAAGTTGAATTTAGTTTTTTCTATCCCGTGGGAATTTTGTATTTTCCCGAAGAAAAAGTAGCTTTTGTTAATCGGGGATAGTCATATCACATAATATGTAGGAATTATTAAAATCAGCTACGAAATTGAATTAATTTATTTCTATCCCCTTGGAATTTTTAACTTTTCCGGATAAAAAGTAACTTACGTCAATCAAGAATAGTGTAGCTTTCTAATAGTGAAAGATTTTTTTAAATCGGCTCAATACTTTCAGAGATTCTGCTATAAACAAAAAAACAAAGAAAGTTTAGATATTTCCCTTTCCCGTGGGAATTTCAAAAGATATATACTGTGGCGGGCTTTTTTGTAGGACTATTTAAGATAAACATTTCCATCATACATTACTTATGTGTAACTCTAGCGGTTTTGGCATTCCTGCGAAGAATTCGTTTATCGCTATCCCGCGGGAACTATGCAATTTTCCGGGATAAAAAGTATCCTATATGTTAATCCGGATTATAAACTATCTGTGTGCCAAATTTCATCAGAATCCGTCAAACCGTTTTAGCGTGAAAGAGTAACAAACATCCATACATACATTCTTACAAACTTTCGCGTTTATAATATTTGTAGGATTCCGAAAACAATAACCGAACAAACTGATACAAAATTCAAATCCACTGTGAAGAAGACGTTAATATCTAAGGCGTACTATAAAATTAATGACTATATCATGAACAGGGATGTTTGGAAATAATTCCGATCCGCATTGGCGATCCCTAGTCTCAAATAGCGTATCTACTGTGTTAAAAAAAAAAATTGTATTAAATACTTTAGATGTATGTAATTTAATAACAATGTAGATCTGAACTAAAACAATTACTTTGCTCACCCGCGACCTTACAATAGTTACGTTTATGCAAGAAATGTGCGTTCATGCAGTTCCTCCACCTCCACACGACGAACGTACGTACGAACACACACAAATCACATAAACCCAACCATCACCACCACCAAGCTACACTGACGCGTTTCGAACTCAACCAGAGCTCATCTTCAGAGTTACCACAACCGTATGCTATGCTACCAAATGTTAAACTCAACACATTATTATTAGTTTAACATTTGGTAGCATAGCATACGGTTGTTGTAACTCTGAAGATGAGCTCTGGTTGAGTTCGAAACGCGTCAGTGTAGCTTG
The DNA here is from genome assembly GCA_947859365.1 of Archips crataeganus. Lineage (NCBI taxonomy): Eukaryota > Metazoa > Arthropoda > Insecta > Lepidoptera > Tortricidae > Archips > Archips crataeganus. The sequence continues at coordinate 16,258,039 of OX402056.1, read as the reverse complement.
GTGGTGGTGATGGTTGGGTTTATGTGATTTGTGTGTGTTCGTACAGTGTGGAGGTGGAGGAACTGCATGAACGCACATTTCTTGCATAAATGTAACTATTGTAAGGTCGCGGGTGAGCAAAGTAATTGTTTTAGTTCATTAATATGGACCTCCGCAAAGTAACGCCTGATTCAATAAATTAAATAATGTAGATCTGATTGAAAAAAATATACCTTGTTGAGTTTCTTGCCGGTTTCTTCTCAACAGGGTTTTTTCCGAACCGGTGGTAGATTCTTCGACGTTCATAGGAGCATCAATTGATGCCTAAATTGAATAAAGAATTTTGACTTTTGACTTTTTTTTGAGATAAGCGCGATACGTCGAGGGCAAGAACGTCAGTGGGTATTGCAAAAGGTATATTTTGAGATAAGCGCGATACGTCGAGGGCAAGAACGTCAGTGGGTATTGCAAAAGGTATATTTTACTAGTAGGTAGGTTAGTCTAATTATAGCAGTGGCTTGGCTGCCTAGTAGTTAGATCTATGGCCTCCCAAATAGAGTCCCCTGAACGAACTTTTGAGTTTTTCAGAACAAATGTGCGAAATTACATTTTATTTACCGTGAGCTGAGGGTAAGCAAAAACATTAGGAGAAAACTTGTATACACCTGCGAAGAAATTTACCATACCATTTTGGTTCTTTTGGATTTCTCCAGGGCTTTTGATTTCATCAATTTGTCCTTGCTATTATCTAAGATGTCATATTACGGATTTGATGCTATGGCGATTAGGTGGTTTGACAGTTACTTGTCCGGCCGGGCGCAAACAGTTGAGTTACGCGGAATGCATGGTGGTGTTTTGCGGTCTTCTCTTAGTCCTGTTAACAGAGGAGTGCCGCAGGGTTCGATTTTGGGTCCGCTGCTTTTTATAATTTACAGCGCTGATATCGTTTCCTGTATGGAGAACTGTAAATACCATCTTTACGCCGACGACTTGCAACTGTATGCATCCAGTGTGCCTTCAGATGCAGTCACCGTCGTGAAGAGCATAAACGCGGAACTTGATCGCGTTTTTTCCTGGTCGGGGAGGAGCTGTCTGGCTCTTAATCCTAGAAAATCTAAGTATCTTATATTTGGATCTAAGCATCAAATTCGTAATACTTTGAAAAATCTGGCTACCGAGAATGTTGCTGTCATGGGCGAACCAATAGAGAGGGTAGATGTAGCAAGAAATCTTGGGCTAACTATGGACGGCGAGCTACGCTTCGAGAGCCATATAACTCAGTTAGTTAGCAGCTGCTTCTATCGCCTTCGGATTCTTTACAATATTCGTGATTACCTCAGTGTGGATTTGCGTGTCCGACTGTGTGAATCACTCGTATTGTCTAGATTAAATTATTGTGATGTCGTCTATGATGGTTGCATACTTGGTCGTTCTAAGAGATTGCTCCAGCGAGTTCAGAACGCATGTGCTCATTTTTGCTTCAGAATCCCTCCTCGGTCCCATGTCACTCCGTACTTGAACGCTGCTGATTTGCTTAAGATGCACAATCGCAGGCACTTGCATCTTGCAACCCTTTTGTTCGGTGTAGCGCGGCACAAGACGCCATCGTACCTTTTTGAAAAAATCACATGGTCGAAAAGTGTGCGCTGATTTAAGCCTATTGTTCCGCCGCACCGGACGGTGGCGTTTCGAGGCAGTTTCAGGTTTGCGGCGTCTAAGTGCTGGAATGACATTCCCCCTCCCATCCTAGGAGTGACTAGCAGGTACACCTTTGGGCGAAAGCTTAAAGGCTATTTGTTGTCGTTTCAGAAAACTTAATTCCTTTCCTTTCCAGCACTATTTCACAAAACTTCTTTGATTTTTCTTTGTCTCGGTTATTTCACTTCTTGTTTTAATCCGCGCAGAGTTGTATACTTGGCAAGTGAGTTATATTATAGTATAGTAATTTATGATTAAGTAATTTTGTTAAAATTATTCGTTTTATGATCTACAAATTATCCACTTACGCATGTAGTTTATGTAGTTTATCGCTTATATTTATAAGTGTACATTTTATCTATCTGTGTGGCGTTCCGGGTATTACCGACGGTACTGGCTGAAAATCAGCGCTGGGGTGTTATAAACGCCTCAGCATTATGCTGAGCCAGTGTCCAATTTGCAACCGCAATGACACACTCTATTTTTAGCCTTTGTATTGTCCTTTTTGTAAAAATATTTATGTGTCTTGTGTTGTTGTAAATAAATGTATTTTCTTTCTTTCTTTCTTTCTTTCAAATTATAAGATGTGTGTGAAGTTTCTAATCCCTATTCGGTCTGTGTGAGAACTACAGCCCTAGCTCTCTCATTCTGAGAGGAGGCCTGTGCCTTGCAGAGGGAAGTGTCTAGGCCGAGATGATGAATATTTAAGTATAAAAGATATCACAAAATTAATCTGGAATATTCCTATCAGTTGTTGGCTAAACTGAAATGAATGCCTTTGTAAAAGTTTTTAAAGTATTTTTAATTGAAATTACCACGTAAATTACCAGTACTTTTAACCAGTATTCAAAGTGTAAAGTGTAAGACGTGGTGGCGTAGTGGTTTGACCTATGGTCTCTCAATGGTCGTGGGTTTGAGTCCGGGCTCGCACTTCTTAATTTTTCGGAACGTATGTACAAAAACTACATTTGTAATTTACCATGACCTTTACGGTGCAGAAAAACATCGTGAGGAAACCTGCATACACTTAAGAAGAAATACAATGGTGTATGTGAAGTTTCCAATGCGCACTGGGCCCGCGTGGGAACTACGTCCCAAGCCCTCTCATTCTTAGAGGAGGCCTGTGCCCTGTATATAGGCTGGGATGATGATGCTGATGAAGTGTAAGACATAATCCTGAATGAAAATTTCCGGTGAAAAAGTTTTGACGGCGATGAAATCCGTATCCATTTTTAAATAACTTGTACCTATAATATTTTTTTTTTGTTTGTTTTGTTTAAATTGAAAGTACCGAAGTAAAAGAATCGACAGAAAACCAAATAGACTAAACAGGCTTTCGGCATTACCATATCGAAGACGCGTAGAAAAACTGAAGCCGGGATTCCGGAAAATTGGGCGGCGCCCTAGTTTATTTATAACGTGGGATGATACAAAAAAAGGGAATGGAACTATTCGGAAACTAATCACGCGGGCGAATGCTGGAGTACAGCGGGAATAAATTCCAGGAACAAACGGGATCCTTCGTTCTCTAACGACTTTTCTCACTTTGAAATTTCACTCATGAAAATAGCGCAAATAGTGAGTTAGTGGGCGAAACTTTTGTTTTTGCGCCGAGGACTTCGTTGCGTAGTTTCTTTGGGTTTCAAGAGGCATTAAAGTTGTATGTTTTAGTTGTAGTACTTACTACTCCCGCTATTTAATCTGCAAAGTTATAAAACGTAGACATTTTTGCTTGGTGCGGTTACGTTTGTTTTTGTTTTGTCAATCTAGAACCATTTAAAAGATACACTGAATAAGTGAAAAATTCTCATTTCTACATGGATGTTAGTAATCGTGTTTGATTCTTTATCTTTCTAATATTTAAAAATCTGGTGTCACGGTGTTTGTTATCGAACTCCTCCGAGACAGCTTGACCGAATTTTATAAAACTTTCTTCACAACATTCGGTAGGTCTGAAAATAGGTCGTAGGCTATTTTTTGTATACCTACCCCTATTCTTCGCAGACGGAGTCGCGGGCAAGAGCTAGTATATTTAATAAAATGTTAAAATACATAAATGCAACTGTTCTACAAACATTATTTCTAATTTTAGCCGTGGAAATTTTAATGAATACAATACTTATTGAAAATAAAGACAGTATAAAGTTAACTTACCAATGTACCTAAGTGAAATTGAGCTTGTATAGGTATCGCCACCAGAATTGAGGTCGCGCACACAACAACATGTTGTCATGTAATAAGCTCACAACACCCTCCGAGTACAATACAATAATGCCTTTAGGGTGCTGTTGGGCCTACCCTGATACTGCAGTGCATCGGGGATGCTCGCCGAAGCTCATGTGGACTGCTTTTACGCAACAATGCGTAAAAGATGCGCTTCCCTGGTGCGCAGGGTTGAAGGCGGCTCTAACGGCATCCTGAAGATGATTGCGAGTAGACTGTATTGCCCACTCTTAAATCACTGTCGTGTGATTTCCCATGGCGTCGCAAAACAGTGATTTAAATCTCATCTAATATATAAAAATTTCGTGTCACGGTGTTTGTTATCGAACTCCTCCGAAACGGCTCGACCGATTTTTACGGAACTTTTTTCTCTACATTCGATAGGTCGTAGGCTATTTTTTATACCCCTATTCTGCGCGGACGGAGTCGCGGGCAACAGCTAGTTTAAATCTATTTTCATTTCATTTTAGTTTTTTGTAATTTCATGTTTTATACTACTACTAACATAACCTTCAGAAAATAATTGTTACTAACACAAAAATGGATCTTAGTTATCTTAATAAAGAATCATTATTATTATTATTTTTATTATTTCAAAAATAGGTTATATGAAAAAGGAAAAATATAATATGCATAGTATTGCGTAGGTATTACATCATAAGAGCATATAACTCACTAATCACTCATATAATTCACTACTTTTTTTAGGGTTCCGTAGTCAACTAGCAACCCTTATAGTTTCGCCATGTCTGTCTGTCTGTCTGTCTGTCTGTCTGTCTGTCTGTCTGTCTGTCTGTCTGTCTGTCTGTCTGTCTGTCTGTCTGTCTGTCCGCGGCTAAGCTCAGAGACTGTTAGTACTAGAAAGCTGTAATTTGGCATGAATATATATATCAGTCACGCCGACAAAGTGATTAAATAAAAAAAACTAAAATAAATTTTTTAGGGTACCTCCCATAGACGTAAAGTGGGGGTGATTTTTTTTTCTCGATTAACCCTATAGTGTGGGGTATCGTTGGATAGGTCTTTTAAAACCATTGGGGGGTTGCTAACATGATTTTTCTATTCAGTGATCTGTTTACGAAATATTCAACTTTAAAGTGAAAATTTTCATTAAAATCGACCGTCCCCGTCCCCCCTCTAAAATCTAAACTGTTGGGTGGAAAAATTTGAAAAAATTCAGAATGGTAGTAAATATATTATATTTACAAGGAAAATTATAGCGGCTAAAATTGCTTGGGAATTATTTGTAGTTTAAGAGTAAATAGTAGCCTAAGGTATAAAACATATCTAAACCTGGAAGATTCCGTACACGTACGAAATCCTTTGACTTTGATCAATTATAATTATAACTGAAGAGAAGAAGAACAAAATCCCCTTCAAAGAATGCCCAAACTTTTTTATTTGTTTGCGTAACAATTAAAATCATCACCTACACAGAAATTTGAACCTAGTCTTTACTTCATTACAGTCGAATTTCGGTTGACACTTGACAGCTAAACTTGACAATTTCACGCAACGTACTGAGGAAAAAGAAGGCCACTTTTATCAAAGTGGCGCTCATTTGGCTCGGACATTTTCGGGCGCGCGACTGTGGATCTACAGTTATAATTGATCAAAGTCCTTTGAAAAATATTACTTCATTTTTTCGTAATGGCTACGGAACCCTATTTTGGGCGTGTCCGACACGCTCTTGGCCGGTTTTTTTATTGTAATCAGTACTTTATGTAGCTGTGTGCCAATCATTCGCTTCAACTCTCGTGGCGTTACCTATAATTCATAAAGATTCCTCAACATAAATTTATTCATTGCAGTAATACAATTTGTTAAATCTCACCTCGTATATTGAGACTCTGTTACAAAACCGAATGGGACGCCTCGCTAATCTGACGAAACAAAATGCAAATGCGCTTGTATTTTACGATTAAATTTCAGCTGAACCCCCACGGAATTAATAATAAGATGCATGTAAACTTTACCGCGTGTATTTCATTTGACAATCGATGTCACCACATTTTTGGCTCTCCCGATCCTGAATATGCACGTTTTCGAGTTTTCGTAGATTACAGCGCCAATGAAATTTAATCCTTTTTGAACCACTTTGTCTGTACCGACTGAGCTAGAAAAATAAGTATTGGTAATAACTTCATGATGAGGATGGCGGGATGACTTGGACCGTTTTGATCCATTTTGGCGAGATTTTGCGAGGGAAAGAGACGGGTGGAAAGAAAAAGGGGAGGCCTTTGCCCAGCGGTGGGACATCCATTAGGCTATTAAAAAAAAAAAAAAAAACTTCATAACCATAATGCGCGGTCGTGTTATTTTGCCAAAATGTGCCATAATTTTCATTTGTTATAAAGTAATTTATTTCTGAAACATTATTTTCTGCAGAATTGTTTAATAACAACTTATCTAACCTAAAATAATACACTGGTATATTATATTTATGGAAAACTCTTTTACGACAAGCGAAATTATGACAAATAAAATTATGGGAAAGAAAGGGATCCGGGTCGCGTTCTTACTTCGCGTCACCTCTATTCCTCTTATTATTTCTATATTATATCGCCGCCCCCGCAGAATAAAGCCGCAAAGTGCAGTTACCTGCTTTTATTGTTCATTCAGTTTTGACATCTACGCGTTAAAATACATCACCTCAATTTTTCCATATTTTTTTATTAAGTACTTACGAAGATACAAAAAATAAAGACATTATTCTTTGTCACAGACAAAACTAGAAAAATCAGCAATATGTTATTGCGTACCAGAATTGAAACAATGTTTCGTGTAAAGTATCAAACTGTAGTTATAAGGTGCAACTGAAATAGAAAATTAATTGCAAACCCTTTTGCAGTTTTCTTCTGGTGCAGATTTTAATATTACAATTCCGTAACACCCATTTGAAAAAAAAATCTAGATAGTTAAATACGATAACATCCTTTACTTTTCTGTTTTACCTAAATATTTAGTGTAAAAGCCGTTGCCAAACTGAATAGGCCATTTTTTACGAAGCAAGTGACGTCGTTGTCTCTTCCTACCATAGAGCGAACCACGTCGCGGACGCAAGTGACCCTTCATTCCGCATTCGTCGCTGCTAACTCAGTCTGTTTGTGTTACATTACAAATTCTTTACTTACTGCCCGTGATACACACAATGATTTTCATCACATTGCGAGGAAAAAAAATCCAAAAATAAAATTATTCGGTCTCTAAACACTTAAATATAATAAAGTAGTGGCCACCCGCCAATACAAACTGTCAATTTTCTCGAGTCATGTATAATAGATAATGCAAACTGTGTTTAGTTTCTGTCAACATTTAAAAAAATACTTACAAATAGAACCAAACAGATTACAGCCTCTACTATAAAGCTCATGGAAGATCGACGTAAGATGATCCTACAGACATCTGAGGCCGTATTGTCTAACGGTTTTGACGCTTGCCTTCGCTTTCACCATCTCTTTCTGTCATCACTTTATATCGTTTGACAGAAAGAAATAGTGATTGCGAAGGCAAGCGTCAGAAACGTTAGACAATAAGCCAGCTGGTGACGCTTGCCAATACCGGCGGGTTAATAGACAGATCTCGGAGTCTCTGAGGCGCGATATACGCCATGTTAATACTAATAGTATTGAAGTGGCGATATAGCGCAACAGAGGCTCTAAAGTTTTTGCAAAGAATCTGTATATATTGGGCAAAGCCAACTGGCAGAGTTAAAGACTGATGAAGGTAGGATCGTGAGCTCTAAACCGGAGCTATTGTTAGAAGTCGATAAGTTCTATGGACAGCTATACACATCCACGAGAAAACCCGACATGGATCTAGCTCTAGACCCGAGAGCTAGATTAACCCGACACTACATCGAAAATATCCCGGACGTCAGCTTGTACGAGATTAGTGTGGCTCTCAAGCAACTAAAGAATGGCAAAGCCCCTGGTGATGATGGAATAACGGCCGAACTTCTGAAGGCGAGAGGAAAACCAGTCCTCAAAGCCCTTCAGAAAGTATTCGATTCCACCATTCATGAATTGGTGATGTTCTTCAAAAAAGGCGATAATACCTTATTGAAGAATTATTATAGTCCCATTTCACTTCTGAGCCATGTTTATAAGCTGTTTTCGAGATTCATATCCATCACGAATTGTCTCGCGCGCAAGTTAGACGACTTCCAGCCTCCCGAACAAGCCGGATTTCGAAAGGGGTTTAGCACTGTTAGACCACATACATGCGTAACGGCAGGTTATACAGAAAACCGAAGAGTATAACCGCCCCCTTTGCCTGGCATTTGTAGACTACGAGAAAGCCTTCAATTCGATCCAGACTTGGGCTTTACTGCAGTCTCCCCAACGGTGCCAAGTAGACTCCACAATCTCCGTCTGACTTCAGGACAAGATGTCGAAGCCTATTCTATTGCAGTGGGGAGTCAGTCAAGGAGACGTTATTTCTCCGAAACTGTTCACCGCTGCACTAGAGGATGCGTTCAAGTCTCTGGACTGGGAAGAGCCCGGCATTAATGTAAATGGCGAAAATACATCACTCACTTTTGATTTGCCGACGACGTGGTGCTTATGGCTGAACCTTCATGGAGGACCTTAGTGCGATGCTCGCTGACCTCGGAAGAGTCTCCGAGATAGCTGGACTTAAACTGAACATGGACAAGATGAAGGTTATGTCGAACGCCCAAGTTGTACCAGCTCCCGTCGTAATAGGAGACACTTTGCTCGAAGTTGTTGACGACTATATCTACCTGGGACATATAATCCAATTAGGTAGGTTCAACTTCGAGAAAGAGGTCTATCGACGAAATAGACTCGGCTGGGCAGCGTTCGGAAAGCTTCGCAATATCTTGTCATCCAATATACCGCAGTGTCTCAAGTCAAAAGTCTTTGGACTTGTGTGTGTTGCCAGTGATGACTCATGGCACTGAGACGCGGCCGCTAACAATGGGCCTCATAAGGAAGCTCAAAGTCACTCAGAGGGGGATGGAGAGGGCTATATTTGGAGTTTGTATGCGGGGTCGCATTAAAAATGATGAAATCCGCGCAAAAACTAAAGTCACCGACATAGCTCGAAGAATCGCCAGACTTAAGTGGCATTGGGCAGGGCACATCACTCGTAGAATAAAATTGATGGCCGGTTTTTCACTAGACGTATCTGAATACCTGCTTAGTCCTGAAAGAGCGCACTGTCATTGTTGGGTGAACTAATTAATGTGAACATGAAAACTCCTTCAGTTAGTTAAGATGTTTTTAATATTTTCGATAGAATGGTTTCTCTTTTTGCATTACATGGGGTATGCAATGGTACGCCAAACCAGATAAAAAATGTAAAGTGAGATTCAGGAAAATACCGCATCAAAATCCGTTGCGTAGTTTTAAAGTTCTAAAGCATACATAGGGACAGACAGACAGCGGGAAGCGACTTTGTTTTATACTATGTAGTGATTGACTATTTTTGTTATTTTTAAGTTCTTGATTAGAAATAAATACACAAGACTAACTAAGTTTAGGGAGATTAAGGAAACCAATCGCAAATACTTGTTTATGATAAAATTCTTGGGAGTATTTTTAAGTTTTATGATGGCTACTTATCCTAGTGGCTAGTTTTAATGAAATATTACGTTTTATTGCTTCTTAAAAACTATTAAAATTACGTTTTTCTTACTAAGAAAAATTTATTACTTTATCATTTTAACTCGTTCTACTTTTGGTATTTTGTAAAATGATGTTACATATAAAAAAGATCCTGCAAAATACTGAAAAAAACATTAATCATCTGTTACTTGTTCAGTATTATTATAAATGGACCAGAATAAAACAGTAATAATGTGTTGCCATACAACAACCATGTTACAAATGTATTGCAAAAAAAAAAATGATATAAAAGTTACTGTTCATTACAAAACTAAAAAAAGGAAAAAAATAGACGAACAAAACCGTAAAGTAATTTTACAAATAACAGAATACGCAAATAGTTTTGTAAATCGTTTTTTCGTCAATAACTTTTAAATGATGAATGCTTAATCCAACACAGCTATTAAAATAAGTGGGGAAAAAAATTAGCTTTTGAATGATACTAAAATTTAACTTCTACTGCTTATTATTAAAAAGTTGTGGATCAATTTTGGGTTTTTATTTATTCCTGTAAAATTGACATTTTTCACTTGCGGCTTTATTCTGCGGGGGCGGCGATATGTATAGAAGTCACGCTAATAGTTGAAACAGAATGCAAATGCGATTGTATTTTTAACCCCCGAAACAAAAAGAGGGGTGTTATAAGTTTGACCGCTATGTGTGTGTGTCTGTCTGTGGCATCATAGCTCTTAAACGGGAGAACCGATTTGGATGCGGTTTACTTTTAATAGAAAGCAAGTTTCTTGGCGATGGTTCTTAGAATATGTTTCATCAAAATCGTTTCAGCGGTTTTAAAGTTATCAGCTCTTTTATTAGCTGCGGAATGGATCTTGGACATATAATGGGCACTGACTTAATACAAAACAAACAAACAAACATACGAGTGACATTAATTGCGTTGGGGGTTTTTAAAATTTTTGATTTATAGTTATACGATAAAATTTCATCTCAACTCCCTGAGATGCACCTTAACGATCTAGTCTCACAACTATTAACCAGATGAACAAAACAAGGTCGGAACGAACTTGCCCCAGCTCAAGATTGTTGAAAATGTACGCTCTCAAACTAGAAGTTGATAGCTAACTGAAATTTATTTGAATGGAAATAGATAGGACCCATATAATCCTGTATTAATTATTTTAATAAGCTACCATAGACTTTTATGTGTATGCATTTCAGTGAAGGCAAACGACTTTTTAATGGCATCTGAAGTTCCTGATCCGCACTGGACCCATGTAGAATTTAACACCACAGGACTCTCATTCTGATTCTTGTTCTGAGAAACCTGTGTAACGGAAAGTTTCTAGATCAGATTATAATTTAGTAAGTTGTAAATGCCTTGCCTGGCGAGAGGCCTATGTTCAGCGTTAATAAATAAATAAAAATAATAAATATCATGGGACAATTCACACCAGTTGACCTAGTCTCAAAGTAAGCTAACCAAAGCTTGTGTTATGGGTACTAAGCAACGGATAAACATACTTATATAGATAAATAAATACTTAAATACATATAAAACATCTATAACTCAGGAACAAATATTCGTGCTCATCACACAAATAAATGCCCTTACCGGGATTTGAACCCAGGACCTCTTGCTTCGTAGGCAGGGTCACTACCAACTAGGCTAAAGCAGTCGTTAACATTGGACGTCTTTCGGCTGAATTATGAAGTTGTAAATGAGAAAAGTACCAAAAAAAATCAGATTTTTTATACTTGAACAGCTTTGCATTCAAATTTGACCCATTAGCAATGATTAGCTCAGCAATTACATAGTTAATCAAGACAGACTGTTAGCAACACCAACAAACATAATCCATTCAATCATTCATTTCCTGTACCGGCTAGCTATATGATTTTTCCAATATACTTCTATTACCACCACGGTTGTGTTAACATCATTTCTATCCAAGTTTTTACCTGGCTCTTCTAAACTAGTGCAACCTAAACAGTTCACCTACACAGACTACCATAAGTGAAAAGAAAACGCGCATTAAATTACTTTTCAGCTAAACCTTTATGCATAGTATCCTTGGTTGTATCAAACGAATGAAACATAAAGGAGAGCACTTAATCACCCTTTAGAACTTGTGCACCCCCCATCGACAGCCCAAATTACGTATAGCACGAAACTAATTCTCGAATACGCTTCTAAAAACAAAAGACGATTCATCGATGTATTTTCAACTCGTTTCTACCTTAGAGCATTATATTTACCGGAGAGGTCGAAAATGGTCCTGCCTTTCAAGTAATAGTACTCATAAAAATATCCACTCCTAAGTACTCATTAGTTGTGTGCGTGAACCGTTGTGTTTGACAATTTCTTTGTCTGCGTGCAAAGCCATGTGTGATGATAGGCATTTGAATGAGTACGCTGTTTCTTTCTCAGTGATACGAGCTAAAAAGGCGCTCAGATTTTTTTACGTGATAAAATCCGGAATACAGAAATTTTCCCAAGAACTGGTCACCGCAATAACTGTAAGAATATTGTGTAAGTTAAAGTGAAATAGAGCAGAGCCATGTTACTAGAAGAAAAGATTATCGTTGGCAAAGAAAAGTTCTGCAGTGGCTACCCTGAACCAAAAGACATAGCATTGGTAGGCGTTCCATGAACCGACGAGATATCGAGGGTTGGGGTTTGTGACGTTCTGAAGAAGATAACTTTTTAAACGGCGGGCGTGTTCCAGCTGATCAGGCCTTGGTCGTTCTGACCCGCCACCCGCGGCGGGCAGCGGCCCGTCGCCCGCCGCGTCTATATGCTGTGTTCGTCAATGTTCGGGAGTCAAGTGGTCGTTCTCGCCCGCCGCGTTATACTTAAAGAAACCACGTTTCCGTTTGACGTCTCCGTTTGGCTTGATTCTTTAAGTCCGTACCTCACCTACCTGTGCGTAGGTAGAAATGCAATTTGAATATCCATGGAGACATCAGAGGACCCGCATTAGGAGGGCAACGAGGGGAAAGGCGACACTTACACGACCTGAAAAGGGTACCGACAAGAAAATCCTAACGTTTATTTGATAGAACTCTCGATATCCAAAAGGCTTGCTTAGCATGCACGTATGGGAATTCCAATTAATGACAGTAATGGGATGGGTCTTTCAATAACTGTAGGATTACCTTCGTATCGTAGCTCTGTCTGGCCCCAATTTCGCAAATGTGACAATTAACTGTGACTATCTGACAAACAGCCGAATTAAGTCAAAGTCAAAATTGAAGTCAAAATATCTTTATTTTATTTTGGCTATAACGAAAAAAGGTGTTCGTGTAAAATTCAGCACCATTTATTGAAAGGTCCCTCTTCAGTGAAGTCACCGGTGCTAAATTTTCTGTAAGTATATCTCTGGAGTCCCTGGAACTGCATCCATCCTCTCAATGTAATTATATCCCGAAGACCGACTAAATTCCTCAAAATGGCTAGGATTTTGATCAAGAAATAAGCACACACCATAAAAACGTACGATCCGTACATTTGTTCGGCGCAAACTCTTGACGGCTCTTCTTGCGCTGACCGACCGCCAGGTATTATAACCCTCATATCAAAAGATTAAAATGCCCGAACAAAAGATGTCACTGACCCGTAAGTCAAGGTCATCACAATCACAAGCCTTTTTTTATCAAAGTACCTATTGAACTGAGGGCATTTTAATCTCCCGTCTTTATTACAGTTCGGGGCAAAGATCAAAAAACTAAATTAACGATAACAGCGTGGCGATTACTATTGACGTAAGTAGCGTACGATTATGAGTGTATTGCATTCCATGCACGTGTGCATTTACGCGCAGCTATGTCTGTTGTCTGTTTAAACTGCTATCATAAAATTAGCGACGCCGAGTTAGCAAACTTAAGATGTACACTCATCAAAAGTGCCTAGGGATATTTTTGTCCCTAGACCAATTTGATGTTTTGACTCAGAAGTAATATGCCTAATATTGAAATGTTTAAAACTGTCTATAAATATATAAATGGGCAGATAAATGGGCCGGATAAATGTGCCGTACATTGGCCAGGCGTCCCACGCACCGATGTAGACTTGACTAAAAATATTGGCTGTAACTAGACCATTGACTTTTGCCATGTCAACTAGAGACACGCAAAAAATGTCTATGATCCAGAACTACAATTACCTTCATTTTTCGGAATAAAATATTGCTAATGTTACTCATCATCAACATCATCCCAGCCTATATACGTCCCACTGCAGGGCACAGGCCTCCTCTCAGAATGAGAGGGCTTGGGCCGTGGTTCCCACGCGAGCCCAGTCCGGATTGGGAACTTCACATACACCATTGAATTTCTTCTGAGGTGTATGCAGGTTTCCTCACGATGTTTTCCTTCACCGTATAGCTCATGGTAAATTACAAATGTAATTTCGCACATAAATTCCGAAAATCTCAGGGGTGCGAACCCGGACTCGAACCCAAGAACCTCTGCTTGAGAGACCATAGGTCAAACCACTAGGCCACCACGGTTAATATTACTCGTTGATAATATTTATGACTTCTACGCAGGTGAAACAATTATCCCTAAAAATTCTCAAAAAAGGATTTAAGCACTAAGAATCGTGCTAGAGTAGGCAGTAATAGGTTTAAGATAGAGGTGACACGGAAAAGAGGGACTAGGTGTCCCTCCAAAGCTATTATCGGTATCTAAGAATATTCACGGCGCCCTTATGGGCAATATCCCTTTTGGAAAGTGTGTAATTTGAAGCTACGATATTTTTTAGGGGTAGTAAGCAAATTTAATAATTATACAGTACTGAAAATGTTGCGCAATTAATAAAATAAATAAAAATCATAGGGCACTAAATTTGACTTCAATTAAAATAGTCCTAAATTTAGGAACAACTTGTCTTATGAGTACTAGGGCACTATAAACAGGGTCCAGTTAAAAAACGATCCGTACCCGGAAAGACTACTGTTGTTTGGCAGTCGGGCGTAGGGGTTTTAAAGGATGATAGTTAGGATTTTCAAATATCACGGGTTTGAAATATTGCCTTTTTTAATCAGTCTGTTTGCCAGTTTTTTGTAATTTAACACCCTACATAGCCTGTACTGAATTATTTTTTATGTTTAGCCTTTCTACACATGTGCCATTTAAAAAATAAACTAAAAAATAACTAAAAACAAAGGGATTACCAAACAAAGAGACCTTGTTTCCATACACTGCAAGTACACAAGTACGACTACGACGGTACTGGCGATACGACTCGCTCGCAGTCCTGACTTAACTCCAGTTGTTTTTTTTTGTCTGAGGCAGGCTAAAAATTCATGCTTACTGTAGGTTATTTGTTCAATATATGCTACAGGAAAATTATAGCAGTTGAAACGCTAGTAGAAACTACCCGAACAACTAAACACAATGCAAAACTGCCCCATAATTGACCCCTACCTCACGTGATGAAAAGTACAGATGAGGCCAAAAGAATATCTCACTGGTTCACTAAGAGCCTATTCTAGTCTAAAATAAAGTAAGCAGAAGTAAAGTAAAAAAAGTGGTAGGTAAAGTATATTTTAAAATGTGTCGTCATTAAGTATTCGCTATTTAAGTTTCTTTGTCTGTAAAATACTTCAACAAAGGATCGTTTGGGAGTCGTACCATTTCTGCAATTTATTTACCAAATATTTGTCTAAAGATATACCTAGTTAATATTTCAAATGGCTACAAGACGACTGTCGTTATAAGCGGCAGTCACGAAAGGCGAATTAAATTAACCAATTTATTAAACAGCGTGCTATTTGTTGCTGATACTTATCATGTTTCTGTGCATTTAAGGCAAATGAATTGGAACACACTTGTATTTGTGCGCACAAACAACGATAAAGATCATAGATTCAAGGGACTGGTGCTTTGATCAGACTAATAGATAGTGTTTAGTTTGTCCGATTTGTAGAAGAACAAGGATCACTGATATCGCGACATAGCCAAATGGATTTAGCTCGTTTAAATGGCAATGGGAAGGTCATATAGTACGCAAACCAGATGGCCGTGGAAACTGAAAAGTTCTGGAATACCACGGGCTGGGAAGCGCAGCGTGGGACACCCAGCAACAAAAAGGACAGATGATTTGGTGAAGGCCGCAAGATTAAGGTGGATGTAAACCGCTTCCAGCAGTTAAGTAATGATTGGGTATCAATAGTGGGATACTTATAGCCACTCAATGTATGGGAACCAATATTTTTGACATTAAAGAATGAGACTTGGCACACTTGTTCCTTAGGTGGACCAGAGTGGAAAACGCCCGGGAGCCAGCGGGAGCCACCCTGCAGGGGGGAGGGGGAGTGGGAGGGGGTAAAGTTTTCTTACGCCGCGCGTACTGTTGGTCGTAATAACTGCTAATTTATAGCTAGTATGGCAAGTGGGGTATCATTTTCGGGTAAATAAAAGATGGTCAATCATTTTCCGAAACAAAAATACACTTTTACATACAAAAAAATTAAATTACCGCCGATAATCGAAAATTTTATGAGAACATATTTTTACGACCAACAGTACGCGCGGCGTAAGAAAACTTTACCCCCTCCCCCTCCCCCCTGCAGGGTGGCTCCCGCTGGCTCCCGGGCGTTTTCCACTCTGATCCACCTAAGGAATAAGTGTGCCAAGTCTCATTCTTTAATGCCAAAAATATTGGTGTTGTCCTATAAGTATCCCACTATCAATGAGTGAGGTCTATGACCAGCAATGGACATCCTGTGGCTGAAACGATGAATGATGACCGTATGAGAGAACTGATGATGAAATGATTTCAAGAAATTTTCCAATCATTGATTGACTTTTGCATGCGTTTCTGATGGCAAGTGATCAGATCACCGCTATTCATGGCCATCTACAGCAACATTGAGATTGGGGTTGCTGGCGCGTTGCTGGTCTCGCAAAAAATGGTACACTCGTGGTTTACCGTTTAGTGCTTTAATATTTTGTAAAATTCGGTAATGTAAATGTTGCTAAGTACGAAACCCTCGGTGCACGAGCCAGACTCAAGCGGCCAGTTTCCTCAAACTTACAATCAAATAAGGATATAATGGATTGGTTCTAGATAGTCTTTATTGCCTTTCTCACCTTCAGAAGTCAGCGAGCTATAAATAAAAGTTCTAGCTCTCATACAATTCAAATCGCCTTATTCGCAACGTCTCGAACAGTGTGAGAGCCGAAAGTACCTAGTTTTATTTTATTTGATACAGTTCATTCAATTCAAACACGCGTCGCTTGGAACAGTCAAAAAGCCATTCTTGAAAGCTAGGTATGATTTTGAAATGGCTCTGAGAAAATCTAAATGAATCACTTGACTGGAATTTGGCCGGTTAATCCTAATAGGCATAGTGGGTTTTGCTGGGCTAGAATTAAAGGAAAACTCTGTTTTGTACGCACAACTAGCTGTTGCCCGCGACTTCGTCTGTAAAGAATTTGTTTATCGCTATCACGCGAGAACTATGAAATTTTTCGGAAGAACATTTATCCTAGTATATGTTAGTTAATGTAAGTTATAACATATCTGTGTGCCAAATTTCATCAGAATCTGTCTAACCATTTTAGTGTGAAAGAGCAACAAACATCCACATTATCAATTCATACAAACTTTCACGTTTATCATATTAAGTGAGTAAGATAAACTTTAATGAACTTGGTTTAGGTTTAATATTTTGACTACCTTGAATAAATGTGTTTCCGTGAGATAAATTAAAAACATTGAATAAGCTTTAGACAGCTAAAATTTGTTTTTCACTTCCATGGTTTAATATTCCGGCGATGTTGGTAAGTTATTTACAAAAATCTCTAAGAAACGGGGCCTTTGTTGTTGTTCCATTGATTCCCTGGCTAGCGATTCTTCTTTGTCAAATACCCATTGTATATTTATTTAGAAACATTGCGCGCCGGCCATCTGTCTTCCTTCGCCAATGTTACCTGCCCTGGGTTATTATTTTAGACGATAGCTTTATGCTTTAAATCAGGGGTTCCCAAAGCGTGCGCCGCGGCGCCCTGGGGCGCCGTACAGGGTAAAGAGAAGCGCCGTGAAACTGTATGTAACGCTCACTTGCTGATCGATTTTTTCATTCTTTCAATTATTTGGGGCGCCGAAACAAGATACGAAACTTCAAAGTGCGCCGCGAACTGAAAAAGTTTGGGAACCCCTGCGCTAGTGTATGAGCGTTCTCTAGATCTTTCTAAAGCGTTCGGTACGGTAATTATAATATGGCAGATGCCCCAGTTCTGGCCACTTAAAACTGACTGTCTATTCAGACGTCTATACCACAGTAAACTCAATTTAAAGTCGAAAACAGCCAAAACTGACCCAGTGGCCAGAACCAGAGAATCTGCCCTAGTTATACATATAGTATGTACGTTAATTTTGATTTTAATTTTAAGCAATCTCACTGTCTAATATAACTTATAATGAGTTATGTTAATTTCAATCTTAATATATAAAAGAAGAAACTGACTGACTGACTGACTGACTGACTGACTGACATATCAACGCACAGCCCAAACCCCTGGGCCTAGAGATTCCAAATTTGGCATGTAGATTCCTTATAAGGTCTAAGGGTGCACTAAGAAAGGATTTTTCAAAATTCATTCCCTAAGGGGGTAAAAAGGGGGTTCAAAGTTTGTATGGGGAAACAAGATTAGTTGGACTACTTTATTCGAAACTTCACAGAAATACTCCTAATGATAAATGAGTAAACAAGTGTTTCAGGTTTTTTGAGAATTCAACCCCTAAAAGGGGGAAAAGGGGTAACAAAGTCTGAAAACCAACATGGGTGTTGTTTCTATAGTTTATCGGGTCGCTGGTTATGAAAACAACAACGGTTTTAAAATCCGACGTGGCAGACGTAAAATACCATCTCCCTGGATGGGGTACGATGGGGTTGAAATCTATATATATAAAAGAAGAAACTGATTGACTGACTGACTGACTGACTGACATATCAACGCACAGCCCAAACCACTGGGCTTAGAGATTCAAAATTTGGCATGTAGGTTCCTTATAAGGTCTAGAGGTGCACTAAGAAAGGATTTTTCAAAATTCACTCCCTAAGGGGGTGAAACGGGGGTCCAAAGTTCGTATGGGGAAACAAGATTAGTTCGACTACTTTATTCGAAACTTCACAGAAGTACTCCTAATGATAAATGAGTAAACACGTGTTTCAGGTTTTTTGAGAATTCAACCCCTAAAAGGGGGAAAGGGGTAACAAAGTCTGAAAATCAACATGGGTGTTGTTTCTATGGTTTATCGGGTCGCTGGTTATGAAAACAACAACGGTTTTAAAATCCGACGTGGCAGACGTAAAATACCATCTCCCTAGATGGGGTGCGATGGGGTTAAAATATCTAAATAAACTAAATGACTGTTGATATATCAACGCACAGCCCAAACCACTGGACCTAGAAACTTGAAATTTTGCACATAGATCTTATACAATGTAGGCATCCACTAAGGAAGGATTTTTGGGAATTCCCACGGGAAAGGGAAAAAACGGGATTTATATATTCGATTCCGAGTGACCCTATCTCGGTAACTATAATAACTAGACTCTTCAAATTTGATACACAAGTAGGTATTACATTATTTAAAACATTTATTTCAGGATTTTTCAAAATTCCCACGGGATAAGGAAAAAATGGGATTTATATATTCAGTTCAACGGAATCCTATGAACTATAATTACTAGACTCTACAAATTTGGCATAGATGTAGGTAATTATAAATTCCCATGGGATAAGGAAAAAACGGGATTTTTCGTTTTACTGGTCGTAGAAAGCTGAAATTCGGCATGTAAGTTGTTTGGGAAGTGTTGAGCTGGATTGAGAGAGGACTTTCCAAAATTCCTACGGGAACGGGGAAACAGGATTTTTCGTTTTACAGGTCGTAGAAAGTTGAAATTCGGCATGTAGGTTGCTTGGGGAGTGTAGATGAGCATTGAGAGAGGACTTTCCCAAATTCTTACGGGAACGGGAAAAAACGGGATTTTTCGTTTTACTGGTCGTAGAAAGCTGAAATTCGGCATGTAGGTTGCTTGGGGAGTGTAGAGGAGCGTTGAGAGAGGACTTTACCAAATTCCAACGGGAACGGGAAAAAACGGGATTTTTCGTTTTACTGGTTGTAGAAAGCTGAAATTCGGCATGTAAGTTGCTTGGGGAGTGTAGAGCTGGATTGAAAGAGGACTTTCCAAAATTCCCACGGGAACGGGAAAAGCGGGATTTTTCGTTTTACTGGTCATAGAAAGCTGAAATTCGGCATGTAGGTTGCTTGGAGAGTGTAGAGGAGCATTGAGAGAGGACTTTCCCAAATTCCCACAGGAACGGGAAAAAACGGGATTTTTCGTTTTACTGGTCATAGAAAGCTGAAATTTGGCAAGTGGGTTCCTTGGGGAGTGTAAGGGAGCATTGAGAAAACATTTCCCGAAATTCTTACGGGAACGGGAAAAAACGGGATTTTGCGTTTTACTGGTTGTAGAAAGCTAAAATTTCAAAATTCATAAGTTTATACTGTAAGTAGGCCGCAAAGGGCACTTTAACCGACTTCTAAAAAAGGAGGAGGTTATGCATTCAACTTTATTAATTTTTTTATGTAGGTATGTTCACCGATTTCTCGGTCAATTGTGAACCTGTTTGCTTGCTTGCCTGCATGCTTGCTTGCTTGATATCTTAGTTCTTTGGAATACTCATAGTACACGCGAGCGAAGCCGCAGGCAAAAGCTTGTTTATCATAAAGTCAATCCCCATGGCCAAAGTACTGTGATTTTTTTTTTTTTTTTTTTTTAGTATATATATTTTTTTTTGTTAATTATAGGTACATGTGTAGTTGGAAAAAAATATTGAAAGAAGTACAATATTAGGTTTCTGAAAATTAAAAATTTAGAAAATTTTATTTACTGATATCAGGTACCATAAAATCATGTTCTAAGAATTCATTTACATCGTAAAATACATTATCCTTCAAAATTTTTAGTAAACTTCTTTTAAATAATTTTATATTTTGGTTTTTTATGGTATCTGGTAGTTTATTATACAGCTTTGCGGCCATTACAAATATGCTCTTCTTATAGTAGGTAGGTAGTCTTTTTTTAATCGAACTAACAGTGCTTTGGAAACTTCTTTGCTAACAAATATGAGGAATAATTAATTTAAATAGGCTATTACTGAACCAGTGAGATACACCTTTGGCCTCATCTGCACTTATCATCAGGTGACATAGTGGTCAATCACTGGTCAGTATATTATGTAAAAAAAGAAAAACATAGTTATCTGACATAATTTATGTATAAGTTTTATAAGTGCCTCATTGTTAATATTTTAATATTAAATTATTAAGGAATATGTTATTATGTGGTTACTATTATGTATAATGCTGCACCCTTACAGAATAAATGTTGAAGATGTATGTACTTTTCAAGATCTTCATTTCAACATTTAATACAATAAAGAGTTTGAATTTAACTTTATTATTCTTTTATTATGGCGCTCATTGGGGGAGGCCTATGTCCAGCAGTGGACTGTTATAGGCTGATGATGATGATGATGATGATGATGATTCTTTTTCCTATTCTTATTTGAGATAAGACTACTACTTCAGTCATTTTGTTTTTGTTCATGAGGTTACCTGGAAAGTTTCCGGGAGTTTTGAAAATGGGTAATTTGATAGATTTTGATGTGCTCCTTTCGAATTTCAACTTTTACCTCCTCGTATGTTTGCCGCTCGCGCCGCCTTAATGGAAAAATGGCTTAATTTATTGAATCAGGCGTTACTTTGCGGAGGTCCATATTAATGAACTAAAACAGTGTGGAGGTGGAGGAACTGCATGAACGCACATTTCTTGCATAAACGTAACTATTGTAAGGTCGCGGGTGAGCAAAGTAATTGTTTTAGTTCATGGAAAAATGGCGTCTAATAGCAGTTTTTGACGATATCTGCTTCCTGACTAATTCTACGATAAAAATTCCGAAAAACTCAGAGGTGCGAGCCCACGGAGAGGTGCGGGATATGAACCCACGACCCTTTGCTCGAGAGGCCGGAGGTCAACCCACTAGGCCATCACGGCTTTTTAGGTTCTATAGGGCCAATAAATAGCCCCGGTAACAACTTTTCTCACATTTTATCAATGTTACCGACTTGTTACAGATATATTATATGTATATTCAATTTATTGTTTATTTATTTATTTATTGAAGAAAAACATTATTTACATGACATTACAGTCTTATTCACTAATTCTTCATATAAACTATAATAACTGATATTAATACACCGTGAAATTTTAGTGGTTGTTTTCCCGAAACGAGGTGATTTAGTATCGATTGTACAATCGATTTATAATTACTATTTTGACTAGAGTCAAAAATCCAATTGTGAAAAACGAAAGTCGAAAATGACCGCAAACCAATAGTAACGCTTCGTTGGTACCTAACCTATCGTACGATCGTACGCTACTTGTACCAACGAAGCGTTACTATTGGTTTGCGGTCATTTTCGACTGTCGTTTTTCACAATTGGATTTTTGACTCTAGTCAAAATAGTAATTATAAATCGATTGTACAATCGAAATTAAATCACCTCGTTTCGGGAAAACAACCACTAAAATTTCACAGTGTATATTTACAAACTAGATAATTAATAACATAAATTTTAATTATAACATTAAAAATACAATCGAAAAATACAGAAACAAATAAAAATATTTATATACAAAAAGAGAAAAAAAAGATTACTTAATAACTATCAATAAATCAATACAATACATACATTGACGTACAATAAAACAACTAGACTCCCAATGGCTTAACAAAAGTTCCTCTAAAAACGTTCGTTAGGAGTTGTGTGTACGTATACATCAATTTATACAGATGACATTAACAGCATTTATTCAAATTAACACCTTATTTCGTAGCAGTAATGTTTAATGTCAATTGAATACGATCCTTCGAAGTAGTGACATGACGTTACACACTGGAAACCGCCTAAAGTGTAAAGAATGCAGTGGAGTGGTCGTGCGAAGCGGAAGCTAGACAGTCTGTCTCTTTTTTTCTCGTGAGTTTGATTACGGTGCGAAAGAGAGATATACGAATACGGGGCGAGAAGTGACGTTGTAATCAACGCGCGGTCGAAACACAACTGTACCTCTACCATGAGTTTACACTAGTTCACAGTGACCGTACTCGCTAGCGACGGCGTAAATGATTTGTATGGAGAATTGTACTTCCGTAAGTGACCGCTAGAGGCGCTGTACAATTCTCCATACAAATAATTTACGCCGTCGCTAGCGAGTACGGTCACGTAAACTAGTGTAAACTCATGGTAGAGGTACTGAACCAAAAGCCTGCCCAATAGACGCGTATGCAGGCTTTTACTTCCGACAATTTTTGAGCGTGATTGGGAGTCTAGTTGTTATTATAGGTCAATGAATACATAATATAATATAATGTGTAAAACTCGACTCGCACTTAACCGTTAGTGAATAAAAACTTTTTAACAAAAAATTAAACCGCCGAAAAAACTGAAAAGCAAAAAATAATACCTTTTTGTTTGACCTTAATCTAGGTACCAGTTTGAAGTCGGTGCCTCAGCACTAGCCAGGAGGAGTGGACCTATAATCTTCTACCTGACTGGCTTCTATCACTCCTCCTGGCTCGTGCTGTGGCACCGACTTCAAACTGGTACCTAGATTAAGGTCAAACAAAAAAGGTATTATTTTTTGCTTTTCAGTTTTTTCGGCGGTTTAATTTTTTGTTAAAAAGTTTTTATTTTATACTTTTTTCCATCTTCGGGGTATTTTTTTTCCAAATTTGTAATACCAACTTCAAGGTATACCCTATCTATCCAATAAAAAAGAATTATGAAAATCAGACTACTCTGTAAAAAGTTACTCAATCATCCCCTGTTTTCCTACCCTTAGGGTAGGAATATTATTTCCAAATTGAAATGGGACCACCCTCGGGGTATACGCTTTCCAATAAAAAAAGAATCATCAAAATCGGACTACTCTGTAAAAAGTTATGCGTGATCATACATAAAAAAAAAAAAAAAATATACACGTCGAATTGAGAACCTTCTCCTTTTGTTTTCGTCGGTTGAAAAATTATAAATTTCTTTTATAATATTAAACTATCAGAAAATTTACGACAATGAAAAATGAATATTTAATCAGTCAATAACGGACAAGGTCGAATCATTTCAAAATTCTGTTACTCGAGTATATTAAATACATAAAAACCGGCCAAGTGCGAGTCGGACTCAGACATGGAGGGTTTCGTGCAGTCAAGGGCAAAAACGCGACTTGACTTAAGCACCATTTTGAAAATTGAAAACTTTATAGGAAATAACTTTTTTTACTGTGTTACGCCCGATTTTGGTGTATGGCTGTGAGGCCTGCACCTTAACCTTGAGGGAAGAGCATAAACTTTTGGTGGCGGAAAGAAGGATCTTACGTAAGATTCTTGGCCCGACACAGAGACCTGACGGCAGTTGGAGGATCCGGAAAAACGCCGAAATTGAGGAGCTAGTTGCTGAACCCAATATAATCGGAGTGACCCGAGCTCACAGACGTCGGTGGCTTGGCCACCTCGAGCGCATGGAGGACGGCCGTGCAGTGAGGAGGGCCTACCAGGGTAGGCCAAAAGGGCGGCGCCCTGGTGGTCGCCCTAGATACCGTTGGGCAGATGTGGTAGAGGCGGATCTGCGCGAGCTTGGGGTTGGTGACTGGCGAGAGACCGCGCAGGACAGGGATCATTGGCGTGCGCTCGTGTTGGAGGCCAAGACACACTTTGGGTCGTTGCGCAAGAGGAGTAAGTAGCAAGTTAGCCGGCTTCTAATTTGGTTTTTGTTGCGAACTATTCGCTGGCGTTCGTGTCGTCACAGTGTGTATGTTTTTGTGTTTAGTTTTTAAATGGGTCCCACTGAAAAACAGCGTTGTGGCTTGCCACAACATTATGCTGAGTGGGGCCCAATTTATACTATTCGATATATTTTTTTTTTATTTGTAAATTTCCTGTCAAATGTATTTTTTTTCTGTGTTTGTATCGAATATGTGTAAATAAACATCTCTCTCTCTCTCTCTCTCTCTCTCTCTCTCTCTCTCTCTCTCTCTCAAGTAGTAAGTTATAGAAGAGCGTTTTGAAGATTATTTTTCGGGATAAAAATCAGTATTCCGTTTATAATAAAAATTTACGGTCTCCCCAATCATAAAGCGACATATTTTGTGCTAATTTTTGATATGAATATAACAAATAAAAATGTGATTTTTAACGGAATTAGTTGTAACTCAAGCCATTTTGCATAATTCTCTGATCAGGGCAGAAAGATCTAAGTCGGCGATCACGATTTATCTGTACAAAGCCAATTTGTATGTGTATGTGTAAATATGATAGAGATTGAACACAACCAAAATAATAATTTCTTGTATGGGATTCATTTCTGTATGGTGTATATCCGTTTTACCCATTGATGTACCCTACTTTATTTGTGCTTGGTATGGTTGGCTACAGCAAACTAGTGATCAGGAGGGACTATGCACTGGCTAAAGTAATGTTCGAACTGATTAGAGGTAAGGCTTATAATCCAGGTATTCTTGGCATGATGAGTCTATCTGTACCGGACGATTATATAATGCGGCGGCGGCGGCCTAATTTGTTTAAGGTACCCCGCGGCTGGACCAATCTCCTAAACAAGGCTCCTCTTACTCGAGCCTTACTCACCTTAAACAGGGTGGCTGAAGTGACCGACTTGTTCTCGTGTTCGCTGTGTGAATTCACTAAAGTGACTTTTTATGTTTTATGTTATGATTGTTGTAGATAATATTGTAGCATAGGAAATCCTTTCCTATGCTACAATATTATGCTATTCCTTTATTCCTTTATGTTAATTTTTAATTAAGCTAATTTGTATATAATTGATTCGGTATACTATCGCATTGGGTGTCCTGTAATGATAGTGTTCTATTTACTTTAATAAATAAATAAATAAATTTTTGTTTTTATTACTTTTTATTGTATAGAAATACACATTATGTAAAAATTTTAACTTTCTATCTATTACGGTTCTTGAGAAGGACAGACGAACAGACGTACAGCGTACCAACATTAATAGGGTTTCATTTATCACCCTGCTGATACGGAACTCTGATTGATAAACGATAAAAGGCGCGAGCTCTACAAATAAAGCTCTCATTCTGAAACATGGCCACTTACAGATTAAGTTTTTTTTTGTTAGTAATTCTCATATCGAAATGTTCAGCAGGCTTAAATGTTTTAAGCTTACTGTCAAATATAACTACAGGACCAATCACTAAGGAAATCAACAACGGGACGGGGTTTGTAGAAATAGCAACCAAATATGGGTATATAACCGAAGAACATGAAGTCACAACTGAAGATGGGTACGTACTGATCCTCCATAGAATACCTCCAAAGGAAAACTGCGTTAAGAAAACCCCAATTTTCTTCGTTCATGGTGTTCTCATGACGTCAGGGAGTTGGTTGGGGGTGGGTGAGAAATCACTAGGGTTTATCATATCAGATGACTGCTACGACGTATGGTTTGCCAACATACGAGGAACTCAGTACGGTCGAAAGCATCTCAGTTTAAACCCTGATACAGACTTAGAGTTTTGGAAATTCCATGTTCACCATATCGTAGTGTACGACGTTACAGCCCAGATCGACTACGTTTTAAAAGCAACTGGCTCAGAACAATTAATTTATGTCGGTTATTCCCAAGGCGGAGTGGCTTACTTCATCATGAACTCAGAAAGACCAGAGTACACGTCAAAGATCAGTCTCTTCGTCGGCTTAGCTCCTGGTAGCAGACTCCTTCACAACAGGTCTGTATTTTTTAGAACATTAACAGTAACTGTAAATACACTGCAAGGTCCTTAGAAGCCGCTGGAATATGGGAGATACTTGCTAAAGGATTCCCGCTTCAAGGATCTTTGATAACTTTATGCCAAATAGAGCTTCTCGCTGCTGTTTTATGTGGAACGGTAACGACAGTAGTAGATGTTCCCCACCCCAGCTCAATAACTGCGGAAACACAGAAGAAAATCTACGAGAATTTTTTAGCTGGAGGTTCTACAGAGACCCTAGCTTACTACGGGCAGTCGGAGAATAGCGTTAATTTCACCAAGTTTGATTATGGGCAAAAGAAAAATTTGGAACTCTACGGATCCTCTGAACCGCCACAATATGACTTGAAGGCATCTAATGTTCCGGCAGTTATTTTTCAGGGTCCTAATGACCATGTGGTTGATCCGATCGACACTAAGTGGACCATCAACCAGATGCCCAACGTGTTAGAGTATATCAAAGTGGAAGACCCTTTGTGGAATCATGCTGACATGATTTATAGTTGCTACTTGAAGGAAATCATATACGCCCGTATGAAGAAGTACTTAGTTCAGTACGATAATAACACTGACTAGACATTTAATTACCTCCGTTTTTCATTTAGGTATTTTACATTTGTAACATCCTGACCCACAATTGATAGTTCTCAAGTAGTTACAGAGGCAAAATATTTTTTCTCATCATTGTGATGTCACTTTAACATTTTCTGGCTTCCACAGTGGGTCTGGAATACAATAGTTTGATTGAAAATGATCCTTGTTTTTAATTTCACGTTTTGGTATATAATCTAATCTGATCTGATAAAAATCGTAAGAACTATTAATAATAATAACAATTAATTAGTTTGAGTGTTTATAGTTTACTATCTATTATACTTTTTGATTAGATAATATCTTGAACAATATGAACCGTGGTGTGTTAAGTGTTATTGAGTTTTTAGTTACATGTATTTTTTTTAAATATGTAAATAAATAAATATAAGAAATGTATGCAAATCAAGTTATCAAATCAGCCACATCGCTGTCAATGCGGCGCCATGGTGGACATACTGGGTCACCGTGGCCTCTCATGTGTCCGGAGCGCTGGTAGGATCTCCCGCCACGCCAGTATTAATGATATCTGTCATCCGTCGGGCCCTTGTCAGTGTGAGAGTGCCAGCAGTCCTCGAGCCCAGCGGGCTGGCCAGGGACGACGGCAAGAGGCCTGATGGAATGTCGCTGGTGCCTTGGAGCATGGGTCGGCCGCTAGTTTGGGATGCTACTTGTGTTGATACCCTGGCACCGTCCCATGTTCCAAGCACCAACGTCACCGCTGGCGCTGCAGCATCCTCGGCTGAAAGCCTCAAACGCCGCAAATAAGCCGCCCTAGGAACCAGCTACATGTTTGCGGCGTTAGGCGTTGAAACCTTGGGGCCATGGGGGCCAAGTGCGCGTCGGCTATACAAAGATTTGGCAACGCGCCTAATAGAGGCCTCGGGCGACCAGAGGGCTGGCCACTATTTCGCACAACGAATAAGTATCGCTATACAGCGAGGAAATACGGTCAGCCTTCTGGGCACCTTGCCTATTGACGGCGATTTAGGCCAAATTTTCTATTTATTGTTTTTGTTTTATTATGTTTGTTTTTGATTTTTAACCTGTTGAATAAATAAATGATTTACAGAAATGTATAAGTCATTCGTTTTTTTGCCTTCAGACCTGATGAAAAGCAGCAGTTCCAATCGTTAAAAATAAAACCGGAGACGTTAGGAGCAATTCCAGATCGATATCGCTGGCGGCAGTGCCTGCAAAGGTGCTTGTTGTTATTCTTAATAATAACTTAAACAATTACTTTGCTCACCCGCGACTTAAAAGTTGCGAAGTCGCGGGTGAGCAAAGTAATTGTCCTTCGCTAAGTAACGCCTGATTCAATAAATTCTAAATAATCAGTTAGACAAGCATGCAAATCTGTGCGACGCGCAGTTCGGTTTTCAGCCCAGATGGTCAACTGAAAGTGCGATTTCTGCGCTGAAAGAAACAGTCAGGTACAGTAGAGGTAACTGAATTGCGTTGCGTACCAGGGTGGAACCTTTTTGCTGAAATGTTATGTTGAAATTCCCTACATCTGCCAAAGAAATCATCGGAAAATTGATTATGAAGAGATTCCACACAATTCAGTTTTCTCGACTGTATGCAGTAGAAAACGCTAGTTAAATAGCATTTTTTCTTTAGCTTTACTCATTTTACTATCCTTTTTTGCAATGTTTGTTAGATTCAAAGTCAAAGTCAAAATTCTTTATTCCCTGTGTTTCTTAGTAGCCTTTGGCTTATCGACGTTACCAAACCCTGCCGTCGTTGTATATATTTGAAATAATAATTAAATAATAATTATTATTTCAAATATATACAACAACGGCAGGGTTAGAATACAATACAATACAAAAAATAAATGAATTGTGGGTAAAATGGTTCCAACGGAAGACCAGCGTCAGCTGCATAGCCGACATCATGCTGAGTTGGGACCATTTCGTGATAATGTTGTATCTGTTACCGTTTTTCTCCTGTTAATTTATAATTATGTCACGAATAAATATTTTTCTTTCTTTCTTTCTTTCTTTTCAATACAATACGAATATTCTTTATTGATCACCAAAAACAGTACAGTGACATTACAAAAATAAAAATTCAGGTAGACAATAGGCGGTCTTGTCGCTAAAATGCGACCTCTTCCAGACAACCAATTACACAGAAATGAATAAAAAATAATTAAAAATATTTTTTTTTTGTTTCTTTAAGAAAACATCTTAGAGTATCGCGTGTCCCTAAGTTATAAATCGCTCTGATAGCACTCTTTTGCAAAATAAAGATTGATCCCATATCTTTGAAAGAATGCGCCACAAGAAGCTTCATGATCATCATCATCATCTCAGCCTATATACACGTCCCACTGCAGGGCACAGGCCTCCTCTCAGAATGAGACTAGAAACACACAAGAAACTTGGCAGAAAGTAATTTCTTCTAAACGGCACGGCAGCTTATATTATTTTTTTACAAATATTACTATAAACAAGTTAGCTATGAAGTATCTTTTTTTGTACTTATTTTTTCAACTTCATTTTTTTTATTACTTTTACGGTCATCCCGTGAAATCATACATTTCGTACTAAATACAAACTGAAATATAGATGCACAGAAAAAACCCCAGAAAAAAGACCAATGCTGGGAATCGAACCCAGGTCCTCAGCATTCCGTGCCGCGTGCCATACCCCTACACCACCACTGGTCTAGAGATTAGACACGAATCTTTCCTATACATCATACATTTCAATCTGCTAAATCATCACCTTATGCAGTGACAAACGCACATCTATGTTACACCCTCATCGAGAGATTTTAACACTCCTTCGGAACTAACCGCTCACCTGGACAAGAGATGGCGCTACTGTGCAACTTTAAACAAGTTAGCTATGAAGTATCTTTTTTTGTACTTATTTTTTCAACTTCATTTTTTTATTACTTTTACGGTCATCCCGTGAAATCATACATTTCGTACTAAATACAAACTGAAATATAGATGCACAGAAAAAACCCCAGAAAAAAGACCAATGCTGGGAATCGAACCCAGGTCCTCAGCATTCCGTGCCGCGTGCCATACCCCTACACCACCACTGGTCTAGAGATTAGACACGAATCTTTCCTATACATCATACATTTCAATCTGCTAAATCATCACCTTATGCAGTGACAAACGCACATCTATGTTACACCCTCATCGAGAGATTTTAACACTCCTTCGGAACTAACCGCTCACCTGGACAAGAGATGGCGCTACTGTGCAACTTTAAACAAGTTAGCTATGAAGTATCTTTTTTTGTACTTATTTTTTCAACTTCATTTTTTTTATTACTTTTACGGTCATCCCGTGAAATCATACATTTCGTACTAAATACAAACTGAAATATAGATGCACAGAAAAAACCCCAGAAAAAAGACCAATGCTGGGAATCGAACCCATCTGTGCATCTATATTTCAGTTTGTATTTAGTACGAAATATTACTATTATATTCCTTTGTTTAGGTTACCAAAAATTAGCTAAATGTATTATTGCTGAGCAGAGTAAGCCAAATTGCAATTATAAAGGCATTAAGGTAGACGAAGGCAAATTTAATCAGCACACCTTTATACCCCGACTGTCGACGCCTTAAGCTGCATACACATACGCGAACAAAGCTCAAACGTGAGTACGTATTGTTATACACTTATACGTCACAATGAATTATGAAAGACGTACAGTTTATGTGCAACTCTACCACTGTGATTTGGAATTAATTTCGTGTTTAACAGTATGCAGCAACGCCAAGTAGAAACGCAGCTTTACTTCTTATACGTAGCATAATTAAATATATAAAATTATCTTCTTCTTCTTCTTAAGATGCCTCTCCGACTAGCAAAGGTTGGCAGTCAGTTCTGCATATTTCTCCCTGTCTCTAGCGAGGCGAAATAGATGGGCGGCACTCGCGATATATATTATATTATATAATATACTAATTCTGAATAGCGCGTAATATAACTCCGTATTAGTCTTGACTAGCGTTTCCATGAAACGATATTGCTTCGAATACAACACAATTAGTCGATTATTTGAATGATCAGCCGTGGTAGTTTAGTGGTTGGACCTATGGCCTCCAAAGCAAAGGATCGTGGGTTCAAATCCAGGCTCACACATCTGATTTTTCAAAACTGATGTGAAAATTTTTATTGCCACTAGTTTATTGTGAAGGAACTCACTCAAACATTACGTAAATTACGTCATTAAAACTAGGGCAATGAAAGTTTTGTGACGTTTTTTTTATAATAATGGTAATAATGTAATCATTATCAATGCTCAAGTGTCCGTAAATGCAAAGTTCTTAAATTTGATTTCGAATGACGTAAATTTATGTTTTACGGAATAGGTACCTATTAAAACTACTCGGAGTATAACAACAGTGTTATTTTCATTCAATAACGAAATTCTTAATCTGAACTTTCTCGTCAAACTCTCGTACAAAATATGTACCGACCTACTCAAATTCAAATAACTGTTAAATTGAATCTAACTTTGGAACAGGAACGTTTTCACAATGTTGATTTCGGAGCTCGTTTTGCATAATTTATTAACTTGGAAACAATTTTCCACTCACTTTAAAAATGACCTGAAATTGATGAAATTCTGAGTAGTGTCTCTCAAAGCAATGTTTCATTATCGGGGAGCTGTCGGAGTTCATTGAA
Source organism: Archips crataeganus (assembly GCA_947859365.1). Lineage (NCBI taxonomy): Eukaryota > Metazoa > Arthropoda > Insecta > Lepidoptera > Tortricidae > Archips > Archips crataeganus. Next base: position 16,226,429 of record OX402056.1, on the reverse strand, counting down.
TTCTTCATTTCTCAATTATTTCCTTCGCCAATTTACATATTTATAACGCACCAATAGGTAGCGGGCGTCACGCCGCGCCTGTGACGTCGTAGTCCCGCGTCTCGACTAACCTTTATTCTAAAAACGTAAGTGATTCAACCTTTTTCAAAGGTTAATTTCAGTTACCGTTTTATTTATCGTTGATCTCACTTTATTTTCGTTGTTTGAATCTTTCCAAGAAATAAAGATTGTTCAGAGGAAGGAGGTTTTATTGCTTGTTCTATTTCAGGCGGACATTTTGAAGCTTCTCTGTGATTGATGTCAATGCATGTCAAGATAAATTATGAAGGTGTAACACGCTTTTATTGAAAAAACGGGACAGTGATAAAAATGCAAAGATTTAGTGCGTGGTTTATTTTTTATCAGAATTAAATTTATTTTTAGCTTTTTAGTTCCTTTTATTAACATCTAAGTACTTAATAAAAGATTGATTAAGCGTCTGGTCGACACCACTGGTGAGACCAAAGGGCAGGCAGCTATCTCTCTCAACGAATCGTAATCGCCATTCAACGAGGGAATGCTGCCAGCCTTTTAGGTAGGTACGACGCCACGGGGCCCTTTTTTAAGTTAGATATTTAGTTAAGTTTTATTCATTGTTATTTTTTCTTAATATTTGTATCCTTAATAAGAGCTTGTTTTTAAAAAAGTTTTTTCTTTTATTTTTTTATTTACGTGTACCCCATACGTATATTATATGTTTTTTAATTATGTTTGGTCTTAAAATTTTGTACGAAGTACGAACTATCCAATTTCAAAACTCACTCTCAAAGATAATGAGTTTCTCGTGCCAAAAACTAGATAAAAAATCCCATCCCGCCACAATATGGTAAATGAGAAGGTTGAAGTAGAAGTTAAGATGTTTGGACGTTTTGATGTTTAGTTGTTTGTAGGTCAATCACGCAACAACGGCTGAACGGATTTGAATGAAACTTGGCGTACAGATAAAAAAAGTTATGGATCGAGACATAAGATACATACTTAATATCCTAGTAATCAATGTTTAACAATGGTTAATAAGTTTTGGCCTAATTTGACATGGTTTTATACGACTGAACTGATCAAGTGTTGCCATACATGCTTCCGGTTTGAAATACACTTTCCGCTGGCGTCCGTGTCGTCACAGTGTGAATGTTTTTTTTATGTTTAGTTTTTAAATGGGTCACCTTGAAAAACAGCGTTGTGGCTTGCCGCAACATTATGCTGAGTGGGGGCCAAATTATACTATTCGATGTTTTTTTTATGTGTAACTGTTCCTTCCAAATGTACTTTTTCCCTGTGTATCGAATATGTGTGTTTTTTTTTTTTATATATAAGAGGTGGCAAACGAGCAGACGGGTCACCTGATGGAAAGCGATCACCGTCGCCCATGGACACCCGCAACACGGGGGGCATCACAGGTGCGTTGCCGACCCTTTTAGGAATTGGTAGGCTCGTTTTTTAAAGATCCCTAAGTTGTAACGCTCCGGAAATGCTGCCGCAGAAAGCTGATTCCAGATCTTTGTCGTGCGAGGAAAGAAGTTTCGCTTAAAACGCACGGTACTAGAATGCCAATCATCAAGATGGTGAGGATGGAAAGACAAACGGTTCCTCGAAGTGCGGTAGTGGAATTTAGCCGCAGGCAGCAATTTGAACAGTTCGTCAGAACACTCCCCATGATAGATACGGTATAATATACAGAGAGACGCCACATCCCTCCGCAAAGCCAAAGGATCGAGTAGGCCAGAGAGTGCCTGCTTACCGACAAATCGAGAAGCTCTACGTTGGATGCGGTCAAATGGAAGAATTTGGTACTTGGGTGCCCCAGCCCAGAGATGAGAGCAGTACTCCATGTTCGGCCTAACCTGCGCCTTATAAAGTTGTAAGCGATGGGCTGGCGAGAAGTACCGTCCCGCTCTATTAAGCACCCCCAATTTTTTAGAAGCTAACTTAGCTTTGCTTTCCAAATGACCACGAAACTGAACATCACTCGAAATGTCGATACCCAGGATCCCAATAGACGATTTAGCATCAAGGGGAGTACCATCAAAACAAGGCGAAACAACAAAGGGATCCGTTTTAGTGGAGAACGCGCATACTTGAGTCTTTTGGGGATTAAACTGAACTAAGTTTAGTCTACCCCAATCTGCGACATGCTTCAGCATGATCTCAATTTGAGACTCAAGTATATTCCGGCTTTCAATGACGTGTTCCCTGGATAAATTAGCGCGACCGGTATAATACGTGTCCTCAGTACTGTCATCTGCATAGCAATGAATATTGGTATCATACAACATATCATTGATATGCAGAAGAAATAACGTGGGGGATAAAACGCAACCTTGCGGGACACCAGAGTTTACAGGCTTTAAGTCAGAACATGAGCCGTCGACTACAACTTTGATGCTCCGGCCCGAAAGAAAACTTGCAACCCAAGAACACAACTTTCCAGGTATTCCGTACGCCGGAAGCTTAGACAACAGAGCTCCGTGCCAAACCCTATCAAAGGCTTTCGCTATGTCCAAACTAACTGCCAAGGCTTCCCCTTTGCTCTCAATCGCCATAGCCCAACGGTGTGTTAGATAAGCCAAAAGATCACCAGCTGAGCGACCACGAAATGTAAATAAATTTCTCTGTGAACTTTGTGCTTTAAAAATGTAAATTCCAGTATGATTTGTAAGAAAAATTGTGAAAGTTGCAATACATTGCGAGGCGGTAAAGCGAACGAATTTGAAGTGGTCAATCCCGCGCCGCAATTCGCATGACTTTTCTTACAAGTCTAAACTCAGCTTAAGATTGCAAATGTTTCTCGTGAGGGTATTTCTCAAGCAAAGCCGCGAGTTGTAACTAGCAATCAAAAACTCACGATACAAGTTAAAGCGACTTCGAAGTAGTATTAACTTTGTAAGCGAACGTCGAATTTTCATTGCAAATTAAGCCGGTGAATCTACGTTAAAAATTTAGATGGATTTTTGGGAGCAGCGGACTTTTCGTGTTATTTTGGAACTTTTTCAATCTGGCCTTGTTTACTCGTAGAATGTAAATAATATCAGATAGTTGGGCTTGGTGTACACAGGCGTGAGATGAAAAAAGTTTGTGTTCTCCGTAGAAGAGGGTAGCACGTTTATCATTCTCTAGCTGGTTGCGCTTTTGATCTCTTTTCCGCTAGGTTGGTAGAAGAAAGACGCATGTATCGAGAAAATTTCTGAAGGCAAGTTGTGCTAGCCGTCAGAGGGTCAATAGGTCCAGCCACCCGTAAACTAAATTAAATGAACAATGCATGAGTGCGAAGGTAGATTTTAGAAGTAAGTTTTTTTTGCAATTTATTTACAGGTCCATTAAGGTGTAATTTTGCTAACATAACTTTAAGAATATAGTATAGTAGTTTTGATTTACTTGATTTTTGTTTTCGTCTCGGCTGTGCTCTTAGATACACTGTTCATATGTATCAAGAATGGTTTCAGACTGCCTGTTCATGCTAGTAACTGGGCGACTGAGCTAAGCTAGATAAATTATTCCTCCTGAAACGTTTATTCCACATAGCAAACTTCATCGAAATTGGTAGACTCTATCGGATAGAGCTATTTCTTAGATCCCCAAAATAAATAAATAGTAATACAAAAATTACTCTTTACGCGCATGAGATATTTGATGATTAGTTTTTAAATTTAGATTGTGGAACAAATTTTTCGCAAGCAGGCGCGGGCAACAGCTACTTTATTTTAAATGTGAGTGTTTTTTTGTAACAATTAATCACAATACAATGAAAAGTTAAAGTGCCTTAACTTATTCATTACTATAAAGCTGTCCATTATAACTTTTGACTTGCTAAGAGAATTACAATGGCCACTCTAATTATATAAAAGATTATCACAATTTAATTTTTTTTAAATCACAGACCACCGCGAAAATGTTGCTAGCCTTTAGCCTATGGGCACTTTCACAGGGCCTGTCCCTGTTTAGGTTGTGCATTTAGTTAGGTTTTTGTATTGATAGTTCTATTTCAATTGTATACTTAACAAGTAGCACAATAACTTGTTAAGATTTCAAATTTTAAGAAATCTAATATTGTACGCCTAAGGAGCAAATTATAGCGGTTCTTTCAATATGTTTTCCGACTTCACATGTACCTATAATTAACAATAAATTATTTGAATTTGATAACTCAATATAGATGACACCATAAAAGTATAAAGCGGAGGTAAAGTTTTATGCAAGCTGGCTCAACACAATGTATTCAAGTGCTGTACTTCCATTGTTTGACCTTCTATATTGGATCCATTTTGCATTTGCGCTCGCTCAGTGAATAGAAGCGTGCAAAGCAAGCAGATCCGCGCTAAACCGTTTTCGACGCTCAATCCCCTATTCTAAATTGCGTCGTACATGCAACTATCCCTGCTAGGGATGGCAAGTCTCTTTGAGGTTTTTTGAATCGATTCGAAACGAAATCTGATAAATCGATTCACAAAATAATCGAATTGTAAAATATCGCTTTTTTCTTTTATTTTTCAAGTCCATATTTTTCAATATAAAACCAATAATAGAAAACACAAAAAGGACGCCAAAATTATCGATCTTTTATCACCTCAATTTGCATTTTATTTTTGTAATTGGCTAAAGTTTTTTTTACAACCAAAAGGAACCAGAATCCGCACAAGAACTTAGGTCACCGACACAGCTTGAAAATCGCATGACTTAAGTGGCAGTGGGCAGAGAAGGTCGCTCGTAGTACTGATGGCCGATAATCCCAAAAGTTTCTCGAATGGTGTCCACAGACCAGAAGACACAGTGTAATGAGGCGTACAATAAGATGGAGCGAACACCTGGTTAATGTTGATAATAATCAGAACTATAAAGATAAAATTAAATCTTGATTTTCAAGGGTGTAATATCGATTCACCGAATCGATGTAAAATACTATAAATTGGTTTAAAAATAGACTCTTCGATTAATCGATCTCAGATCGCCCATCCCTATATCCCTGCTCTCGTACAAAGGAATTTATGCTGTCTCTTCGTTCATTAATTACTTCAAATTTACACAAACTGTAGCGTTTATGACTGTGAGTAGCAAAATGACGACTTGAAGAGCTTAGAGTGTGATGTATTTGGCATAGTACAAATTTACAAGCTTTATACTGATATTTATCAATTTAAAATTAAATTTTGTCCGATTTCTAATTTTGCATTTTGTTTTTATTATTTTTTTTAAACGACAGGCGACTTAGTGGTTAACGTGGTTAAACTTCATTTCAATAGAATCTGACAATCTCGTAGACTCTTCTATCCAACTGACATGCACACCGAATTGTCCAGGTCCCTAGTGATATGATTTTTTTTTATTAGTTTTTATTTATATTACTATTTAATTATATTTTCATACAAATATCTGTCCCGACACGGGATCGAACCCCGGACCTCAAGCTTCGTAGTCAGGTTCTCTAACCACTAGGCCATCTGCTCGTAAACATACATTTTTTTTCTGCTTAGTCATCATCATCATCTCAGCCTAGTTGGGCCTTAGTTCCCACGAGGGGTGAGTGCGGATTGGGAACTTCACACAGTTGAATTGAATTTCTTCGCATGTGTGTATAAGTTGCTTCGTGAAGTAGTCTTTAAACGTAAAGCTCATGGTAAATTTCAAATGTAATTTCGCATATTGATTCTGAAAAACTCAGAAGTACGAGCCCGGGGTCAAACCCACGACCATCTGCTTGACAGGCTATTATGGGTCAAACCACTAGGCCACCTCGGTTTCAAACTACACCAATACCAATAGTTGGATTAGTAGGAACATTATCTAGTCAGTGCTTTTGTTTGGTTCAATATCAGCACAGTGCAACTTTTTGAACTTCACCCATAAATGTCGTTAGATTCAACCAAACTGCTCACTAATGTACCAACTAAGACAAATTGCTAAAACCTTTTCTCAATTACGTATAAAAGAGCTATCGAACCAAAATAGTGTGCGTCAGTGGACAATTTATGTGATCATTGCAAACAAATTGCTTAAATGCTCGTATTGGAAACGTATTGGGCTGTAGTCAGGTACATGGGATCCAATTAGGACCGGAATAGTTAGAAATACAATTCAGTCATATATTGTCTTATAATATTTTCCTATTTTAATATCATCGGGGAAATAAAAGCTGCCCGACTTCGATGGCTGGGTCATGTGGAAAGAATGGGAGAGGATCGAGCTGCCAAAAGAGTGTATCTTGGGCGACCATCCGGACGGCGTCCGGTGGGTCGACCAAGATACCGCTGGAAAGATGAAGTGGCTAAGGATCTGAAAGAGCTGGACGTGTCCGATTGGTCAGACTTGGCACAGAGCAGGAAGGAATGGCGCACTTTGATGTCGGAGGCCAAGATCCACTTCGGGTCGTTGAGCCAGCGAAAGTAAAGTAAGTAAAGTAAGTATAATATTTTCCTTTACCATTCTCAAGTCAAGTCTTTGACCAGTGTGCGTTACCGGTGATGACCTATGGCACTGAGACGTGCCCACTTACGATGGGCCTCATAAGAAAGCTCAAGGTTACTCAGAGGGCAATGGAGAGGGCTATGCTCGGAGTTTCTCTGCGGGATCGCATTAGAAATGATGAAGTCCGCGCAAGAACTAAAGTCACCGACATAGCTCAAATAATCGCCAGACTCAAGTGGCAGTGGGCAGGCCACATCGCTCCTAGAAGTGGTGGCCGATGGCCAAAAGGTTCTCGAGTGGCGTCCACAGACCGGAAGATGCAGTGTAGGTAGTCCTGCAACAAGATGGAGCGACCACCTGGTTAAGGTTGCGGCGCAGGACCGATCTGTGGACGTCTTTCGGCTGAAATGATGATGATGATGATGATTCCTCCGAGTTTTAAATACCTTGAGGCGAAACATTCTTAGAATTAGGTCTGGAAAAGGTCACGGTAACAATTTTAAAGCAAAGTGTTCCTTCAGGCAACGCCATTGCAGACGAATTATCACGGGATGAAGAAAGCTGAGGTTCTTTAACATTCTTTGACATTGCCTCCTATTCTTGTTTAAAGTTGAAACATTATCCCACGGGAACGCATTGCCGGTATATAAAGTATCATGTCTCAATCCAAATTTCATATAACCAAGGATGATATAGGCTGGATTGGCAGTCACCGTACTACGGATCGGCCGCGGTTTTTGTAGTTTCGATTATTAAATCTAGATGGCGCTGAAATATAGCCAGAGGTTTTTAAGGCAAAACAATAAGACTACAGGTATTTCATATCACTGCAAATGTATTATTATGCAATATTTTTGAAAAATAATACATTTGTAGTAATATGAAACATCTGTAGTCTTATTGTTTTGCCTTCAAAGCCTCTGGCTATATTTCAGCGCCATCTAGATTTAATAATCGAAACTACAAAAACCGCGGCCGATCCGTAGTATGGCGACTGCCAATCCAGTCTATATCATCCTTGATATAGGTAACTATAAGTAAATGCGTTCAACCATTATTGAGAATCGTACGGTCGGCCTCAGATAGCGCTGAACACTTTAGTAGTTTATCACTTTTCACAAACGTGACATATTTCAAACTTCACAGTATAACTGGTCACTGCGACTAAGTACTTAGTTTACGTGTTCAACGACTTCTGAGGCTGACTGATTAAAACATATTAAAAAAAATCGCATTTATAATGTTAATAATAGGTAATAGATAGGATATTTTTTGTGGTAGATACCGTCTTTGATTGCTCGTACAAAACAAACAGAGACAGAATCACAAATATCTATTACATAAAACATCAGGAACTTTATCAAAGAATAGAAAAGGCTCTAAAAGTCTAATGTAGTTTTGCACTAAGTAAGTATAAACATTTTAGGAGCCTTGAAACCTTTCCCTGATATTATAGATATTTTATAAGTGAGATTTATTCTCCCTTAAACGAAATACCTTTAGAGTTTGAAAAAGGCTTCTAATATTAATCACATGAGCGGGTAAGGGACCTAACTCGAACAACCGGGATGTATCCTGTTCCGGAGGTTCCGGAACCGCTTGTTGTAACTTGATATGCAAGTAACTGTTAATATTAAGTTCATTTTGACGCAAATTACGCCTTCCTGTTACACAAAAGGCTTCGATATCATAAATAATATAGGGGTAAGCTAAATATTTAAAGGCAGATAAGAATAGATGAACTACCTGTGTATTGGACGCCAGCGGGCAGCATGACGGGCAGCGGAGCGGGCAACCGTATTCTCTGTTCAGTGCGTGGCCGAGACGCTCGTCGCGTCGCTTCCCGCCCCGCTTTCCGCTAGCGTCTAGTTCAACAAGTTTTATATGAAGTATCTTTTTGAATCAAATATTATTTATTTTATTAGCAGTTACGTCTGCTCACCAGGAACTCTTCTGGTCATACCCAGGAGACGTGGGTTCAAGTCCCACCGGCGCACCCGGAAACTTTTTCGCTTTTAAAATCTTATCTTTTTGAATATTTTATTTTTTCAACTTCATTTTTTATTACTTTTTCGTAGTTTCAGTTTGTATTAAGTATGAAATATAGCGTCTATTTCCGCTGCCTTCCCTTCCTAGATACTCCACGACCAAGATACAAGTCGCGGAGTAGGAACGTAAAAGGTAACAAGGTTCATTGTGGTATGGACCTCCGTAAAGTAACGTCTGAATCAATCGATATGAATAACACGTAAGTTATTACCCGGGACTTGAAGTAGGAGAGAGGGAAGATTAGTCTACTCGTAATCACGGCCGCTACAATGCGACTGAAACATCGAGGTAATTTTGCAATGAATTGTTGCGTTCAAGTCCTAGTAAGTACAATATTGAAAATAGCAAAAGTTTATAAAAATATATCTATTTTATACTTTAGCTAAATACCGGCCGTTAAGAAGTCAAATGTAGAAACGATTTATTTTATTTGCATGCATGTAAAACAATGATTGTTGATTGTTGTTGTATATCTTAGGTTAATGAAATTCTATCCGTCCGTCCATCACAAAGCGTTTGCGTGTAATCTTGGCGAGAACAGAAACGCGAGCTTCACACCACGATTACAATATGGAACGATACGTTTCCAACATCAGACGATACGACACAGGATTATTTAGTCATTTACAGAGGTAATTTAAAATATCAGTCAGTAATATCAGTTTATTCACTAAGCGAGTAAGGTACTGAATACTACTTGAGTCAAGTCAAAGTCAAAGCCAGAATATATTATATTAGCCTTCCGTCCGCAGCTTCGCCCGCGATAAATTAGTTTTCCCGTAGGAAAAGGTATTTTCCCGCGGTAAAAAGTAGCCTACCGTCGCTCAGTGATAATGTAGCTTTCTAACGGCAAAAGATTTTTTGAAATCGGTCCAGTAGTTTTTAAGTTTAACAGATCTGCAATATTACATATTTAAGTAACATACATCTACAGTATTTAATTCAACTATTTTTTATTAAAATAGTATAAACGCTATTTTTAAGACCAGGGAACGCCAATGCGGATCGAAATTATTTCCAAACTACCCTGTCCATGATACAAGAGATGATACAAGAGGGTGTATTTAAGTGAACGTAAACCACATGAGTTTTGTAATATGTACTTACCCTCGGGTAATATTATACTGATTTATGGTACTGAACTGTTAAATTCGCCATGAAATTCCCTCTACGAAATAAGAACAAGCCTTGCCTTCATACAATAATGAAAGTTTTTAAAGAGTGCATTTTAGCGCGCCAAATAGTATCTGTGCCACTAAATTTACAGCAAATAAAGATTCCTCGATTCGTAGATCCCAAATTCATGCCAGTAATGCCTGTCGGTTGATCGTTCACAGGAACTGTGTATCAGTGTCCCACACTACACTCATGCGCAGACACCGTACTAGACACTGTTCGTATTTTAGCCGTGTAATGCAAAGGATATACGAGTACAGGTCGCGCGGTGGTTTAAGATCGCTCGGCAAAAGTGGAAGGGGCATGCGCGCAGTACAATTACGTCTATCTAATGTATGCGCAAATTACCCCCACCAGTTTCGCCGAGCGATCTTAAACCACCGCGTGACGTGTATGAACCCGATTTCCGTCACGAGACTAAAATACAACAGTGGCAAGTCGCTCATCAATTAAAATCCGTGACTATACAGTCGAAGGAACTGAATCACATACAGTTAGCATCAAAAGTAGCTGGTCACTTTTGTACCTTGCCACTTTACAGTCAGGTGCACATGTAATACATGATTGACAATCGTGTTATTACGACAAAGTACAAAAGTGACCAGCTACTTTTGATGCTGACCGTACCAGGGTGAACCCTTTTCATTGCAAATGTCATGTTCACATTCCATACAACTAGAAATGAAATTTCTACCCTGGTCCGCGACTCGATTTCCTTCACTGTACCTTCTGACTGTAGGTACCTTCCAATGCCGCTTGGTGTTCATTTTGAAAATGTGATGGGAATTAGGTATGTTGGACACGAGCTCTATCCGACGTATGCAAAGCGGGCGTCTCGCTGACAAGCCAGCAGCTGCAGGCATAATTTACCGCGACTTACTGCGAGCACAACTTGCACTAACTTTAATGCCATTAACACATACGGGAAAAATCATACAAGCAGCATTATTATTGCAGCGGTCGATCGATTGCTTAGACCTCGCTAGCCATGATGATCTCCTTGCGAATAAAAACTTTAATAAATTAACTGACGACTTGGTCAAGTTGGGGCGAATAAGGAGATATGAATATGATATTATGGAGAAAATACCCAACTCGACCTGTAATTTTCACGCGAGCCCAGTGCAGATTGGGAACTTCACATACTCCATTGAATTTCTTTGCAGGTGGGTGCAGTTTTAAGTACTCACGATGATTTCCATCTGGTCTGTTTGACGAACAGTGGATGTTTTTTGGCTGAAATGATGAATGAGGTACCTAATAAACCATTCTTGTTATCCGTACCAACCAATTACTGTCGCGCGATAAAACAAATAAACCCCCTCAGTATGATTATTAATACTGCACTCTCGTTAATTATTGCAATGTTTTCAATGCAAATTGAATGTGAAATGAGGGTAGGTACAACGGGCTAATTGTCGCATAAATGCATTAATTTAATACGGTTATATCCAGTTGAACGTTTGGAAGGCTAATTATTTACCTGATATAATTAAGTTTAAAGTGATAACCACTATCTAAAGTAATGTTTTATTTTTGTACCGTACCTACCTACAGTAAATTTAGCTTACTTATTACAGGTAACGCCACGAGAGTTGAGGTCACGCACACAACAACACGTCATTTAATGGGTGAAGAACAAAAAGTTGCACACTGCTAAACTACCTGTTAATAATGCAGCTTTAACAGATGTACAACTTTTTGGTCTTCACACTAATGACAGCGGGATTTTGACATTTATTCGTACCGACATATTACTTCGTTCAACAGACTCAACAGTTAATTACAAGATTGACTAAAATTTTCTTTAACCTATTTTGACCTAACCTAATAAGAGAATTTTGTTGCTTGAAACCCCTTGCGAAAGCTTTAAGCATATAAAGAATCATCATCTGAGTATGATTAAGTACCGTACCTCCAAAAACTGTATGCACAGAGATAGCTAGTAGCATGATAATGTAGACGACGTCCTTATTGCCTACATTACCATTACTGCGCCAAATGAACCGTCAAACTAAGGCTTCAACCTCAGAGGGTCATTAATCGTGGCAGGTTGTGGGCTATTATCGTACAAATTATAATAATGGAAGTTTCGAAGATGATACCATTATTATTTTTATATTAAAAGGAAGTTGAGGTGTAGAAAGTAGGCGGACCCCCATATATTTAGGTACTGCTTCTTTTAACTTTACATAACTGTAAATTAAAATTTTTGAAAACCCCCAACGCAATTTGGTCGCACATACTGTTTGAGGATAAAGTAAATTAAGTATGAAGTATCTTTTTCTATTTATTTTTTTTATTTTCTTCAACTTCATTTTTTATTACTTTTACGGTCATCCCGTGAAACCATATATTTCAAACTAAATACAAACTGAAATATAGATGCACAGAAAAAACCCCAGAAAAAAGACCAATGCTGGGAATCGAACCCAGGTCCTCAGCGTTCCGTGCTGCGTGCTTACCCCTACACCATCACTGGTCTTACTGGTCTGGTTAGACCAGTGATGGTGTAGGGGTAAGCACGCAGCACGGAACGCTGAGGACCTGGGTTCGATTCCCAGCATTGGTCTTTTTTCTGGGGTTTTTTCTGTGCATCTATATTTCAGTTTGTATTTAGTTTGAAAGATAAAGTAAATGCCTATTATGTGTCTAAGATCCCTTCCGCAGCTGACAAAAGAGCTTATAACATTGAAACGGCTGAACCAATTTTTATGAAACATGTCTAAGAACCATCGCCAAGAAACCAACTTTCAAATAAAAAGAAACCGCATCCGAATCGTTCCACCCGTTTTAGAGTTATGGTGCCACAGACAGACACACACACACATAGCGGTCAAACTTATAACACCCCTCTTTTTGTGTAGGGGGTAAAAATATATAGGGGGTAAATATAAATAAAACGGGGGTAGTTGTGTGTCGCTGTCAGTTGCGTCGAGTAGCCGCGCGACCAGGGCGTTAGCACGCAGTGCACGTTTGGCAGCCGCCGTGACGTGCGACTCCGAGAGGAAGGGCTACGGATTAGCCCGAAACATGTCGAGTTAAACTCGTTTTAAGACGTGAGTGATCCGTTTATTTTCACTATGAGTGAGTCTCACGGTAGTTTCATGTTTAAAGGGTAAAAATATGTATAAAAATGACGTTTTTTACATAAAACTGTCCCATGATTGACTTAGGAGTCACCCCTAGATAGAGATTGGTCTCACCTGATGATAATTGCAGATAAGGCCAAAGAGGTGATGTGATGGTCAATGGTTCAGTAACAGTCTATTCACTCTACCTTTAAAGAGACTTAGGTTGCATCTATCTGGAAATTTAGACAATGGGTGCGAATTCCATTCCTTAGCAGTTTTCACTAGGAAAGATGAAGCGAACCGGGCCAATAGAATACTAACCACTGTCGGAAGACGTAGTGTCAGTAGGTCTCCAAAAAAATGAAGTGACGATCTGGTTAAGGTTGCGGGAACACGTAGGATGCGGATGGCGCAGGACCGGTCCGTTTTGGAAAACCTTAACAGTGAGCGTCTTTCAGCTGAAATGATGATGATGAGGATGATCTTTACGTAGGTAATTAAGTTTAGGATACAAACGTCTTTAACACAATGAGATGTTTATAGGATTTCTCACCTACTACAAAGTTCGCTGCGAGGCAGCAAGTAAAATTTCATCATGATCGTTACATGTCGAACTGGAGAGCTACTTCGAAATTCGAAAATCCCTCTCACGCTCCTATTAAATACTCTAAGAGTGAACAAGATGCAATGATACGAAGTTCAAAAAGTAGGACTTCGTAGCTAAGTCCTGGATATTTGGGGGCTCCGAGAGCCCCATCCAAGTAAAATTGACATATTATAATTGAAATTGATTTGACGTGCACAAAGTTATCGACATTCACTTGTGTTACATATGTAAGTGGAAAAATACGGAAGTTTTCTCACATCTATACATATAAAAAGAAACATCCTGACTGATTGACTGACTCTCTCACTGACTCAATAACTGACTAACTGATAAACAGAAGGCTAATTTTTTATCTACAAACCCTAAGTAATAAAGAACAAAATCCTAAAGGCTAGCCTAACAACTAACCTGTTCTTCTAGTTCTATAAAGTCAAGTTACAACCAATGCTTCGAACAATTTAATTAACACAGCATTGTTCAGTAGGCAAATATAAAAGCAAGGAACAATCGAACACAGTTATCGGTCCCTTTCATACCTTGTTCATTATTTGATAGGAGAAATACCTGCGGCTATCGGCATTCGAATGGCAGATAACGAAGTTATTTCTCAATTGAAATAACTTAAAGCACGATGAATTTTAATAGATACCTAATGGAGCTGTCAGATTTTAAAATGTGAAGTATTATAACTAGACCGTTTAAATGAGTTAGCTAGAACTGTAATAGTTTTAAAACAAGATACACGAGTCACTCGCGTATTAGCAGTCGAAGAGTGCCCGACTTAGAAGAACGACGTTTTAGACGATCCTATAGCCTAGTTCTCTAGAACCTGACTACGAAACTTGAGGTCCTGGGTTCGATTCCCGGTCGATGCAGATATTTTTGTGTAAAATACGAATGTTTGTGCTTGAGTCTTGGATATTTAATATGTATATAAGTATTTTTATCCGTTGTCTAGTAATAACCACAGCTTCACTTAGTTTGGGACTAGGTCAATTAGTGTCAATGGTCCCATGATTTATTACTATAATTTATTATCCATAATAGTTGTGTGGAACATGTAGGAATGAGTTGGGACCAAAAAGTTAGTGCATATGAAAGATAAACTTGTTTCATCTATGTATATTATGTATAAGTAAAATAAGTACGTCCATTCCAGACTATAAACATCGCATTGCAGGGCACAGACCTCCTCTCAGAATGACAGGGTTTGGACCGTAGATCCCACGCGGGCCCAGTGCGGATTGGTAACTTCACACACACCATTGAATTTCTTCGCAGATGTGTCCAGGTTTCCTCGCGATATTTTTTTCTTCTCTGTAAAGTTTATGGCAAATTTAAAAATAAACTGAAGAGGTACTCGGGCCCGGGCTCGAACTCACGACCCTCAGTTTGAAAGTTCAAACCACTAGGCTACCACATGTGTAATAATATTTAAGTAGGTATTCAACCCACATAATAATGTCTCGTTAATTACATATCCCGCTGGGAAAGTTGTCTTTGCTGGCGTAATTACCGTTGGGATTTTGTCAGATTACATTCCCGACATTTCCAATATGCACACTAATATGAAAAATATTAAATATTCCGGGAATAATACAAATCTTATAAAGTAAAGAAAGTATGTGTTTTGGTAATGAAAAAAAGTAGTTTCTTTATAAAACTGTCATTTATTTAGGAAACAAGATATAATCACTGTATCCAAGAATATTAAAGATAACAAGAAACAGGCACAGCCTTTTGTAATAAATATTCATTTTAATATCTTACTTCTGTGACCGGCACTTTAACATCGAAAAATAATTTTCATCAAACCACTCTTACACTCTTCAAAATTCACACATTTTAACATCTGCAAATGACGCTAAGACCAAATAACACAATAACATAATAACCTAAATTAAAAATATCACAGTCTGATTAAGTCAATCTTGACCTAATTACATGTACCGATCCCGTACCCTCGCGAACATTTCCGCGCTGTCTACTTTGTTGGGGCCTTCATTTTTCCCGAAGAACGTGGTCTTGGTAGTCTTCAGGAGTCCCTTCCCTTCGTCCGCCGACTTCCTCCAGTAGACCGTCTGGACAGCGTGCCTCCCAGCGATGTAACGGGTCGCGGTTCCGATCAATTGCCTCTTATCCATCTTTGAAAGTCTTCAAACGGAATTTCAACCGAAGGTAGCCGATTACGAAAATCGAACGGAAAATTGGAATCCGGATACGATTTCGCGGCGTTCGAATCGGGATGGATTAAATTTAACTGGGAACCGTGGTGGGTTGACAGCGTAGAGTGGAATGATGTTTGGTAGCGTTTCTCCTGTTTATATACTAGCCGGCACGTGCGATAAAGTATGACTGATAAAGGATCCACAACACACGGCTTTATGTGACGTAATCATTGTTTATGTGTGCAGCTGTGTGCGTGTAAACTTTGCACTATAGCTCGCGTGCCCTTTAATGCAGAATTATTTGCTGTCTAGTCACATGGACGGTAGCTCTTGTGAGCATGTATTAGTCGTACTGAGAATTATTCACGTATTCATTTCCTTAGCTTCAATTATCGCATTTATTGTGTTAGTTGCTTTAAATCTTACTTAATGCTATAAATGCGAAAGTATGTATGGATGTATGGTTTTTTGTTACTCTTTCACGCTAAAACGGTCTGACGGATTCTGATGTAATTTGGCACACAGATATGTAACCTATGTACATACATTAACAGCAACAACAATAACAAATATATAAAACATAATCTAATCTAATATATAAAAATCTCGTGTCACGGTGTTTGTTACCGAACTCCTCCAAAACGGCTTGACCGATTATTACGAAACATTCTTGTCTGTATTCGGTAGGTCTGAGAATAGGTCGTAGGCTATATTTTATCCCCCCCCTATTCTTCGCGGACGGAGTCGCGGGCAACAGCTAGTAATAATATATAATAATAAATAAATAAATATAAAAAATAAATATTCTTTATGTATGTACATGTAGGATATTTCTATTCTGCAAAATTGCGTAGTTCCCGCAGGATAGGAATAATTATTGTAACTGTAATTATATATTATATACGTTAAAAATTACTAACGGGAGCGTTTAGTCATACTAATTCTGTAAACTACATACTTAGGTACACGAATGACCTTTTTGAAGTTTTTCACCATTACTAATAACTAAATTATTTTTTAGTAATTCAACGTTTTAATTAATCTCTTGCGTTAAGTTTCCGTAACATAAATATTCTATTATTATCGAAACCTGCTTTAAATATAAAAATAAAAGGCCTAAGTAACTGATTCATCACACACTTCAGACCTTTTGATCTAGGAAGCTGAAAATTTCATCATTGTTATTCGGCTTACGATGATGATGACGATACGGTCGTCTAACTAAACTTTTAATGTTTGTTTGTATCTGAAAAAGATAAAAAATCATGTAGGTAAAGCATGGCTCTCCGCTAGTGGCTTCGTGATATTTAATCAAACAATGTACTCACTTATTTTTTATGGTTTTATTCCGCGAAGCTTATAGCTTTTGATTAAGGTATGTAATTTAATTATGTGCACAAGAAATTGTAATAAGAGCTGCTATGTTTTATGGTCTGATTAGCAAACACATAAACTGAGACAAAAAGACGCTACATTACTTCAGGACATTTCCTCTTCCATTTGTGAATGAGACAATACATTATAAGCATACAACACTTAACTTGAAAAAACCAGCCAAGAGCGTGTCGGACACGCCCAAGGTAGGGTTCCGTAGCCATTACAAAAAAATCAAGTAATATTTTTCTTAGGATTTCGTATGTGTGCGGAATCATCCAAGTTTAGGTATGTTTTATACCTTAGGCTACTATTTACTCTTAAACTACAAATAATTTCCAAGCAATCTTAGCTGCTATAATTTTCCTAGTAAATTTGATATATTTACTACCATTCTGAATTTTTTCAAATTTTTCCACCAAACAGTTTAGATTTTAGAGGGGCGGGACGGCCGATTTTAATGAAAATTTTCACTTTAAAGTTGAATATTTCGCAAACAGATCACTGAATAGAAAAATAATGTTTGTAACCCCGCAATGGTTTTAAAAGACCTATCCAACGATACCCCACACTATAGGGTTAGCCGAGAAAAAAAAAATCACCCCCACTTTACGTCTATGAGAGGTACCCTAAAAAATTTTTTTTACTTTTTTTATTCAATCACTTTGTCGGCGTCACTGATATATATATTCATGCCAAATTACAGTTTTCTAGTACTAACAGTCTCTGAGCTTAGCCGCGGACAGACAGACAGACAGACAGACAGACGGACAGACATGGCGAAACTATAAGGGTTCCTAGTTGACTACGGAACCCTAAAAATGACCATCTGCAAAGTTCAATTCTTCTGGGCAATAATGATCTTTCCGAAAGCACTGTTAGTAGCTATAAAGATACCTATGTGTAAAAGAGCCTACCTCACATTATTTATAAACATTTTTAACTCATTACTGCTTTGTAAACGTTTGTTGAGCTTTAATAAAATTAACTAGTAGCTCTGTCTGTAAGCTATAGACCTAGCAAGTTTTTCAAAATGGCTGAAATATGATATTTTTGAGTTTTAAACCTACTGGTTCCGACAATTTAAAATTTTCCTAAAACGTAGGCCTTTTCACTTTTCATCAGGCATGATTGTGGTCAAACACAAGCCCAGATATTGTAGAAAAAAAAAATAAAAAAAATAAGTTGACAAAAACCATAATCCATAAGAAAACAACTGAACAGACATACGAACGTATTTTTGCCCGAGCTGAAACGGAGATGCCTCGCGCTCACTCGGTCAATAGGGATGTTGATTTTAGCCCTGAAAACCAGGTTAATGTTGATTAACTGCAAAATTAGATTTTTTTGTTGCTTTAAAACAAATAAATAACAAGTGTCGTCATAAGTTGCTATTGCCATTCAAACTCTATGGGAGAATTATTGTGTTTTGACAGCTCATAAAAAGTACGTCAGTTGATTGGTGGCGTCAACGTCCCTATTAAACCACAGCACATCCAACACATAAGCAACTCACCGAACAACGCCCAACCGATAGTGTCTTTCTCAACCTCGAAATTGACAGAATCGTCGATAGTATCGATGGAGCTATATTTTTAAAAATTGAATCGAATTGAACACATAAGCAGGGGAGTAATAAATATTTGTCTTGGTTAAGCTCCGGTCCCGGTGTGATATAATTCTTAGTGAAAATCCTAATTTAAAACAATAGAAAATGCAATTTTGAATTTAAATTAAGACGTGATTAACAAAATAACACCATAATTTTCAACGATAAAGTTAGCAACTTTACAAATTAAAAATAATAATGTTCAGTTTCCTTTGATGTACAGTAAAGATTATCTTCAGATACGTTAGCTAGTCTGGGTTATACAAATAAACCGCTTAGCCAAGCAAGACACAATTACAAACTAACTAACTCATAAAAAATGTCTCGAAAATGACACTTTATTTAAATAATCTTAAGCAAAAATGAACGTTCACTTAGCAACACGAGTAAATATTTGCCCACATAAATACAGCACAAAAACTGACGGTAAAATTATAGCTTGTATAATATTTGGCTAGATCTTATTGTCAACATGTTTGTTTACATTATTTAAGTGTTTGTGAGGATGTTATATCACAAACGTTTCAGCAAAGGCTGTTATCATTGGCAAATGTTTTTATGATTGTGAATAGAACATTCGAGAATCATAGTTTGATCAAAGGGATATTTGACTTTGACTTTATTTTGCAATGATATTAGCATGATTTAAACTATACTTTTGTAACAAGTTATATGGACCAGTCTCTTGAGTCATATTTAATCATCATCATCATTTCAGCCATAGGACGTCCATTGCTGGACATAGGCCTCCCTCGTTGATGCCTAATCATTACGGTTGGAAGCGACTTGCATCCACCCTGAACCTGTGGCCTTGACCAAATTGTCCGTCCATCTCGTCGGTACACGTCCCACGCTGCGCTTGCCAGTCCGTGGTCTCCATTCCAGAACTTTTGGGCCCCAACGGCCATCTGTTCTGCGTGCTATATGGCCTGCCCATTGCCATTTCAACTAGCTAATAATATTTAATACTATCTGTTAATTACCCGCGACTTCATCCGAAAATAATTCGTTTATCGCTATCCCGCGGGAACTACGCAGGTTTCTGGTACAAAAAGTATCATCATCATCATGTCAGCCGAAAGTCGTCCAACGCGTTCCCGCAACCTTAACCAGGTCGTCGCTCCATCTTGTAGGAGGCCTAGTTACTGCGTCTTCGGGTCCACGGACGCCACTCAAAAACATTTCGGCCCCATCGGCCGTCAATTCTACGAGCGACTGCCACTTAACTCTAGCGATTTTACAAGCTATGTCTGTGACTTTAGTTCTTGCTCAATACAAAAAGTACCCTATATGTTATTCCAGTTTATAAACTATCTGTGTGCCAAATTTCACGAGAATCTGTCAAACCAATTAAGGGCCGGCGCCCACTGACGGCATGGCACGGCGTGGCATTTTATTACTATCAAGTTATTTTTAATCTTATTTCAATGAGTTTAAAATTCATGTTACTTTATTGGTTATGCGTGGCATCGGCCCTCAGGACGTCGCGGCATCGTGGTATCGAAATAAAGTAACATGAATTCTAAACTCATTGAAATAAGATTCAAAATAACTTGATAGTAATAAAATGCCACGCCGTGCCATGCCGTCAGGTGGGTGCCGGCCATTAGCGTGAAAGAGTAACAAAAGTTCCATACATCTGTCTTTACAAACTTTCACGTTTATAATACTAGTAAAATATAATGTAAGTATATCAAATATTTTTTAATCAAATCCAAACATAAGGCTAACCCTAGTAGGCTGTACAGCCAAGTGTAAAAATAAACGAGCATAGGTCTTGTTCGTAAATAATGTCCCTAGCTCTTACGTCGTCGAATTAAGGTAATGGTACATAATTATGAGAAGATGAAATCGATACATACATATTTTGGCACTTGACCGTTACTCAATCAGAATCAATGGGGATGTTGACGCCACCAATCATCTGACGTACTTTTTATGAGCTGTCAAAACTCAACTTTCCCATAGAATTTGAATGGCAATAGCAACTTATGACATCACTTGTTCGCCAACTCAATTAACTGGCTATTTATTTGATTTAAAGCAACAATAAATCTAATTTTACAGTTAATCGAAAATTAATAGGGTTTTCAAGGCTAAAATAAAGCGTTTGTTTACTGGAGTCGTGTCTTTGAATTATTCTTTAATGGCGTTTACATCCCTATTGGCATTTACTCTCTTCAACAGGAGGTTATTGACTCGTTCCTATGATTCTTCTCTTTTTCCCTCCGGGTGTATTCAGCAACAACGTAACAAACGGACTCTCTATATTGTTTACTAATTGATAATAATAATGATAACTCATAGAATCATACACCGGTTTCCATTTGTCAATAGACACTTTACAAGGGACCAGGGTACTTTATTTTCCCGCTTAGGGGCTACCTAATATTCAAATACTGTAAAAAATAAATGTCATTGACTGGCTCACTAGTATCAAGCCCAAACTATGGGACCTAGAAGCAAAACAAAAACATTTTCAAAGGTTTCTTCTATGATGTAAATACTTATAAGTACAAAAAAATCAAGTCCCATTCCTTGAATCATTATAGGTAGGTAAGCATTTTTGCAAAATAATATTCAACTAATTTTGTTTGTAGAAAAAAAAAACACGGCAATTTTACTTCTTATCTGTACAAGAATTTCCACCGGTAAAAGGAACCGAACCGATAGCTCAAGTGTGGAATACCCACTTAACATCAATTTGTTACATGATTAGTGGGCTATTTATACATCTTGAAGTAGTCAATCAATGGCATGTGACGTCAATGTCAACAATTATTGATATTAGAAAAGGAAAACATCATTGATTGATTGCAGGGCGTTTTGATTTGCTCGATGTCCATACTAATGTTATAAATGTGAAAGTGTGTTTGTTTGTTTATTCTTCTTTCACGTCGAAACTTTTTTGTATGGACATAGCTGAAAGGCGGAGAGTGATATAGGCTACTTTTTACCACGGAAAAATATCTCATTCCCACGGGAAAACACGTTTTATCACTCATAATTTTGGCTATACCTATACGTCCCACTGCGCGGCTTGGGCCGTAGTTTCAACGCGGGCCCAGTAGGTGCGTACAGTTTTCCGTATGAAGCTAATAGTTAAACTTATAATGATTTTCAAATGTGATATCGTACATTAAATTCAGATGTGCGAGCCAGGGCATGAACCCACGACTACGCTACGCTACGACGACAACGATAATATAGTGTATGTACCTAGCATAACTAAAATTTTCATCATCTGACGTTCAAGTTACAAGCCTCATTCATTACTTATTTGTTGTTACAGTAAGTATGAACAATAGATCATTCTGTCTATGGATTACTTCAACCTTACGTGAGGTCACTTGATAACCGAAACCTGTGCGTCAACGATGATGAAATGTTTTGTTTATTTACATGACTGATCGATTAGTTTAGATAGTTATAGCTGAACCGTTTAAATGAGTCCTCGCCTGCGCGGTTCAGGGGCTGGGGAGGGGGGGGGGGGGGGGTATGACGACAAAGGGGGCCGGGAGAGGTGCGAGCGGCAGGCACACGAGGCGCGGACGAGGACTCATTTAAACAACAAAATCCCTTCTATCTGATAAGATACATTCATCAAATCGATGTCAGTATCAGTATAGTATAATTTTATTTTATTGAAAGCGTAAAAAACCCGTGATTACGTATAACACTTCTGTAATAATTTTCTTTTTTCTTCAGTTAAATGCACTCGCAGATGGCCAAGATACAGGCTCAGCCTACATAGTTTGGCCACTGATGGATACCCTCTAATGAAGCATTATAACTAAAAAGCGGTTTGTTGCTCTTTCATTCTAAAACGACTAAATGAATTTGTATGAAATATTGTACATAGTTTGATCTCTGGAACAACAGATAGGTTAGTACAGTCAGCTGCAGAGAAACGTGACTCCCACTGCGTACAATCTGTGGATGCAGGGAGGTCACGTTTCTCTGCAGTTGACTGTACTAACCAGATACTCCCACAGAGTTGGGACTTACGCATTGTAATGTGCAACGTAAATGAAGATCACAATGCAATTTATGTGAATATCCATCACATCAGCCTATAGACGCCCATTAACGACCGCTTTAGCCTAGTTGGTAGTGACCCTGCCTACGAAGCAAGAGGTCCTGGGTTCGAATCCCGGTAAGGGCATTTATTTGTGTGATGAGCACGAATATTTGTTCCTGAGATATGGATGTTTTCTATGTATTTAAGTATTTATTTATCTATATAAGTATGTTTATAGTCGTCTAGTACCCATAGTACAAGCTTTGCTTAGTTTGGGACTAGGTCGATTTGTGTAAGATGGTCCCCTAATATTTATTTATTATTATTTATTTATTGCTGGACAAAGATCTCCCCCTTAGAGTTCCCCAACGACTGGTCCTGAGGTGCCTGATCCTGTTATTCCTGCGACCTTAACCAGATCGTTGGTCCATCTTGTTTGGGGCCTTCCCACGCTACGCCGCTCTAGAACCTTACTATCCCATCGGCAGAGGATACGATGCGAACCATTTCTCCATACAAATGTAGTCCCCTGTTTCCTCCCTAGAAAACGGTTTTAGAGCCAACATTTTTTTACCTTAAACTCTATATCTATCATATTCATGCCCCCTATGATTTGTTTTCTTCAATATTACAACTATCACAAGAAGTAGAAGCCTCCAAAAACTATGAAAATTGCCTAATTTCAACGTCATTTTCAGATACTCATCAAAAAAAATTACTCATTTTAACAATAGGTATAACAAAAACATAAGGGCATAGCTAAAGCCTTCTTCTCCTTATTTTTGAAAAAAAAATATTACTGGTTAAAGTAATGAGGAGAAAATAGGGGAGTACGGAATGTTGTTTTCGTAAATTTTTTGTACTTATATTAATGGGCTGAGCTAACAGTTGTCCTTTTCTTGCTGTACTGATGTGGAGGGGTTAGAGCGAGACAGCGATATCTAATTTGATTAAAATAGCTATTTTACAAAAGTCTCTCAGGCATCGTATCCTCTTAAAATTCAATTCACATGGGAATTCAATAAAATGCTAGGTTTTCAAGTCAATTGCCAGAGCTATAATAATAATAATTGAAATGATCCACAGGAACGAAGCCGATTATAAAAACTACTACAAAATAGGCAGGTCCCTAAGAGACACTTTTATTTGAAACTGAAAGTGAAACTCAATGCACTCGAACGCGTCATAAACATCGTACTTAACAGGCACTTAAGAGTAGATAAATTAATATTCTATTTTCCCCACATTTCCCTCAAGTGCTTCTTGATGTCATTGTTGTTAATTAATTTTTCTCAAACATGCAATGAAATATTGATGCTGTGTTCCTTATAATAGGCTGCGTGTGGCTAGACGAGATAATTGGCTAAGTAAAGTTTTTTGAACAGGTGCTAATTATATTTTTTTTCGACAGTGGTCGATTTCAACACCAAGAAACCTGCAGCTGTTTTATTTTTATCTCCTTTTATTTATTGGAAATATTTTTTTAAGTGTTCGAGATGACAGTTGTGAGATTTTATGGCTGACAAGCGGTTCGTGCTCAGTACTAAGAATAAATAGGAAAAAAACGAAGTCAACTGTCGCTTCTGTCAATGTCAAATGAAATCTAACCGTTTGCGTTTCGTTTGCTTTGCGTTGTCCAAGAAGCAGTTCCAAAATAGTGATCGAAAATATTCAATCGTGATTCAATTATCGTGCATGCGTGCGTGATTCAATTATCGGGCCGTGGAGAAATGCGGTAAAATAGAAAGTCCGGATTTTATGCGGAGGTCGATAAAAATAGTCCAAAAATCATACTGAGCACACCAAAACGTAAAGCAAACGAAACGCAAACGATTTGACATTGACAGAAGTGACAGTTCACTTCGGTTTTTTTTTCTGTTTCTACTAAGTACTGAGCACAAACGGCTTGTCAGCCATAAAATCTCACAAATGTCATCTCGAACACTTAAAAAAATGTTTCCAGTAAACAATAGGAGATCAAAATAAAACAGCTGCAGTTTTTCGATCTGCAGAACGCCGACTGTCGAAAAAAATATAATTAGCACCTCTTCAAAAAACTTTACTTAGCCAATTGGATTTCATAAAAAATTAAGCATGCAAAAGTTCTTTTTAATTTCCATTCCACATAAATTTGAGACACACAGCATCATAACATTCACCCATAAAAAAAAACTATAAGCAATATTTGGTTTTTGATTCATTATTTATTTTATTATTTACATATTTATTCATTTATTTCAAACATGTAGTTCATATCAGGTTAGTAACTATTTTACTTAAATACTATGTTAGTAAATAATGGTATATATAATATGATCATTCTGTTACGCTTTTATCTCTGTTTTCTATTAAATTCGAGTTGGAAATAGAACAAAATAAATATTAGTAGTGGTAATATCGATACCGTAGTTCACACTCATACTAATTACAATAAACTGCACACACAAATTAGCACTGTATTGTCTTAATTTTGTGCAGTTCATTGTAATTACTATGAGTGTGAACTAAGGTATCGAAATGATGATGATCCGATCCGGCCGGTTTCAACCATGGCAACAGCTTCAACTCCGTTAATGTCAATCATGCGCTCGCAAATACATTAATATATACCCATTTTAACCAGGTACAATCCATGCATGTTGACTCCTGTGCAATTTACTCTATAAACACCGACTAGGAACAGTACGCTCTATGGTTCAAGAATCACAGTCAACCGACTTAATTGCAAACTTACTCGCACTGAATAGACGTCAATATTTGTCCCGAATATTCGCTTGTGCTAACACACTACCTGGCATCATGATATACGTCATATTATCTGTGTAATTAGTGTAGTGTAGTGTCCTTATAAAGGACATGCATAAAATTTGAGATTTTGGAATTTGACAGGTATCACGTCAAAGTTTGTTTAAGAAACTGGCTTGTCAAAGAGAATTTAGGCTCATACATGGTTCATAGATAAAACCATGTACTTATAGGATGACAATAATTTTAATCAAAAAATGATTTTACAAATAATCATTATTAAAAAAATTGACGTTTTGTTTTACGTAATTACGACTTAAACGTGATCGCCACCAAAATATTGATCTAAAATTTTTTTATTTTTTTTACATTAGGGGACAATCTTACACAAATCGACCTAGTCCCGAACTAAGCAAAGCCTGTACTATGGGTACTAGACGACGATAAACATACTTATATAGATAAATAAATACTTAAATACATAGAAAACATCCATAACTCAGGAACAAATATTCGTGCTCATCACACAAATAATAATATATGTGTGTACTTGTGTGTATTCTTTGTAAGTATGGGTATTGTTTATGTTTTGTTAGTTTGGGTTTATTTTTGATTTCGGCTCTTTTTTTTTACTCAGCTTTGTATGCCTACTCATGTCTCTAATGTCCTGTCAATCGTTCTAAGGTTAACTGGAAGAGATCCCTTTAAGGGATAAGTTCGCCTTTGTACATCTGTATCTCTTGTTAACTAGTTATTTTCATGTTTTATGTACAATAAAGAGTTTTACATACATACATACATACAAATAAATGCCCTTACCGGGATTCGAACCCAGGACCTCTTGCTTCGTAGGCAGGGTCACTACCAACTAGGCTAAAGCGGTCGTTAACTGGTTCCTGATCACCGATTAAAAATCATCGTGTATACGTCAGGCAGACAGGGCACATCGAACGGGACTGGGCTAGTGCGGATTGGGAACTTCACACACAACATTGAATTTCTTCGCAGGCGTGTGCAAGTTACTTCACGATGTTTTCCTTCACTGTAATTTCTTATACCTTGTACAAAGCCCGTTCAGATCTCTTGCTAATCCTGCGGTTAAGCAGCAGTGGTTTTGCTGCTGTGGAATATGACAGCCGGTGAAATTACCGACGCACGAGGTATTTCCTCTCAGTTGTTTAGGCTGTCAACGTTTCCGCAATCTTCTAGTGTCGCAGGTGTCTATGGGTCAGATGGTGCTCACTTGTATCTAGGTGACCCATTTCTTCGTTTAGCACCAGAGGTCTAAATTATTAAACAAAATTTGAACCGACTCCAAAATACCATGAAATATTTCTACTGACCTGTTTGAGGTCGGTGACTCAGCAGGAGCCAGCAGGAGTGATAAAAAAGCCCAATAGATACTATATAGGTAAGGTAGATAGATGACTAGGTCCACCCCTGCTGCCTTGTGTTAAGACACCCGCTGCCAATATATTAGTAGAATGTTATTTTCGTGGTTTTCTGTAGTCGGTTCAATTTATTTTGTCTTGAAGTCGGTAAAAATGGATAGTACGTAGATAAATAGGTACACATCCAACGTAGAGGTATGTTTATTCTTTTCTATGATAATAATAAAGATAAAATTTACATCTTCACAATATTATTTGCTACAATAACTGCGCATTTTGTCTAAGTACATAATGTTGAGTTCACTGATATACCTATGGATACTTCCGCGTTAATAATCAAATACCTACTAAGGAATTGTTATTTGTTTGTACTTTTATCTTAATCTGTCATAATCTGACGAATAAGCAAAAAAAATAACGTGGAACAAAATAGTATTAGTACTAATGCTGATAAAATGTCTAATCTTGACTAGACGTATCGCTTTAACGTTTAAATTTACTTCCATCGGCAAATCAGAAATCATTATCAGAGTGATAGGAATAAAACATAATCATAGCAAATAGAGTTAATTGCAGACGCATCGTTTTAGGTAAATTCCGAGCATTCACTCGTTATTGTAGTGCCCTTTTATTAAGTTCTTTGAAAAACATTTTTTTTTTTTAATTTTGTTTTAGCTAGTCTGCTTCAGTGTTGCTAGGCAAAGGCCTCTCCTATCCTACTCCACTCTCGCCTAGCAAACGCGAGCTCCCGCCGTCCCAAGTATTCATTCCATCACGGCTTTGATCTGTCTCTATTACGATATCCATCGGATTCATTCCATGGTAACTTCGGTCCAACTTTCTGGGTTCATTTCATAAATATGTCCAGCTCAATCCCACTTCATTTTGGCCGTCTTTACGCTCACATCAGCAATTCGAGTTTATGAGCGCTGCTCAGTGTTTTCTAAGTAAAAGAATACTTTTCATTGTGTGTTAATCCGGTCGGTTCTTAGGACACCAAGACTAAAGTACTTCGCTCCATTGCTCGCTGGCAAATCATGAGTTCGGACTTTAGAGCTTCTGTAAATGACCACGTCTGCGCGCCGTACGTTAAGACAGGAACCAATTTATCTGAAAAAATAAGTTATTGATAATAATACAGTAATCAAAATCAATCATAACTAAACTTAAAACTTCAAAGTTATGAACTCATTCATTCATATGTTTATTTTAAACGATAAAAAAGATCTCATTATTACTAGTAGATATGCACAAAGAAAAAACTAAATTATTAGGAAGCAGTATTAGATATTTCATTTTTTATTAGGAAGTTACGTAAATTTCAACTCTACGAAGCTTCATTCATAGTCGAATCCTCATTGAGTCATCCACCTTGAATGCAGGTTGAACGAATAATTTATTCGGTCTAATTGGATAACACACTCGAATATAAACTCTATAAGAGCGCAGGAACGTTGATTATTAATTGAGATGACATAATACACAGAACTCGCGGAATATTTGTGATGCAGTCAGACGGCATGTGGAATTTTCATATTAGGAATTCTACTTGTACCTACTTAGAATTGTAAAGGCATAATTCAGTTATGCTCGTTAAGTAAACAATAATATTATTGTTATGGTCCCCAGTCTATTTACTGGCATGTGTTTGTAACTGTTGTGTACTAACAGACCATGCACGTAGAGTTAAAAGAAAAGAAAATTAGGAAAGCTGTAAATAAATTGACTGACACAAATTCCATTTAGGTGTAAAAAAAAATACAAAAAATAATAAAAAAATCATGGCTCAAATAGGAATTAGATGCTGAGTTGCACAACGACTTTAGTAATTCACTGATTTATTTATGTATAACTACCTATCATAAACTAAAAACACTAAAAGTAACTAAGGTACACTAAAAAAGAAAAAAAATACTAATAATAACTTAAACATAATTATGAAAAGAAGTCCCCGCCGAGTTTAGACCTGCAAGAAAAAACGTGCAAGTTGGATTGCATTGCGAGGCAGTAAGGCGAACGAGATTGAGGTGGTCAATCAAAAGTCGCAATGTAATGCAACTTGCACGGTTTTTCTTGCAAGTCTAAACTCGGCTTTAGGCAAGGTTCAGGAGATACTGGCAGCATTCCCTTTTTGAATAGCTAGGTAAATTCTTTGTCTGAGGTGGCTGCCAGTTCTTCGGTCTCTTATGACATCAGCTACAGTAAAATTACATAAAGTTTACCACTGACAGATGGTTTGCCTTCATTTCATATTCAACTTTAACGACCTACAAATAAAGCCAATTTTAGAATACTGTTACCCACGTTTGCAGATTTTGTAATAGCTACTTTATTTGTATGGTGTTAAAGTTGGAAATGAAATGAAGGCAAGCCATCTGTCAGTAGTAAACTAAAAGTAAACGTATTGTAATTTGTAACCTATTTGCTACTTTTTTATCATAGCGCCTATAGCTCTAGGACCCCACGGACCAAGGGTCTCAACACCGAATGGAGCAAAGCTCTCGATCCAAAGTCTGTAGATTGGTATTGTATGTGAATCACTATACGTGTGTTATTCCGTTATAAAGTGTTTATTAGTAAAACGTCATAGCATACTAGTATATGACAGTCAAGGAAACTGAGTCGCTTACCAGGATGGCACCTTTTTGTTCCAAATTTCATGTTGAAATTCCCTACATCTGCCAAAGAAATCATAGGAAAATTGACTATAAAGAGGTTTCACCCTGATACACGATTTAGTTTCCTCGGCTGTATAGTCAAAGAAACTACATGACATACTTCGATTGAAACTTTTCACTGCAAATTTCATGTTGACATTTTATATACATACATCTTACCCTGATACATGACTCAGTTTACTCAACTGTAGTAGGTATGCCTAATGTCAACCACGCAAGATAGCACGTTAAAGCTAGGTCATTTCTCCACACATTCATAAATACACACAAATTGAGTTCAATTATCTCAAAGCCATCTGCGCGAGTAAACACGATTCCACAAAACTGTTTACTTCTGCAAGTCTGGACGAGATAACTTATTACGTAATAAGTAAACAGTGACAACATGATTTTCAAATTTTAAGACGCAAGTTATAAAAAGCAATTGGGACCTTTTTACAAGCTTTTATTTATCTTGCAACGTTTGTTTAAAGGTATTGTTTTACATACAATCACGCCTACTTTCCTGCGTAGGGGTAGGCAGACACTATTTCTTTTCATCAATCATATTTGTTTCAACCAACCCTGACATATATATGTATATCGCTTCCCCAACACGCATTAGTCTTTTCAAACATGGCCGCCGGTGTCGGGTACTCTTGACCTGATTTTTCATTAAGACATCCCCAATCTGATCATGGACATTCCTTCCTTCCAACTTTGCCATCAGCACTCGCCTTATATATCTCTTTCGTAATTATTCCTTCGTCCATATTCTCCTAATTCCCGAACCAACTTAACATTCCTTTCTCTAATACAAGGCTACTCTCTCTCGACTTTCTCTGTACCTACTCGTACTGTATACACTGTGTCTTTTTTTAATTTCGTTTACTTTAAGGTAAAATAAAGCTAACTTCTTCAAAACACTAGTTTGGGGGTAGTTACAATAGAGAGATCTCTCTCCAAGCAGATTTTATGCCTGGGGACCGAAGTCCAATGGATGAAAGTTGGAAGTTGTATTTATGCAGCCGAGTTGAGAAACTTCGATAGCGTGATGTAGGATTGTAGAAATTAGTTCCTTATGTGACGACTAGATGGCGCTAGTAGTCGCTACATCAGCCCCCCTTTTAGACCGGAGGTCGATACGAATTGCAGTGGAGTGCAGTCTGTGCGTCATGTGGGCGCTTGCAAGGGCCAGTCGCTCAGAGCCTCGTTGGCGAGCATTGTTGTTCCTCTGCTACTTGTAGATGACTGCCTGTCGCGTGATTGCTCGGAGCCTTGTTGGCGAGCGTTGGTTGATTGATTGGCAAGTGGAAGTAGTGGGAGGAGGATTTGCGAACTGTAGACACCAGGCAGATAATAGATACATGCTAATGGTGCACAGTGCGGTGAGTATGGCTTGCTGTGAGACTGCGTCATCGTCTTGTGTGTCTGAAGGAAGCGATTTTGCCCAATGTCGTGGGTCACCAATTTGGGGGTGTTAACCATAGAGAGATCTCTCTCCAGGCAGATGTTATGCCTGGGGACCGAAGTCCAATGGATGACAGTTGAAAGTTGTATTTATGCAGCCGAGTTGAGAAACTTCGATAGCGAGATGTAGGATTGTAGGAATTAGTTCCTTATGTGACGACTAGATGGCGCTAGTAGTCGCTACACTAGTAACATACCTTACCATTTAAAAGATAATTAACTATTAAATTTAATGAGTTATGCGTGGCTGAGATTCTGAGATCAGTGTATGACGATCTCAACGAAGGATTTTAAAGATACTGGGCTACCTTGCACCGGTCTCAACCTAACCTAATTCCTCACCTATATTGTAATAGATTTTTCCCTTCGTCCGCGCGAAAAATTTAATTTATGATCAATTCCCGATCTCTCATCATCATCATCCCAGCCTATATTCTTCCCACTGCAGGGATCAGGCCTCCTCTTAGAATGAGAGGGCTTGGGCCGTAGTTCAGATGCGGGCCCATTACGGATTGGGAACTTCACATACACCATTGAATTTCTTAGCAGGTGTA
This sequence comes from Archips crataeganus, assembly GCA_947859365.1. Taxonomy (NCBI): domain Eukaryota; kingdom Metazoa; phylum Arthropoda; class Insecta; order Lepidoptera; family Tortricidae; genus Archips; species Archips crataeganus. The sequence goes on along the minus strand of OX402056.1, from coordinate 16,195,099 downwards.
TGCAGGTTTCCTCACGATGTTTTCCTTAACCGTAAAACTTATGGTAAATTACAAATGTAATTTCGCACATAAATTCCGAAAAACTCACAGGTGCGAGCCCGGACTCGAACCCACGACCGTTTGCTTGAGAGACCATTATAGGTCAAGCCACTAGGCCACACGGCTTTTTCCCGATCTCTATCCAGCAGGAAATTACAAGAAATCCCTTTTTACTGCACCTCTATGATCCTAAAGCAATGGTTACTGAAATAGGGTCCCATTGAATCAAATATTATAAATCCCGTTATTTCCTCATCCCGTGAGATTTTCCAAAAATCCTAAAATTATTTTTTTACTGTAATCATCTACTTGCATGCCAAATTTCAAGTCTCTAATAATTATAGTTACGGAGATAGGACCATTTTTAAAGCGAAAATATAAATCCAATTTATTCCCTATCCCGTGGGAATTTCAAAAAATTCCTTCTTAGCGGATGCCTACGTTATAATAGCTATCTGAGTGCCAAATTTCAGCACAATCCGTTCAGTGATTTGAGCTTTCCGTTGACTGATAGATCAGTCAATTAACGATTGCCTTTTATATCATTATCATCATCATCATCCCAGCATAATATATTATTTTTTAAATAAAAAGTCATGTTTCTCATTTTATCAAGTTACGACAGATAAAGTTTTTTGACGTGACAACGTCTAATAAATCGATGAACGCCGGCTGCATACACGAAAAAGGATGACGCAATGTAACGTACATCTTCGTACAGCGTACATGTACGTACATACATACGTACATATACCTATAGAGCAGCGAACATGTACAAGAGAGAGCGGCGAACGCCAGGATGTACAATTTTTGTTTTTTGAATGTTTTTAATGGGGGGTGCAGGGGGACGTTTAGGGGGGATGCGGGGGTCTCAAAGGGGGGTGAAAATTTCATTGATTTTGCCGTAGGATGCACCGTTTTCAAGATATTTGACAAAACACCGGTTCTCGTCCGATCACCGAGGTTAAGCAACGTCGGCCGCGGTCAGTACTTGGATGGGTGACCGCCTGGTTTCATTTTTGTTTTTTGAACGTTTTGTTATGACGTTGTCACGTTAAACTATCGTCCGTAAACCGACTTTACAGACAACCGGTTTTTTCTAATACCGATCTTTGCTTTTAGTAAACTTCCCAGTCCTAAGACTTAAACAAGATACAAAAAACTTTTTAACAAAAAATTAAACCGCCGAAAAAACTGAAAAGCAAAAAATAATACCTTTTTTGTTTGACTTTAATCTAGGTACCAGTTTGAAGTCGGTGCCTCAGCACTTAGCCAGGAGGAGTGGACCTATAATAGTCTACCTGATTGGCTTCTATCACTCCTCCTGGCTCGTGCTGAGGCACCGACTTCAAACTGGTACCTAGATTAAGGTCAAACAAAAAAGGTATTATTTTTTGCTTTTCAGTTTTTTCGGCGGTTTAATTTTTTGTTAAAAAGTTTTTATTTTATACTTTTTTTCCATCCTTGGGGTAATTTTTTTTCCAAATTTATAATACCAACTTCAAGGTATACCCTATCTATCCAATAAAAAAGAATTATGAAAATCAGACTACTCTGTAAAAAGTTAGTCAATCATCCCCTGTTTTCCTACCCTTAGGGTAGGAATATTATTTCCAAATTTAAATGGGATCACCCTTGGGGTATACGCTTTCCAATAAAAAAAGAATCATCAAAATCCGACTACTCTGTAATAAGTTATGCGTGGTCATATAGTACAATCAGTAACTGAACAATCAATCATCCCCTGTTTTTCTACCCTTAGGGTAGGAATATTATCTCCAAATTTAAATGGGACCACCCTCGGGGTAAACGCTTTCCAATAAAAAAAGAATCATCAAAATCGGACTACTCTGTAAAAAGTTATGCGTAATCATACATAAAAAAAAATATATATATATATATACACGTCGAATTGAGAACCTCCTCCTTTTGTTTTCGTCGGTTGAAAATAAACAAATATGAAGAGTTATTGCTGTGTGTAGGTACTCATAACTCTAATTTGTGTCTTCGCAAATACTGAGCAGTCTTCAAATGAAATCATTTGCTGAACAAATAGGGTGCTTGTTTGTCACCGCTTATACTACCAATTAAATCACGCTTTAAGGGTTCCGTAGTCCTTAAACATGAAACTACCGTGAGACTCTCTCATAGTGAAAGTATACGGATTACTTACGTCTTAAAACGAGTTACGTTTTAACACGCAGCTATGACGTGTGGCTCCAGGAGGAAAGGCTACGGATTAGCCCGAAACATATCGAGTTAAACTCGTTTTAAGACGTGAGTAATCCGTATCCTTTCACTGTTCTGTAGTCCTCCCTAGTAGCAATAGTCCGGTTGGTAGTCCGGTTGACCGAACTAATGCAACTTTTCAATAGCATTACTTCGGTTGAAATATATCTAGTACCGAACTACCGATACTCTTCAGAGCAACAGTTACTACTGCTACTTAAAAATTGCACTATTTCCACTATTTCGGTCAACCGGACTAAAAACCGGACTACTGCTAATAGGGGCGAGTCCTACTAAAAACCGTTATAGTTTTACCAAGTCCGTTCGTCAATCCATCCGTCCCTTCTTCTATCCGTCCGACCCTCCATCCGTCTGTACGTCGCTTTATTCATCCACCCGTCCGTCCGTCTGTCTGTCTGTCTTATGACTATTATTTGTCGCATGTTAGTACGGAACCCTACACTGCTGCTGTCCGACTCGCACTTGGCCAGTTTTTGTTTAATCTCACCACGCTTTAACTATATGTTTGGCATGTAAACAGTGCGTGGCAGATCACTTTCAAGTAATCAGGATTTACCTGACTACTCACGTGTTGGATGATATCATTTGCCGCATCGAGCAATAAACTATAATATATCTACGATGTTAATAAATATATAATCTGCGACAGTGTTTCCATGCAAATACCGTTTTATGTCAATTTTTGTAAATATGTACAAATAAATAAAATAATATTTATAAATATAATATTGTTGAATGTCAGCTTTATTTTATTACTAGCTTTTGCCCGCGACTTCGTACGCGAAGACAATAACGTTAGTTGTTTGGATGAAAATTGGCACACAGGTAGTTTATTACATGGATTAACACATAGGATAATGCCAGGAAAATGAAAAGTTCCCGTGGAATAGGAATAAGTGAATTCTATAACCGCTAAGCCGTGGTGCCCTAGTGGTCAGACCTATGGACTCTTAAGCAAAGGGTCGTGAGTTTGAGCCCAGGCTTGCACCTCTGAGTTTTTCCGAATTCATGTGGTAAATTACGTTTGAAGTTTACCATGAGCTTTATATTGAAGGAAAACATCGCGAGGAAAGCTGTACACACCTGAGAAGAAATTCAATGGTGGGTGTGAAGTTCCCAAATCTTACTGCCCAAGTCCTCTCGTTCTGGGAGGAGGCCTGTGCCTGATTGAAACAGGCTTTTTTTTTATCCCGGAAAGTGCAAAGTAAAGTTTCCGCGGGATAGAAATTCCTTTTTGGACCTTTTTTGAAAATCAGAGACATCGTAGCTTTTTATTATTAGTAAATCATTTTAACAATCAGCCCTTATATTCAATTCACTTATTTCTATCCCGTGGGAATTTAGTATTTTCCCGTAGAAAAGTAACCTGTGTCAATCAGGGATACTGTAGCATGAAAGAATTTTTTAAATGAGCCACAAATTTGGATTGACTTACTTCTATCCTGCGGGAATTTTGCATTTTCCCGAAGAAGAGTAGTCTATACCAATCAGTAATAGTGTAGCTTTCTATTGGTGAAAGAATTTTCAAAATCAGCCCCGAAGTTGAATTCAGTTTTTTCTATCCCGTGGGAATTTTGCATTTTCCTGAAGAAAAAGTAGCCTATGTCAATTGGGGATAGTCATATCATATCATATGAAAGAATTTTTAAAATCAGTGCCGATGTTGAATTTACTTATTTCTATCCCGCGGGAATATTTTATTATCCCGGAAAAAGTACCCTATGTAAATAAGGGATACTGTAGTTTACTATTGGTAAAAGAATTTTTTAAATCAGCTCCGAAGTTGAATTCACTTGTTTCTATCCCACGGGAATTTTCATTTTCCCGAAGAAGAGTAGTCTTTACCAATCAGGAATAGTTGTAGCTTTCTATTGTTGAAAGAATTTTCAAAATCAGCCCCGAAGTTGAATTCAGTTTTTTCTTTCCCGTGGGAATTTTGTATTTACCCGAAAAAAAGTAGCTTTTGTTAATCGGGGATATTCATATCACATAATATGTAAGAATTATTAAAAACAGCTACGAAATTGAAATAATTTATTTCTATCCCGTGGGAATTTTGAATTTTCCCGCATAAAAAGTAACTTATGTCAATCAAGAACAGTGTAACTTTCTAATGGTGAAAAAAATTTTAAAATTGGCTCAATAGTTTCAGAGATTCTGCTATAAACAAAAAAAACAAAGAAAGTTTGGGAATTTCGAAAGATATATACTGTGGTGGGTTTTTTTGTAGGACTATTTAAGATAAACATTACCATCATACATTACATACGTGTAACTCTAGCGGTTTTGGCATTCCTGCGAAGAATTCGTTTATCGCTATCCCTCGGGAACTATGCAATTTTCCGGGATAAAAAGTATCCTATATGTTAATCCGGATTATAAACTATCTGTGTGCCAAATTTCATCAGAATCCGTCAAACTGTTTTAGCGTGAAAGAGTAACAAACATCCATCCATACATACATACATACATTCTTACAAACTTTCGCGTTTATAATATTAGTAGGATATCCATTTAATTTATTTTCTTCTTCACACCTTCGCAACATTTACATTGTTCCTGGGTAACTTTGAATAAAGTGCCATATTGTTAATATCGTAGTACTTGTAGTACTTAATTTAAGGAACATATCGACGGTTAAAAGGCGATTCCAATCTATACTTAATATTATAAAGAGGAAAGATTTGATTGTTTGTTTGTTTGTTTGCATTGAATAGGCTCTGACCGAAACTACTGGACCGATTTCAAAAAATCTTTTGCCGTTAGAAAGCTACATTATCACTGACTGTCTTAGGCTACTTTTTACCGCGGGAAAATACCTTTTCCTACGGGAAAATTAATTTATCGCGGGCGAAGCTGCGGACGGAAGGCTAGTTAGGTATAACTTCAATATCGCCCAGGATGGCGCTTGAATCAAGTCGCTTCAACCGTCGATGTTCTTATAATGGTTGCCATTCCTAAATACTGCCTGTCACCAACAGGGAGAATGTTGAAGCTGTACATACTTATTATGAGCATCATCACGAAATTTACTGTAACACGAGTAAAACGGTGTTATTTAATTAACATTAATAAATAGGTATATTTAATTAACATGTTGTTGCAAACGGCAATGTTTTTGCTTGACCGGCCATATCTGGTTATAAAACTTTATCATTATTTGTTTAAAAACCAACTGTACGTAAAATAAGATTACGTGACAAAACAACAGTTCCGGATGTTAACAGTTGTTTTCAAAACAAAATTATTTGAACCCAGCAGAATTTCGTTACGACAACAGTTAATTTATCGTAACCAGTACATTGCACTGTACTTATTAAACATATACGTATGTAATTATAGTTTCCATTCAACCCACAACCCTTGAAATTGTATCAATGACCGTGATTGACGTTTAAGTGTCCTAAATTATGTCAAAACATTAGTGTTATAAAAAAATATGGGTCTCTCCATTGGAGGAAAATTTTGCCAGTATCAAGTAAAATACGGTTTTAAAACATCACGGCCATTGGTCGGTAAAACAATTAAATAAATCCCCTCCTGTGTCGAGTCAGCCATCGACCAATGAATATCCACACCTAATTGGTCAGGAAATCATTGATTGATCTCCAGGGTGTACCGGCCCAAGTACTGCTCTTCCCAGGTGGAAACATTTTACATTTTCCAGGCATAGACGACACAAAAATGGATCCTAGTATAGTTATCTTAATAAATAATCATTATTATTCTTATTGGTACGATTTTCCGATCGCCGGTCCATTGACCCGGACCATCGGACATTTGAAAGGCATTCATGGAGCCGAAGTCAACATGAGGTTGCAACTATGGCGGTCCATCCCCTAATACTTACACCACGAGAATGTGCTAGCGGACAGCCCTCCACAGTTACCAAGCTATTGCCAGGTGGGAAGTGACAGACATGGAATGGCCTAATGTTGGGATGCTATAGGCAGGATCACCGGATTATGGAGGGACATGATGGACTACCATTTCAATATCTCATGAACTGAACTTTTGGTAGGCAGTGTCTCTTAAATTAACCCCTTAAATTGTTGCCCTGCAACTAAAAATGGAATAAGTAATGGATGCGCAATTTTCCTGAGTAAAAACTATCCTCATCATCATCATCATCTCATCGGTTTTCTACCTATGTCCGATATAGATTTTGAAACCACCCTACCGATATGCTCTGTATTGGTTTCATTTGAAAGCCAATAATGCGAAAATGGTTTCAGACTAATAAAACATGCATTAGGCACAATAGGTCCATTTATGAGTCGATTGCGAAGTCGCGGGCTAAAGCTAGTATGTTATGTCTTCATTTACCATCAGGCTTGATGGTGGCCAAGCGCAATTCTTTTAAGGGTCCGTACCCATTTGGTAAAAACGGAAACCCTATTACTGAGGCTCCGCTGTCCGTCCGTCCGTCCGTCCGTCTGTCACCAGGCTGTATCTCAGGAACCGTGATAGCTAGAGAGTTGAAATATTCACAGATGATGTATTCCGGTTGCCGCTATAACAACAAATACTAAAAAATGGAATTAAATAAATATTTAAGGGGGCTCCCATACAACAAACATGATTTTATTGCTCGTTTTTGCTCGATATTGATAACGGCAACAGGTAGACACTTGAAATATTCACAGAATATTTAATTATTATATTGACTTTAAAAATAAATCATTAAATTAAAATAAAAAAATATTTTAGAAGGGCTCCCGTACAGCAAACGTGATTTTTATAAATAATTGTACGGAACCCTTTGTGCGCGAGCCCGACTCGCACTTGGCCGGTTTTTTTGCATAGGCTAAGTTCCAACAAGTACGAGTTTCATCGTGTACATCTCCGTAGCCCGTTATTTTGCAAAACAAACAAAAAGCTGGACATAGGTGTTATCACAGTCTTATTCATGTAACTATACAGTCGGCGCGTAAACAAACACAGCGTAGTATGTAGTTATATCGTATGTAAACAGTTAAACATTGCACCGTAGTATTCCATGGCTCATATCAAGCACTAGCACGCTGATGGGACGTGACTTATTGTTGTGTGAGTGATGTCATCGCGTTATTTGAATGTAGAACGTGTTGCCTGTTCATAAGGTATAGATAGTAAAAAACAGTGTTAGTACAAGCCCTACTGGGAGCACTCTTCAGTCCACGTTGAAGGGCACGTGGTGATATAAGAGAACTATAATTAATTCTGCTCACGTGTATGCGCGGATTATCAATGCATCACGTGAATAATTTTAATGTTCATGTCCGCAATCGAACAAGTTAGGGTGTTTGTGCACAACAAGACCGGACCGGAAAATTCCGGTCCGGAATGGGGAAAAGTGTCCGATTTTTTTACGATGCGATATGGAAAACTCTTTATTGTACATAAAAACAAATGAAAATCACCAACACCACCAAGGGTTGGTTGTGGGTAAATCGGACACTTTTGTAGATTTTTCCCCATTCCGGACCGGAATTTTCCGGTCCGGTCTTGTAAGTTCACAAACGCCCTTAGTCAGCAATACCAGGGATTGTAGATGCGTTACCCAAAAAGCTAATCTAAAGAAATTATATTTATTTATTTATTTATTTATTTATTCATCAATAAAAATTACAGCATTACAGTATAACACCAATGCGCTGTAAAATTAAAAAAAAATACAAATATATGATTTAATTCCTCCTTCTCCATTCCTCCTGCCGCCCACGTCAAATTTTGTTCAATGAAATTTAAACTTTTTCACTAATGAGTTGAGTTCAATGTCACATTAGAATAAGTCCTAGTAATAGGACATCGGACCTCAGGAGGTTATACCAACGGACATAATAGGCGGAGAGAGCTTCTTCACCCTCACGTGGTTATTCATTGGCCCGCATAAAGCAGTTTGTTTCATCTTTCCCAATACGAACTGCCAAGGAATTAATTTCGGTCCGATCGTCTGCGTTTCCAAATAGATACAACCTAGTGGTATTCAAAGCTAAAGTGAATAGCCTGTTATTGTACCTGTGAAATACACCTTTGGCCTTTACAAGTTAAGTATGAAGTATCTTTTTCTATTTATTTTTTCAACTTCATTTTTTTATTACTTTTACGGTCATCCCGTGAAACCATATATTTCAAACTAAATACAAACTGAAATATAGATGCACAGAAAAAACCCCAGAAAAAAGACCAATGCTGGGAATCGAACCCAGGTCCTCAGCGTTCCGTGCTGCGTGCTTACCCCTACACCATCACTGGTCTAGAAGTTAGCGACGAAAATTTTCCCATACATCGTACACTTCAGTCTGTTATAATCACATTATGCAGTGATAAGCGCGCATCTATGTTATGCCCTCTACCGAGAGACTTTAACACTCCTTCCTTACCTTTGGCCTTATCTGCACTTTCCATCGAGTGAGATATTTTGAGGTCAATCACAAGTCGATTTCATGCTTCATGGAAACTAAAATGCACGTATGCAGATGAGCGCGTCTGAGCACATGAATAAATACGGAGCAGAATAAAAACTTCCGAACAGAGCTCTAAATTCTTACCTATTATCATAGGGTTGTCACTCGGTAAAAAAAATTAAGAATCAGAATATTTTATTCAAATAAGTACCTAAGTATCTAATATCTGTATGTCTACAAACACTACATCAGGTAGGCATCTTTAAAAATAACCGAACACCCGAACTATGTAGCTAAACGCTAAACGGTCGCGTCTTCGCTGGCGGCACACTTGCACTTTGTCTACTCACTGAGCTAGTTCAAACCGGTTTGTCTCCGAGTGGGCGCCGGTGCACGCCCCCACGTCCTGTATGTGACAGGTCACGCACACATATATTGTGCGTGTAGTAGTGTAATGCGTGCGCGGCGTTATTTGAAGTTTTTATTCTGCTCCGTATTTATTCATGTGGTCTGAGTGTATCACGTATCACCTTGCTTGAGGCCGTATTTTCCAAAGCGTGGGTACTTGCTAATCTTGCTACCGCTTTCACTATGTCTTTCTGTCAAACGGTATAAGATGGTGACAGGTAAAGAGATGGTGAATGCGATAGCAAGTGCCTGCGCGTTAGACGATATAGCCTCAGGTGAATTGGTGTCAATGTCCCGTGAAAAGAAAAACCATTTTATTCCACATCTTTACAGACAAAGCTTAAAACAAAGTTTTTAAAGAAAGTGTGCTTATCTGAGGATTAACGTTCATTATTTAGTTTAATTAACTGTTTAATTTTTTGTAAATACATTCCCCCAATGTTAGAGCAAAAACAGAGTTAACAATAGTCCAGACTTGATAAAGGAAGGACTTTAAATTTCCCGCGGGTGATATTACGCTATCCGTTTAAATAATGAACTCGTTTGCAAACGGACCTAAAAAGTCTAGTTACATTTTCATCAACACCGCACCGGACCGAAAGACGCAGTGTAGATAGGCCTCCAACAAGATGGAGCGACGACCTGGTGAAGGTGGCGGGAACGCACTGAATGCGGATGGCGCAGGGCCGATCTGTTTGGCGAGCCTTGGGGAGGCCTATGTTCAGCAGTGGACGTCTCAAGCCCTGAGAGGGGGCCTGTGTCCTGCAGTGGGACGTTTACAGCCTGGGATGGAATGATTATGAGTTGTGCCTCCTGACCAGTGGTGGTGTAGGGGTTTAGCACGCAGCACGGAATGCTGAGGACCTGGGTTTCGATTCCCAGCGCTGGTCTTTTTCTGCGCATCCATGTTCCAGTGAAGCCTGAACCCCTTTTGGACGATCCGGGGCTACCCGAGTACACTGTCCTGGCTTCCCACCTGTCCAGAAAGTCTAGGCCAGTGTTTTTTGTATATCTTATTGAAGAGCAGTGCTGACTGGGACAATATGTATATACATATTTTCTATTGTATTATATTTTTATTTTACAACCTCGTTCTCTTATTTCTCCGACCGGCTAGCTGGTTACAAAATAAATAATAAATCATTTTATTTTTCTTATTAGTTGTTAATGGTTTTGAAATTTAAAATTAGATAGAAATAATGCGCTCATTAAAACCGAATTGTACAAGGATTTGTGCTGAGCCATCTTAAAACAACCCTCAAAGAGCTATGGAGAGAGCTATGCTCGGAGTTTCTCTACGGGATCGAATCAGGAGCGAAGAAATCCGTAGAAGAACAGGGGTCACCGACATTATATTATTTGTATTTTTATTTATTTTTATTTGTATTTTTGAATTTTACAGCGCATTGGTGTTATACTGTAATGCTGTATTGACGAATAAATAAATAAATAGCCAAATGGTTTAGCTCGTTGAAATGCAATGGTCAGGCCATATAGTACGCGGAACAGATGGCTGTTGGGGCCCAAAAGTTGTCGAATGGAGACAACGGAATGGCAAGCGCAGCTTGGAACGTCCACCAACGAGATGGACGGACGATTTAGTGAAGGCCGCAGGTTCAGGGTGGATGCAAGGCGCTTCCAACCGTAATGATTGGGCGTCAATGAGGGAGGCCTATGTCCAGCAGTGGAGGCCCTTCGGCTGAAATGATGATGATGATGATCTTATAACAAATCAGGATGTAAAGATATTAAACACGATGTAACTTCCTTCTTTTTAATTAGAGCCAGCTTATTCGAAATAATTTATTCAAAGTCTAATGTGAAGGTAAAATATACTTTAGCAGTATGGGTATTTTAAAGTGAACTTGTCTCATGTTTACAGTGTAAATAGAACGGTGGTGCGCTGTGCTGATAAAAGGCTTTACCGGAGATTAACCCTTTTGACCTCAACCTATCAAATGCTTCGTTAAATTTCATCTAACGTGTTTTTAGGCTATTGTGTACATTTGGGTCTGTGTTACAGAGTATTTTCTATCAAATATTGGTTTTCTGCTGTAGGCTATTGCTGTAAGCTTGACCAGCAGTAAGTACTAATTTTCACTATAAAATGCAGTAGCGCCTTCCCTGATTAAAACAATTATAACTTATTTTTTCTTAATTATACCTACCGAAACTAAAACGCATCCAGTAACCAAAAAAGTATGGCACTATATTCATTCGCATTCGTCATGATTTTGTGTTGCGATGTGCGGCGTCATGTACGGTCAGCATCAAAAGTAGCAGTTCACTTTTGTACATTGTCGTAATAAAATAACACAATGGGTACGACATTTGCACCTGACTGTAAAGCGACAAGGTGCAAAAGTGACTAGCTCTAACTCGAGCTGTTAGTACCTTTACGGCGAAATTTCTTAATGTGTTCTTGACAATATTTTTGTCTATGTTTGTTTTGATATAGTTGGAAGAATCACCAAACTCACGTGGCAGTGGGCAGGGCAAAGTGCCCGTAGAACTGATGGCCGATGAGTCCAAAAGGTTCTTTAATGGCTGACCGGAAGACCGCAGTGAGCCTCCAACCTCCAACCAGGTGGAGCGACGATCTGGTTAAGTATGCAGGAACGCGTAGGATGCTGAGGGCGCAGGACTGGTCTGTTCGGCGCACCTTGAAGGAGGCTTATGTCCAGCAGTGAACGTCTTTCAGCTGAAATGATGATGAAATTTGTGTCTTAAAAAGCCATTTATATACAAAGTAGATACTGCTGTCTGTAGAACATGGTTGCATATTCCTAAAAAAACAAGAATCTCTGAAATGAAGGGATCGATTTAAAAAATCTTTCACTGATAGGAAATTACTTTCCAAATGAACGTTAGTTTATAAAGTGTAAGGGTCCCACGAGATTCAGACTAAGTTCAGCACGACAGCTAGGTAGCTATAAATAAATGTTTAGCTTCCAAAGTTCTGGTGTATAAAATTAATGTAATTATTTCTTGAGAAATCTAAGATACTATAAATCTTGTCTTGAGGCACAACTATTCTCATTATTAGAGTTTCCGATTGGTTGGTCCTCAAATAGGGTAGTAAGATCCTTTTAGCTTTTTCCACTGAAAATTTTAGAATGCTATTACTACAAAAAGAATCACTATAATATCGTATCCCTACTTTCAAACAATTTTACTCTAATTCAATGTTTCATAATTATGACTTTTAAATTATTCATAACTTTATCCGAAACAAAACACGGATGTTTCAGATACTTTCCGACCGAAACTTTCGGTCATTTTCACCTCAAGTCTATCCAAAAGAGCATTCTCAATTGAAAGTCTAAAGACAAAGCCTGTTCCTAATTACTAGACGTTCTCAATAACATCCCACAAATCTTAGCTGACCTAAATACACGTAATGAGTGATGACCAAACATTTTTATAGGTGCGTTGCGCATCAAAAAGCAAAAACAAACATTTTTCCTAACTCCTCAAGACAAAGTGAAGTAATCTATCAAAGGAAAGGGTAGGAATAACCCAGGCCGAGATTTACGGCACAAGGAGTTAGGGCAGACTGTAGGCTTTGTTTGCAAGAAGTGCCCACCTCTGCCGCGCGGGTGACTCAAGCGCTCTTGACCTACAATGGAACTGATATCGGCTCTTGACATTGTACTTGGCTTGAACATCCTTGGCCCTAACCGCTGTTACAGTAGAAAAAGTGATTATTATAATTGAACTTCCAGTTTTTTCAGCTTTCATGCTCAAAAGCTCAAATGTTAGTCGCCTACCGTTTTTGATAGATAGAGATGAAATCTTTCACCTTTTGATATCCTCGTGCATTATCACTTTTAATACTAGACAAAAAATCAAATCACCTGTTTGAATAAAAAACCGATTTTTTTCTAGAGAATTAAAGTAAATTTGGTTAGCTTTTACAAATCACGTCTCACAAGAGTTTATATGATAGGTACTATCGTGTAAGTCATTAATAAACTATGTAGATGTCTTAAGGAGCATGAGGACAGGTCTGCACTTAAATTTTTTTGATTGCATTTTTTATAGATGTGAAATAATTTACAGTTACGACACGGTAACCAAATACCTATGTTACAAACATCCTTACCTTAATTTTGTGATCCGTTGCATCAGAAACTTGCTTAGCATAACATTTGTATCAGTGTTGTGTAAACCCCAAGCAAGCAAGCAGTAGCAAACCGAATTAGGGAATGTCCTCATAGTTTGTAGTTTACACGTCACTGCGGTGAAATCTAGTTTCATACGTGATTCGAGCTAATATTTCATTTTAGCCAAACGTGACTTTGCACATTCATGGATTGTATTTAAGGGTTATCTCGACCACGCAGGTAACCGATGTAATTCTAGATTTGTCTCACGCTTGGCATTAAAAAAAAAACTGCTATTTTTTCGTCAAAAATATCGTTATTTCGGTGAAAATAAATTGATGTTTTCTAAAAAATCCCCGGAACATGTTGTCCCCTGGTTTTTTGATGGAGTTTAATGATTGAGTTTGTTTGTATGGATGGATGTATGAATATTTGTTACTCTTTCACGCTAAAACGGTTTGGCGGATTCTGATAAAACTTGGCACAAAGATAGTTTATAACCTAGATTAATTTAAAGAATATTTTATATCCCGGAAAATTGCATAGTTCCCGCGGGATAGCGATAAACGAATTCTTCGCAGAAGAAGTCGCAGGCAACAGCTCGTACAAAAGAATTGCTTAAATAAAATCATTACTACCATTTACATTCTAAAGTTCATGCTTTATAATTATTAGCATAAACTTTAGAATGTATAAATTAAATTCATATAGCAGTTTACTCCAGAATAGTTTTTGCTTTAACCCATTTACACGCTCACCAGTTTTAATCAAACTTCGACATCGAATTTAGGTTTTTCAAGTATTCATGAGTTACTACCTCGGTTTTTGTTCTGCGATGTTAAATGAAATGTGTATGGGTTCGGCGCGGGAGTGATAAAACTTTGTCCGTTTGTCATTCAAGTTGTCAGGACATGGAGTAATGACCCAACCGTCCCCTGGCGAGGCTTTTAAACACCAACTTATGAACCTACTGGTATTAACTTTAAAACTGAAGTTTAATTAAATTCTTATGGTAAGATAGAGGTGGGCTCTTATTAATAGGTACAGCATTACCGTAAAAGTGAATCAAACTCAACTAAGAAACCGATCATTATTATTTCAGCATATATACGTCCTACTGCAGGGTACAAGCCTCCTCTCAGAATGATAGGGGTTGAGTCGTAGTTCCCATGCGGTCACGGTGTGGATTGGGAACTTCACACACACCATTAATTTTCTTCCCATATGTGTCCACGTTTCCTCACGATGCTTTCCTTCATCGTAAATTTCATGGTAAATGTAATTTCGCACGTAAATTTCGAAAAACTCAGAGGTGCGAGCTCAGGTTCGAACCCACGACCCTTGCTAGGGAGGCCATAGTTTGAACAGGGGTTACCACGGCTTTTTAGAAACCGATCATAATGTTGGAATTGTGTACGTGTCAGATCCACGTATAATTTACTCGGACTTTGAAATTTGGCACCTTTATCTCCATCGCATGATACATAGATTAAGATATTGTAATCCCAATAGATACCTAATTGAGAATAAATTTACGAATCGTATTTAACTTGTAAACACTTTCTTACAATTATATATATTACTAGCTGTTGCCCGCGACTCTGTCTGCGAAGAATAGGGGTATAAAAAATAGCCTACAACCTATTCTCAGGCCTACCGAATGCAGAGAAAAAGTTTCATAACAATCGGTCAAGCCGTTTCGGAGGAGTTCGATAACAGCACCGTGACACGAGAATTTATATATAAGAAGATGTATATGTATTTAATGTTTCTTGAAGAATCTGAGAAATTCTTTTCATTGTTTTAGTTATTCGGTTGTTTTGTTTTTGAGTTATTATACAAGCATAAGGACTAAAAACCTTTTGTTAAAAACAGAAAACACTAATTAAGTATTTATTTGTCATAGAAAATTCTGGTGTACTGATTTCTGTTCAATTGGCATTCGCTTTTCTAATTTGCCTTTATCACGATCAGAATAATTATGTTTCTAACAGTGGTTTTAACTTATATGTAGGTAAACAGTTTTGGTCTCATTGAAAATAGGAGAAAATTCACAAAACAATTTCACTGGACTGGTGGTGTGTAAACATGTTTCAGATTTGGGGAGTTTACTTTAACTCTTTAATACATAGCATGCCCATTTAAAACGCTGTCTTTAAAGCAACTTTAAAGTACATATCTTAATTTAAATATTGACAAAATATCAAACCTTAGTGCACAAGTTATAAGTTTTTGAAAATGAACTCTAGACACAGCGTTGCCTTTTGGACACGCTATGCATTTAAGGGTTAAATCAAGATTATGTACTAGAAATCAAACCCGCCACTGTCAAAAACTATCTGTCATAAGGTAGGCTTGTGCTTTTTAATTTGTTTATTTATTTTGTAGTTAACAGCAAAAATGTAAAAGGAACTAAAGTAGGTACAATCATTTGGCTATCGTATTTATTACACCAGTTATTTTCCATGGAGTAATAATATCTGCAAAAATATCGTAAGTTTTTATGTCTTTATCTAAGCTTGAAATTGACGTAATCTAACATAGTTAAAAAGATTGTTATTGTTTTTGTTTAAAATGAGAAGCAAAGATCATATTGAGTATCGAGATTAATTGACAAAAAAAAATATTAATAATTATATATTTTAAATATTATTGTAATAATGCGGTTATTAAACACATACAAATATTAAGAAAAATAACAATAATAAATTAATACTATAACTATAAATAAAATAAAATAAAACTAACTTAAACTAAAACTAAATAAAATCAACAAAAGGTTCCCCCCGCGGCACGGACCCAAAGACACTGGCAGCATTACCTCGCTGTATAGCAATGCTGATACATTGTGCGAGGTAAAAAATATAAAAAAATATTTACATTTTTATCGTTGGAAACACTTTGTTGCGTCTTTATTAGTGATATTATTGGGCGAATATGTACCTAATTTATGTATGTAATTCATTGCACAAAAATAAAGGAAAAAAAAACAGTGTCGACGGCCATTAAGATACAAAAACAAAGGCGAAATTAACCCTACCGGTGGCGAGCCTAGCAGCAGAGTGTATGTTTATATGGCAAACTTGGCAAAGGCAATTGTCAAAGTGAGAGAAGCAGACACACAAATAATTGCGAGAATTCATCCTAAAACATTTAAACAGAATATATACCCATAGTTTGGTATGTAGGTAGTTATTTAGTTAGAGCTTTGGATCATACATTGAAAATAAATTATTTATAATTTTAATATCCCCACGGAATCATAATTCTTTCCGCGTGTAAAATCTGAAAATTTTGACCATATGTTTTTTATGGATATTCTTCATCCAACGTAAATAAATGAATTAGTGAACCAGTGAACCACGATATTGAAACGATATCGACGCGTACGAAGCTGCGAGCAAAAGCTACTAATTTTTGCTTTTGCTTTTTGTTTTTGTATTAAAACATTTACAAAGCCTGTAATGTAAATAATATAACCAATAAATAATAAAGGCACACTTGGGAAACTTTTACCCAATTATAGAAGTTATAAAAAGTAAATTGAATATTTCATCGGCACACATTATAACCTTCGTAGGCATTACGGTCGCGTGCGGTTTAGAAAAGTCATATGTAATTGTTAGCGCGATGCGCTGACGCCATTCTGGATCGACTAATATTGAGCCTCTATGGTAATTTAGGCGCATAACTGAGCAACACGCACTCAGTAACAGCTGTAGGCGTTGCGCTTTAGTCGCTCCAGGGGATTTTATTTAAGGGTTTTTGATATAAACGATCTTTGTTTTTGTTCACGTTTTAAATGTTCTGACGAGCGAAAATGGGTCACGCATTATTTTTGCTCGTCATTGTATATTTCATCATTTCAGCCGAATGACATCCACTGCTGAATATAGGCCTCCCCTAAGGTTTTCCAAACAAACTAGCCTTAACGGGGTCGTCGCTCCGTCTTGTTGGAGTCCTACCGTTTGGCAGTTCTAAGAACGATGTGCCCCGCTCATTGCCACTTTGAGTCTGGCGATTCTTCGAGCTAAGTACGATTTCCAACCGACGAAAACAAAAGCAGGAGGTTCTCAAGTCGACGTGTATATTTTTTTTATTTTTTTTTTATGTATGACCACGCATAACTTTTTACAGAGTAGTCCGTTTTTGATGATTCTTTTTTACTGGAAAGCGTATACCCCGAAGGTGATCCCATTTAAATTTGGAGTTTCGGCTGCCCAATTAATAGAGAAAACGCTCGCCTCACCGCTACCCGCCCCGCTGCCCGCTGGCGTTCAGTCCGCGGCCTAACGTTCTCGCTATACCTACTTATATCGAATAAATCGAGCGACAAGTAACCAAACTGACTAACGGAGTCAAATCTTGCTCTTAGGTCCTTTGCGGTCAACACACTTTACGGCACATTGAACGATAAATATGCACGTGTCGGGAGCAAGGACCAGAGATAATTACTTCACAATCAGTTAAGTAAGTCTCACTTGTCTTGTGTACTCAGGGATCTGGAAGACCAAATTAGTTCCTTTGAACGATTGTTCCAGCTCGGAGCAACTTGCCAGTGACTGAGCGAGCACAACTCTACCCGTTACTGCAGAGGTGCCTCCACAACTCTTGGTTTGCGTCAATGTCTTCTTCGAAAGTGTTTCCTCCAACTCACCCCGACATCTTAATTTGCTTCATCGTCGTTAATCGTTTTGTTCTGCAGCACATACAAAATTACTACGTGAGCTCTCCTCTATAAATAAATAAATAAATAAATAAATAAATATTAGGGGACAATCTTACACAAATCGACCTAGTCCCAAACTAAGCAAAGCTTGTACTATGGGTACTAGACGACGATAAACATACTTATATAGATAAATAAATACTTAAATACATAGAAAACATCCATAACTCAGGAACAAATATTCGTGCTCATCACACAAATAAATGCCCTTACCGGGATTTGAACCCAGGACCTCTTGCTTCGTAGGCAGGGTCACTACCAACTAGGCTAAAGCGGTCGGCGGTCGGTCGGTCGGTCGTTAAATGGCTTGATAGTTTTTACTTAATGTGTCTTTTTAATGATAAACCTGAGTAATACTTTTCATAGCTTACAAACATTAACATTCCAGATTTTTCCATATAGTTGTACAATGATTCCTGTGAAAAAAAGCACGAAAAATTATTAAGAATTTTGAGGAAACAGATTGTTGTATTTTTTTTCAATTACATAATAATTGTAAAGTCTATCTATGGTGGTGACGATGACGTAGGAGAATTTTCAGAAAAAAAATGTTATATGTTAGAGCGTCAGGGTACTTGAACTTTATTTGGATTTGCTCTTACTTCGTTTGAATCAAATAAATAAGTTATTCTATCACGTCCTTAAAGAAATACTGTTACAGAGAATTAATATAAAGAACATCAGAGTAAACAGGTACGCACAGTTGCAATGTTTCCAAAATCTGAAGCACACCAAGCAGCGCCGACGTCTACATTATCAAGTGAGCGTGTTCGAAATAAATTACGCTGTCGATTATCGTTCGCAACTCGGGCCAACTAATTGTTCTGCTGAGCTAATTCGTTTCATTAGGAACAGTTCTCGCAGGATCGAGTTTAATTAACCTAAACGATCCGCCAGGAAAGTGATTTGGTACTTCGAAATACACGGCTAGCAAATGGCTAGACAGTGGATCGTGTAGAACAGTACGAAAACGGATCGAAACAAACATTATCATATATTTCAAACTAAATACAAACTGAAATATAGATGCACAGAAAAAACCCCAGAAAAAAGACCAATGCTGGGAATCGAACCCAGGTCCTCAGCGTTCCGTGCTGCGTGCTTACCCCTACACCACCACTGGTCTAGAAGTTAGCGACGAATCTTTCCCATACATCGTACACTTCAGTCTGTTATAATCACATTTAGGCAGTGATAAAGCGCATCTATGTTATGCCCTCTACTGAGAGACTTCAACACTCCTTCGGAGCTACCCGCTCACCTGGACCAAGAGATGGCGCTACTAGGCCAACTTTTACAAGTTAAGTATGAAGTATCTTCAAGTATCACTGCCTAAATGTGATTATAACAGACTGAAGTGTACGATGTATGGGAAAGATTCGTCGCTAACTTCTAGACCAGTGGTGGTGTAGGGGTAAGCACGCAGCACGGAACGCTGAGGACCTGGGTTCGATTCCCAGCATTGGTCTTTTTTCTGGGGTTTTTTCTGTGCATCTATATTTCAGTTTGTATTTAGTTTGAAATATATGGTTTCACGGGATGACCGTAAAAGTAATAAAAAAAAAAATGAAGTTGAAGAAAATAAAAAATAAATAGAAAAAGATACTTCATACTTAACTTGTAACATTATCATACTTCAGACATATTTGCTAGGCAATTTAGACCGTAATTACCTTTAATGAGCCCTGAAATTCGGATACATTTACCAGCGCTGACTCTGGCGCTGACGCTAAGAAACACTGATGCTGGCAAATGTGTCGCAGTATTCGGAGCTCATAAAGGTAATAATGCTCTACATCACGAAGGTAATATGTGTCTAATGTAACGTAACCGTAAGAATTCATCCTGATCGTTTACATTTTTTTTTATAGTGCAGTAAAAAGATAATGATGTAACAGAAAAACATATAATTTCCAGAGCAACTTAACACACATTTCAAAACTTCAAAGAAAGAAAAAAAGCCTGGCATAATTAATAATATTTTTGTAACTATTAATACCTTTTTTTAACAATATATTGAGCTTGTTTTTTGGGCGCACTTAAATTTCGTGAACCATAAATGCCATTTATAGGTAAAACAAATGAGATGAAGATGCTGGTTTCAGTTAGTCGCCTTCCCGGTCGGTCTTGAGATTTTCGCTTAATTTCACTCTAGGTCCTGCCAATGTTTTCACTTCATCAATGATAGTCCGCCGCCTGGTTTGTTTTGTTCGACCACGTTTGCGTTTTCCTTTGGAATTCCAGTTTATGGTTTTTTCCGGGCTGTGATTGGGATCCCTTCGGATGGTGTGGCTTATTGAAGACGCAGGAATTTTAGTAAACATTATAATCTGGTTGGTCGGCCGAAGTATCGCTGGGCTGATGCTGTGGAGGCGGATCTGCGACAGCTTCAGGCCGGTAATTGGCATGAAATTGCGCAGGATCGGGCTGAGTGGCGTGCTCTCGTTTCGGAGGCCAAGACTCACATTGGGTCACTGAGCCAAACTAGTTAGTTAGTTTTATTATAATATGTTCTTTTTGTTTTATTCCAATTATCCTACATTACATACACGAACACGAATCAAGAAGAAAAAAAAACGAAATCGAATCTGATTTTATAAGTTCGCCTTTGTACTCTGTTTCTCTTGTTAATTGATAAATACATTGTGTATACAATAAAGATTTTTACATACATACATACTTAAATCCTTAAAAAAAATATAAAATTTTATTTAGTATGTTTATTTCTAAAAATTACACATTTACAGCTGGCTGCTGGAAAATTGACATTTTAGCGAGTGTATGTTTATTGAATAGCATTGTATTATCTGAGCGAGTTGGAGACTCATAAAAAGTTCGATACCTCGATAAATTTGAACGATCAGTTTTAGCAGCGTTACATCAGTATATACACTTTATACATAACTTACTATATTTAAATAAAGCAACTTCTTGTATTGTTTTAAACTTTCGCAACTTTCGTGTTTTTAACTCAAAGTTATTTTCGCAATAATTTATTGCTGATTACCTCGACATTTTAACAAAATGCAGCGGCCGTGCCAACCAATAAAGGTCGGAGCTTGTCAGATACATGCTGTATCAGACACCAACAAAATATTGTTTGCGCATACTGGCCATGCACAGCCCGTGTCTGCGCGGTCGTCTTACGATAGAGATATGAATTTGTTAATTAATTAGATAGAAACCGTATAGAAGAATAATTTTATTATATTCTATGCCACGGCATGTATCTGACACGCTCGGTGTCTGTAGATATTAATCGAATTTAAATTGTAATGATAATGTTCCGGGTGTAATAACAACTGAAAACAACTTACTGTCATCAACACTGTTGACTGCATTTCGAAACGAAAATCACGCGAGAGGTATTTCGCGGCGCTCAACGAATTCTCGATGACACGGGCAAATCAAACTTGAGCGAGTTCTGCCGTCTGCCGTCTGTTACAGACGAACTGATGCCTTTCCCAAGTTGTTTGTTATATCTTTTCTCGTCTCATTGTTACGAATGAAACATCTGTTACGAGCTTTGAATAATATTTGACTTTCAAAGTCATTTCGATCTCTCTCCTAAATAGCTTCCTTGATATTTTATGTTGAGTATGTGTTAGAGTCCGCCCTTTATCTGTAAATTTATAACAAGTACATCTAGGTTTAATAATACATTACATACTAGACCATATTTGTAGTTAAAGCAATTTTCCAATCATGAAATCATGAGAAGCTTCGCACTATAATATATTTAAAAAATAAAAAAAATAAAAGATAAACTTTATTTACATTTAACAGAGGTTAAATTTTCACATATAAGGTTGAGACCTCCCATTAAGTCGGAACTTGTGTTAGGAGGCCTCGTTCTTCCAAAAACTTAAACATTGAGTAGATAATTAATAAAATTAAAGAAGGTAAGTTATAATAAAGATTATTACTAAGACTAAGTATAAGACTATAACTAAACATTACTAACTTAAACAATGTGTGTGTGTGTGTGTGTTGTGTGTGTGTATGAGTGTGTGTATGTGTGTGTGAAGTTGTGTTGAGTTTTAGTGTCACTTAACCGACATTTAGTTTTTATCATGATAAGGTGATTCCTGAACTGTTGTAAGGAAGAAGGATGTTCCATTCGTCTTATCATGGAGCCTTACTCTTAACTTAACACATTAACATTAGGTAAATAAATGTTTTCGAAAACTAAACCTTAAAACTGCTAATAAAAGAAATACAAATTGTCTTGTGTATATCCGTATAGCATCAATGTTACCAAATTTTTCCCTTTTCAATGGGTTTTAATAAATGGGTTATTTTCTTGACGAAAATTACCCATAAGATTTATATCCCGTCGAACGACCTAGGCACACACGCGGTGCCTAAGCTAACTGTCAAAATTTGCTAATTTTTTTTTCTAGTTTCGATCACCTTTTAACATAGGTTACGTAGAAAAACTACCCAAAAAAGTCGCAAATCGCGCGACGGGATATGGGTGATATTCGTGTCACAACGGAACTTTGTCCACCCAGTTGCTTGACTTAAAACCAGTCTGGCGGTTTAAGAACGAATTTATTAAAATGTCAAATGGGCCAAAAGATCAAACGGTTTGTTTTTCTGAAACTGTAGACGTTATAAAACTAACCTAATTGGTTCTACACGATGCGTTTTGAATTCTACATAGTTTACGGTTTGAAGAAAAAAACTTGTCGGTCTTTTGACCCATTTGATATTTTAATACATTCGGTCTTTCGTACTTCGGTATTATAATTACGTACATTACATACCCACTGGAAGTAAGGTTTTCGACACCATTATTCGATAAGTCCAAAAAACTTCCGATAAAATAATTTTTAACAAGTGTGGATCAGATTCGGGCACCAAGGATTCTATTCAAATTTGTAGGTATCTATGAAAATCCAGTGTATGTATAAAAACTCAAGATTTTCAGACTTATTGTGCTTTCATACCAAATATCAAGTTTGTGGGACAACTTGAAGTACCCTTGTAGGGTTTGATTTCCCGGCAATTATACCAAAACACTTTTATATGACTGTATATTTTAATTACGTTTTTTGTATTTGATATTATTTTAGTTCCTTACCTACATTCACGGCTTCATGAGAAAAATTAGTCTAGATAGACGGAGAGATGGACAAAAAATGGATATAAGGGTACCGTTTTATTTGTGCTACGGAACCCTAAAAAGCATTTAGATATTTCTAACGCGGGTGAATCCGTGGATTTAAAGCTAGTAATTAAGAAGTTTCCTAAAATGAATCGGACAAACTCCCACTCTTTAATGAGTGTAAAAAAACAAGCATTTATAATCTGTCGTACAAAAATGATCATGCATTTTATAACTCTCCGTTTTCAGTATTTGTTTATAGCACCGGCAAGTAAATTCGATTTGAAAGAGCGCCATTTGTGATTCAGTCCATGCTGCACAGTATACTAAAGGAGACGAGGACTCAAGCGGTAAAGAGCCAGCTGGATAAAGGGATTGCAATTGTTTTTTAACCCCCGACACAAAAAGAGGGGTGTTATAAGTTTGACCGCTATGTGTGTGTGTCTCTGTCTGTCTGTCTGTGGCATCATAGCTCTTAAACAGGTGAACCGATTTGAATGCGGTTTTTTTTATTAGAAGGCAGATTTCTTGGCAATGGTTTTTAGATATGTTTTATCAAAATCGGTTCAGCCGTTCCAAAGTTATCAGCTCATTTGTTAGCTGCGGAAGGGATCTTAGACGCATAATGGGCATTTACTTTATGTTCAAACATAAGTATGACATAATTCCGTTGGGGGTTTTTAAATTTTTAAATTTATAGTTATAGTCTTTTGTAGAGTTGTTTATGTATGTATGTATGTAAAACTCTTTATTGTACATAAAACATGAAAATAACTAGTTAATACAGATGTACAAAGGCGAATTTATCCCTTAAAGGGATCTCTTCCAGTTAACCTTATAACGATTGACAGGACATTAGAGACAAGAGTAGGTATACAATGCTGAGTAAAAAAAAAAAAAAGAGCCGAAATCAAAAATAAACCCAAACTAACAAAACATAAACAATACCCATACTTACAAAGAATACACACAAGTACACACATATATTATATAATGAATACAATAGACTAATACATATCATACCAACATAAATAGACTACATAAAAACTACAAATACTTACATTAATATACGCATATACACTAAACAAAGAACACAACAGAGTTAGTCTCAATTTAAGAGGAACTGTCAAGCCAGTACGCCCCTAAGCGATTCCGGAAGATGGCTATATGGTTTATATTCTTACGATTCCGAGACCTTATAGCTTTCTTAACGAAGAAACGACCAATGACGAATCGAACGAAATGATCCGACAGAGAACCAAAGTCATCGACATAGCCCACCGCATCAGCACGCTGAAGTGGCAATGGGCCGGCCATATAACCCGAAGAACCGATAACCGTTGGGGTAGACGAGTTCTTGAGTTGAGACCACGGATTGGCAAACGTAGCGTGGGACGTCTTCAGACTCGGTGGAGCGATGATCTTCGCAAGGCGGCTGGCAAGAGCTGGATGAGAGTGGCCGAGGATCGTGCTCAGTGGCGTGCCATGGGAGAGTCCTATGTCCAGCAGTGGACGAACATAGGCTGATGATGATGATGATCATCCCAGTCTATATACATGCCACTGTAGGGCACAGGCCAATTGAGAGGGCTTAGACCGTAGTTCCCACGCGGGCTCAGTGCGGATTGGGAACTTCACACACACCATTGAATTTCTTCGCTGGTGTAAGCAGGTAACCTTACGATGTCCTTCATCGTAAAGCTCATGGTAAATTACAAATGTAATTTCGCACTTATAGAGTTGGTATATTCTTTTACAGTAATAATACTCTTTGTCTATACAATAACTTATAACGAAGCGCCTCATAAGAAAGCTCAAAGTCACTCAAAGGGCGACGTAGAGGACTATACTCCGAATTTCTCTGCGGGATCGCATTAGAAATGATGAAATCCGCGCAAGAGCTAAAGTCATCGACCGACATAGCTCGAAGAATCGCCAGACTCAAGTTGCAGTGGGCAGAGCACATGGTTTTTAGAACTGCCAAAGGTAGGACTCCAACAAGACGGAGCGACGACCCCGTTAAGGCTGGTTTGTTTGGCAAACCTTAGGGGAGGCCTATGTTCAGCAGTGGATGTCATTCGGCTAAAATGGCAAAAATAATGCGTGACGAGTTATATATATTTTTCAAAAAGGTTCTCGAGTGGCGTTCACGGACCTGAAGACGCAGTGTAGGTAGGCCTCCAAGAAGATGGAGCGACGACCTGGTTAAGGTTGCGGGAACGCGTTGGATGTGGATTGCACGGGACCGATCTGTTTGGCGAGCCTTGGGGGAGGCCTATATGTTCAGCAGTGCATGTCATTCGGCTAAAATGGCAAAAATAATGCGTGACGAGTTATATATATTTTTCAAAAAGGTTTCGAGTGGCGTTCACGGACCGGAAGACGCAGTGTAGGTAGGCCTCCAACAAGATGGAGCGACGACCTGGTTAAGGTTGCGGGAACGCGTTGGATGTGGATGGCACGGGACCGATCTGTTTGGCGAGCCTTGGGGGAGGCCTATGTTCAGCAGTGCATGTCATTCGGCTAAAATGGCAAAAATAATGCGTGACGAGTTATATATATTTTTCAAAAAGGTTCTCGAGTGGCGTTCACGGACCGGAAGACGCAGTGTAGGTAGGCCTCCAACAAGATGGAACGACGACCTGGTTAAGGTTGCGGGAACGCGTTGGATGTGGATGGCACGGGACCGATCTGTTTGGCGAGCCTTGGGGGAGGCCTATGTTCAGCAGTGCATGTCATTCGGCTAAAATGGCAAAAATAATGCGTGACGAGTTATATATATTTTTCAAAAAGGTTCTCGAGTGGCGTTCACGGACCGGAAGACGCAGTGTAGGTAGGCCTCCAACAAGATGGAGTGACGACCTGGTTAAGGTTGCGGGAACGCGTTGGATGTGGATTTTATTTTTTTTTATTTAAGAGGTAGCAAACGAGCAGACGGGTCACCTGATGGAAAGCGATGGCACGGGACCGATCTGTTTGGCGAGGCTTGGGGGAGGCCTATGTTCAGCAGTGGACGTCTTTCGGCTGGAATGATGATGTTGATGATGATGCAATAACTTGAAACTTCTCGCTACCTCCTGTCTCTTGCTTATAAGGTAACGGCTGAAAGCTGGTCGCACCTTAAAGTGCCTCGAGTAACATTTTTATTGGTTTCCACCTCGAACGCCCTGAACGCTCCATTTGCATAATCAAAGGGAGATTACTTGTATGCAATATAAATGCGGTATTTGCGGTGTCGCAAACTGCAGGATTGATGCTTAGTATAAACACAAAAATCTAAATAAATAGGTATTTACGAGTATGCTTTTCATGATTATATAGAATCTGCCATCAACACTTTAAACGATACAAATTATTGATACTACCTTCGATTTATATATTGGAATCGGCACTTTTATACGTAGACATCATGATCAAAAATAGACATAATAAAATAGTCAAGTTATATTCGACTTCTGTTCAGTTAGACACACAAAATAATTCAGTTATGGCTAGAATCCCATTTGTTTTCCCACACTAAACTTGCTGTCGGATCCTGACTTTTTTTGTGTTCCTTTCTCGTAGTTACACTATGAATTATTATTTCTTTACATTAGAAACTACATATTATAACATTTAACATCTCTATAAATAACTAGCTTTTGCCCACGGCTTCGCTCGCGTGTACTATTAGTATTACAAAGAACCAAGATATCAAGCAAGCAAGCATACAGGCAAGCAAGCAAGCAGGTCCACAATTGAACGAGAAATCGGTGAACATACCTACATAAAAAAAAGTGGAATGCATAACCTCCTCCTTTTTTAGAAGTCGGTTAAAGAGCCCTTTGCGGCCTACTTACAGTATAAACTTATGAATTTTGAAATTTTAGGTTTCTAAAACCAGTAAAACGCAAAATCCCGTTTTTTCCCGTTCCCGTAAGAATTTCGGGAAATGTTTTCTTAATGCTCCCCTACACTCCCCAAGGAACCCACTTGCCAAATTTCAGCTACCAGACCAGTAAAACGAAAAATCCCGTTTTTCCCGTTCCCGTGGGAATTTTGGAAAGTCCTCTCTCAATGCTCCTCTACACTCCCCAAACAACCTACATGCCGAATTTCAGCTTTCTACGACCAGTAAAACGAAAAATCCCGGTTTTCCCGTTCCCGTGGGAATTTGGAAAAATCCTCTCTCAATGCTCCTCTACACTCTCCAAGCAATCTACATGCCGAATTTCAGCTTTCTACGACCAGTAAAACGAAAAATCCTGTTTTTTCCCGTTCCCGTAGGAATTTTGGAAAGTCCTCTCTCAATGCTCCTCTACACTCCCCAAACAACCTACATGCCGAATTTCAGCTTTCTACGACCAGTAAAACGAAAAATCCCGTTTTTTCCCGTTCCCGTGGGAATTTGGGAAAGTCCTCTCTCAATGCTCCTCTACACTCCCCGAGCAACCTACATGCCGAATTTCAGCTTTCTACGACCAGTAAAACGAAAAATCCTGTTTTTTCCCGTTCCCGTAGGAATTTTGGAAAGTCCTCTCTCAATCCAGCTCTACACTCCCCAAGCAAACTACATGCCGAATTTCAGCTTTCTACGACCAGTAAAACGAAAAATCCCGTTTTTTCCTTATCCCGTGGGAATTTCCGAAAATCCTTAAAACTGTTTTTTACTATTATAATTACCTAGTTCTATGCCAAATTTGAAGAGTCTAGTAATTATAGTTCATAGGATCCCGTTGAACTGAATATATAAATCCCGTTTTTCCTTATCCCGTGGGAATTGTGAAAAATCCTGAAATCTATGTTTTATAATTACTAAACTAAACGGGACTTATCACGCACTAAATATTTATTTATTTACCTCGACGTTTCGGCCACATTGCAGCAACCGTGGTCACGAGTCAACTGAAGTGTAGGGTATTGGATCTGTGTGACCCTGAATTTGTTGAGGATGAGTTGGGACATGTTCAGGAGGTGCTAAAACGCAACGGTTTTGTGGTGAATAAACGGCAGCCCAGAAGGAAACGTAGAGATAGACATCCTGACGTGGCTAGACAGCCTGCGTATATGCCTTATGTTAAGGGAGTGACTGACAAGGTTGGCGCTATTTTGGACAAGTATTCCATCAAGGTTGTCTACACGCCTTTGTCCAAGGTCGCGAGGCATATGCGGACACCCAAGGATGTTGTTCCCTTCCAAACACCGGGTGTTTATAAGGTTGATTGTAGTTGTGGTAGTTCCTATATCGGACAAACAAAAAGAACAATAGCTGAGAGGGTCAAGGAACATATCGCGGCTGTTAAAAATCGCCAAGTAAATAAGTCAGCCATAGCCGAGCATTTGTTGGAGTCAGGACCAAACCACTGGATTGAACTGCACAATCCCAGAATTCTGTCAACGGAACGTCATTTCTACTCTAGAATGGTGCGTGAAGCGGTTGAAATTAAAAAACACAAAAATTTTAATCGGGAGGATGGATATAAGCTTTCGTCTGCGTGGAATCCTGTTATAAACAAATGTTGGCCTCGGCAGGAGTGTTCGGAGAGGTCGTCGGATGTTGTGAGTGTTGTGTGTCGGTGTGATGGGGTGCCGTTAAAAAATCTTGATCAAGTGCGGGTAGTTCGAGATACGGGTGCTGATTCTAATCGGGATCAAGTGCGGGTAGTTCGAAAGACTCGTGCGGCTAAACGAACTTGACACCCTACACTTCAGTTGACTCGTGACCACGGTTGCTGCAATGTGGCCGAAACGTCGAGGTAAATAAATAAATATTTAGTGCGTGATAAGTCCCGTTTAGTTTAGTAATTATGAGTAAAAATCACGAAAGTTTAAAACAGTATATCTATGTTTTAACTAATGTAATACCTACTTGTGTATCAAATCTGAAGAGTCTAGTTATTATAGTTACTGAGATAGGGTCACTCGGAATCAAATATATAAATTCCGTTTTTTTTCATTCCCGAGGGAAATCCCAAAAATCCTTCCTTAGTGGATGCCTACATTGTGGTATCTATGTGCAAAATTTCAAGTCTCTAGGTCCAGTGGTTTGGGCTGTGCGGATATATCAACAGTCATTTAGTTTATTTAGATATTTCAACCCCATTGCACCCCATCCAGGGAGATGGTATTTTACGTCTGCCACGTCGGATTTTAAAACCATTGTTGTTTTCTTAACCAGCGACCCGATAAACCATAGAAACAACACCCATGTTGATTTTCAGACTTTGTTACCCCTTTCCCCCCTTTTAGGGGTTGAATTCTCAAAAAACCTGAAACACGTGTTTACTCATTTATCATTAGGAGTACTTCTGTGAAGTTTCGAATAAAATAGTCGAACTAATCTTGTTTCCCCATACAAACTTTGGACCCCCGTTTCACCCCCTTAGGGTGTGAATTTTGAAAATCCTTTCTTAGTGCACCCCTAGACCTTATAAGGAAACTACATGCCAAATTTTGAATCTCTAGGCCCAGTGGTTTGGGCTGTGGGTTGATATGTCAGTCAGTCAGTCAGTCAGTCAGTCAGTCAGTCAGTCAGTCAGTCAGTCAGTCAGTCAGTTTCTTCTTTTATATATATAGATTATCAATCTCTGAATTAGAGTTAGTAAGCGGATCACTTCAAAACTGCTGCACTTATTTGACAAATTATTTTTTGTTGTATTTGTAATTGTAAGGAAAAGATTTGTGTGAAAGAAAACATTTGAAAAATTGCACGGAAAAGTGAAAACCATGAGTTTTAAAAATACCCACATGGATAGTGACCGAGTGAAACAGAAAACTTTCTTCGTTACACCCATGCGAAGTCGGGATGGACAACTAGTCCTACCAAATATACTAGTATTCACTTTATCTCGGTGGATTACGCGTTCCATATTGCAGGGCACAGAGGTCGTAGCAGAATAATCCTAATAGTATTAAAAATATAAAAAATTGGTTTAGATTGAGAGAGAGAGAAATGGACAGAAAGGAGAGCGAGAGAGAGAAAGAGAGAGAGATATCCAAGAAAAGAAATACATTCATTATTTATTTATTCAAGGAGAGCAAACAGAAGCAAGCATACATCGTTAACTTATAAATAAATCACTGACTAACATGCACTTACTCCCTAAACAGCTTCCACTAAAACAATATAAGTAGTATCTGTTACTAACTACTGCACATCACTGAACACACAGTTCGAATTTCATGGACAATTTAGACTTGAGTCGATTCCGATTATCAAATCGATTCGAATATTCGAGATTCAAAAATATTTGGAGCAAGAATTTTAATTTGAACGAAATTACAAATGCACTAATTTGATAATCGACAACGCACATCACACATTCACACATTAATTAATTAATACATAAGATACTTTTTATTTCGGAAAATTGCACACTTCCCACGGGAAGGTGGCTAAATAATTCTTCGCAGACGAATTCACTGCCAATAGTTGGTAAGTAGTTAATAATTCATGAGTGCCTTAAGTCCTAACGCACATCACCTGCAGAAGAGAAGTTTAGCAAACGCTGTTTAAGAATAAGTTTAGACCTCGGACTGTTTTGAAACGACTGGCGAGTCGTGCAAAGTTTCACACGAGGTTTTGCAATCGAGTTTCAGAAGAATAAGTTTCGAAGAACTCGATTGTTATTCAAGTTGCTTTATAAGATTATATTGCTTGTCCTTTAAAGAAAAACCCCTAGAGGGAAACGAAGGAGGCAATTTTTTAAAGATTTTTTATATTACTACTAAGATTTAGGGGCCGAAAGCGCGAAAATCTAAGCCAGTTTTCATTTAATCTTCTAATTTTCATTTAAAGTATAAAAATTGTTATCGAACTCCTCCGAAATGGTTTGACCGATTTTTATGAAACTTTTTTGTCTATATTTGAAAGGTCTGAGAATAGGTTACACATAAAACGTACTCAACAATGTTGTCATTTCCACACAAAATTTGTGTGGAAATGACAACATTGTTGAGTACGATTTATATATGTAACGTAAGATTGTATCAGACATCTAACCCAACGTAAATTCTTTCAGCTTAAAATGCAAATAATATTACTGCTTAATATAAACGAACGTTTTAACTCGCGCGCATATATAAAGCTTTCACAGCTTCAAAAAGTTGTAAAAAGTAACGCGCCGAAACATCTTTCCGCTAAAGCATTTTTTTTGTTTTATTATCACAAAAATGAAACCTAAAATGAAATGACAGTACTTCCCCGCCGGAGTGTTGGCCATGAATTATCACGATTCCGATTTATTACGATTCCGAGACCTTATAGCTTTCTTAAAGAAGAAACGACCAATGACGAATCGAACGAAATGATCCGACAGAGAACCAAAGTCATCGACATAGCCCACCGCATCAGCACGCAGAAGTGGCAATGGGCCGGCCATATAACCCGAAGAACCGATAACCGTTGGGGTAGACGAGTTCTTGAGTTGAGACCACGGATTGGCAAACGTAGCGTGGGACGTCTTCAGACTCGGTGGAGCGATGATCTTCGCAAGGCGGCTGGCAAGAGCTGGATGAGAGTGGCCGAGGATCGTGCTCAGTGGCGTGCCATGGGAGAGTCCTATGTCCAGCAGTGGACGAACATAGGCTGATGATGATGATGATCATCCCAGTCTATATACATGCCACTGTAGGGCACAGGCCAATTGAGAGGGCTTAGACCGTAGTTCCCACGCGGGCTCAGTGCGGATTGGGAACTTCACACACACCATTGAATTTCTTCGCTGGTGTAAGCAGGTAACCTTACGATGTCCTTCATCGTAAAGCTCATGGTAAATTACAAATGTCATTTCGCACTTATAGAGTTGGTATATTCTTTTACAGTAATAATACTCTTTGTCTATACAATAACTTATAACGAAGCGCCTCATAAGAAAGCTCAAAGTCACTCAAAGGGCGACGTAGAGGACTATACTCCGAATTTCTCTGCGGGATCGCATTAGAAATGATGAAATCCGCGCAAGAGCTAAAGTCACCGACCGACATAGCTCGAAGAATCGCCAGACTCAAGTTGCAGTGGGCAGAGCACATGGTTTTTAGAACTGCCAAAGGTAGGACTCCAACAAGACGGAGCGACGACCCCGTTAAGGCTGGTTTGTTTGGCAAACCTTAGGGGAGGCCTATGTTCAGCAGTGGATGTCATTCGGCTAAAATGGCAAAAATAATGCGTGACGAGTTATATATATTTTTCAAAAAGGTTCTCGAGTGGCGTTCACGGACCGGAAGACGCAGTGTAGGTAGGCCTCCAAGAAGATGGAGCGACGACCTGGTTAAGGTTGCGGGAACGCGTTGGATGTGGATTGCACGGGACCGATCTGTTTGGCGAGCCTTGGGGGAGGCCTATATGTTCAGCAGTGCATGTCATTCGGCTAAAATGGCAAAAATAATGCGTGACGAGTTATATATATTTTTCAAAAAGGTTTCGAGTGGCGTTCACGGACCGGAAGACGCAGTGTAGGTAGGCCTCCAACAAGATGGAGCGACGACCTGGTTAAGGTTGCGGGAACGCGTTGGATGTGGATGGCACGGGACCGATCTGTTTGGCGAGCCTTGGGGGAGGCCTATGTTCAGCAGTGCATGTCATTCGGCTAAAATGGCAAAAATAATGCGTGACGAGTTATATATATTTTTCAAAAAGGTTCTCGAGTGGCGTTCACGGACCGGAAGACGCAGTGTAGGTAGGCCTCCAACAAGATGGAGTGACGACCTGGTTAAGGTTGCGGGAACGCGTTGGATGTGGATTTTTTATTTTTATTTAAGAGGTAGCAAACGAGCAGACGGGTCACCTGATGGAAAGCGATGGCACGGGACCGATCTGTTTGGCGAGGCTTGGGGGAGGCCTATGTTCAGCAGTGGACGTCTTTCGGCTGGAATGATGATGTTGATGATGATGCAATAACTTGAAACTTCTCGCTACCTCCTGTCTCTTGCTTATAAGGTAACGGCTGAAAGCTGGTCGCACCTTAAAGTGCCTCGAGTAACATTTTTATTGGTTTCCACCTCGAACGCCCTGAACGCTCCATTTGCATAATCAAAGGGAGATTACTTGTATGCAATATAAATGCGGTATTTGCGGTGTCGCAAACTGCAGGATTGATGCTTAGTATAAACACAAAAATCTAAATAAATAGGTATTTACGAGTATGCTTTTCATGATTATATAGAATCTGCCATCAATACTTTAAACGATACAAATTATTGATACTACCTTCGATTTATATATTGGAATCGGCACTTTTATACGTAGACATCATGATCAAAAATAGACATAATAAAATAGTCAAGTTATATTCGACTTCTGTTCAGTTAGACACACAAAATAATTCAGTTATGGCTAGAATCCCATTTGTTTTCCCACACTAAACTTGCTGTCGGATCCTGACTTTTTTTGTGTTCCTTTCTCGTAGTTACACTATGAATTATTATTTCTTTACATTAGAAACTACATATTATAACATTTAACATCTCTATAAATAACTAGCTTTTGCCCACGGCTTCGCTCGCGTGTACTATTAGTATTACAAAGAACCAAGATATCAAGCAAGCAAGCATACAGGCAAGCAAGCAAGCAGGTCCACAATTGAACGAGAAATCGGTGAACATACCTACATAAAAAAAAGTGGAATGCATAACCTCCTCCTTTTTTAGAAGTCGGTTAAAGAGCCCTTTGCGGCCTACTTACAGTATAAACTTATGAATTTTGAAATTTTAGGTTTCTAAAACCAGTAAAACGCAAAATCCCGTTTTTTCCCGTTCCCGTAAGAATTTCGGGAAATGTTTTCTTAATGCTCCCCTACACTCCCCAAGGAACCCACTTGCCAAATTTCAGCTACCAGACCAGTAAAACGAAAAATCCCGTTTTTCCCGTTCCCGTGGGAATTTTGGAAAGTCCTCTCTCAATGCTCCTCTACACTCCCCAAACAACCTACATGCCGAATTTCAGCTTTCTACGACCAGTAAAACGAAAAATCCCGGTTTTCCCGTTCCCGTGGGAATTTGGAAAAATCCTCTCTCAATGCTCCTCTACACTCTCCAAGCAATCTACATGCCGAATTTCAGCTTTCTACGACCAGCAAAACGAAAAATCCTGTTTTTTCCCGTTCCCGTAGGAATTTTGAAAAGTCCTCTCTCAATGCTCCTCTACACTCCCCAAACAACCTACATGCCGAATTTCAGCTTTCTACGACCAGTAAAACGAAAAATCCCGTTTTTTCCCGTTCCCGTGGGAATTTGGGAAAGTCCTCTCTCAATGCTCCTCTACACTCCCCGAGCAACCTACATGCCGAATTTCAGCTTTCTACGACCAGTAAAACGAAAAATCCTGTTTTTTCCCGTTCCCGTAGGAATTTTGGAAAGTCCTCTCTCAATCCAGCTCTACACTCCCCAAGCAACCTACATGCCGAATTTCAGCTTTCTACGACCAGTAAAACGAAAAATCCCGTTTTTTCCTTATCCCGTGGGAATTTCCGAAAATCCTTAAAACTGTTTTTTACTATTATAATTACCTAGTTCTATGCCAAATTTGAAGAGTCTAGTAATTATAGTTCATAGGATCCCGTTGAACTGAATATATAAATCCCGTTTTTTCCTTATCCCGTGGGAATTGTGAAAAATCCTGAAATCTATGTTTTATAATTACTAAACTAAACGGGACTTATCACGCACTAAATATTTATTTATTTACCTCGACGTTTCGGCCACATTGCAGCAACCGTGGTCACGAGTCAACTGAAGTGTAGGGTATTGGATCTGTGTGACCCTGAATTTGTTGAGGATGAGTTGGGACATGTTCAGGAGGTGCTAAAACGCAACGGTTTTGTGGTGAATAAACGGCAGCCCAGAAGGAAACGTAGAGATAGACATCCTGACGTGGCTAGACAGCCTGCGTATATGCCTTATGTTAAGGGAGTGACTGACAAGGTTGGCGCTATTTTGGACAAGTATTCCATCAAGGTTGTCTACACGCCTTTGTCCAAGGTCGCGAGGCATATGCGGACGCCCAAGGATGTTGTTCCCTTCCAAACACCGGGTGTTTATAAGGTTGATTGTAGTTGTGGTAGTTCCTATATCGGACAAACAAAAAGAACAATAGCTGAGAGGGTCAAGGAACATATCGCGGCTGTTAAAAATCGCCAAGTAAATAAGTCAGCCATAGCCGAGCATTTGTTGGAGTCAGGACCAAACCACTGGATTGAACTGCACAATCCCAGAATTCTGTCAACGGAACGTCATTTCTACTCTAGAATGGTGCGTGAAGCGGTTGAAATTAAAAAACACAAAAATTTTAATCGGGAGGATGGATATAAGCTTTCGTCTGCGTGGAATCCTGTTATAAACAAATGTTGGCCTCGGCAGGAGTGTTCGGAGAGGTCGTCGGATGTTGTGAGTGTTGTGTGTCGGTGTGATGGGGTGCCGTTAAAAAATCTTGATCAAGTGCGGGTAGTTCGAGATACGGGTGCTGATTCTAATCGGGATCAAGTGCGGGTAGTTCGAAAGACTCGTGCGGCTAAACGAACTTGACACCCTACACTTCAGTTGACTCGTGACCACGGTTGCTGCAATGTGGCCGAAACGTCGAGGTAAATAAATAAATATTTAGTGCGTGATAAGTCCCGTTTAGTTTAGTAATTATGAGTAAAAATCACGAAAGTTTAAAACAGTATATCTATGTTTTAACTAATGTAATACCTACTTGTGTATCAAATCTGAAGAGTCTAGTTATTATAGTTACTGAGATAGGGTCACTCGGAATCAAATATATAAATTCCGTTTTTTTTCATTCCCGAGGGAAATCCCAAAAATCCTTCCTTAGTGGATGCCTACATTGTGGTATCTATGTGCAAAATTTCAAGTCTCTAGGTCCAGTGGTTTGCGCTGTGCGGATATATCAACAGTCATTTAGTTTATTTAGATATTTCAACCCCATTGCACCCCATCCAGGGAGATGGTATTTTACGTCTGCCACGTCGGATTTTAAAACCATTGTTGTTTTCTTAACCAGCGACCCGATAAACCATAGAAACAACACCCATGTTGATTTTCAGACTTTGTTACCCCTTTCCCCCCTTTTAGGGGTTGAATTCTCAAAAAACCTGAAACACGTGTTTACTCATTTATCATTAGGAGTACTTCTGTGAAGTTTCGAATAAAATAGTCGAACTAATCTTGTTTCCCCATACAAACTTTGGACCCCCGTTTCACCCCCTTAGGGTGTGAATTTTGAAAATCCTTTCTTAGTGCACCCCTAGACCTTATAAGGAAACTACATGCCAAATTTTGAATCTCTAGGCCCAGTGGTTTGGGCTGTGGGTTGATATGTCAGTCAGTCAGTCAGTCAGTCAGTCAGTCAGTCAGTCAGTCAGTCAGTTTCTTCTTTTATATATATAGATTATCAATCTCTGAATTAGAGTTAGTAAGCGGATCACTTCAAAACTGCTGCACTTATTTGACAAATTATTTTTTGTTGTATTTGTAATTGTAAGGAAAAGATTTGTGTGAAAGAAAACATTTGAAAAATTGCACGGAAAAGTGAAAACCATGAGTTTTAAAAATACCCACATGGATAGTGACCGAGTGAAACAGAAAACTTTCTTCGTTACACCCATGCGAAGTCGGGATGGACAACTAGTCCTACCAAATATACTAGTATTCACTTTATCTCGGTGGATTACGCGTTCCATATTGCAGGGCACAGAGGTCGTAGCAGAATAATCCTAATAGTATTAAAAATATAAAAAATTGGTTTAGATTGAGAGAGAGAGAAATGGACAGAAAGGAGAGCGAGAGAGAGAAAGAGAGAGAGATATCCAAGAAAAGAAATACATTCATTATTTATTTATTCAAGGAGAGCAAACAGAAGCAAGCATACATCGTTAACTTATAAATAAATCACTGACTAACATGCACTTACTCCCTAAACAGCTTCCACTAAAACAATATAAGTAGTATCTGTTACTAACTACTGCACATCACTGAACACACAGTTCGAATTTCATGGACAATTTAGACTTGAGTCGATTCCGATTATCAAATCGATTGGAATATTCGAGATTCAAAAATATTTGGAGCAAGAATTTTAATTTGAACGAAATTACAAATGCACTAATTTGATAATCGACAACGCACATCACACATTCGCACATTAATTAATTAATACATAAGATACTTTTTATTTCGGAAAATTGCACACTTCCCACGGGAAGGTGGCTAAATAATTCTTCGCAGACGAATTCACTGCCAATAGTTGGTAAGTAGTTAATAATTCATGAGTGCCTTAAGTCCTAACGCACATCACCTGCAGAAGAGAAGTTTAACAAACGCTGTTTAAGAATAAGTTTAGACCTCGGACTGTTTTGAAACGACTGGCGAGTCGTGCAAAGTTTCACACGAGGTTTTGCAATCGAGTTTCAGAAGAATAAGTTTCGAAGAACTCGATTGTTATTCAAGTTGCTTTATAAGATTATATTGCTTGTCCTTTAAAGAAAAACCCCTAGAGGGAAACAAAGGAGGCAATTTTTTAAAGATTTTTTATATTACTACTAAGATTTAGGGGCCGAAAGCGCGAAAATCTAAGCCAGTTTTCATTTAATCTTCTAATTTTCATTTAAAGTATAA
Source organism: Archips crataeganus (assembly GCA_947859365.1). NCBI lineage: Eukaryota > Metazoa > Arthropoda > Insecta > Lepidoptera > Tortricidae > Archips > Archips crataeganus. The sequence goes on along the minus strand of OX402056.1, from coordinate 16,157,476 downwards.
AAATTGTTATCGAACTCCTCCGAAATGGTTTGACCGATTTTTATGAAACTTTTTTGTCTATATTTGAAAGGTCTGAGAATAGGTTACACATAAAACGTACTCAACAATGTTGTCATTTCCACACAAAATTTGTGTGGAAATGACAACATTTATTGAATCAGGCGTTACTTTGCGGAGGTCCATATTAATGAACTAAAACAATTACTTTGCTCACCCGCGACCTTACAATAGTTACGTTTATGCAAGAAATGTGCGTTCATGCAGTTCCTCCACCTCCACACTGTACGAACACACACAAATCACATAAACCCAACCATCACCACCACCAAGCTACACTGACGCGTTTCGAACTCAACCAGAGCTCATCCTCAGAGTTACCACAACCGTATGCTATGCTACCAAACGTTAAACTAACAAACCAAAACAAATGTTTTAACTTGTCACTGTAACTTCTCAAGTACCCACTTTATTTTTCTTATTCTCAAACTACCCCACAAAAATTAACTTTTATTGACATATTTAAAAATACCTTGAATTTTTTGTTTATTTATTTATAAGGCATATTTAATTAATACTAACTGTTCAAATTCGACCCAAGCCGCAGTAAAGGAGAAGATACTAAATTTACCTGTTCATTAATAATAGACCCCATAGTGTTGTACCTAATTATTTCCATGCATTCCAGAGCATGAAGTGATACATTATTGCGGCAAGGGGTTGCGTCTGGATGCTCTGGAATGCATGGAAATAATTAGGTACAACACTATGGGGTCTATTATTAATGAACAGGTAAATTTAGTATCTTCTCCTTTACTGCGGCTTGGGTCGAATTTGAACAGTTAGTATTAATTAAATATGCCTTATAAATAAATAAACAAAAAATTCAAGGTATTTTTAAATATGTCAATAAAAGTTAATTTTTGTGGGGTAGTTTGAGAATAAGAAAAATAAAGTGGGTACTTGAGAAGTTACAGTGACAAGTTAAAACATTTGTTTTGGTTTGTTAGTTTAACGTTTGGTAGCATAGCATACGGTTGTGGTAACTCTGAGGATGAGCTCTGGTTGAGTTCGAAACGCGTCAGTGTAGCTTGGTGGTGGTGATGGTTGGGTTTATGTGATTTGTGTGTGTTCGTACAGTGTGGAGGTGGAGGAACTGCATGAACGCACATTTCTTGCATAAACGTAACTATTGTAAGGTCGCGGGTGAGCAAAGTAATTGTTTTAGTTCAATGACAACATTGTTGAGTACGATTTATATATGTAACGTAAGATTGTATCAGACATCTAACCCAACGTAAATTCTTTCAGCTTAAAATGCAAATAATATTACTGCTTAATATAAACGAACGTTTTAACTCGCGCGCATATATAAAGCTTTCACAGCTTCAAAAAGTTGTAAAAAGTAACGCGCCGAAACATCTTTCCGCTAAAGCATTTTTTTTGTTTTATTATCACAAAAATGAAACCTAAAATGAAATGACAGTACTTCCCCGCCGGAGTGTTGGCCATGAATTATCATCTTTATGTAGCAAACTTTGCTTTTATCTCAGATTTACATGTCTCGGGGAGGGATGCTAGCTTTTACAAGGGATCCGTCGTATTGCGGTCATTTGAGCTTATCTCATACAAACAGATAGGAGCAATCCGTTTGTGGAAATATTAGTGAACTTTATCGAACGTTAGAAACCAAGTGTAGCGTTTGGCAGAGCCTTTCTTAGACAATAATAATAATAATTAACAAATCATTGACACCAATAAACTAGGCAAAGCTTCTTCTATGGGTAGGTACCAGACAACTGAACAACACACTTCTCTCTCTTCTCTAGACATCCAAGACTCGAGCACAAACATTTGTATTAGTTATACAAATATTTGCCCCAACTGTGGATCAAACCTGAAGCTTCGTATTCAGGTTATCTAACTACTTACTAGGGTTCCTATCATCAAACTAATAGAATTATTTATTATATAGGAAGTATTCGAAACTCTTCGACGTATAAAAAAAAATTACAACGGCTGTATTATTTTATATAAAGTTAGTTAAATGAAATAACACTGATGAAATTTCATTAGCATAACATTGTTGTCCCTAATTTTATGAAGTTTTATCTTTAATTGTGTTTTCAAGTTAATTAAAAACTGTGTTCTGAAAATTTTTTTTTAATAGAACCTTGATACCACATAATTACTCTTATTACTATGTACGTACATTACATTATAACAAATAAAGTGCTATGTTCATTCATAAAAAAAAACCAGCAACAAAGACACTATGCTTTTTTATGTTAGAGAGGCCAGACAAACGAACTAGTGGGTCACCTGATGTTAAATGATCACCATTATCGATGCGATGCCAGTGCAAACACCCACACAGTGCTTTAACTAACTCGATCTCCTTCTAATTCCATTGAATAAGTGAGAAATAAAAATAATAATAAAATGTAAAAGCTTTGTTTCCAGGGTATAATGGGGGAAATGTAAAAAAAATACTAAAGATTAACATTAGAGTTCGCAATTTTTAAGTCACGTTTCAGCTTAACGAGACCAGTGTCTTTTAGATTAGGTTTTATATATCCTAAACCTTAGTTATTAAAAAACTTCATTGTGATTGTGAGTTAAGTATCCTTGTTTTGGATCTTGCAATATAAAAACAGTATGTTTGCCTATAGTTGTTTATAATTTTAACCATCAATCATGATAGGTATAAGAATCTTTATTTTTGAAATATTACACTTGATGCAAATTTTTCATAAGATTGATGACCTACCTAATGAGATAAACTCAGAGAAAATACAGACTGCATTGCAGTTTCTAATGAAGCATATTATATTTTTATCATCATCATCATTCCAGCATATATATACGTCCCACTGTAGGGCACAGGCTTCCTCTCAGAATGAGAGGGTTTGGTCCGTAGTTCCCACACAGAACCAGTGTGGATTGGGAACTTCACACACACCATTGAATTTCTTTGCAGGTGTATGCAGATTTCCTCACGATGTTTTCCTACACAGTAATCATTTTGAATATATTTTCACAGTAAAGCTTAAGGTAATTTTCAAATGTAATTTCGCACATAAATTCTGAAAAACTCTTAGGTGCGAGCCGGGATTTGAACCCACGACCCTCTGCTTGAGAGGCCATAGGTCAAACTACTAGGCCACCACAACTATATATTTATGCTTCATTTAAAATGCACAAAAAATACGAACTCTTTTGATTGGTCACTCCTCCGTCATGCTCCAGTCATTTACTTCTTACCTAGTTCTACAACTGTAAGAAAAATTGTGCTGATTACATTTCATTGCGGCGTTGGATTGATCAGTACAATAATTCGCTAGCTACAATTTTCGTAATGTAAGGGTGCGACCAAACCGCCGCTTAAAAAACGGTGACGTTACGGAATCGCAGTGCCGCATCGTATATAAACGTCACAACTTTACTATGGAGAGCATGCGGTAAATTCTGACGTTTACGGTGCGTCACTGCGATTCCTTACCATCACCATTTTTAAGCGGCGGTTTGGTCGCACCTTAATGCAACTTTCAAGTTGGCCTGAGAACTTCGTGAATCGCTTAATGCAATAACTCCCCAACAAATTATCAATAGAGATGTATCCAAACATCGTTTGCTGTAAGTGGGAATATTCAAACAACTCTTCCATTTGCTCGTTCAAACAAATTACGGAAATGTTTGGATTTCTGCGGATTAGATGGGACAAATGCGAGGAAATATATAATCGAAAACGTTTTTTCACATTCAATTTTAAAACGTTAGGTACGTGTTTCGGCATAACAGTGTCCCTTTCATCATGGGCTACGTGTTTAATTTAGGAATAACCTTTAATTTAGAATATCCTAAAGTGCCTACACCTAGTTACCAACAGAACAAAACAAAGTGATTTTTCACTTCTCATGCTCTTAAAATGTTACTTTAGTTTCTGCATATCAGGACTACAGCTCTTTTTTTTTGATCTCTAAGGATTAAAGTATTTTTTTTTTATAATTTATTTTGGAAACCCCTAAACTGCCAATCACGGTGTTTTGAATGGAGAATTACCGCCATTTTCAGTGACTGGGTATAGACAAATTTAAAGCCTTCCACAGACCGAAGCGCGCTGCGGACGCGTGGCATCGCGCGCATGCCCCGCGCTTCGGTCTGTGGAAGCCTTTAGGGCGTGGAAACCTCAAAATTACAACGATGCAAAAATATAAAAAAAAAATCCTGAAACATGGTAAAAGAATGATAACGAATATAAATCTATTTAATTATATTAAGGATGAATTAAATTTATTATGAATAGTCCAAATACTTAGTTTTAAAATAGTTTTCAAGTTTGAATCTGTTGGCTGAATATGCAAGCATTTAAAAATTAAATAAAAGAAAAAAACCGCGGGACAAAGTTTTTTGCTAAGTAACTATTTGAAGTTTTAACAGATGTCCATTATTCTTATTGAGCTTTCGTTGTAAAAAAGTAATATTGTAATTTTGTATAAAACGTCGTTTTTTTCCCTCGCATTCAAAGTGAAAAGTAGAGTGTTTAACGCGAGACCATAATGACACGCGAATTTCAGCCACCTTTGCTGTGCTCGGGTGGCTAAAAAATCTTGTGGGCATTTATTCGAGCGTTTGAACCGCCTCATTTATCTGCTCAATTTTTTTAAGAAATGACTGTAGATTTTGACGGGGCTTTCGGTTATATATTAGAAGTCCTCTACGTCTACCATATAAATGGAAACTTTATCAGAATCTTCTGCCATTTCTTAAAAATTTATCCAGATAAATGAGACGGTTGAAACGCTCGAATAAATACCCTTGTGTTATTATGGCTTGTTTTAGTTCCTTTGTTAAGCAATCTACTATTAATTTCAATTTTAATTTCATTTAGATTGACTATATTTTTCGAATTTAATTACTTACCTTTGTGGCTTTTAATTTTGTATTTCTGCTTACATACTTATTGTTTTGTACGCCCATTGGCAAGACATAGTAGACCACAATATGTACTTAACTTAGCTTACCTACAAACATATAATATATATTCTATACTATTTTTCACCTATGATGAGTTCTGTGACGTTTCGAGTTTGACAGTTTTAGAAATGTACTTAGGTACTATTTATGAAGTAAACTATCGATTTTTCTAAGAGTTATTAGTGCCTATTTTTGGAGAAGTTGCATTATATTTTAAAAAACAATATTTTTCCAGTTTTCCGCCCACGGCTTCATTCGCGTGGAACGTGTAAAGTCTGGTTACATCAGCTAATAGAGATCGTTATCAACGTGTAGTTTTCATAGCAAAGTATGGTCAGCAAACAAATAAAATATAAACCTACCTACCCTAATACCTGTAGAATAGAAAGTATTGTATGTGCTAATCAATGCGTTAAAATAAAACAAAAAATACAAATATTTCTTTATTCGCCAGTTTCAGAAGAAATTGCACCCTCATTACTACTGTCAGAATCTGTGGTATCCCTGACCGATAGGTCGGGTTTTCTGCTAAGCGCCTGAGCGATTTTGCGTTCCAAGTTTCGGTTTACAGGTCGCGTTTTTCCGCCGCTTTTTGGTGCATCATATTTAAAAGATAAATTCCTCATCATACTTCCGATTAGCTGTACGGCTCCAATGTTTACTCCCTCCGTTTTTGCCAACCCTTTAAGCGTTATCTTAGGAATTGTACACCATTTGTGCACGATCAGTTTACGTTTTTCTGGAGAAATTCCACGCATTTTGCGTATCTTGCAGATATTTACTTCAAACAATGACGAAATTTCTTGGTAACCATGAAACTGAACATTTAATTTTTTTTTCAAATCATTATTATAAAGAAAATATCAGCACTGCAATTTTGTGCTTATATTTTCAGGAACACCCGATAGCCGCGTTTACAAAATCTTGCAAGTTTTGTTTAAAAATTTAAAATATCTTAGTGTTCACTGCTATCGAATAATGAACCGCGGCAATTGCCGATAATGTTGTGTCACGTCACTACTCTGTTCCGTTTCATACATTGCGTCATTTAAAAAAATACATATTTTTCTATCATATTCGATGGAGTCTATTTAATGAACACTGTTATTGCTATATATTTTCAAAAAGTACAGGTTTACATTTTTTTGATTATTTTGCTTCAAAATATAAATTACTTTTAAAAAATATTTTGCGAACATAGTATGCGTAATTCGGAAAATTTTCAAGTGTCACAGAACTCATCTTAGGTGAAAAATACTATAGATGTACAATATACATTTTTCTAATTCTGTTTCGGATTCTGAGAAATAAGTTAAATAAATTCAAAAACATCATCGCAATTAGAAAAACCTGTAATAATGTACCTACTAATTAATTGTAAAGAGCGCCCATAATTAGTTTGAAGGACTAAATTATATTCAGTTTGAAAATAAGTTTCGAAAATTACGAAGAAGAAAATTAAATCTCTGACAAGCAAACAAGTACACAACAAAATTAACGTTCTTCCAAACGCAATTTAGTCGCCATTTCTATAGAAACTTAGCTGTTTAGGTGTGTTAATTGAAGGTGAAAACAAGTAAGAGTAATTACTCCGGTGGATTCTGGGAATTGTGACTACTTTCAGGAAATTATCTGGCCTTTCATAATTATAGAGAACAAGTTTTTTTTATGTACTGTTTTAATTTAGTAAAATATTCTCGGTAAGATTGAAATAAAATTTAAAAAATTTAGTAAATAAATCTTTTATGGACGCTTTAGTTTAAAAATTAACTTAAATTTGAATTAATATCCTGCCTGATATAATAAATGCAAAAGTGTGTTATTTGACGCGCTAAAACAGCTGCATGGATTTGGATTAATTTTGGTATGTATATACTTTGATCTCGGGAATAACGCGATATTCCCGTGGGAACGGGACACTTGCATATTATAAAATCCAGAAATTTTACCCGCTAACTCTAGAGACATGAACTCGCAGTTCTTTATACAACAAAAATGAAGACCACCCTATATTGCGTTCGAAAAAAGCTTGGAATTTCGATTCAATTATTGAATCAAAAGTATTGCACGAGTGAAATCGTGGGTATTTTGTATATACGAAACACAATAACTTAGGTACCTACCTACTGTTATATTAATGTGAAAAAAAATGGATCTAAAACTAAGTGTCTAAAAGAGTGAAGTGATTTATGAAATACCCTTAAGAAAGGCTGTTGTATATTGTTAGGGTATGTTAAGAAAATTCTTAAAAGCGTCCATTGTAATATTTCGTCTGGCAACACTGGGGTCAGGTTGTGAGTTGGGTCGACGGTTGCTGATTCAAAATGCCTGAAGCACCCAGCCGTTCTGAAACAAGTTATTCTAGAATTAAACGGAAACTTAGCTGCGTGAATTGTTGACGTAATTCGATGAAAAACTGGTTACCGTGTCGCTAATGTAACCGTACCATGGAAATAGATCCGATTCTCTTTAAATTGCAAATATATGCACTTATTTAAAAATACATAAAGTATTTGAAAACTAGTTTTTAGTGGGATGTGACCATAATTATCAGGTAAATTTAAACACACACGTTGAAACATTTGCTATGTCACACATCCAGGCTACTAACTCACAAGCCGTCGCTGCGGCTCATCAGGCCCAAAATCTCAAGCGCCGCAAGTACTCCTCCTTACTAAAGGACTATAATTATGTTTGCGGTGCTTGCGGGTAAGATCAGCCGACATAAAACATTTATAAGAATTTTGTTATCCCGGTTGATCGACACCTCAAGGGGCCCAGGAGCTGGCATCTACTTGTCCCAGCAGATCGCCCTTGCGATCCAAGGGGATACTGCTGCCAGCATCATGTGAACATTGCCACAGTCAGACGGGGTTTTCTTTGAGTTAAGTAAGCTATTTTTTCTCATAGGTACTAAAATTGTATTTTTTTTTGCTTTAGCCTACATTGCTTTTAATTTTGCAGCAAATTGAAAATTAATTCGGCTTTCAGCGCTAAAACACAGAAAAAAACAGATATTCCTTCGCTTGAAATAAGGAAAACAATTAAGATATAAAATTAACTTTATGTACGAAATACTTATTACGCCCTAAGATACTCGTACCTATCTTTATTGTAAGCGTGTTCTGTCACAAATTGAGATTGAAATGAAAGACAGTCTCAATGAGATCAAAGAAGGACTTTTTGTATGCTCCATCGATGTAAGCGGAATTAAATCAGAAAATCAGACGTAGCAGCAGCCGGCTTCATTTATTTATTGCGTAACATTTGCATTGCTTTCAGTCTTAAGTAGGTATTCAAAAATATTTCCTCTTGAAGATGTAGAGCAGAGAGAATGACTCCTTCATTTAGCAAGTTGAAATACGATTTACAACTTAACAATATGTTTCTGTAAATATGTATATTTTGTGTAAATAAATACCCTGTTTACGAAAAAAAAACTTATAGGTTTAAGGCGAAAGTTAGCGTAAAAAGTCTGCTTTTTACAAAAATACTTGCATTAACCCATGGCTTCACCAGCGTTGGGAATATTTTCACGAGAAATATTTACAATCTTAGAGTGTGAGTTGATAAAAGGATACGGTAACATTTTTAGAGCACAACGTTCGCTTGGATAATGCCATATATTGATTTGCGATAGAGTTAGCAAGTCATTTTGAAAGCCTACTTCAACGTTCTTGGACAGCGCCCTCTAATATTCATCATTAACCAGGTCGGCGCTCCATCTTTTTGGAGGCCATCTTTTTGGACCGCGTCTTCCGGTCCGTGGACGCCCCTCGAGAACTTTTTTGCCTCATCGGCGGAATCAGTTCTACGAGCGATGTGCCCTGCCTACTGCTACTTGACTGCCCTTTATTATTGTCTAAAAAAAATCGTGCGAGCAGCTCCTCCGCGCGGAAGAAGTGAAATTTCGTAATGTGGAAATGAAAAAGGCACTTATACATCAATATGAACCTTATTGCAATAACTTAAAGAACTAAGTTTACTTATGCATCTATGTGTTTAAATTACTCACTAGATGGCGCTTTTATCAAGTCTCATACAAATTTACACAGACAGTATGAGTTCCGCATGGCACTATCGAAGTTTTTAACATCCGTTAGTATATATACAATGCGAGATTACTTGCTTCGGCAGTACATATACTAATGCTTTAGTACCCCCTCCATGGTAGCGTTAAACGTTTAACGCGACCTTGTTGGAAGTCACTTCAAAAATCAATGTGTAGTTATATGCAACCACGAAGGAAATGAAACCTTTTTGGGCATTTAACTGAAAAATTTCGGAAAATTAATCGATTTAGGTTTTTAAAATTAAGGCGGAAGGCACAAATACCGCGGAGAACTTGCACGAATAAGTAAGAATGTAAAATGCTACACGATCGGCTTTGGCTGCTCTGCCGAGCGACTTTCACTATATCACCGCTCCGCGGCCGGCTGTAATGCGACATGCGATAGATGGACGAAAAAATGCGAAAAGGCGATGAAAAAATAGTTTCGCTTTATAAAGCACCACGGGAACGCATTACTAGGATACTAAGTTCAACCCAGATCTTTGTATTTTTCCTCCTAGTTTCATCCAACATTGTTTATTAAAACATCCAATCCTCTTCACAACCGTTCTCATTTTTACAATATTATTTGGATAGAATAGGATAAGATTATCTAGAATATACCAAACTTACCTAAGGCCTTCATATCCCTGGGTGAATTGCAAGCGCTGTAAATCATTACTTTCTTTGATGCGACCTAAAAGGGAAAGCCATCCGTGAACACACGCCTTTCTCGGAAAGCGTCTAATTTCCTCTTGAACATGAATACTCATTACTATTCTAACTACATAGCCATTGATTTCAAACAAGATTGAAAATCTCACCCTGGTGGCACGTTTAGTCTTAATGGAACCATTGGAAATACTCTGTGATTTATTACAAAAAAAAATCAGTAGGTAGGTACTTGAGGGTAAATAGTTTTTTATGCCTCCGCAGTTACCGGAGACATTTTGTACCTCTTTTGTAACAGAAACAAGTAATACAGGGTTATTTGTAATTCACTAGTATCCTTTTAACCCTAAACTCCTACCACATAAACAAATGTTTTTTGTTTTACGGCTTTTGTCATAACTTAATATTTTTGGTGTAATAACGTTTTGAAAATTTGAGACTACCTCTTATTTTTACGATACTCTAGATAGATAGATAGAAATCATTTATTCAAATAAAAACAAATACAATTTAAATTCCAATAAATGCGCCAAACTGGAGTGACCAGTTTGTTGGCGCGCCACGCTCAAATCACATTACTACTTAACAAAGTTTATAAGGTTAGAGTTATTCTAATGCTAATGATATTAAAATTAATAATTAGCGACTTTGATCAATTATAACTGAAGATACACATTGCCGAACAAAATCCCCTTCAAAGAATGTCCGAACTTTTTTATTTGTTTGCGTAACAATTAAAATCATCACCTACACAGAAATTTGAACCTAGTCTTTACTTCATTACAGTCGAATTTCGGTTGACACTTGACAGCTAAACTTGACAATTTCACGCAACGTACTGAGAAATAAATAATAGTTTAAAAAAAACTAAAAAACACGCTTTAAAAAATAAAAAATAAATTTTAATAAATTTCAATTCACTATTCTTATAGTGCAGTAAAAAATCTTAATAAGCAATTATTATATTGTTATATCCAGATCAAAATTTGTAAACAATTCTAAATATTGATAAAATAAATAATAATAGTTTAAAATATTTTATTGTAAAAAAAGCGTGGGGTGCATGGTGTCAATTGTCAAGGATTGTCATTTTGATAACATCTTAAAAAGCACCCCACGCTTTTTTTACAATAAAATATTTTAAACTATTATTATTTATTTTATCAATATTTAGAATTGTTTACAAATTTTGATCTGGATATAACAATATAATAATTGCTTATTAAGATTTTTTACTGCACTATAAGAATAGTGAATTGAAATTTATTAAAATTTATTTTTTATTTTTTAAAGCGTGTTTTTAAGTTTTTTTAAACTATTATTTATTTTCTATTTTTTAGTTGCATTTTTTTATTTCTAACTTTACCCCCTCACCTACAACCCCCAAACCCCCTAAACCCAACCCCCCAACATCCCCCACCCCATTTCCCCAACCCCCCAACATCCCCCACCCCATTTCCCCAAACCCCACACCCTTACCCCCATTCCCCTAAACCCCCCTTACCCCCTCCTCATTTTACAAACCCCCGAACCACCTAAACCCAACCCCCCTAACACCGAACCCCCATACCCCCGGAAACCCCCCCTCCCCCCACCCCCACTCCCCCCACCCGTCACCTGCCCCCCACCCCACCCCTCCCACACCCCCACCCCGCCACCTACCGCCCCCCCTTCCAGTTCCATCATCAAACCCTTGTTACCATCTAGGCCTCTTACCCCCTCCCCATTTCCCACAACCCCCCAAAATCACTTACCCCGAATCCCCCAACACCCCCACCCTATTTCCCGTAAACCCCCCCCCCCCCCCATCCCCTAACCCCAACCGCCACACCCTAACACCCAACCCTCTAAACCCCCGACCCCCTTACCCCATACCCCATTCCCCCCCAACCCGCCACCTACCCCCCTTCCAGCTCCATCATCAGACTCTTGTTACCATCTAGGACCAAAGTACTCGTCAAAACGAATCAAACGAGCCCAAACTCGATGGGGTTGTTTCGTTTTATTGTGGAGTGCCTTTGGCCATCTTCCAGCTCCATCATCAGACCTTGGTTACCATATGGGATCAAAGTGCTCGTCAAGACGAATCAAACGAGCCCAAAATCGATGGGGTTGTGTCGTTTTATTGTGGAGTGCCTTTGGCCATCTTCCAGCTCCATCATCAGACCCTGGTTACCATATGGGATCAAAGTACTCGTCAAGACGAATCAAACGAGCCCAAACTCGATGGGGTTGTGTCGTTTTATTGTGGAGTGCCTTTGGCCATCTTCCAGCTCCATCATCAGACCCTGGTTACCATATGCGATCAAAGTGCTCGTCAAGACAAATCAAACAAGCCCAAACTCGACGGGATTGTGTTGTTTTATTACATAGTTCCTATGGCCACCATCCAGCTCCATCATCAGATCAGCTCCATGTTACAATAATATTGCATTGTCATCCAATTTACACATATGTGCAAAATTTCAGCTCAATCGGAAACCGGGAAGTGGGTCAAAATCGCGCCCTAAGGAGTCGGTTACAAACAAACATACATACAAAAGACATACATACAAACATACAGGTGAAGCTAATATAAAGCGTGTAAAAACAAAATCTTAACTTAACTATTAATCTTAAAATAAATAGATTTTTTTGAGTTTAGAAGTTTGTAACAGTCAAGGTCATAAACAAACACATGCACGACAGCATAATGCATGATGGTTAGTGGGATAGCTGTAAAGCCCGACCAGGAAAATAAAAACCCTCGCCATATTGCGGAAAACTAATGGAACTAATTTCTTCAACTGGCAACAGTAACTTTGAAGACGTCATTAATGTCATCTGCCAATTGCTGTCTAAGTGTGGTGCGTTTCTTGGATATTGTGGATTATTTGTGCGTTAAAATGAAGACATTTACAAAAAGTTATATTCAATATGACGAAGTATTTGTCGAAGAGAAAGTCTGAAGGATTGGAGTCTATTCCTCTTAATAACATCACCGACCTTGTTGTCAACAACATGACTGGTAGGTACCTGGTACAGTGTTGCTATAATTATTGCTAATTTAGCGCCCCCAGAGCAGGGTTTTTATTTTCCTGGTCGGGCTTTATATTGAAGAATGACAAATTCATAAAAGTAACAAAACATTTTAGGGCTGATTGTATTAACAAAAATCAGACAGTTAAAACAAACGAAAATCGTCCACAGTTTTTTTCTCAATTTACCTTTGTTACTTAATACTTACATTAAAGCCTGTTCATTTTCTTAAATTAACACTTAAATCGCTACTGCGTAAATACTAAATCAGAAGTAACGCAAAGTAGCTAGATATTTTATTTCATCTACATTTGCATGACAATAAAAATAAATTATGATTTTGTATAAAAAAAGCTTTTTTCTGACAGTATTTTTTTTGTTGACAGTACATGCCATTTAACCTACACCAGTAGGAATTATAGAAATTTCAAGTCATTCCGACCACAAAAATTGAATCAAAATTTAAAAGATTTGCCACACTGGATGCGTTCTGCGTTCGCGGTTAGGTCAAATTGAACGCAGCCCGCATTTTGTATGAACAACATTGTCGGTCTCTATATTATATTAATATTTTGTATAGATATGCGATCTGACCGCACGGGCCGCACGGTTTGATTTGACCTGACCGCGACCGCAGAACGCATCCAGTGTGGCAAATCCTTAAAGCAAAGAAACAAAACAAAGAGGTGAAGTTAGTTAAAATTTGTTAACAGGGTTTTAAAAGAAAACATCTTTACAATGTAACTTATACAAATATATTTATTTGAAATCCAAGAGCACTAAGGTAACGGCGCCTGTTAACGCGGGAAGAACGCGGGTATCAAAATCGACGACCATCACCGTGGTATTTTGAAATATGCAAATAAAACCGATCGATTTACTAAAAAACGAACTTTCTGCGAATGAAGCTCATTTAATTGACTAACAAACTTATTAGCGCTAGTATGTGTGAATGAAACAAAGAGCCCGCAATTCATCGATTTCCACGACGGCACCGCAGAAAGAGGTCTTGCCATACAAACGTGTGACGCCACATGTAAGTTAACTCGAATCTTATTTAGTATTTTACGTAATAGTTACGGCAGTTGAATTAATGTTATGATTTTTAAACGATTGTGTACAGTTTTCTGCACGACTTTTGAATACTCTTTTTATATTTTTTATACTGGAAATAAGTTTAAAATTTAAAATAAAATACAGCGGTGATAGGCGTCGTTTTTTTATGTGGATTCTAATATCGTGGTATGCCACGGTAATAGATAAAATGGTGTTTTTGGTTCTTTGTGCTTTATTTTTGGTATATGTGATCTGTTATATACTTTCTTACAGTTATTCCAGTCTTGATCTATTTACACTATTAAAGAACTAATTCCGTGGTATGGAAAGTATTCAGCAAACCCTTAATTTTTAACAAAAACTTCAGTATTGAATTTGTTGTTTGTATAGAAACCGTTATTTTGTCAAGTTGTTTAAATATTGAGATAAAATCATATTTATACTTATCATTTATACAATTTTGGTTTTATACCAAGGTGATAACTAATGTTTTTGGTTTGTGGTGAAAATACAACTGTATCTTATTGTTTTTATGGGTCGGAATTAGATTTTATAACACTCCAAATTAAGCCTATTACCAATGGTACGACCACATAACCCTCGGTAATAGAATGTATGGGAATCTATTACCGACCCATTCATTGTTTGTTTGGGTCGGTGATAGTTTCTTAAGGAAGTATCTATTACCGAGTGACATTTTAGTCCTGTATTAAAATAAATCACATTTAGAGTACCGTAAGTGCAATTTTTTTTGATAAAGTTGAAACTTTTACTCATCAGTCAGAAATACTCATAAGTAATTTAATTATTTGCAATAATGTGACAAATTACAAAAGAAAATATATAATCATGTAAGACATATTTTGACGTTTCATTTCTAGTTTTTCTTAAAAAAAACAATATACAGAACCAAAAGTCATTATTTTTTATTTACCTCGGTGTCAGGTTCCAAATTATGAGTCGGGTTCCTATTACCGATGGTAAAAAGTTGTTGCTTTTTATACACTCGGTAATGGAAGCTCAATTCGCGGTAATAGAATCATAACCTGTCCATTGCCACGGTAATAGAAGACTTGGGTATTTTGGTTTCAATAATTATTTTATCAAATAATTAATAGTTAAATGAGCCCAGAAAGTTACGACGACGAAAGTTCAATAAACAATCTTAAATAAAAAAAATATTCTCGGTCGTTTAGAAGCTTTGATACCCTTATTTTATTGGAATAATTTAAAAACTCCCTTAAGTACCACGGTAATAGGCGCCGTTACCTTAGTTGCAGTGACATTCAACTTCTATGTGAAATAACTTCTCGTTTCAAAACAATTCCTTTTGAATAAATAGAACTGCACAATATTTCCCTAAGAAGAACAAAGAAATTGTATCATATTTCAAAACAGAGTTTATTTTGCGTAACGGGAAGCACAAGTGATATATTTTCAAAGATACAAACGATATCCATTGGACGTATAAAGTAACAATCCAAGCCTTGTATTGATAATACTAAAGTTCCAGCTTGAATCAGCTCCCTGTAGGAAAAATAATGGTAGTTGCATACATTGCGGCGTTTTATATGCCACTTCAAACCCGTTCACTTTAGGGCCTCGTAATGTAATAGAACTTACACGATTTTTCCTGCAACCCTAAACTAGGCTGAATCATAGTGACGGCCACAGAATTAAAATTCTGAATAATTAGTTTTTTCATAATTTCCATTTGCCATAAACTGTTTTATATCTGAAGCAGTATTATTTTCAGAATTGTTTACTAATTTAATTTTATCTCATTATTTTGAGTATGATGCTTAAGGTCCCGGGTTCGATTCTAGGTCGGGCAGATATTTGTATGAAAAATATGAATTTTCGTGCTCGAGTCTTGGATGTTTAATATATATGTATGTTCAGTATGTAAATATCTATATAAGTATGTCTACTCGGCTGAGCAGCGTTCGGGAAGCTCCACAATATTTTGTCATCCAATATACCGCAGTGTCTCAAGTCAAAAGTCTTTGACCAGTGTGTGTTGCCAGTGATGACTTATGGCACTCAGACGTGGCCGCTAACAATGGTCCTCATAAGAATGTAAAGGTACTCTGTGAAGAAAGCTCAAAGTCACTCAGAGGGCGATGGAGAGGGCTATGCTCGGAGTTTCTCTGCGGGATCGCATTAGGAATGATGAAATCCGCGCAAGAACTAAAGTCACCGACAAGTCCGATATAGCTGAGGTTGCGGGAACGCGTTGGATGCGGAAGGCACGGAACTGATCTGTTTGGCTAGCCTTGCGGGAGGCCTATGTATAGTCGGGGTAAGAAAAAGTTCGTCACTTTTCGACTCTATGTCAACGAGTTAAGGTCGAAAAGTGACGAACCTTTTCTTACCCCGACTATACAGTGAACGTCTTTCGGCTGAAATGACTATGATGATTATGATGATTCATCTAGTACAAGCTTTGCTGTTTTAGACTAGTTCAATCAGCGTAAATTGTCCCATGATTTATTTATTTATTTTAAATCTAGATCGGATGTTAAATAATACATCAAATTCTTCACATTTATTTACTGCACAAAAGTTCGCACCCAACGTCTGTCAAATGTAATCACGAACTACTTTTTGCAAAAATTACCTTGACGTTTCGAGTACATTGCAGCGGCTGCGGTCACGAGTAGAAAAATAGTTAGTTAGTTAGTTAGAGTTATGAGTGAGACTAGCTCAAATACTTAATAATCGCGAAAAATATTAGTTCTTCCTGAAATATCTGAAACAAGATACGTATTAATATAACCTGTTTGTTTTTCTAAATATAACACGCAAATTGGTTTCACGTTTAGAGGCTTTGTCTCACAATGTTTGTCGCATGCAGATTCATACAAAACAATGCTAATCTTGTCTTGTGGACAAATCCCGAACTAAATCCTTACTCAAGGGACCTTAACAGAAACAAATTCCTTCCCTATAACAGCCCAGTTAAAGAAATGGGTCGTTTCATCGCCTAACCATATTAAGTAAACCTTATCTGGCATCTGTAGCGACATCCACACCTTCCTTATACAGGAAAACCGGCTAAGTAGGAGTCGGACTCACGCATTGAGGGTTCCATACTATTATTTTTTTCAACCGAGCACAAAATTGATTTTACTTTGTAGATTTTGTGCGAAAAACAATATATTTTTGCCGTTCTAAACACAAAGCGGTTTTTCAATGAAAGCTAAGTAGTTTTGTAAAATAATTTCGTTTTTTCTTTACAGGTTTTTTATTTATTAATTGCAATGAATATCCGTCGCTGTTTGAAAAGTTTTCGCGGTACAAAATATACTTACGATTATTCATCTACGTATTATTGATATACCTCTAATTCTCTTAGTGATTTCAAGTGAAACTGAGACAGGGAAAGTTAATTTAAAGGTTTTTCACATTTTTTAAATAAGATACCGTTATTTTGGTTTTGTTCATTAGATGCCTGTTTTTTAAGATATCTGATCCCATGGAAAAATCAACTTTGTAGGATGAACGAAACGCCAAGGATAGTTTTCAGAAGGTTTATTCAGGAAAAACGACAAAAAGAAAGAAAGAAAGAAAGAAAGAAAGAAGACATTTATTCACTTTTACAAGACACACAAATACAAGAAAACAGGTTTGGACTTATAGTCTAGTTAACTACCCTAGGTATAATAAGCAAAATTGTACAATTATGAGCTTAAGGGAGGACGCATAGGAAATCTCACCCCGTACCCATTTGTCGGTGTCCACTGAAGGATAGCATAGGCCGTCTCTACAGTTTGACCGCTGGCTAAAGAAATGATTCCCTATCTTTCAACGCAGCGCTTTTTATATGGTCCGGATGCAGCCTTCGTAATGCGCTCGTGCATCGGGCTGCCGAGTCAGATAGGTAGTTACTGTGCGAGCGGGAAAGTATTCGAGCCCAAGCGCATAGCATCCAGATGGTTGTATATCGTTATATTCTTTATGTCACTTCAGCTTTACGATTTTTTTGCGATACCGCTTTTGCGCTAAACACGGCAGTTTTGCAGTTCATTGATTTGGATTCTGAGCTGGCTTATCCCACTGGCTGTTTCTTGTTTAGTTAGCCGGCGACGCTCTATAATTAGACGCTTTAGTGGAGTTAAATACTGATGATTATTCTCATAGTAACCCCTATTAAGATAATAGTGTGCGAAACGTTTAATATTATGGAAACAATTTAGGCTTTCTGTGACGCTGGGCTTCACGGAAGAAGAAATTACTTTCAAATGACTAGTTCTTGTCCGTCACTTCGTCTGCGCCGAAAAAAAATCAATTAAGTAATTCTCCCTTATCTGAAATTACTTCGCCAATAAGCCATCCCTTATTTATCCTTTTTAAGTGTTGATTTTCAAAAATACAATGAAACCCACAGCTTTAAAATTTTATAGCTCTAGGCACGAGTTGCCTTAGCGGTTTAAATTTTCCATAAAACGTTTCTTTTATGAATTGGATTTCTAAAATCTCTCCTTAATGCTTGCTAGATAAGGAAAGAAAATTTAAGGCTCCTAGGCCAAGAAACTTGGGGAGTATTTTGATATGTCAGTCAATCATTCATGCATCCAGCTTCTTTTATACATACATATCTAAATATATAATACAAGACACCCCGTCCGCCTTCGTAAGCGAAACATTTAAATCATATTTACAACATGTTATTCTCGCTGACTGACTTGATAGCATACTGGCGACTCCGCAGTTTTTAAGAAATGATGCATTAGAATTTTAGTGATAATGACTAAAGATTGGACCATAAACAGGTGTTACTATCATAAATAAAAAAATAAAATATTTGTCAGAAATGTCTTTGGATTATTGACAAATGAAACATGGAATCAAAATTAAGCACAGACTTAAAATGTTTGTTTCTGCCTAAATAGATGACAAGGGTACGCATAATGTACGTCAGCTGCTACGGTCTAATAATCATACGAACATTTTTATAGTAACAAAAAATAGGCACACAGAAGGTAGCTGTCCCACCGTATACCAGGAAATGATAGCGATTGACTTCTCGCTCAAAACATAAAATGTACATAATGAGGTAATTTTTAGTCACAATCACAACCCAAACTTCGAAACATTAATAATAATCGTTAAAAAATCAATATTAACCATTTTTCCACATTTTTACTGAGGACAGCCAAACAGTTTAAAATATTATCAATGCAATGGAAAACAATGAAACAATATTCCAAAGATTGCAATATTCCGAATTGCATATCAAAATTGGAATAATTAGGGGCTTAAAAACCGGCTAAGTACGAATTTGTACGTATCAATGAAGCTCCAGCTTTTTCTATTGGTTAGGTACCGATATACACAACAATAAGGTTTTCAGAGTTTTTTCAATGGTCGTACTACAAGAGCTACCTACCTATCAAATTTAAAGTTTCTAGGAAAAGTAGAAGCATTAAAAATTTGTATATTATGGGAACACCTTTTTTAATGACAATGACTGTATTTTTTGATTGGGTTCATGTAAAAGTTTATTTTTTTCACAACTTTAAAGGATTGCAGACTTGAATTTGATATTAATTTCAGGGTGATACCTCACGCGTTCATGAGAAAAATAGCCTCAATAGATGGACAAACGTACAACAAGGTGATCTTATAGGGTTCTTTTTTCCATTTTATGGTACGGAACCCTAAACATTACCTTGTAGGTATATCAAAATAGTTGATCGCTGACTGTCATTGCCAGTGAATAGCTATGGCGTACTATTGAAGTGTTACCAGTAACCCGAGTACGATTCTAGCTCTACTCGCTTCTTGCTAGTCGTTGACGGTCGGACCACGGTTTAAAATGTAGATCGACATAGCCGATGGAGTGTATCGTGCTGCGCCGACTAGAATTTGCTCTCTAGATAACGAGCCCTGGCGCCAGCGAAACTTTGAAACAATTGATAAGAATGTCCTGGTTTTTAGGGTTCCGTACCCAAAGGGTAAAAACTTGATCCTATTACTAAGACTCCACTGGCCGTTTGTCCGTCTGTCACCAGGCTGTATCTCATAAACCGTGATAGCTAGACAGTTGAAATTTTCACAGATGTTGCCGCGATAGCAAAAATGCTAAAAATAAAATAAAGTTAAAAATTAAGGGGCTCGTCATACTGAAACGTGTTTTTTTTCATCGTTTTTAACTCGATATTTATAATAGCGTTAACTAGACACTTGAAATTTTCACAGACTTTGTATTACTGTGGCCGATACAACAACAAATAATAAAAATAAAATTATATTGGATATTAAGGGGCGTCCTGGCAAACCGATATAAAATGATCTCACACTGCGTACATTTTACTTAGAAGCAGGGTTTTGCTAACACTGGATTATTATAGTTTCGGATGTTTACGGCGTATATTTTGACATACCTAAAAATTTATACGGAACCCTCGGTGCGTGAGTTCGACTCGCACTTGGCTGGTTTTTCATTTTGGTTATGGCGTTTCAACCGCCGTATCCCGTGTAACGAAATCTAAGGATAATGTCCGTGAACTAAAACCGATAGCAATTCTGCGACCACACACCACGCGTGCTGGTAGTTATTGGGACTTTTAGTTGACGGACAGAATATTATTAGTCGGTTTTCGTAATACACGGCATACGGCGGTTGATGCTCTTTGGAGCCCCACCTATGAAATTTATGGGTGAGAATAATGTGGGGTTTTCAATACCAAGTAACAAAACTTTTTCAATGTAACACACGTATTAAAAAGTCGGTAATTAGTCAAATTTTTCTAGCACTACAGAAGCTTACAACAACAACATAATGTCAAACAAGAGAAAATCAAATTAATTAGTAAATAAGATTTGTTAAAAATTTCATTTTTAAAGCAAGCTTTTTTGCTGACTGTACTTTTTGTTGGCTGTACTTGCATTGTCATCCAACCTACATAAGTATACCAAATTTCAGGTGAATCCAACCACTGGAAGTGGGTCAAATTCGACTTCTAAGATTTGACCCAAGAATAATAAAACAAACGGGGTGAGCTAAATAAAAGCTCGTAAAAACGTTAGTGAACACACTGTAACAACTATACTTATACAATGATGATGTTTAACTATCAACACTGAAAAGTGCTGTATCAAAAAGTCGACTAAAAGTGAAAGTGACTAACATCCGGCCTACACACGTATCGTAGCTGGGCACAGACCTCTTCCCAGATTGAGAGGGCTTGGACTGTACTTCCCGCGCGGCCCCAATGCGAAATGGAAACTTGACCATCGAATTTCTTCGCAGATGAGTGTATATTTCTTTCCGATGTTTTCTTTCTCACAAAAGATCATAGTAAATTTAAAATATGATTTCGCACATAAATTCTAAGAAAACTCAGATGTTCAAGTTCGGATTCGCACCAGTGACCCTCTATTTGAGTGCCCATTGGTCAAACTACTAGGTTACCAGGGTTCTTTATTCATTTTCTTAGTGTTGAAGCATTGGTATAATTCCTTTTACAAGGGTGGAATTACGTAATCATATCCTCGGTTCTCGTGGCCGCGCATCTCAGGCCATCTCCAACCAGATCAATACACAAACAACAATCAATCTTCGCGATGGCGAGTTTTCGGCAGCTGTCAATACGTCAAGAACCAGGGTGCACGCTGATTGAAGGTGGTTACAATAGGTCCCAAGCCCTCTTTACGATAATTCCGGGATTAAAAAATGATCCGACCCAAAATGGAGCGCTTTCTTTGATTGCAAACGTATTTTCTACGGATTAAAAGCAAAATTAACAATAGATTTTCGCTTAAAGGTGCCCCTGATGAGTATCTTACTTAAGAACGATTAAAAGCGTCGACGTCAACATTAATTAAACAAAAATTTTAATTAACGAGATTAAAAAGCAACTGAAACTGGAGTCGTGCAAATAGAAGAAAGAATCAGATTAAAAGTTCGAGTAGATCACTTTTGAAACGAGATTGGCAAAGGCTTAGATATATTTTTTGCTAAGTCACTTTCGGATTGAATTATTCAGAAGTTTAAGAGCTCTCCGTAATAATAGCCAGGGGAATTTATTGGGAGCCCCGGATGCTTACAATTTTGCCTCGGAGATTAGCATCAGTCACGTTTCTATTTGTAATTATATTTTGAAGAAAAAATAATTAATTTCGTACTTTGGCGTAATTTATGGCCTGTAAAATGCCAATAGGATTAATTAAATGGAGTCCGCAGTAAACAATTTATTTTCGCTTGCATTATTGTTAGATAAAAATAAATAAATAAATAAATATCATGGGACAATTCACACCAATTGACCTAGTCCCAAAGTAAGCTTAGCAAAGCTTGTGTTATGGGTACTAAGCAACGGATAAACATACTTATATAGATAAATAAATACTTAAATACATAGAAAACATCCATAACTCAGGAACAAATATTCGTGCTCATTACACAAATAAATGCCCTTACCGGGATTTGAACCCAGGACCTCTTGCTTCGTAGGCAGGGTCACTACCAACTAGGCTAAAGCGGTCGTTAAAAGATAATAATGTTTGTTTTAATTTAGCCATTGTAACATGGCAAACCTCTATGGCGAGCAACTGGCCGATTATAGAACAAAAAAATCTAAATTTGAAATTAATGATTAGCTTTTGTTTTTCCTGTCAGTGGCTCTACTATTCGACAAGGTGTAGGCCAAGATTTCTTTTGAAAAATAAATACCGTTTACTATTTTACCGCCACTGAAGCCTGAACCCCTATTGGACGCTCCGAGGCTACTTGAATACCTTACCCTGCCTTCTCACCTGTCCAGCAAGTCTAGATAAGCGTTTTTTCGTTTTTTTTTTCATTCGGATTATTTCGGATTCAAGAGCAGTACCTACTAACTAAAACAATGCCCATTTACCTAAATTATTTTCTATACTATTATATTTTTCTTTTATAAACACGACTTCTTATTTCTCCGAACGGCTAGCCAGTTACAATAAATATACTAGGGGCGTTCAATAAAAAGTGAGAATGAGTATGTTATAAACAACTTTTACTAAATGTAATTTTATTTTTCGACATAGTCAACTTTTAGCATAATACACTTATGATATCTTTTTTCTAAACTTAAAATTTCATTTTTAAAGAGGTCTCATCTTGAGTACTTAAAAAATCTTGTACTGCAGCGACTACCGCGTCGTCGTCTTCAAATTTCTGGCCTCTCGGGTATTGTTTCAATCTCGGAAATAGGTAGAAATCACTGGGAGCGAGATCTGGTGAATACAGAGGTTGCTTAAGGATATTGAACCCAGCATCACGAATTGCAGCCATTGCAACGATGGACTTGTGTGCCGGGGCATTGTCCTGGTGGAACAGCACAACTTTCGAGAGTTTACCTCGCCGTTTTTCGCGGATCTCATTGCGCAATGTTGCTATTTGTTTGGCGTATAAAGTGCCCGTAATAGTGGCTCCATGTTTGAGATACTCAATCATTAATACCCCTTTACCATCCCAAAAAACAAAGCCCATGACCTTACCGGCAGATGGGCCCACCTTGAATTTCTTCGGAGTTGGAGATGATGGCCTTTTCCATGTCATAGACTGCAGTTTCGTTTCAGGGTCGTAATGATGGAGCCATGTTTCGTCCATTGTTATAAATCGCGCCAAAAAAAGTTCCCGGCCTTGCTGTTTCTGGTCCAAAGCTTCTTGACAAATCTCGACTCTAGTTTGTTTTTGCGTGTCAGTAAGCATTCTTGGTACCCAACGCGCAGATACCTTTTTCATACCCAAGCGTTCATGTAAAATATTAGGCACGCTCCCCGTTGAAATCTTTACATTTTCAGCAATAAAACGAACCGTGACACGACGATCCGCCAGAACTGAGTTTTCAACTTTTTTCACAATTTCTTCAGTTATTGCAGTAGTAGGGCGTCCGGAGCGGGGGTCGTCCATGGTCGATGTTCTTCCATGTCTAAATTCGGCGCACCAACGTGCGACTGTCGAATACGGAGGAGCATTAGACCCTAAAGTGTCCCGCAAATCTAAATTGACTTGGTCCGTAGAAAAATTTTTCAAACACAAGTATTTGATAACGGCGCGCAGTTAAATTTTCTCCATTTTCGCTAACGTACTCAATAGCATTGCAAAGAAATTAGCGTATTTTTTTTTAAACAAAATACAGTTACTTTTTTTTTTCATAGCAATCAGCTAGATAGATTAGCTTTACCGGCCAGTATTTTATTTCCTAATATTGAAAGAGTTTGCATCTCATTCTCACTTTATATTGAATGCCCCTCGTACCTACTTTTTTGTTCTGTGGGTGTTTCGTGTCTGTTTGTTGTTTCTGTTTTTCTATTGCTTCTTTCTGTTGTTAAAAGTAGCCTAGAAGAGATGGATCTGAAGCGATATGGCAACCTATTGCCCAACTTGTGATTTTTTCCCACATGAGTTGACTTTCTGTATATGTATCTTATTATATTATGATGTTAAATAAAGAAGCATTGTATTGTTAGCGATTGCCTTAATAATTTAAAAGAAAATGAAACTAACGAACTGATTTTTATTTAATCTTACAATTTTAAATAACAAATCAATTTGAAATAGAAAAATAATATGCAAGCGAAAAAAGGTCAAGCTATACAAGAGCAAGTGAGTAAAAATATGTAGCGGTGACGCGGGGCAAAAATGTCCGAGACAATGGCGCGCGCGAGTTTATACTAGGGGCGTTCAATAAAAAGTGAGAATGAGTATGTTATAAACAACTTTTACTAAATTTCATTTTATTTTTCGACATAGTCACCTTTTATCATAATACACTTAGTATATCTTTTTTCTAAACTTAAAATTCCATTTTTAAAAAAGGTCTCATCTTGAGTACTTAAAAAATCTTGTACTGCAGCGACTACCGCGTCGTCGTCTTCAAATTTCTGGCCTCTCAGGAATTGTTTCAATCTCGGAAATAGGTAGAAATCACTGGGAGCGAGATCTGGTGAATACGGAGGATGCTTAAGGATATCGAACCCAGCATCACGAATTGCAGTCATTGCAACGGCGGACTTGTGTGCCGGGGCATTGTCCTGGTGGAACAGCACAACTTTCGAGAGTTTACCTCGCCGTTTTTCGCGGATCTCATTGCGCAATGTTGCTATTTGTTTGGCGTATAAAGTGCCCGTAATAGTGGCTCCATGCTCGAGATACTCAATCATTAATACCCCTTTACCATCCCAAAAAACAGAGCCCATGACCTTACCGGCAGATGGGCTCACCTTGAATTTCTTCAGAGTTGGAGATGATGGCCTTTTCCATGTCATAGACTGCAGTTTCGTTCCTGGGTCGTAATGATGGAGCCATGTTTCATCCATTGTTATAAATCGCGCCAAAAAAAGTTCCCTGTCTTGCTGCATCAGGTTCAAAGCTTCTGGACAAATCTCTAGTCTAGTTTGTTTTTGAGTGTCAGTAAGCATTCTTGGTACCCAACGCGCAGATACCTTTTTCATACCCAAGCGTTCATGTAAAATATTATGCACGCTCCCCGTTGAAATCTTTACATTTTCAGCAATAAAACGAACCGTGACACGACGATCCGCCAAAACTGAGTTTTCTACTTTTTTCACAATTTCTTCAGTTACTGCTGTAGTTGGGCGTCCGGAGCGGGGGTTGTCCATTGTCGATGTTCTTCCACGTCTAAATTCGGCGCACCAACTTGCGACTGTCGAATACGGAGGAGCATTAGACCCTAAAATGTCCCGCAAATCCAAATTGACTTGGCCCGTAGAAAAATTTTTCAAACACAAGTATTTGATAACGGCGCGCAGTTCAATTTTCTCCATTTTCGCTAACGTACTCAATAGCATTGCAAAGAAATTACCGTATATTTTTTTAAACAAAAGACAGTTAGTTTTTTTTTTCATAGCAATCAGCTAGATATATTAGCTTTACCGGCCAGTATTTAATTTCGTAATATTAAAAGAGTTTGCATCTCATTCTCACTTTATATTGAACGCCCCTCGTATAGACGGTAAGAAGAGGGGAGAGCCGCGCGGTTGATGTGGTGGTGGAGGTGGATTCTCCTTATAGTATTATACTGTTCTTTGGATAGGTACTAAAGATATTGTGGTCACTCATAGGTCATTATCATCTCAGCCTATATACATCCTACTGTAGTACTGCAGATCACAGGCCTCCCCCATGCATAGGTAAATAATATAAAATCAAATTAAGTCTAGCTATTAAAATTTTGCTGTTCCTTATTCATGTTTCGAATATTTAGGACCCAATTCATATTTTCGCTCTGGCTCATTATTATTTGTGGATGTTTTTTACCTTTATCTTGTGATTTATAAATTTTCGCATCTTTTTTTATGGCACACCATTTGAAAAGAAATCACCTATTTACGATTTAATCTTCGTGAGCGCTGTGAAATTATAAATTTTCGTCGGTTTGATATATTTCTCCGTCAGATGCTTATTTTTTCTTCAAGATTTCCGCTCTCACTAATGATAATTTATAATTTGAAAAAAAAACTTGTTTAAGTTAAACGTTGTTAGGTACGGTTGAAGAAACTGAATCGCATGCATTTGCTACAAATGTTATGTTGATGTTCCACATTAGTTGCAATTAAATCATTGTCAAATTGATTTCTTTCAGTTTCCTCGGCTGTACATAAATCAAAACTGTCGATAGATCCAACCACGTAACAATTTCACATACACAATTCATCATCATCATCAGCCTATGCTCGTCCACTGCTGGACATAGGCCTCTCCCATGGCACGCCACTGAGCACGATCCTCAGCCACTCTCATCCAGCTCTTGCCAGCCGCCTTGCGAAGATCATCGCTCCACCGAGTCTGAGGACGTCCCACGCTACGTTTGCCGATCCGTGGTCTCCACTCAAGAACTCGTCTACCCCAACGATTATCGGTTCTTCCGGTTATATGGCCGGCCCATTGCCACTTCAGCGTGCTAATGCGGTGGGTTATGATGATATCTTTGGATAATACACAATTGATTCCCAGTAATAACATTACAAAAAAAAAAACGGTTCAACTCAGGAGCGGTCCGACTTAGTGTAATATTGCCAACAATGCCTCACAGGAGCTTACGAAATATCATTGCCAATAGTTTTCCTCATAAGTTAGGTACGCATTGTACTTAGAAGTTTGCCTTGTTATAACTGAAGAGTAAAAACAAAAAGCCACGTAGTGTGGCCTGAAATACTTGGCAAACGGTAAACGTTATCTGATAGACTTAGAATCCAAAGTTTAATTTATCAAACAAAACATTTTTTTTTATGTCAAAGGGGCCAGACAAACGAACTAGTGGGTCACCTGATGTTAAATGATCACCACTGTCCATAGACACCCGCAGCGCTTTACGCGATGCCAGAGCGTTGTCGGCCCTAGGGAAAAGGAGAGGAAATAGGGGAGGGGGAGAGGTATTGCGCCCCCGGCGCTCTCACTGGCCGTGCGAAACGCAGCAGGAGTACTGCTGCTTCACGCCGGTGTTCAGTGAGAGGGTAGTACTGCCCCGGACGAGCCGGCCCATTCGTGATGCAGCGGCTAGCTACAACATGGCTCTACCACTACTAAAATAACAGCAATTTAATAATTCGGTACTCGAATAACTAGAATGTAAGTAAAACAACATTATCTACAATGATATAGAGGTAGATACAATAGCTATAGAAAGTGGGAGTAAACGAGTGAAGTTTCAACGTGTTTGAACAATGCACGCCGGGAGAATAGTTTCCATTATTTTTAGGGCATCAAAGGAAATGCAAACGCTCGCGTAACTGTGACATTTTGAGCATTAATCGTTGCCAGTCCTGTGGACAAAATGATACCGGAATACATAAAAGATTGTCATTAATTCTGCGTTTAACAATGCCATATCTTTACGGAAGTGTTAGAGCGTCTTCCTACCAGAGATGTGCTATGCAGCTATGGTGGGAGGATGTCAAAGCTACGCTATGAAACTAAGTAATGTGATCGTTTCCACTAATGCTAAGCTATGTAGCCGTGCGACGAAGATACGCTATTAAGGTGAGTATCTATACGAGGAAGATGCGCTGCTCGTGCTAAGCGATAAGCACGCAACCACAGCACTCATCTTTTAAGAAAGCATACTATAAAGTTGAGGAGTACTTATGTGATAATGCGACATGGCCAAGACTGAAAGCCGAAGATAATTAGTATGTCGATATGTGATACTTATGATGTAGTCGTGTTTGTGTGTGCGTGTGTGTGTATGTGTGTGTATGTTTATGTTTATGTGGATGTGCTTTGTAATGTGAAGTGATGTGAAGTGTGACTTGTAGTGTCACGGCGCAATCCGCGGCTAGTTTCTGGTTCTGTTGCCGTTGTCTACTTAATTATAATAAGTAGGTACCTATTTCTTTGATATTCGGAGACCTTATAAATGTCCAGCTCTTTATATTAATATTATTATTAATTTTGACCTTGGAGGCTTCTTACACCTCTAATGATTATGTAACTAGTTTACGTTGACATTTAGAGACTATATACATCTCTGAATTATTTAGATGAAGTATTTTTATTTATTATTAACTCAGGGACTTTATACATCCCTTTGCTATATTTAAGGCTGTATATTTTTAAGCTTATGGATTTAAACTTTTATATTTTAATTAATACTTTATTAACTAGTCACAGGCCCGCGACGCCGAAGTTCCCAAGACGGTCCCATAAGGCTTATGGGAACGGAAGCGATACATGCCCTCGGTACCGCTCTGCTTTCAGAGCATGACATGAGTGCGTGTGAGCCAACTTTGGGGGCGGCAGGCGTAAGCTTGCCTTTGAAATCCAAAAGTTTAATGGTTACTTGACCTGAAATGTGTTTTAACACATTCATTTTTAATGATTGTGACATTGGAAGACTATCTCCGATATATATATTTTTTTTTTTAACTATGGGACCCAATACATCCCTGTATTGTTTTTTTTATATAATTATGTACCATTTTTCACCAGTGCTATGCTATGTGGACCAATGAATATTATTGGTGGATAGCAAAGGCATCCACAGCATCTTAGCATAGCTCATCTCTGGAAAGGCACCCTTAGGAGCCTGCAGCTGTTAACGATTCATAATCAAAAACAAGGCTTAGGATCAGAGCTGCCTTGGACATGCCATGGATTTGAGGCCCTGTTAGAATGTAAAAATAGTCAAGTACATGAAATAAAACATTTTTTTTTGCTTCAGCGATTATTATCAGACTTTCGGCACCCCTAGGTTTGAACCCCGTGTGCCTTTTAAGATGTACTGCATAGCGTAGGACTCTTACATGCAGGCAGCATGTCGTCAAGCGCAGAGTTAAACTGTAGCCCTCGCCATCTGCCTACTGCAACCGTCGAACTCTTCTAATACGTTACGTATACATTTATAGCGTGCTTTCTTTTGCGATTGGGTAGTTGATTGATTTAGGCGATATTTTGCGGAGGTCCGTAATTAATTAATGAACCATATACCTTGCTACTCCGTAACCCCATGGGCAAGAAATCTACGTTTGCGTGGGAGATTCAAACGCGACAGCGTCTCGTGCAATATATATAGTATTAGTTGAGGTGTGGCAGACATACATACCTAGCTATTTTGTACGAATGGTTACAGTAGCAAAGTAAATGGTTTTAGGTAGTTAATTTTACTATTAGATTCCAAAATACTCCATTTTATTAAAAAATATTCAAAATTAACTTTGCAATAGGCTCCTGTACTGAATTAAAGCGTTGACAGGAGGCGACGGCTGCAGTTGGTTGCCACTACCATTGATAACGTGCCGCCCGTGTATGGTCTTACGCAGTATTGTCCTATTACCAACGTAAACCACAGGTTTTAATTTAAATGCTTTATAAAATCTGACATAAGTAGAATTTAATTAATGTCAATGTGACATCGAAAATGAAAAATGTTCATTGTCAGTTCATAAAGTAATAAAATAGCTTTTTATTTGTCACACGTAACACTCGTCTTAAAAAGAAAGCATTTTTTTACAGTGATAAGGGTAGGAGTCAGTACTTAACGCTGAAAGGGTCCAACAGGATTAAAGTGGGTTGATGTGCATCAATTCCAGCACAATTATTTATTTGTTTTGGCCCCTAAATTCCTGTTCGAGATTTATTAAGATACAAATTATAGGGACACAAAAGTGCACTTGGAGAATGGCTATTATTTTCAAGCTTAGTAATTTAATCGGATGTAAATGGGGAATAGGAAAAAACAAAATAAGAGAAACAGACAGTTAACTTAATCCCGAAAACGTTGACGTTATACAAAGAAGGAACGATAATTACCAGGGAAACATTGCATTTCCTTTGTTCCTAACAATCAATTCTAAGAAGGTTTTGCAAGTTTTGTTGAGTTTATTTTTCATAATAATAATTTTATTATTGTACATAACATACGTATGTTTCTATAAAACCAGAATGATGAGATTTCATGCCCTGCAAAACTCGACACTCGTAATCACAATCACATTTTCCATTTGTTTCTGTCAAAGGGTCCGGGATGAGAGTAGAGAGAAAGAGAGAGAGAGAGAGAGAGAAATGATCACGAGCGCCTGCGTGTTACGAAATACGGTCTCAGACAAATCATAGGAGGGCTGATTTGACATAACGATTTGCTAACATTATTGGTCTTAGAAAGATTCATTCCGAAAGTGGATCATGATTCAAGTTGCTCTACCACACAACATTTCATGCTAAGATGTTTATTCAAAGTTATAACTGGTCAAATATTGCCTCTGTAGGGTTACAAGCGCTTGTTAAAGTCGAATATCAAAGGCCCTTCATGAATTGAATTTCAAACTCCTTTGTCCATGTTTGCTTTTCATCAAAACTTAGGTCCTTTCTAATAACAAATTTTAATTAAACTCAAGACTAAACGTTTAGTTTGTATAATCGTTTTATAGCTTTACTCGGAAAAAACTGGGGCACGGGAATGGCCCGTCCTCATCGACACCAATTAAAGTATTGCAATTACGGCAAGTGCGATGGAGTACCTGACAGTAGTAAACTGCTGTTGATTGATCAAACACAATAGGGATGTTGACACCACCAATCAACTGACGTACTTTTTATGAGCTGTCAAAACACATTTCTCCCATAGAGTTTGAATGGCAATTGCAACATATGACGTCACTTGTTCGCATACTCAATTAACTAACTATTTATTGGTTTTAAAGCAACAAAAAATCTGATTTTGCAGTTAATCGAAAATTAATCTGGGTTTCAGGGCTAAAATAAAGCGTTTTTTTACTGGAGTCGTGTCTTCGAATTATGTTTTAATGGTGTCAACATCCCTATTGTATCTAATTTTTATAGTGTGGAATGCTTTTCACGAGCGTGGGTCACACAAGTGTCAAGTATTCTTGAACTTTAATAAAGGAGATAAACAAAGTTTTTTAGGATGAAGATGAAGAAGAACTGTCGAAGTTAAAAAAAGAAAGATAATTTGAGATAACACAAGTAAGAGAACTATGATAATATAAAAAGAATACTTGCTAAAGATTTAAACTTAAATAAATACCCACCGCGGTTTTACCCATGACCGACTATCGGGTCTTACTGTTTACACGATAAGCTGCCGACGACATACAAAGCAGCTAGTATAATATCATACCGTTAGGAACGAAATCATAGCTGAACGTCTAATAAATGTGTCGTCGCCCGACATATATGTGAACTATAATATAATGTTTTTCTTTTTTTTCCTTATTTTGTACAATAAAGAGTTTACATACATACATACATACATATATGTGAACTATTGAAATCTAATATAAATCCGACACCTTTGTCTGCACGTTAAAGTTATTGATCAGACTTAAAAAATAAATAAACTATTATTATTATTAATGTTAAGTGAACCATCTCTTAGAGTTTATACTCTTACAGATATTCTTATTTGGTTTACGTGTCATTCATCAATATCAACGCTGCGGCACGTTTTCTAAGCATCGATTTGTCGGTATGCGATACGGAGTGATTAGCAGATTCTAGAATCCGATACCTTTCAAAACTTTGGTCGTTACTGTGTTGTTAATAGCGCAGAGAGTAAATTAAAAACTCAGCTTGCCTGATTGCCATAGTAAAATACAAGTCGGGAAAGTTTTTGACAAGTTTTATCTACACCACTTGTCTTTAACAAAACATGGAAACTCTCTTACTTACAAAAGCATTCCCGGAGAGTTACAACTTGGGGATCTTTAAAAAACGAGCCTACCAATTCCTAAAAGGGTCGGCAACGCACCTGTGATGCCCCCGTGTTACGGGTGTCCATGGGCGACGGTGATCGCTTTCCATCAGGTGACCCGTCTGCTCGTTTGCCACCTCTTATATAAAAAAAAAAAAAAGCGGAAAACGATACGGTATGGAAGTAATAAAGAACCCGGAAAAGCAGAAAAAGTTAGGTTCCTTGACTCCTGGGAATGTCTAATCTAATTGACTGATTGTATCGGAGTCGCAGTTTCAACTAAAATGTTAATTATGCAACAAAAAATATGATCTGATAAAGTACGCAAAGGAAACGTTCTATTATTTTAAAGAGGAAATAGACAAAGATTCTTGAAAATACCCTTGCCGAAATCGAATCGGCTGAAGTACAAAAATAATACTATATTTTTATGCATCCATCGATAGAGTTATCTTAGAATTATATTAATTATAATCACGGTCAAAAGTCTCTAGCGAACTTGGTAAATTAGATGAAAGAAAAGACTTAATTTCATTGAAAGTAAAAAAAAATAAAACAATTCCTTTAAAAATATCTATTCAATATCCCTTCACTTTATTCATTTATTTTTAAACTGGAATTGCTCATTTGTCGATAAGATCTCCTTCACTTACTTGGATCTAAAGAATGTCAATAAAAACGAAAGTACGAATAAAAAATTCCTAATGCATTCTTCAATTCATTCTTTTCAAGCCACTTCCTAAAGAAATCAATCAACATTACAGTGGCATTCAAAGCATGGCTATGTCCATTAAGGCCAAGAATCCGAAGGGTATCGGGCGTTCAGTGTTGCGCGACTTGAATGGATACTAGTGCGGTTAATCGACTCGACAAACTTGACTCATTCCAATTTAGTTGGTAATTATTATTCGCCACGAATACAGCGTCCAGCACCTAAACTTGTGCAGCTGCTAAAATGTAAGTCAATACAGATACGTCATCACCATTATCATTTGAGTCGTAGGATGAATTGTTCGTGATTCGTCGTATTCCTGTTTCGTCGGATTCCTGAATCGTCGGATTTTAAATATCAAATGATACGGCCCAATAATAAGCATGCGTGATCGCACATAGCTTTACCAAAAAATATTAATCTTCCTTTCTGGTAAATACTGGTTTACTGAATGATAGATTTAGTTATATATAGATAATTCCGATGAAACAGGAATACGACGAATTAGGAACAATTCCGTAGGACGTCCACTGCTGGACATTAGGCCTCCCTCATTGATACCCAATCATAACGGTTGGAAGCGGCTCGCATCCACCTGCGGCCTTTACCAAATCGTCCGTCCATCTCGTTGGTGGACGTCCCACGCTGCGCTTGCCAGTCAGTGGTCTCCATTCGAGAACTTTTCGGCCCCAATAGCCATCTTATATAATATTTATAATAATATAGTCAATTCCATTCAATTAGCAATCTATAGTTATATATTTTACAAATGGGTCCCTAAATCGAGAAATGATTTTGACAACCCTATACGGGTTGAGATGAAATAAAAATCGTCCCCATTTTATGTGCAGGGTACCCTAATTTTTTTTAAATATATTGTCCACGTGGTTAATATATCCGTGAAAATCAGGCTCCTAGCCTTAAGGCTACTGTTAACAGTATCTAGTAGCAGATAAACAGTTCCTTATAGGATGACGGAACCCTAAATATTACAAATTTAATTAATTTCGTCATCCGTCTCAAAATTTTTATTTAAGTTTTAGTTTTGAAGTAATACGAAGATTTTTACTACCTACTTTCAAATATGGTATTGTGTAATTTAAAAAAAAACCGGTCAAGAGCATGTCGGGCCATGCTCAGTGTAGGGTTCCGTAGTTCCCGACCGTCATCACAATACTTAGGCGGACTTATTTTAGTTTAGAAATATTTTTTTACATAAACTTAAAAACTGCTCAACCGATTAAGTTGAAAATAATTTTCCTAGAAAGTTTTTATTAATTTTAACTTACGTAATTTTTTTCATATTTTTTAGACGTGCGGTTCAAAAGTTAGAGGGGGGACACATTATTTTGAACTTTCGGAGTGAATATCTCCGAAAATATTCACTTTATCAAAAAATAGTTATAGCAAACCCCTATTTATTTTCAAATACCTATCCAATGATACCCCACACTATAGGGTTAGTCAAGAAAAAAAAATCACCCCCACTTTACGTCTATGGGAGGTACCCTAAAAATTTTTTTTTTGGTTTTTTTATTTAACCACTTTGTCGGCGTGACTGATATATATATTCATGCCAAATTACAGCTTTTTAGTACTAACAGTCTCTGAGCTTAGCCGCGGACAGACAGACAGACGGACAGACATGGCGAAACTATAAGGGTTCCTAGTTGACTACGGAACCCTAAAAATGACAGACGTGATCAACTGCGACACAATTGCAAATTTACAAATATTATTTTTAACAGAGCTTATCTATTCTGTTATTTTCATCATGAACCATGTAGTTCTTATGCATGTTAGAGCCAGAAACGAACAAACCACCAAACTCTCTCGTTTAGGTATGATATTAAAAATATGATATTACTCTGGCGTTAGGTACTTAGCACATCACTGGCGATTTATTTCCGTCTTGTCCGTCCCTATTTTTCCCGTAACTTAATAAGCCGTGATAATGGACAGCTGTATCGAGCCACGTGGTTTCCTGGCTCAATTTCCTTCGCTTGTAATCAGTATCTTAGATTAAAGCAAAGTGCAGATGATTAAAATGGAAGTCAGGAGAGCTTAACTGAGTAATGGGTTGATTAAAAAAGACGCGGGTTTTAAAGCTTACACGATTTCATCCGTGACTTTAGCATTGTTTTAAGCTTGGAAATATGTAACTTCTAAAATGTATTTCATTATTACTAGTTGAAAAAGTTACACATGTACCTCTGCGTTTTTGAAATAATAGTAGACAATCAATATAATAAAGAAATTACAATATGATTTTATATTAAAAAAGCTGATGCCCGCGGCTAAATGAAAGATTACAACGTATTTTCCCGTGGGAATGAGATATTTTCACGTGGTAAAGAGTAGCCTATGTCACTATATAGCCTTTCAACTATGCCCATACAAAAAAACACGGATTTCCTCGTTGAACAGCAAAGCTAATTAATTATTCAGATAGATCCTATTATTAGTAGGCTCTATGATCTTCAAATCATAAGTGTCTAGCAACAGTGGTTTACGCAGTGCGTTCTCCTTCAATCCATCAGGCACATTACTTTATTATAAACTAGATGCTGCCCGCGACTCCGTCTGCAAAGAATTTGTTTATCGCTATCCAGCGGGAACTATGCAATTTTCCAGGATAAAAAGTATCCTATATGTTAATCCAGGTTATAGACTATCTGTGTGCCAAATTTCATCAGGATCCGTCTAACCGTTTAAGCGTGAAAGAGTAACAAACATCCATCCATACTTACATTTGCGTTTATAATATATTAGTAGGATTAGTAGGATAGAGGGTGAATTATAAACTAACTGAAAAATAAATAAAAAAAATTTGGTGGCATCTAATAATTATAATGAAGCACTGCCACTTTATAATTTAAAAATAAAGCTAATGTTATGTGATATATTTGATCTGGTTTTGACATGTTGTTATTGTTTTGTTTATTTTAATTAATGTATCCTATTTTAAGTACTGTTAACTGACATTGTGTTTACCTATACACTATATTTCGACACCGGCAGGCACATCATATAGCTTTTTCTCTTGCTTGGTTATCAATATCACCTAAATATACTTATGTTGACGAAATAAATGAATTTGAATTTGAAAACTGCCATTTACAGTTTTTGCGGCCTTCAAATACTTCAATATTCTGCCCTCATACGAAAAAAAGCCGCTAAGCAGCTTAGCGGCTTTTTCACATTTATTTAAGCATAAAAATGTACGGACGATTTCCTTTCGACCCAACTGAGACCCATATTTTTATCTCTATTAGTTTCCGAGATACGTTAAGCATTTTAGCCGCTAAATGCAGCTTTTTTGATCTTTTCATAAGAAATAAGGCAGTTTTCTGATGGCAATACGCTTTAAAAACGTTAAAGTACTTTGACGGCGGTTTTACCTATTGATTCCCCAAAAAATATTTTTTAATACTATACAACAACGTCGTTAACTACCTTTACTTACCTAAACGGCGGTTAAGCGACTATAACTGCCTTATTGTTTAGTATAGTTTTTAAAAAAAGTATTGGATAAATAAGCTAAAAAGCCGCTATCATGTTTCCATACGCTAAGATGCCGCTAAGTACCTTTAACGGCTATGATGTGTAGTAAAGCTGACCATTTTATAAACAAAATACGAAACTAAAAATGTTCAACGGCTTTTTTATGTATGAAAGTAATAAAAATATATGATCAAAAATTCTTACTAAACGCCGTTAATCTACAATACTACTTTAAAACGCAGCTAAATGACTATTTATCGATATATGGCTGGATCGAATAAGGGAGCGCGGGGTGCGGGGCACTTCCCGTTGGTACCGAGAATGGAGCGACCCGGCAGTTAGTTGCAGTTAGTGCGTCCTTTGACACTGTATATGCGATACCTACTCGTGTATGTATATCCTGGAAAGAAGATCCGGATGCTATATTAATTACATAATAATGTGTATACGATAATTTGGAAACCGCATTTTTTACGCTTTTCCGACATTTTCCATAATGTCGTAATGCGTCCAAGAGTTTATTGAGCACAAAGCAACCAGCATCATTATATTTCCAACCTGCCCATCATAGTCGTGGTACCCACTTATTCATAGAAATCATAATCGATTCCGAAATAATATATTTAAAACCTAGTAAAGATTTGTTATATTTTCCTTTCAGGAGTCATAACTCTTCAAAATCCTTACCCTGGATGCCGCGAGGTGCTGCGGATTGCGTTTTCATAACAGGGCACTGAGGGCACCCCAGCACCCGCGGTTGACTTGATGATATTATATATGGTTCATAGCTAAAGCTTTGAGTGGATTTTTGTTATCAAGTAATATATAATATAATATATATTTTGGTTGTTCTACTGAATCGATTATATCTCTTTTGTCTGCGCAGTTTTACTCATATAAGGGGGTTCCTTATAGTACTTACTATAAATTTTTATTATTCCGCTTTGTCGCATAAAAAATGCAACTTTAAATCGGTTCCTTATCAGAATACGTCGCTCTAAATCTGAACTAAAAGGTCAGTAAAGTAACTTGCTTCAAACTCTTTAATTAATATACTTAGACTGAAAATATCAATTTTGACAGCAACGGGGCAAAGATTTTCATCCTTAGCATGATAAAAAGACCAGACCCAAATGGTGAGTAGCCAGCGTTAATATTATCTTGCTTCACGGAAGGTACAAAATATCTGTCTTGTCACAACTTCGCAAGATTATTTGGTCATGACTAAAGATATCAGATCAATAGTATTTGTAATCTATTCATGAACATTAAGCAACCTTACCGACCAACACCACGTCAGCGGCGAGCGCGATCGCGTCGGCCAGGAGGCGATCCGCAAAATCGTAGGCTGTTCGAGCTCGTTGCATACTCTTGCCAAGTTCTAATAACAAACATGTTATAGATGACAGTAAATTTGCTTGGTATGTTTATTTCGCAAATAATACAAAATAGTAGAACTAATTTTAGGTTTTATACTTACTTACTTACTTTTTGGTTTAAACTATTTTACCGTAATACTTAAGTGTCAATTAGTTGAGCTGAAGATTCTTTCTCTCAAGTAAAGTGAAAAGAAACGTTGAGAATGATTAAATACTCAGTGTTATTATATGTACTTATTATTCAATCCAAAACCTACCACTCTGAACAACTACTTGGTATATATTTATATTGAGAATGAAATGACGAATTATAATATAAGATCAAACGAACTTCTTGAAGCGAAGTTCGATCGATATTATAAGAGTCATTTCATTCGAAGATAAAAGATCCCTCCCACCCAGTAACCCCATGGAAAGTTTTAGTATTGAATACACTCTAAAAAAAATGACAAATAATATGGCGGCATACCGAGGCGTGGCGGTTGCCGGAAGTGGTTTAAATAGGAAATAGTCAAAAATAAATCATTTTTAAAATGTGCGAATGCTACCTAGTAGGTTAAAGGACTACTTGGTAAATATTTATATCTTCGAATGAAATGACTCTTTTAATATCGATCGAACTTCGCTTCAAGAAGTTCGTTTGATCTTAGATATATTACATATTGTTTAATAGTTTATTACTTGGTAGGTATAACATTAAGTAAAAATGTTGAAAATAATTGTTGATTAATGTACCTCGTAGAGGTCTTTTTTTGGGGTTCCGTGCAGTATTAATAGGTTTATTTTGCTACACAACATGTTAGCATAGTGCGGAACTCTCGGTGTCGGTACTCGTATTTGGCCTGTTTTTTATAGTATTACTATTTAATATTTTGAAAAGAAGTTAACCTTATTTGTTAGTCGTTTAGTTAATTAATATATTCTCGGGAAAATCTAATCGCCCTCCTTCCTTACGAGCAAGTATGTATAGTGGACGGTTAGATTTGCCGGTAAGTATATTTATGTTGATTTTATCACAAAGTGTCATTTTCTGATACTTAAGAACCTTATCTCAGATAGAACTTTGACTGAATCTATTTCGTACTATTTTTCATTAATAAAAGTTTAATTAACGTCTTATTACTTCAGACTTCTTTTTTCTTAATTTTCAGGACCGACTGAGAACTTTGCCATAACGGCTTTTTATATCAAATAAAATTCATAAGTTAACAAAACGTGCTAAGCAAAGAGGTCGTTACATAACGTAGGTGTGCCTTTAACTGCGTTTTAATTTAGTATTAACCATAAATTTAGTAATAGATTCAGAGTAAAACTAAGTTAAAAAGCAGTTATTTTGCTTAGCGGTGTTATTAGTTCGTTACGCTTAAAAAATCAAATACTTTAACAGACGTTAAAAAGCCGCTAAGTTTTCTTGCGGCTTTTTTTCTTATGATCGCTGAACAGTTGATAGGAACCATAAATATGTAGAGGATATAATAAGTAAAAAAGCCGTTAAGGTATATTTAACGGCCTTTTAGTCTAGGAATTTAATAAAATGTAGAGATAGTATACTGAAATAAAACACAAATTGATTGTTTTTAAATACTTTACAAAGCACTAAACCCCTAATTTGTATGTAAATAGATACGTCATACGGTCTTCTACCAAACTCAATTCACAGACTTGCAGAAATGCTTATAGAATTCTAGAAAAATACATTCCCACCTTTTTTCCATTTTTCTCAAAACTACCTTTTGTCACTTAGCGGCCTTCTCTTGTATGAGGGCAGTATTGAAAAACACTCACCTAACAGAAATTAGCCGTTGCCAAAGCGATTACATAAACCGAGCAACCCTATATTGCCTCTAATTGAGATCGGCCTGTAATTTAGGATTCCAATATCGAATGTTGTGGTTAACGTTAAGCCTATTTGTAGAGAAACAATTGCAGTTGGTGTCCTCTTTCTCCCTTTACGTTTATTACAGTCAAGCATATCTACAGTGTACCAATTTGATTCCTAGGCCGCTATAGAACCATGTCGTAATAAATTAATTTGTTTATCTTCTATGACAGTGATTATTACGTGAAGTATGCCATGATGACATCCCGATATTTGCGAACATTGTGTCAACGATAATGAATAGGAAAGGAGTTTGCTTATAACCTACAACTTGAATTGTCACTGTCTGTCTATCAAAACTTCTTTTTCTTCTCGTGTCATAGAGCGAAAACGTTTATAAACTCTTTACGTTTATTGCATGTTGTGATCGTAAAGTTGATAATCCTTTGACCCGCACTGACATTGTAATCATCACATCAAGTAGTATGCAACAAGGTTCTACAGTGGCCTAGAAATCAAATTGGTTGACTGTACCTATTAAAAGTGTAATTTATTGAATCAGGCGTTCCTTGCGGAGGTCCATATCAATGAACTGAAACAATTACTTTGCTCACCCACGACCTAAAGGACCTACATATTAGGTCTCGGGTGAGCAAAGTAATTGTTTCAGTTCAATTAATTAAAGTCGTGTGAACGTCGCTCACCGGCCGATATAGTAATACCTTCCACTTCTGGGCACAGGCCTCCACTCAGAATGCTATAATTCTCACGCAAGCTCAGAGCGAACTGAAAACCTCATCATTGGATTGCTCTGCAGGTATGTACACGTTTGTTGTGTTCACGATATTTTCCTCCACTGAAAGGCTCATGATAATGTCGCCCGTAAATACTGAAACATCCAGATGCATAAGCCCAGGTTCAAACCATCGACTTTAAGATACCATAATAGGTTGAACCACTTTGTTACTATTTCATGATTTATTTGGCACGTGATTCTCAGTAAACTCAAATCTTGTCACGGCCGCCGCAAATAACACTAAACCTTCATTTATCAACTCACAACAATATTTGTCGTCTCGGAACTCATTTAACCAAATTACCAACCGACGTGTCATGTTTCCTGAAGAATAAATCCATTAGCTATCTTTTAATTACACATTAGCTTAGATCCGCGGAACAAAGCGGAGTGACCCAGTTGTGATGTCACGGGAGACGTGCGGAAATACCCTTTGTGGGTCATATCATAGCCACGGTTTATAACAGCGGAGCTTTTTTTAAACGTCTCCAAAAAAAGAGGAGAGTCTATTTTCATATGTACTATAATATTTTATGTATGCTCACCAATTACTAAGGCATCTTGAACGTCGAAAAGTGGCGAACCTTTTGTACCCCGACTATAAGGGAACGTGCACATCAACGGTGCTGCCAATTGGTGCCATCAATTTGACTGTTTTACCCTGATAAGTTTCTTTTACTGTCCGCATAGTGTCTCTTCTGTCGCATTAGTGCTGCTGCCTATATGGAACGTGCACATAGACGGTGCTGCCAACTGGTGCCACCAATTTGAATGTTTTACCCTGATAAGTTTCTTTTACTGTCCGCATAGTGTCTCTTCTGTCGCATTAGTGCTGCCGCCTGTAGTTACTGCACGTTCCCTATACCTACTCTGAAGATGAGCTCTGGTTGAGTTCGAAACGCGTCGGTGTAGTTTGGTGGTGGTGATAGTTGGGTTTGTGTGATTTGTGTGTGTTCGTACAGTATGGAGGTGTAGGAACTGCATGAACACGCATTTCTTACATAAACATAACTATCGTAAGGTCGCGGGTGAGCAAAGTAATTGTTTCAGGTCAGTAACAAATAAGTTAAGTTAAGTTCAATACGTTTATCCAAAAACTCTTGGTTCTATTTCGTAAGAACAAGTAACTGTTTAAATGATATTTCGTACGCGTTTTATAAAAATGTAATATAATGTCATCAGACGTCTAGAAAACAAAATACAAATTAATTTCTTCTAGTCGCTTTTGTTGCAAATTCAAATGGATCTACACGATTTTTTTTATATGGCATCGAAAAACGGGAAGATTGGATCGACTCTGGATGGGCACGTGTCAGAAGCCTCAACTTCACCCAGGGGAAATAGACGAAATTATTTTTTAGGCCAAGAGGTACGTCATCATGCGCTTCATACTCATAAAGTGAATTGATCCTTACTACAAGAATTCTAAGAATATTACATTTTATTAAACTATCTTTTGTTGCTCCGTCCGAGACATGAAAAGAAGTTTAAAGTTACATAAAAGTAAAACTAAAAACGAACCAACCTTAAAAACAACAAAAAACGAAACAAGTAAAACTTCCTTACAAATGGGATAAAATTTTGCTCTCATTGATCTCATTTCAGTTCGGTTTTATACGCTTCGACCTATACGAGTATGCGTCTCTATCGCGGCTCTATCTTCATCACATTCTATCGCCTTTTTAACCTCCGACACAAAAAGAGGGGTGTTATAGTTTTGACTGCTATGTGTGTGTGTGTGTGTGTGTGTGTGTGTCTATCTGTCTGTCTGTCTGTCTGTGGCATCATAGCTCGTAAACGGGTGAACCGATTTGGATGCGATTTTTTTTATTAGAAGGCTGGTTTCTTGGCGATGGTTCTTAGATATGTTTCATCAAAATCGGTTCGGCCGTTTCAAAGTTATCCGCTCTTTTGTTAGCTACGGAAGGGATCATAGACGCATAATGGGCATTTACTTTATGTTCAAACATACTTGTGACATTACTGCATTGGGAGTTTTTAAAATACTGTACGTAAATAGAAGCGGATTTTTTCGAAGATTATTCAAACCAAAACAGGCTATGGCTGTGGACTTTTTTAATCTGTGACACGTCCGCAGGCAGGCAGCATTTGTCTCTAACGCGTCTGTTTAACTCCCCAGCCCCGAATATTAAAACTGCAGTTTCATGAAACAGAAAGAGTACATTCCGAAGTATACGAGTAGTTTTAAAATGAGCAATCTTGCTCGATTAAACAAGTTTATTTGCTAAAGATTTCATTTTTAAAATAATCTTTTTACTATATGCAGATACAATTGACTATTTCATTGTATATGTATTAAAATTCCAGTTAATCCACCCACTAGAATGGATCAAAATTTACTTGTAAGATTTGAAACGGCCAACCTACTTAGTAATACATAAAATTTACCAAAGTTGCTCAACTAAATATAAATTAGAAGACTATAAAATTAAAGTATAAGTAATTAAATAAAATCTAGTAGCTTAAAACTAAATTAAACCTAAAAATGCCGCCGTGGCATTATGCCCAAAAGACTGGCAGCGTTTATTCATTGAATAGCGTTCCTAGGTCGTTGCGGGAGATATCTGCCGGCCCTTTGGTAGCTGGTTGTGCCAACCAGGCGCTGTTGCAAGTGTCTGATCAGACTATTCGCGTTAGTACCCCAGAGGCCGTATTGCCTAACGCTTCTGACGCTTGCCTTCGCTTTCACCATCTCTTTCTGTCACCATCTTATACCGTTTGACAGAAAGAAATAGTGATTGCGAAAGCAAGCGTCAGCGCGTTAGACAATAAGCCTGCAGGAACCCGAGGCATCAAAGCCAACAAGTATAAAACAGCATCGCGCATAGTAATATTAGTCCTCCACAAATATGTTCTGCTACTGTGCATTTGTGTAAAAATCTTTGAATTCTTCTCATCCCAGCCTTAATAATGTCCCACTGGAGCCACAGGCCTCTTCTTTAAATGAGAGGGCTTGAACCGTAGTTCCCACGCCGCTCCAGTGCAAATTCTTTTATTAATGAATACAAATCAACACAACTGGTAACCAAAGGGCTGGCAGCTATATAACTCAACGAAAACAGCTACTTTTGGGCACACTGCAACAGTTTAAGTAATTAGTTGTCGAGATATCCTACGTTAGCTTAAGGCTGCGTATCCACCGGAGCCGTGCGAGGATGCGTTGCGAGGGATGTGTCTGTCATGAACCAATAGAAACACTTCATTTAAAAGGTCCTAAGTGAATGAAGTGTTTCTATTGGTTCATGTCAGACACATCCCTCGCAACGCATCCTCGCACATCTCTGGTGGAAACGTAGCCTAAATTAAAGTTTATTTAGAGTTATTACTAAAAGTGATTCACCGTAATACCGCCGGTAACTTCTGCGAACAGGCTAACTTTATAGGCAAACTGCGGTTCATGAAGCAAGATGCACCTCAAATAACTTCTCGTCGTA
Organism: Archips crataeganus; assembly: GCA_947859365.1. Classification (NCBI taxonomy): domain Eukaryota; kingdom Metazoa; phylum Arthropoda; class Insecta; order Lepidoptera; family Tortricidae; genus Archips; species Archips crataeganus. The sequence continues at coordinate 16,113,882 of OX402056.1, read as the reverse complement.
ACTAGGAAAGGAAGGTAAGCTATGTCATCCGATATTCTAGGGGCGAAGAGGGAATGAGAAATATCTAGGGATTTAGTATCCACCGTCACGAGTTTCAGACTTGGAGCTGTTATTGAGAAAGACCAGAATAAATTAGTTTATGCCACGAAATAAGAGCTGAAAATAATTATAAATAAGGTAGGTAGATTTTATTTGATTGTTTATTTTTTAATTTCTTTCTTTTGGAATTTTTGGGGAAGGCTTTTGTCTAGCAATGAACGTCTTTTAGCTGATATAAATGATAATGATGGCATCCCAATCCCGTGCTAATAATCAAGATAAAAAAATAATCTACATTCCCGATATTCAGCAATTTACAAACCAAATTTCATAAAAATTGCTCTGCCGTTTTAGCATGACAGTAACACACACATTATACAATCACAAAGTCTTGTGTTTTATAGGGTGTATAGGTGGAAGTGTTACCACGTAATAACCACGAACACGTCCACACTTGTTAATGTCTCTGGAAATAAGCCGTACGTGCCAACAGGGAGTTACTTACGAGTATTATCCTCCGAGCAGCTATAGCTCGCGGGGTTACCGAAGTAGATATGATGTCATAGAGCACTCCAACCCCGCAATGTACTACTACTACTGGCTTTATGGAGTCTTAACACGACTATGATGCGAACGAGGTGGATAACATTTTAATCTCTTGAAATCCTAAGCATGATGTGTTATTGGACCAGGAGTTATGTGGCATTTTCAAGTATAATAATAATAAATGTATTTATTTAGGCATTTTTTTTAAGAATCCATATAATTTAATAAATAAAATAAAAATTAAATTAAAAATTAAAATTCATATTACAATTATTCAATAACACATTATCATTTCATTTCATTTCAAAGCATTACATTAAATTAAAATAATATTCTCAGTTAAATAATAAAATAAGTTAAATTAAATACCTAATTATCATCATAATAATAACATGCAATTTTTTTTTAAATAGCCTTAAAGACGTACGAGCAAGTTTTCTCGTGTATTGTTTGGTCAAAGTGCTGTCAACTGTGACAACTTTACCTTCTGTAAGAAATTTTAAACGTGAGCCTTTTAGTGACAAAATGTGTCATTTGTAGTGTTTCCTGATAGAAAGTCTGAAGAATATGAAGCCTACATATAATACATCCGATCCGTAGAAAAACAAGGGTCACCGACATAGCAAAGCGGATAAGCTCGTTGAAATGGCAATGGGCAGGTCATGTAGTACGCAGAACAGATGGCCATTGGGGCCGAAAAGTTCTCGAATGGAGATCACGGATTGGAAAGCGTAGCATGGGACGTCCACAAACGAGAGGGACGGACGATTTAGTGAAGGCCGCAGGTTCAAGTTGGATGCAAGTCGCTTCCATCCGTAATGATTGGGAATCAATGAGGGAGGCTTATGTCCAGCAGCGGACGTCTTGCGGCTGAAATGATGATGATATAATACATCTGCGATGTAATTGAACTGAATTGGTGAAACACAATCATAAAACCTCGGCGAGCCACCCACAAGTACGCGAACTTGCTCGTATGTCTGACTCTTAAGGGCATTTACACGGAGTATTTTTTACACGCAGATAAAGCCCGTTTATTTTAATTTTGTGATATCAAGGTCGTATGAGTTTAGGTGAGAACAAAACGAAAGAGGCGTGAACACAGAACCGTATTATAAACCCAGTATGTGATCTAAGTGAGTATCTTATTGTAACTGATAGATCAAAAGGATAGTCACTGAACAAATCACTTATTAATTATTACTGTTATTTTTATACACTTTCACAGTGGAAATTTTAGTTACAGGTTCGATGTTTCAACTCAACCGCCCAGTTTTGAATGGCCAGCCAAACGATTTAAAAAGTTTTACCGTTCGTAATGTTACCAGCTTTTGAGTAGATTGGAATAGTAGTAAATAGTTGAATGTATGTTATTGTTATCCGTTACATTATCTATTGTAATCCAGTATCTGATCTATTTACAACTATGCGACTCACCTAATCTCGCCAACTTTTACTCGTAAGGACGCGAAAAAGTGGTTAGGTCCGTACTGCTTCTGAAACTGAAAATTTTCCGGTTTGTTTGTAGTTCACTTACTGGTATATTTTTATTTACTACGCTACCTCCAAATGTATCAGAGCCTATGTCTACTGTCTACTGTCTACTGCCATTCCAGTTCCATCATTTTCTACGACTCGTACTTCCATTCCGCATACTTGGTCTTTCTCATTTCCATCCACTTTCTTGCTATTGGGTTTATACCCTTCAAACTATTCTATATTATCTATCTTATATCTATTTGTCTAATTACATACTTGTTTTCTTTTCTATCATTCTAGTTCTCTTTGTCGCTACCTTCATTCTATGAAGCCGTCCTCTATGTCACTCATCATCATATATATTCCTGCTTAATTCTTAATTTTATTATTAGGGTTATATTATATTGTGACTGTTCAGTCTTAGTCTGGCGTGCCTTGGCACTTGTCTTAACGTAGCGGCTGTCTGATATTGTCGAGAAAGGCGCCGCGGAACAAGATTTAAGTTGGTACAGCTTGTAGGAACTTTGTTGTTTGTGTTTTGGTTATACGTAAACGTACGTATTGCTTGGAAGTGAATAAATAGTTGTAAGATTTAAAGCTTTTACAAGCATACCCACTTTCTTTTATCCTTATTCCGTGGGAACATCGGAATAAAAATAGTCTATAATGTTAAGTAGGTATTCCAAAGATCCAGTTATTTACATCGGTACCAAGTTTCATCCAAATCATTATTGCCATCTCGAAGATGGTCCCTAATAAAAATGGCGGCCGATCCAAAATGGATTCGTCGAATTTTCAAATTCAATTGCATCGCAACAACTATTTCGCATGATCCTATACTATACCGTCTTAACCCAAAAATATGCATTTCAGATTAAGTCTATCGATGGGCAAGACGAAAAAGAATAAGAACAAAATATAAGAAGAATAAATGGTCGTGGCCTAGTGGCCTCACCTGCGAAGAAATTCAATGGTTTGTGTGTAAAGTTCCCTGTCCTCACTGAGTGTGCATAGTAATTAAGGCCTACCTACCTAATTCTTCTCATTCTGAGAGGAGGGCTGTGCTCTGTAGTGATTTTGAAGAAAGAAGATTTTCTGAATTTGGGATGACGATGTATAATGATTCATAAGGCTGACAAGTTTTTAAGTTATCTGATTTCATTATCTCTTTTTTACACGCTTTATATTAGCTTCACCTGTATGTTTGTATGTATGTTTGTATGTTTGTTTGTAACCGACTCCTTAGGGCGCGATTTTGACCCACTTTCCGGTTTCCGATTGAGCTGAAATTTTGCAAATATGTGTAAATTGGATGACAATGCAATATTATTGTAACATGGAGCTGATCTGATGATGGTGCTGGATGGTGGCCATAGGAACTATGTAATAAAACAACACAATCCCGTCGAGTTTGGGCTCGTTTGATTCGTCTTGACAAGCACTTTGATCCCAGATGGTAACCAGGGTCTGATGATGGAGCTGGAAGATGGCCAAAGGCACTCCACAATAAAACGACACAACCCCATCGAGTTTGGGCTCGTTTAATTCGTCTTGACGAGCACTTTGATCCCATATGGTAACCAGGGTCTGATGATGGAGCTGGAAGATGGCCAAAGGCACTCCACAATAAAACGACACAACCCCATCGAGTTTGGGCTCGTTTGATTCGCCTTGACGAGCACTTTGATCCCATATGGTAACCAGGGTCTGATGATGGAGCTGGAAGATGGCCAAAGGCACTCCACAATAAAACGACACAACCCCATCGAGTTTGGGCTCGTTTGATTCGTCTTGACGAGCACTTTGATCCCATATGGTAACCAGGGTCTGATGATGGAGCTGGAAGATGGCCAAAGGCACTGTTTAAGGGAGTAATTGTAAGAGGAAGAAAGTTAGGTACTGTCAGTGAAAGTCAACGTGCACGGTACCTGGGCTCGACCACTGCTGCGGCAAGGATGTTCCCATGGGATAAAGTCACTTTTAAGGTCACAGGGCACAAATTCACAGCACACACAACCACACGCGAGCACGTATCATTTGTCTGTCATGTCAGTGCATTACTAGAGAAAGGAAGTGGGGTGAGCGGGTGATGGGGGGCAAGGCACCTGAGATGGTTAATTTGAACATACCCCCGCCCTAAACATTACTATGTTTACGGAACTAGGTTAGGCATCAATGGGAAGGGAAACAACCTTATTCACGGGTCTGATCAGGATACCACTAACAGTTTTGACCTCTACTACACGGACAACTCTGTCGTTGCCAGGGAATACATTGCTAATACGGCCGCGTCGCCATTCTAGAGGGGGAACATTATCATCTTTAAGAAGCACTAGGTCGCCAACGGAGGGTGGATCCGTGTAGGATGTCCATTTTGGTCTCATTTGCAAAGTCGACAAATACTGTTGATGCCATCGTAGCCAGAAGTGTTGGGTAATCTGTTGTACAAGTTGAAATCTCGTTATACGATTGATTTTTACGTCCTTAAACGGATACTCAGGAACCGCGGTTAGAGGTTGTCCTATTAGAAGGTGACCAGGTGTGAGTACTTCAAGGTCATTGGGATCACTCGACAAAGAACACAGGGGCCGCGAATTAAGAACCGCTTCGATTTTCGTGAAAACTGTTGTCAGCTCCTCATAGGTCAGCGGGGTGTCACCAATAACATGCTTTAAGTGCGTTTTGGCTGACTTAACAGCCGCCTCGAATAATCCGCTCCAATGCGGAGTTGTAGGTGGATCGAAGATCCAGGTGATGCCACGTTTTGACATTTCATGTCCCAAGGAGTTTTGGTGCTGGCAGAGGAAGGTGTGAATATCACGTAGGCAATTATCCGCTCCAACATAATTTCTGCCACAGTCCGATCGAATAAGAGAGGGAAGACCGCGTCGCGATGAAAACCTAGTAAGAGCGGCAATAAACGCTTCGGTAGTGAGGTCCGAAACTACCTCAAGATGAACTGCCTTGGTTGCGAGGCACACAAAAACGCATAAGTAGGTTTTAACGAGTTTTCTGTTACGAGTTGCTTGGATTTTCATGTAGAATGGCCCGGCAAAATCCGTACCTACGCCTTGAAATGGTTGTGCAGCAGTCACACGATCTTTGGATAAGTCGCCCATAAACGGTTGTTTTGTAACGGCCTTCAACCGGTAACAAGCCAGGCATTTAAAGATAATATTACCTAAGAGCCTGCGAGCGGACAGAATCCAAAACTCACGAGACAGTATAGCATGTAAGGCACCAGGTGGAGCGTGCGAGTTCTCCTTATGGTAGTGAGTTATTAATATTTTCACGAAATGCCCAGATTTTGGGAGGAGGAGCGGATGACGTGCATCAAAGGAAATTTCAGAATGGCGGATCCGACCACCAACTCTCAGGAGTCCTTCAGTGTCCAGATAAGGGCTCAGGCATCGAATTGCGGAGCGAATTTGTATACCGCGTTTAAGGAGGTCAATTTCTTCACGGAATGATTCTGCTTGAATCTGTTTTATAAGGAAATGAAGAGCAGCTTTACGTTCAGATGCAGTTAGCACCGGAGAGGAATCACGTGAATTAGGATGACGGGCATTATGTATAAATCTCAACATGAAACCTGTGACACCAATCAACGTCTGAAATGAGCTAAAACGCTCTAAAAGAAAGTTAGCACAAGCTGGGACGGTGGTACTGGTGAGAAAGAGGCAACGCAATCCAGGGAGCAGGGTAGGCGGCGAGGACGGGTCTGACGGCCAAGTACAGGGAAGTTGTGTCAGCTAAGGGGGAGACCACCAGAGTTGATGGTTTATAAAGGCATGCGGCTTTAAACCACGGGAGGCGCAGTCTGTGGGGTTGAGGTCACCGGGAACATGTCTCCACAGAGATTGGATATTTAAATTCCTGATTTGGGAAATTCTGTTCGCTTCAAAGGTCTGAAGGTCATGAGGTAAAGTTTTCAGCCAAGCTAGGACAATCTGGCTGTCCGTCCAGGTAAGGATGGCGTCCAACACTATTGTCTTCTGCAGGCAGGAGGCAACGCGTTGAACTAATTTGGAAAGGAGTACTGCTCCTTGCAATTCCAGTTTTGGAATTGTCAAACGAGTCCGGACTGGGGCAACCTTAGTTTTGGACATTAATAAATGGACGGAGCAATTATCCTGCTGGTCTAAAGCGCGAAGATATACAACTGCAGAGAATCCAGCCTCTGAAGCGTCACAAAACCCATGTAAAGTAAACGTGGAGGGATTTTCAGGTAAAATACGTCTAGGAACCAAAACCTTATATATGTTTATCAAATCATCTGTAAACAGTAACCACTCGGCAGCCAAATCAGACGTGAGGGGTTCATCCCAATTTAGACCTGATAGCCAAAGACGCTGGATGAACACCTTGGCTTTAAAGACCACAGGAGCAATCCAGCCGCTGGGGTCGAAGGTACGTGCTACCAATGATAGGACCTTTCTTTTGGTAGGACAGCTATCCCTGTCCAGTCGAGATATGTAGGTGAAAGCATCGACTACAGGATTAAACTGAACACCAAGCACGGCTACTGTTTGCGGGTTCTCACTATCTTGTATGGTATGAAGAGGCTGTAGATGGGTTTGAGGTAATGTTTCCAACAGCTCCGGTCTGTTTGAGAGCCATTTTCGTAACTCGTAACCGCCTGCTTGCATCAAGGACTCGAGTTCTGTTTTAAGTAGGTTGGCTTCCTCAAGGGTAGATGCTCCAGTTAGGCAATCGTCCACGTAAATATCAGATTCGACGACTGCGGCTGCTCTTGGGAATCTGGAGCGTTCTTGATTTGCCAGTTCAAGGAGAACACGGTTTGCAATGAAGGGGCTAGACCGTAAACCATATGTAGTTGTATTAAGTTCGTAAGTGAGAAGAGAATCAGACGGGGACTCACGCCACAGGATCAGTTGGTATCGTCTGTCATCAGGATGAACCCAGGACATACGGAACATCATGCGAATATCTGCGACGAAAACAATTGCATGTCTGCGGAAGTTAAGCAGAATTTGGGTGATATCACGTTGTAATTTTGGCCCGGTATGAAGGCACTGATTGAGGGAGACACCATTAGAGGCGGCGCAACTGCCGTCAAATACAACTCTCAGTTTTTCAGTGTTTCCGGATTTGAAAACACCATGATGGGGAATGAAGTAATGCTCCACCGTAAGAGGATCTACGGTCGACAAAGACATATGTTTGAGCTTCAGATAATCCCGCATGAACTCTATGTATTTGGATCTCAGGAAGGAGTCGCCTTGCAATCGCTTCTCTAAATTTATAAAACGTCGATAGGCAATACCGAAAGATTCGCCTACGAAGGGGCGCTCGCTAAGGAAAGGCAGTCTAGTCACAAAAGTTCCATCGGGATTTCTTTTGGTAGAGGATTTAAAAAGGTTCTCACACTCTGTATCTTGAGGATTTACTGAAGGCAATTCAGGGGCTTCTTCCAGTTTCCAGAATCGTTCGACAATCTGCGAAAGGGAAACGCCAGTGATGGGATGATCAGGAGCAGGGAGATTAGCAATAGGTCCTGAAAGAATATATCCAAAGACAGTCGAAATCGCAGTCAGTCCATTAGGAATTAATTGAATTGTCTTCGAGAGCAGAAGGGAACCCAAGACGTCTGCGCCTAAAAGGACATCAACAAACTTGGGCTGATAAAAGGAAGCATCAGCCAATGGAAGGGATTTGGTACACGACACGACTGACGTGGGCAACTCTAAATCGGGATGGGTACCAGCTATGTTATCAATAACCATTGCAGTTGTTGTGATGACTGGATGAGAGGAGTGAACAGGTTTGAAGGTCAGGGAGGCACAACCGCGCACAGGCACAGACGGAATATTCCCGATACCTCTAACATGAAGGGGACTGGGTGGGGTGGAAAGATGCAAATTTAATCGGGTAACTGCAAAATTCGTTGTAAGGAGGCACCCTTGAGCACCAGTGTCACAAAGTGCCCGTGCTTCAAAGTAATATCCGCTGGCGCTCCGAACATGGATGGTGGCCGTAGGAAGTAGAACAAGGTCAGAGTTTATGATAGTAGAGGCGTGAGAGGTCAGGGTTGAGGGTTGGTCAGGAGAGGGAGTGGCTAGTCATTGCTGGCTCTCACGATGAGAGTCATGATGAGCAACTTGGCGTGGAGTGTAGGGCGATGCTGCACGCCTATCTCTACTTGTTGTAGGGGTGGGGGAGCGCTCCATGCGATGGAAGGGTGGTGGGGAGTAACGGGTAGGAGAGCGAGCGGTAGCACGGTGCCATGTTCGCGATGGTGAAGCTCGCGGTGAAGCACGGGGGGATGTAGGTGGAGTTACTCGAGAGGGGGAGCGGGGCGTAGTATAATAATGACCACCCCCGCCCATGCGGGGATGTGGGGAGCCTGGGCGGGCTGGCTCAGGCTGCTGGCGAAATGATACTGAACGAGACACTGGAGGAGGGGGAAACTCTGCGTTGCGAGGGTCATTAAAGCACAGAAGGGAGTGGTGCGTGGGGCGTCGACAAGTACCACAGCGATAATCTCGGGAGCATGATGCGATAGGGTGCTGATCCAAACATCTGTAGCATAAACCATGTGTCTTCACGAACATTGTGCGGTCACGAGGAGACATACCTAAAAACTCGCGGCATTCACGGATGTAATGAGAGGAACTAGCGCACAAAGCACACCTGGGCGCACGGGGTCCCGCTTCGGCGACAAAGGCCCGCCGAGACGGGATTACTACAGGTTGCGGCTTTGGGAAGGCAGGTCGCGGTGCGTCAACTACGAACATATTACCTACATTGTCAAAATGGCGGCACTCTTCTTCCAGAAAATCTATCAACTTGTCAAATGTGGGGAGCGCCGTTTGACCGCCACCTTCTCGGCGCTCAAATCTTGACCTAAGGTCAGTCGGGAGTTTTCCGAAACATATGTGAAACAATATATAGGACCATTGTTTAACGGGCAATTCGAGGCGCTCTAAGCACCGATAGGCCGTTAGGAGCGGATTTAAGAAGGAAGCACGCAGCCCGATAAGTTTCGAACTAACGTCTGGCAGTGAAGTTATTTGTAATATATAAGTATCCGCTAAAGCGCGTTTATTATGGTATCGTCGTTTAAGTAAGTCTCGAGCAACGGAATAATTGCCGGCTTCCACACGCAAATGTTGAATAAGACGTTTAGGTTCATCGAACAATGCGCTCATAAGGTAGTGCATCTTTTGTGTAGGAAGAAGGTCAACTCGGGAATCGACCACACTATCGAATTGGTCAATAAAACTAATCCAGCTATCTGGTCTGCCATTAAATGTCGGTATCGGAAGGTCAGGAAGTTTTTGTAGGCGGGGACGGTCGACGTCGAAGCCCACTAGGGTAGCCCGCTCTGCCATCACGGGGCGGGAGGGGGTACTTGAAGCATTAGTAGACGGTGGCGGCAACAATTCGTTTCTCTTAATTTTTATGTCAGTCACTTTATCACGCAATGAAACAACAAGGCTCTGTACGTAAGTGTATTCCTCGACATCAATAGCCTGGTCAAGTCCGCCAAGAAGCTGAGCGCTGGCCGCACGGAACTCCCTGTATTGTTCATCGAGTTCATCTAGGTAAACTACTAACCGTGCCTGGGGCGCGGTGTTTAGTTCTCGGTGCACGTTTAACAACCAGTCACTAGTGAGTCGCAAAGTCCCGATGGAGTTCCGATAATCCGTGGTTTCCGTATATAACGTTGATCTCATTGTATCATTATTTCCACGATCACCCATCAGAATGTACTTGACAACAGATTACTTCGTAAACAACTCTGGTTAATTATTTTATTGCGCTAATAAACACTACAGTTGCACCTTCGATACTTGCAAATAAGGCTCAAGATGCAGAATTAATACAGCAAAGAAAAGATTTGGCTCGGGCAAAGGTTTGAACAATGGGCGCTAGCCGGGCGAGCGTTGAATCTCGCACAAATAGAATAATATTACGTTTTAAAACTTTAGGTAAATAACAACTAATATTTAGGAGGAGGGCCAAAAGTGTATATAAGGGAATGCAATGTTACTTTAGATTTGTAACTAAATATTAAAGAGGGGATCGAACCACGCTCTGCTACCAAAATGTTTAAGGGAGTAATTGTAAGAGGAAGAAAGTTAGGTACTGTCAGTGAAAGTCAACGTGCACGGTACCTGGGCTCGACCACTGCTGCGGCAAGGATGTTCCCATGGGATAAAGTCACTTTTAAGGTCACAGGGCACAAATTCACAGCACACACAACCACACGCGAGCACGTATCATTTGTCTGTCATGTCAGTGCATTACTAGAGAAAGGAAGAGGGGTGAGCGGGTGATGGGGGGCAAGGCACCTGAGATGGTTAATTTGAACAGGCACTCCACAATAAAACGAAACAACCCCATCGAGTTTGGGCTCGTTTGATTCGTTTTGACGAGTACTTTGGTCCTAGATGGTAACAAGGGTCTGATGATGGAGCTGGAAGGGGGGTAGGTGGTGGGGTAGGGGGGAATGGGGTATGGGGTCAGGAGGTCGGGGGTTTAGAGGGTTGGGGGTTAGGGGGGTTACGGGAAATAGGGTGGGAGTGTTGGGGGGTTCGAGGGTAAGTGATTTTGGGGGGTTGTGGGAAATGGGGAGGGTGTAAGAAGCCTAGATGGTAACAAGGGTTTGATGATGGAACTGTAAGGGGGGGGCGGTAGGTGGCGGGGTGGGGGGTGTGGTAGGGGTTGGGGGAGCAGGTGGCGGGGTGGGGGGGTGGGAGGGGGGAGGGGGGTTTCCGGGGGTTCGGGGGGTTCGGTGTTAGAGGGGTTGGGTTTAGGTGGTTCGGGGGTTTGTAAAATGAGGAGGGGGTAAGGGGGGCTTAGGGGATTGGGGGTAAGGGTGTGGGGTTTGGGGAGGGTTGGGGAAATGGGGTGGGGGATGTTGGGGGGTTGGGTTTAGGGGGTTTGGGGGTTGTAAGTAAGGCGGGTAAAGTTAGAAAGAAAAAAAATGCAACTAAAAAATAGAAAATAAATAATAGTTTAAAATTAAAAAAAACTAAAAAAACACGCTTTAAAAAATAAAAAATAAATTTTAATAAATTTCAATTCACTATTCTTATAGTGCAATAAAAAATCTTAATAAGCAATTATTATATTGTTATATCCAGATCAAAATTTGTAAGCAATTCTAAATATTGATAAAATAAATAATAATAGTTTAAAATATTTTATTGTAAAAAAGGCGTGGGGTGCATGGTGTCAATTGTCAAGGATTATCATTTTGATAACATCTTAAAAAGCACCCCACGCATTTTTTACAATAAAATATTTTAAACTATTATTATTTATTTTATCAATATTTAGAATTGCTTACAAATTTTGATCTGGATATAACAATATAATAATTGCTTATTAAGATTTTTTACTGCACTATAAGAATAGTGAATTGAAATTTATTAAAATTTATTTTTTATTTTTTAAAGCGTGTTTTTTAGTTTTTTTAATTTTAAATTACAAATACTTACTACTTACCAGTACTTAGTTTTAACTACACAAAATTATTTCCCAAAACAATTAGTTATTTCGATCATAAATTACAACCAAAATAATTGTAAGCATTCACGGAGCGTTAGAAAATAACCTAGTGGGTGTTTCCACTCTATTGTTCCAAAACTCGTTAATTTAAGCCTCTTAATTTCTGAGACAGGAAGGCTGCGAGCGAGGAACGGTGACAATAACGGTTGCACGTGGGAAATCTCAGCTTTGTGCGACAATAAGCTACCGACAAATACCTAACGACACAATTTAGAAGCCGCCAACACCATTTGTAGGGACCAGTCGACGTTGTTGACTAACTGACATTACTTTGTTGGCTACATCGAAGCAGTGCAGAAAGTATTATTAACTATACATATAATAAAAGTGAGTGATTGACTGACTGATTCACTGACTCATTGATTGAGTGACTCATCAACGAACAAGTCCAATCTCTTTTTAAACAGGACTACCGAACCGACGACCAGAAACAAAAACACAGAATAGACAACTGGATGGCCTAGTGGTTAGAGAACCTGGCTATGAAGCTTGAGGTCCCGGGTTCGAGATCTGGTCGGGGCAGCTATTTGTGTAAAAAATACGAATGTTTGTGCTCGAGTCTTGGATGTTCAATATGTATTTAAGTATGTATTTATCTACACATAAGTACGTTTATCCGTTGTCTAGTACCCATAGTACAAGCTTTGCTTAGTTTGGGACTAGGTCAATTGATGTCAATCGTCCCACGATTTATTTATTTATATGTTAAATTTCAAGTGACTCTATCTCCGTAACTAAGTATTATATACGTATTATTATGAGGACTAATTTCGTCAAGTACCGCAGGCAAGTAGTAATTAAAACGCCATTTTTTTATTCTTTGAATTTTTTAAATGTTTCTTGGGGATAAAGACTAAAGAGGGTTATATATTTAAAACAGGGAAACACATTTATTTAAACATATTTGAGACACAAAAAAATACATTTGGAAAACATCGGATAATAATATAAATTGGGCTACATCGCTGTTTGCTTTGAGCTGTTAACATTATTACAGATTGACCTGAGATAATAAATATATAGCTTTTTTGCCATTATTACCTTGTTATGTATTTGGAAGTACGTTGAAGAATAGGAATTATTTTATCCAAAAGCCAAGGCAAGACATTTTTCACGTGAAAAGATTATTAGCTGACATTCAATAAAAATGGACGATTTTATTTTTCCCTGTAATGGCGATGCAAGGTTGTAGACACGACGTCCCCTAAAATAATTAAAGGTTCCTTCAAAGAGGCGCTTCCGAGAAACGGAAAATGGATTTTTAATATTAATACGCCTCTTATTCGGTAGATCCTATTAATATTATAAATGCTTAAGTTTGTGTGTATGTGTGTGTGTTTGGTACTTACCTTATGGAGAGATTTGAAAGAAAAGAAATTGGAACTTATATTGATAGCCAGCCCTTGGGAACACCACATATACGTAGATCACTTTTTATTTTGATGTTCTTATGGGATCCAGATGTACGGTGCCGACCAGACTCAGAAGTCACTAAACACTTTAGTACTTTGTCACTTTTACTAACGTGATATATTTCGAACTTAAAACTACGCCTGTGGCCTGTTGCATAACAAAGTACAGCTTATATTACAAGCGGAACTCCCTTTCTAGTTAATATAGAAGACGTGAGTGGATGAAGGGGTTATGTACGTTTTTTCGATTTTCGGTTTTATGCCATAAATGAAGGTGCTAAGTCATAAAATATGACTTAGCAAAAATTTTCGAGTGTAAAAATATGGGTGCACACAACTTGCTCATAAATATGTCCCATAGCTCCTATGTCGTCGAATTAAGGTATAGGTATATAACGATGGGAGGATTAAATCGATACTTATTTTTGCACTTGACCGTACATAACCCCTTCATCCACTCACGCCTTAACTGAAGCGAGAGTTCCGCTAGTAAATTAGTTGTACTTTGTTATGCAACAGGCCCCTGGTTAGGTATTGCCACAAACTACTAAAGTGTTCAGCGACTTCTGAGGCTAACTGTGTACCGCTAAGTCTGGACAGGTGAAATTTTACACAGGTTCTCTGCATACAATCTTAATGAGGACCACAATGTCATCATCATCATCGTATCAGCCAAAAGAGAAAAAGACAGTCAGATCGGTTATGCGTCCAAGTGGTTTCTACGAACTTTATCAGATTGTCGGCTCATTTTGTTGAGGGCTAGTCTTCCGGTTCGCGGCAAAGAACCTTACTGGCCGACTGGCTGACTGCAATGTAACTTTCAGAATTTCAGGAGCTTTACGTTGAAGGAAAACATCTTCAGTAAACGTGAACTCACCTGCGAAGAAATTCGATCATCATCTTCACCATCATCATCTCAGTCTATATACGTCCCACTGAGGCACAGGCCTCTCAGAGTGAGAGTGGTTGGGCCGTAGTTCCCACGCAGGCCCAGTGCGGATTGGGAACTTCACACACATCATTGAATTTCTTCGCAGGTGTATACAGGTTTCTCACGACGTTTTCTTTCACAGTAAAGCTCGTGGTAAACAAATGTATTTTCGCACACAAATTACGAAAGATTCGGAGGTGCGGGCCGGGATTTGAACCCACGATCCTCTGCTTGAGAGGCCATAGTCAAACCACTAAGCCACCGCGGCTATATTAGAAATTTGATGGTGGGTGTAAAGTTCCCAAATCGTACTGGGCCCGTGAGGCCCTCATTGTGGGAGGCCAGTGCCCTGAAGTGGGTGTCGTATATAAACCGAGTTGATAAGACAGCAACAAACACAATATGATGTCTCTTCAAAGCCGACTTACATAATTTAAAATAATACGCGAATGTTCCTAAGCTAAAAACATTTCAAATGAAATAACAAGTGCTTACAAAGAATTAAAGGAACTCTATATAGGAGCTTTAGCGCTTACGAATGGAAACATAGAAATAAGTATAAGGTTATAAAAGAATTTTTATTCATACACGACGTTTAATGTCTCGTTTTATCGTGTACTCGGAAAACAGTATTTACGTTGGGAATAAAACAAACGCATGATGTTGGTTATGTTCTTACGTTGGTTGGTGTTTATTCGAATTAAAACCCAGCAATGTGCGGAATGGGCTGAAAATATGATTTACTCTCATTAAATGCAAATGGACAGCTGTTCGTTTAAATTGACCATTTTGAATTTTGAACAATAATAGTACCGATCAAAATGAGTTTTGACAAAATGGAATTGTGCTAAAAATGAATTACAAATCAATTTCGTTTCATCATAAATGAACGAAGTCTGCATTGAATTAACAAGTTGAACGGCAGGACCGATTTCAATGATTTTTCGTTTAGGTCTTTGGGATTCGTCTCCACTGGAAATAGCAGAAAAACTTTTAAAATGTCGTAAAAATCACGGAATTAAGCGTTAAAAGAGGGAAAACAAGGTTGCCAAGGTTATGGAAAGCTGTTTATTTTAAGCGTTAAAAGAAGTAAAACTTGGTTACGGTGTTTATGTTGTGAAGTTACCGCTCGATTGTTATAAAAAAGACCTATAAATCTTTGATAAATCACGTATGACAATGCCGCGACCCAGAAAATCTTATTTTTCCCACGGAGCCGTAATTTAATTAGACTTCGAAACATTGCGAATCTATCCACCAAAGAAGAACGAGTAATCGTACGAGAAGTGTCCCGCGTTCGTGCTTCTCAAACACAAGAGCAAAGAAAAGCAGCCCATTTCACGGTTGTTAGTTGAGTTTCAATGTTGTGAATTGACAGTTTAGACGGCGCGAAGTTCGCCGGGACAGCTCGTATTCAATATTACGATTTGCTTGTCTATTACTAGTTAACTTGTATAGTCGGGGTAAGAAAAGGTTCGTCACTTTTCGACTCTATGTCAACGAAATAAGGTTGAAAACTGACGAACCTTTTTTTTACCCCCACTATACTACCAGACCAGTATGATTTTTTTTTCAGATTTTTCAAAAGGGAGATACTTGACTCTTACAAAAAATAGTACTTCGAGGCTAAATATTTTTCAGATTTATCCCTAAATCAAAAAATATTCTTAGGAAACCTACAATGTTTTTAAAAAAACCTATCTAGCAATATCCTACACTGGGAAAAAAATCCTAAAAAGTATTCCGGTTCGCTGTTGTATACTGTAACTTTGAAAAATCAATGATGATTGATGATATTTATAAAAAAACATATGCGCATTAGTGTGTGCATCAAGGAGACGGAAGAGTGGCGTCACATATATATTCTTTTAATTATTGCTTCCATGGTACTACCGTAGTCTGGTACCAGCATAAAAGTACACGAAACAGCCAGAAAAAGGAGTTTCTTGTAACGTTTCACACAAAAAAAGTGCAAATAAGCTATCGAATTGCGGAAAACAGGTCTGCTATCACTCATGAGAGCCTCTGAATTTTCCATTTTATTACCCGCGACCAAAGCACTCAAAGTTGCGGGTGAGCAAAGTAATTGTTTCAGTTTATTTACATGGAAAATATACAGTGCTAGCAATACGACCGCTTTAGCCTAGTTGGTAGTGACCCTGCCTACGAAGCAAGAGGTCCTGGGTTCAAATCCCGGTAAAGGCATTTATTTGTGTGATGAGCACGAATATTTGTTCCTGAGTTATGGATGTTTTCTATGTATTTAAGTATTTATTTATCTATATAAGTATGTTTATTCGTTGCTTAGTACCCATAACACAAGCTTTGCTAAGCTTACTTTGGGACTAGGTCAATTGGTGTGAATTGTCCCATGATATTTATTTATTTATTTATTTAATGGGTGACCTTATTTCTTCGAAGCAAACTCTTCCAGGCAATCTTTTAAACGGAAAGAAAGCAAGGGAAAGATTTTAGCAAAAATTACATAGTACTCGCCATTAAAGTTGCATTAAATAATACCTACGCTAAATTTCGTGTCCTTATACCACGCGGTCGAAATTTTGCAATTATATCCCATAGGAATATCGAAATAAAAAGTACTTAATCTATCTATGTGTAATCCAACCGTAATATTGTATTTTTTTAGGTGCGGCTCAAAAGATACATCCCTGTAATATACGGACTGACAGTAAAGCTTTAGTATTAGTATCCCGTTGGCGCCTTTTTGTATAGCTGTTTCTAATGGCACCTTAAGAGTGATTTATTGATTCCGGCGTTACTTAGCGACGGTCTAAGTATATCAATGAACTGCAGCCTTGATACTTTGCACCTCCACACACAAGCATATTTAGTTATCGTGCACGCGTATTAATGATATGCTTAACTAAGCGACATAGATTTTTTATTGTTTCTTAAACTGTAATGTTACTACTTGAGCTCTTGCTCGGTACCAGGTTTTAAGACACCCTGTATAATATGTTTCTAAGAAAAAAAATCGTTTCTCGTAAATTGCACAAAAGGTAAGTCGGATGGAGATAGAAGCTCAGTCTTTCGAATCATTCGTTTTAAAGTCGTCGTCTTCACTGAAAGTAGACTTTTAAGCTTCAGGATTTTCCCAATTATGTCCTATGTCTATATTTTATACTGTAATTTTGTAAACGATGTATACTCTTTATAATTCATAATGATGAAAAATTACCTATAAATTACAATAGAAATTACGCACTCCGTATCTTAGGGGGCGTCCAAATCAGATGACAATTTTTTAATCTATTTTCGAACAACCGAACCCTCTCGTGATACTTCGCGAGATTTTTCGTTATCCCACGTCCATCGAGCCTTAAAATCACGTCTTATTATTATTGTAATATTTTAGATGGCATTTAATTTTTATGCCCGATGAAAAGAAAATAAAGATGATAAATTTAATTATTCTCCATCTCTACCCGTGGTATTTCGTTAACGGCCACGTCTCAGTGCCGTAAGTCATCACTGGCAACACACACTGGTCGAAGACTTTTGACTTGAGACATTGCGGTTTATCTACCTAGGACATACAATCCAATTAGGTAGTTTATTACATAATAGTGACACGAATTAGCTATAGATACAGCATTTATAACTAGCCCGGTAAAGTCATTTCAGTCTAAGACATAATTCACTTTTGGAATTTCCGCCACATTTTGCCTTCACCTATTCGCCCAATATTTGGCTTCCTGCAAGTCAAACTAGAGTGGTATCAAATTTGCATAAGACATCCGCTTTTACCTGTGATATTTGTATAGTTGATTAATATGGAATGTGTCCATACAAAGACATACATAGCCGTTAATAATATACAATTTATTCCAATGTGAATAGAAAATATTATTAACGGACATAATAAAAACACACTATCATTAATTTCAATGTGTACAATACAAAAGGAAGCTTGTTCCTATCGATACAAGTCTTTAAAAATGTATACTGTATTTTAAGTTTTCTTTTCTTGCTCATAAAAATATACTACTATTGAGTGTCAAAGTCCTTAGAAGCCAAGTTATCTACCTAACTTAAAAAATGCCCCATACAATTAATAATACTAATAAATAAAGTGACGTTGCTATGTTTAACTGTAACTTTTCAATGTTTGAAGTACTTAGGACGGGGCAGGACACGTCAGCCGCATATGGGTCAATTGGGTCATTTAGGCGATAAACAATATCATGCAAGTTTCGTTGCTGGGCCATGAATTTATCTATTTATTTTATTTATCTATGATGGATGATCGATCATAGTTTGTTTGTTTGTTTGTTTATACTCTTTATTGTACAAAAGGAAAACAAAAAGGTTACAGAAAAAAAAATGATAAGTACAAAGGCGGACTTATCCCTGAAGGGATCTCTGCCAGTCAACCTTTGAGTGGTAGAGAAGAGCAATCAAAAAACAAGGATTGATAAATAGAGCAAAACATTTGAATAAATATAAATGCATATGTAAATCTCAAATACCTAACTATACCTATACAATATACTTATAAGTTATTATACATAAATAAATAAAACATTAATACATAAATACAAAATACATAAATACACACATTTACATACAATACATAAAAAAACACAAGTATAAAGGATAATTACTTACTAAATAAATAATCAAGGAACTATAGTGTAAGCCACATCTTCTTCAATGTCTCCCTGAACGAGTATACGGAGGAAGATTGTCGGACGGTGATCGGCAACCGATTCCACAGCCTAGCCGCATGCACAGAAAAGGATTTGGAGTAGAATTTGGATGATTTGTCAATTTAAAATGAATGAATTAATTAAATTAATGATTATATCACGGACAGTGAATTTTGGAAATGATTCCGATCCGCATGGGTGATCCATAGTATCTAAACTATGGATCGCCCATGCGGATCGGAATCATTTCAGTTAGATTAGAACATAGCGTTTTTTTATAACATTATAGACTTGTTTGAAAAAGAATAACCTTGTTGAGTTGCATGCCGTATTCTTCTCAGCAGAGTTTTTCCAAGCCGGTATTTGATTCTTCCACATTCATGAGTGCTTGAATTGAAGCCTGAATATAAATATATTTTGAGTTTCACTTTGTCTATAACAAAACAGCAATGTACCGCAAGATGTTTCTCGCAAATCTAATAAAGCTTTACTTAGTATTAGAAAAACGACATTTTTTAAATTTTGGCTCACTTCTTCCAACCCTTTTATTGTACACTTCAGAAAAAAACATTATTATTCACTTTCTCAGTTATGATTATTTCGACTTAGTTTCATGAAAAAACACGCTAATTCAATAAAGCAATCATCCTTAATGGGCCATTATTCGCCTATTACCAGTCTGTATCACAGGCTGAAATGGGCTTATGTTATTAATAAGTTACGACTTTGTTCTGTACCTCACTTGTAGGCCACGCCAACGCCATAATAGAACTCTGTAACTATAAGCGGTAGTTCTACTGGTGTTTCAACTGCTATTATTATTTCGTTGCATATATTGAAGAAATGAGCAACAGCGAGCGGAAAGTTATTGGCGTTCTCACTGTGTTTTCTTTTCGATACCGTTTCATCAAATATTTTTAAAAGAGCCGTTGTTCAGGGTTGACTTTTTATAAAAACTACAAATAGTAGTGACAATTGACGCTAAATCTAGTTTCATCAATAACGTTATAACATGTGACTCCGTTGTGGCAATAATCGTGGGGTGGTAATGATGTATAACCGAGCAGTCAAAACGCTTGAATATTCACCCTTTTACAAGTTGTTATAATATGCCAACTCTAGCCAATTACTTGAATGAATATAAACACCAGAAAGTGACGGTGGTTGAAACGCTAGTAGAATTACCTAAACGTAGCACATAATTATTACTGGTCTTTATGTACCGAACCACTTAGAACCACTTGGACTCTTTTCAAATTAAATGCGAAACAGAGTTTGGAACCGTTTACGTATGACTGAAACGTTATACAATTTTACAGTCATGTTTTATGTAGATCTTAATAAATTAACCTAAGTAGTACAATTTTAATTGCAAAAATTGTAATAAGCATTTAAAGGTAGTTAAACTTCATAACAAATAGGAACCTTTTAAGTAATAACAAAAATTTCAATTTTAAATTATGATCTGAACTAACAGATTCTTAATTATCCTACCTAAATATTTACACCAATAAATGTTACATAAATAACCATATTTGATCTTTGATTTAATTACGCTATCATTGTTGCTAAAAATTTTCATTTTTTATTGTTACATTTATTGATAAGTTGCCGAAAGAACTAACTGCGAGTAGTTTGAAATACTTGGCCGGTTAACGAAAATAAATTGAACACTCCACGCGTTTTATATTTCGGCCACATTACAGCTGTCGCAATATCATACAATACAAGGCAAGACAAGGTATAGGGTATTATTTATTTATTTATTTACTTATAACAACTAACACAGCATGACATACATGGTATAGCTAGGTCTTGTTTTTATTCCGATACCAAATGTGTCAATTTAAAATGTCAGTAAGTTTCACTTATCAAATCTCTTCCTACTCAATATCCATCCTTCTTTTCGAACCCATTGCCCATTATAATCATTCGTAGAATTGTACTTTTTTCACATTAGGCATTTTGGCGTGTTAACGACACATCAATTAGCATCGCCTATTACATTTCCAGTAATGAGTTGAGGCGATAAAATATATGTACGTACCCGCGTTAATCACATGACCGTGGCAGTGGTTCGGATATTAGTACCCAGTCATTACGGCCAGACGAAATCTGGCCAAATAAAATATTAACCGTGAAAGCGGCGGAAGCAGACATAAGTCTACTTGAATATACTAGATATGTTTACGTACTTAGGGAACATAGTATTTATAGGTACCGCCACGAGAGTTTAGGTGAATCACTACACACATGTATAGCTACATAAAGTACTGATTGCAAAAAGTTATGAATGAATGAAATGAGTGAGTGAATGAAAATGTGAGTTATGATCTTATGATGAAATACCTACGCAATATTATGCATATTATAACCTTCTTTTTTCATATAACCTATTTTTGAAATAAAACAATTTGAAACTGATAAGAAATATTCGCAATAAAATAATCGGTATTTTTAAAACAGCGAAAAAAATAATATACAGATCAGAATTTATTATTTTCTGTTTTGCTTGAACTACATTTATTTTCCTAGATAATACCTAACGAAATAGGTTAAACAAATTTTTAGTCAATTTTGCAATTCACTGTTGAGTCTGTTGAACTTGCTATCGGTACGAATAAATGTCAAAGTCCCGCTGTCTTACACGACATGTTGTTGTGTGCGTGACTTAAACTCTCGTGGCGATACCTATACCCACGGTTTCGCCCGTGTGTAGTGTTAGATCTGACAGTTGAATTCCGGAATTTCTCTTAACGCACATCATCATCATCATCATTTCAGCCGAAAGAAGACCACTATTAACGACCGCTTTAGCCTAGTTGGTAGTGGCCCTGCCTACGAAGCAAGAGGTCCTGGGTTCAAATCCCGGTAAGGGCATTTATTTGTGTGATGAGCACGAATATTTGTTCCTGAGTTATGGATGTTTTCTATGTATTTAAGTATTTATTTATCTATATAAGTATGTTTATCGTCGTCTAGTACCCATAGTACAAGCTTTGCTTAGTTTGGGACTAGGTCGATTTGTGTAAGATTGTCCCCTAATATTTATTTATTTATTTATTTATTTATTTATTGAATATTAGGGCTCCCCAAGGTTTACCAAACAAACCGGTCCTGTGCATCCAACGGAAGGGGGCGCGCTCCCGCAACCTAAACCAGGTCGTCGCTCCAAGTTGTTGACCTACACTGCGTTTTCCGGTCCTTGGACGCCATTCAAGTACCTACCTTTTGGCAACATCGGCAATCAGTTCTAAGAGCGACGTGTCTAATGTTTATGACACATACACATGAGAACACCCGTGCAAAATATCATGTTTTTGCGGTTATGATTTCGGTTTTTTACTTTTTTTATTTATTTGTGAAAACATTTTCCTTGCGTATGCATTTTTTAGGGTTCTAAGAGTCTACGAGTCCAATTGCTCTCTTCAGTGTCCCGACCAAGTTCGCCTCGCACTTGAACGGTTTTTAATCTAAACAATATTGCTTTATTTTTTTAAAACCTAATTTTCCCCGATAGAACGTCATCAAATCATCAATATAACCTTACCCAAATGATTTAGCAACGCAAACATAAATAGCTTGATCCTTTTCCTGGTAATTCAAGACCCAACCCATGCAACGGCGTTAAACGCAACGTCACCCAAACTGAATCGTAAATGTAACGTTATAAAACATAACTTCCTACGGCCCCTCTCAGCGGAAAAAAATAAAAATATGTCATTTAATTCGTTCAAATATTTACCTGCCTTAAAACGTCGACGGTAAAGTGTCGTACTCGGTATGTTTGCGCACAAACATGACATTTGACGATTTAATGATGCCATGGGCTTATTTAAGTGTTCTAAAAGAACACGCGGTAAATAAATAAATGAGCAGCGAACCTGCGACGTAGAGCATTGATCCAACTGGAGTCGTCATACGCACCACTGTCTATAAAATAATTTCTATCTTTATGGAGCCAGCCAGCGCACTGTGGTGGGGGAATCTATGCTCCGAAAGGGAAAATACTGCCTAAGCTAAGAGCCTAACTTGGTTTTCAACTATAACATTATTTATTACTTATTACATTTCATTAGATCAAAACACTCGCGTGGCACCGCCTAACCCAGTATGGCTGCCCAGACTGTACGCTGTCCAATGTTCATATCTTGATTCGAATTCCAGAAGCCGTAAAATTTAGATTTTTGAAACAGGAACACGGTCTCGGTGGCTAGTGTCTATAGTACCCACAGGCACAATGCTTACACATTTCTATGTCACTTTGCTATGCACGATACAATACAACGAAATTGATGAACATCAATTTTACTGTAACTTCGAGAACACAATCTCATTTCCAAAAGTAACGGAGCAATCAACTGCCATAATCTCAAAACAATCCAATTTCATGAACGAATACACTTAATCTATAGACAATACTATCACTTTTGGTGGGTCGCTTTTTTGATGAGAAAAAGCTTATTAAACTTTACGATAAAAAACTATAAGTGCTATAATATAACTAATTGAGAGACCGCGCCATCTAGCGAAAACGATGCTAGTCACGTTTTGACGATATGTCGCGTACGACCTCTGGTCCTATGCTTTTTCAGAAAAGTTAACGTCTCCGGTTGGTTTTATGCTCTATGTGCGATGCTCTTTGCTCCTTGCTCTGTTAAATTTAGCTGGCACAGAGTTGAAAATAAACGTATTAAAACTTAAATGCTATCCAAAATTACCTAGAATTATTATTATTTTAGTGAATGCCAGGCCAGCGGCATTTTCCACGTGAAAATTGCAAACATTACTCGGAAACTGAGGCATTAGAAGTAACTTAAGTGCTATTTAGTGAAATTGAACCATTTTTGTTTTCCGGTTGGGCTAGTAATTTCCTCAGGTCATTATGTTTGAATGCTTCAAAAAATGGCCCTTTTCTGCCTTTGTAAGTTTTCGAAATAAAACACCATTCATAAATGCCTGTTAATTTATCTGTTACTAGACAGTTGACTGCCAGACACAGACAAATCATACATTTTCGCTGTTGCCTAAAATACTTACCATATTTTTCAAAGTACAGACCTACTACATTGCCTTTTTAGGGTTCCGTAGTCAACTAGGAACCCTTATAGTTTCGCCATGTCTGACCGTCTGTCTGTCTGTCCGCGGCTAAGCTCAGAGATCGTTAGTACTAGAAAGCTGTAATTTGGCATGAATATACATATCAGTCACGCCAACAAAGTGGTAAAATAAAAAATAAAAAAATATTTTTTTTTAGTGTACCTCCCATAGACGTAAAGGGGGGTGATTTTTTTTTTCTCGACTTATCCTATAGTGTGGGGTATCGTTGGATAGGTCTTTTAAAACCATTGCGGGGTTGCTAACATGATTTTTCTATTCAGTGATCTGTTTGCGAAATATTCAACTTTAAAGTGAAAATTTTCATTAAAATCGAGCGTCCCCCCCCCCCTCTAAAATCTAAACTGTTAGGTGGAAAAATTTTAAAAAATTCAGAATGGTAGTAAATATATCAAATTTACTAGGAAAATTATAGCGGCTAAGATTGCTTAGAAATTATGTGTAGTTTAAGAGTAAATAGTAGCCTAAGGTATAAAACATACCTAAACTTGGACGATTCCGTACACATACGAAATCCTTAGAAAAATATTACTTGATTTTTTTGTAATGGCTACGGAACACTACCTTGTGCGTGTCCGACACGCTCTTGGCCGGTTTTTTATTACATTGCCATTATACCAGATATCTAAAATAAGACATTCCACCAAAAAAAATCACTTCCTTGAGTAATTTAGATTTTGTAATGTGGTGCAACGAGAATCTGGTAAGCTAGAAATGTGGTAAATAGGTAATTTATAGTATTTTGAAAATTGTGGTAAGTATTTCTTGAATGTGGTATTTTATGTAGGAACAAAACAGATTTATAATTTTGTTTTTAATATCCAGCAATTTATTAAAAACTTGTTTACAATTAAATTATTATAATCAACTGCGGCGAAATGTTTAATAACACATTCGTAGAATAACAGCATAATGGTTTGGTATCCAATATGCTCTTTTATTCCACAAGCTTCGTAGTTACGCTTACTGCACGTGAAAAGCGCACACAAATATTGCATTTGTTCTTCAGGGATCTTTACGACAATTGCTTTTGTTGTACCCGCAGCCAATGGCTTTCCTCGGCTTTTAACACATCGCCCGTCTTATTTTGAAAAAGGAATATCTACATTTTGCCTTCCGACGCGCGATCGCTTTACCAAATCCTTACAATATAGCTATCAGTTCTACGAGCACTCTACCCCACCTAATTGGCATTTAAAGTACAGTCAAGGTCATAAATAAATACACGTTACTCTCTTCTTCGTCGTGTTCTTCGTTTCTGAAGATCGTGCCCGTCTTGAAAAGCTTTTACAGAGACGTTAACGAACTGCTCCCACACCGCTCTGTCTTCGGCCTGTTTCAGAGCTGCTGGCAAAGTGAGCCCCGTTATCACCTTAATTTGATCCGACCGTCGGGTTGGCGAACGTCTTCTTGGTATTTTCCCCTCTATCTTGTCTAGCACGATCCTTGACGCTCGACGCTTGACGTTACTAAGACGTCAAAAATATTTCAACTCCATGCCATTAATCTTAAGGTTGGTGTTTACACATATTTAACGCGATGACTGTATAAATATTTACTGCACTTGCTGAACTAAGCCGTACGTATTATAATATAACTTTAGTTCTTCAACAGTTTAGTTCTTCATTTCTGATTCGAAACCGTAAAGATACTCCAAGCACAGCTCTTTTCAATAATGCAATAAACATTGTGAAAATGAGAGCTATAGTAACGTGTATTATATTGGAGTCTTGTCGACTTCTAAAATACAAGCGATTTGAATTCAGTCACGTTCTACGAGAAGTTATAAAGGGGGACAATTCAATCAAACGCTTTATTAATCTTAAAGGCTATAACGTTTCCAAAAGTTGTAGACTGCACGAGAGAACTCGAATCATTTTGTACTTGTATTGAGATCAGAATGAACTTAACATACACAATTACGCCTTCTTCCCAGCATAGGGGTAGGCAGAGAGAGACCATTTTTTCCACCTGCTACGATCCTGATATACATGCTATACATTGTACATGTATTGGTCTTTTTTCTGGGGTTTTTTCTGTGCATCTATATTTCAGTTTGTATTTAGTACGAAATGTATGATTTCACGGGATGACCGTAAAAGTAATAAAAAAAAAATGAAGTTGAAAAAATAAGTACAAAAAAAGATACTTCATAGCTAACTTGTTTAAAGTTGCACAGTAGCGCCATCTCTTGTCCAGGTGAGCGGTTAGTTCCGAAGGAGTGTTAAAATCTCTCGATGAGGGTGTAACATAGATGTGCGTTTGTCACTGCATAAGGTGATGATTTAGCAGATTGAAATGTATGATGTATAGGAAATATTCGTGTCTAATCTCTAGACCAGTGGTGGTGTAGGGGTATGGCACGCGGCACGGAATGCTGAGGACCTGGGTTCGATTCCCAGCATTGGTCTTTTTTCTGGGGTTTTTTCTGTGCATCTATATTTCAGTTTGTATTTAGTACGAAATGTATGATTTCACGGGATGAACGTAAAAGTAATAAAAAAAAAAAAAAAAAAAATTAAGTTGAAAAAATAAGTACAAAAAAAGATACTTCATAGCTAACTTGTTTAAAGTTGCACAGTAGCGCCATCTCTTGTCCAGGTGAGCGGTTAGTTCCGAAGGAGTGTTAAAATCTCTCGATGAGGGTGTAACATAGATGTGCGTTTGTCACTGCATAAGGTGATGATTTAGCAGATTGAAATGTATGATGTATAGGAAATATTCGTGTCTAATCTCTAGACCAGTGGTGGTGTAGGGGTATGGCACGCGGCACGGAATGCTGAGGACCTGGGTTCGATTCCCAGCATTGGTCTTTTTTCTGGGGTTTTTTCTGTGCATCTATATTTCAGTTTGTATTTAGTACGAAATGTATGATTTCACGGGATGACCGTAAAAGTAATAAAAAAAAAAAAAAATGAAGTTGAAAAAATAAGTACAAAAAAAGATACTTCATAGCTAAATCATTAGTCTTTTCATACATGCTCATCGGTTTCAGGTACTCTTGACCTGAGCTTTCTTCAAGACATCCCCAATTTAATCGTGGAATGTCTTTCTTGGTCTCCCTTTTCCAACATTTTTATCCGCACTCATAAAATTAAACTTTCCATTTTCTAACACTTCGTTTACTAAAATAACTAGGGGTTACAACTATTTAAATTAAAAGAGTAAGTTTATATATGTATTTGTCATTAGATTTTCGAGGATTGTCTTGGTTTAACGACATAAGAACATTATGGACACCCCTTTCCCGCATGTGTGAAAAAAATAAGAGTTGTTCGAAACATATCTCCTCCAATCCTCTTACATTATCACAGACTTGAAATACTAGGAGCAGACTTGACATAACGAGTCCAAATAATGGCAAAAACGCACACATCTCTATCTCACAAACACTTACCGGTGAAAGGTTAATCCTGGTAAACACTTTCACAAAGGTAGGCACTACATTTCACCATCTTTAAATCTAAATCAGTTCTAATTTTGATAAGAAAAACATTAAAAAATCTCAGTTTACCAAAAAATTCGCTTGCAGCTTCGGCAGCTTATTCTATATGACTGACGTTCAAAACATAGCATGTGTCATTTTTTTAAGGTTTCTTGGACAGTGTTGCGACACATGAGAAAACGGGATGACAATATTCCTGATCATTGTAGCGTAAGGGAATAGGAAATATGTACGCACACACACGTAGTTATGTCAAGTCTGCTATTATATTTGACGTCTGTGTACATTATAAAACAGCTTCTATAAAATATACCGGAGTTCTACATGAATTTTTACAATACCCCAATTATTTTTATGGCTCAAATTAAACGCGTAGGCGAGATAGGCGCGGCCGCGGTAGGCCCCAAGCCGCAGCGGTCACGTTTTTATTGGGACCACTGGAATTTTAGCACGTTTGCTGCGGATCGAACAGTAATTGAAGAATGGATTTTCAATATAGCATACTATCACGTTGGCAACAGTTGGAAATTGTCCTTTCTGCCCTTAAGTTTTGAACTTGTTATGATTAAGTCTATTCTAGTCTAGAATACAGTTATTGAATTTGAACAAGACGCCATGTAAAACATTTAAACTCTTTTTTTTTCTACGTCTCCCTTATAAACAATATTCCAAAGTTGCGTTTTGTCTTCAATGGGAATTATAAATTTCACGTTAGGTAAGTTTATTAAGGCTTAGGCTATGTGGTTGTCTGTCTATTATAGCCTAAATGCGCAGCGTAGTATGGTGTAACAGATTAAGTAAGTTTTGGACAAAACACAACTTTGTCATATTTTTTTTAGGCAAGACATTAAACTTTACATTAAAGTTTTTTTTTAAACAAACAATGCCACACAGCAAAATGTACAAAATTAGACATTAGACTAATCTCATAGTGAAAAAAAAACTGATAACTCAAGTCTATGATCCAGTTTAGCTTGACATGTTTCGGGCTAATCCGTAGCCCTTTTTCCCGGATATTACTATATTTTCACTATTAGTGACTCTCACGGTAGTTATGTTCAAAATTAGACTAATTTAACGACCGCCTTAGCCTAGTTGGTAGTGACCCTCCCTACGAAGCAAGAGGTCCTGGGTTCAAATCCCGGTATGGGCATTTATTTGTGTGATGAGCACGAATATTTGTTCCTGAGTTATGGATGTTTTCTATGTAGTTAAGTATTTATTTGTCTATATAAGTATGTTTGTCGTCGTCTAGTACCCATAGTACAAGCTTTGCTTAGTTTGGGACTAGGTCGATTTGTGTAAGATTGTCCCCTAATATTTATTTTATTTATTTTTTACTAATCTGTTGCCAGCCCTTAAAGGAAGTATTTTTTTTTTTTTTTTTTTTTTTTTTTTAATGATATAGGAGGCAAACGAGCAGACGGATCGCCTGATGGTACACACACACACATATACACTATATATGGTATACACCCTTTTCTTGAACTTCGATGTCATAGTTCACTCGATCGGTCGATGTTATTTTCACTCGTACGCAAGGGAAATTAATAAACGCATTAAAAAAAAACTGGATGAGCTACTGCTCACTGGTAGAATATTTCGCACATTTTGAGTCTCTTTGTTTGCTTCAATCTTGCATTTGGATTTTGATTGAAGTTAACGAAAAGCATCCTAATATTTCCGAAAGTTTCAGTATCACAATAGATACTCATGCATTTAATATGTAACTCGCATCGCACAAGTCGTATCCTAGTTAGTCATAGTTAGTACTTTACGTCGTCGAACTTTTAACTTACCAACTCCTAGTAAATTCGTATGCAGTTCTTTGTGTTAGATTAAGAAAGTTTTAAAGTGGAGCTAAAACACGTTCTTGAAGTTTCTGAACTGTATCAGAGGACAAATGGTAACAATTCTGTGACAGAGAGTACAATAGAGTCATACACACCGTAAGAAACAAAAGTTATAACGACCGCTTTAGCCTAGTTGGTAGTGACCCTGCCTACGAAGCAAGAGGTCCTGGGTTCGAATCCCGGTCAGGGCATTTATTTCTGTGATGAGCACGAATATTTGTTCCTGAGTTATGGATGTTTTCTATGTATTTAAGTATTTATTTATCTATATAAGTATGTTTATCGTCGTCTAGTACCCATAGTACAAGCTTTGCTTAGTATGGGACTAGGTCGATTTGTGTAAGATTGTCCCCTAATAATTATTTATTTATTTATTTATCTCTCCAGTGGACGTAAAATTAGCGACTCCAAGTCAGCAAACTTAAGATTTATTTAATTTTTTTTTTTTTTTTAGTTTATTTACTCATATAATAGATTTCTACATTTTTAACATTATTAGCCACTGTTAAAAACCATAACTGGTTTATGTAACAGTTGGCGAGATCGCGCGGTTCGGTCCGCGCTTACAATAATATTAAATGTTAAAATTAAGTATAAATGTACAAATGTAGGGTGCGCCGGCGCCGCAGGCCAGCCCCGCCCGGCCTACCCGCAGCTAGGAAAGATCCGCGACCCCGCCGCACCCTATAAAATAGCTCTTAATTAGTTTTTTACATGGGCCGCTAGATGGCCTGACGTCTTACGCGTGTAGACTTGACGAATAAATATTGGTTATAGACCCTTAACTTTAATCATGTCCACAGGAAAGACGGGAACAGGTCAAGATTGCAGCGTTTCATTTAATTTGGCCATTGGAGGTCTATGGTCATGATTTTCCCTAAGGGGCTGTTTCACCACTAATAATTTTAACTGACAGATAAATGTGATGCCGTCTCCGTCTATTCGAACAAAACAAACAGAGACGGCATCACATTTATCTAATTTATTGTGAACGACTTTACAAAGGGCCGGGCTGCGTTCCCGCCTAACCTTAAGTCATTAGAATGTTTTGTTGTTTTTAAGTTTGTTTCATCG
Organism: Archips crataeganus; assembly: GCA_947859365.1. Lineage (NCBI taxonomy): Eukaryota > Metazoa > Arthropoda > Insecta > Lepidoptera > Tortricidae > Archips > Archips crataeganus. Next base: position 16,083,775 of record OX402056.1, on the reverse strand, counting down.
AAGGTTGAGTGGATGCGTCACAATATCAAAATTAGTTGAAATTGCTGATAATTCACTACAGTAATCAGAATAATCCTTGGCGTAGTTTGTCGCGGTTTATTGGTTCAGATACGATTAAACTGATCAAGTGTTGCCATACATACTTCCGGTTTGTACCTATTTAGGTTTTGTTGCGAACTACACTTTCCGCTGGCATTCGTGACATCACAATGTGTTTCTGTTTATTTTTTTTGTGTTTAGTTTTTTAAATGGGTCCCACTGAAAAACAGCGTTGCGGCTTGCCGCAACATTATGCTGAGTGGAACCCAATTTATACTATTCGATGATTTATATTTGTATCTTTTCCTTTCAACTGTATTTCCTGTGTATCGAATATGTGTAAATAAACATCTCACTCTCTCTCTCTCTCTCTCATTTATCCGTCAAATAAATTTGATCAATGGATGGTGAAACAGGGGGTTAGTCACTTAAATGGGGAGATCCGCAGGAGAGCGTATGTTACTGACGTGCGAATGGTTTGTTCGCAGGAGACCAGCTGGATGACTAGGAGCTGAGCTGTCGAAGATGATGATTAATGGGCGGCCGCCGGATGCAAATTACTTCAGAATAATGGCTAACGATATACATAATATGGATATGGCATAATATATTTGCAACAATTTGCAAACATTAAGTTAAAATAATCGTATTTTTTTTCTAAATATAAATTAGATATTTTCAGACCATTCCTTTTACATTTCACTATCCACTTTGAATACTACTTATGAGGTGCGTATTCGTAAAGTGATACTTCACCATTATAGTATCAAAAGGTAACAATTTACAAGCTAAGTAGTACTTTTTTATGTACAAAATATTATGTAGTTACTGATGTATAACAAAAATTGCACATTTTTATATTTATATACATAAATATAAACACCCGTCCGCCCGTGGGAAATACGGCCGAAGCCTTCTTATTCTGAGAGAAGGCCTGGTGTCCTGCAGTGGGACGTATATAGACTGGGATGATGATGATGATGACATAGATATTACTCAAAAATTTAATTAAAATTAAAATTAATTTATTTCAAGTACAAATAATCAATACACAATTCAAAAATAAAATGAAATAACACTTACACACACACTCGTATCTAATAAGCTTAGTAATATCCGTCTTATGCTTTCGCCATCATAATATATTGCATCCATCGGTCGCCCATTGATGATGTAGTAGGAATCATTGTTTTATTGTTTCTGATACAAAAAGCACCCGATATAACAAAGCGGTAGGACAAGAAAGCCCTAAAGAGGCTCCAACCGTTATTTTCAATTCTACCATTTAATTAAAAATTGACGTGTACCTAGTCCCGTCTGCCGCGTAGACGGTGCGTAGCGACAGTTCGTAGCCAGCTGCTACGCGAGGCGGTCGTAGATGCTCGTAGACTGCTACGGGACGTTTGGAAAGTTCGCAACTCTGTATTGTTTAAGTTTTTGTGTACATTGTACTACTAACTAGTGATGTCAAAGGACTATTATGACTTACTTTTATGACACTTGAAGTAAGTGTACTTTTGTAGTAGTGTTGTGAGTTAAACTTTTAGAAGTAACTTGTTATGTTTGAGAAGAGTAAAAGTTGTTGGGTAAGTTTACTTTCACTGACTGAATTACACATATTTAGACTAAATTTAAAATTGTACTTTTATGTAGTAAAAAAACTTTTTCGTCCAGTGGAATTTAGTAAATATTTTTAAAATAAATGTAAATAAATGCAATAAATGTAAATGTAAAAACTAAAAAAAAATGTCGTCTTGGATTCAATCGTCAATTTAACAGTGCATTTTTTTATTTTGAATGCGTAGTAGAATGTTTGGTCAAAAACTTGTTATTAATGCACACAAAAATTTAAATTTAGGTAACAGCAACAATTAAACTAAATAAATTAAAATATTAATCATATTAGAGAAACCAAATAAAAATATGTAAGTAAATTCAAAATTTTAAATTTTTCATTTATTTTCTCAGTAAAGAAAATACTTTGTCAGAAAATCCGCACATATCTACAATTCCTTTGAATTCTCCGATTTAAGTAAATCCCAGTCAACCTAATTATTTTCATTAGGCGAAGAGACTACCCAGTATTTATAATAATAACTTACTTAATAAAAAAACAAATATTAACTGACTTCCTAAATGAAGGTTTCGGATCCGACTTGTAAAGCTCACTTTTCCGAAACGTGCACTTTCTCTAAGAGTGCACTTTTTGCTAAATGTGCGCTCCCAAAAGGTACTTTTGCCCAACTAGGGAACTTTCTCGAAAGATTTCCATCTTTACCACAAAGCGCGATATCTTTTTAGCGATAAGACCGCCTATTGTCTACCTGAATTTTTATTTTTGTAATGTCACTGTACTGTTTTTGGTGATCAATAAAGAATATTTGTATTGTATTGTGAACTCCACACGAATTTTTGTCATGATGGCAATCAAAATAACGACCGCTTTAGCCTAGTTGGTAGTGACCCTGCCTACGAAGCAAGAGGTCCTGGGTTCAAATCCCGGTAAGGGCATTTATTTGTGTGATGAGCACGAATATTTGTTCCTGAGTTATGGATGTTTTCTATGTATTTAAGTATTTATTTATCTATATAAGTATGTTTATCGTCGTCTAGTACCCATAGTACAAGCTTTGCTTAGTTTGGGACTAGGTCGATTTGTGTAAGATTGTCCCCTAATATTTATTATTTATTTAAAATGATAACATTTTTTGACCGATCTCTAGGACCTTCGTGCTCAGTCATGTCTTTTCTCTTTATACAGGGTGAAACCTTAATGGTGATACAAAATGAGTGCTTCTAACTCAGATAATGCTGGGTAACATAATGTATTAACTCAATTGACAACCTTTCATTTTTTTAACACCTGAAAATTACTGCAGGAATCGAGAGAGATTCGCCTCCTGATCACGGAAAAATATTTATCATAATTTATTTCTCCATATTTAAAAAAATACAACAAATTTAAAAAGATATATGTACTCACAAATACTTCCACAGAATAGATATGTTTCCTTTACTCTTTTCACTTGAAAAAAGAGCTGTCATAATTTTAATTTTGATAACAACCTTAACGTCAAATTTACGTCATCACTTTTTTTTAATAGGGACTAGACAAAAGTAATGGATCTATTCTATCGTTACGCTCTTTTAGAATAAGCGCATCTTTAAAATATTTTAACAAATTAATTAATAATCCTAGTGAAAATTTTAAACTATTAACGTCTTTCTCTTTCCAATCAGAATACAGAGAACGAATTAAGTTATAGTCTTAGAAATATGAAATATTGTCAATTGGGAATGTCTAAAAAATACCAGTGGTTTTTATTTTTTTTTTTATAGAAAAGTCAATGATAAGAAACTAATTTCAATATTTTGTCATTTAGTTCACTACTTTTATCAAAATTAATTACTGAAACTATTTTGGTTGATGACGTCAGATTGTTGAACTTGAGGGCTCCCATACTGCCAAATTTCTAAATCTATCTAAATGCGTACGATAAGGCAACCCCTTTAATTATTTTTTGCGTAGTGGTACACTGTAACTAGTGTCACTTTACTGGCGCTGTCAAAGTGCTAGATGTCAGACAGCGGCTCCGGATTACTAATGTTTGGCAAAAAATGTTTACCAAAGTATCACATCGCAAACTTTTTTTCCCAAATTTTTATTTGGCAAAAACTCAATTGTCAAAACTACTTATCGCAATTTTACAGTCAGCAAACCTCTTTTTTGGCAAGTGATTGTTTAGCAAATAATTAAATGGTCATGTTCTATTTTCCCAAATTTTTTTTGGCAAATGTATCGTTTGGCATAACATACCAATCCCAAAACATTGCATGGTATACGGTTTATATCCCAATTTGGGTAGTGCGTAGGATAAAAAATAATAATACTGGTATTGTGGATTACGGCGGGATAAAGTGAAGAAGTGTACTGCATCTAAGACTACTACATTAAAGCATGGAAAACATTCAATGTCATGGTTGTATGAAATTTCATAATATAAGTAATAATCCTTTTCTGTGCTATCATAAAAAAATACCTAACATCGAAGGCAAAGGCGGGAGCTACGCTACGCTTCGCTCCCGCCTTAGCCTTCTGAACCTAACCTGTCCGAGTCGCTTCTGCCCTGAAAGGTCTTGCTCGCTCGCTTCGCTCGCTCGCTGCCGGCGATATGCCTAACAATGTTACCGTTGTATATCTGCAACAAAATATTCGTTTGGGAAATGAGTTGAGCATGGGAAGTGACAAATTTGGCAAACATTTTTTTGGCATATAATTTATGACAAAATAAAACATTTGCTTAATAAACATTTGCGTAATAAAATCTTGACGAAGTGAAACTTTGCCAAATGATGACTTGACCAAATGAGTAAAATGCGAAATGTAACTTTGCTAAACATTCGTTTGGGAAATGAAACTATTGCGATAAGTTATTTGGGAAGTCATATTTGGGAAAAATAATTTGCCAAACGGCAGTACACCATTAAAATTAAATAAGTACAGAAAACGAGTTAAAAATCATTTATCTCGAAATGGTTTTCGATTTAGTATACATTGCAAAAAAATAGACATCCCCAATTGTTAAAATTAGTCTAGTAAAATTTGGGACGTTCATACTTTGTTGCCACGAAATCACCAACTTTATGTACGGACACCTCAAATTAAATAAGACTAATTAAAAGAAATGAGCTAGTGCATTATATTGTCAAGCATTAACTGAGTTAGAATCACTAGGTAAGTAATTTTGTATCACCACTTTGATTTCACAGTTATACTTTATGAAGTATGCTGGGATTTTATGAGGATTATGTTTCTAGGATGATTTCAATGCTTATCGCCAGAAGAAACAAAGTTAGAGAAATTATCATTTCTTAGACCCCTAAGAAAGTTATATCCCGTTTAGCTGGCTGGCTAACATTACTTTGAAATATTTACATACAACTTTTTTTTCCTAGATGGATTTTTAAAACAAAAGAGTACTGAAACGCTTCGTCGCTTGTTAAAATTTTGAATGAACAGCCAATGACACGCCCTAAACGCAAAACCTACCCTTACCGTATACCTTGCCTTAATATAACCAGAAACACAATTCAGGGCTTTTCAAGGGTACCTAGAGCGAATAGGCTGTGCGATACTCCTTTGGCCTCATCTGCACTTTTCATCAGGTGAGATAAGAATCAATCACGGGTTGGTTTATGTAAAAAAATGTTCTTGACAAAGTATTTATCTTCTTAGATTGTGTCTTATTAACTGACTTTTTGAGACGTCATTTAGTCAAGAATATTTTTTTATTGAAATTTCATTTAAATCGGTTTCGTCATTTTATTAAAAATTCACGAAGCTGATTTAAAAGAAATTTGGTTTGGAATTTAGTTTGATACCCTGAGAAGGAAATAAAATACTTTTTAACCTAGAAAATTCCGTAGATCCAGCGAGATAGCGTTAGAAGAGTTCTTTGCAGACGAAGTTCTAAATCAAACTATAAAACTGTATACAGTCTCCATCTAAGGAAGCTTGAACTTGCTGTGTACGTAATAAAAATATCTGAACACGCACTTAAGCGATTGGCAATACAGTCGCGTCTAGGTACTACTGTGACGTTCGGTCCCAGGATACATATTTTTGAGGACTTTGATAGCTTCGATATTTTGTATAAGGCAGGGCATGATATTGGCGACTATTATATGAACGTACTTACTGCGATGGAGCGTAGCTGAGCGGCGTAGCTGAAAAAAAAACCAGCCAAGTGCGAATCAGACTCGCGCACGAAGGGTTCCGTAATATCTATAAAAAACGGCAAAAAATCACGTTGGTTTTATGGGAGCCCCCCTTAAATATTTGTTTACTTTAATTTAATTATTTATTTTTAAATTGAATATATAAATAAATATTCTGTGAATATTTCGAGCGTCTACCTGTTGGCGTTATCAATATCGAGCAAAAACGAGCAAAAAAATCTCGATTGTTGTATGGGGGCCCCTTAAATATTTATTTTATTCCGTTTTTTAGTATTTATTGTTATAGCGGCAACCAAAATACATCATCTGTGAAAATTTCAACTGTCAAGCTATCACGGTTCATGAGATAGAGCCTGGTGACAGACGGATAGACGGACGGACGGACAGCGAAGTCTCAGTAACAGGGTCCCGTTTTTACTCTTTGGGTACGGAACCCTAAAAACTAGCTTTGTCTATTTACTTAAATAAAAACTTGCTTTCTAAGACTTGGTTTTTCATATCACTGTAAATTACAACCGCATATTGTCACATCATATCGAAGAATGGCTCCCCAGACCGTCTGCTGTCCGTTATTCGTTTCTTGATTGAAATACTTTAAGACAAATTCAAATTTACGAAACAGCAACATGGTCTCGGTGGCCAGTGTCTACATACACTAACAGAATCATCTTTACGTAATAAAATACACCTTTAAGATGGCCTCACACATAAAACTAGACGCAAGAGAACAAATTCCAACACCCATTACACACACTAAGTAAACATTTCCCGGAACTACTTGCTCTGCACACATTTGCACACACATTTTGAGCAAAGTTTCTACTCGAGCAGTTTCTACGCCGTCCTATAATGCCGACGTGTTTACCGACTCAATGGAATCAGGTGTGATAATTGCTAGTTCTAACCAAACTACATTTACGCGAAATATTTCGCACACGAAAAAATCGCAAGCTTATTCGAAAAATACCGGTCCAAGGCAAGTCCGACTAGCGTTCAGAGGATACCGTACGTACCGTATTTAGAAGATTACAAAAAATAATTTGGAAGCGGGTCGAATTCGACTTCTAAGATTTGACCCGTACATACATATACAATGTATCTCTACCCTCTGAAAATAGACGAATATGACGTGTTGATTAGGGTATTTCTAAGCTATGTACAAAGCCTCGCATCAAACGCCACCGTATTAACAAAGAAATGACTGATTTATAATTTAATACTTTGGAACAACCTGTATTTCAACTTGATCAACCTCTGAACCGCAAAACTCATTGCGAACAACTGATACAGAATGTTTCTTCATACTGTTGATTTATTTGTCGGTATTAATTGTTTTTTGAAATTTAATTTTTAACTTTTCTCATCTATTAATTTAACAGAAGTAAAACATTCCTGAGAAGGAACTCTACTCAGGATTTCGGTTTGTGTGTTAAGAGCTTTTTACAAGTTTTTATTTAACTTACGATGTATCTATGCATGTACGGGTCAAATCTTGGAAGTCGAATTTCACCCACTTCCAGTGGTCGGATTCATTTAAAATTTAGTATACTTATGTAAGTTAGAAGACAGTGCAAGTACGGTCAGCAAAAAGTACAGTCAGCGAACAAGCTTTGAAAATTAATTTTTTAGCATAAACTTATATACGAGGGGCGTTCAATATAAAGTGAGAATGAGATGCAAACTCTTTTAATATTACGAATTTAAATACTGGCCGGTAAAGCTAATCTATCTAGCTGATTGCTATGAAAAAAAAACTAACTGTCTTTTGTTTAAAAAAATATACGGTAATTTCTTTGCAATGCTATTGAGTACGTTAGCGAAAATGGAGAAAATTGAACTGCGCGCCGTTATCAAATACTTGTATTTGAAAAATTTTTCTACGGACCAAGTCAATTTGGATTTGCGGGACACTTAAGGGTCTAATGCTCCTCCGTATTCGACAGTCGCACGTTGGTGCGCCAAATTTAGACGTGGAAGAACATCGACAATGGACGACCCCCGCTCCGGACGCCCACTACAGCAGTAACTGAAGAAATTGTGAAAAAAGTCGAAAACTCAGTTTTGGCGGATCGTCGTGTCACAGTTCGTTTTATTGCTGAAAATGTAAAGATTTCAACGGGGAGCGTGCATAATATTTTACATGAACGCTTGGGTATGAAAAAGGTATCTGCGCGTTGGGTACTAAGAATGCTTACTGACACGCAAAAACAAACTAGACTAGAGATTTGTCAAGAAGCTTTGAACCTGATGCAGCAAGACCGGGAACTTTTTTTGGCGCGATTTATAACAATTTACGAAACATGGCTCCATCATTACGACCCTGAAACGAAACTGCAGTCTATAACATGGAAAAGGCCATCATCTCCAACTCCGAAGAAATTCAAGGTGAGCCCATCTGCCGGTAAGGTCATGGGCTCTGTTTTTTGGGATGGTAAAGGGGTATTAATGATTGAGTATCTCGAGCATGGAGCCACTATTACGGGCACTTTATACGCCAAACAAATAGCAACATTGCGCAATGACATCCGCGAAAAACGGCGAGGTAAACTCTCGAAAGTTGTGCTGTTCCACCAGGACAATGCCCCGGCACACAAGTCCGCCGTTGCAATGGCTGCAATTCGTGATGCTGGGTTCGATATCTTTAAGCATCCTCCGTATTCACCAGATCTCGCTTCCAGTGATTTCTACCTACTTCCGAGATTGAAACAATACCTGAGAGGCCAGAAATTTGAAGACGACGACACGGTAGTCGCTGCAGTACAAGATTTTTTAAGTACTCAAGATGAGACCTTTTTTAAAAATGGAATTTTAAGTTTAGAAAAAAGATATACTAAGTGTATTATGCTAAAAGGTGACTATGTCGAAAAATAAAATGACATTTAGTAAAAGTTGTTTATAACATACTCATTCTCACTTTTTATTGAACGCCCCTAGTACATTGCAAGTTAAATAAAAGCTTGTAAAAAAAAGTTAAATAAAATGAACTGAAAACGTACCGCAAGCGCACTGTATCGTTTTAAAAAACCTTCCGTTCAGTGTGGATTGCTTCTTTAACATAATGCGACAGGATGGCTGCGTGTTTGAATATCCAAAATGGCTTATATCGAAATAGAAATCATCAAAAAGGTTTTTTTTTATTTTCTAAAAACCGTAAACTTTTTAAAATTATCTTAAAACTGACATCAAATAGATCGGTCCCGAGCCATCCACATCTAACGTGTTCCCGCAACCTTAACCAGGTCGTCGCTCCATCTTGTTGAAGGCCTACCTACACTGCGTCTTCGGGTCCATAGACGCCACTGACCTAACCTGACCTAATGAGTTCTATAGGATGCCATTTTAATAGATCCTAGGAAGATTACGGATACAGAAAAAGTATTTTCTATGTTATATTAGAACCCATTCGATTTATTAAGTTTTGATATTTAAAAATGTGCCCGACTGAATACTGATCGCGGTTGAAATGCTACTAGAACTACCCAACAATGTATTTAAAATAACAGCATTTTCATTCAAAGCAACCTGATAAAAGCGTCAGTTTAATTTTAGTCTGTGTCAAAGCTACGAATATGTGGCGGTTAACGAAATTCCCGCAGCGCGTCTGTTTACAGAAATTACTATTGAAAACTAAAGCGAACTTACTTCCCGTGCCCACAATGCGGGCTTTTATGATTAACATGTTAACAAGCTTAATACGTGGAATTAGAATAAATCGTACCTAATCAGAGTGCGGTTTCAATTTAAGCATAATTGATCCAAATCAATAAGTTATATCGTTGTCAGTGTAAGTAAGCTTTTGTTTGACTTTCAATGTTCGTATGTACGATAGGCAGCAAAAGTAAGTAAGGGGCGATAATCGCATGAGCAGTGTTTGATTGTTTGATTGTTATTATCATACCAACGCGCGCGCGCACTCACGCGATTATCACCCCAAGATGTCCATGCACTTTTGCAGCCCACCGTGTACGATAGCCTTACCTATTGCCTCTCAAGCAGAAGATCGCTGGTTCAATCCCGGACTCGCACCTTTGAGTTTCTCGGAATTTAAGAGCGCAATTACATTTGAAAAATTATCGTAACTAGCGTAAATCATCATGAGGAAACTAGATCTGCGAAGAAATTTAATGGTGTATGTGAAGTTCCCAATCAGCATTGGGCCCACCTGGGAACTTTGGTCCAAGCTTTCTCATTCTGAGAGGCTGGGATGAATGGACGAATCGTGGTTTGTCTCCACATTTAGCAAGTCAAATTTCACCCATGGATATCGTAATGGAAGAAGACCGAAGCAGAGATGGAGACACAACCTAGATATTTATCACGTGGAATAGCAGGGCTAGCGTTTGATAGGCAAGAGTGGAGCAAGAGAGGAAAAGCCTTTGGCCAGCATTGGGACACAAAAGAAGGCTTATTAAAAAAAACGGGCCAAGTGCGAAGCGGACTCGCGCACGAAAGTTTCTGTACCAATATCTATGAAAACGGCAAAAAAAAACACGTTTGTTCTATGGGAGCCCCCTTAAATATTTGTTATGCTGTTTTTAGTACTTGGGTAGTTCTACTAGCGGTTCAACCGCTATCACTCTTCTGTCGCATATAGGTAAGAAATAAGCTAAAGCTAGAGTGAAATTTCAACAAATTTAAATTATGCCACAAGCACGCTGTATCGTTATATAAAAACCTTCCGCTAGGTATCGCTCATTTACTTACTATATGCGACAGGAGAGTGATAGCGGTTGAAACGCTAGTAGAACTACCCACTTGTTGTTATAGCGGCAACAGAAATACATCATGTGTGAAAATTTCAACTGTCTAACTATCACGGTTCATGAGATACAGCCTGGTGACAAACGGACAGACAGGCAGACGGACGGACAACGGAGTCTCTGTAATAGGTTCCCGTTTTACTCTTCGGGTACGGAACCCTAAAAAAACTGATAGAGCTTGGGCTGTAGGGCACGGAACCAGTGCTGATTGGGTACTTCGTACACGTCACTATAGTATTTTATGCAACTGTTGTATAAGTGAGGTCTGAAAAGGCGAGTGACGTGAGTTGCGATACGAGCGAATGCGAGTATCGCAATGGAAGACGGCACGAGCCGTTAAGACCAAATTATACACCGTTGCATACAATATTTTTCCTACGACTCGACTCTACTGTACTGTACTGTACCGTACCCTACTATAGGGTACAGTCGGGTACAGTAGGGTAAAATGGGATACAGTCGGGAACAGTAGGGTAAAATAGGGTACAGTAGGGTACAGTCGGGTACAGTAGGGTAAAATGGGGTACAGTCGAGTACAGTAGGGTACAGTCAGGTGAAATAGGTTACAGTCGGGTACAGTAGGGTAAAATGGGGTACAGTAGGTTACAGTCGGGTGAAATAGGGTACAGTAGGGTCAAATAGGGTACAGTAGGGTAAAATAGGGTACAGTGGGGTAAAATAGGGTACAGTAGGGTGCATTTGGGTACAGTAGGGTAAAAAACGGTATTTTACCCTACTGTACCCGACTGTACCCGACTGTACCCTACTGAACCCTATTTTACCCTACTGTACCCTATTTTACCCTACTGTACCCGACTGTACCCTATTTTACCCTACTGTACCCGACTGTACCCAACTTTACCCTATTTTACCCTGTTGTACCCGACTGTACCCTACTGTACCCTATTTTACCCTACTGTAACCAACTGTGCCCTATTTTACCCTACTGTACCCGACTGTGCCCGACTGTACCCGACTGTACTCTACTGTACCCTATTTTACCCTACTGTACCCGACTGTACCCTATTTTACCCTACTGTACCCGACTGTACCCTACTGTACTCTATTTTACCCTACTGTACCCGACTGTACCCTATTTTACCCGACTGTACCCTACTTACCCTACTGTACCCTATTTTACCATACTGTACCCGACTGTACCAGACTGTACCCTACTGTACCCTATTTTACCCTACTGTACCCGACTGTGCCCTATTTTACCCTATTGTACCCGACTGTACCCGACTGTACCCTACTGTACCCTATTTTACCCTACTGTACCCGACTGTGCCCTATTTTACCCTACTGTACCCGACTGTACCAGACTGTACCCTACTGTACCCTATTTTACCCTACTGTACCCGACTGTACTCTACTGTACTCTATTTTACCCTACTGTACCCTACTGTACCCGACTGTACTCTACTGTACCCTATTTTACCCTACTGTACCCGACTGTAACCTATTTTACCCTACTGTACCCGACTGTAACCTACTGTACTCTATTTTACCCTACTGTACCCGACTGTACCCTATTTTACCCTACTATACACGACTGTACCCAACTGTACCCTATTTTACCCGACTGTACCCTACTGTACCCCACTGTACCCTATTTTACCCTACTGTACCCGACTGTACCAGACTGTACCCTACTGTACCCTATTTTACCCTACTGTACCCGACTGTGCCCTATTTTACCCTATTGTACCCGACTGTACCCGACTGTACCCTACTGTACCCTATTTTACCCTACTGTACCCGACTGTGCCCTATTTTACCCTACTGTACCCGACTGTACCAGACTGTACCCTACTGTACCCTATTTTACCCTACTGTACCCGACTGCACTCTACTGTACTCTATTTTACCCTACTGTACCCTACTGTACTCTACTGTACCCTATTTTACCCTATTGTACCCGACTGTACCCTTTTTTACCCTACTGTACCCGACTGTACCCTACTGTACCCTAGTTTACCCTACTGTACCCGACTGTACCCTACTGTACCCTATTTTACCCTACTGTACCCGACTGTACTCTACTGTACCCTATTTTACCGTACTGTACCCGACTGTACCCTATTTTACCCTACTGTACACGACTGTACCCTACTTTACCCTACTGTACCCGACTGTACCCTATTTTACCCTACTGTACTCGACTGTACCCTACTGTGCCCTATTTTACCCTACTGTACCCGACTGTACCCGACTGTACCCTATTTTACCCTACTGTACCCAACTGTACCCTATTCTACCCTACTGCACCCGACTGTACCCTTTTTTACCCTACTGTACTCAACTGTACCCTATTATACCCTACAGTACTCGACTGTACCCTATTTTACCCTACTGTACCCGACTGTACCCGACTGTACCCTATTTTACCCTACTGTACCCGACTGTACCCGACTGTACCCGACTGTACCCTACTGTACCCTATTTTACCCTACTGTACCCGACTCTACTCAACTCAGCAGGTCTAAACTGGGCTTTAGTGTTGAGTGTACCATACATTTAATATTATGTGGCAGCTAGGTGTATCGTAATAACGACATTACGACACAAGTGCTGTTATGGCGAATAGATTAAGTATAGACTTTCTGAAGTCATATTATCTATGTTCTTATATATTTGTTCGCGACCATGTAAAAACCAGATAAAAGTACAGGAGTAGGAAAAAATTAAAAAGAGCACTTCTTTCAATTGTTTTATTATTTTAAACCTGTTGTCATAATATACACCCAAAATGTTTTAGCAAAATTTCGTTTGAAATCCGCGTGAAAAGAAAAATCCTTACCGTTTTAAGAGGCCTGTGCCCGACAGTGCGACGTAGCTATATAAACAGAAGATGAAGTAATCTTTGATAAACAACAAACAAACAACAACATAATCCGCTTCTACTAACGTTTAAATTTAACCTAAATAATTCTTAAATAATTACGTGGGATGGCGGAATCTCGACTTTGATAGGCAGCGCAGTGGAGCAAGAGGGGAAAGGCATTTGCCCAGCAGCGGGATACAAAAATAGGCTAACCAAAAAAAAAGTCCAGCTTAAATCATAGTGAAAATACAGGGTTATTTGTAATTCACTGACATCCTCTTAACCCTGAATTCCTATCACTCAAACAAATGTTTTTTGATTTACTACTTTTTAAAATGAAGCACTTTTTTCCCATACAAATACACAGAGTATCGTAAAAATAAGAGGTAATCTCAAATTTTCAAAACGTTATTACACCAAAAATATTAAGTTATGACAAAAGCCGTATAACAAAAAAACATTTGTTTAAGTGGTAAGAGTTTAGGGTTAAAATGAAGGTGAATTACAAATAACCCTGTATACGGGTCAACTCAATTCACTCATTACTCATTACAAATAAATTGCACGAAGCACAGTCCAAAAAAAACTTTTTTTGCTGACAGGACTTTTGTTGGCGGTACAAATTTCAGGCCAATCCTTCCACTAAAATTATATACTAATAATAACTATTAATTATATACTATTAATTATTATACTACACATAAATAAAGCTTTAAGAACCAGTGTATTCCCGCAAGGCATATTTGTACACAATATCTGGTTACTGGATTACCAATTACTGATGAACAAGCTTAAATTCATTATCACTACACGTTATTCACCAGTGAATTTAATGAAGTAATAATCTGTGGCATAAATTTAGTACAAACATTTCTGTATGAGCGTTATTATCTTATTTTGATAGTGGATAACAACTATTATCTTTATATTATTGAGAATCGATTTACGACTGAGCCTAATAATCAATCCATGGATATTTCTTGCTATGGGTTACCTGTCCATAATATGTTATTGCTCAACCCTAGAAATAGGCAATTGCTGGGTGAGTATTGGTTTAAATGAATGAGCTTGTTAGTCCGTTTAATAATAAGAAGACGGACATTTCACTGCGGGGTTTTTTATTCAAAATCACAATTACTACTTATTTTCATAAAGAAAAAAGTGTCCTTATTTTAGACTCAATTATGTGATTTTTTCCTACATTTTGTACGGCTCATCACATAACTATCACAACAAATAATTTATTGAATCAGACGTTAATTTGCAGAGGTCCATATCAATGAACTGTAAGAATTTATTTGCTCACCCACGAGCTACCTAGGTCTTTGGGTTGCGGGTGACACAAAAAACTTTTACGGAAAATTGGAAACATTTTTTAATCATTCAAATCAATAGAGCTCTTGATTCTGAGCACCAAAACTCCTAAATTTCTTCATTTAAAAAAAATGTGTACCTGTATTGAAAATGCCCAGCCAACAATTTTATTGCTGTTCCGGCAGAGGTGAATATAGTGCTTTTCTCAAAGAGCCCAAGAGGCAACAACTAAGAAATACAAATGAAAATGTAATTGGCATAGAGTAAAGTATGTTAAGAAAACAATCTGCCGCCTATTTCATCAATGTCATTTGAAAATAAGTATTTTTCTAGCTAAAACACCCAAAAGCTATTGCAGACATAGATAAAAAAACTTTGTGTTACTATTTTACTTAGTGGTGTCTAAATTCTTTTGCTTTCATTTTATATTTACCTACATTTTTACAAAGCTACTAGCTGTTGCCCGCGACTCCGTCTGCGAAGAATAGGGGTATAAAAAGTAGCCTATGACCTATTCTCAGACCTACCGAATACAGAGAAAAAAGTTTCATAAAAATCGTTCGAGCCGTTTCGGAGGAGTTCGATAACAAACACCTTGACACAAGATTTTTATATATTAGACTAGCTATTGCCCGCGACTCCGTCTGCGAAGAATAGGGGTATAAAAAATAACCTACGACCTATTCTCAGACCTACCGGTTATAGATAAAGAATTTCTTCGCAGATATGTATTTCGTCACGATATTTTTCTTCGCCGTAAAGCTTTTTTTTATGTTAGAAAGGCCAGACAAACGAACTAGTGGGTCACCTGATGTTAAATGAACACCACTGTCCATAGACACTCGCAGCGCTTTATGCGATACCAGTGCGTTGTCGGCAAATGATAAATTTTGCACGTACAGTACAGTCAAGTGTAAAAATATGGGTGCACACAACTTGCTCATAAATATGTCTCATAGCTCTTATGTCGTCGAATTAAGGTATAGGTATGTAACGATGTGAGGATTAAATCGATACTTATTTTTGCACTTGACCATACCTAAATTCCGTAAAACACCGAGACGCGAGCCCAGGCTCGAACCCACGATCCTCTGCTTGAGAGGCCATAGGTCAAACCACTAGGCTAGGCTTCTAAGTTACTACGGCTATAATTATTGTTAAAACATAAAACAACATTCATCTCGTAATAAGAAGCTAAAAGCAACTGATAAAATTAGAAAGTTTAGGTGCGGAGTGCCGGTAAGAGCGCCCTTATATTGGCCCTATAATTTTTTCACCTCACGCCTTGCTCAGCGCCTCGGCTAATGAAAATGCCTGATAAACATCGAGATTGTATTTTCCGACGCCACTTGATTGTCTTTCTCATTACCTAATTGTCTTTCTGGCACGCTTCATTTGTTATACTAATAAATTGGGGTTGCAGCATAAGCAGAAGGGGCGTATAATAACATTAACTTTGTTGTAGAAAATGTGACTATATTTTTTCGGGAAGCTATTTGCCGTTGCCAATTTTTAGCCTCAAGTAATTTTTAACAGATTCCCTGTCGCGAAGCAATGTGCGGTGTTCTTTCGACATGTGCCTATAGTAACAATGACATTAAACGCTCATAGAGTCATGAGGCACATGTACCTCATGGACGTACCAGTAAAGTCACACATGAGGCCCTCATAGGACTTCGTCGGTGAAAAATTCGTTTATCACTATTCTGCGGGAACTGTGTAATGTTGCGGGATAAAAATTATCCTATGTCCTTTCCAGGGTCTCAAATATGAAGAGGCACAAGACAGATAGATAGACAGACAGAAGAGATCTCAAAAGAAATCCGGAATATTTCAGCAGGTGGTTGAGATATTTGGACTCATTATATAATTAACTCTAAGGATTTTTCAGCGATATTTCTTGTTTGAACATAAAATATAGTCACGCCCTTGACGCAGTAAATTTTTGAACATCGACCAATACACGATGATTTTTAATTGGTAATGGGGAACCAATTTTTCTAGATCAGAATTCGATGGCGAATGCGTTTAAGCCGCAGTTACATAAAACAAAACGTTTATCGTTTTTAATAAAGATTATTTGGACAGTCACTTTTTAATTAGAATTATTGTCACCCTACACATGGTCTATGAATCTGAAACCTTTTTGACAAATCAGTTTCTTAAAAAAACTTTGACGTGACATTTATCAAAATCCCTGTCAAAGAAATTATACTCGACAAAAATACTTAACTTCAACAAATGTGGGATGACTGACGATTCAGTGGAAAGAGGAAATGTTAACAATATTTCTTTTTAATTAAACAGAGACTTAATTACTTGAGGTATCATCTATTAAATTCTATTTTGGCTAGGGATTATTGTTATCACCGTGTAGAAACATTAGTCAACCGCAATTAAAAATTCTGAAAAACTTTTACAGGATTCTTCAGTCAAACTAACCAAACCACCTGATGAAATTCCGGATTAATTTGAAAACCCCTATAGAGAGTATAGATTTTACATACCAATAGTATGGTATACTTAGAGCCGCAGGCATGCAGACGCAAACTCCACGTTCAAATATATTTACAAAAGCAACACTATCTCTTTCAAAATAACATGACGATAATGACAGCTCCGAAACCATATCCAAGCATCGTTAAGCATCGTTAAAAACTCCGAATGAAGCTTTACGCGAAAAAGCTCTTACAAATCCACTCTGTATAACATTACGCCTCAAAAACGAGAATAATATAGAGCGCCACTTTTTACACGTGCAAATGATATTTTTATTGTTCCTAAAAATCTGAACAATGGTTTAATTTCACCAAGAGCACAATGGGTAAAGAAACTGAAAAGTGAGTAGGTAAGTTGGTTTGTATACTGGCCCGGGTACCACTAGAAGCGACTGGAGACTCTATAAGCACTTTGGCAATACATTGCGTGTGTAAACCAACTCTGGCTTTGCGGTGAGCGTCTCGACCGCGCAATGAACAGAGAATTTCCTCGCTGTTCTGTTCGTCGTAAGTTGTCCTGGCTAGGCCGTACAGCGGCCAGGTGCCCATTGTGCTTGCATTCATAACTAGGGGCGGCTACTTGATTAATTTATTACCAAGGTTTCGGCACAGTTTGATAAAGATTTGTAGAATTAATTAGGGCATCCAAAACGGGTTTTTATGAATAGCGAAAACCGAAAAAGCCGATGTTGGATACTCTAAAATTAATAATTATCGTCGCTGGACTCGAAAGATAAATTGGGTTAATTTATTTTTAAAGCTAACAAGTTTAATTCGAGGTCAAGCACTAAGGGTTACGCACTACCGTACAATTGATGATACCTATTAAGATCGACCAAAACACAGAAAAAAAAACATCCGTATGTAATTTTTGTACCACTATGTAAGTACTAGCTATAATAGCTCCCTTGGAGCCAGTTCTATATTTGAGGCGTTTGGGGTCGAAACTCTGGGGCCTTTGGGGCCAAGCACGCGCCGTCTATATAAAGATCTTTCGGCGCGCCTTATAGAGGCCTCCCTTGAGTGACCAGAGGGCTGACCAATACTTAGCTCAGCGAATCAGCATTGCCATCCAACGTGGCAATGCTGCCAGCCTTCTGGGCACTCTCGCCATTGGCGGCGACTTGGGACAGATTTTTTACCTTAAGCTTTAGTTAGTTTAAGTTAGATTTAAGTTAGTCCTAAGTTTTTACTGTTTTTATTTCATATTTGTTTACTAAATAAATTTGTTATAAGTACTAGGTACTTATATTACATACTGAAAACTTAAGTAAAGTACCGGTGGTATATAGTAGTGCACGGAATTGATTATGGAGCTTAAGTCATTTTTTTTTTAATTTGGAACGACAATTTTGTTCATACGGACACGTTACTACAACATACAACAGGTCACTTAGTTAAGTTTTTCACCTATACTATATATACCTTATTGTTGGAAATTCCTATGGGAGGTCCCAGATCCCAGAGTTTATATTCAGCTGCCAGATCTAATATTTTGCACGTGCCAATCCGCGAGTAAAGGCTTGTATTAAGATATTACCAACTATGAAGACGGAATATATTCACATCTTGCCGCTACCCCGTTAGTAATCCGTCACTGTTCTACTCAGCAATTTGTGAAGTACCTACGCAATGAAGCGCAATTTCTGAATTGCTCAGATCGCTCACGCTATCACTCTCGATTAGCATCAGCTGCAAATAATATCATATAACGTTGAAAGTCATTAGGTGCTCTTTACAGTTTTGCCTAGAACAGTCGAATATCGACAGCATCGAGGGGGAGCATTAGGGTGTGTATTATTTTCATTTTTACTGTGTTTGTGTATCCTTTTAGTTCTATTTGTCAAATACGATGTAAAAGTTAATAAAGATTATTATTATTATGTTATGTTATGTTTATGTTAATTTATTGATAGGTCGGAACGAGACAACGCTATATTTACCGGGACATATTTAAGCAATACTATCAATCGATATTATCGATAGTAATGAAATTCTAAAAAACTTGGAGCATCGATACTAACTCACTTCCGATAAACAACTAAATAACTAAAAGAATCAATTACTGCTTATAATTTATCTGTGATAGTATGGATCATTGTACTCCGTCAGTGTAGTATTGCATCAAAAGAATTAATTAATCTACACGTACTATATCCAAAATATAGTCTAACTCTAAACGCACTCTATTGTCGTACTAAGGCATTTGTATGGGAGATAGAAGGGACCCGTCAACACGTCCGGGGAGTTAATGCACAGGAAATTAGCCCTCCTTGACCGCCACGCTACACAATGAACTTAAAGGATACAATGACTATTAGACCGTCGGTCGGATCTTCCTCAAAGTGGGCCATAATCATAAGGCGCAAAGTTGTTTGAAGGTTAGCTAGTAATTGAGTTTAAATTGAGACCACGTTTCGCGGTAGGGTTAATGAATGGTTTTCAGTTTAAGCTCCATTTCAAATTCTACTAATATTTTAAATGCGAACATTAATGTACCTACAAGAATTGCTCGTTTAAAGGTAATTTTATATTGACCGTCAAAAATGCACGTCGACTTCGGTTAATAACATGTAGTTGACAGTGACTAAATTTAGAGAAAAAGGATCTGAAGGAGGACTTTTTCACAATGATTTAACAAAGCTGAGAAGGGGAAGAGAAGAATTTGCTGGGAAGGGGCGTGGCTTTGTGAGCGAAAAAAATCTAAAAACGAAACGAAACGAAAGTTAACCGCGAAAAAGGAAGATATTGAGATTTCGTGTCATGTTAAAATATTTAAAAATATACAATTTCCATTTGTGAATTTCAAGATAACCCCCATTGGATACAAACACTTAGCCAACAAAGTCTTCGTTTTAATGGAATCTTAATAATGGGCGAAAAAATGAAAGCTCTGAATAATTCAAAGTATTTCAGTGGTGCGGATTAGAGTCCTCTTCACGCGGTGGATTTGGCCGTTTTTTAACCTTAATTATTATTTAATATTTTCAAGTTTTACCGCGGCAGCTTCTAAATTTGGGGTTAGACGTTTAAACTTACTTACCTACACTTTACTTACGTACCTCAAATGGTAAAATAGATTAAAAGACGGCAACGGCCTTCGTTATGTTATAAAAGCTGAAAGTTTATCTGTGTATATCTCCAATATACGTAAGAACGATCCACTGTAAGGAGAAGTATCTGTAAACAACATAAAATAAACAAGACTACCTACCTATCTACTTAAGATAATTATAAATATATTATTATTCTATTATTATCTATTTTTCGTATCATGCGACTGAGTTCACTTTTTGAACAGACGCCCGACAAAAAATATTAGCAAAGCTGCTAATAACGTATTATCTGTCTTAACTATAATATTGCGTATTACAAGGCGCCAATTCTACCGTTCGGCTCATTCTTATGGCTCAGTTTCATTAGTCGATAGGGCCCGCATGCGGGATGCGGTAGATTTCTATGACGCACGCCATAGAGCCCGCATTCGGGGAACCGTTTTCATTGGTCGATAGGGCTCGCATGCGGAGTGCGGTAGATTTCCATAACGTATGCCATAGAGCCCGCATTCGGGGAACCGTTTTCATTGGTCGATAGGGCACGCACGCAGGGTGCGGAAGATTTACATAATACATGCCATAGGGTCCGCATTCGGGGAACAGTTATCGACATAATGAGTTTCAGTTTAAGTTGTCGACTTATAAGTTTCACTATTCGTTACACCACCTGCGGGGAGTCACCGCATGCTGTATATCGACCAATGAAACTGAGCCCTTACCTGTATTGGAGACATGCACAAAGAAACTTTTAAGTAGCTTTTATAAAATAACGAAGGTCTGGCCCTCTCGAATTCTTGGGCCAAAAATGTTTGTTTACAGAGCTCTCGTATTGCCTGAATGTGACATTCCATTATGCAAATGGCTGTCTATAATATAAGTAATGTGCACGCTTGTTTATCATTTATCATTTTACTGGTTAAAATGTGTGTGTATCTTATTATTTTTAAAAAAGTGCTTTTGTTTCGCAATCAATTCTGAGTTTAAGTATACTTATAAACAAAGCGATATATTGTTATTGACGCTAGTGATACATTAAAGATCTCCTCTCGTCCCTGAAGTCCAATATTATTATGGAATGAAGTAGGTAACTATTAGTTGGTAGACGACGTATTTGTATAAGTCGAATACGTTGAATCATATAATAAATAATAGCAATTAAAGATATTTGACATTAAATATTAACATAAATTGTACTGACATGAAATAATTCATCCTTAAAATATTACTCATACGTTACAAATAACTCACTCATGCGTTATAAATAATCAAAAGTATATACTATGATAAATTAATATTTTATCCCTAACAGGGTATCAATTACCTACCCATGTTGTAAAACTAACATCAAATCATGTAATGAACATGAGATTTAATAAAGATGTATAATGAATAACATGTTACAGCTGCGCTCTGCAGCCGTGGGTGCATTATTGAATATTTTAATATTTACATACTAGCTCGCTCGTTTCAAAAATATCTGGAATGAAATATAGGCTAATGTGCTGTTAGGCTTATTAGGTACAAGAGCTAAAGACCTATAAGCACTGCCGCCATCACAGCAGTAATGGGCCTCACTCCGTTTATCAGTCGTCTAACAGCAGGCGGTCATAAGCTTAACAAATGACAAGCGTAAAGTTGTCTTTACATAGCTTCATAAAATGTTGCGATTGCGGACTTAACTATTTTATGCTAGCGAATGTCGTTATAGATGTACTTGCAATTGAGCTGCCTGCTATATAAGTTTAATTTACGTCTTTTTATCCGACTTCAACAAAAAGGAGGAAGATTCGCCGTTCTTTCAGAAAGACTGACCTTCTCCGTTGAACGAAGATTACCAAATTACCATAATCAACATGGTCACGTCTTTGTCTGTGAAATTATTGGGCAAGTAAATTTACTAAGGCGCTTACCTACATCACAATATTAATAATACAAAGAGCAATTTAAATATTTTCAATAGGAGCTATAAATAGAAAAATATTTTTTTGTTTTTGAAGTGAAACTTCTAATGCGACTTCCAACAAGCGTTGCGTTAAATGCGTTGCGTTAAATACGCAACGCAATGCAACGCAAGTTGACGTTTACGAGACGTTTGCGAGAGGGGTGAGGTGAGGGGTGAGGTGAGGGGTGCGGAGAAGTGCGGGAGTTTCAAAGGGGATGAAAATTTCTTTGATTTTGCCGTAGGATGCACCGTTTTCAAGATATTTGACAAAAACACCGGTTCTCGTCCGATCACCGAAGTTAAGCAACGTTGGGCGCGGTCAGTACTTGGATGGGTGACCGCCTGGTTTTTTTATTTTTTATCATGAAGTTTCACTTCACGCACTATTTTTTTTACCCTTGTTATAGTTCCGTTTAATTCCCTAGCCCAGAATTAATTTGTGGAATACAACTGATATAGTTACAGCGCATACCTATTTGATGTACAAGGGTCGGAAAAACGGCCGTCATTTTAAAAACCTAACCCTGTTTCATACAGTATAGACTTCTTTACAATATTATATATTACAATACGCCCCAATGACATCCGTAGACTATAAACGAACTGTTCTGACTTATAAATGAGTCTTAAATTAAGTATATTCCCACTATAATCAGTTGACTGAACTACCGAGAAAAATTTCACTAGTTCAGTCAACTGAACTAGCGGGAATAGAGGATAAATTGTACTCGTTACGGTACTTAAAAGTAAAATGACGGGCGTTTTTCCGGCCCTAGTTGATGTACTTTACGTCAATCCCTTACAATAATAACAAGTTACTTTAATCCAACTAAAACATGCATAGATATAACTAAGCGTTGTCTAGTGTAGTATAATATAATTATAACTCATGCTTGGCTCGAGTTGCTGAAGTAATTTGTTTAATGGTGTGCAAATCTGTGCGAGGGAAACTAGAGAAAACTTGCTATATAGATAGTATTTAATAGATGATATATTTCGTGCAGAGCAAGCAGAGGGTCGTGGGTTCATGCTTGGTCTGACACCTCTGAGGTTTTCGGATTTTTTGTAAAAATTACATTTGTAATTTACCATGAGCTTTACGATGAAAGAAAAACATCTTCAGTAAACCTGAAAGGAAGTTCAATGGTGAGTATGAAGTTTCCAATCCGCACTGGGCATTTTGAGAGAAGGTAGGTACTATGAGTCCTGCAGTGGGACATACTATATAGGCTGGGACGATAGAATATATTGAATACGATCGAGAAACATTTACAATCTTAGCGTTTAGTCGGCAAACTGTTTACCTACTGTGTAATTTTTAAGCCACAACGTTCGCTCGAACAAAGCCGACTATTGGTTGCACACGAAGATAACGCGTCATTTTAAGTCCCTACATATCGTCACTACTTTGAAAAAATCTTGTATCTCAAATCAATATGATAATATATATTTTCATGTTTTATGTACAATAAAGAGTTTTACATACATACATACATACATGCAATATGTAAACCAAACTGAACTTTATTGCACACTCAGTAAAGTTCAATTAGCCAGGTTATCGATTTTGAGATACGAGCTTTTTTCAAAGTAGTGACGATATCTATCTCAACATTCTTACATTTCTAACATTCTAACATTTCTCCCAAAGGAACAGATTACAGGGATATTAAGTAGGTATCCTATGTCTCAATCCAGATTTTTGTCTATCTGTCTGCCAAGTTTCATTCCAATCAGCTAAACCGTTATTGCGTGATGGACTAACACATTTAAACATCCAAATATCCAAGCAACTGTACAAACTTTCTTATTTATTATTATTAGTACAACAGGATAATACAAATTACAAATTCAATTAGAAAATAAACTAAATTTATCCAAAAAAATATTAAAAACTGAGTCATTTTGTGAAAGAAGGTAACCATGTTTAAATTATCTGCAGTCGAATGACTCGACGGTTTTTGATACCTATCGTCAGCCGGGATTCTAAATCAACCGTCGCATGTTTAATCTGTGTATTCGCTACACTTGCCATAATTCGCATTATTTGTTCATTATGAGGCTATCCCTTTTCTTATTTACACGAAATAGCTCCACTGTGTAGGCGTGCGCCATATTCGAGTCTAATTTTATTGTCGTGGCGTGAAAAATTGACGCATTCCCCGCACCGTTAAACTCCGTTACCGTGAACGCGTCCTTATGAATCGTGTCACGTTACGCCCCTACGATGACGCTAACGAGCCTTTGTCTCATTACGCTGCTAAACGGTTATTGAACTGCGTTTTAAAATGTAAAAACCCCTCTTGATTCTTTTACGAGCTCTAAAGAGCCATATCACACTGCCAATTTGCGGAAGTATTAGAAGCGGAGCGTGTTCGCCGCGAGCAAGCAACGGATTCGCCGTGAACGCGCAACGTTTTCGCTGCGAATGTGTGGATGCGTATTCGTCGCGAGAATACAGCGAATCTGTTGCGTTTAAAGAGCTGGGACGCCATGATGTACAATCAAGGTCATAAATATACACGATGATTTTTAATCGGTGATCAGGAACCAATTTTTCTAGATCAGCATTCGATGGCAATCACGCTTAAGTCGAAGTAACATGAAACAAATCGTCTATTTCTTTATTTCTTTAATTATTTAAAAAATGGCTTTTTTTATTAAAATCATTGTCACCCTACACAAATGATTTAGTCTATGAGCTTAAAACCTCTTTGAAAAGTCAGTTTATAAAACAAACTTTGACGCGAGACCTGACAAATTCCCCGCCAAAGCGTTGACACTTGAAAACTACTCAATAAATGTAGGATGACCATGCATTTGCTGGATGGAGGAAGTTTTTTTTTATGTTAAAGAGGCCAGACAAACAAACTAGTGGGCCAACTGATGTTAAATGATCACCACTCTCCATAGACACCCGCAGCGCTTTAAGCGATGCCAGTGCGTTGTCAGCCCTAAGAAAAAAGGAGAGGGAATAGGGGAGGGGGAGAGGTATTGGGCCCCCGGCGCTCTCACTGACCGTACGAAACGCAGCAGGGAGTACTGCTGCTTCACGCCGGTGTTCTGTGAGAGGGTGGTGCTACCCCGGACGAGCCGGCCCATTCGTGATGCAGCGGCTAGCTACAACATGGCTCTACCACTACAAAAAACTATAAAGTCTTTTTTTAAATAAAACAGAGACTTCATTGCTTTTAGGCCTCGTCTGTTAAATTCCATTTTGGCTAAGAATCCATATTTTTCAACCCCTGATCACCAATTAAAAATCATCGTGTATATACGTTACCAAGGCTTCAAAAATATCTATACAACTCTATGCATGCCTTTGACTGTAAAAAAACTGAAGTGGGTAAAATCAGACGTTAACTGACGTACGTAAGTGTACATCATGGCATCCCAGCCCTATAGACGCGATGAATACGTTACGCATTTACGGCGAATACGTTACGCATTCGCGGCGAATACGTTACGCATTCGCGGCGAATACGTTACGCGTTTGCGACGAATACGTTACGCATTCGCGGCGAATACGTTACGCGTTTGCGGTGAATACGTTACGCATTCGCGGCGAATACGTTACGCGTTTGCGGCGAATACGTTACGTGTTTGCGACGAATACGTTACGCATTCGCGGCGAATAAGTTACGCGTTTGCGGCGAATACGTTACGCATTCGCGGCGAATACGTTCCGCATTCACGGCGAATACGTTACGCGTTTGCGGCGAATACGTTACGCTTTCGCGGCGACTACGTTACGCATTCGCGGCGAATAC
Organism: Archips crataeganus; assembly: GCA_947859365.1. Classification (NCBI taxonomy): domain Eukaryota; kingdom Metazoa; phylum Arthropoda; class Insecta; order Lepidoptera; family Tortricidae; genus Archips; species Archips crataeganus. Next base: position 16,057,830 of record OX402056.1, on the reverse strand, counting down.
GTTACGCGTTTGCGGCGAATACGTTACTCGTTTGCGGCGAATACGTTACGTGTTTGCGGTGAATACGTTACGCGTTTGCGGCGAATACGTTACGCATTTACGGCGAATACGTTACGTGTTCGCGTCGAATCCATTCCGCGGTCGCGGCAAACACGCTGCTCCGCTTCTAATACGTACGCAAATCGCCAGTGTGATATTATTGATATGGCTCATAAACATACTGTTTTCAAGGTTTTCATTCGTTTTGAATCGAGTCTACTGAAATGCATTGTTTGGTCATGCAAACAGATGTCGCGATCCTCTCGTAGCCTAAAACTAAAACTCTTTTGTCCACGACGTACCACCAACGGATCCAGGAGAGCTTGAAAAAATTAGTCGATTTTCGTAACACACAGAATACGGTTGTTGAAACGCTTCAGAGTGTTACCCAGATGGTAACGTAAAAAGTATTGAAAATACACGTCGCGTAGCTTGCAAGTTCCTTTTAACCTCTTCACCGCCACAAAAAAACCTCTGTACGCCACGCACCGTTACATGTCAAACCGTTTTTCTACTTAAAATCCATTGCAGAAGGGTTTATTTCGAGTTGAAATTCGGTCATGTATAAATGTGTGAAGCATTCCATTGGCTGTCACGACTAGATGACTGGGGCGGTGAAGAGGTTAATAATAAAGTACTTAAAGTTACATAATTGATGTAAATGCTGATAACCAATAATATATCAATCCACACAAACATCATTATGAGGAAGAGAAAAAGGCTGTTAAATATTTTTATTCGGTTAGGGATAAAGTTACGCCTTTATGTCAACAATTTTTGCCGTTTTTCTATATTTTGAAGGAGTTAAAGTCACATAAATCGTTTTTAGGGTTCCGTAGTCAACTAGGAACCCTTATAGTTTCGCCATGTCTGTCCATCTGTCTGTCTGTCTGTCTGTCTGTCCGTGGCTAAGCTCAGAGACTGTTAGTACTAGAAAGCTGTAATTTGGCATGAATATATATATCAGTCACGCCGACAAAGTGATTGAATAAAAAAATGTAAAAAAAATTGTTTTAGGGTACCTCCCATAGACGTCAAGTGGGGGTGATTTTTTTTTTCTCGGCTAATCCTATAGTGTGGGGTATCGTTGGATAGGTCTTTTTAAACCATTGCGGGGTTGCTAACATGATTTTTCTATTCAGTGATCTGTTTGCGAAATATTCAACTTTAAAGTGAAAATTTTCATTAAAATCGGCCGTTCCCCCCCCCCCCCCTCTAAAATCTAAACTGTTAGGTGGAAAAATTTGAAAAAATTCAGAATGGTAGTAAATATATCAAATTTACTAGGAAAATTATAGCGGCTAAGATTGCTTGGAAATTATTTGTAGTTTAAGAGTAAATAGTAGCCTAAGGTATAAAACATACCTAAACTTGGATGATTCCGTACACATACGAAATCCTTAGAAAAATATTACTTGATTTTTTCGTAATGGCTACGGAACCCTACCTTGGGCGTGTCCGACACGCTCTTGGCCGGTTTTTTAGTTCTGTCAAAATATACGCCGTTGCAAGGTTCGTATGTCTGTTTCTTGACCACATCCTGGTATCCTATTGAGCTGAAATTTAGCATACCTAACCTACCTAAGTAAGTTACCTAAGTAACTTTGGCGACAATAATACAATAATCTGGTAGTGAAATTTTCAGGATGAAACTCCTCAACGGTTAATGAAAGTGACTTAAAACTTGGTACGAATATGTATGTAGTTTGGATAGCAATGCAAATACAGTCATCAAAAAGTATAGTCAGTAAAAACTTGTATCGAAAATTATTTTTTTAACAAAAACTTATCATTTATTGTCAATTCTAAATTCCTGCAGACTTGAACTAGCAACTTAGTTCAGTAAACATTTTATTATAACGAGTAAGAACAAATCGTTTGCGATTCGGAATCAAAGAGAATTATTCAGGCGTTTAATATTTCCGCCAAGTTTTACAAACGAATGCCTTTGATAACAAGTCTTATTACGCGACGACTCTACAATTTCAATCAATTGCTGAGTAAAAGGATAATTTTACAAATAAGTAACTTGAAGTTATCTACAGTGAAAATAATTTAAGATTGGAGTTTTCGAAACAATATACAATTGCGTCGCCATCTTGGAATTGGATAGCCGGGTTCGAATCATAAACTTTGAAAGTTCTTTTGAGTTGCTGTTTCTGGAAAAAAAATGGCAATGTTCGGTAGATTGAGGGACAGCTGGCAACATTAGTTAATTAAAAGTTGAGATGGCGTTGAATGGGCGGCTAAGTGAGGAGGGACGCACTTAATGACGGTCACTTCTCAAGGCAACCTTCCGTGACTCCAAGGGATTGTGGGAATGTTCTTCGGAACTTGTTCGGGTATCAAATTATGAGAACTCGCATGTTTCTCGCTTTCCGGTAATTGATTGAGTTAGAAAAAAGATCGGAACATTTGTCGGAACTTCTTGAGTACTTAATGACTATTTAACCAGTTATAATAATCGCTTAATCGCTGTCGTATTAGAATGTGAACAAATTTACACTGAGAAGAACGGACAGAAGGAAACTACACTGACGAAGTTTTTAATCTTAAATATTGATGATCAGCTTTTTTCCGCGATTTCATACGTGTAGAATTCAAATTGCGGTAAATGGCTGGCTAGGGCGAACCTGGGATCAAATCTACAATTCTCTACTTGAGAGACCATAGGTCAAACCACTAGTCAACCACGACTTTAATTTAAGTTATCATAGAGATCTATCTTATTGAATCAGGCGTTACTTTGCGGGAGTTCATATCAATGGTCTGAAACAATTACTTTTCTCACCCACGACCTAAGGTCGTGGATGAGCAAAGTACCTAACTGTTTCAGTTCACTATAATCTATCATTTAATTTAAAAAGTACTGTACTACGGCCCTGCCCTTGTGGTCTGGAGCTATTGTGTTATAAACCATTTCATTTCTTGTTGACTTTTACAATTTCCCGGAAAACGTGATTCCTTTCCCCTAATACCCTATTGAATTAATGATTCAGCCACTTCATAATAATAAGGCTCTCGGCGTGTAAATGATTAATCATCAGTCAAATTAATCGTGCTAGCGTGTAATTTTGATTTCCTCGGAATGATGACACCTACATTTATAAATATTCACGAGGTTGAGTAAATTCAATAGGTACAATATACGATAACATGGCACGTACCCAATTTTTCAATTACAAGAATCTAAGGCCTCATGTCAGGAGGGATATGTTTTCTAGAGTTTGGGACTTTACTCTCATGAAATATATTGTGTTTTCCAAGCCATACCGTTGGAGCCCTTGTATGTATGTATGTATGTATGTAAACACTTTATTGTACATAAAACACAAAAATAATACAAAACAACACAACAAAAATAGTACAAAGGCGAACTTATCCCTAAAAGGGATCTTTTCAAGCTAACCTGGAATGAAAGGAAAAACTTAAAAAAAAAAAAGAGATAGGCAAACAATAATTTATGTACAGAGAGAAGAAAGAAAATATAACATATAAACAAATACACAAAATAAACAACAATTAGTGACTACGACAAATATACTTAATATACCTAACTTAACACTGAACAAAATACACACATACGAAAAAAACAGTACACGTAAATAAAAATAAAACGATCACAGGCTGCTAGATTTTACATGGATTTTCAGATGAGTTAGTAGACAGATTTTTGGTTTGTTTATTTGGTAGAGATGCGCTGGATGCCGATGGTGCAGCACCGATCTGTTTTAAGCTGAACCCGAATTGCACTGTGTCGAACAGACGAGCCCTATCCCGGGGCGGCCAGTGGGTTCCGCGGTCTCTTCATGCTAGCATTCACAAAGGCAACGAGAGAATCCGTACGGTTTTTAGTGGGTAAGCCCCTTGTGGGAGAGCCCCATTTACCCCCTGTTTCCCCGAACAGAGATGAATGCATAAGGCTCATTTTCTACACCATAAAAAAGGATCGATCTGTTTGGCGAGCCTTGGAGGAGCCCCATGTTCAGCAGTGGACCACTTTTGGCTGAAATGATGATGATAATTTGGTAAAGAAACTGCATGCAGGTTTGGCGGCCTGTGTCAGCGGTTTCAGCGGTGTAATTTAGAAGACATGTGTTACGGCCTGTTCGAACTGACTGTTCATTTCTTGTTCAAAGTTCGATAGTAAAATGAAGTTTAGAAAAAGGAATTATGCATTCAAATGGAAGTTTGTTACTTAACTATCGTCAGAAAAATTATAGAAAAGTGTCTTTTCTACACAGAAAACAGCATAGTTTTAAGTTAATAGTACCTAAATTTTTCAAAATTTATAAAACTAACGTCTCAGTAATTTACACCAGCTGAACATTATTTTGGCCACTCTTATTTAGCTGGATATGCAAAGTATTACGCTAGTGCATCTGTACCAATATGTTTGAGGCTTGAAAGGGTAGATTGTTACTCGAAATTTGGCACAGGACACCTTTTATCCCAAGTAAATTTGCGGTTTCGGCAAGGGAATGAATGAAGGGATAAATAAATAGCGTATAGTACATTACTGCAGAGTCCGCGAAATAGCGGATTGCCGGCCGAGTAGTTATAGATATACGAGGCCGACAATCCCTGTTCGCGGCAGAAGCTTGTATAGAGCTTTTCTCAAACATGCAATGAAATAAAATAAAAAAATCCAAATTAAAAGTTATAAGTAAACTAGATAAAAAAATATAACCAACACATTTATTACTATTTATTTAATTTTATTTCCAACTCAGATTTAATAGAAAACCGAGATAATTCATAAATATTTATTTTTAATAAGCTTAGAGTGGCAGAATATCATAATGAACTAAAAAGCAAATATTAGTATAATAATAGTTTTAATAATAGTTTTTTTTTAATGGTTGAACGCCATAATGCCGTGTCACTCCGCATGGAATGGAAATAAAAAAAAACCGGCCAAGTGCGAGTCGGACTCGCGCACGAAGGGTTCCGTCCGTACCATTTGGTATCTATAAAAACTGCAAAAAATCATGTCTGTTGTATGGGAGCCCCCCTTAAATAATTGTTTTATTTTAATTTAACTATTTATTTTTAAAGTAAATATATACCTAACTAAATATTCTGTGAATATTTCAAGCGTCTACCTGTTGCGTTATCAATATTGAACAAAAACGAGCAATAAAAATCACGTTTGTTGTATGGGAGCCCCCTTAAAGATTTATTTTATTTTGCTTTATAGTATTGGTTGTTATAGCGGCAACCGAAATACATCATCTGTGAAAATTTCAACTCTCTAGCTATCACGGTTCATGAGATACAGCTTGGCGACAGACGGACAGACGGACGGACAGCGGAGCCTCAGTAATAGGGCCCCGTTTTTACCCTTTGGGTACGGAACCCTAAAAAGATGCTTAATTACGCGCGTTGCGGCTAGCGTGCGAACCGATAGCCGAGCGACAACCTACTGCCATACGCCTGCCCGGGAGGCGCGCCGGCCGAACATACCTAAATTGCGGAGTGAGTGAACCCCCCCCCCTTAGAGGCTCAATCCACCAAATGCCAACCGAATTGCGTCCCCAGAATCTATTAACACGAGATCTCCAGGCGTCTCCAACTGATTGTTTTCCTACATTCAATTAACTAGGAAAGGATTTAAAGGCAATTCCCGAGATAGTTTTATTTCAAAATATAAGCGAATGTCGGTCGGCTGACAGTAAAGTCTATTTTTTGTGTGATTACTCTGTATTTTAAGCCTTTGAAAATATTCATAGAAAATACTTCACCCAGAAAAAGGTATTCGGATGCGTTGGTGCGTATTTCCAGTTTTTTAAAAAACTGTTTTTTCTTCATGCAAAAAGTTAGCTTTTGTTACGATATCGGACAATTCTAACGATGCAATGGTGCGTTTTAAAATCTTTGCCGTGCATAAAAAACTTGCATTAAATAGAACATGAATATTTTTAATATGATTCTAGGCTGAGTTTATATTGGCAATTATAAAACTGACCCGTTATTGACTCCTATCTCATCTGATGGAAAGTACAGACGAGACCATTTGTGTATTGTACTGTTTCACTAACAAACAACTTATGTTGAGAGTTGTCTCCCATAAATATTTTGATAAAAATCACTGATTCTAAATAAAAAGAATTCACTGATTATGTATTACTGGAGCCGCTACCACAACAAATAATAAAAATATAATTAAATTAAACATTAAGGGGACCCAGAATAACCAACATAAAATTATCCCACACGGCGTACATACATTTATTTTACTTAGAAGCACTCTGCTAACACTGGAATATAATGTAGTTACGGCTGTTTACGGCGTTTATTTTGACAGAACTAAAAAAGGTGTGCGAGTCGTGTGCGAGTCCGACTCGCGCTTGGCCGGTTTTATAAAATAGCGAGCAAATTTTAAGCTACTCTCAACCGAAGTTAGATTGTTTTCATCATCACTAAAAGCACTTTGAGTAGGTACTGAAATTCGCCACGCGCGGTATTTCGCCCTCGCGTCTGATAAGCATACAAATTGTGGACCGCCAGCAAATTAGATTGATGGATGTCTTGCGGCATCAGCAACGACATGCATAATGTAGATGAATGCCAAGCGAGTCGTTGCTAGTAACGATCACATTTAGCTATGTAAAGCGTTTAAATAAAATATCATAAACGTTTGATACGAATGACAGAGTACGTGGGCAGGACAGAAAATAAATATTTAAGCGTTCAAATATACAGTATAATAATAATAATAATAATAATAATAAGGCGTAGGGATGTGACGACCCCATCGCCCGCTGGTGTTGTGGTGTCTGTCACCAGCGCAGTCAGTCAAAAGGCGTAGGGATATGACGACCTCATCGCCCGCTGGTGTTGTCGTGTCACCAGTGCAGTCAGTCATCGCAGGGCGGCTTGTGGCGAGCTGTTGGTGCGTAGCGACACCACGAACCCGAGACCTCCAGGGGTACACATACACACATGCGCTTATACACACGCTCACACACAGTTACACACCCACCCCGCCTCTAGTTTGCCTTTGTTGGCCGCCTAGAGTGGAGCGCAAGAGCTAATGCTCGAAGGATGGATGTGTTTCCGTAAGTGGCGAGTTGGCATTTTGAAGTTTAAAGTCCAGGAACACCTCTCCATCCTTAGCCGTTCACACCAATGTTGCCGCCTCGTTGCCCCGAGTGGGCAATAGTTTGAGGGGCCCATTTAGTGAATGGCGAGTCACCGCCTACCAAAAGTTCAGTTTATGAGATATTGAAATGGTAGGTGTCCGTTATCTCACTCCATAGCCCGGTAATCCTGTCCACAACATCCCAACCCCATAGCCAATTCCATGTCGATTCCTACCTGGCAATAGATTGGCAACTGTGGAGGACTGTCCGCTAGCACATCCTCATGGTGTATTAGGGGATAGACCTCCATAGTTGCGCCCATCTCATTTATATTATATGGTACCAAAGGCCTCTTCATGTTGGCTTCGGCCCCATGAATGCCTTTCAAATGACCGGGTCCCCATGGGCCCGTGATCGGAAATCCGTACCAACATAATAATAATATTGAAATGGTAGGTGTCCGTTATCTCACTCCATAGCCCGGTAATCCTGTCCACAACATCCCAACCCCATAGCCAATTCCATGTCGATTCCTACCTGGCAATAGTTTGGCAACTGTGGGGGACTGTCCGCTAGCACATCCTCATGGTGTATTAGGGGATAGACCCCCATAGTTGCGCCCATCTCATTTATATTATATGGTACCAAAGGCCTCTTCATGTTGGCTTCGGCCCCATGTATGCCTTTCAAATGACCGGGTCCCCATGGGCCCGTGATCGGAAATCCGTACCAACATAATAATAATAAATATCACGGCACAATTCACATCAATAAAATTGACCTAGTCCCAAAGTAAGTTAAGCAAAGCTTGTGTTATGGGTACTAGGCAACGGATAAACATACTTATAAATAAATAAAATATGGATGTTACCACACGCCACTGTTGGCGTATGTAAGCGATCAAGAATTTCGGGGGAGTTGGTTGGATGCGACGTGGTTCAATTGGTAGAACACCCGTTGGGGCGCATACCCAGGAGACGTGGGTTCGAATCCCACCGGCGCACCCGAAAAACTTTTTCGCTTTTATATAAAATATAAACAGTTTAACAACTGCCTACATACGAACATTGAAAGTTAAACCAAAGGGTCTTTATGGTTTCCCATAATTTAATTTAGACGACCAGATGGCCTAGTAGGTAGAGAACCTGACTACGAAGCTTGAGGTCCCGGGTTCGATTCCCGAGTCGGGGCAGATATTTGTATGAATAATACGAATATTTGTTCTCGGGTCTTCGGTGTTTAGTATGTATTTAAGTATGTATCTATCTATATAAGTATGTTTATCCGTTGCCTAGTACCCATAACACAAGCTATGCTTAGCTTACTTTTTGACTAGGCCAATTGGTGTGAATTGTCCCGTGATATTTATTTATTTATTTTTTATTTTAATAAATCATAATGTATCATTTTCCATAATTATCATTTATGCATAAAGTGATTTATTTCTGAAACAGTATTTCTATAGAATTGTTATTAAACTAACCTAACCTATTATACTCCATTCTAAAAGATGATATTTCGAAAAATCCTGAAGAAAATATTGTTTCAGAAATAAATCAGTTCATGACTAATGATAACTATGGAAAATTAAACATTATGACTTGGACTCGCAATTATTTACTAACTTACTTTACTACACATAAATCATTACATAATCTATACATAAAATAAATCTGTAACAAGTCGGTGTCTGTAAATTGAAGATATTTGAGAAAAACTGTCACTAGGGCTATTTATTAGCACAATAGAACCCAAAACAATGATTTTTAGAATTATTGTCTGTTTGTCTGTGCGTTTGTGCGCGCTAATCTCAGAAACGGCTTAACCTAGAAGGATGCGGTTTTCACTGATATGTTGGTATTTTCTTGGATTAACATTTAGTGTTTGTTTCATTTGTATCGGTTCACAAATAAGAAAGATACGTCTATTTTAAGAATTTATCGAACAGTTTTTAAAAGAATTAATAAGCTGAAGAGTTTGTTTGTTTGTTGTTTGAACGCGCTAATCTCAGGAACTACTGCTCCGATTTGAAAAATTATTTCAGTGTTAGATAGCCCATTTATCGAGGAAGGCTATCCTATAGGCTATATATCATCAGGCTTACACCAATAGGAGCGGAGCGGAGGGGAAGAATGTTTCAAAATCGGGGGTTGGGAGTACGGAGGTGAATGTGAACGCGGGTGTGCGGGGGGTTCGGTGGGGGGGTGAAGTTGGGAGTGGGGTTTGCGGGGGGGGGGTAATTTTTTTTATATCGAGGAACTAAGGAGAGGCATAATTGATGAAAAAGCAAATTTGTTAAAAAGCATAAGCTGCCCAAATTACTAATTCCACGCGGACGGAGTCGCGGGCAAAAGCTAGTTTCTAATATAGACAAACAATATTGCTCTTCACAAAAATAAATCATCTAGCGGCTTAAGACACGAAGCACAATGGAAGCCAAATTACTTATCGATTCAGAATTTCAATTTGAAAAATGCCTCCAATAATATTAACTAATCCCATCTGAAACGTAATCCGAAGCGTTATTGAGTTTTTCAGTTTTCAGCCTGAATATTGATGGTTTTAACGACACTCAATGGTTAATAGGAAAAATGTACGAATGAAAAAAGTAGTGTTGGTTGGGTAACTTTAAATTGTACTGTGAATTAAAATAAATAAAATAAATAAAATAAACAAAATAAATAAATAAATCTTTATTCAAAATAGGTTTTTACAATATAAAACAACAAACAACAACAATAGCAATTATTACTTGGATGTTAGTGGAACATAAGGGATTTCAGTTAGTTTAAATTTGACTAAGATTTCGGCTTTAAACTTATTTTATCTTAGCTTTAAATAAATAAAATAATATAACTTTAATACCTACATACAAGACTAACTGACTTACTTAATCAAACGAAAATGTACGTAGGTATAAAAAAATATATAAAAAAACCTCGTTCAAAGGTAAGATTTGTAACACCATTTTTAGGGTTCCGTAGTCAACTAGGAACCCTTATAGTTCCGCTATGTCTGTCCGTCTGTCTGTCTGTCCGCGGCTAAGCTCAGAGACTGTTAGTACTAGAAAGCTGTAATTTGGCATGAATATACACCGTGAAATTTTAGTGGTTGTTTTCCCGAAACGAGGTGATTTAGTTTCGATTGTACAAGCGATTTATAATTACTATTTTGACTAGAGTCAAAAATCCAATTGTGAAAAACGAAAGTTGAAGTTGGTACAAGTAGCGTACGATCGTACGATAGGTTAGGTACCAACGAAGCGTTACTATTGGTTTGCGGTCATTTTCGACTTTCGTTTTTCACAATTGGATTTTTGACTCTAGTCAAAATAGTAATTATAAATCGATTGTACAATCGATACTAAATCACCTCGTTTCGGGAAAACAACCACTAAAATTTCACGGTGTATATATCAGTCACGCCGACAAAGTTGTTAAACAAAAAAAGCTAAAGAAATTTTTTTTAGGGTACCTCCCATAGACGTAAAGTGGGGGTGATTTTTTTTTCTCGACTAAACCGATAGTGTGGGGTATCATTGGATAGGTATTTTAAAATAAATAGGGGTTTGCTAAAATCATTTTTTGATAAAGTGAATATTTTCAGAGATATTCACTCCGAAAGTTCCAAATAATGTCCCCCCCCCCCCTCTAACTTTTGAACAGCAAGTCTTAAAAATATGAAAAAAATCACGTAAGTTAAACTTAATAAAGACTTTCTAGAAAATTATTTTCAACTTAATCAGTTGAGCAGTTTTTAAGTTTTTGTAAAAAAATATTTCTAAACTAAGATTGTAATTTAACCGCCATTGCAAGCATTTTTTTTTCTTTAAGTACTTATAAGACAACGCTTACAGTAACTTCTTTCAAATAAAAAAAATAAAAATGAAATCGGTTCATATAATAAAGCATTACATCTGAAAAACCATCAACATACATATTATACTAGTTCTAGTAGACTGCAGATTAGTTACCCAATTCGCCGATAGATGGTGCTGTACCGCCGACGTTTAAATTCTGCGCGCGGTGGGAGTTGGGACCAAAACAACCACATTAATAAAGTATGCAATGTTTTTTTCGTACCTGCTACGGAACCTTATCTTGGGCGTGTCCGACACGCTCTTGGCCGGTTTTTTACAATTTTTGATGTTTTATTGTACGTGCACTGTTTAGCCAATAATTTCAAGATACTACTCACAAAATACACTTTATTTTAGCCCTAAAAACCGGATGAATTTTCAATACTACAAAAAAAATAGTCTATTGAGTTGGCAAAGAAGTGACGTCATAACTAGCTAGAATAGTCTTTTGACAGCTCATAAAAGTATCATAAGCCATCCAATCCTTCCCTGTTCTATACGATATTTCCTTTTCCATGTTCCAACGCGTATTGGTATAAGATTTAAACAATTGACAAAGGCGTTGAAATCGAGGCTTAGTTTCTACTTTTGCGTGTAAAATGAAGCAAGCAAAGCAATCGACAGCTTAATAGAACGACTGACTAGGACTGACAACTGTATTGGGCTCCGTAATCGAAAATAAATCAGTTCACGATGAGGCAAACGCACACACACAACCAATGTTCGGTACATTTTACAGCAATACCGTATTGTTTCATCTCTGAAAGGGTTGGAATGGATTTCTAATGGTCGGGTTTAGGACCTATACGCGCATTTACCTCGGATACTGCCTTTTCTATCGGTGCTTCGACTACTTTAATAAAACAATAATAAAGTGGGATCGAAGCTAAATAACGATTTGTTATAACAATAGATAATACGGTGTACGTACAATTTTGTAGTATTATAAACTATTTAATAAATATATAATAAGTTACCGAGAGAGATAAAAGATCTTCCTCTCAATAAATTTAAGAGTGAATTGTACAAATGGCTGTGTGAATTATGTTTCTATAATGTTAGTGAGATGTTCACGCTCAAAACCAAAAACAAATAAAATATTATTGTTAAATAATTCCCTAAGTTCTAGTTTTTAAGAAAATTCTAAATTTGCACGGATATTTTAGTACCAGCAAATTTAGAATGAGACATATTGCATGCTTACTTAAGTAGAAAATGGTTGATCCTTAATATTGTTTTACATTTATTTACCATCTTGTGAAACCCGTTTTCAGCAATAAACTACTTACTTACTTACTTACCAGGAATGAAAGAATTCAACTTTAAGGAACAACCAATGTACTCGAGTCTACATTAGGATCCATAAATATTGAAAGTCATAATTGAATGTTTGCCATAGTGTTTACCATAAGTAACTCTTTTTTCTCTGAGTCTATTAATTGTTCTGGATTGTTATAAAATAAACCTAACCTAACCTATTTCTGTAAACTGATAATTAGATACAAATATTATTCAACACCAAAAACTTTAGAAAAAAAATTATGGCAAATGATCATTATGGCAAACATCACATTATGATTTATAATGTTATGGATCACGTTTGGGACCCAAATAGTTTTTAATACAACACTAGGCTAACTTCCACTGCTCCTTGTCTTTATATAACCCTAAATAACTTACTCATTCTTATTGGGGTAGTTTTCAAAATATTTGTACCCAACTAAGGGATTAATTAAAAAAAATTAAATTAATTACCTGTGAGTAACGGAGTTACCCATATACTTTGTATGACTAACTTTCATGACTCACAGGTGATTAATTCAATTTTGTTTTTAATTAATCTCTTAATTGGGTACAAATATTTTGAAAACTACCGACTGTTGTAACCCAATGATGTCCAAATCAAGCCGATTTTTTTCTGTACTTTCCAATTAATAACTAGTTTGTCATTTTTTAATTTAAGTTTCTAAGTTTTCATATTTGATTTTTACTTATATACAAATCTGCCTAAAAACGCGTTAAATCGATTAAATAGGTGGGTCAGACCAAATGTTACGTAGTTTTTTTGCGAAGTAGACAGCTGTGACAGATTTCAGCCGCGACAAAGGGGAATAAGAGGAAAATGCCTTGGCTCCAAGCTTTTTATATTGTTTACTAGTGCTTGTGTACCTGTCACTTCCACGTCGCTTCTATTTCCAGATACCTTTAGTGAAGAAAAAGGAAAAACAAGACCTTAATAAAACATTGGAACAAATTTACTTACCCTGTTTTAGCCCGGTGGAATAAGTTTTTACTTATATGAATAATTATTCAAATTAGTGACTTCGTTATACATGATGGGATGACATGGTGGCGGGGTGTAGAGGTGGTCGCTTGTTTGTGGCGCTGACCGTACTAGTACTAGTAATAGTAATAGTTTTATTTTATTTCGTTTATTTCCTTAGTTATAATAATCTTAAATATTTAAAGATTGTAACTAAGTATGAGAAAATTGTTACAACATTAATTGCAATAAACAGATTAAATTTTTTTTTTTTTTAAACTTGGTGACTTCACAAAATGTGATAATGTGTATGTCATGATAGGTAGGTGGGCCATTCTACTTTTAAGTAACCATTAATCTTTTGTGAAATATAAGGCATACCTGGTGATTTTTTTCAAGTGTAAATAACTTATATGCAAGCTGAAACACCTAAATTTAATGTGTTAAAGCAAAAAAACTTTAAATTGAAAGAAATTTTGTGGAAAAAATTGGTAACTCAGCGGAAAATACATCAATTTGCATACAAATGGCGGGGACATGCATGTCCACTGCGTTACCTACTTTATAGATAATAATGATTACTTTTTATACGTAGTGATAATTTTAAATGTAAGCTTAATTATGTGCCTATTTAAATCTTTAATGATTTAAACCGAGGACTTTACCGTTTGTGTAAAAAAAATATTTGAAGAGCACAGTACAAAAAATGACTGGTCAACGAAAAGTAGAATGGCCCAGGTACATTTTACGTTGTAGTTGACCAAGTAAGTTCTTTACCATTTTTATGACAGTTCCTAAATCCAAACAAAAACAAAACACATTGATTTGTTAGTGAAAACAGCCCTTGACGTTTTAAGCCATACAACTGATGTTAAGCTGAGTTACCTGTTCACGCGTAATCCGCTAAACAGATTTAGATAAAATTTAGTATGGAGATAGTTTAAGATCCTGGAAAGGACATATCATAGTCTTTATCCCGTAAAATTTCATAGTATAGCGATAAATGAATTGTTTTCAGCCGGAGTCGAGACCAAAAGCTAGTTTTAAATTAAAAAAAAAAACTAGAAGAAACCTAGTGGGACCGTTCCTTACTATAAATACGACACTAAATTGACCCTAGTCCCAAAGTAAGCAAAGGATATGTTATGGGTAATAAGCAACGAATAAACATATTTACTTAAATGCCTTATAATATAATATAATAATATTTACTTAAGCTGCATCCTTAAAAACCTAAGACTCGAGAACAAACATTCCTTACGTAAATCTGCTCCGACCTGGGATCGAACTTGGAACTTCAAGCTTCGTAGTCAAGTTCTTTAACCACAGGACTATACGGTCTTCTAAGCTTTTAATATACTTAATAAAAAGCATTTCATCGTTTTTCTTGCAACCACGATTACTTTATTTTGCTCCAAATAAAGTATCTATTTGGTTAAGTCATTAAGGAAGCTCAGTAAATTACTTGACTCAGATAACGATATAAACGATATAAAAAACGATTCGGAGATCTCATAAAAGCGTTGCAGATACGTATCGCAGCTTAAAAGCTCCATTTAGGATCTGCTCGAAGGAGTAATAACGCTGTGGATCCACATTTCTATAACGGGATATTTTTCAAAATTCGGTTCATGGTAATCTGCTTTCTAATGGGATTTGACTGGTGGATTTATAGTGTTGTGGTTGTTTTGATGATTCGGTATAACTACAGTCCAGTTTCGTTTTATATAATTTGTCTGAATAATGCTAGAGAACACAAAAAGTCTCGTGTGAAATAATAATAATCAGTGATTTGAATCTTTTTTCTTTCATGTCTTTTTTTGGGTTGCTTTAAGCCTAACTTACTTTTTGACAAATTTTATACATAATTCCATATATCACCGTTACAAATAAAAAAATAAGAAGACTATATTTTTTTAATGCGAAAACTCGAAAATTTTCACGAGCAAAAGCCAGTGAAGAAAATTTTTTCATAATAACTTCAACTTTATACTGATAATAACTTGAAAAAGGGTCTTCGCAGACACTCTAGACAAGAAACTAATCCTAAGAAGGTTCCTTTTTCGTTTTGATATATGGAACTCTAAAAAGGAAAAATAGCTCAAGTCTCATTGTCGCCTGAATAAAAACAGACCTACTTTGAAAATTTATGCGAAGTCTTGTCAACCCTTTCGCTTTCTCACGAGATTTAATCAAAGTGGAGAAGTTCGTCTTAAATTAGAATAAACGTAAGCGCTAAAACAACTTCTGATTTTCCAAGGTTAATAAGAAACTCGAGTGAATATACTGCGTGTGCTCAGTAAATTCACTCGAGTCCTGAAAAATGGAGATGTAAGTAAATTGCGAGCTAAATTTATAACACACTGCTTTTACACGAGTCGCTTCATTACCATAACTAACGTCTATGATCATAAGCTATGTGTTCTATCGAATTTATAACAAATCAAACATCAGAAAAGTATAACTGGGGCTGGGAACCATTACCCAGTTCCTCATCATTCTGTGTGCGCTTTACCATGTGCATTGTGGGGAAATCCCACGTAAGAGAGATCTCTTTGAGGCAGATGTTATGCCTGAAAGGAGACCGGTTCCCAGTAGTGGCAGTATAATGAGATGAGACATGAGATAATGGTGATGACGATAATAGTCTAAAAGTGGCACATATCAACTTGGAAAGGGATCGTCACCGTATCAACTCGTGCCGTTCAGCACCACTACCATGAGTTTACACTAGTTTACAGTGACCGTACTCGCTAGCGACGGCGTAAATGATTTGTATGGAGAATTGTACTTCCGTAAGTGACCGCTAGAGGCGCTGTACAATTCTCCATACAAATAATTTACGCCGTCGCTAGCGAGTACGGTCACTGTAAACTAGTGTAAACTCATGGTAGAGGTACAGTATTATTATGACAACGAGGCGATTACGTTCCGGTTTCGATTATAGTCCGACAAGCTTGTGCGCGACCCTCCGCGGAACTCTGTCGCAGTCAGCGTTTGCCGCACTTATTAAAATTACTACTTATTATTAGCAGAGGCTCCCTGCGACAGGGTTCCGCCGAGCGCCGCGCACGAGCTTGTCAAGGTATAGTGTGCGTTGCAGCAGGGAGTTTGTTTAAATTCAATAAATGTAATGTTTGTATAAATCACATCTACGACCTGGATTATTTGCGGTAGTTCCTGTGGCTGTTCCTTCGAAAGAACTAATGCGTTTTTTTCGCACTACTTCCTTCATAAGAGGTGAAGGAAGAACTGCCTTTATTTTGTCACCTTTGTTCCTTGTAGCAGTAGCAGCACACAAAGCAGCAGCAGTTCTGACAAAAGAACAAAGGTGAAAAAATAATGCAATTTTTCCTTCGTCTCTTGTGAAGGAACTAGTGAAAAATAGTGCGTGGAGTCCCTCCGCGCGGAAGAAGTGAAAATTCATAATAAAAAATTAAAAAACCAGGCGGTCACCCATCCAAGTACTGACCGCGCCCGACGTTGCTTAACTTCGGTGATCGGACGAGAACCGGTGTTTTTGTCAAATATCTTGAAAACGGTGTATCCTACGGCAAAATGAATGAAATTTTCATCCATCCCCTTTAAAGTTCCCCACCCCCTCCCTCGCTAGCCTTCTAGTGATCGAAATGACATGAAATTTGGTACGAATATGTTTGGATGAAAATATAAGAATTGTACGGTCAACAACAAAATAACTAGTATTTAAAATGAAAATATTTATTTAGACATTGTGTATATTTCCATAATTTCGCTCGAATAGCTCGTTTATACTATTTTTGCAATCGTGTTCATGGGCACACTGGTTAATTTCATTCAATTGTGTGATAACTGCGAAGATACCACGTGTCTGCATGAATTGATATTTTATACTACGTTGATATAACATGTGTTTATGATTTTATTAGTATTTTGCTACGTTTTAGATGAATTGACTTGTATTTCTTCTCATTGTTATAATTATAGCTAGACCGTTTAAATGAGTCCTCGACCACGCCGTACAGGGGCTGGGGGTTATTAATATGGGCCGGCACTCACTGACGGCATGGCACGGCATGGCACGGCAGGTTACATACGAATTTTACCGCAGCATCCCTCGGGACGTCGCGGCATCGTGGTATCGAAATAAAGTAACATGGATTCTAAACTCATTGAAATAAGATTCAAAATAACTTGATAGTAATAAAATCCTTTGCCGTGCCATGCCGTGCCATGCCGTCAGTGAGCGCCGGCCCTATGACGACAAAGGGGGTCGGAAGAGGTGCAGGCGGCGAGCGCGCCTTGTGTGCCTGCCGCCCGCACCTCTCCCGGCCCCCTTTGTCGTCCTACCCCCCAGCCCCTGTACCGCGTAGGCGAGGACTCATTCAAAAAACGGTCTAGCTAATCGGTTCAGGTTACTCTGACGAGATCCCTTTTAATAAATAATAATAAATAAATAAATATCACGGGACAATTCACACCAATTGACCCAGTCCCAAAGTAAGCTAGGAAAGCTTGTGTTATGGGTACTAGGCAACGGATAAACATACTTATATAGATAGATATATACTTAAATAAATATCATAAATAAATATCGGAACAATTCACACCAATTGACCTAGTCCCAAAGTAAGCTTAGCAAAGCTTATGTTATGGGTACTAAGCAACGGATAAACATACTTATATAGATAGATACATACTTAAATACATATTAAACACCCAAGACCCGAGAACAAACATTCGTATTTTTCATACAAATATCTGCCCCGACACGGGAATCGAACCCGGGACTTCAAGCTTCATAGTCAGGTTCTCTAACCACTAGGCCATCTGGTCGTCTAATAATAGATAGGTTCGCTTTTCTAAAGTCAACGTCATAAATAAGTGATCGCTTTTGTACTATTTTACCGGTACCGGTTTTTCTTCATCTGAATTTTTCAACAGCGACCAAATAATAGGGTAACATTTCGTCAACCAACTAAAAATCCTGAAAAATTATTACCTATACAGGGTGTTGAGTCAAAGTAACCTACCCACCTTCTGAAACATTCAGAATTAGAGTCAGCGTAAGAAAGAAAATTAATCTCTCCTATGGACATAAAATTAGCGACTCTAAGACAGTGAACTTAAGATTTTTTAAATGGGCCGAAAGTTGAACAGCCGTCCCACACGTTGATGTAGACTTGACTACAAGTATTGGCTATAGACCCTTAACTTTTGCCATGGCCACAGGAGAGACACGAACAAAAAATGTGAATTAAACATTAATTTTAAAGGACCTTAAATATGTACATACATTTCTTTCTTTAGAACAAAAAACACAGAGCAACAAAATACAATATTTATTGTACTTAAGTTGTTCTAAATGTTAGTTTATGAACGCCATCGAGTATTTCCACTCAGTATTCAGGTCATCGAGATACGCTAGTTATGAAAACTACTGAACGCTTCAAATGAATAGCAATCGATAGTATGAAAATAACGGGGCCTTAGGTTCGATGCATTTTTCATGATACTCCGCATAAAATCGATCGATACTTGGTTTAAAACGGCTCTTAGTTTGTTCAAGTAAAGTTATTCCATACCTACGGTTTCACTCGCATGACCCGCTAGGAAAATCACGCGTAGATAAATCTAATATAAAAAAATCTCGTGTCACGGTTTTTGTCATCGAACTCCTCCGAAAGGGCTTGACCGATTTTTATAAAACTTTTTCTCCACATTCGGTAGATCTGAGAATAGGTCGTAGGCTAATTTTTATACTCCTGTTATTCTTCGCAGACGGAGTCGCGGGCAACAGTTAGTTGAAATATAATAATAGATTTCATTCAAAGCTTCCTGTTTACAATGAAAGAGTAATTTACACGAACACACACACACACACACGCATGAATTTATAATATTGATAAGATACATATTGGTAAATCATGTTATTTCATGTTAAACAGCGTTGCGGCTTGCCGCAACATTATGCTGAGTGGGGCCCAATTTATACTATTCGATGATTTTTATTTGTATCTTTCCTGTCAACGATATTTCCTGTGTATCGAATATGTGTTAAATAAACATCTCTCTCTCTCTCTCTCTCTCTCTCTCTCTCTCTCTCTCTCTCTCTCTCATGTTATATTCCAAATATTTTTGAATCTCGAATATTCCAATCGATTTGATAATCGGAATCAATTCAAGTCTAGAATAGATTGTCTATGAATTTAAAATTCGAACTGTGCGTTCAGTGCTCTGCAGTAGTTAGTAACAAATACCACTTATATGTTTTAGTGGGAGCTGTTTAGGGAGTAAGTGCATGTTAGTCAGTGATTTATTTATAAGTAAATGATGTACGCTTGCTTCTGTTTGCTTTCCTTGAATAAATAAATAAATAAGAGGCCATAACACAAGTATAATGTGATGCACTTGTCCTCCTAGGTCCCGGTCCTGACCTTTTCTAACTGATGTCACTACATCGGCTGAAGACCTAGCTAAGAGTCATAAGTTTTATTTTTATTTTTGGTCATTACTTAATGAACTAGACAATGATACTAGTATGCGAAACTAATCATTTATTGAATCAGGCGTTACTTTGCGGAGGTCCGTATCAATGAACCGAAACAATTACTTTGCTCGCCCGCGACCTTATGATAGTTACGTTTATGCAAGAAATGTGTGTTCATTTCATGCAGTTCCTCCACCTCCACTCTGTACAAACACACACAAATCACATAAACCCAGACTATACTAAAGCTCATCCTCGGAGTACACAATGCTACCAAATTTAGATACGACGATAGTTTAACGTGACAACGTCATAACAAAACATTGATGAAATGATTGCATACTTTTGCCGATTGTGCCTTTCGCTCGCTCATGCCACGCTCTCGCTCCGATCGTTCATCGGCTCGAGCGTATCGGGACGCGTAACGGGACAATGTGTTATGTACGTTACACTGAGTCATACTTTTTCGTGCGTGCAGCCGGCGTTCATCGATTTATTAGACGTTGTCACGTCAAAAATTTAATCTTTCGAACATTTAAAGCATGACAGTTACTTTTTCAAGTTATTCATAGTAAACCCACTTAGGAACAAGCAAAAGGTATAAAACCGCCACCCAGCGCTGCAAGTTCAACACAAGTTCTCAGCAGAGAGCTACGTCTAGATACTTCGGAAAGAGCTTCGAATCCAGTTCATATATCGTTTCGCCAGCTCAGCAACTTGCGAGTTTAGTCACGCAGGTTTTCCAGGCTATCGCTCACACAGCACTAATTTGCTGAAACGGAACTCCGGAAAAACCTGAAGACGAAGTTTTTTTTTATTTGGAGTTGGGACGTGTTACTTAATCACTTTGGATTGATTTGTCAAAATAGACGGCTTTTATGATGATTACATGAAATTGATTACTTTGTTACTTTAAACATGAAAATACCGTGAGACTCACTCATAGTGAAAATAAACGGATCACTCACGTCTTAAAACGAGTTTAACTCGACATGTTTCGGGCTAATCCGGAGCCCTTCTTCTCGGAGTCACACGTCACGGCGGCTGCCAAATGCGCACTGCGTGCTTCTTCTTCTTCTTCTTCTTCCTTAATGGCGGCCAATAGGCTTGTGCCAATGTCAGTTAATTGCTCTCTTTGGGAGCGACGTTGTACGGTGATTGTAGTTTTTGCAACTTGATAGTAAAATTCCAGAAACCACGTGGAGACAACTTGCGCATTAAAAATGTCAGACACGAGAGCAATATATAATTTTGTGATCACTGTAACAGTTAAGGTTAATCGCCGCATAAAACACTATCAAAATTATACTACAACTAGCCAAAGAAACAGAAATACCAAAATTAGATACTGTCTACATCCGCCATGTTCGAATGCCACAAATCGAATCCACTGCGTGCTACCGCCCTGGTCAATGGTACTTTTGACAATGACAAAAAAAGTGATGACGAAAACGGGGGTAGTTGTGTGTCGCTGTTAGTTGCGTCGAGTAGCCGCGCGACCGGGGCGGTAGCACGCAGTGCGCGTTTGGCAGCTGCCCTGATGTGTGACACGGAGAAGAAAGGCTACGGATTAGCCCAGAACAGAGTTAAACTCGTTTTAAGACGTGAGTAATCCGTTTATTTTAACTATGATTACTTATTTCGTATGTAGGCTATACCTACAGCTATACTGACCAAAAAATTTATTTACCACCCTAAGGTTATATTCACTAACAAGTTAATGTAACAATCAGCTTTATTGTTTTCATTTTGATGTAGGAACTAATAAATCATAGAAAATGGTAAAGCACTTACTTGGTCGACTATACCATTATCAGATAACGGATAGGAAAAAGGACTCAAAACATTTGATACGCACTTGCAGCTAACGAGAGTCGCGATGGTTATTTTTGTGCGCCTATCACATAATTATTGCCGGTGACTGTAAATACTCATATTGTAATAGCTACACTATCGCTGATAGCCTATACCTAACATACATTACCAAAGTAAATAGCAAAAAAATAATCTGACAAATATTATATCGCCAGAGCAAAATTTTTTCGAGTTTATAATATCACACTTGAAGATTGTTTTAAGTGTAGATAAGGGCGCACTATTTTAGTAGGTATATTAACTCTTAAAGATGTTGAGAAGTATACTGCTGAAGGAGGGTTATGTTTATCGATAGAGCGTATGTACGCCCTGCAGCCAAAACGGCTCGATGAATTTTAAAGTGTGAGGTGCCAGTAGATTATATATATATATATATATAGGGTAGGTAGATATTTTCCTGGGATTTCCGTGGGAACGAGAGTCACACAGGAATCACAGATTTTCCGATAGTAGGTATTTATACGATTTCAAAACTTCCTATCGAATTTGATTAAAATTTGGTACTCATATTATGTAAGGCGGTGGATAAAGACGAAGGTGTAAGGTTAATAATTGAATTTTTAACATGGGGACCACTTTTGGAGATAATAATAAAATATTTCTATATAATCGAGTTTTTTTTCTAAACAGATCTAAAATTCATTAATCTTACTAAACTTGTCTTTTACTGATTTCTATGCGAACGAAGTCGACGCTAAAAATTCATAGACGATTATTCAAATCATCGTCGCTTTTCTATCCCCTCAGTCGGTCTAATTTGGATTTAAAACTCTCCAATTTGTTCACCAAGGTACATAAAAAAAGCTTAAAACAACATTTACATTTACTCAGTTAATTCTGTTTATACTGTTGAACACTTAAGGGTGATGCTTCAAGTGAAATAACCACGTACCAACATCTCGAGCGAATTACATCTGCAAAGCTGGACTAGATCCGCTGTGGGTCTTGAGCCAAGAACTGGGACTTAGCTGGCGATCTGCATAATAATTCAGTCTATAAGTGATGAGCTTGAATAATCTACACCCGACTGCTTGGGCTTTGGTGTTATAATCTCTTCACTGGGGCAGTTTCAGCAACTCTAAGTTTGCTGGCAGTGAGTGCTATGGTTAGTATACAAGATGACTTTTAATAGGTGATCAGGAGTTGACAAATATTAATCCCTGGACGAAATGGCTCGCAAAAACACCCATATTAAACTAATAAAAACATAAAATATCCATACAAAAGTTGTTTGTGTATGTCCAGAGCCCAGCACGATCCGTCATTACTATGTCGAGTCGTTCTAATTGATATCAGAAAGTTTCCAAAATTGATGGATCAACAAATTAATTTGTGAAACGCGACGTTATTGAAATTTCAAGTTCCGCTGATTGTTAAATAATTTAATATTCGTCGAGAAACATCAAACAAAAGCTGCAAACAATTCCCGCAAGGTTTAATTAAAATTGAGAGTTTCAGAACTATTTATCACTATTCAAAAATGAATGAGGCATTTATCATAAACCGGGCATCGAACTCAATGCGGAAAATATTCTGTGATTGAAATATTCACACCTTGCGAGCAGTCTGTTCTGTTCAATTTCATTTTATTTTTTAACTCCTAGTTCATGTCCGGTGCCAGCTCTTTCTTTAGCAGACTGGGTCGCTGCCTATTAAAATATTTTTCCGACGTCACTTTTAAGCCCTGCTAGCGTTGCCGTAGGCTATATTCCAATGACTAGGTATGGAAGTATGTGTGTGTGTGTGTGTGTGTGTGTGTGTGTGTCCATGCGTAAGTTCATGTGTGTGTAATTATGTATTTGTATGTGTGTGTGTCAAGGTTCGTATGATGTCCTACTAAATAATAAATAAGAAAATATGTGAAGAGAAGATGTTTTGATATTTAGAAGTTTTAGTCAATCACGCAATAACTGTTTCACGGATTTGGATGAAACTTGGCGTACAGATAGACCAATAACTATAAATAAAAAAATTTAATAAGCCCCAACGCAATTTGATCACACATTATGTTTGAAAATAAAGTAAATGCCCATCATGAATGCGTCTAAGATCCCTTCCGCAGCTAACAAAAGAGGTGATAACTTTGAAACGGCTGAACCAATTTTTATCAAACATGTTTAAGAACCATAGCCAATAAACCTGCTTTCAAATAAAGAAAACCGCATCCAAATTGGTTGGCCCGTTTAAGAGCTATGATGCCACAGAGAGACACACACACATAACGGTCATTTTTGTGCCAGGGGTTAAAGACTGGATTGAGACATAGGATAAGTACATAGGATTAATATCCCGGTAATACGTTCTACTTTCTACATATATTAACTTTAAAAAATGGAAGATATTGTCCTAGAACGTTGAAGTAGGTAAATACTCTCAAGATGAAAATGGTAATCAATAGATGGCGTTTTCCGAGCGAATGTTGTATAGTCAACCAAGTAAGTGCTTTCCCATTTTTTCATGACAATTCCTACATCAAAATCTAATACATATAAAAATCTCGTGTTACGATGTTTGCTATCGAACTCCTCCGAAATGGCTTTACCGATTTTTATGAAACTTTTTTCTCCATATTCGGTAGGTTGTAGGCTATTTTTTATACCCCTATTCTTCGCAGACGGAGTCGCGGGCAACAACTAGTAAAACAATAAGACTGATTGCCATATTGACTTGTAAGTGAAAATAGCTTTTGATGTTTTACGCCATACAACTCACAATGAACCTTAGGGTGGTAAAGGAATTTCTTAATCGGCTATACTTTAAAAAATTTACCGTATTTTTATTAAGTTTTTAAACGTTTCTCGTGAAGATATTTTCGATGCAGGCATAGCAGCGGGCTAAAACTAGTAATAAGTAAACACTATACTTACCTCCTTTTTTATAAATACAATGTATTTTTCCTGTCCACATTTACTTTTATTTATCTTGTAAGGATATACTGGAAGTGTGCTCACATAACTGATCCCATTTGGCAAAAAGCGGCGATGACTTTAGATATTTGTTGTGATTTATTTCATCCTTATTCGCTTTCTGTGTCGCCTCGCCACGGATTGCCTTCAAATAACATTCAGCAGAAGTGAATGAGATATATTTACAATGAAACAAATACTAGGTAATTAAATCTATAGAGCTCTTGCCCTCGAATTAATCCGCGGAGAAATTGAAACAACAAAACTTAATCAAAGATAGCGTTTTTTATCAATGAAAGGAGAATGAATGATTGCATGTAGAATGTTCCTCTTATATATAAGGTAATTGAATATGTTTTAAAAAAAATCGTTTATTCATTCGCTTATGGATACATTGTAACATAGGTTGGTGCCTCTTTTTAAGTATACGTGATACCTGTACTAAGAGACATCGCTTTTCCAATGTGGGTATCTGTTTTTACATAGTGATTTTATTTTAATAATTTGTTTATTGCGAAAAGTACTTGACAGTTAATTGTAGTTAATTCAGTTCTTTTTTTTATTTTTCTCAATGTACCTAGTTTTAGTTTTCAATAGATCTACATACATAAATATAATTATTATAAGGAAAATTTATATTTTATGTGAAAAAATCCTTAAAACTCAAGTATACAGTTAAGTATAAAAATATGGGTGCATACAACTTACTCATAAAATATACGTCCCATAGCTCTTATGTCATCAAATTAAGATAGCGGTACATAATTATAAGAAGATCAAAATTGATCTAGAGCGAAAAATTGTACTTGACCGTATATTAATTTATTGTACCTATTAACAATTAAATTGTAGTTAATATTATGATGCCTTTGTTAAATTAACTCTATTATAAACGTATCCACAACGGATCTCTTGCAAATGTTTTGCAAGCTATAATAGTTCAAAGCAACATAGGAGCTAAAATGAACGATTCTGCCTCTATTTCAACTTAATATCACTAACTATATTATATACTATTATGCATAATAGTAAAGGGAAAAAGGATGATACAGGTAATACCGGAAAGTTTTCTTTGCTTTTGATCTCAGTAATTCCATTAGGTAAATTATAATACCATTTTTTATTCAAAAGCCATTTTTGATTACGATTGATTCCAAGGGTTCTTTGTAACTAAATAGAATTTCCTCATTAGTTAAGAGGTTTTTCTGGAGCATCTTGTTAGCAAGGGAAATGTAATTTTGCTTATGGTACGGTGAGATAAAAAAATACTGGCCAACCCATTAATGACACAACTTAAGCATGACTTAGAGATGGCTTCGTTTGAAAATTATACAGGGTTATTTGTAATTCACTAGCATCCTTTTAACCCTAAACTCCTACCACTTAAAAAAAAGTTTTTTGTTTTACGGCTTTTGTCATAACTTGGTATTTTTGGTGTAATAACGTTTTGAAAATTTGAGATAACCTCTTATTTTTACGATACTCTGTGTAAATAAAATAAATAAAAAAATAAATTTGTATGGCAAAAAAAGTGCTTCATTTTAAAAAGTCGTAAAACAAAAAACATTTGCTTGAGTGATAGGAATTCAGGGTTAAGAGGATGTCAGTGAATTACAAATAACCCTGTATATGGAAGTATTTATAATAAACTATTTTACATCAAAATTGTGTTTGTGAGTACAAACTTTTTCATTTAAGTATAATATTGGTATTGTTGACGACACTACTTAGTACAAATGAAATGCACGTTTAAAATGGTTATAAACTGTAATAATAAGTAAATTAAAAGCAATTAGGTCTAAGCACAACCCGTCTAACAGAGGAACTGACTTCTTCGTCTCTGTCAGACGGGTCCTAGTGGATTTTAAAATTAGAATTAATGGTAAACAATCATAAATACTAAAAAAGCGGTTTTGAGCCAACCAGGTAGGTTAATCGCTACTCTCTAATCTTGACAAAGCAGTGTTATGGTCATCGGTTGATGATTGGTTGCAATGCACGAACCTTCATGACGACTTTATTGAAAAAATCGTGGTTTCCCCTTGTCTGCCACGCTCTATTAATGCAGTCAAAAGTTCATACTTAGTTGGCAATATAATATAAAACGGTGCTGCCTATTCTCATATCAAATCCCTTAGTCGCATTTTACGACAACCATTAAAATAAATCAGTCCGTCCTATTCTAAAAACAAGCATGGCACTGCAATGTAACATTTAGACTATGGAAATATCATATCAATCAAAGTCATGTCTATTGCGGTAGGTACTACTGATTTATTCGTGAAAAAAATCGCTAAAAATATTACAGCAATAGTGGCGCGGCGTTCACCTGTCTCTCATCCACAGTCCCTCGTCGTACAACAGTTGTCATGAATTTGGAACAGTTTCAAGCGAAGTTTCCTTTAGTATTATAATACAGCTAACCTATTTTTACTCACTCATTCATTTCATTTTATAACTACCTACCTACCTATACATAATACAGAACGCGTCTAACGCGTCGTAAAAATATTTTTCACTTCTCATGCTCTAAAAGTAGGTCAATATAGCCTTACGAGGCGGGAGTAAAGTGAGTGCTTTAGTCCCCAGGGAGCAAAAGTAATTAATTTTTTAATTCATTTCGAGTGACTTAGATAAACTCAAACAGCCAGTACTTGCTTAGTGGCAAAACAAAATATATGTAAAAAAATAAGTTTGTGTGAACCATTTTCATAACGAAAATGTTACGTTCTTAGTCTACGTGGTCTTAGTTCTATGCTTTTTCCGCAAAGAAGGTGGCGCCATTCTGTTTTTTCCAGTTTGTGTATGGACCATTTCGCCGATGCGATTTTGTTATATCTGTGTAAATGTGTAAATACTTACCGCGAAAACTTTGAAATTGTTGTAGAGCGTAAATCGTAAACAATTAAAATAAATCGATTATTCTCACAATGTCGTCAAGTGATTGTGAAAATTATGATGTCGAGCAAAGAGCAAAAGACATAATTGATAATCTTTTGCCGCCGAAATCTAGAAAGATTTGTTTAAAAACCTATGAAAGTTTTATGGGCTGGATTTTTTCTCGCAATATCGAAGTGAAAAATAGAGTTTTCACCTGGAGACTAAAAGTCAATATAAACCCTCGGATAAATAGACACCCTCACTAAAGCTCGGGTGGCTAACCACCTCGGGTATATATTGGCTTCTTTTAGTCCCTCGATAAAAAATATACTATTGATTCATTGGTTGAGCAAGTGAATTTTTCTCCCGAAATTTTCATTCAAATGACGTCGCGTCTTTGACGCGTTACACTTTGAGCAATAAAATGTACAAAAAATATTTTTTTCAATTTAAATTAAACATTCTTAAAAAACCTTTTGAATAGTATTCAGTTGACGTTACCCTAATCCTGGCTAAAATATTCCTTGACACCTTGTACGGGTGGAGACCGAAAATTTCGTACTCCAGTTAAAAGTTGAGTAATATTAAATGCTCGTAACTACTATGGACGTGTAGTGCTACATATCATTGCGAGTAACTTGATTGTGAGCACACAGAGCAATACTAGTTCATTTTATATATATGTTTGCAAACAGTCATTCGATAGTAGTTACAAGTAGGTATTTAAAACTTAACCAATCAGCTAAGTAAAATTACTCAACCAACCAGTCAGTCAACAATAATTGAGCCACACTATTTAGTAACATTGCAGCGTCGATCGGTACGAAGTGGAAACTTTAGCGGAAATAATCGATTTTTGATTTTCTCTATACTACAGAATTACAATAAAATTACTACTGGTCTGTTTACTACAAGCTTTGTTTCTGGGTTGTAAAAAAAACCTTTCAATTCAAACCATTAGCGCAAATTGGAGATTACCATCTCGTTTTAATGTCGGCGCGAAGATAACTTTAATAACTGGCTCGTACCTACTTTATTTTCACTTAACTCCTTTGATCTTTAGCTTCGGCCGAACAGGATTGGTACTTTGAAAGAAAATTTTCTAAAATACCTTAATGATACCAACTTAGTCAAACGAGGAAATAATTGAAAGAATTTGGAAAAAAGGAAAATGTCTGGTAGTAGTAGTACGAACTCAGAACAAAATTAAAATTTGTCAGAAGGTCCGTTGACAGTGATGAAGCGGCCATTGACGTCGGAAAAGGTAAATCGTGTTAAATGACTCTGAACAGCCAATATTACTCACGATATCTGGCGTTCGAAAATGTTGACTTTATGCTTTCGGTGCAAAATTGCACACGTTAATTCAAGCTTAAAACATTTAGACGACCAGATGGCCTAGTGGTTAGAGACCCTGACTATGAAGCTTGAGGTCCCGGGTTCGATTCCCGTGTCGGGGCAGATATTTGTATGAAAAATACGAATGTATGCTCTCGGGTCTTGGTTGTTTAATATGTATTTAAGTATGTATCTACATAAGTATGTTTATCCGTTGCCTAGTACCCATAATACAAGCTTTTCCTAGCTTAATTTTTTTTTTTTTAATGAGTCGCCAGAGAGGCCAAAGACGCGAAGTCTTTGCTGTTTTTTACTTTAAGGAGCTAGCTTACTTTGGGACTAGGTCAATTGGTGAAGCTTTTTCTTCTTGGTCATAATTTTGAAATCCTCGAGATTACAGCCGTATCATTATCATGTTGAAATTCATTAGTTGAATAAAAACTTTAAGAAATCCAGTAAATTCTATTGAATATTAGATAGGGTATCCCGACCGCAACTCCGCCAACACTTCGTAAATTGTAAATGACTTTGATTGACCAATTAATTTAAAGTTAACAAACTAATAATAACTCATTCAGTTACTAATTTCACTTCAGCTTCAGCTCAACCCGTTATTATTGAAGTTATGATATTGATTAGCTCTTTTGCTAAACTAAATTTTAAGCTTGATTATATAGGTATGGTAAAAGTTATATAGATAGATACTTAAGTCATATATTATTAGTTATTGTAGTGGTAGAGCCATGTTGTAGCTAGCCGCTGAATCACGAATGGGCCGGCTCGTCCGGGGCAGTACCACCCTCTCACAGAACACCGGCGTGAAGCAGCGGTACTCCCTGCTGCGTTTCGTACGGTCAGTGAGAGCGCCGGGGGCCCAATGCCTCTCCCCCTCCCCTATTCCCTCTCCTTTTTCCTTAGGGCTGACAACGCACTGGCATCGCGTAAAGCGCTGCGGGTGTCTATGGACAGTGGTGATCATTTAACATCAGTTGACCCACTAGTTCGTTTGTCTGGCCTCACTAACATAAAAAAAATCGTGAAGAACCGTTTATTATTACTTTCAGCTCGTGCTTTTATTTGTGGCATGTGGACACATATTTAGTTACTTCAATTGGAAAGACGCGAATATGCATAAAAAGTTTTTTTTTTGAGTTTCTTGCTAGTTTCACAATAGTTTTTTTTGTGAACGGTAGATTTTTGACGTTCATAATTACTTGTTATAGTACTTAGGTATACTTAGTCTAAATCGAAGAAAGATAATTGAATTGACTTTGCATCTATATCCCTTACACCAAAATTGAAAATGCATGTACTTATTTGCCACTGAAGTGACTAAATGATAAGGAAACACCATAGTAGAGTCGACTAGATATAGTCAATTTATCGTAATAAGGTGAATAATTTTCTACATGTCTTTTTGTACTCGACTTTAGGTATTAATGTTATGGATGTAAACTACAAACAAAATTGGCAAACATTGCGATACATGTACAAAGGCAAATTAGTCTCTTTAAAAGGTATCTACCAGTCAACCTAAGTTATTGTAAGTAACAGGCAACTTGAAATAACAAATTGTCAGCTAAACAAAATATTATACAATTAGAGCTCGCTTGATTTTGTCGCACCATGTTTAGAAAAGGGATAGAGAATTTCTATAACATTACGAATACAAGCACCTAAAATTTTCGCATATTATCTATAAATAGGTATTTCACGCGCCCAGTCTTTGCCAATATAGATAAGTCACCGTCGACAATGATTGATATAGGTAAAGGACGATTCAATTTGTACGTCGCTTTCGAGTATACTGAATAGAGATGTCTCTGATTCAATTAAAAGGGGTTATGGTGGTATATTACGATGCTTCGATATTAAGCTAAATGCCCTAGTGTTTGACATGCCCAATAGATAACACCATGCCGTCAGTTCTATTGCTGTTGACATAAAATAAAAGATGGCAACTCGGATGTCTATTTTATATACAAATACTAACTTACCTTCGTTCTTACCAGCAACATGCAACTGACTAAATCAAGAAAGCTAAAGGATTTGTAATCTACAAAAAAATACAGTAATTTGCATAAAAATATGCTTCAACTGCTTCAGAAAAACGCTTGATTGAAGTGGAATTGAAGCTCAAAGGTTTTTTTAACAGGGATCTAATTTTAACAAGTCAAGTTTAACAAGTCGGTGTCTGTACATTGAAGATATTTGAGAAAAACTGTCACTAGGGCTATTTATTAGCGCAATAGAACCCGAAACAATGATTTTTAGAATTATTGTCTGTTTGTCTGTTTATCTGTTTGTCTGTGCGTTTGTGCGCGCTAATCTCAGAAACGGCTTAACCTAGAAGGATGCGGTTTTCATTGATATGTTGGTATTTTCTTAGATTAACATTTAGTGTTTGTTTCATTTCAATCGGTTCTCAAATAAGAAAGATACGTCTATTTTAAAATTTTATCGAACAGTTTTTAGAAGAATTAATAAGCTGAAGAGTTTGTTTGTTAGTTGTTTGAACGCGCTAATCTCAGGAACTACTGCTCCGATTTGAAAAATTCTTTCAGTGTTAGATAGCCCATTTATCGAGGAAGGCTATAGGCTATATTTCATCACGCTAACACCAATAGGAGCGGAGCGGAGCGGAAGAATGTTTCAAAATCAGGGGTTTTTGAAGTAAAACTTCTATAGGCACGCTTGACTTGGGAGTACGGTGGTGAATGTGAACGCGGGTGTGCGGGGGGTTGGTGGGGGGTGTGGTTGGGAGGGGGTTGAGGGGGCGGGTAATTTTTTTTATATCGAGGATTTAAGGAGAGCCATAATAGATGAAAAAGCAAATTTGATAAAAAAAAAGCTACCCAAATTACTAATTCCACGCGGACGGAGTCGCGGGCAAAAGCTAGTACATAATATGAATGTAAAACTTTGGTCTTATCCCTTTACGCCTCTGTTAGTTCGTTTGTCTATAAATATTGTTCTGGTATTTGCTTTTGTCAGATACGGGGATTCTTTTTTTTTTTTATTTATTGTAAATTTTAATATACACATTTATACTTATGAAATATTTCGCCAAATTGCAAAACAATTTGTTTTTTTTTTTTATTTATTGTAAATTTTAATATACACATTTATACTTATGAAATATTTCGCCAAATTGCAAAACAATTTGTTGGCGAACTATACACTCAATTCAAAAAATTTTGTCTTTTCATAACAGGTTTGTTACTTTTATGAACAAGTGGACTATTTTTTAAGGAAAACAAAAACTTTTTCCACAACGAAATCTGATTTCAATGAAAATTAAACTACTTCCGTTCGGATAAATCTGTCTGATCCCAAAAAAGACGTTTCCAAGTAGTGTCTCGCCTTGAGAACTCCGTCCCAGGTTATTAATTAATAAGACTTAAATCATCAACTCGCCTCAAAATTAACTTTGCTATTAATGGAGACGGGAAGAAGAAATTTTAACAACGTGATTAGTTGAAGTTTTCTTTCTTAAGTGCCACCAACAAGTCTAATTTCCGAAATTAATTTTCTGCTTCAAATGAAGTTGATAAGATAAGACTTAGTCTCAGACAATCTTCGTACCTGTTATCTCTTCCTACGCATTATACGTTACAATTTCTGCGAAAAGGTACAAAACGAAAAATTGTTGCTAAATAATTTTATAACGCCGTGCCACAGCGGTGCTACGCAAGATTTTAAAATAGGAGAGACCCATGTCTTCTTACGGTGTCGTAAAACGCGACTTATTGCCCTGATGTAAAAGTGGGCAGCAACACTTAAACAACTATGAACAACTATGAGCAACTATGAACTTCGAACTACAAAATTATGGTGAAATAGGCAGGGGAAACCTCCTCACTGCACCGTACTGCACTTGCAAGGGGATGGGGAAGCCCAGCGAACGTTGGACAGGAGCCCCCGATGCCACGTGGTCTTTCACACGTCATCATTCATTCCTTCATAAATTAAATGTCCCCCTGTCGCGTTTGTACAAACTTTACTTTACACAATATAAATCGCTAGTGCTAACCATAAATCCGTTTCTCACCCTACACCTGTGGCTAGTTTTAGTGAGGTTGGAGGCGAAGATAGTTAAGTCCACCTTCTTTAATCACCTCGGCAAGTAATATACTATTTTTCCAGGAAAATCGTCGTGAATTTTTGTTAGCAATACTTAACCGACGACCACAATATTTTAATTTCCTTTGAAGTGTGTACCGACTAACAAATCAGGAAGAGATTTTAACTATCTTCTACGTTTCGTCTTTTAACCGCACGATTAAAATTATTCATCTTGAAGTTTAACCTAACTTATCTTACTTTTGTTAACGATATTGGAGGTAATAGAGATGCTTTCCCTCATCCACCTAATGTCGTAACAAATTGCCCGGGATCTTTATACATGAGGCCAACTATTCCCAGTGACATACATAATGTTATCATTGCTTTAAAAAATAAAAACAGTGTTGGTCATGATGGCATCTGTACTAGGGTTGTTAAGCATGTCTCGCATATTGTCGCATCTCCACTTAGTCATATAATGAATCTATGTATTTTAAAAGGCATATATCCCGATGAGCTTAAGCCTGTCATCGTCAAGCCTGTGCACAAAAAAGGAGATAAAAGCAATATTAAAAATCACAGACCAATAGCCCTTACTTCCGTTTTTTCTAAAATACTTGAAAAGGTAATTTACGAAACTCTGTATGTCTATCTAGAAAAATACAATTTACTTGCTAGTGAACAAAAAGGGTTCCGTAAGAAGAAGACAATTAACATGGCTATTTACGATTTGGTGTATCCTGTAATTTCTAGAATGGATAAAAGGAAACATGTTTGTGCCATTTTCATGGATATGACAAAAGCGTTCGACTATGTGGATCATTCGATACTTGTGGGGAAGCTAGATGCCTATGGTATACGTGGGAATGTTTTGAAACTCCTGAAGTCATACTTAAGCAACAGGGAACAGTGTACCGAACTCACCCAAATCTGTTTGAATTCAAAAAAACAAAGATCTTACAAATCAGAAAAACGAGTGCTACAGTGCGGAGTACCGCAGGGAAGTATACTGGGTCCACTGCTGTTCTTGCTCTACATCAATTACCTTCCCAGGCACGTTAAATACCCTATGGTTATGTTTGCAGACGATAGCACTGTAATAATTGAATGTAATGACATTAGAAGATATGAAATTGAAATAAATGAGACTGTTAATAGTGTAATAGAATGGCTTGGTCGAAATAATTTAGTCATAAACCTCAGTAAAACTAAAATTATGCATTTTCGACAGCGTATACCAACAATTCCCGTCAACTGTAATTATCAAGGACATGTTATAGAATCTGTTAATGTTTCCAAATTCTTAGGTGTAGCAATTGACAATCATCTGTCGTGGAAACCTCATACTGAAGATGTTTGTAAAAAAATAAACAAATATGCCTTTGCTCTGTACAAACTTGCTAAACAGGTTAGTCTTGATGCAGTTATGTCCGCTTATCATGCTTATGTTGGATCAACCCTTCGTTATGGCATTATCTTTTGGGGTAACTCATCGAATAGAGAACTCGTGTTTAAAGCGCAAAAGAGATGTATCAGAGCACTGTGCGGCCTGAAGCAGACAGACAGTTGTACTCCTTATTTTAGGGATCTGAACGTTTTAACAGTACCTTGTCTTTTCATTCTTGAGATAGCTTTGTTTGTTCGAAACAGTCCAAAGCTGTTTAAGAGGATATCCAAGGTATCTGATAGGAATATCCATCGCACCAATGACGTCTGTTCAGTAATAGCTCACACCGCACTAATTCGGAAAAGCGTGATTTGCTTGGGAAGCAAAATCTACAACAAAATACCTATTGCCTTAAGATTGCTGCCACTAAGGGAATTTAAGACTGAGCTCTCTAAATATTTAATTTGTAAATGCTATTATTCTATTTCGGATTTTTTGACGGATAAATTCAATTAAATGATTAGTTTTATGATTGCTGACATTCCTAGAATTATTATTTTGTTATTTTTTGTATTTTTAATTTTATCCTCGTTTTAATTTTAATTTTGATCTTATATAATTATTATGATTGTTGTACGCCTATCGGCAAAACATAGTGTTGCATGCCAAACTTTTCCACCACTGTAATCAGTTGTACCTATGTTTACAATTAAATCACTTTGACTTTGACTTTGACTTTATCTCTTCATTAAAAAGGATTTCTCAGCCTTACACATAAAATGGGTATAACACATTTCTCAGATCAAGGCAAACTACGGGATTAAGTTGTACAAAAGAAGCATGTGGATATCTGCACGCCTAGTAACCGGATCCATGCTTGTTAGTGCTTGAAATGGGATCACACCATTAGTGTGTAAAAGGAAAGTGGAACTACATAGTTTCTAAACTAACTGTTATGTATACGCTTTTGTGAACCGATTCAAAGGCGATAAGACCTTTAGTAGTAACGATTTGACACCACAATACAGAGCAAGTTTGAAATCTCTCATGAAAACGCCATTCTAAAATAGTAAAATTCTGTATAATGTTACAGATTGCTAATCGAGATATAGCAGTAATGAATACCTTCATCGATCATGGGCTTTTAACCGTTTTTAGGGTTCCGGAGCCAAAATGGCAAAATGGATTCCTTATAGTTTCGCCATGTCTTTCTGTCTGTCCGTCCGTCTGTCCGTCCACGGCTTAGCTTAGAGGCCCTAGATAGTCCTAGAAGGTAATAAGCTGTAATTTTGCATAGATATAAATAATCAACTATAAAGTGCATATTTTTGTTTAAGTCGAGCGTCCTCCAACCCTTCTAAAATCTAAACTGTTTATTTGCTGTTCATTCAAAAATTTATGATGGTAGTAAATATATATTCAAATTAACAAAGAAAACTATTAAGACCCTTACAGATTATTTAAACTGTCGTTTAGCTACAGATAAATCTTATCAATGTGATAGAGAAATGTCTTCAATAAGGTTTATTAACAGTCCTTCGACTATGTCGCATCTAACTTCCCTTTTTTGCCGGCTCATCGGTTTAGTTATAGAGTGACCGGGGAAAGCTCTCAGCGCAGCGAGCCGTGATGTCGGTACACTTTTAACGGAAGCTTTTGTCACACCATTCATGGCGAAACCGTGGACGGCCATGGGAAAACCGAGGTCATCCCTGCTTAACTTGCGGTAGAAATACACACATTGTACACGGTATCCGTAGACGGCCGCCCCGTAACCGAGCAGAGTAAAATACAGGGTGTAAAATGTAAGCAGAGTTTTTTTTCAGCAGCTGATTTTCCATCGGAAATTTGTGATGTCATCGCTTTTAAAATGTAAAGAAAAGCTTTTCAACCTCAGAAACAATTATATCGATACAACGCTAGCCTTTATTTACAGCCTAACTCACTCTCACTTATTAATCAGAAATCAGTTGTTTATTTGCTCAAACATGGTACGGTCAAGGACTTTAATTCATGAGCCACCATGGAACCTTTTCAAAGGAAAAGTCATTACGATTTTCCTCGTTAATTAATGCGATGTCACCATGACGTTTACTGGGAAATGGTTCCAAAGTGACTCATGAATTATAGTCCTTGACCGTACAAGTTGATACGTGATTTATGTACAATCAATTTACAGTATGGTTTCGGCTTCTAAAGTTTAGTTCTCCAAACGTCCAAACATCGAAAGTTCGATTTCCACATGGCCGATCCTCGAAGGTCCATTTTCCCAAACTTCCAGTTCCCCGTACCTACCAACCTTAATTTCTCGCTAACAATGGGGCTGGAAAATGTAATGATTTAATGTACCACCTTCCACAATTACTTAGAAATATTCTCATTTCAGTATTCCTGAACTGAATAATAATACTCCTTAGATACAAACAAAAATACAATGCAGTTTTAAAAAACTCCTTGGTGATTCTACATTTACAATAGTTGCTGGTAGTTTATAAAATATACTGGGTGCCATCCCAAAGCTCTTTGACAGAAAAGTAGGTTTTTATAGCTTAAAACTATATATTCGGTTGCCTAGTACCCATAACACAAGTTTACTTAGCTTACTTTGGGACTAAGTCAATTGGTGTGAATTGTCCCATGATATTTATTTATTTATTATTTATTTATTATAGTAAATTCAGTTTGTCTAACCATCTGCTGAAATAATATCTGATAGCTTTTAAACTATTATTCTTCTTTCTCGGTTTGTTAGTTTAGACGCAGTAGGATGTGCTCTCGACGCAGCGAACCATTACGTCACAGGCACGGCGGGCCCGCTCGTTGCACACTGCTCTTTTCAACAGTTACGCAAATTACTTATTTTTAAAAATAATTGATGTTTATTTCATAATTCTTATTATTAAAAGCGCGAGATTTTCGGATGTTTTCGGCGGGATTTAAAACAATTACACCAAAAGATACCTGGCCTATTCTTCCGAATAACTCGAATTCTTCTTTTATTCAATAGAAGTTACACGTATACATTATTAAACTATTATAAAAATAGAAAATAAATAATAGTTTAAAAAAACTAAAAAACACGCTTTAAAAAATAAAAAATAAATTTTAATAAATTTCAATTCACTATTCTTATAGTGCAGTAAAAAATCTTAATAAGCAATTATTATATTGTTATATCCAGATCAAAATTTGTAAACAATTCTAAATATTGATAAAATAAATAATAATAGTTTAAAATATTTTATTGTAAAAAAAGCGTGGGGTGCATAGTGTCAATTGTCAAGGATTATCATTTTGATAACATCTTAAAAAGCACCCCACGCTTTTTTTACAATAAAATATTTTAAACTATTATTATTTATTTTATCAATATTTAGAATTGTTTACAAATTTTGATCTGGATATAACAATATAATAATTGCTTATTAAG
The DNA here is from genome assembly GCA_947859365.1 of Archips crataeganus. NCBI lineage: Eukaryota > Metazoa > Arthropoda > Insecta > Lepidoptera > Tortricidae > Archips > Archips crataeganus. The sequence goes on along the minus strand of OX402056.1, from coordinate 16,020,234 downwards.
ATTTTTTACTGCACTATAAGAATAGTGAATTGAAATTTATTAAAATTTATTTTTTATTTTTTAAAGCGTGTTTTTTAGTTTTTTTAAACTATTATTTATTTTCTATTTTTTAGTTGCATTTTTTTTCTTTCTAACTTTACCCCCTCACCTGCAACCCCAAAACCCCCTAAACCCAACCCCCAACATACCCCACTCCATTTCCCCAAACCCCCCCAAACCTTACACCCTTACCCCCAATCCTCTAAACCCCCCTTACCCCCTCCTCATTTTACAAACCCCCGAACCACCTAAACCCAACCCCCCTAACACCGAACCCCCATACCCCCCGGAAACCCCCGCTCCCCCCCACCCCCACTCCCCCCCACCCCCACTCCCCCCCACCCCACTCCCCCCCCCACCCCACTCCCCCCCCCCCCCCCCACCCCTCCCCCCACCCCGCCACCTACCGCCCCCCTTCCAGTTCCATCATCAAACCCTTGTTACCATCTAGGCCTCTTACCCCCTCCCCATTTCCCACAACCCCCCAAAATCACTTACCCCCGAAGCCCCCAACACCCCCACCCTATTTCCCGTAACCCCCCCCCCATCCCCTAACCCCAACCGCCACACCCTAACCCCCAACCCTCTAAACCCCCGACCCCCTTACCCCATACCCCATTCCCCCCCCAACCCGCCACCTACCCCCCTTCCAGCTTCATCATCAGACTCTTGTTACCATCTAGGACCAAAGTACTCGTCAAAACGAATCAAACGAGCCCAAACTCGATGGGGTTGTTTTGTTTTATTGTGGAGTGCCTTTGGCCATCTTCCAGCTCCATCATCAGACCCTGGTTACCATATGGGATCAAAGTGCTCGTCAAGACGAATCAAACGAGCCCAAACTCGATGGGGTTGTGTCGTTTTATTGTGGAGTGCCTTTGGCCATCTTCCAGCTCCATCATCAGACCCTGGTTACCATCTGGGATCAAAGTGCTCGTCAAGACGAATCAAACGAGCCCAAACTCGACGGGATTGTGTTGTTTTATTACATAGTTCCTATGGCCACCATCCAGCTCCATCATCAGATCAGCTCCATGTTACAATAATATTGCATTGTCATCCAATTTACACATATGTGCAAAATTTCAGCTCAATCGGAAACCGGGAAGTGGGTCAAAATCGCGCCCTAAGGAGTCGGTTACAAACAAACATACAAACATACATACAAACGTACATACATACAAACATACAGGTGAAGCTAATATAAAGCGTGTAAAAAAAAACTTTTTTATGTTATAGATGGCTTACACCGTGGGCCGTTTTAAAAATTTATCATTTCATTGAACAAACGTTCTGCTAATAAAAAAAATGTAGATGGTTTTCATTTGAAATAATATCGTTGCTGATTTCAAAAGTTTCGTGTCTGTTATTATTTGCTTTACCTTTCCTACCCTTAGCTTTTTATCGGATTTGCTAGCGCTTGCCACCGCAACTCGTATTGATTGGTTAACTTTTTCCAAGTAAAACAAACTCAATTTGCTTCAACGTTGAAAAAACAAGACTCAACTGCGATACAAATTTGTCTCCCGTTTTTATAATTAAATAATTGACCTTCCACTTTAACGAATTTGGTTATGCGGCGGAAAATTGGATTTCTTTAAGTAATAACGAACAAAAATTGTTTAAGGTGTCATCTTTTATAAGATAAGTTTTTTTTTTTCGCCTTACCAGTTAGCTGACGAAAGAAATTATGGCTGTTCCATCCATTTTACTTTAATAATTATGTAACTAGAACACATTGAAAAAACCAGAAAGGAAATGCTGGAGATTAAGATCGAATTTAGGTCTTCATCAAACCAGGACAGGATGGGATTATTAAAATAAAATTTCTGAAGTAAGACAATTCCTCTGTGGGGAAAGACTAACAACAGGAGACAAAAGTCCGAAGGAAGAAAGTTGCAAAATCGTATTAAAGTATTCGCATACATTTAATGTTCACCTGAAGCTGAGAAATAATCCTGTGTAAAAATAAAAACGTAAAACTGCGAGACGAAAACCATTGATTGCGCGATGTAGAAAGTAGCGATTTCTCTAATTGATGATTAGATGACACTAGAATTCGCGTTACTTCCATCGTCACAAGTGTTATCGTAAATTTCGTTCAATTACCAAAACACTTGGTTGTATTAAGCACTTATAACGTGCTTCAATTTACTAAATTGGTTTGGTAAATTTATGTTCTGTGAAATATAGAAAATAATTATTTATTCATTGAAATCTGCTTTATAGTTTTAACTATTAACCCTCATCTCAATAAGAGCCGGGTTTTCCAACGTTTTTTCTTCAAGGCTCCTCAATTTACAAATTTTAATAATACTTTTATAATTTTTCGAAGATTTTATACTTAAATTTTTTTTTAATTATTTGGTGTTGTAGCGGCAATAGAAATACACAATATGTATAAATTTTAGCTGTGTACCTTATAGTTTTTGAGATACAGCCCAGACACACCGACGGACGGGCAGACGCACAGACAGACGGATGGAAAGCGTATCGATATTAATAAGGTTCCTTTGGTATCGTTTGTCACCCTTCAAGTACAGAACCTTAATAAATACATCTAAACGAGCCCTTTGGAACCTATGTACGTACAGACGTTTCCTTTTTATGTTGTATGTAGTTTTGATATCGAATATAGGGCAAATGCCCCGGTTCTGGCCACTGGACCGGTTTTGGCCATTTTCAACTTTAAGTTGAGTTTACTAAGGTACAGGCATTTGAATAGACAATCAGTCTTAAAGTGGCCAGAACTGGGGCATCTGCCCTAGTGCCTCATAGTGTGAGGCACTGTGCGCTCTCCATGAGAATATACACCGGCCGTCAACCCGCCAGCCGGCGGCGACAGCTAATGACCGACTCGTTACTACCTTACCTACTACTGGCCTAATAGGTATACCCGTTCAAGTTTGTTTTCATTGAGGTAGTGAGATATGCAAAATCGACCAATTGCATTCGTTGAAATTATATTGTTTGTTTTAAACGATGAAGGGACCAAATTTTGAAACATGCTTTCTTAAGACTGAATTTGCGAAATTACCACGGGATATGGAGTACTGCAACAAGGCGAGGGATGGAGGGAGGGCCCGGGCTCAGACCCAAGACAAAGCACTAGGCTACTAAGGCTTAATACTATATAAGTTATGTTAACGAATTTATTAAACTATAAGAAGGTATAAGAAATCTTTGCTGAGAATAGAACGTCTTAGTAAAATATATATGAACCACTTAGAACTTCGAACATTATTGCAGTACAGTAATGTAGTTTTTTACATAAGCACGAAATCAATTCACAAACAATAATCTCCTCATTCAATCGCAAACATATCATCTTTATAATCAATTGGCAAAATCTTCACCCAATTAGAAGTTTCTTCTAAGTTAGTCATTGCGCCGACTTGCCAACTTCTTAACGGTGAACGGCGATCGTGCCTCCAACTTACTGAAACTCAATACATGGCAAAAGTAATCTAGCGAGCAAAGTTCATTGACCGCAAGCCACGACTTGTACGTAAAACGTAAACTTTGAACAAGCGAATCGAATGAGATACAAGGAAACTTTCCGACTGATAAGAATGATGTGGAATTGCTTACTTCCACGATGATTTGATTTCGCAATTTAAATTTGTAACCGCAATAGAAAGTTTTAGACGACCGGATAGCCTAGTTGTTAGAGAACCTGACTACGAAGCTTGAGGTCCCGGGTTCGATTCTTGGTCGGGGCAGATATTTGTGTGAAAAATACGAATGTTTGTGCTCGAGTCTTGGATGTTTAATATGTATTTAAGTATGTATTTATCTATATAAATATGTTTATCCGTTGTCTAGTACCCATAGTACAAGCTTTGCTTAGTTTGGGACTAGGTCAATTGGTGTGAATTGTCCCGTGATATTTATTTATTTATTATTTATTAAGTTTGCTTTTAACTTTTTGTATAAGAAAATTACTTTAGTACGAGTACATCACTTAAATCACCAGAACTCTGAACGTTTGTAACTGACACTACGTAGTTCACATCTCATCTCTCTCCATCTCAGACTGACAGAGTTAGAGATGTAGTTCCCACAGGGGCCCAGAACTGATTAGGAACTTCATGCGCCGTTGAATTGCTGCGCAGATGTTTCCTCGCTATTTTTTTATTTTCGTTAATAGGCCCATTGTAAATTCAAGTGTTATTTTTCACATAAATTTCGAAAAAGACAAAGAGGTATTGGGAATTCATAAGTTCACAAAAAGGTTATGACCTTTTTGTTATCAGGGTGTGTTATTTATTAAAAAAAACGTCGTAATAGACGTAATTTATGTAACTTGACGTCTTTCTATATAATAATCATAATAATCATAATATTCATAATTGTGTTTGAAGCTGGATGCGTCTAGCCGAGGACAGGGCGCAATGGCGTCGCTCATTGGGGGAGGCCTATGTCCAGCAGTGGACTGTTATAGGCTGATGATGATGATGATGATGTGTTTACCAGCGTTGAAAAATGCGTGAATCTATAACTAATTTATTGAATCAGGCGTTACTTTGCGGAGGTCCATATTAATGAACTAAAACAATTACTTTGCTCACCCGCGACCTTACAATAGTTACGTTTATGCAAGAAATGTGCGTTCATGCAGTTCCTCCACCTCCACACTGTACGAACACACACAAATCACATAAACCCAACCATCACCACCACCAAGCTACACTGACGCGTTTCGAACTCAACCAGAGCTCATCTTCAGAGTTACCACAACCGTATGCTATGCTACCAAATGTTAAACTAACAAACCAAAACAAATGTTTTAACTTGTCACTGTAACTTCTCAAGTACCCACTTTATTTTTCTTATTCTCAAACTACCCCACAAAAATTAACTTTTATTGACATATTATAAAACTACCTTGAATTTTTTGTTTATTTATTTATAAGGCATATTTAATGCTCTGCTCTGATGTGATGCTCTGGAATGCATGGAAATAATTAGGTACAACACTATGGGGTCTATTATTAATGAACAGGTAAATTTAGTATCTTCTCCTTTACTGCGGCTTGGGTCGAATTTGAACAGTTAGTATTAATTAAATATGCCTTATAAATAAATAAACAAAAAATTCAAGGTAGTTTTATAATATGTCAATAAAAGTTAATTTTTGTGGGGTAGTTTGAGAATAAGAAAAATAAAGTGGGTACTTGAGAAGTTACAGTGACAAGTTAAAACATTTGTTTTGGTTTGCTAGTTTAACATTTGGTAGCATAGCATACGGTTGTGGTAACTCTGAAGATGAGCTCTGGTTGAGTTCGAAACGCGTCAGTGTAGCTTGGTGGTGGTGATGGTTGGGTTTATGTGATTTGTGTGTGTTCGTACAGTGTGGAGGTGGAGGAACTGCATGAACGCACATTTCTTGCATAAACGTAACTATTGTAAGGTCGCGGGTGAGCAAAGTAATTGTTTTAGTTCATTAATCTATAACTACTGTAGGAAAACAATTGTAAGCATGTAATTGAATCCAACTTGGCAATTTTCCTCAAACCATAAGAACATTTTAGGTACGTAAATTTCGCTAAATTCTCGCTGAATATTAATACCTTAAACAAATCAACCTAGCAAAATTAATGTTTATTTACAAACGCTAACTCACTCCGTTTTAATATCGAGACCTTTACTTTGAAGATGTATTCCATTAGCCAGCTCCTAAATGATCATATCCTCGCAAAATTCGTACGAACATTTACATTTACCAAAATCCATACGGGTATGTATGCCCACGGGAGAAAGGCACTATTACTCAAGTATATTGTACCGTAATGGAATGAGTGCTGAGGGAATAGTTTTTGAGCAACGTACGAATGCGAACATAAAAATGAAACCAGTCTCGGCACTAAAACTGATTTTACTCTGATCCACGCAATGTCTCTAATATACTTTCATCTTTTGTTTCAGATTTGTGTACACTCGAAAAAATGAACAAGCCTCGCAAATGGGAGTTCTTAGAAAAGATCACGAGCCGAGGGTAATTTAGTCGTTACGTACCGACGCGATATTTTTGACGACAAAATTGCAAATATTTTCTCATTACAACGAACCTTTTTGTTTTTATTACAGAAAAATGGCGTACAAAAGGATAAATCATCAAGAGCTCACGGTTGCGTCTCAAACGAAGATATATTTGCGCCATCTGTTAGTTAAAATCTCTGACACGAAAATGGTTTCACGATTTGCTGTTCTTGTGAATAGTGCTACGTGAAGTGTGGGCTGGCGATGTAGCGAGCGGCAGGATGGGGCAGTCGGCGACTTCACACAGCAACTCCACTTCCGCCAACATCTCGCTCGACGCGGACGACGTTTGCGCGGTCGCGGATGATCCCAAATACCCGAGTAGCATCGGCATCACTCTCGCGGTTCCCGAATGGGAAGCAATTTGCACAGCCATTGTGCTCACTCTCATCATCATTTCAACGATAGTCGGAAACATCTTGGTAATCCTGAGCGTATTCACCTACAAACCACTCCGAATCGTCCAAAATTTCTTCATTGTTTCCTTAGCGGTAGCGGATTTGACAGTTGCTATTCTAGTCCTGCCTTTGAACGTAGCTTACTCCATATTAGGACAATGGGTATTTGGAATATATGTGTGCAAGATGTGGTTAACCTGCGATATAATGTGCTGCACTTCGTCCATTTTGAATCTGTGTGCGATCGCTCTCGACCGATACTGGGCTATTACAGACCCCATCAATTACGCACAAAAAAGGACCCTCGAGAGAGTTCTCCTCATGATCGGCATAGTGTGGGCGTTGTCGCTCATCATTAGCTCCCCGCCGCTTCTAGGGTGGAACGACTGGCCCGATGTGTTCTTGCCCGACACGCCCTGTCGCTTGACGTCTCAGCCGGGCTTTGTAATATTTTCCTCCTCTGGCTCTTTTTACATACCATTATTTATTATGACTGTAGTGTATTTCGAAATCTATTTGGCCACTAAAAAGAGACTGAGAGATCGAGCTAAAGCTACTAAGATAAGCACAATTTCTAGTGGTCGAAACAAATGCACGCCTCGTGATAGCGATCACAACGATCAAGACTCAGTCAGTTCCGAGGCGAACCACAACGAACATCCAGGTGTAACACGTCTTATGTCTGATAGCGAAAAAAAGAAGACCCCGAAGAAATCTAACTCAAAAAAGAAACCAAAACGACGGTATTGGAGTAAAGATGAAAAACCTCAAAACAAGTTGATGATTCCTATCTTATCGAATGAAAACTCGGTAACTGATGCTGCTGACAATGAAAATAGGAATACGTCTTCGGAGAGTAATTCAAAAGAAACGCACGAAGATGAGGTGGTAGTAGTAGAGCCGGTGACAAAAAAACCGCCGCCGAAGCCTCGGTTAAATCAACAGAACACTGTATACCAGTTCATCGAGGAGAAGCAGCGTATCTCGTTGACTAGAGAACGTCGCGCGGCACGCACTTTGGGTATTATTATGGGCGTATTTGTCGTTTGCTGGTTACCCTTCTTTGTTATCTACTTGGTCATACCCTTCTGCGCCAGTTGCTGTTTATCCAACAAATTCATCAACTTCATTACGTGGCTTGGGTACGTTAATTCGGCCCTAAACCCCTTAATATACACAATATTTAATATGGACTTCAGAAGGGCTTTTAAAAAATTACTCTGTATAAAACAGTAGCTGTTACATTCGGTGCCAAAGACTGTTCTCATAATTTTGTTGTAGGTGTAAAAAGCTTATGATTTTTGTAAGCCGCTGGTTTGCTCAAATTAATTAGTTCTCTCACTCATTACAATAATATTAGAATATGAATAGCAATTTGAATTCATAAAATATAACTCATGTAAATGTAAATAATGATGGTTGGTGTGAAATTTCAACGTTTCCTGTACAGTTATGGCACCAGTTAAATCCAAATAAGGTGAATTATTAGTGTACTTACAGTATGTCGCTCTAAATTATTATGATAGGGTGTACATGGATACCCACTTACAGGTGTTAATGTGCATAGCACGGTAGTTGCTGTAAGAAACGGCTTCAATGTAAATACTTCGTGGTAAATTAAATATCGAATTTGAAATTAATTAATCTTTACATACTGTCAACGAATTAAGTTCTAATATTAAAGTAAAATTGTAAATACGTAATATTTATTATGTTATTATGTTAAAAGTACGTACGTATCTGCAATGTTGAATTTAATATTGTTTGTAATGTCATAATTATAATTGTTATTTGAATTGATTTTCTCAGTATTATTATGTATACAGCTGTTGACGATGTTACGTTGAATTTTTAGAAGTTTGTTGTTTTTTCAAATTTATATCCCTTTAAAATAATTTGAGCCCGTATTTTGAAAGGGATATTAACTGCGATTTTTATTGTTTGGAACTTAAATAAAGTACTAATTGAAGGTTGGAGTTTAATTGCTCTCACATTGAAAGGCTTGCAGAAGCTTGATTTGATCTTTTCCCTATCCTGTTTAAGTTTTTGTACCTCAAAATGCAAAAAATATTTTGCATGATCCCTTTACTGTTCATGTGTCGATATGTCTGTCTATCTATCGGTCTGTAAGCCCCTTTTCCACAGTAACATGTGCATATATCAAATAGGTGGAGATATTTTCAAAAACTCATGTCTGAAATCCCTTGGAGCTGTGACTAAATTAAGTATCTAAGTTAACGAAACCTATCCTTTTGAAAGTGTATTTTTATACGAAAGCCGTATTAATCAAAACCTATAGAAAACTATGATATTTATCAAGTAAGTAAGGTTACATCACGAGTAAAGGGAAAAGTAACTGATCCGCAATAACTTTGTTTTTTATAAATTACTAAGAAAATTTGGTACAAATTTATTTTCTGCTTACTTTTAAACTTGCACGGAACCCTTTACGCGAGAGTCCAACACACTATCGTTTCGTGCAGCAGTTTTTCATAATTTTGAAGCCATTATACCGGCAGCACCTGGCTTGGGATCGCTTCATAATTTACTCATAACACTTTATCACTATAACAGCTATATAAAACACTTGAGTATACCTCTCTAGGTCATATTTGTCATTCTCGAATCTCAGCTAACCATAAAAAGGGCGGAAACGGTCGTAAACACATTTTTATTTGCAGAAATGAATTAGAATGTTTTACCATGTGGCTTGTTGAGTAATTTATGGTAGGAATGGACACAAATAAGCTTAGGCATGAGTGTAAGAGTATCTTTACCGAATGTTACAAACAAAATTTGATCTTTTTATGATGATGGCATTTTATAACACGTCTGAACAAAGTAAGCTCACATTATGTTTCAAACAATACAAACAAGTTATACCTTCTGAAATGACTAGACATTGTAATTTGATCTATCTTTCAAGTTGGATAACTAAAAAGAAATAAAAAAATATAAAGTTGTATATCCCGTGGAGCGTCCGGCTCTGAAAACTGTATGCGGCCGTAGCGCCCAAGGTTTTTTCGACTCATAATTTTTTGGGTACCTACTTCAGAAAAAATTATGTTACTCCTGCGTGGTATAATTATATATTATAAATTATATACCGTTACAAAGTGTACATTCGCAGCTATCGAACTATAAAGCAATAAAGAATACCCACTTGAATAATCCTTGAGAAATTAAATCGTTTTTCTTTTGTTTTGAGTTTTTTCTTCTTTGGCGTCAACACTTTTGTTAAATTACACCAAATTTTTGACACTTTTCACTTTTGTTTTTATACCATTTTAAACGTTAGTAGTTTACGCATCGATAACATTAATTAGTTTATCATAATACACATTATTCACTTCACAATGATTATTTATTTCCGAAACGACAAAACGTGCCACGCGCCGGCCATTGTTGACTGACGCGTGGACAGATAGCACAAAAGTCGTTTACTCGAACTAAATAATTCTTGACTTGGAAATTCAAAAGGGATGGAATTCTTATTAAGATTTATTTTCAATGGTGTAGTTATGTAATAAAACAATATTATTTACTTGTCTGTTGCTTTTTTTTTCATAAATAATTAATAATGTGAGTATTACTAAATATAAAATAAAGACTCATAATTAAGATGTTTTTTTTTTCACTAATCCTCAAAAATTTATCATTGTTTTGTTCCGCTATAATAATATCATACATATACTTTGTCGGCAGAAATTAGTTGGTTTGTCATTTTTAGTTTTGCGTAAACGAAATACTGATTATATGTGCCATTGTACTTATTATTTGCAAATTGTAGTAAACATGTTACGCCGACGCCATACAAATTGAATAAAGGCAAGAAGATGATAATGATTTCGAAATTAGAGCTAATTAGAAACTGAGCTATGAATGAATTGTGTTTCCGCGTAAAAACTAGATTTACGATAAATCGGATTAAAGCGTAACATAAACAAGACACGCGATTTTTTAGAACTATAAATAATAATTATTGTTACATAAAACATAGGATCAATATTCCGTTCCATCACGAAAGCATTAATTTTTTTTTCAGAATACACAAGAATGTTTGTAAATCTATTGGTTTAGGATCCGATAAATATATTTAGTTCTGTAACTCGTTGTTGTAATCTTGTGAAGGATCACGCGATATTTTACAGAAACTAAATGAAATCTTTTCAAAATCATGATAGATTTGTGATATATTTAGTTATCAATATCCAAAAATTGCGTGAGTCTAATGTGTTTTTATTATACCTAGAGATTTTTCTAGCACGAACCACTTGTGATTAGTGTTTGAGATAATAATATCATCGATTTGGTTTGGTATTATTCTTTTATATTTTCAAGCGTGTCTCATTGATATAATGCCACGTATAAGACATCGATAAACTAAGTATTAGAAGGAAAAATATTCGTGCGTGCTAGGAAAATTTCTAGGTATAGTTTTTATTATTACAAATATTTGACTGAGCACTACCAGCCAACCTTTGAGTGCTAGAGAGGAGTAGTTGATTGAATTGAGTTTTATTCTTGATAATAATATTTATTTGTAGGCTGGATTTTACCAAACTTTTATTCCGAGAATAACGCTTACACTCATATAGTAATATCAAACAGCCATAGTGATTTGACATTACTATCTGAGTGTAAGATTTATTTTCGGAATAAAAGTTTGGTGGTAAAATCCAGCCTTAACCAGTAATATGTAGGTATTTTTATTCGTATAATTAACTCAAAATGGTGAAACAGCTGTTTTGTAATAAACAATAATAACTGATAATAATAAAGATCTTGGATGAAAATTTACCTGCATATTACTACAGATTATAAAACCCATTGCAAAAAAAACGGGCACCTATGGTTTTTGTATTTTATGTGCATAAAAGCATAGTTTCTAAGCTTCAATGCCTAAAAATCTGAAAAACCATAGGTGCCTGTTTTTTTGCAAGAGCGTTTATTATTTTATTAAGGATCAAGGTCACATAAAAACAATTTTAATGAAAGTTTATTAAATGAAACAAATGTTGACACATAGTATAAAAATTTAATAAAAAATACAAAAAAAACATAAGTGGATGGGCGGGCAGAGGCGGGAGTGTTGCGGCGGCGCTGAAAAAATAAAATAATATTATTATTTGACATGAAATCGATACTTCTCATAGTTTATTTCAAAAATAATTGCCTTCGGGTAGTTGATTGTGGCCGGTGCCTGCGCTCTTCCGGCGGCCCTGGAGTAACCGACCGCGAACGCGATCGCGTGAATGTCATTCTTCTGAAAATAAAATAATAATTGTTTATTACAAATGCTCACATTTATTCTAAAATCATAAAGTACTTAGACAAAAAACGGTTGTAAAAATTACAAATCATGCAGTTAATCAGAAATAATAAAGAAATAATTCTAAAATAACAGAAGCAACTTTTGGGTCTTATATCTCCGATTTTTGTGGTTTAGAGGAAAGTTTTCAAGTAAAAGATGCTTCTTTTACCGTGTTTTACACAGTTAATAATTTTAAACTATTGTTACATTATAAATGTCAATAAAAAAATTGCACCTGTGATATTTATAAAATATCCAAAAAAAAATTTTGCAAGTACATGTAAAACATAATCGTAAATAAATAACACTTATTTAATTTCAAAGTAGTAATGCGTAATAAAATAGAAACAAAAATTAAAATTAAAATTAAAACGCGTGATCACAATTTTATGCTGACAGTACAGCACTTTGGTGCCATTTTGTTACTCAGTTTGACTAAAAACCGGATTACGCAATATTTACGTAATAACGGCATAATCTAATAAGAAAGTCAAATTCCTGAATAAATTTGTAACAAAGTTATCTATCTTTTATAGCATATTGAGTAAACTAACTATATTTTACAACTAAAAATATTGGCCGATGACGGCGCGAAATTAGGTTACGAGAAAGTTCAAGACTTTTTTTACTGATATATCTTACAATAAAGTTAAAACAAATATTTAAAACACATTACTTATTTATTTCCTTGTAATTTGATATATAATACAAATAACAAACACTTACCGTTTCATTTTTAATACGCACAACAAAACCACAGCCAAACTGACAGAACTCGACAATATGGCGCACTACAGATTATTTTTGCCTTGGGTGCTTTTTTCGTTAATTTCACGCCGTGGATACTAGCGATTGGCTAAAAAACGTCCCTAATGCTAATGTGATAGCGGCTGAAGCCGTACGTTATTTTTTTTCCAATAGTAACACTGCAAAATTTAAAATATTCGTCCACCAATCAGCGCCAAAGCGTTATGTGCACAGGTGTGCGCACAGGGCGCTGTGGTCCTAAAACCGTTGTGCGCACAGGTGTGCGCACAGGACGCTCGACGGGATATTATTTCATAGCCTAAATATATTTGAATGTCGAAGAGCTTTATTTAACTTAGATGAGTAGGTATAATATGTTTTATATTTCTAGTTGGATAAATAGAAAAATAGAGCAAGTTGAAGATTATTTTGTGGCCTGAAAATATTGAAATGACATGTAACCATCTTTGGAAAGCTTTCTTTAATTTGGATGAGTAAGTAGGTATACTGGTAACGTAACTTAGGATACGAGGTCTCGAATATTTTTCAACGGAACCCAGACCAGCGGTTGGATCCTTTTTCCCCTGAAACCGTCATCACTGGAAGCGGATGAAATTCGATTTGCAAGATTTTTGTGCAGCTTGTATTATACAAGAAAATTGCAAATTTGATATTTAATCATAAAACTAGGCAGTTATAGGATATCCCGATAATCTTGACTTGTTTGTAACCAAAATCTCATATAGACCTGAAACATGTCGGACAATCTCTCGATAAACATAAGGACATATTAATCTGTTTGATAAACAATCTCCGAAGTTTCTCTAAGTTTGACCAAGGCAAGGAAAATAAATTTTCCTTATGAAAAAACCGAAGAGTTTTACCTTTACTTAGGTAGATTCGCAACCGTATCCCGCTCAACGGGTAAGGTATTTTCTGGAAGTTTCTGCACGACGGGACATTACACTTCGTATTACGCACGATCGACCATTTCTGAACGATGTCGAAATATGTAAGTCACCGTATCGAGGAATTTTCTCTTTTGTGGCAACTAAGAAAATTTAAAGAGTTTAAAGCAAGTGAATTAATGGTAAGTTACTGCTGAGAGACACATTCTAGAGTATAATTTACATGACGTAATGTTTAAGAAATAATAAGACCTATAAAACTTGTACATGTATAATCATGAGCGAGGGCCAAGATCCAATATTAAGTATAGCCAAGAACTAAAATCTTGGACCTTGATATTCTACTTGGATTGAATGGATAGATTTAGCATTCCGTAGGAATATCAGAAGCCGTGGTGGCCTAGTGGTTTGACCTATGGCCTCTCAAGCCTGTGCCCTGCAGTGGCGGGACGTATATAGGCTGGGATGATGATGAGGAATATCGGAAATAAAAAGCTGTCTATGTATTATTCCACCAATCTAGCTACTTATCTAACATAACACGTGCGGACCTACACACATACATGCTCACACACGCACTCACATGAGTAATTAGTAGGTACTTAGAATATTTTGCTGCAAACTCCTCACACTAACTTCAACTTCTGTCCTCGCACGACGAAGATCTGGAATCAGCTTACTGCGGCAGCATTCCCGGAGCGTTACAACTTAGGGATCTTTAAAAACCGGCCAAGAGCGTGTCGGACACGCCCAAAGTAGGGTTCCGTAGCCATTCCGAAAAAATCAAGTGATATTTTTCTAAGGATTTCGTATGTGTACGGAATCATCTAAGTTTAGGTATATTTTATACCTTAGGCTACTATTTACTCTTAAACTACAAATAATTTCCAAGAAATCTTAGCCGCCATAATTTTCCTAGTAAATTTGATATATTTACTACCATTCTGAATTTTTTCACATTTTTCCACCCAACAGTTTAGATTTTAGAGGGGGGGACGGTCGATTTTAGTGAAAATTCCCACTTTAAAGTTGAATATTTCGCAAACAGATCACTGAATAGAAAAATCATGTTAGCAACCCCACAATAGTTTTAAAAGACCTATCCAACGATACCCCACACTATAGGGTTAGTCGAGAAAAAAAAATCGCCCCCACTTTACGTCTATGGGAGGTACCCTAAAAAAAATTGTTTTAGTTTTTTTTATGTAATCACTTTGTCGGCGTGACTGATATATATATTCATGCCAAATTACAACTTTCTAGTACTAACAGTCTCTGAGCTTTGCATCGGACGGACAGACAGACGGACAGACATGGCGAAACTATAAGGGTTCCTAGTTGACTACGGAACCCTAAAAACGATCCTTCCAATTCCTATCCTTCTAATTAACGAAACTATCAAAATTTTTATATGCACTAAGCGTACTAAAGGTAAACGCGGATCTAAATTGTGCATTATCTGCTTATTACGCGTATGCGTTCGCATGGCTCCGATACGGCGTGGTACTGTGGGGCGGGACCACAGAAGCCCAGCAATTATTCGTATTACAAAAAAAGTTTATTCGGATACTAGCCAATATACGCATACCAGAGAGCTGCCGTCAACACTTCATAAAACACAAATTGTTGACCCTACCCTCAATATACTTACTGGAAATGGCATTGTTTGTTTGTACGTAAACATCCTGACCTATTGAAAGTAAAAACAGATAAAATTACAACTAGGACACGATACAGAAATAAATTAATGTTACCAAAATCAAAAATAAAAATGTTCAAAAATGGCCCTTAGTGTAAATGTATACAAATTATGAATAAAATTCCAGAATCAATTAGACAAGAGGCCCGATACAATATTTTTAAAAACAATTTCAAGACATTCTTAATTAATAAATGTTATTACTCTGTTGATGAGTTCTTGAATGATCGAACTGCAACTTAATAATTTATTAAGTAAAGTAAATTGGGTAAAATTATTATTGACATTTTATTTTAATTGACATTTGAAGTTATTAATAATTGAAATTAGATATATTATATTTTAAAATGACATTTCAATAACTCGTTAACATAGGTAATTATATCAATAATATAGTATGTAAAGCATGATTATAATAATAATTTTAATTTAATATAATTTTGTAACATTTTAAGCTAATCTTAAACTTAGTTATATTAATTATTATTGTGTGCCCTTACAGGGTGTAATGTACTGACATAAACATTTATTGTAACACCTAATTTTATATGTACATGACTTAATAAATGAATAAATAAATAAATAAAAGGGTCGACAACGCCCTGTGATTCCCCCCGTGTTGCGGGTGTCCATGGGCGACGGTGATCGCTCTCCATCAGGTGACCCGTATGCTCGTTTGCCCCCTCTTACATAAAAAAAAACTAAGAATGGAACTATATTATAACGGCATCATCAGATATGCGAAGGCCATAAGCTCACGCAAGGGCGACGCGGCTCCGTCAAACGTCCTGATGCCAGCATAGATTCCCCCAAATTGCCGATAACTCACGACTATTACATTTTATAGCAGACACAAATAGCTGACAAGTAAACCTATCTAGAAAATTCGACAGGTTTCATGCAAACTTCGGAGTTACGATTGACATGCCGAAGGGAAATCTTTTCCAAGGACGCAACTTTATTTCGGTACAAATATGATTGCGGCGGTTGATTTAGTTCTGGTCATGAAATTTAGTACTTATTGACAGAAAAAATATTTATCTTCCACCTTTGTCACATGATTTATTGCTTACTTTTATCGCTAAAATAAATGTCTTCACCAATCTCTAATCATAAATTTAATAGCAATGAAAACATTCAGATACTTAATGTGAATAATTTTATTTCATTGGAACTTGGACCAAATTTCAAGTCAGTTAAAGCAATAAAGTGGGTTAAAATGTACTTCCATGATTTGAATACATTATTTGTTGGTTACAGTAAAGTTGGTTTGAATACAGGGAGTTAAAAATAGAAACATAGGTACGAGTGAATGTGATTAAAGGTTGTCGCAGACTTAAACGCTCGGCACCGGATCGGTGCCGCCACAACTCGAGCCGTCCAGTATTCTTTGTAAGAAATTCCATACTGTAACGCACACTGTATCGGCATCGGAACAGCATCGCCTCGCCTCGGCACAAGCTAGTAATCCGCAAGCGGCGCGCGGGCAACTCGCAGTCATGGAACTTACGTCGGGGCGCCGCCGCGCTTGCGTCTCGCCGCTGTAACGGGGACGGCGCGCCACCATCCACCATCCACCATCTATCCCCCCGCGGCCACCCGCCGATGCCCCACCACTTGTGTCACTCGCAGTTTCAGCTCTTGCCGCCGCCGCCTCGCTTGAAGCGCGCTTAGCCCAGCCGTAAGCGCTATGTCACCTAGCCGCAGCCGCGCGGATACCTCGGAGCTGCAGTGCCGTTTCCCTTACGTGCTTGCGTATGGTTGACGCCTGGTTGACGGCGAGCCGATGAAGTGAGGTGGCGCCGATCCGGTGCCGAGCGGTTACGTGTGCGACAACCTTAAATTTTGATCAGTCAGTCAGTCTAACTTATTAGAAATCGATGGTAGTTCTACTAGCGTTCCAACCGCTATCAGTCTCCTGTCGCATATACGTAAGAAATAAGCTACAGTTGGCGTGAAATAATATGAAAAAAATCACGTTAGTTAAAATTAATAACAACTTTCTAGGAAAATTATTTTCAACTTAAACAGTTGAGCAGTTTTTAAGTTTTTGTAAAAAAATATTTCTAAACTAAGATTGTAATTTAACCGCCACTGCAAGCATTTTTTTCTTTAAGTACCTATAAGATCACGCTAACAGTATCTTCTTTCAAATAAAAAAAAAATTAAATCGGTTCATATAAAAAATAATTACATCTGAAAAACCATCAACATAAATACTAATTCTAGTAGACTGCAGTTAGATTAGTTACCCAATTCGCCGATAGATGGCGCTGTACCGCCGACGTTGAAATTCTACATTGCGCACCCTAGCGCGCGGTGGGAGTTGGGACTAAAACAACCACATTAATAAAGTATGCAAAGATTTTTTCGTACCTGCTACGGAACCCTACCATGGGCGTGTCCGACACGCTCTTGGCCGGTTTTTTTATTATTAATCCATTAGACAATGGGTAAAAAATCTTGACGAGTCTTTCTTTTGAAAAACGCTTTCAAAAAAGTAACTATTACTTACGAAGCCAAGAAAATCTAAATGACCATATTATTATGTCGATGCTAATTGTTACATATTTACCGTATAGGTAACTTATTTTTCAAAAGCGTTTTTCAATAAACAGACACGTCAAGATCGCTTACCTTCTTTCTAATGCTAAAAAAACCGGCCAAGAGCGTGTCGAACACGCCCAAGGTAGGGTTCCGTAGCCATTACGAAAAAATCAAGTAATATTTTTCTAAGGATTTCGTATGTGTACGGAATCATCCAAGTTTAGGTATGTTTTATACCTTAGGCTACTATTTACTCTTAAACTACAAATAATTTCCAAGCAATCGTAGCCGCTATAATTTTCCTAGTAAATTTGATATCTTTACTACCCTTCTGAATTTTTTCAAATTTTTCCACCCAACAGTTTAGATTTTAGAGGGGGGGGACGGCCGATTTTAATGAAAATTTTCACTTTAAAGTTGAATATTTCGCAAACAGATCTCTGAATAGAAAAATCATGTTAGCAACCCCGCAATGATTTTAAAAGACCTATCCAACGATACCCCACACTATAGGGTTAGCCGAGAAAAAAAAATCACCCCCACTTTACGTCTATGGGAGGTACCCTAAAAAAATTTTTTTTACTTTTTTTTATTCAATCACTTTGTCGGCGTAACTGATATATATATTGATGCCAAATTACAGCTTTCTAGTACTAACAATCTCTGAGCTTAGCCGCGGACAGATAGACAGACAGACGGACAGACATGGCGAAACTATAAGGGTTCCTAGTTGACTACGGAACCCTAAAAACGAAGTATAGGCACGCCAAATCACTCGAAACAAGTATCTCAAGCTAAGCAAACACTGACATAGACCTAACTGTCCAAGTGCTAGTTTGACTCGCGCAAGAGGGGTTCCGTTTCATCACAGACTCGATGGAGTTCGTTCGAAGCGGTGAATTCACCGCTGCCATCTGTATGTCAATCTAAGAACAATTTAAGGCTTTTTAATACCACAGCGAACAAATAGGCTGGTAGGGTGAATACGGACGAAATCATGCAGATTCCGAAAAATCACATTAGATAAAATCTACAATTTGACAATTATTGGTCGATTATTGGCGACGTTCCTGTGGCCATAAAACAAGATAAGAGTTTGCACTGTACCTATACCGAAACTGCATAACCAATTTTTTACTTATTTAAGTATTTTTTCATATTTAAGTTTTAAGCCATTCAAAAATAACTTAAGGTAAACGTCCGTGTTCTCGACACTGCCCCAATACATGGCGCCTTCAATATTATGTCATAGTAAGAGAGGTGACAGATGGGTGTCATCTAGTGGGCGTTCAGGCGTCGAGCATTGGTACGTTTACCTTACAGATCGTTAACTATATGACTTAGAGCTTTTGTTTCTTATTCAACGTTGTACATATACTAAATGGTAGGATAGACAGCAGTAAAGAACGGAATCGAATCTCTACGGAACGCTAAAAATAAAGTCGAACACAAACACTTTGGCGGTACAGCATTCGCGTGTTTATGCGGCATTATTAACAGTCAATAAACGCTATTTGCTCTAAGTCCACACGATCTTTAATAGTTTTATTAAAACAACAATTTTTGGTTGGTCCAAGTACATTTGAAATTTACATACATATTTTCTACAGTATGTAGACCGTAGTTACCTTTAATCAGCCCCCGTATTTCGACGTAAGTATTCTGAAGAGTGAGAAGCAGTAAATAAAAAAAATAAGATATCACAGATACAAAAGAATTCTACTACATATTCGTAACAGGGCACACACATTCGCGGAAACATTCTTATATCGTACCTACAAATTAAATTAAAATTATTGAAAAGAAACAGCATGGATTTTATTCTTAAGAACATATTGTATTTCTGATTCATTCGATCAATGAACGATTGTCAAAATCTGACACTAGAAATTCAAAGCCTACAAATGATTCATCGCTATCACTTTTAGACTCACTCATAGTGAAAATAAACGGATCATTCACGTCTGTGCGCCTTTGGCAGCCGCCGTGACGTGCGACTCCAAAGGAAGCGCTACGGATTAGCCCGAAACAGGTCGAGTTAAACTCGTTTTAAGACGTGAGTGATCCGTTTATTTTCACTATCATCATAGACGTTGATGAGGAAGAGTTCTTAGTTTATTGTTTGTATCTTGGATCAGTATTAAAAGGTTCTAGCCTGTACGTTGCGAAAACGGCAAGGTTCGTGTGCTTCTATGTATGTCAAAGGCCGACTTAGGTCGATTTAAAATGTCGTCTTACAATATCATGTTGGTTCGCATATTCATGCGAATGTGAATGTGCCAGCTTTACATCTGTCACAAATCAACTTTGATTTAAATTGCTGCTTGCCGGAGTAATTTTTAGGGATGCCATAACAAGGTTTGTTTTACATTGCTTGGGCCAGAGGCCTTAAATATAGTCTAACGCACTCGGAATCAAAATTAATTTCACTTCTTTCTGTTACATGGTACAGGATGAGAGTAGAAAGAGATGGCGATCCATTCCATATATCATCGCTGGGAACACAAACTGATCAAAGACTTTTGTTTTGAGTCACTGTGGTATTTTGGTACGTAAAACGGGGTTACTTTAAAATGCAGGGGCTACTTTGGAAAACAGTTTTTACGCCGTGTCCTTATTTTTTTAGACCATCTGTGGCATTGAAAAACTACCTTTATACATTACCTAACTTTTTACGTCATTTTGCTCAATCGAGCTATGAATATTTGCGTTTTTATAACCATTTTAAATCTATCAAAGTAGCCCCAAAATTTCCTAAAGTAACCCCAGTTTACCGTACCTATATCAAGTTACCATTATCAACTGTATACCTTTGTACAGCCGATTATTGTATATTTATTTAGTTGCTTATTTTGGGGATCTCGGGAACAGATTGTACGATTTCGATTAAATTTGCTGAGGGGTTCTCAGAAGCGAACATTCGATCTAGCTTGGTTTTCTCCCTAGGAAAACGCGTATTTTCGAGTTGGTTTTGGCTCACATGAAGCTCGGTAGCCCGGATACTGCGCCTAGATTATTCGTTATTTTCAAACTGATATCAATCAATGTAACACCATACCCATGAATACACGCCCTGAACTAGTGCTGAACCAACATTATAGTCATTAAACGAAGCCACGTCTCCATCAGAGCACCATTAGATTTCCGTCCTCATTAGTGTTGCCAGCAAACACATCCTTGTCTTATTGTTTTCTGTCTTGCGAATACTCTTTTGTCATATTGCAAGCGATGGCTCGTTTATTAGAACAATATGCAACAGGAAAAGTATGGAAAGCTTGTTGGTTGCTGGTTGGTTTTACTCATTATGTAATCAGAAATGTTGAAGTTTATTTTAATAAAAGTACAAGATCATGGAGCAAAAAAAACTTTTTTACAAAAAATTAAACTGCCGAAAAAACTGAAAAGCAAAAAATAATACCTTTTTTGTTTGACCTTAATCTAGGTACCAGTTTGAAGTCGGTGCCTCAGCACTTAGCCAGGAGGACTGGACCTATAATCGTCTACCTGATTGGCTTCTATCACTCCTCCTGGCTCGTGCTGAGGCACCGACTTCAAACTGGTACCTATATTAAGGTCAAACAAAAAAGGTATTATTTTTTGCTTTACAGTTTTTTCGGCGGTTTAATTTTTTGTTAAAAAGTTTTTATTTTATACTTTTTTCCATCCTTGGGGTAATTTTTTTTCCAAATTTATAATACCAACTTCAAGGTATACCCTATCTATCCAATAAAAAAGAATTATGAAAATTAGACTACTCTGTAAAAAGTTAGTCAATCATCCCCAGTTTTCCTACCCTTAGGGTAGGAATATAATTTCCAAATTGAAATGGGACCACCCTTGGGGTATACGCTTTCCAATTAAAAAAGAATCATCAAAATCCGACTACTCTGTAATAAGTTATGCGTGGTCATATAGTACAATCAGTAACTGAACAATCAATCATCCCCTGTTTTTCTACCCTTAGGGTAGGAATATCATTTCCAAATTGAAATGGGACCACCCTTGGGGTATACGCTTTTCAATTAAAAAAGAATCATCAAAATCGGACCACTCTGTAAAAAGTTATGCGTGATCATACATAAAAAAAAAAAATATATACACGTCGAATTGAGAACCTCCTCCTTTTGTTTTCGTCGGTTGAAAAATACATGCAGGTAATAATAAAATCATTTAGCGGCCATTCTCCGGAGGCGAAATTTTGCTTGTCCGAGACGAAAATCCCATAAAAATGAAATAATAATAATGTGAGCTATTTTTTTTAAGATAATTTACGCTCGTTCCCATTATGTGCACTTAAATACAATGCTCATTTATTTATAGTTTGGTAGAAATAATTTTTCAAACCTCGTTCTCCTAAGTGCCCTGACTTGTCCGCGCGCTTTCTTAGTTTACAAAACTATTTTTAATTAATTTTTAGAAGATATTAATGACATTCTATTTAACTTTTTGAATAGGTGAATATATTATTTACAATATATTAAAAAACGGATCCACTGAAGCCAGTCTTTAAGTACAAAAACAATAATAAAGTACATGTCCGGCGTCAAGGACTAATTGCCAATACCGTTCATATTCGTGAGCGTCCTTCCCTAACCGACGATATTTGGCACGTCACTATAGCTCGAGACGCGAGCCCTAAGTCTCGCTGCGACGCTTGACGAGCGAGGACGTGCGTTGCAGCCTTATTTATGCCGAGAATTCACATAAGTATCTAATTGCCCTGACTTTGGTTTTCAAATTTTCTAATTGTCCTGACCTCAATTTTTGGCTTATTTGTGAAGGTTAGCGTATTGTAGTATTTTAACACTAATGCACTATTTTGGCCTTAATGATTTGAGATATATCTTTATCGGCAATATTTTTGTTTTAACAGTTTTTTTTAATGAAATAGGTTTCTCCCTAATTACTACGTCTCTAATTGCCACGTATATTTCTAATTGCCAGTATCGTTATATTCTATCTTACTACATAAAATGTAAATTAATAGTTTAAAAAACACTAGAAAAACACGCTTTTATAAATGAACGTAAAAACAAAAAATAAATTATGGATCTTTCAAGTTGTCTCTATTTCTGGGCTGAAGTGTAAACTATGTGCTTTTAATTATAATATTTGAATGTAAAAGCTTGGGGCGCTGGAACAGGAAACTAAAATAAACTAAAATACAACCAAAGAAACTGAATCATGAAAATATTACCGTTAACTTTTTTTAATGTTTTTAGTCGCTGTTCCCACATTTACTTGACAAAAAAAAACTAAAGCGCTATTTTTTATTTGTCAATGTTTAATGAATATTTATAATGCTTGTTAATTTAACTACTAAATGGCTTCATACATTTATTATAGACGATACTGACTAAGAAAAATGCATATTTCTAATTGCCCTGACCCTATGATTTTTAAACCTCAATAGCACAAAAACCGCTACTACGATTATAGTGCCACAGCGATAAAATGGCTTCTATGAACGTAAAGATTTCATATTCAGTCATAAATAGTTCAAAAAAGCGATGTATAAAAAGGGTTAGGGTAATTAGACGAAGAACACCAAACCGAAGAATGGCCGTTAGAAGCCGAGGGAACCTTGTGGTTTGACCTAAGGTCTCTGAGGTAGGTGTG
Organism: Archips crataeganus; assembly: GCA_947859365.1. NCBI lineage: Eukaryota > Metazoa > Arthropoda > Insecta > Lepidoptera > Tortricidae > Archips > Archips crataeganus. The sequence continues at coordinate 15,996,921 of OX402056.1, read as the reverse complement.
AGTTCGTTTTAACATGAACTTATAGTTTAAGGAAAATATTGTAAGAATTTTACTGCGTGTGTCAAGTTCTGGATCCGTTTTGGGAACTAGAGCCCAGTCCCTCTCTTCCTCAGACGGAGCCTGTGCCTGGGCACATCAGGCTGTGAGACGTATGAAGAGCGAGATGACGATAATAAAGGGATAAGTTCATGCAGCAGTGTGGAGCACCAAAAATATATTACGAGTGTGTAGGTATTGCTTCATTCACTATAAAATATAAGATTTATTTGTGATGCTGAGTTACAAATAGGTATATTACATTTTGACCATACGAATAAAGCGCCAAACATCCAATAAATAAAAGGTAACCTAGATGTAAAGACCCGTAAAGAAGCAAATAAATAATGTTTGTCGGTGTCATGAGTTTCATTTGTATTAGACGACCAGATGGCCTAGTGGTTAGAGAACCTGACTACGAAGCTTGAGGTCCCGGGTTCGATTCCCGTGTCGGGGCAGATATTTTTATCAAAAAATACGAATGTTTGTTCTCGGGTCTTGGGTGTTTAATATGTATTTAAGTATATATCTATCTATATAAGTATGTTTATCCGTTGCCTAGTACCCATAACACAAGCTATGATTAGCTTACTTTGGGACTAAGTCAATTGGTGTGAATTGTCCCATGATATTTATTTATTTATTTATTTTTATTTATAAGTATAGGTTGTTGATCTGTAATCGAATTGTTTTGTTGTTGTTCTGGATGAAAAACAACGCCAGATTCAAGGCTCACTTATATGTTTGAATCAAAACTACACTGAGACACGCATATAATTAAAAAAAGAAAGTCAAAAAAGGAAGGTCACTCAGAAATGTTTAGTCGAGATATTCCCGGCATGTTTCGAACAAATCGTAGTTCTTTTTCAAGGTTATTTCGAATGGAAAATCAACCGTGAACTCACATCCTACGTCACGTCACGTTGCCACGTCCGTGGGTTCATTGAAAAAGAACAATACATTGGGTAAAAAAGTTCTGGCAGCCTAGTGCTTTGACCTACATCTGAGTTTTCGGAATTTATGTCCAAAATTACGTTCAAAATTCACCATGAACTTACGATGAAGGAAAAACCCGCACACACCAGCGGAGAAATTCAATCGTGTTTTGAGTTCCCAATCCGTATAGGGCCTGCATGGGAACTACGGCCCAAGCTCTCTCAAGGAAGAGCAAAAAAATCTCTATTCCTCGCTATCCTGGCGCCACTAGAGTAGGTTGGTAGCGAATTGTAACCACCTCCTTGCTGTCATTCTGCGCCCGACCAGGTTTACGAGAGGATCATTCTCACGCTCCCACTCCCTCTTCATCAGCGAGATGACTTCTTTGTGGAAGGAGACGACGGCCTCCCAAGACCTTTCACTACCTAGCATGGTGTAAAAGATTACTGGTGATAGTGCCCGCTCGGTCTTTAAAGGGATCTCGGTCAATCGGTCAAATGAACTAGTTTGATCTTTTAGTTCCTTTAGTTCCATTAACTCCGACGGAAACAAAGTTTGAGATCTGACAAGTTAGGCTTGAGTCGGTCATGAACTAAGATCTAAAAGGAATTAATTGCTTGAATCTGTACGGATGTCATATTTCATGTGATCTGTCCGCTCCGCTCTTTATTTGTTCCTTTGCTGCGGAGCTAAAGAAGACTGAGACCGATTCGTTTAGTTCCTTTCGGTTCGTGATGGGAAGGGTATGATGTCCCTTGCCCTTATTAGCAGAGCTCGGACAGGTCATAGCAAAATAATTGCAACACGGTAATAGAACAAGATTAATAGAGTCGCATTATGTACTACTGTACATAATGTGACAGTATTATTTAATTATATTTTTCAATTACATTTAAGTATAACAGTAAACCAAAATTCACCATAATAGAACATATTATGTTTGTGAAGTGATTTCCATCAACATTTTTTTAAGCTGATGGTTGTATTGAACATTTTATGCAATCGTCAGCTACTGCTTTTTCTGGAACAAACCAATGTTTTTATTTAATTATTTGTGCTAATTATTATTCACTATTTTTATTTAATTTTACTAATTTAAATTGACCACAAAACTGTTTCAAGAATGCTACTTTGACAAAACCATGACAGATATGCAACTAAATAAGGTTTAATGTTAAATTACGATAATATCCTCTTTAGATAATTATAATTTATAATCTTAAGTATCGACTCCATTGAGTATTGTTCTATTTCCATACCTGTTTTTGCTATGACCTGTCCGAGCTCTGCTTATTGGCACCGCACTCGTGGCGAATAGCTTCTATGTGCGTGTATCAGTGACATATCGGTATCTGTGCCGGCCACTGCATGTCTGACTCGGGCACTCCCTGCTTGATATTCCATACGCGTCAGATATATTTGCCTAGCAAACAAAACGACGACTGGTTTATGATTACGTGCCGTTTCCGACCTCGTGTTATAAACACCCCATAAAAGTTTATTACGTTTAAGCTAAACCACCATGAGGGTTTATCGTTTCGTGTATGTTGTTTTTTAGACCTATTGTCGCGGATACTTGTTTACTTGTATGCAGACAGTGACCTATCGACGTTTACTTCCAGTAAATCATTTACTTTTCGTAAGAGCCGTCTCTTGTTTTTTTAGAGGCAGTTACTTGTAGTCTAAGATCCCACCGAAGGACGGATGCAGAATCTGTTCCTTGATCAAAAACATCAAAATGCGTTTATTTGAAAAATACAATGCGTGACAAAATTGACCAGGGGTCACCGCACTAGGCTTCGACTGTAAAGTCGGGAGAAAGTTGAAATTGTACAATAGAATAAAGTTATCGACCCTTGCCAAGCACAATGTCTTATGTCCAAATTTATAATATATTTCATACTAAATACAAACTGAAATATAGATGCACAGATAAACCCCAGAAAAAAGACCAATGCTGGGAATTGAACCCAGGTCCTCAGCATTCCGTGCCGTGTGCCATACCACTACACCACCACTGGTCTAGAGTTAAGACACGAATTTTTCCTATACATCGTACATTTCAATCTGTTAAATAATCACCTTATGCAGTGATACAGCGCGCATGTATGTTATACCCCCGACGAGAGACTTCAACACTCCTTCGGAACTAACCGCTCACCCGGACAAGAGATGGCACTGCCAACCAACCATGAAGTTAGTTCCGAAGGAGTGTTGAAGTCTCTTGTTGAAGGTATAACATAGATGCGCGATGTATCACTGCATAAGGTGATTATTTAACAGATTGAAATGTAGGTACGATGTATAGGAAAAATTCGTGTCTTGACTTCGTGTATTGTCTTGACCAGTGGTGGTGTAGTGGTATGGCACACGGCACGGAATGCTGAGGACCTGGGTTTGATTCCCAGTATTGGTCTTTTTTCTGGGGTTTTTCTGTGCATCTATATTTCAGTTTGTATTTAGTATGAAATATATGGTTTCACGGGAAGACCGTAAAAATAATAATTGAAGTTGAAAAAAATAAATACTAAAAGATACTTCATCATCTAACTTGTCAAATTTATAGTTTCGAGTAATTACCCAATTCAATTTCTGTTCAAAGTTGGGCTTATGACATCTTGTCTAAAATTGCTTCAGTTTCACCGTAACTCATGGAATACACAGTTTCAAAAAATTTTTATTGCTTCATTTAAAGTTACACTTTCAGTTACAATAACTTAAAATTTTGTTATAAGTATTGGCACTTCTCATTCCGCCGCCAACCTTGGAGTTACACATAAGGAAAACGTACTAATGCTCGACACCTCAACGCCCAGTAGATGACACCCATCTGTCACCTCTCTTACTATGACATAAGATTGAAGGTGCCATGTATTGGGTCAGAGTCGAGCACAGGGACATTTACCTTACGAAAATATGACCGTGTGACCTATTACGTCCCTTTTTGATCAATGAACAGAGAGGTTAAAAAAAATTCGTTGAGATCCTATCCTATTATCAAGTCAAATCAACACAAATTTAAGAGTAAAAGATTTTAAAAGAAAATATTAATATTCTCCGTTGTTTAATTTACGTTTGTTTTGTGAGTTCTTTAAAGATTATTTAAAATCACATAAAAGCTTCTCATTTCAATAATCAACCGTTGTAATACATTGCGTAATATTTTCGTAATAAAAATCAAAGTTAAGTGCTGTTGATTGTTCATAAAGACAAAGAATATTTGAAAGAAAAGACTTTTGAATTCACAGAATCATTCAAAACATTCAAAACGTCCCTATTTCTACTTTAGATTCCGCGTTAAACTGTAAACCATTTGATATTTCAGTGTACATTCCGAGATTTGATTCTCGGAAATCCCGGAAATTTGACGGAACTATTTGGCACCAATTTTGGCTTAACAACGGCCGAAATCCTGTCCTGTATATAAATTGAGCCTTCAGTATTACGGTCATCTGTCCCTCGAATTATGCCATAAATAACTATGGATTTGGCATTGCTTTGTAAAATGTTGCTCTGCAGTCTCAAGATATTGCCAATTCCTGCATAAAAGTTTGTTGAAAACATGGCTGTTGAACACTTTGATGAATTGAAATTTGACAAGTCCTTCTTTACTTTTTACTCATCATCATCATCATCCCAGTCTATATAGGCCCGACTGCAGGGCACAGGCGTCCTCTCAGAATACCCAGGCGGCTACGTGGGCCCAGTGCGGATTGGGAACTTCACACAAACCACTGAATTTCTTCGCAGGTGTATGCTGGTTTCCTCGCGATGTTTTCCTACACCGTTAAGCTCATGGTAAATATCAAATGATATTTCGCACATAAATTCCGAAAGATGCATGCAAAGATGCGAGCCGGAATTTGAACCCATGATCCTCTGCTTGAGAGGCCACTAAGCCACCACGGCTATTTTCTATTTACATGGTTCGGGGATATCGCGATTAAATTTAATATGTAGCATTGTTATTCCACACGTCCAGCTAGTTTTAGGATGAAGGAGTATCAAAACACACACATACTCTTGCATTTATAATAAGTATTAGGGGAATGGAAAAAAAACTTTTGAGGCCCTTTATACAGGTTCTTCTTCATCTTCTTCTTCTAATGCCACTTCATTATTGAAGGTTGGCAGTCAGCTCTTTAAATCTCGTCCTGTCCATAGCAAACTTAAATTGCCGGTCCATTCTCTTAAGTTATGGAACCATGACATTTTGCGCCTCCCGACCTTACATTTTCCGGCTATTTTCCCCATCATGATGGTTTGCAGAAGGCGAAATTATTGGTGACGGAGAATATGACCCAAATGCGCAACTTTCCTTTGTTCTATTGCCCAAACAAGTTCAACCTTCTTTCGCATTCGCTTAAGTACACTTTAATGTAAATCAGAACGGAGAATATTTTTAGTTATTAAACTTAAATCAACAAGTAGTTTCAACTCCACTAACTTATCTCGGATCTATCAAATTTCCTTCAACACAAGTTTACTAGGCTTCAAGCCTGTCGAATCCTTCCTAAACAGCCACTGACTTTGTGTACAAACCGCCTATCAATTTCCCAGCACGGGCTCTAAAGTAAACTACCTACTTTGTTCACATTAAGAAATCGATCATTGATGACTACTTTGACTCAAGGTTCAATATCTCTGACGTTTACGTAAGATTTTTTGCGGTAACTGTAGCATTCTGTTGCATAATGTTATGTTAATTTTTAAATGTTGGATGGAATGGTGTAATGATGATGACGTTCAATCCTATGTCGTCTATGACGTGTACTTCCACGACCTGGTTTAGTGACAGAAATGTTCTGATAAAAAAAAATTACAGCGATTTTCAGTCAGCCTTTTCGTCTTCTAAAAGTACCTCTCCAACTTTATAAACTACAGCTTAGTATGATAAAAATAATTGTGCCAAACTGGGTGAGAAAAAAACACAAAAATGATGATGAAAAACTTTTTGGTTACTGCAAACTGATGAATGTATATGATAAGTGTAAAATGATGATCATATGTGACGAAATTAAAAACTTGCCATTATTAAAAAATAGAACTAGAGCTCAAAACCTACGAAAGGTATTGATTGTACCTGTCAAAATATATCCTGCCTCCTTGTACTAATATGTATGGAAAACGAACCTGGAGATACCTAGTTCCACACATTCTTAATGAATGGCCTGATAACGTTTGTGAAAACCTAGCAAATAACCCACTAAAAAGTAAACAAATAATAAAATTAATGTTGTTAGAGAAATAAGTAGGTAGGTACCTAGTTTAGAACAGTAAGTGTTGTTTGTGAGACCATAGAATAACACCTTAATTTAAGCATAGTAGCGCTGGAAGCGTGCTACAATCAGCGACAGATAAATCGTTCGTGATTTTCGCTCGCTGTTTATAATTAATATGTATACTTAATTTTCTTTTTTTTTTCTTAAATAAATTAAAAAAAAAAAACTAGTGGAGGTTAACAGCCCGCATATCTAACTCAGCCATTTGCCAGTTTGAAAAGCTCCGCGGCGCTCTTAATTCTCGTCCATTCCCGGACATTACGCAGCCACAATTTCTTCCTACGGCCTACTGATTTGCCTGCCACTTTGTCCATAATTAATTATTAGTTGCAAAAGCTCGTATTAGTCGTATCTCATCACGTGACTCAAATAGGCAACTTTTCTTTTTCTGTCTGCGGTAGCTGGCGTCTCTTTTTAGCATGGCGTAGCTGCAACTCGATGTGTCCAGCTAATGGCTAACATACACCTATAGGCCCAAATTTCTAATGGTTCTATAGGTACGTTTCCGGTGTCAATTAGTCAGTCAGTCAATCTAACCCGAAGATTTGCTGGAATATTCCGTGTACATCGTAAAACATCTAGTAGAAACGCACCCCTAGTCACAGCTACGAATATAAAGTAAGGCAGATTCCTTATAGGTATTTAGGTGTATGTTAACATCGCCATATTCTGCTAGAGCTTAATTAGTAAGGTAATTCACGTGAACCTTGCTTAACATGTCTTGACAACAACGTAATTACAACCGTTCAATATCCGACAACATCCGAAACGAGGCTATCACGTGCATACCTAGTATCTGTACGTACAGTCGAGGAAACTGAACTGCGTACCAGGGTTTTCACCCTTCCGCAAACCTTTTTGCAGTCAATTTCACAATGATTTCTTTGGCAAATATATGAAATGGCAATGAGACATGCACAACGAAAAGGTTCCACCCTAGTATGCGGTTCGGTATAGCATTTTGGATGTGGTGGATTTAGGTTAATTTGAAATAGGAGTAGTTAAGAGTTGTAGAAATACCGTGCCAGGATAAGCAAAGTGACTCTGCCTCCTTCGAGTTTAGGCTTGTAATTTTTATGCATGGTGTGCTACATTAGTACTGTAGATATCGATATGATTTATCGTTAATTTTTTTTCTAGTCAACCATACATACACACACACATATACACACATATGTTGCACATTTACTAAAGACGATAAGATGATATAAATGACGTTTCCATTATGTCATAGAAACAATTATTTTTGCAGATTTTTTTCCTATTTTCCGCTCCAAATTTTTCACCAGTAGTATTTCACCCACCAACGAGCTATAATTATGTTTTTTATTTTATTTTTTCAAAATGTAGGTGTGGAACATGGAGAAATCTTTACATTAATTACTATGTGTGTCCGGTTCGGATAAGTAATAAAAAACAAGTTTAATTTCTCTTATTTATTAGGGTCAGTCCTGCAGCCAAGTCTGCATTTTGTAGATACAAATAAAGCATATCAACTTAAAATATCATTGTACATATTAAACTTTTAAATTACCTTAAAAATAAACAAACTATCAACATTAACCGTGACTTTTATCATATCAAACTTAAACTTATTTTACATTTTAAAGGGATATCGTTGTTATGAAATTTGATAATTTAAATCGTTAAAAAAATTTGTAATTTACAATACAATACAATACAATGACTCTTTATTGTAAACCAGGAATAGTAAGCAATACAGAAAACAGGTACACACATTTAATAATTGTAGTGGCAATAAGCGCGCCACAAAGCTCGAAGAACAGATAAAATTAGGGGGATAAAGGTTCTTGAGTGACGGCCACGAACCGGAAGATACAGCATTGGCAAGCCTCCCACTAGGTGGGGAAACGGTCATTAATTATTGTATGACTCGTGTCATGGTTCCTAATATATGTATATTGTAAAATTCTCTCACTAGCGGGAGAGGGCCTACTGATAATTAGATTATTAGATAAATTAACTAAAATTACAATTGAATACAATGCGACTGTAACAAATACAAATGCACAATATAGTACGAATAATTCTTAATCTATTATTTTTACTATAAACTTCACACACCATTGAATTTCTACGCAGATTTCTAAACTCATAATGAATTTCAAATATAATTTCCCCCGTAAATTCCGAAAAACTCAGAACTGCAAGCCTAGGCTACCACGGTTTTTTGTTTGATTACGTTGCCAATTAATGCATTTAGTTATTACAAGAGAAAACATAGACGATGCACTGGAGAAATGAAACAGACAAAGATCGTGAATTTTAACAAAATTATAATGAAGTCCACAGAATGTCACACGTGTTAAAAATGCACTCGCGCGTATAGCAAAAAGCCATAATGCTATAAATATTATAAAAAGCATCTTAACTGCTCAAAAAATGGACTATTGCAGAGAAAATTGTTCAAAAAGGATTGACAATATTGAGTACCGTTATCTAGGAAACTACGAGAATACGAAAAAACTTGTGCTCATTGACAGTGGGAGAGGCGATTTATTGGCGATATCGATTTTAGAAGATATCGATTTTAAACGATAGTGTTTTTATTCTTTTTTATGATCAAGGTTCATGTTAAGTACTTAAATAAACAAAGTTATTAGCAAATTTTCGAGCGTTTTGTTTTTTAAAACAGATTTAACCTCAGTGTGCTAAGTTATTACAACATGCATATTAAATCCTAACAGCCAAACTCGCACACGATTTCACATAAAACGAACACAACACTGCAACAAAAAAATCCAATAACACTTAAAACTGCTGTTTACTATGTTAAAATGTAAATAGTGACACGTTTAAAAATGATGTCTTCGTTTAATGTAAAAACGCGAAATAACTTTGGTGTAAGATTCTAGAATACTCTAAACATTTTATTAACGTTCACTGCATAATCATATTAACAAGGTCATTGTGATCTTTGTCAAGAAGGTTTTTTCATCTTCAGTAAACAAAATTCTTCGCTGTCTGTTGTATGACTAACATTTTCGTATACTTTTGTTTCTTTATTTAATACTCCAGCTTAATCGTTAGGAAAACACGTATCACCGTACCTAGTGGTCCCCCTTGGGCATTTTATATCACTGTCACTGTCATTGTCATTGCTCCCACCACCACTTCCATCACTTTCACTTTGGCTGTCACTACCAGTGCGATTTTCACCAAATCTTAGGTCGATTAGTGAAGCGTACTCGACATTAGTTGGCTCTTTAAACACAATAGCATCGGGGTCTGAATAAAAATAAGGGTAAAATTCTCTAGAAGGAGCACCCACGGTAAGGTTAATGAACCATAATACAGTGAACAGCAAAAATTTGTACATATTTATGACACGTCCGTATTGAAAATGGGTTCGCGACCAAATGGCGACGACCTTCGTTCTTGTTAGTTTTACTTATGCAAAAGTTGATGTGATAACCTTAGGTGGTTATTCTGCAATAAAAAACATACAGACGGATGAGGAAAATACCAACACCATGTTCCGGAAATAATGGCTAATTAGTGTAGTTTGTAAGATACTTAGAAATGCATATTTAATTGAAAAAAATTGTTTGTTATGCAACAAGTGTGAATTTTTAATTACTTTTACACATGAGCGCTTTTGGACATTTTTCAACACGCTAGCGAAAAAAATAACTAAAAAGACAGCATTCCAATGTTGTCCTCTACGACTGGCGACCGCGACACCGGACCGCGACCGGTCGCGCGACCCACTGCTTTGTATAGATCTGCGCTAGGCAGAGTTGCTTAGGCATAAATACATATATATAATAATGTAAAGAAAGTGTACCTGGCTTTCACTGCACCGCTTCTCGCAGGGCCCTGGTCGCGTCCACGGCGCTCTTCAGCTCGATCCACCTTTGAGTTGGTGTATGAGTGTGTGTGTGTATGTGTTATATCCGATAAAGCCCGAAAACCGTACTTATGGTATTTTAATATGCGCAGGAGAACTCAGCGCGTGCCGACCGAATCACGAGAGTTTTAGAACTGTCACCTTGACAGGTCAGAAGAGTATTTCTGAAGGAATACACAGAGAGGTGTATTTTCCTACCAAGGTTGAAAACCGAACAGCTTAGTACGAAATAATTTGAAGCACTGACGGATGCATCGTGCGACTAAATTTATACTAAACAGAAGGTCGCGCGACTTAGGGTGAGGCCACACGAGCGTAATTTTGTGAGTCGTGAGCGGCAGAATTTCGGTTGCCCCATACATTGCGTCACGTGAGTGTCACGTGATGGCCCGCATATTGTATGGCGCGAACCGAAATTCTGCCGCTCACGACTCACAAAATTACGCTCGTGTGGCCTTACCCTTAAAGCCGCAAATGGCAGGCCTGACATAATAACTCGCTGCTTTGCTAAAAAACCGGCCTAATTCGAAATGATACGTAACTTAATACTTTAATTATTGCAAATAAAGTGGATAGTTACACAGCGTATCATTTCGAATTAGGCCGGTTTTCTAGCAAAGCAGCGAACTCTGATTTGAGACGCATTCGAATCATCATCATCAAGTTATTTATTAGGTATCGTTATCGATTTTATTCTTACTTTCTAAGCAGTCAATACCTATAAATATATAAATATCTAAAACGCACAGGCCATGATTAAAAACTTATTTTACCGTATGCTTAGGTGTACTTTATACAATAACACAAAGTTCAAAATTTAAAATAGAAAATTAATAAAAATTATTTAAATTTGTATATTGAATATAAATCACATTTTATTTACAGTATAAACATTCATACTAATTACAATAGACAAAATGGTAATAAATGCGTAAGATAACATAGTGTCTCAGTCATTCATTAAACATTTTTCTTCAGTAACTCTTTCGTCGGGATCCCTTTCAGTTAACTGCCATACTTAGATTGTCATCAGTCTCGGAAGTATATTTTCGCATCATCAAGCAGGCTATTTGTGTTGCCAGGTTCATCAATAGGATAGACAATTTTAGTATCGATTGATGGTGCTGTTGTTTTCAATTTTGAGCTCTCGTCGGCTTCTATATTAATTGGTCCTTCGAACACTATGCTGTCTTTATCGGGATGTTTAGGAAAATACTGTTTCTCAACTATCAGATACCCCTCGTTGCAACCAATGACCAACACAATGGTGCAGATAAATAATAGCTTCAACATCGTGATGCTCTTGTTAAAACTTGTATTTCCTTTGACTATGACAGGAACTTGAATGACAGTCAATTTCAGATTCAGTTAATTTATATACTACTAAACAGGAAAATGTGGGACAGGTAATTAGTTGCGCATTGTCATTACGTTATTGCCAAACGTAATATATTTTACATAAAAGCATTTTATTTGTAATATTTCCTTAACTCCCACTAAACTAAAATAACTAAAAACTAAAATAACTAAAATAACTAAAATAGCTAATGTAAAACTCAAGTTATATTAAATAAGTTACAGAATCGCCCTCGACTGTGCAAGCCGGTAAGTCCCGAAAACCTGTATTATAAGTACCATAATTCTCTCTTTTATCATATTATGGTACAAGCAAGAATTAATGAACAGTTTTGACTATGATGGACACTTAATTCAAATTCCTGTTTATAGATGATCTCATAATTATTATGACATGGCGTGAATGAACATCGATTATCTTATAGATATAGTTTGTACCTATACTATGTTGATGATTCAATATGATGGATGTTTTTTTGCGTGGTGATCTATCGATTTGTCGAATTGCATTTAAATGTCGAATGAACCGTTGTCGACAGTAAATTTATTATTTAAAAAAAAAAACATGTTTATTTGGTAAAGCGTCTTGATTATTGCATTATAGTTGGTGCTCTATAACTGTACCAAATTCCAAGACAAACCGACTACTTACTGAAAGTAAGAAAAAAAACTATCAAAATCTTAAACAAACAAGATACTCAATTACATTCAAACAAACTCAGCAAATTAGTTAAAAGCTTTTAAAAGCAGGACGATATAAAATTAAAATGTAGATATTTGTGTTTTAACTCTGATCATAATCAGTAATCACGTACAATGACATCTTATTAATTAATTACCTCGACGTCTCTCGTGACACACTGGGCCACGGCCGCTTAAATCTCATAAGAGATCGGACGGATTGGCGTCATTGCTAGCAATAATAATAAATAATAAAACATTTATTTCAGATTCTTAGATCCATAGTTAATTACATAGTTTACAAAACAAATCAAATTAAAATCAGAAGTAGTCAAATTATATTAAAACAAATTAAATTAAATAAAAATATAGGTCAAAATTAAAATTAAAATTCAAAAAAATATAATTATAAATTAATTAATCGAATGAAATCAGAATAAAATGTCAATAGAAACACAAAAACAATTTAAAATAAATAAATTAAACTAATGTGGACATGCCGCCAAAATTAATTAATAAATTAATTATTTCTTAAAATTAGATTTGAATTCACGGCAATAGCAAATCACACATGCATACATTAGTAAAAATGTTAATAAAAGAAAGGACACCTTCTTCATAGTGTATTTGGATAACATTAGGTATACGTATTATAGATGTAGAGGACAGACCGGAAGACGCAGTGTAGGTAGGCCTCCAACAAGATGGAACGACGACCTGGTTAAGGTTGCGGGATCGCGTTGGATGCAGATGGCGCGGGACCGATTTGTTTGAGGCCTATGTTCAGCAGTGGACGTCTTTCGGCTGAAATGATGATGATGATGAGATGTGTATATAGAGGTTCGCAAACAAAATCTTCTCCCTCTTCTAAATGTCAATGTGCGAACATTTTCAAATTTATCATGAGCTTTACGGGTGGAAAATATCGTGAGGAAACCTGCACATACTTGCGAAGAAATTCCATTGAATTGTTCCACACCATTGTGTGTGTGAAGTTCCCAATCCGCACTGTGTCCGCGTGGGAGGAGCGTTTAGCTCAATAATCATATTCCGTTAGTTGCTCAGTAAAAATGAACGCAAAGCCAAATTCAATTGGGTCAGACCAAATTGATCACGCTAGAATCCTCAAGCAAAACCCACTGGTTTATAAAGAAAATGTTTTCTATGCCCTGACTCGTTAACAGCGAAAACAACCCTTGTTACGCCAAAGGGCCCATAGAACCTAAAGGGGAGTAAAGGTTAAAAATTTCCACTTGGAAATTTCACGCGCAGTTACCGTTTCGCATCGTTCTCTCAAATGGCAAAATTTGACTGTAATAGATACTATTTAATGTAGATTCTAACAATTTTGTAATTAATTTGGGTCGGGCAAATAACAAAGTACCTGCTGTATAATATCCCTTAGGAAATAGTGCCTTCATAAAGCGAGGTAATTATTAAAGGCATCTAAACCGACGTAATTATGCTGATACCTACCCTGAGCCGTCAAAGTTAGAACTGGCGCGAAGGTTGTATGCCCTGGAGCTGCTGGGTTTACGATACATTATATTTAATTAATTATGTAGGTAAATGGATTAGCTCGTTGAAATGGCAATGGGCAGGCCATATAGCGCGCAGAACAGATGAACGTTAGGGGCCAAAATTTCTGTACCTCTACCATGAGTTTACACTAGTTTACGTGACCGTACTCGCTAGCGACGGCGTAAATTATTTGTATGGAGAATTGTACAGCGCCTCTAGCGGTCACTTACGGAAGTACAATTCTCCATACAAATCATTTACGCCGTCGCTAGCGAGTACGGTCACTGTGAACTAGTGTAAACTCATGGTAGAGGTACTGGAATGGAGATCACGGACTGGCAAGCGTAGCGTGGGACGTCCACCAACGAGGCCGCAGGTTCAGGGTGGATGCAAGTCGCTTCCAACCGTAATGATTGGGTATCAATGAGGGAGGTCTATGTCCAGCAGTGGACGTCCTACAGCTGAAATGACGATGATGATGAAACGCCTAAAAACTGCGCTGAGTTCATGTGAAATGATATCTCAATTTAATTACTTGCAGATGTAAATGATGCTTGTTAGTTAATTAGTTTTTGTGATCTTGGTTCTATTATTGCTTCATAAAAACTTTGATTGAATAAATGATTTCTTGGTAACGAGTTAGTAAGTATTCAAAATTTGAGTGATGTTAGTGTATTGTTGCTCTTTTTACGATGTATACAAGCAGATACTATCCAAATACTATCAAATCAACAAAATTGGGATCTATTCTGGGATGTTTTTAACCAACTTCAAAAAAAAGAGGAGGTTCTCAATTCGACGGTATATTTTTTTTTGTATGTTTGTTACGCGATAAGGCTGCGTTTCCACCAGATATGTGCGAGGTAGCTAAGTGGTTCGAGGCTGTGTAACGAGGATGTGTAACGGTGTGAATGTTTCCACCAAAGATGTGCGAGGTAGCTGAGCGGTGCGAGGATGTGTAGCGGACTCTTTTCAAATAAGCGGGCGGGGTGCGGTGAGGCGGTAGCGGAGCAACGTCGCCTAGCAACACATCCCTCGCAGCACATTCCTCGCACAAATCTTTCCCTTCTTTTGTATGTAAAAAACCTCGCTCCGCTGAGCTGTTTCCACCAGAGCTGAGCTTGAACAAGGATAGGTAAATTAAGTGTTTCTATTGGTTCATGACAAACACATCCCTCGCACAGCTCTGGTGGATACGCAGCCTTACTCCCTCAATTGTGAAACGATTCGCAAAATTCTTTTTTTGTTTGAAAGAGTATACTCCTGAGGGGGTCCCATTGGCATCAAGTCAAGATCTGATCATGCGATCCTAGAAAAATCGAGGGCAACCTTCAAATTTTATAGGCAAACCTATGGTGATTTTAGCATTTTTAGCATCAAATGAAGTATTTGCAATCAGAAACTATCATTTGGTAAACTGGACTTCACACACACCATTGAATTTCTTCTCAGGTGTGAGCAGGTTCCCTCATGATTTTTTCCTTCACTGTGAAGCTCATGGTAAATTTCAAATGTGATGTCGCATATAAATAATATGCCTCCATACATAATGAAACAAGAGCAGAACTTGTACAAAACTTATATAACGACGATATCTGCCAGTGGACATTTTCTGTAGCAGTGCGAACATTAATTAGCCATTGAAAAACCTGCGTCAACGCAGAATCAAAGGGCTTAAGCGTGTGACATGGGTTTTTCGTGCTGATGAATTAGTGAATATTTATGTACATACATAGAGCGTTAAATAAATGGGGAGTTTATCGAAGCTTGCGTTCGGTTGTACGCACGGATTATGTCTATTTTCAATTTCAAAAATAATAATAAT
Organism: Archips crataeganus; assembly: GCA_947859365.1. Classification (NCBI taxonomy): domain Eukaryota; kingdom Metazoa; phylum Arthropoda; class Insecta; order Lepidoptera; family Tortricidae; genus Archips; species Archips crataeganus. The sequence continues at coordinate 15,981,413 of OX402056.1, read as the reverse complement.
GGAAATCGGCTATTTATTTCCACGCCTACACTAAATGTTACTTTAATGTAATATTATAAATGAGAAAGCCAAAGTCAAAGTCAAAGTCAAAATGATTTATTGCATATCAAATTACAGGCATAAGCCGGAATAATAGACTAGGTATACATGTGACGCCCCGTAAGGGCACGGCAATATCAGAGAGCTATTTTTACAATTGAACATTTAGAAATCCGCTTGTTCCACTGAACACCACCAGAACGACACCACTGGTAGTGTCGTTTGGAATTACTAGATTGGAGCTAGCTATTCATTCAACACATCACTAGGATAGTGTCGAACGAATTATTGATTCCAAACGATACCGGCGGTGGTGTCGTTTGGAATTCTTATCAGTACCTACTTACTAGCTTGGAGCTAGCTATTCAACACATCACTAGGATAGTGTCGAACGGAATAGTGATTCCAAACGACACCAACGTTACTACCAATACCTACTTACTAGCTTGGAGCTAGCTATTCAACACATCACTAGGATAGTGACGAACGGAATAGTGATTCCAAACGACAACAAAGTTAATACCAATACCTACTTACTAGCTTGGAGCTAGCTATTCAACACATCACTAGGATAGTGTCGAACGGAATAGTGATTCTAAACGACACCAACGGTGGTTGGTGTCTTTTGTAAAAAAGGAAGAGTAGGTAAACTTTGGAATCTGGACTCATGAACATCAAATCCGACAAAATTCCGATCATCATCATCATCATCCCAGCCCGTATACGTCCCACTGCAGAGCACAGGCCTTCTTTCAGAAAAAGAGGGTTTGGGCCGTACTTAGTTCCCAAGCCGGCCCAATGCGGATTGAGAAATTCACACACACTATTGAATTTCTTATCAGGTTTGCGCATGTTGTCCTTCATCTTAAAGCTCATGGTAATTTACCAAATATAATTTCGAACATAACTAAATTCCGAAAAATTCAGGTGCGAACCGCAACTCAAAGTCACCCTCTGCTTGAGTGGCCATAAGTCAAACCACTAAGCCATCACGGCTTAAAATTCCGAGACCCAAAAAAAAGTCTCATAATCGACTTTCCAAATTGAAACTCTGCTTATCGACTTTTTTGTTTTATGTGCTCAACCGACTGTTGTTGGACAAAGCAGATTGTTAAACGAGCATCAAATTAACGTTCAACCGGTTTTAATCTCTAGCCCAAGCAATATTTATTGGTGAAGGGTTTTTTTCCGGAAAGATACGAGAACGGACCCAACTTTGATATGGCTGACCCCTATTCATAAATCACTGTAAGCCATCGCCTTCATAATATCGGAACTTTTTGACTTTTTTTCCAATTTTTTATAATTTTTGTTTAACGATCAAGGGTATTGGAGCTATTGACCTTTACTTTAAAGTACAAGTGGTTTTAGTTTGATTTTTTTTCGTTTCATTAAATAAGTAATTACACAGGAAAAATCTTAACAATACCTTAATTTTTTGCAACAATAAGTACCTATTTACAAATGTAAAGTGTAAAATATACATACCTATGGACATTTTGGGACACTTTTTTTCTCCTAGTAGGATCGAAAAAGCTTGCGATTCTGAGCAGAAATCACATATAATTTTCGATATTAAACAAAGTCAAAACGTACAACAAAATAAAAATTGGCTCATCTATGACAAGTTCTGAAATTTAAACGCTACGTCCCGTTTTGAATTATGTACGTGTATTTATAAATGTTTGCAGTTTGTTGGACAAGTTTATTCCATGCTAAGAGGAAACTTCGTAGTCTGACTACGAAATAAACCATTTGAAAAACAAACAGAGTACGGAAACTTGCGCTGAGTTGTGAATCCCAGGTCTTTAGTTTAAAGCTGAGTGTGAAGCTCGTAGCTTTCGCAAATTGAAACAATAGAGATTAAGACGGCACAATTAAATCACTTTGATTTTGACTTTGATACCATCAATCAACTGACGTAGGTACTTTTTATAGGCTGTCAAAACACGATTCTCCGTCAGTTTTTGTATGGCAATAGCTAGTTATGGACGTCACTTCTTTGTATAATCGTGCGTGTTTGCGATTTAGCTACGGGGGGTCCCTTGTTTTACCATTCCTTTTTAGGATTCTGTACCCAAAAGATGCCTACGAGATCCTATTACTACGACTCCGCTGTCTGTCCGTCCCTCCGTCCGTCTGTCACAGGGTTCTATGTCTTGAACAGTAATAGTTAGACACTTGAAACTTTCACCGATAATGTATTACTGTGCCACTATAACAACAAATACCTATAAAACAAGATAAAGTTAAAATTTAAAGGGATCGTCTTACAAGTAACGCGTTTTTTAGGGATTCAACTCTATACTTGTAATGGCATTAACTATGTAGATACTTGAAATTTTCACAGCAATTTTCTATAGCGACTATTAGAACAAATAACAATAAAAATTATAAGTACGGATGTACGAAACCCTTCATGTAGGAATCTGATTCGCGCTTGACCGGTTTTTTCTAATCTTTCTAAGGTTCCGTATCCGAAAGGTGACAAAAGGAACCCTATTGTCGCTACACTGTCCGTCCGTCTGTCTGTCACAAGGCTCAATCTCAAGAAGCATTAATAGGTAGAAAGCTGAGATTTGGTTTATACCTCACAACGTCTATTTCTATTGAAAATGACCCTGCACTGCGTACATTTTACTTAGAAGTAGAGCTCTGCTTAAGCCGGAAATCTGTAGATACGGCCGTTTATAACGTATATTTTTTGATATAACTATTATAACTATTTTATACGGATCACTCGGTGCGCGACTCCAACTCGCACTTAGCCGCTGTTTAGATATTCGCGAGTTTTTAATTTAACTTTTTCCATAACAAACTCAATTAACAAAAAGGAATACGGGAAGGTTTGGTCGCACTAAACAGCTGGTTGCGACATTTGGCATTGTTTCAAAATTACACGATCGCTTTTTACTCCCGCAAACGTCGGAATTTTAAGTCTTGGCAAGTTTTGTAGATTGTTCTTTCTTTAGTTACCGCTTTGAGACCATAATTATTTAGATGTCAGTAGCAGCTACCTTCTGTTGGCAAGAAGCATAACTTTAATTTTTCGAAGTGGTCGCGGAGAGTCAGTGTAGATAGTTTGTCGTAAAACTCGAACATTTGACTTATTTTGTGGATCGTAGAACCTAGTTTAAGCTTTCTTCCGTTTTTAGGGTTCCGTAGTCAACTAGGAACCCTTATAGTTTCGCCATGTCTGTCCGTCTGTCTGTCTGTCTGTCTGTCTGTCCGCGGCTAAGCTCAGAGACTGTTAGTACCAGAAAGCTGTAATTTGGCATGAATATATATATCAGTCACGCCGACAAAGTGATTGAATAAAATAAAGTAAAAAAAAATTTTTTAGGGTACCTCCCATAGACGTAAAGTGGGGGTGATTTTTTTTTTCTCGGCTAACCCTATAGTGTGGGGTATCGTTGGATAGGTCTTTTAAAACCATTTCGGGGTTGCTAACATGATTTTTCTATTCAGTGATCTGTTTGCGAAATATTCAACTTTAAAGTGAAAATTTTCATTAAAATCGGCCGTCCCCCCCCCCCCCTCTAAAATCTAAACTGTTGGGTGGAAAAATTTGAAAAAATTCAGAATGGTAGTAAATATATCAAATTTACTAGGAAAATTATAGCGGCTAAGATTGCTTGGAAATTATTTGTAGTTTAAGAGTAAATAGTAGCCTAAGGTATAAAACATACCTAAACTTGGATGATTCCGTACACATACGAAATCCTTAGAAAAATATTACTTGATTTTTCGTAATGGCTACGGAACCCTATCTTGGGCGTGTCCGACACGCTCTTGGCCGGTTTTTTTAGTTATATTCGTGAGTTTTTGGAGTAGTTTTATCTATCGCTTTACACTGTAACTAACTAGGTACTTAGTATGAGTTAATTACTTACTTACGTCAAATATAATCAAAACGCAACCCGCTAAATACTTGATATTTAGTAATTCCGGTGGCCAAATGTGGTCTTCCTCATCAGTTCCAATTCACCAAATGATAATTTCCAAAAGCAAATTTAATACACAAGCTACTACAAAATATACACAAATATCTGGACTTAGTTTAGCGAAACGGATTCAATCCACGGTGAGTTTCACTTGAGTAATTAAGGTATGAATTTTGAACAGTTTTTCATAAATAATGACTGCATTTTATATATATATTTTTAGTATTATTTGCTGTAATTTAATTATTTATGGACCTGTAATTAATGTATGATTGTAATAAATAAATTTAATTTAATATTCTGTAAATATTTCAACCGTCTACCTGTTGCCGTTATCAATATCGAGCAAAAACGAGAAAATAAACGGCCAAGTGCGGGTCGGACTCGCGCACGGAGGGTTCCGTACAATATCTATAAAAATCACGTTTGTTGTATGGGAGCCCCCTTAAATATTTTTTTATTTTAATTTAATGATTTATTTTCAAAGTCAATATTATAATTAAATATTCTGTGAATTGTGAATATTGCAAGCGTCTACCTGTTGCCGTTATTAATATCGAGCAAAAACGAGCAAAAAAATCACGTTTGTTGTATGGGAGCCCCCTTAAATATTTATTTTATTCTGTTTTTTAGTATGTATTTTTTGTTATAGCGGCAACCGAAATAACACCATCTGTGAAAATTACAACTGTCTAGCTATCACGGTTCATGAGATACAACCTGGTGACAGACGGACAGACAGACAGACGGACGGACAGCGGAGTCTCAGTAATAGGGTCCCGTTTTTACCCTTTGGGTACGGAACCCTAAAAAGTAACTAATAATTACTCAAAAACTACTTATAAAAAAAAATGCAAAAGGTTCGCCCCGCGGCATGTAGCTACAGATGTATCAAGTAGTAGACAATCTATATGGGAGTACCTATTCCCCGTACAAAGCCCGTAATACTATTTAGACTTAATATAATTTAGTCTTGCTGTAAATTAATCTCGGAGCTTGTAGCTTGTACTTACTGAGAGACAATGTCGAGACTCGAGAGCCTTTCGCTGCCACAGATGGCAATATCGATCTATTCAGTTTTATTAGTCGAGTTCAGGGTGGAATACAGCTTTATTGCCTGGTAGTTCGAATAGTTTCAGAATATTCATGCAAAGATGAGCAATAAGTCTGCAAACAAGATAGTATTATAACCAACTGCTTAATAGAAAGTTAATGCTAATAATACAGGGTAATTTTTGAATCAGTGCACAAATTTTGATACGTGATTCAGTATAGTTAATAGATCACGATTATCTGTTCAGGATTTTTTTACATTTTGAAATTTGGGTTGTTCATAGTAATTCATCCAATGAATTGGTCAAGTTATTATGAAAAATAAAAAAAATAAGTGATAAAAACTATAACGAAAAATACTGAAATTTGTTATTTTTACGACACTGTATCACATCACATATTAAAATTTGTGCACTTAAAAAAAAAATACCCTGTTTATCACGGTATTACATGTAGTTAAGGCATTCACTTCACGTACCTAACGAAATAGAAGATTCTTGAGCACGAAGATTCTAACAAGAATTGGAAACGGTAAGAATTCTCAAAGTCAAATTTTATCGGGAGCGTGTCTAATGGCAAACATAAGTACATATTTTTAGTCATATAATATAATGTTTGTTTTTTCCCGTCATAAGCGTAAATTTTTCTGAAAATTTTAAATGGGCACCTGTAGAACTCTATAGGTTTAGCTTAGGCTTGTTTTATAACAATTCTGCACAGTTAATAAAAAAGACTTATGAATAACAATAGGTACATTATGACAAACATTACATTATTACCTTCATCAATTATGTAACCCAATAATATGGACCCGATTTTATCATTAGTAACTTTGACTTGATTACATTTATCAAAAAAAAATTATGGACTACTTATTTTTATTATTGTCAGTTTTAAGAAAGTTTACCTATGTTGCTGCATAGAAATACAACGGTTTTTTTTTTATAAACACGTAATTTTGCTTTTTTTTTATACAATAAAGGCTTGCGTTTGGCCACAATCACGCCTGATGCAAAGCGAAGATGAGGCCTACGATGGAGCACGCTTGCCTAGTAAATGCTCATTCACCCTAGACTTGAAAGCGGCCAGATTGTAGTGTTCAGGGAACACAGTCGCAGGCAGGGAATTCCACTCCTTAGCTGTGTGTGTGTGTACTTATCATATGTGGTATTTTCAGACACGTCTGGGATAATCACACAATTACCAGAGTGGGTTTTGCAAGAGTATTTCCTATTTGTATTTCTGTCCATTTGCCTCACACAATAACATGACGTTAGTTACGTAAATTAAATTATGTATAGTGATGTTGATTCTATGACACTAACACTTCTTAGGTAGGTATCCCGATTAGCGGTGCGGTGAGTATTTTCCCTGTTAGGTCACATTGAATATCCTTTAGAACATCCTTTTCCATTCTATAATTCTAGGTACTTTACAATAAGCATAGTTTTAGTCAAAAAACCGGCCAAGTGCGAGCCGGACTCGCGCACGAAAGGTTCCGTACCATTATCTATAAAAAACAGCAAAAAATCACGTTTGTTGTATAGAAGCCCCCCTCAAATATTTGTTTTATTTTAATTTAATACTTTATTTTTAAATTTAATAATAACTAAATTAATTATGTATGTTATTTTATTAGTTACTAGCTTTTGCCCGCGACTCCGTCCGCGTGGAATTAGTAATTTGAGCAGCTTATTTTTTTATCCAATTTGCTTTTTCATCAATTATGGCTCTCCTTAGTTCCTCGATATAAAAAAATACCCCCCGCAACCCCCCCTCCCAACCCCAACCCCACCAAACCCCCACCCCACCAACCCCCCTCCCCCCCCGCACACACACACATGTCACATTCACCACCGTACTCGCAAGCCAAGCGTGCCTATAGAAGTTTTAAACCCCCGATTTTGAAACATTCTTCCGCTCCGCTCCGCTCCTATTGGTGTTAGTGTGATGATATATAACCTATAGCCTTCCTCGATAAATGGGCTATCTAACACTGAAAGAATTTTTCAAAGCGGAGCAGTAGTTCCTGAGATTAGCGCGTTTAAACAAACAAACAAACCTGTGTGCATGTCCAATTTAAGATGAACCCTATATAGTATAGTTTACTATATTGTTGTCAGCTCATTTTATGTTGGATTTTTTTTCTATGTCCTATCCATGTTCGATAAGTTCTTAAAATAGACGTATCTTTCTTATTTGTTAACCAATTCAAATTAAACAAACACTAAATGTTAGTCCAAGAAAATACCAACATATTAGTGAAAACGGCATCCTTCTAGGTTAAGCCGTTTCTGAGATTAGCGCGCACAAACGCACAGACAAACAGACAAACAGACAATAATTCTAAAAATCATTGTTTTGGGTTCTATTGCGCTAATAAATAGCCCTAGTGACAGTTTTTCTCAAATATCTACAATGTACAGACACCGACTTGTTACAGATTTATTATATGTATAGATGTAGTTAGTAAGCATCACTTTGCACAAGAATCTTATTGTCAGAATGTGGCGCCAACAAACTGTTTCACAGTTTGGCGTACTTTAAATATATTGTTATGTATGTGCTAATATAAGAAAGAAAGAAAGAAAGAAAGAAGACATTTATTCACTTTTACAAGACACACAAATACAAGAAAGTACACACAAATTCATACAAATAAACAAGGTTCACAAAACAACGAAGTAATAAATACACAGATCTGCATGTGTGTCCATGCAAAAGTGAAACGGTCGCTGACTCAGCATTATGCTGAGGCGATAGACGCCTGCAGCGCTGATTTTCTGCCAGAACCGTCTGTGACTCACGGAACGATACACAAATATACTATATAATAAAAAAAAAAATCAAAAAATATATATATGAACTAAAACAATTACTTTGCTCACCCGCGACCTTACAATAGTTACGTTTATGCAAGAAATGTGCGTTCATGCAGTTCCTCCACCTCCACACTGTACGAACACACACAAATCACATAAACCCAACCATCACCACCACCAAGCTACACTGACGCGTTTCGAACTCAACCAGAGCTCATCTTCAGAGTTACCACAACCGTATGAAGATGAGCTCTGGTTGAGTTCGAAACGCGTCAGTGTAGCTTGGTGGTGGTGATGGTTGGGTTTATGTGATTTGTGTGTGTTCGTACAGTGTGGAGGTGGAGGAACTGCATGAACGCACATTTCTTGCATAAACGTAACTATTGTAAGGTCGCGGGTGAGCAAAGTAATTGTTTTAGTTCATTAATATGGACCTCCGCAAAGTTACGCCTGATTCAGTAAAAAATATATATTCTGTGAATATTTCAAGCGTCTACCTGTTGCCGTTATCAATATCGAGCAAAAACGAGCAAAAAAAATCACTTTTGTTGTATGGGAGCCCCCTTAAATATTTATTTTATTCTGGTTTCCAGTATTTGTTGTTATAGCGGTCTGTGTGTATCGGTAGGTCTGTGAAAATTTCAACTGTCTAGCTATCACGGTTCCTGAGATACAGCCTGGTGACAGACACACAGACGGACGGACAGCGGAGCCTCAGTAATAGGGTCCCGTTTTTACCCTTTGGGTATGGAACCCTAAAAATGTCTCTACATTTTCTTGTTAGTGAGGTACAGTCACCGGCACCAATATATGCACAAGGCACTCAAAAACATCTGATACGCTCTAACGGCCATACGAATAGAGTTGCGTCACATATTTTTGAGTGCCTTGTTTCATCATATATTGGTGCCGGTGACTGTACCTACTGTCTACATAGTACTTAAGTATTCGTTGTTATGAAGATTCACCGATCATAGCGATCGCTACCTTCCTGAGCTCTCTCCGATTCGCCGCTTGGTGATCGTATTCTACTAAAGGGATCATGGTGATAGATTTGATGGTGGCCGTACATCGAGCTGACGATCATCCAAGTGCTCTTCTGTCTCTGACTCTGACCTGAACCACCAATCGCTTAAGCGTATTATTTTGCTGGTAATTATTATATGTCCAACAACATGAAAGCTTTCGTTAATTTTTACCGTCTAAAACTTGTTTCTACATACGTGTTCGTTAATGTTCGTGGGGGTTTGTATTACAATACCGAAGTACGAAAGACCGAATGTATTAAAACATCGAATGGATCAAAAGACCGACACGATTTTTTTCTGAAACCGTAAACTTTTCAGAATTTATTAAAACGGCATCATACAGAACCCAGGGTTAGGTTTGTTTTATAACAATCTTAAAAAGTTAACGGTTTCAGAAAAAAATCGTGTCGGTCTTTTGACCCATTCGATGTTTTAATACATTCGGTTTTTCGTACTTCGGAATTGTAATACATACCCGTTCGTGGATAGAGGGGACAACATACAGGGTCTAAATCAAATCGAATAATAAGGGGTAAAATTGTGATTAAGTGAATAAATAATTCGGCATTTGGATTTTATTAGGGTTCAGTTTATCAGACGTGAGATAGCGTTCGACCGCCCGCTTTATGGGCTGGAAACAACGCGGACACTTCACAAATGGACTTAATACGCAGGCGTGGTGCGTAGCCCCCAATTTTCGGTGCCATCGAGATCAATGTCTATCGTGAGATTGTGTAAAAATCAAGGTAGTCCCAGAGAATTTTGCCATCGAGATTTTAAAATTTAGATAAGACGTCGACAATTGGAACCCAAATTTCATATACAGAGCAAAGTTACTTTGATTTATATTGTTTTAAACTTTCGCAATGCGAAGATGTATTGTCTTCACGACGTATCCGTCGGCAGAAACTAGATTGATACGTTTCGCTTATGTGAGCGAATATGACTCGCAAATTCAAACTTTGTGCTAAAAGTGGGTCACAATGCGTACAGAACAGCAGTCTACACAGGTGCGAATTTGACTTTCCGTAACTGGTATTAGGCGTCAATATTTTTATGATGGACTATTTTGAAAAGTTCAGTTGATTTTTTTGAATGATAAACACTATTAATCCCAAAAAAAACCCGTGGTGGTCTAACAGTTTGACCTATGGCCTCTCAAGCAGAGGGTCGTGGGCTCAAATCCCAGCTCGCACGTCCGAGTTTTTCGGAATTTAAAATGCATTTGAAATTTACCATGAGCTTTACGGTGAAGGAAAACATCGCGAGGAAACCTGCATACACGTGCGAAGAAATTCAATGGTGTGTGTGAAGTTTCCAATCCGCACTGGGCCCGCGTGAGAACTACGGCCCAAGCCCTCTCATTCTGAGACTCCTCTCAGAATCACACAGACCTCCGCCTGCGCCCTGCAGTGGGACGTACACAGGGTTATTTGTAATTCACTGACATCCTCTTAACCCTGAATTCCTATCACTCAAACAAATGTTTTTTGTTTTACGACTTTTTAAAATGAAGCACTTTTTCTCCCATACAAATACATAGAGTATCGTAAAAATAAGAGGTAGTCTCAAATTTTCAAAACTTTATTACACCAAAAATATTAAGTTATGACAAAAGCCGTAAAACAAAAAACATTTGTTTAAGTAGTAGGAGTTTAGGGTTAAAAGGATGCTAGTGAATTACAAATAACCCTGTATATGCTGGGACGATGATGATGATGACAACCCCTCCCGGAACTATGTTTATTGTCTAACGCGCGGGGGCCTGCTGTCCCATTCACTATTTATTTCTGTCAAACGGTATCATAGTAACAGAAAGTAATAGTGACTGCTGTAGCAAGGGACAATATTGCCTCTGGTCTTGTACAGCCAGCAACAAAAATATGAATACGCTCAAAGTACCAAAAATATGCATCCACGACTCTATTACCAGAGCATAAAGGCGTGTACACATATTTTTGGTACTTTAAGTGTATTCATATTTTTGTTGCTGACTGTACTACGAAGTACAAAATTCGAGCTTCATGTCGTGCCGTCTTCGTGTATTATTAGTATTTGACGTAATCTTGTGTTACAATTTCTTTAGATTTACCTAATCTCCGCCTTCGAATGTCTAGACTTCTATGTTAGAAAAATATTACAACAATTTTTAGAATTTAACCTTTTCATGTAAAACGAGCGTTTTAACTTCGGTGAAAATGAGATAAATCATATTTTATTTGACTATTATACTGTGTGATTTGAACATTAACTTGGCTTTGCATTTTGTGGTTCAATGCTGAACAACCGCAGATTAGGTTTTAAAATGTCTCGGGTTCTCGTGTAACTAAATAGTTGAGCGACCAAATCTTCAGTTGTTGGGAAATTTAAATAAAGTAGAAGTTATTACATACTTACATTATTTTGGTTGGGTGACTTTTTGACGTTGAATGATACTTCGGCACACCGCTGGCACGGTACAGGGTTAAAATTCAAATAAATCAAATAAATTGAATCGCAATTTTTTTTATTATCCTTTATTTTTGTCCCACTGCTGGGCAAAGGCCTCCCCTCTGGTCCTCCATAGCTCCCTGTCCTCAGAGAAATCTGGCCAAACATTTAATTCCGCGTCCAGGTCGTCTCACCACCTGCGCCTGGGCCTGCCTCGCCGTCGGTAACCGTCATGCGGCACCCACCACGTGGCTGAGTGCGCCCACCTTTGATACCTGATTTTACACTCTCGCCTCGTCACCTCGCCTCGCGCCTCGCCTCGTCGTCTCGCTCCGGACGCGAGCCTCAAAATCAAGGCAAATCACGAGACGAGGCGCGAGGCGCGCCTGTTCACATTCTCGTCTCGTGTCTCGTCCCGCAGTTCGTCTCGCCACTCGTACGCGAGTGTAAACCAGGTATGAGGATCGCTTTGAGGAGGAAGACTCGCTAATATTAAATTAAATTCTGGGTTAGGGTTGACACCTTCAAACATTTTGACACTACTTAACCCTGGCTTAACGTTACGTCCTGCATTAACTCATAACCGTTTAAGACCTCCTTGTGTATCGCTAAATTACAATCATACCACTCTTGTAGATGTGTATATTCTATTCAATGATTTAAGTACAAGCAATAAGAACGCAGATGTTATTACTCCGACAGAAAGTCGATTTTTGCATAAATATTTTATTTTTGAAACTTAAACTGGATTTTTATTTGTGCCCTTGACTGTATCAGGCGAAAAAATCAAACAACATGTACAATAACGTGGTACAAACTTGCGCTGTCCTGTCCGTCTACCTATACGGAAAAATGAAATGTGTTAACTACTCACCGCGCCGCTTGACAGAAAAACACAAAGGTAATTAAATTTCAACTTCGTGCAAGTTACGGACATTGCTGAAATTAAACAATTAATTTCAAGGTTAGCAGACCTGTCACGCCATGGTTCGTGTTGGCACACCTAGGTAAACAACCTGATTTACTTCCACAATTTTGAAATAAACAGAAGGCCTAAATACACAACGGTTCTAAAAAGTCATCGAAAATTGGTTGCTAATTGAAAGTATCTACAAGTTAAGTATGAAGTATCTTTCTCCATTTATTTTTTTTATTTTCTTCAACTTCATTTTTATTACTTTTACGGTCATCCCGTGAAACCATACATTTCAAACTAAATACAAACTGAAATATAGATGCACAGAAAAAACCCCAGAAAAAAGACCAATGCTGGGAATCGAACCCAGGTCCTCAGCGTTCCGTGCTGCGTGCTTACCCCTACACCATCACTGGTCTAGAAGTTAGCGACGAATCTTTCCCATACATCGTACACTTCAGTCTGTTATAATCACATTTAGGCAGTGATAAAGCGCATCTATGTTATGCCCTCTACCGAGAGACTTCAACACTCCTTCGGAGCTACCCGCTCACCTGGACCAAGAGATGGCGCTACTAGGCCAACTTTTACAAGTTAAGTATGAAGTATCTTTCTCCATTTATTTTTTTTATTTTCTTCAACTTCATTTTTATTACTTTTACGGTCATCCCGTGAAACCATACATTTCAAACTAAATACAAACTGAAATATAGATGCACAGAAAAAACCCCAGAAAAAAGACCAATGCTGGGAATCGAACCCAGGTCCTCAGCGTTCCGTGCTGCGTGCTTACCCCTACACCATCACTGGTCTAGAAGTTAGCGACGAATCTTTCCCATACATCGTACACTTCAGTCTGTTATAATCACATTTAGGCAGTGATAAAGCGCATCTATGTTATGCCCTCTACCGAGAGACTTCAACACTCCTTCGGAGCTACCCGCTCACCTGGACCAAGAGATGGCGCTACTAGGCCAACTTTTACAAGTTAAGTATGAAGTATCTTTCTCCATTTATTTTTTTTATTTTTTTCTAGACCAGTGATGGTGTAGGGGTAAGCATGCAGCACGGAACGCTGAGGACCTGGGTTCGATTCCCAGCATTGGTCTTTTTTCTGGGGTTTTTTCTGTGCATCTATATTTCAGTTTGTATTTAGTTTGAAATGTATGGTTTCACGGGATGACCGTAAAAGTAATAAAAATGAAGTTGAAGAAAATAAAAAAAAATAAATGGAGAAAGATACTTCATACTTAACTTGTAAAAGTTGGCCTAGTAGCGCCATCTCTTGGTCCAGGTGAGCGGGTAGCTCCGAAGGAGTGTTGAAGTCTCTCGGTAGAGGGCATAACATAGATGCGCTTTATCACTGCCTAAATGTGATTATAACAGACTGAAGTGTACGATGTATGGGAAAGATTCGTCGCTAACTTCTAGACCAGTGATGGTGTAGGGGTAAGCACGCAGCACGGAACGCTGAGGACCTGGGTTCGATTCCCAGCATTGGTCTTTTTTCTGGGGTTTTTTCTGTGCATCTATATTTCAGTTTGTATTTAGTTTGAAATGTATGGTTTCACGGGATGACCGTAAAAGTAATAAAAATGAAGTTGAAGAAAATAAAAAAAATAAATGGAGAAAGATACTTCATACTTAACTTGTAAAAGTTGGCCTAGTAGCGCCATCTCTTGGTCCAGGTGAGCGGGTAGCTCCGAAGGAGTGTTGAAGTCTCTCGGTAGAGGGCATAACATAGATGCGCTTTATCACTGCCTAAATGTGATTATAACAGACTGAAGTGTACGATGTATGGGAAAGATTCGTCGCTAACTTCTAGACCAGTGATGGTGTAGGGGTAAGCACGCAGCACGGAACGCTGAGGACCTGGGTTCGATTCCCAGCATTGGTCTTTTTTCTGGGGTTTTTTCTGTGCATCTATATTTCAGTTTGTATTTAGTTTGAAATGAAAGTATCTATTAAAATTCAATACTTGAAACAACAATATACAATATTTGAAGCTGTGGTGGCCTAGTGGTTTGACCTATGGGCTCTCAGGCAGAGGGTCGTGGGTTCGAGTCCGGGCTCGCAACTCTGAGTTTTTCAGAATTTATGTGCGAAATTTCATTTGTAGTTTACCATGAGCTTTACGGTGAAGGAAAACATCGTGAGGAAACCTGCATACACCTGAGAAGAAATTCAATGGTGTATGTGAAGTTTCCAACAGTCAGCATTTTAACCGTGAAGAGATAACAGACAGACATACTTTCGCTTTTATTAACATTGGTATGGAATGTGTATCTAAGTACACGACATTATAGAAATACAAAAGTCAATCGATTGGTACTAGGTACATCTTGCCGTAAAACTTAGTTACTTAGGTCTCATCGTTAGTTGACATTCTTCCTTTAATGTTATAATAACTATAAATTAAAAATTTTAAAAACCCCCAACGCAATTGAATCTACGATCCCTTCCGCAGCATACAAAAAACCTGATAATTTTGAAATGGCTGGATAACAACTTTCTCCAAGGAACATAGGTCGAAAAACGAATTTTTTTTTCGCCTTTCCATAGTAGGTAAGTCGGTCAGCTAACCCAGTGTTTTTCAACCTGTGGGTCACGACCCCCTAGGGGGTCGAAAACTTCTGTAGGGGGGTCGCCACAGGTCGAGAGAACTATAGTAAAAAAAAAAATAAAGATTATAGAGGAGGTCGTATGGAATGAATATTTGTAACACGTAACATACACATAACAGTCATACATACATACATGATAAAAAAGCGAAGGATCGGGGGGTCGCGAAATATTTTTTCATACCAGGGGGGTCGCATCATGAAAAAGTTTGAAAAACACTGAGCTAACCAATACATTTTGTATGGGAGTCTGAATTTTTTTTTAATTTTTCGACCTATGTTCTTTGTTCAGTTTAAGCAACACGATCATCTCTTTTCGGGAAGGTATCTCGTGGAAATCCACCCGGTTTAAGAACCATCGCCAAGAAACCAGCTTTCAAATAAAAAAAAAACCACATCCAAATCGGTTCACCCATTTAAGAGTTATGATGCCACAGACAGACAGACAGACACACACACACACACACACACACACACACACACACACACACATAGCGGTCAAACTTATAACACCCCTCTTTTTGTGTCGGGGGTTAAAAATAATTTGATAGATAGATTGATTTAATTTATTCATTTATTTATTTTGTCAGAATATGTACCATTTTCTTTCCCTTTGAAGTTTGTAGAAATAATGAGCACAAGTCAGCTCATGAACCACTGGATTCACGCGCCTATTTTTTCCGGTATGTCTGTTCTTTACTAAAAGCAGCAAAATTAATGATCCATTGAAATGCTAACAAATTTTAGCGCCGGGCCCGCTTTACTTATTTTACCTTTTATTCATTCAATTCAGGAAGCTGAAAATAAAGTTGTTTAGTCTAGATTTCCTGTGGTATCATTTCTGTTCGTGTATTTTAGTCACCTAGTAAATTTATTAAAATAAGTTTCCTAACTTCATCTAATTTTCACATTACCTTCTTAATCCTACTTCTGTTATACCTAAATGCAAAAGTTTGCAGAAGTTATGCGCGTGTATGCACGGCTGGACGGATTTGGATGAAATGTGGTATATAGATAGCTGGACGTCTGGAATAACACTCATTCTGTCTTAACCCGATATTCTTACGGGATAAAATGTCAAAATCTTAACAGCCTAGTCTAAAGATATGAATTTTTCCATCATCATCGATGGTAGAATGGGTTGGTCGACATCGATCGAGTTTCTAGTACACTAAAACCTTCCAGGCCAATCGATCGGCGTCGAACAGTAGCATCAATCGGCTGTCGATCAGTTGTTTATGGACCGGTAATTCGTACCAATCGATCGATCATCGAGGGTATCCGTCGATGATTTATTACAAGAACTTTATATCTACCAGTAGGTAGGTTTGCGCGTGTTAATAAAAAAAATCGTGCGTGTAGTTCCTCCGCGCGGAAGAAGTGAAACTTCGTAATGTGGAAATGAAAAAGGCACTTATACATCAATATGAACCTTATAGCAATAAATTAAGGAACTAAATTTACTTATGCATCTATGTGTTTAAATTACTCACTAGATGGCGCTTTTGTCAAGTCTCATACATTTGCACAGACAGTATGAGTTCTGCATCGCACTATCGAAGTTTTTAACATCCGTTAGTATATATACAATGCGATGCAATTACTCATTAGATGGCGCTTTTATCAAGTCTCATACATTTGCACAGACAGTATGAGTTCTGCATCGCACTATCGAAGTTTTTAACATCCGTTAGTTTATATACAATGCGAGATTACTTGCTTCGGCAGTACATATATTAATACTTTCATACCCCCCTCCATAGTAGCGTTGTTGGAAGTCACATTAGAGGTTTCACTTCAATAATAAATCCTAGTCCCAATCTAAGCAAAGCTTGTCTGTGGTTACTAGACACCGGATAAACATACTTATATAGATAAATACATATTTAAATTCACATTAAACATCCATGACTCAAGCACAAACATTCACATTTTTCCATACAAATATCTGCCCCAACCGGGAATCGAACCCGGGAACTTAAACTTCGTAGTCAGTTTCTCTAACCACTAGGCCATCCGGTCGTCAAATCCGTGGGCAAAGGCTGGTGTTAAATAATATATATTATGTGTTTATATTTATATTTCGGTGAATGTGTTTCGGAACTGTTCACCTTATTTCACCTGCAGGCTCTTGTCTCAGCGGGGTTTCCATGTCCGTCCATCTTCCATCTCCCTTTTGTTGTCAGAATTACCAAAATCCGCGCTAAGCGTTTTCGCTCTTCCTTTATCAACCGCACAGCTAACAAGAAGAATTCCCTACCTGCGTCTACCCTGAACACTATAATTTTATTGGTTGTCTTTAATTCTATGGTGGCGTCCTGAATCGTAACTAGACCTCATCTTCACTTTTCATCAAGCGTGATTGTAGTCAAACGCAAGCCTATATTGCATAAAAAAACTGGTTTTCTTAGCCATCCAAACTTAACGCATTATTCCGTAATAATCTCTGTTTGGTCAATAACGGGAAAATCCTTCATGAATATTTATCAGTGATGCCATTTTTGACGAAAATTCGAATAATACTTTAATGAGACGTTGTCCTGTTTACGTTAATTTAAGGAAGGAAGGAAGAGAAATGTTGGAAAATTGCGGTCAGGTTAAATTTAAACTTATAGCTACAAAAATAAAATAAAATAAAAAAAAATTGTTTGTTTTCAGGCAACATAACCCATAGTACATAATATATTAGTAGGAACATTTGCTTAGCCAAACACAGTGTTTTTGAAGAAAACACGCTATTTTAATCCAAAGCTAAGTAAGTAAAGCTTAAACCAGGTTTAGTGACTAATATTGTAGTTGTAATATATTTAAGTTTAGTGATATGAAGAAACTAACCTAAAAATAACCTCTATCTATATAAATACAATTCGCCTAAGTCCTTTCCCTGCGGAAGAGTGCCCATAAGGTTGGCAGCATTTCCGCGCTGGATTGTGATGCCAATACGTTGGGCGAGAAATGCACCAGCCTTATGGTCGATAATTTACCTTATGATTACACATAAAGTAAACTAAGAAATTCCGGTCTGTGAAACTTGAAAGGTTGACTGGCAGAGATCCCTTCAGGGATAAGTCCGCCTTTGTACTTATCTTTTTTTTTCTGTAACTTTTTTGTTTTCCTTTTGTACAATAAAGAGTATAAACAAACAAACAAACTTGTTTTTCTGCTTAATTTACTCTTTTTTACAAGCTCTAGCTCTTACAAAAGACTTTCATCATCATCATCATTTCAGCCGAAAGACGTCCACTACTAAACATAGACCTCCCCCAAGGTTCACCAAACAGATCGGTCCTGCGCCATCTGCATCCAACGCGCTCACGCAACGTGAACCAGTACCTCTACCATGAGTTTACACTAGTTTACGTGCCCGTACTCGCTAGCGACGGCGTAAATTATTTGTATGGAGAATTGTACAGCGCCTCTAACGGTCACTTACGGAAGTACAATTCTCCACACAAATCATTTACGCCAACGCTAGCGAGTACGGTCACTGTGAACTAGTGTAAACTCATGATAGAGGTACAGAGGCCCAAATGCAGAACAAAATACAAGCACATTGTTTTATTGAATTTCAATACAAAATAGCTAATACTATTAGCCTGTAATTTGTTATGCAATTGGGCCCAGGTCGTTGGTCCATTCGTCTGAAATGATGATGATATGAGTTTGTAGTGTTTATTTATTGTTAGTTTGACTGTTTGTTGGTATTGATTATTCATAATCACGACGTTAGCCGCATTGGGTCGCATAAAATCGAACTACTGCGGTCATTATCGAGGTTGACCGCATGGGCTCGAATTGCCGAAACCACTATGTGGTCGCATACCTAAAACCTGTGACCCGTATGAATTGGGACAACCAACTCTACTACGAATCACGAATTGAAGAAACCCTACGCTAGTCTCCGTTCGCAAGAACAAAGAGACTGTCTTAGAGTACTTTAGAGCAATGTTTTTGATGTGTGCGTTGCAACCTCCTGTGGTAAAGGGTTAATAGGGGTCGCAAAGCCTTATAATAAATTACTTAAAAAACGAACTTTCAATAACTTTAATTTCAATACTTTGTAGATGAAAAAAACCCGCCTGTATAATTCCCGTTCCCATGGGAATTCCGGGAAAATATATAAGTATCTTAATATGTCACTCGCGGAACTACAATGAGACGAATCTAATGACACCTCGCACTTCAAAATCCATTGAACCGTTTAGGCTGCAGCCTGCTGCAGGGTTGCCAAAGAATGATACATACATAAATACACATACAGTTGGGTGAAAAGGGTCATGTTGTTTAATGTATGGATTTGATATTTTTAATGTAATAAATTAAATTTCAACTGTTAAAAGTTATAAGGCGTGGAAGGAAAGCCGCGAAATAATTTTACATACCAAGTAGGCTGCCTCTAGAAAAAGGTTAATAAATAGGCTATACTTACACACTTAAAATAAAGCTACAAAAAAATATAAAATAAAAATTGAACCCACTACAAAAAAATCTTGAAAATAACTTTCTACTACTTGTAATCTGTTTGTTTGTATGTAACCCGTGGTGGCCTAGTGGTTTGACCTATGGCCTCTCATGCAGCCAGGGTCGTTAGGTTTGAGCCCCGGCTTGCACCTCAGAGAAATTTCATTTCAAATTAACCATGAGTTTTACGGTGAAGCAAGACATCGTATAAAACCTGCACACACCTGCGAAGAGGTTCAATGGTGTGTGTGAAGTTCCCAATTTGCATTGGACCCGCGTGGGAACTACGGCCCAACCCCTCTCATTCTAAATGAAGGCCTGTGCCCTGCACTGGGACGTATAAGTGCTTGGATTATGATTATTATTATGTTACTTTGTTCCGTGTGGATGTACTAGAAATAAACTTTTTTAAAGCCCGGTGTGGGACTGCAATTCGCAACTCGTGACAGCGCTGTCCGCTGGGATTCCTTTGAGAGATTATCTGTCGTATAATTCTGCGTGTAAGTCTAGTTGATTCGAGAGATTTACGCCGAAACTTACGGGTTAACGTATAAGCTGGACGTTTCTTTCTATTTGTAAGTGTTTATTTTTAGAAAAGAAGAGTCATCATCATCGTCATTTCAGCCAAAAGGCGTCCACTGCTGAACATAGGCCTCCCCTAGGCTCGCCAAACTGATCGGTCCTGCGCCATTCGCATCCAACGCGTTCCAGCAACTAACCAGGTCGTTGCTCCATTTTGTTGGAGGTCTACCTACACTGCTTCCAGTCCACGGACGCCACTCAAGAAACTTTCGGCCCCATCGGCCGTCAAAAGAAAATAAGAGTGTTTTAGTTCTTTTATCATCATCTCGACATATACGCCCCACTGCAGGGCATAGGCTTCGTCTTACAATAAGAGGGCTTAAGCCATAGTTCCCAAGCGGACCCAGTGCGGCTTTGATACTTTACTCTCACCATTGAATTTCTTCGCAGGTGTGCTTAAGTTTCCTCACAATGTTTTACTTCACTCACAGTAAAGCTTAAACTCAATTTCAAATTAAGACAAGCTATGCTTAGCTTACTTTGGAACTAGGTAAATTTTTTTGTGAATTGTCCCGTGATATTTTATTTATATTTATACCTATTCAAAAGTAAACAGGTAAGAGTGAATTTGTTTAAAAGGCGGCTATGCGCCGATTGCCGCTTTATAGTCTTGGACTGGATTAACAATAATACTTAAAAACTTCGACTAAAAAGCCACTTAACCAGGAAACTGCTTTAAAGTTATGCAATTGTAGTTAACTACCCATGTCAAAACAATTCCAACATCGTTAATAAAAAAACCATGTCTATAGAGCAGTTAAGAGCCGAGAGCCGCCTTTTTGTACTGCAATGGGAATAGGTTTTTAAGTATTTTTTTTTCATAACTAAAAAGGAAAACATTAGATTTAGTGGTACAAGGGTTAATTTATAACAATAGCGACTATACTTAAAATAAAATTGAAAAAAAAAATATCTATCATTTGGTATATGACAACTAGTTTAAAGATTTATAGAAATTGACCAGCATCAATTTGAATTTTTAATTACGTTTTTCGCCGTTTACTCAAAAGTTGATTTTGTCACTTAGTCGCCTTTTAGCTTGAGCACGGCAGAATTCACACCAATTGAAATAGCCCCAAAGTAAGCAAAGCTTGTGTTATGGGTACATGGCAACGGATAAACATACTTACTTACTTCGTAAATGGATATTAAGCGTCCAAGACTCAAACACAAACATGCGTATTTTTCAAACAAATATCTGCCCCGATCGGGAATCGAACACGGGTTCTCAAGCTTCGCAGTCAGGTAACCGACCAAACGGATACAAAATTCATATCCATTGTGAAGAAAACATTAACTAATATCTAAGGCGTATTATAAAATTAATGACTATATCATGGACAGGGATGTTTGGAAATAATTCCGATCCGCATTGGCGATCTCTAGTCTCAAATAGCGTATCTGGGCATTTTCAGAAAATAGTGTACCCTGTACTTTTTTTTAAAAACCTAACAAATTTTGGGTTATTTCTACTCAGAATCACAAGCACTATCGATTTAAGCAAGAATAAAAAGTGTCCCTCCTTTAATTGTCAGTTTTGTGACGCAGTTAACCATACATGTTGTATGGACCGTCACAAAACTGACTAATAAATTTTGTTTCCATACATTAAGGATAATTAAGGAAAACGGGTACATTTTTTTCTGAAATCTCCCATCTACTGTGTTAAAAAATTTCGTTGTATTAAATACTTTAGATGTATGTTATTTTAAATTTAATAACAATGTAGATATGTTTGAAAAAATTAAACCTTGTTGAGTTTCTTGCCGGATTCTTCCCATCAGGGTTTTTCCGAACCGGTGGTAGATTTTTCGACGTTCATAAGGAGCATCAATTGATGCCTAAATTGAATAAAGAATTGTGACTTTGACTTTAAGGTTCTCGAACCACTAGACCATCCGGTCGTCTAATCTAGTATTATTTCAAATATAGTATTATCTCGTTCCAAGACTGGTAATTAAACAGTTATCTCAACTCTGTAGGCAAAGGCGAAGGGTACGTTTACGGAGTATCCTAAAGTAAAGGATGGTAAATAAAAGATGTCTTACTTTACTTTTAATTAAAACTGCCAGATGTTTCGGGAACCCTTTTATTTACATCTTTAATAAGCTCGCCGTATAAATGGCTGTTTAAAAAACCTTAAGACGTCGAAAGATTTTTGCTAGAGGCAATCTTAAACACATTATGTGAATCTTAAAAAGTACTTAGTTCGGGTTTAGTTGAAGTAATATACAGGGTGCTAACAAATTAGGTACCAATATTTCTATGGCTTAATCTTCTCATCAAAACAAGTCACTTATATTCTAAGGGCCTACGCTAGCTCACGCGGACGCCCGCCGCGTGCGCACGCTCGCGGGTCTCGCTCCGTAAAAAATCTACCTAAAATCCGTCGCACGCGCCCGCGCCAGTTAGCGGTGTTCATACAATTTCTTATTAGACGCGCGCACGACGGGCGTCCGTTCCGGGTAATCCGCGTCAGCTAGCGTAGGCCCTTACACCTTTCTTAATTTTTTTTAAAAAACTCGATTTTCCATTACTAAAGCATAATCCGTATGGATGGATATGTATGAATAGTTTGCGTAAATTTCGAAAAGTTGTCTTAGTGAATGTGACTTGATTTGATGAGCAACTTATGCCTTGTAAATATGGATACCTAATTTATGTACATATCGCAGAATGGCTCTGGGCTTCATCAGGAATAGCTTTATCAATGGGCATCTTTACTTTGGTATTGGGCCCTCGAGGTAATAAAAGACAATTCTCCACTTAGTTAGTTTAATTACACTAATTACACTATAACGTTTATAAGAGGTTAAGAGTCACTGTCTCAGGTAAACTTATCAACACTAATTATGTACTATTTAACTAACAAATAATGAAGCGCGGGGCGCGTCTACGCACGGCCGTGTCTCGAAAGGGCTCTGTTCCCGTTCGGGTGCAAACCCATGGTATAGCGCCATGCCCGCTAGCAAGCCAAACTCGACCTTATATCGGCCATGATCCGACATACATATGTGCAACAAAATAGAGTAAAATGACAAAGTAAAGTTTAAACAGGTACTTGTCACTTACAATAATTGCATGTCAAATTGCTTAGGCGACGTCGAGAGCGAAAATAGCTACAAACAAATACATTTTCTCATTTATACTCGTATTGTATTAGCTAGGAGTTAAGATTCGTATTAAAAAATATTATAACTAACTTCAATCTTTTTTTTTTTCCTCTAAAGGAAAACGGAACTCTTATAGGATCACTTTCTTGTCGGTCTATCCGTTTTACTATCTTTCCGGCTGTCCGTCTCTTCAGCCCTCCACAGACAGCAGCGCGGGGCGTGCCGTATATATTATGATTCAGTGTTATTGACCGCGCTGGGCACGCTCCGTGGGCGCCCCGCGCTGCGGTCAGTGGTGGCCTTAAATCTGTCCGTCTGTCCGTCAAGACCTTTTTTTTTTAATTCACATTTAAAAAATATATCTGCAGTCCCTTGAAGCTGCAAAAAATCAAGCTTCTATACTCCTTTCACTGTAGCATGGTGCAGGTGACACTTGACACACCGTTTCGTTACACTTAGACAAAATTGCTGCGGTGTATTTAATAGCGATTTGTTTAAATTCCAGTCTGAATTTTTCTGGAGTTAAACATTTAAACTTCGAAAACACTATCGTGCGCGAAAGAAATTTAACCTAATTATTTTTTATAATCAATAAAAAAAAATACGATTAAGTCAAGAAACGTAATATGCGTGTAACAGAACATTTAATGATGGGACACAATCTACCACGAGAAGAAGATTTATCATTTGTCAGCGTTTTTACTCGATCTTTATAATGGTATTAACTAGATTCTTGAAATCTTCACCAATTATGTTAATTATGGCCGCTACAACAACAAATGATAAAAATATAATCAAATTAAACATTAAGGGGGTACCGACTGACCAATATAAAATGATACCCGAATGCGTAGGTAAATTTTACTTAGAAGCAGGGCTCTGCTAACACTGGATTATTATAGTTACTGCTTTAGTTTTGTTTATTATAGTTTTGCTTTATGTTACGGCCTATTTTCGATATACCTAAAAATTTGTACGACCTCGACTTTTTTTGCATTATAAAAAACTCCGGTACTTAGTTTGCTTTACTTAATTTCATGAAGTAATCGTAAATTTATATTATTAATTACACAATATACCTAATTAAAGTTATAAATTTATAGTTTTATCGATTCGAGTTCTATAGCTTTCACTTCTCTAGTCTGTGGGTTTTGACACCTGCCACCCGCACCATGCTACAGTGAAAGGAGTATAAGTCAACGCAAACCAAACAAACGAGCCGACACACGAGTGTGGGGTTCACTGGATGTTAATCACTGCTGCCCATTATGGACACCTACACCTTTGCTATGCCTTTGCCTTAAAAAAAGATGGACGAGTTTGTTACGGACTTACCATGTATAAAGATACATGGTAAGTCCGTAACAAACTCGTCCATAATATAATACCAAACCGCATCTCCATTGTCCCGGTATTGAGGTCTGCATTCAAATTCAAACACCAATAACCCCGATACTACCAAACTATGAGTCACTATGAGAATGCAACCTGTACGTTTTTAATACTGAGTAACAAACGGCGGTGGGTAAATCATGAATGATTAACAATGAGTCGATGTCATATTGACATCCGTGATTTAGTTTATAGTTCAATTTTAGGTCAACTATTATAGTCTAAATTAAATAACATTTACGTTGAGTGTTGTATATACCTGTTATTAGTGTTACATATACAATAAGAACCGTTGTAACTATTCACTGTAATTTCCGTGTAAACACTATTGGTGTATCAATAAATAAATAAATATCCAAGCGGTTGAATAGTCCAAGATCTTTCAAGGGAAAAATAACAAATGATTCATCATCCGAGCCTATATATATACGTCCAACTCCAAGGCACAGGCCTCTTCCAGAATGAGAGAACTTGGCCCGTAGCCCACGCGGGCCCAGAGTGCGGATTGGGAACTTCACACACACCATTGAATTTCTTCCCAGATGTGTGATTGGAGTCCGTACTATGTTTTCCTTCACCATAAAGTTCATAGTAAATTTCAAATATAATTTCGCACATAAATTAGTAGTGAGCCATGTTGTAGCTAGCCGCTGCATTACGAATGGGCCGGCTCGTCCGGCGCAGTACCACCCTCTCACAGAACACCGGCGTGAAGCAGCAGTGTACTCCAGCTGCGTTTCGTACGGTCAGTGTGTGCGCCGGGGGCCCAATACCTCTCCCCCTCCCTCTCTCCTATTCCCTCTCCTTTTTGAAGGCCGGCAACAAATCGGTGACTCTCTTTAAGTTGTTGATATTTATGGGCGATGGTGATCATTTTCCATCAGATGACCCGCTTACTCGTTTGGCTCCTTCTAATAATAATAAAAAAAAACCGAAAAACTCAGAGGTGCGAGCTCTAATTCGAACCCACGAGACTGCTTGAGAGGCAATAGCTCAAACCACTAGGCCACCACGGCTTTTTTATTTATTTAACTTACCCTGTTAGGTTAGTATCTGTGGGTCAAATCTTGGAAGCTAAATTTGAGCCCCTACCCGACTTCCGATTGAGCTAAAATTTTACATGCATTGCAAATCTGATGTCATTTTGAGACAGTATTATTATATTCCACAAGGCTTGGTAGTACTATCGAAATAGTAACATGAAGTTCAAGTTAATTTCGCGTTGTTATAAATTCAATTAAAAATTCGATTCAACCAAAATAATTATGCGGGCTCTCATCAATTAACCAGTATATTTTTTGCTCTATCCAAAAATTAAGAGCCAGATATCTCTCCCTAACACTCTATTGGCTGTGATGGATGAGGCTCATAAGTCACAATGGAATCAACTACAATATAGTGTCGCTTATTAAGCTTGCGATAAAATAGGTAGTAAAATAAGCCTCAATAAATCAGACTGCCATCTTACTGCTATGAGCGACTAAAACACGACAAACAAACTGGTTAAGCTACAAACGGTACTAAACGAGGCGTACTTTTATCGAACTTTATTGTTCAAAAACTTCTGTCCTGACTTGCTTCCGTGTTGTATTTCACGCGGATTTATTAATTTCATTACTATTGGTACAATACAAAATACTGAAGCAAACCCTGCAAGGCCTCTACAAATGTTTGTCTGTTACCTCTTCACGCTTAAACCGCTGAACCGATTTAGATGAAGTTGGCAAAGAAAATAGGATTGTTTTAATCCCGGAGGACTTCTTTCTTCTCCCAGCACGCCTCTTTCCTTCAACTTTGCCCATCATTATTAGCTGCAGCAGTTGGTAACGGGCATTTCTAATTACGTGACCTTACGTTACTTGATGAACTTTAATAGTTCTCGGGTTGTTTGCGGGCAACAGTGAGTAGTAAATAAACCTTTAACATAGCTAATACGTCAAGTAGGCAAAAAAAGAGAAGAAGTACACAAGGTAGATAGTACTTAATTACAAAAGTATGCATAGGAACTGAGTGTTAAAGTACTTAAGAATATCTATTTTCTGGTGCTTCATCGTTCATCGTACATAAAGCCTATAGATTTTTGG
The DNA here is from genome assembly GCA_947859365.1 of Archips crataeganus. NCBI lineage: Eukaryota > Metazoa > Arthropoda > Insecta > Lepidoptera > Tortricidae > Archips > Archips crataeganus. Next base: position 15,954,928 of record OX402056.1, on the reverse strand, counting down.
TCGGCGGGAATGATGAACGATTTTGAGTGACGATAACTATGACGTGTAGACTGACGTCACCAGTGTCAGCCCACGTCGCCAACGATGGAAACGTCAAGGGTTTCGTACGCTCTGCAGAAGGCTGGCACTGACGTGGCACAGCATGAAACTACTTGTACAGTTTCATCTCCTTATGACATACTTATATGGTGATGATATGCAGGATGTTCCAATACACAAAGATAACCTAAAATCTATATAAATAAAAAAGAATCACCGAAATGTATGTACGCGCATAACTTCCGATCGACTGCACCAAATTGGATAGTTACTTTTTGTTGCGTTTGATATGTCAGAAGGTTCTTATAAAAAATAACCAGCGGGGGCGAAGCAGCGGGCATCAGCTATTAAATAATAAATATTGTAACATAAAGAGTCGGCGCCCATTCTCATTAATCTGTGCGCCAGTATAATTACCGTGTCGCTTTTTCACCTGTAAAAGCGACACGGTGGTAGACTGAGCCCACATATCTGGGAAAAGGATGACGTCCATTCTTATTTCTGAGTGTATTGTGACTGATATTGTGTCAATATTGCTATAAAATGACACGGTAGTGAGACAGGTGCACAGAAATGAGAATGGCCGTCGGATCACGAAGAGTCAAGATGACAGATAAAACTTTTCTTCTTCTCGAGCCATAGAGTATCCTCTGCACTACATAAAGTCAAAAGAGGTTTTAGTGTGCGAACACTAGTGGTAATACACGGTAGTGATAATGATATTCGGATTTATTTTGCAGCGACACAGCATTGTTCAGCGCAACAAAATTTCATTTGATTGTAAAGTTACATGAATAAAGTGAACAGCCAAATGGCAAGTATGGTTCCATAAAATTATGAAACTCCGAATGAAACACAGATTTGTACAAGTCACGCACAGATGTGACCGGCCTTTTCAACAACTAACTAGACCTTCCGTATGACATTTAGAGGACTTCTGGGGTTGTATTCGGCGCTAGCTACGAGTACGCGCTAGCGCACACTTATCAATCATGTATCTTTGCCTTTTACAATATTTTGGTACAGACAAACCAGAGTCCCGAATTTTGGTGATATTTTTGACCTGTCATAGTGACTTGTCAATAATTATCGACTCTCCCTAAATAATAATCGATGTATATCGATATATTAGTAATTAAATTAGATTGTCGTAAAATTATCATGTTATGTAAGTACTGGCCATTAATCTGATGACTTTTGATTGGTACTAGTTTTATAGACATATGCACATGGCCGTAGTGGCCTAGTGGTTTGACCTATGGCCTCTCAAGCAGAGGGTCGTGGGTTCAAATACCGCCTCGCACCTCTGAGTTTTTCGAAATTGAAATGCGAAATTAATTTGAAATTTACCACGAGCTTTACGCTGAAGGAAAACATCGTGAGGAAACCTGCATACACCTGAGAAGAAATTCAATGGTGTGTATGAAGTTCCCAATCCGCACTGGGCCCGCGTGGGAACTACGGCCCAAGCCCTCTCATTCTGAGAAGAGGCCTGTGCCCTGCTGTGAGTCGTATATATGCTGGAATGATGATGATGCACATATGTCATTCCAGTCACCTACTGTCGTTAACAAATTATTGTTGTTGCGATTTCCTTCGAGTACTAGTTGAAAATGCCTTGAAATAAGAAATATATCATTGGTAAATGATTAAAAAAAGAACCCGGAACTGATTTATAAAGACCAAGATTCCGTGATAATAATATGATTGTTTACGTCCACTTTTAATCTTCTTTAACATGTTGTATTCGATATAATTACGTATATCAAAAGTCGATGAGTGAGAAGTCACTATGACAGGTCAAAAGTGCCCCCAAAGTTCAGAGCTCTGCAAATCACTCACTATTCCTCGTTTCTGGTGAAGGTCACCTTCCGAACATAATAATGAAAACTATCGTGGTCTTAACGCAAATATAATTCCGACCGACGCAAATCAAATAAACGACTTGCTTCAGACACGAGCTCGTACACAAATATCGGATCTTCATTATTTGGTGGCCTTTTCGATCAGGAAAAACCTATTACTGTTTTCGTGTACGACCCCTAGGGCGTTCATGTCAAATCTAATAACAATAAGGTGGTTATTATTACTTGACTATATAAATCGCACTGATATTTGAAGAGAACGCTGACAGCACCTGAGGAACTAAAGCTCAGGGGGTTTATTTTATACTAGCTTTAACCCGCGGCTTCCTCCGTGTTAGAAATCCATAAATAAAAAACCGGCCAAGAGCGTGTCGGACACGCACAAGGTAGGGTTCCGTAGCCATTACAAAGAAATCAAGTAATATTTTTCTAAGGATTTCGTATGTGTACGGAATCATCCAAGTTTAGGTATGTTTTATACCTTAGGCTACTATTTACTCTTAAACTACAAATAATTTCCAAGCAATCTTAGCCGCTATAATTTTCCTAGTAAATTTGATATATTTACTACCATTCTGAATTTTTTAAAATTTTTCCACCTAACAGTTTAGATTTTAGAGGGGGGGGACGCTCGATTTTAATGAAAATTTTCACTTTAAAGTTGAATATTTCGCAAACAAATCACTGAATAGAAAAATCATGTTAGCAACCCCGCAATGGTTTTAAAAGACCTATCCAACGATACCCCACACTATAGGATTAGACGAGAAAAAAAAAATCACCCCCCCTTTAAGTCTATGGGAGGTACCCTAAAAAAAAATATTTTTTTATTTTTTATTTTACCACTTTGTTGACGTAACTGATATGTATATTCATGCCAAATTACAGCTTTCTAGTACTAACGATCTCTGAGCTTAGCCGCGGACAGACAGACAGACAGACAGACGGACAGACATGGCGAAACTATAAGGATTCCTAGTTGACTACGGAACCCTAAAAAAGAGTACGGTAATATGTTTAAAGCACACACACACACACACACACACACACACACACACACACACACACACACACACACACACACACACACACACACACACACACACACACACACACAGACACAAAGTTAGCACGTCATCTTCAAACCGTGGTACTTCAACGTTCTTGGTCAGTGTTTACAGACCACCGAAAAAAAAAAAAAAATTATCACGGGACAATTTCACACCAGTTGACCTAGCCCCAAACTAAGCAAAGCTTGTACTATGGGTACTAGACACCGGATAAACATACTTATGTAGATAAATACATACTTAAATACATATTAAACAACCAAGACTCGAGCACAAACATTCGTATTTTTCACTAAGTATAACACTAAATAAGTAATGTTATTTCTCAATCTAGCTAGATCTTTGTTTATCTGTACGCCAAGTTGCAAACATCGAAATCAAAATCCAAATATACAAACATCTAAACATCTTAACAAATTTTCTCCTTTCTTATATTAGTATGATGAGTTAGGATTAAATTGGTTTTTTTCTTATTGTTTATTTCTTTAGTTAGATCATAATGAACCGAATTTTGTGACTAAAATACTAAATATGAAATGAATGTATATGAATCATGGGACGATTGACACCGATGATTGACCTAGTCCCAAACTATGTAGTATGTACTAGTACTAGACAACGGACAAACATACTTATATAGATAATACTTAAATAGTTACATAATTAAACATCTAAGACTCGAGCGCAAACATTTCTAATTTTCACACAAATATCGGCCCCGACCGGGAATCGAACACGGGACTACAAGCTTCGTAGGCTATCCGGTCGAGAATTTTTATTTCATTATTTTTTCTTTCTAATTTATATTTTTTTTGTATAGAAAAGTCAATTATAAGAAACTAATTTCAATATTTTGTCACTTAGTCCACTACTTTTTCAAAATTAATTATTGAAACTATTTTGGTTGATGACGTCAGATTGTAATTGAGGGCTCCCACAATGCCAAATTTCTAAATCTATCTAAATGCGTACGATAAGGCAACCCCTTTAATTATGTTTTGCGTGGTGGTACACTGTAACTAGTGTCACTTTACTGGCGCTGTCAAAGTGCTAGATGTCAGCCAGTGGGTCCAAATCAAACTCCGTAGTTATAATCCACGCGTAAATTTGTGAAGAATTCTAACCACACAGAATAAAGTACGACTTGGACCGGTCACGCAATTTACACCAAAGTCAAATGAAGGTCATTGCTTATTTGTTATGTAATAAATTCATTATATAATATTAAAATTAAATAACTACAGAAAACGAGTTAAAAACCATTTATCTCGAAATGGTTTTCGATTTACTATACATTGCAAAAAAATAGACATCCCCAATTGAGAAAATAATATAGGTATAAAGATTTTTAACCATTAATAGGCGACGTCTCGTGCTTGTAGAAAGCGTGATATTTTTGTTAATTTTATTATTATTTCTATTTCTAAATCTAAAAACAAGCCTAACTTTTGAAGTTATAGCCGTCTAAATGGACGTTGTCCGAAGTTTAAATAGTTTTTGGTGGGTAGGTACTTGGGTCTTGGCGAGTGGCCAGACGGTTTACATTCGCAATCATTTCAAGTCATAAAGACGGACAATTTGCTTTCCCTAACTCTTCATGCAAGCCACCATAATCTGTGAACTAAAGAACTATAGTTGTTCAAACTTTTGTTTTTTTATTGTTCGAAATTGCTTCCGTAAAACTTTTCGTTCGGCACCCCCTATGAATAATAATTTAATGTTGTCAACTATAAAAGTTTACATACTTAATCATATAAATGGGAGGTAGAATAATGTATTACTGATTTAATGAATTAGCAAACAAAGTATCCAAAATATGGCAAGATCAGTTCAATGTGCCCGGCGGGCCACCAAGGAGGATATTATCTAGGTTCATGATTAAATACAACTAGGCGTAAAATGATAGATAGCATCCTTCGAGAACAGGCAGTCAAGAAGATTCGATAGCGTATCGTTAATGCCTGGAAGAGCTTCTGGTCCATAAAGACGCTAATGAAGGGCAAACTTCCTCTGTTACTGCAGTGTTTTGAAACTTTTTGGCGTCACGGCCCTTACTGACCATCAAAATTCCTTCGCGACCCCCCAAAACCAAATTTGTACGATTAACCTTAGAACCCAACTCTTATTTAACATATTTGGAACGCACCCTTGTATCAGTCAATCAGTCATGCGTTTTGGAACGCAATCTATATTTATCACAAGTATTCAGAAGGTACTTATTGTTTCGCAAGTTTCGCAACCTACCTACCCCTTTTTAAATATTAAAAGGCCCCTTTTAAACTCTCTCTTTTAAGGTCTCTTTTAAACTGTGCGACTGTTATTTTGGCGATTATTTCGCGACGAAATGGAAATGGAAATGGAATAGTTTCTAAAAAGATCATCGATGCCTTCAACGTCTGGATTAACATCTGGAAGTGAGCCTACTAAAAAGAAGAAAAATAGAAAACGACAAACCGCGATGTGTTATTTGTTGTGAAGTGTTATCTCGTGAAAGTTTAAAGCCATCCAAACTACTGCGGCATCTTGCTACTAAGCACGAACATTTCAAAGACAAACCGTTGGATTTTTTGAGCGAAATTTTAACTTTTTTACTTTCTCGGAGCTGAGCCTCGCGACCCCCTTGGATAGGTTTCGCGACCCTGAATAGATTTAGACCCACACTTTGAAAAGCACTGTGTTACTGTATTATATTATGTTAGACATGGTGTATTCTTCCCATCACTTACGACGCCCAGACTTGGTCGTTAGCTGAAGCTCAAAAGTCCAGGCTCAAGGTTTGCCAATGAGAAATGGAGTGCATAATTCTGGGTGATCGAAGAACTGGTCGAATCAGGAACTCGACACTGCGCTCCATAACTCGTATTACAGATGTGGGTGTCAAGACCGCCAAGCAGAAGTGGGCTGGGGTGGACACGTCTGCCGAATGCATCCGGACCGATGGCCGCAAATCGTTACCGAATGGGTTCCGAGGGATAGCCAAAAGAGCACAGGCAGACCCAAGAGGAGATGGAGGGATGATTCTTAGGTAGGGGCCTCAATTGGTATAGGGTCATGCCCTGAATATGGAAGAATGGCGAAGGGCCTTTGCCCAGCAGCGGGACATACATAAGTATTATAGGCTATTTAAAAAAATAAAGAAGGCACTGTTGACTTCTTTTTCAATTCCGTTCAATATAAAGTGAGAATGAGATGCAAACTCTTTCAATATTAGGAAATTAAATACTGGCCGGTAAAGCTAATCTATCTAGCTGATTGCTATGAAAAAAAAAACTAACTGTCTTTTGTTTTAAACAAAATACGGTAATTTCTTTGCAATGCTATTGAGTACGTTAGCGAAAATGGAGAAAATTGAACTGCGCGCCGTTATCAAATACTTGTGTTTGAAAATTTTTTCTACGGACCAAGTCAATTTGGATTTGCGGGACACTTTAGGGTCTAATGCTCCTCCGTATTCGACAGTCGCACGTTGGTGCGCCGAATTTAGACGTGGAAGAACATCGACAATGGACGACCCCCGCTCCGGACGCCCTACTACAGCAGTAACTGAAGAAATTGTGAAAAAAGTCGAAAACTCAGTTTTGGCGGATCGTCGTGTCATGGTTCGTTTTATTGCTGAAAATGTAAAGATTTCAACGGGGAGCGTGCATAATATTTTACATGAACGCTTGGGTATGAAAAAGGTATCTGCGCGTTGGGTACCAAGAATGCTTACTGACACGCAAAAACAAACTAGACTAGAGATTTGTCAAGAAGCTTTGAACCTGATGCAGCAAGACCGGGAACTTTTTTTGGCGCGATTTATAACAATGGACGAAACATGGCTCCATCATTACGACCCAGAAACGAAACTGCAGTCTATGACATGGAAAAGGCCATCATCTCCAACTCCGAAGAAATTCAAGGTGAGCCCATCTGCCGGTAAGGTCATGGGCTCTGTTTTTTGGGATGGTAAAGGGGTATTAATGATTGAGTATCTCGAGCATGGAGCCACTATTACGGGCAAATTATACGCCAAACAAATAGCAATATTGCGCAATGAGATCCGCGAAAAACGGCGAGGTAAACTCTCGAAAGTTGTGCTGTTCCACCAGGAAAATGCCCCGGCACACAAGTCCGCCGTTGCAATGGCTGCAATTCGTGATGCTGGGTTCGATATCCTTAAGCATCCTCCGTATTCACCAGATCTCGCTCCCAGTGATTTCTACCTATTTCCGAGATTGAAACAATACCTGAGAGGCCAGAAATTTGAAGACGACGACGCGGTAGTCGCTGCAGTACAAGATTTTTTAAGTACTCAAGATGAGACCTTTTTTAAAAATGAAATTTTAAGTTTAGAAAAAAGATATACTAAGTGTATTATGCTTAAAGGTGACTATGTCGAAAAATAAAATTACATTTAGTAAAAGTTGTTTATAACATACTCATTCTCACTTTTTATTGAACGCCCCTAGTAGCTTATTTCATTTCATCTACTAACAATCCACCCGTCAGTGAAACTATGTATCAAAACACATTCCCATCAACTCCGTTAACATAACACGCTAGATACCGAATTTACACCGAGTAACGCCCAACTGATTCAACCGAAACTTTAATTAATAAACAATCCTCATCACGAACTACGCACTACACAGCCCTGTGTTCAACACTTCAAATTAGATACAATTTTGGGAGATGTTTCGAACTGAGACAATGAAACTCACTTTTTGCGTACAATATATAGAAGTCTATCGAACCCCGTATAACCTGAGTCTATGAAGTTTCATTTAATTATCGTTGTACACAGTAGTTACCGACATTTGACGATCAAACTGTGCCCTTTTGTTTATGGTAGTCTATTGTTTTGAGTGGCATTTGTTTGAAACTATTGTGGGAAATTCATGAATTGGTTGAGTAATCAACGTCGGGCTCCAGTTCATTGAGAGGTGATTCGTGCACGCAGGTGCACACGTGCAAACGTTGAATGTAATAAATACTATTTAATGAAACCTGATTAAATGTTAAAGAATAAAGAAGGTAATCAATAATTATACTAAAATTGTAAGGCACCCCAACTGTTTTCTTTATTATAAAGAGCTAGTTGGCAACTCGGTCTGCGAAGAATTCGTTTATCGCTTTCCTGCGAGATCTACCAATATAAAGACTATCCTATGCCCTTCGCAGAGTCCCAAACTATCTCTACACCAAATTTCATCTAAATCGGTTCAGCGGTTTAAGCGTGAAGAGGTAACATACAGACAGATGGAAAAACGGACAGACAGACACACTTTCGCATTTACAATTTAGTATAAACGTAATATCATTATTTTAGACGACCAGATGGCCTAGTAGGTAGAGAACCTGCCTACGAAGCTTGAGGTCCCGGGTTCGATTCCCGCGTCGGGGCAGATGTTTGAATGAATAATACGAATATTTGTTCTCGGGTCTTGGGTGTTTAATTTGTATTTAAGTATGTATCTATTTATATAAGTATGTTTATCCGTTGCCTTGTACCCATAACACAAGCTATGCTTAGCTTACTTTGGGACTAGGTCAATTGGTGTGAATTGTCCTGTGATATTTATTTATTTTATTTATTATAAGGCCGCGGGTGAGCAAAGTAATTGTTACAGTTATTATTAGTATGAATTAATTCCGAAGGCCATCAGGGTCTACATACCGTACATACAAAATATACCTCGTTTACCTACCTATGTTGGATCGGTACGACTGGTTGATCTTCAAAAAACGAGCCTACTTTTTTCTGAAAGGGCCAGCAACGCATCCGTATCTCATGTTATGCATGTTCATGGGTGGCGGTGATTGCTTTGCATCAGGTAACCCTCCTGCACGTTTTCCCCCTATCATTTAAATGAGGTACAAGATTTCCCTTAACATTTAATTTTTTACGTGTACAATATGCAAACGTTTGAGTTTTAAGGTGTTGTAGGTACACGTTTACCAGTTTATAACGCTCTCAAAAGGCTGCCTGTTCTCCCAAAACCCTACAATTATCGAAATAATTCAAAACTTTTCAACACATTTCCCCTCGCTGCAAACACGGCAAGCTATTTCGATTATCCCTCACACCGCAGACACTTGGCAAATAAAGTTTGACTCTCGACGCTCATAAATACGGGGCCCTATGTTGAGGGTAGGAAAGTTCGATAACAAAATTCCTCCATCCCAATTTAATTTTTGCGCGTCTGGTGCGGCATGTGCATTCACACGCCGATGACTTTGCGATGGTCGTTCATTCATGTAAACCACCGGAATGTGACTTTGATTCAATAGACAAGTGCTTTTACTTCTTTATCGATGCTGTGCGATAAATATCGTGGGCCATTTTTTATTTTGTTGTACCTTTTGGCTTTTTTTAATTCGGAAAATTTTATGTGATTTCTGCTCAGAATCACGAGCTCTTTTGATTCTACTAGGAGGGAAAAAAGTGTCCCAAAACTTTCATTTAATATAATAAAATCTCGTGTCACGGTGTTTGTTACCGAACTCCTCCGAAACGGCTTGGCCGATTTTTATGAAACTTTTTTCTCTATATTCCGTAGGTCTGAGAATAGGTCGTAGGCTATTTTTTATACCCCTAGGTGATATGGCAAAACAACGTTTGCGGGGTCAGCTAGTATACATATATAAGTTTCGATTCTTCTATTCCGTTACGGTCATATAAAGTCTATGAAAAATGGTAAGTTGGAAACAGAACGGAAAAAATCTTGGGATCCTTTTCTCCTAATAGGATCGAAATTTTCCGAATTAAAAACAAAGTCAAAGGGTACAACAAAATAAAAAATGGCCCTCGTAGGGAGTATATCAAATTGAAGTGATGGATCACTCGCAAATCGATAGCAATTTATTCGACAGTGAACGAACAACGTTGCGAGTGGTGAGGTAGAATACAAGCAACAAATACAAATACAAATACAAATACAAATACAAATACAAATACAAATACAAATACAAATACAAATACAAATACAAATACAAATACAAATACAAATACAAATACAAATACAAATACAAATACAAATACAAATAATTTATTTCCAAAAAATAACAATAAAACACAGTTACATTTTTACTGAACCCCACACTAGGCATTGGCCTGTCCCGTGGGGTAAATGTTAGCATCCTGAAATCATTAAGTTTAAAGATAAAATGACGTTTGTGCAGTCAGTTGGGTCTAATGGGGATGTTGACACCACCAATCAACTGACGTTCTTTTTATGAGCTGTCAAAACACAATCTCCCATAGAGTTTGAATGACAATAGCAACATATGACGTCATTGTTCGCAATGCTCAATCAACTAACTATTTATTTGTTTTAAAGCAACAAAAAATCTAATTTTGCATTTAATCGAAAATTAATCTGACTTTCAGGGCTGAAATAAGGCGATTTTTTACTGGAGTCGTGTCTTCAAATTCTTTTTTAATGGTGTCAACATCCCTATTGTTCTAACAAGTTAGGTATGAAGTATCTTTTTGTAGGTATTTATTTTTTCAACTTCATTTTTTATTACTTTAGTTGGAAATAATTGTTCTAAGACAAAGTGAAAATATTTTTATTGAGTTTAGGCCGAATTCAACTACTTATTAATGTCGAGGAAACTCAACAAGGTTTAACTCAATAATTATGTAACTCCTTTCCTTCTTTGTTTGGTATTATGTACATATTCCTTGTTTGTTATATAATTATTACTCATATTTAACTAATCGAATGATTCAGACGTTACTTTGCAAAGGTCCATGAACTATACAACATTTAACTGTATAAAATTTACGAAGAATATTTCTTATTTCGTCCTACTCATCATCATCATAATTCCAGCCTACACACACACCACTCCCACTGCAGGGCACAGGCCTCCTCTCTTTAGAACATAGAATAAGCTACTCAGTGACATAGCGCTTGTCTTTATTGGTCATTTAAGCCAATTAGCCGATTCCTTTATTTATATTTTGTTTTTATTAAAAAACCTGCGTTCGTTTGGCAGTCACATTTAATCTAAGTTGATTGAGCGTTTTACAGCCTCTTCTTTTCCCTCGACTGTTTTTGTCAGCTTTATTGTAATCAAACTTTATAGAAACTCTAACTAACTACGTGAATCTTCAACTGGGTCACGGCAGATAATGATTCGTGGTTAAGCTTGAGATGGAGGCCTGCGGTCGGGGTCGAACGGAATTCGCTCCGCTTTGTAGTGGAAGACAGGCAGCGAAAAGCCCGTCTATAATAATGATTAATTTGCATTTGGCCCGCATTGCCTGTTTTTTAGAAATGCAAACAAGTGGGTCCATTTACAAGTTAATGTGACAATCGGCCTTATTGTTTTTTTTCTGGTGTAATACCTACCTGTCTTGAAAAAAAATAGTAAAACACTTACTTGGTTGATTATACGATAGCTCCACCCATAGATAACCACATCATGACAAATCACGTGCCAAGTAATTACATCGACTGTCTTACTCTCCGCGCCGAACTCAACGCAAGCATTGCAGCTTAGCAGTAGAATAAGCGAGTAAGATGTTCGTAACGATACTTGCAGAAGTCCCTGACATCTGAGGATGACAAAATCCGATGCGGACGTGCGTACGTGCGGACTTGCGTTCGTGTGTGTGCGTGTAACTGCCGTTACTCTCTCACCAAAAAACAGCTGGAGAATAGCTGGACATCTAGAACTTAAATCCCAGAATTTAAACTATCAGATCACGCAATAATAACGCAACGCATGCAATAAAGGCTAGTAGGTATCACTTGGCACTCGCGATACAGACCCAGAGTCTAGTGCGAAGGCCGCTGTAATGTCACATATACATTTTATCACTTAATTAAGTAACAATGTGTAATAAGTAATTTCGTGTACTGTGTAATTTTATTCGTTATTAAAATTATTCTTATTCTTATTAAATAATTATATTTAAGCTGCGTCTCCGGGTGCAGCGGTCGAATACACAAAGGCCTCAAACTTTCTAGGAACACGCGTAATTGACTTTGCAAAGACCCCTAAATTGTCAGACCACCGCGGGACCTTGTTAAATGCAACCTTCAGTTCTGTGGCATTTTCTCGAGATCGTAATCAACGTCTTCTAATTTTATTAACCCAACTGTGTATTCACGTAATGAAAACTAAGTAAAAACTTTTACGTTTAGGTAAATTGACCAGCACAAATTAGTTAGGTACCTGTAATTTCAAATACTTGAATAAAAAGTTTTTAAAACTAAGATAAAAAATAGGATATGATAATGAAGTCATAATTTGCGAATTTCAACAAAATAAGGTAAATTGTTGCAAAAATAACGAAATACAGTAAAGTAAGTAGGTATATATTTGTATAGCTTCATCTTTATAAAATATGTATATTATAAGAAATATTAATATTTTATTCCTTTTATTTCGTACATTATATTAAAATGGGATATAATTTCGAGTTTGACCCTGTTTCCGAGAAAATGTCGAAAAGGAAATCTTCATAAATACTGGTCCTAAATAACAAACGTGATATCCATATCCACTAAACTCGCCTAATTTTTTTTATTTTCCTTCGAACTGAAGCGACCTTAAGACTAACTGTGTTAAACAGGCTTAAACTTTCGCCCTATGAAAGCACTGTCTTTATTAATAATACTTAGAAAATTTGCAAATTTACAAGTCTACGAAAATTCAAAACGCAAAAATATGTATGTTTTATCTACTCCTACGAGGTTATTACATCGGAATAAAGTAAAAAAAATGTGTGGACATATTTTTCTAGTTGACTCTTCCAAAACTTTATAAGTTGTTATTAACTTGCTAAGACCACTATTTTCTGATGCGAAGCTCAATTTCTTGGAATAAAGGGAGTTAATAAATACATCAACAGTTAATAAAGTAACTAGCACAAGTTCAAAAACACAATTTTTCTCAAACATCCAAGGAAATGTGGTCCTTATAGTCGTGACAATAGAACACGAAGTATGCCATTGTATAGCAGTTGAGGAAGATTCGTTCTAATTTCAAATTAGACGACAATAATGGAATTTCATACAAACATTGCTGGCCAAGGCCAGCAAAGAGATTGTCTTTTGTTTTAGTGGGTCGTATTTTCTTTTATTGACTATCAATGACATACTGCCAATTAAGAAAAATTTAGTTTGTGAATTTACTTTTTAATATCTTACTTGGCTAGATTTAATAAAATAAATAAGGATTGGCGTTTATTGTTAACAATTTATTAAAATAACCAATTAATAAGGTCGTAATTTTTTAATAAATATAAATCATCTCAAGATTTTGTGTTAAAAACATTAACTGGAACAGCTTACAAATAAATTGCTGGAAAAAAAATATTTTGGCGGGAATCAAAAAAAAAAACAATTTGAATTAAATATGAATATATAAGTTGAACATTCGTATCATTTCCTTGGATTTATTTGAGAAAAGCACTATACAAGCCTTGGCCACGAACAGGGATTGCCGGCCTCGTATCTCTAGATCTATTACTACTCGGCCGGCAATCCCCTATTTCGCGGCCGCTGCAGTAATGTACTATTATCTTGGATGTTACCTACTTTAATTTCATGCGGTATATTTTAACTTCTCTGAGTGAAATTCTTCCTTTGAGTGAAAACTTAATTAGTTTCGTAGGTATTATGTCAGAAAATGACTAATATTTCTGCTGAGGTTTCACCTAAGGCATTATTAAAATATAATTCAGATTTTCAGTGCCGAGAGTTAATATTTAAATAGATACCGAGCCAGGTGCCATAAGTACTCGTAGACAATCCTACGCGCAGAACTGATAATAGAAGGAACAAATTAGGTATAATTATGGTAAGGTATATGCCTAATGCGGCAATTAGTAATTACACATGCGCTGACCGCAACAGTCTAAAGAACACGGTGGTCGGCCGCATTCGGCGAGTGACAGCTGCCACCGCCAGTTATGGACACCGCAGTACTTAGACGGTCACACTTTTTTTATAGAATATATATACTTCATTTAATTTAGAATTGAAATACACAACATCATTATGTTGCGGCTCGTCAACTATTTCTTACCTAGCAAATAGTACAGTACAATAGTCTGGTAGCCGCAAAATAAAATTGTTTTAGTGTCACTTTATTTGCGTGTCGTCAATTGTTACTCTAGTACAAATTGCAAAGAGATTACAGTTCACGAGCCGCAGTATAATGTTGTTGTGGTTTATAATTCTTAATTAAATGGAGTATAGGCTTGCGTTTGACCACAATTACGCCTAATGAAAAGCGAAGATGAGGCCTACGATGGAGCACGCTTGCCTAGTAAATGCTCATTAACCCTAGACTTGAATTTAGGGGAATAAGCAGGAAGTAGGCAATTCGAACCGTACAACAAATACGGGACACTGTAACTGGTACGCACGCGCTGTATACACAATAATTATCTGGAAATACAGACGACGGGAGCGAATTCCATTCCTTAGCAGTTCGTATTAGGAAAGATGAAGCGAACGGCTTCGTGTGAGCCAATGGAATAACATAAAATTAATAAATAAAAAATATAAGTTAGGGCCTAAGCACACGGCGTTAAAAAACGCCGTGTGCTAGGGGCCTTAAGGCGGTTCTAATGGAATGAAAAACGCGCTGTAAACGCGTATTCCTAAAACGCGCGTCGACGGCGCGTTAAAAAAACGCCGTGTGCTTAGGCCCTTAGTAAGTAATATTTATAAAAGGAGTCATCATCCCAGCCTATACCTATACGTCCCAATGCAGGGCACAGGCCTCCTCTCAGAATGAGAAGGCTTAGGCCGTAGTGCGGATTGGGAACATCGCACAGACTGTTCCTTCGCAGGTGTGTTCCAATTTCCTCACGATGTTTTCCTTCACCCGTAAAGTTCATAAGACCGCCTATTGTCTGCCTGTTTTTTTTTTATTGTTAAGAATATTTTTTTGTGTATTTTTTTGGTGATCAATCAATAAAGAATATTTGTATTGTATTGTATTGTATTGTTCATAGAAAATTTAACAAAAATTCCAAAAAACTAAAAAAAGGTGCGAGTTCGGGCTCGAACCCATGATCCTCTGTTTGAGAGGAGTTGGGCGACTAATGTCTTTATTGAAAAATGACGAAGTATAAAAATAACGACATGAAAAAATTACTTAGTTTTTTCCCAACACAGAAACATAGGTAGGTTTAGGTTATGTTAAGTTTGCATCGGACCGAAGGGCTATTGGCACACAGAAGAAGGAGCTCCGTTCATGAGCGGAGCTCCATCGACACTGTTTCTGTGTCGATTAAAGTTAGAAAAAAACTAAGTAATTTTTTCATGTCGTCATTTTTATACTTTTTATACTTAGTCATTTTTCCTTTTAGACCCTAGTCGACAAAAGGTTTGAGAGGTATTAGATTAAACCACTAGGCTACCACAGTTTTTATGCATAGGGTAAACAAACGAGATGACCTACCAGCAGGGGTCGAAGGGCGAAACCCGTTTGAGGTCAACGAAATTAATGTACGAAATTTAATCTGAAGCCGAGAGCTTCTCAGTGAAGGAACAACGTCGCAGGAAACCAGTTTATTTGCGAAGATATTTCAGTTGTGTTGGTTCCTTAATTTAAACTACCATTTGTGGCAAGAATCTATTCACCGGTATCGAGGAGTGAACATTTTTGTTAGGCAACCCAGGAAGTTGGAGAAGCCGTGGTTAGACATATGGTCTCGCATCCAGAGGGTCGTAGGGTCGAGCCCGGTGGTGCAAAGCTCAAACTTAACTCAAAAGCTAAAATTTCTCCACCACTCCTCTCCTCCACTTAAACAGTTTTATGTTTCGTATTTTTACTGGATAAAGCCTACAATAAATTTGAGGCCCAATTCCTTTTTGCAATGGCGGCACAGAAAAAGACGTGCCGTGCGTGTAGGGTGCCGGTTGGTCAATTGCATTTCCGGCGCTTAAAGTACATCGGTTAGCCATATTAGTTGTACTATTTATTGTACCTAGCTACGCGACTGCACGATAAACGGTGAGCTGGATGGTGAGTGAATATAAAACCAAGTTTAGACTAGAAAAATCAACATTGACCATTTCATTTCAAACTTCACTGTACAGGCTCGCAATGTAATGCAACTTCCACGATTTTTCTTGCCAGCCTAAATTGCGGCTATAAACAAACGCAAGTGTCAAATCTGTTATGGGAGAATCAACTTTTTCTTGCCACCCGTTGCTATGGTTACACACATTTTGTCTCTTGGACAACCTAAGCATTTTTCTATGAAACAGTGGAAATGTCACTTGGACAAAAAACATGTTAAATTTTATTCTGAATAAATTGGATGTAAAAGTTATCGTAAAGAAACGGTAAGAGTATCGATAACGACATCATAAACATTTTTCCGCATCCCTAAGAACCTACTAAATTACATCTTCGATAACGGGGTCTAGTACCTAGTCACTATTATTTAATCTGTTGATAAGGAGTGCATTCGTAAGTATTAGTGACATTTAGTAATCAAATTATCAGTGTTACTATTACTTTCGAAAATCGCGACACAATCGCAAATAAATTGTGTGATCCTTTACTTTCAAAGGCAACAAATACGTACCTACATCCTACCTATTATGTTATTCAGATGTAAAGTCATGAAGCTCTGGCGTGGCTGCTGCAATTATTTCCTTTTAACGGCCTTGTCGTCATTTTTATGCCTTTTTCTCAAATCTGAAGCAATTTTCGTGCGAAATGTATTTAGGCGTGCGCATTTTATGAGCAGTTTAAGGGTAATGATAATGGCATAGTAATTTAATTTTTCTGCTTATTCATTGAATGTTCTATAGGAACAAAACAAGTGTTACCAAATTGGTTGATACGCATTAATACGTTATTAGTATTCGTATTTATGAATTAGCGGATGTTTTTTTACTTGGACTTCGGCATTTATTCAAACAATATTATAAAATAGGTACAGTTAGAAAACTAAACCTAAACAACCTTACTACCTAAACCTTAAACCTTTTAATTGTGATATTCATTTTTTAATTGTGATTTAAATGATAATTTTGCGTTTATAGCTAAGTTTTAATTTTTGTTATTGTGTTTAATGGAATTTTGTTTAAATAATTGTAAAGTATATAATTATGTATTGACTTTATTGAATAAATATATATCAGTAAGTTTAACCTAAACTAAACCAATTTTAATTTTTTGTTAGCTGTGGCCAAGCCAGAATCTGGTTACTGGCTCCATGCATACCCCTCGCCTAACACTGGAACTTTCATCGACCCAGACACTTTACGCATAGCTGCTGGTCTCCGGCTGGGAGTTGGGATCTGCGCAAGTCACAACTGTGTTTCTTGTGGGGCTCCAGTGGACCGACTCGGCCACCATGGCCTCTCCTGCTTCTCGGGCGCCGGCCGCCTGTCCCGCCACGCCGCTCTCAACGACATTCTCAGAAGGGCGCTCGTTAGTGCCAACGTTCCCGCTGCTCTGGAGCCCCAGATTGTGCGGAGCGATGGCAAGCGCCCTG
Organism: Archips crataeganus; assembly: GCA_947859365.1. Taxonomy (NCBI): domain Eukaryota; kingdom Metazoa; phylum Arthropoda; class Insecta; order Lepidoptera; family Tortricidae; genus Archips; species Archips crataeganus. The sequence goes on along the minus strand of OX402056.1, from coordinate 15,937,487 downwards.
ATGGAATGTCGTTGATACCCTGGAAGACTGGCCGTGCGCTGGTGTGGGACGCCACCTGTACAGACACCCTGGCGGCGTCCTACCTACCAGCAACTACCAAACGTGCGGGGGCGGCGGCGGACGCCCGGGAACGCCTCAAGGCCACAAAATATAGCTGTCTCGGCGCCCAATATCATTTTTTTCCTTTCGGCGTCGAGACTCTAGGTCCTTGGGGTAAGGGTGCACTGGAGTTACACAGGGAGCTCAGCAATAGGTTGAGAGAGGCAACAGGCAACCCTCGCGCCGGCAGCTTTCTCGCGCAAAGAATCGCAATCGCTGTTCAGCGCGGGAATGCTGCCTGCGTGATGGGCACCATGCCAAGAGGCCCACCTCTCTTTTTTTAATTAAGTTTAGTTTTAGTTATTTTAATTTAATAGTAGTTTTAGTCTTGTATTTACACCTGTATATGTTTTTTCTAATAAATAAATTTTAATTAATGTGGAAATAATCTAATATTTTTCAAAATACTTACCCTAAGGAGTCCGACGTTTTCCATCGAACATCGTACTCAGTACCTACCTAACGCAATCTTGAAAATTGTCTTCTCACCATTTAACTATTTTATTGTTTATTTTAATAATTCGTACTTCTTTAAGTACAGGCAGTTATTCCTACATGTCTGATATTCTTGTTCTTTATAATTAACTAGCAGCCCGTCCCGGCTTCGCACGGGGTAGACAATTATTTATTTTTGGAAATTTGGATATAAAACACTTTTTTTCACAAATATTTTTATTTATTAAAAAATTATTATTTATTATTTATTAATTATTACAGACGTGCACGCCCCACTCCTGTATTTCAGTGCCCCCTCCACCCCGCCCGCCGCGATGCCCGGCGCGCTTTTCAGACTGCATCGCAAACAACGGCCACGGCGCTATGGCGGTTTTGTTTACTGTTTGAATTTTTTAATTCGTAATATCTTTTGAATGGAAAGTCCAATTTAAATAATTTAAAAACTATTTTATAGTTAGTTAAATGGTCTTTACCATTAAATAATTTATTTGGATAAGGATTAATATAAACACATAAATAGCATGGTTTGAATTTGGTTAGCATTTTCATTAATATTTAAAATGAAAAAAGTTGTTGTAGTGACATAACTACAATAGTTGGACATATGCTACCGCGGAGTTTTTTGTAGACATTATGATGTTCTTCAATATTGTTGTACATTATTTTGTTCTATCGCTAATAGTTTCGGCAGCGCATTCGACGAAAGACATTTTAAGACTCATTTTTCTACACCTTCGGTTACATTGTTCAAATTTTACCAAGGATCCCTAATTTTTTTCAAAATGAAATGTAGCCTATGTCAAATTGGAAGAATGTAGCATTCTATTAGTGAAAGAATTTTTTAAATCGGCCCAGTACTTTCTGAGCCTATTCATTACAAACATACAAACATAGGTACAAATCTTTCCTCTTTATAATATTAGTGTAGATTATGAAAGTAATCCTTTGACGTACTGTTATTTTCATGAAAGCTATATATATGATGCTATATCTTTCCTTATTTTGTTCTGTTAAACAAAGACAGCATCACAGATATCTAACACATAAAATAAGAGGACCTTAATAGATAATGGTGAAATATTGCGTAAATGTTACAAATTCACTCATTACGAATTGACCAAGTAGTTCCAATAAACCCAGTGAAACCCAATTCCTTAAAACATAGATGCCATGCGTAAGGCTATCTATTCAATGGAGCGGAGACAGGGGAGAGCGGAGTGGGGTTGTGGACTTTGTCTGTCCCACAGATATACAGGGTGGAAAAATAAGTCGGGCCCTGGAAATCTTAAATCTTAAACCTTAAATCCTATAGTTAGCTCATAAAGTTAATGTTAGATTTTACGATAATTTTTATTTCATTTAAGACCAAATGTTTGTAAGGGCCTACGCTAGCTGACGCGGATTACCCGGAACGCCCGTCGTCGTCGTCGTATGAAAAGCGCTAAGTGGCGCGGGCGCGTGCGACGGATTTTAGGTAGATTTCTTACGGAGCGAGACCCGCGAGTGTGGGCACGCGGCGGGCGTCCGCGTGAGCTAGCGTAGGCCCTTAGAGAAATTTTATCCTGAACTAGCTTTTGCCCGCGACTCCGTCCGCGTGGAATTAGTAATTTGGGCAGCTTATTTTTTTATCCAATTTGCTTTTTCATCAATTATGGCTCTCCTTAGTTCCTCGATATTAAAAAAAATTACCCCCCCCGCAACCCCCGCACCCTCCAAAACGCTCCCTCCCGCACTCCCCCCGCACAACAACCCCGAACCCCCCGCACCCCTCCGCACCCCCTGCACGCCCTCCCACACAGCACCCCCCCGCACACCCGCGTTTGTCCCAAGTCAAGCGTGCCCTATAGAAGTTTTACTTCAAGTTTTTCAAGTTTTTTTTTGTCAAATATCTTGAAAACGGTGCATCCTACGGCAAAATCAATGAAATTTTCATCCCCCTTTAATGCCCCCACACCCTCTCCCCCGCACCCTCCCCCCCAACCCCCTCAACCCCCCCCCACCCCCACCACCCGGTGTTTTTGTCAAATATCTTGAAAACGGTGCATCCTACGGCAAAATCAATGAAATTTTAATCCCCCCTCCGAAGCCCCCTATGTAACACTGAAAGAATTTTTCAAATCGGAGCAGTAGTTCCTGAGATTAGCGCCTATAGAAGTTTTACTTGAAAAACCCCCGATTTTTAAACATTCTTCCGCTCCTATTGGAGTTAGCGTGATGATATATAGCCTATAGCCTTACTTGATAAATGAACTATCTAACACTGAAAGAATTTTTCAAATCGGAGCAGCAGTTCCTGAGATTAGCGCGTTCAAACAAACAAACAAACAAACTCTTCAGCTTTATATATTAGTATAGATAATAATCCTATCGATTAGTCGAGTGTTTGTTTTTATTAATTTTAGTTGGTTCGAGTCCCGGGCGAGGCAAGCGAGTTTTAGAAAATATTTGAATGCAGTTTTGTTTTTTTTTAAATAAAGGAATGTCTCCTTTGAGTAAAATGAGCCAACTTAAGGATTTAAGGTAGTTTCCCTCCAGGGCCCGACTTATTTTTCCACACTGTATATCGAGAGTGTCCATAGACGCAGAGCTAGATAGCGGGGCGTAGCGAGATATTATTGAGGAACTGAGTTAAGGACTTGTTTAGCGAGGCCTATGTTCAGCAGTGGACGTCTTTCGGCTGAAATGATGATGATGATGAGTTAAGGACTATGTGTTACTTCGCCCCGCTTACCGATCCTTTTCCTCGCTCCGGTTCTCGTTGTCGTATGAAATTTAAGGGTTGTGTACCAAAAGCCTTATACAGGGTAATTTTTTTATAAGTGCAAAAATTTTGATACGTGATTCAGTATCGTTGATAGATCACGATTATCTGCTCAAGATTTTTTTTTTTCATTTTGTAATTTGGGTTGTTCATAGTAATTCATCCAATAATTGGTCGAGTTACTATGAAAAACAAAAATAATAAGTGATTAATATTATAACGAAAAATACTGAAATTTGTTATTTTAACGACACTGGCTTGGTATCTCGTTGAGAGATAGGGTCCGCAACGAGCATATAAGACAAAAGACGAAAGTCGTTGACATAGCCCGAAGGATTAGCACGCTGAAGTGGCAATGGGCTGGTCACGTTTGCCGTACAACTGACGATCGTTGGAGCAGACGTGTCCTGGAGTGGAGACCACGTTTAGGAAAGCGTAGTGTTGGACGCCCTGCAACACGTTGGACTGATGACCTTAGGAGGACAGCGGGCAGTGGATGGATGAGGGAAGCCCAGGATCGCGAATGTTGGCGCAATATGAGGGAGGCCTACGTCCAGCAGTGGACGGACAATGGCTGTAGATAGATAGATAGAACGACACTGAATCACATATTAAAATTTGTGCACTTAATAAAAAATTACCCTGTATAGTGTGTATAAATCTTTTGAAAAAACATGTATGTCACGCCACACAGTATAACTACGCGTTCACTGCTTTATTTTTCGTAAATCCTGTCTCGAACGTAAACAGTGATGTTTGCGTTCGAGCAAAGGAAATTGTGGAAACGTAAAGACTTGCCACCTTGCTCGGAGAAAATCTCAAAGAAAGCGCTCATCTTTATACTTTGTACGTAAAGTTTGTTGTATTTTGCTTACAAAATATAACGTTATTTACGTTTCTTAACGAGATCTCAGGGTACCAAATAGTCATTTTTGAGCCGATATAACATTTATACTTCAAACACTTGAACGATTATTTTTGCTTTAAACGGTAACAAACGGTGTTACTCCGCATTCATTGGAAACACACATGTTTGACCGCTATATGTGTGTGTGTGTGTGTGTGTGTGTGTGTGTGTGTGTGTGTGTGTGTGTGTGTATGTATGTGTGTGTGTGCGTGTGTGTTTGTTGCGTTGGGGGTTTTTAAAAAAAATAGTTTATAGTTATACTTTCAAAACCTTATTACATGCTAAGCAAAATTTATACCTAATACAGTGCCAAAATCTATACCTAACTAGTTTAGTTGCAATCGAATTAATCGAAATATGTTGTTACTATTCATTCAATCAATTCTTTGATAATAAGACAAGTACAGTAGGTAAGCCGAGGTGGCCTAGTGGTTTGACCTATAGCCATTCAAGCTGAATGTCATGAGTTCGAGCCGGGGCTCGGACCTCTGAGTTTTTCGGAATATATGTGCGAAATTACATTTGAAAAGCTCACGGTAAGCTTTACGATGATGATTTTATAGTTGATAAACTTACAGTCAAAATCGTACGATTACGAAACAACAGTCTTTAAAATAAAGCTAACGCTCGGAGTAAATTCCTTCGGCTATCGCCTGCAGCCGAGCCATTATACGGCCCTGACTGTTTAACGACATCACCTGACACCCCGTTACAGCTCAATCGCCAACGACACCAAAAGGAGCCTCAATCACACACAAATCTCGGCCACCCGGCAATCTAAAACCCTCCCAAACATATTTAACAACGACTTTAGCAATTTATAGAACTAAACATTTCGACGGGTTTGATTTCGATCATTTAAATAACGACGGACCGTTAAACGCCTAATTTAACTGGTTTAGTTTGGAAATTGATCTGCAATCAGGAACTTCTATCATCGCAGGTAACTTTTGCATGATTAAGAGAGATTGTCTTGCGAAGTCCTTAGTAACTCCGCCACGGCCATTTTCAAGGAAACTTGAGTAGCGTCTAAAGGTCTTAAGTATAGCCTAGTTCACGCAATTTGAACGATTTAGTTTGTAAGGAGAAATACTTAGACTTTATTTTTTATCAAGTTCAAAAAAAGGAAAAAAATAACCGATTGCAAAACACTACGAAACTAAATTCCTACTCTGTTTGAATACGGTGCCTCAGCACGAGCCAGCAGGAGTGGTAGAAGCCCAACAGATAGTAGGTATGTAGGTGGGGTAGATGACTCCACTCCTGCTGGATCGTGCTGAGGCATCGCCTTCAAACAGAGTAGGAAATTAGTTTCGTAGTGTTTTGTAGTTGGCTCATTTTTTTTTTAGTTCCTGGGTAGATTTTGATCAAGTTTGTTTCATTTCTGGCTTAATCGAATCAGCGTTAAGGTTTACGGACTACAGAATTTCAGAGCGAATAACTTTTTTAACCCTGAACTCCTGGACAATCAAGCGAACACTGTTTTTCATCTAGAAATCTACATCTAAGGCTATATAATATGCACTGACGACGGTGAAACTTGGATGCTAATGTCTATTAGTTGTAATTCTTAGTTCATAACCAATAATTTAATGCCTTTTTCGTTCTACTAATACCTATTATAAACGCCAAAGTTAGTGAGTGTGTGTCTAAATAACATCATGGACTCCATGTAAATCCCAAAATCTTAACTGCTAAGTCTGGAGACATGATATTTTGGTCTTGTGTTTGTTACACGGTGTAACTAAAAACTGCGATGTAAATTTGGGAATTCCCATGGTCATTTTTGTAAAATCTCGGAATTTCAATTCAACTCCTAGATTTAATAGTTTATGCCAACGAAACAGCTGAAACAAATAGTTTTTTTTTTGGCACAGAAACGAAGGATTCACAGCGGTATTGATCAGCCAATATTAACAACGGCGTCACATCCACGATGGGGCAGTAAACGACATCTATAATAGAGCATAACGGCATATGAGTCCCTAATAAAATGCTATACAATACATCATAGCACGCTAGTCAATTTCTCCTTGATGCTCTGTTCGTCTCTTTCCTACTAGGTTAGCTTGAAAAGGACAACAAGAACGGATCATTTAAATTATGTGGCTCTTAACTACGTCCCGTAGACCAGTTGGTAGGCAAGCATCTGTGGCGTAAGAAATTATTTGCGAATTATCAAACTTCAAAAAATTTTTACCAGCAATGCTATGCTATGGTCCACACCAATGAATTATGATTGGTAATATCAAACGTATCCAGCAACGTACCATAGCACGTTTCTTTAGGCAACTTAAACGAAACTTGCCTAAAAATCCAACCTGTCATGACGCACCTGTAATCTTCCATTAAAAGTCCCTGGAACGCATACCTCAAGACAACGAACATGCCCGAACGTGTGAAGCAGCCGCGTAGAATAATATATCGGTGCCGCGTGGCCAGCCAGGCAATAAATAGGCCGGTGGGTGCTTTATCCTGTATTCTTTGAGCGGCGTTCGTTTCACTTAAAGACATACATTCGTGGTGCGATTGTTTAACATTAATCGATGTGAAATTGTATCTTATAAGTAACCTAAGCAGATAACAAGCCTTCGCTATCTAGATGTCTTAAAATTAATGATTAACACCAAACATTCCTGTCCATAATATATACATATTTACTAGCTGTTGCTCGCGACTCCGTCCGCAAAGAATAGGGGTATAAAAAATAGCCTACGACCTATTCTCAGACTTACCAATATAGAGAAAAATTTCATAAAAATCGGTCAAGCCGCTAATACGGAGGAGTTCGATAACAAACACCATAACACGAGATTTTTATACATAATATTAGAAGATCATGGACAGGGATGTTTGGTACTAATTTCGATCCGCATTGGCGATCCGTAATTTCAAAATAAATATCGTATATACTTTGTTAAAAGAAATACTGGAGTTAAATACTTTTATGTTGAGCCGGAAAACGTCCACTGCTGAACATAGGCCCTAAGGTTCGCCAAACAAACCGGTCCTGCGCCATCCGCATGTAACGCATTCCTGCATCCTAAACCAGGTCGTTGCTCCATCTTGTTGAATCCTTACCTACCTACACTTCGTCTTCCAGTAGTATGATGTATATAATGCCCGTCGCGAAAACTATGTATATTCCCTGGATAAAATTTAGGCTACATTATTCTAGGAATGCGTAACTTTTTATTTGTGAAAGATTTTGTAAAATCAATACACAATCAAAATTTACCTTGTTATTATATGATCCTTACGACAAGCAAGCTAACCGGATGCAAATTGTACAGCTAAATTGTTACTCAATTAATTATTGAAATACTCCGCACTAAACTGACACTAAATAAGTATTTTGTACATTCTAAGCTCAAAAAGAATACACTGACGAGCAGAAATAAAGGGTCGGTAACAAAAATTACGATAACTACAAAACCCGCTCTGGTAGCTTCTTCGAACAAAATGAGTTTATTAAAGAGTTCTGTTTTATTCTCAATTAAACTTTTTCTTGTTAAGAATAAAACTCTTTACTAAACTCATTTTACTCGAAGAAGCTATCACAGCGGGTTTTGTAGTTATCGTCATTTCTGTAACCAACCCTTTATTTTTGCTCGTCAGTGTATTTGCAGAAGTATCTTAAAATGGAGCGAAATAAGAAAGATTTCTGTTATGGAGTTTTAAATCTTACCAAATGCAAACCTAAATATTTAAATTTGCTTGTAACAGCTACGCTGGCTGAAGACAGATTCAATAAAGGCAAGTCTTTACATAAACCTACCTAAACAGCTAGCCTAAAATCAAGATTTTTGAATAAACTAGAATTAGTCAAGGCACGACAGAGTTTCTAGGATTTCCTGGACTCTCAGTCAATCCTGGACATTATTTTTGATAAATTGCATACAAGCACCTTCGGAAAGACAGAAGAATGCGCCGTTTGAAACTTGGTAGTAACTCATTTTTTCCTAGCAAATATTGTTACAATTCCCTTAACTATTAATACAATACAAGCAAGACAAAGTAGATTAAAAATACATGCATGTTGTACATACATATTTATTTGGACTATAGACACCAATTTGACGTAGTCCCAAAGTAAGCAAAGCTTGCACAGTCAACGTCATAAATAAGTGATCACTTTTGTACCTTGTCGTTTTCAGTAATTACATATTTTCGTATGGCTTTTCAAACAAGATGTTAAAGTGACAAGGTACAAAAGTGATCATTATTTATGACGTTGACCCTACTATGTGTAGGTACTACCCAATGGATAAATGTAAACGTAACACACTATTAATTGATTTAAAGTGTTCATGTTCCTGTCTTAGTTGCATAATAACTAATAAGGGAGTTTATACCTACAATACGTTTGCTTTTAGTTTACCACTGACAGATGGCTTGCCTTCATTTCATATTCAACTTTAACGACCTACAAATAAAGCCAATTTTAGAATACTGTTACCTACGTTTGCAGATTTTGTAATAGTTACTTTATTTGTATGGTGTTAAAGTTGGAAATGAAAATGAAGGCAAGCCATCTGTCAGTGGTAAACTAAAAGTAAACGTATTGTACGCATTTTAGCACGAGAAAAGGCTTCACAGAAAATTAATTTTCTTGTGATATTGAATCTTTTTTGAAATATCTGTAGACATAATTAAAGAGCAATTTACCAAGCAAAATGTTGTCAACAGAATTTTATTAATGGACTGAAACAATTACTTTACTCACCCGCGACCTTTATTGTTTATACAATGTTGAACCATACTATAAGCGACGTAAAAACAGCAAGTTCGGCTGGGTAGCCTTAACCTGTTTATCCACATCGAGCCGTTGACATTTTTAGGACTGTAATTCCCCATAGTTTTATTATTTAGTTATGTGCTTCACATAACCTCGTACATAAATCTTTACGGTGGCTATTGCAGTGTGAATGGCCGGCTCCGATCCCGGCCCGCAATTTCCGTCTCTGTGTACGTGTGGAATATAAAAAGACCATCAGACATAAATGGCGATATTACTAATAAATTCCAGCGGCTCGGGCAAAGAATGGAACCCTATATTACGACTTGCCGATTGAATAACGATCAAGTAAATTAATTAATGTTACAATATATCGTCCGGCTTTCATTGCATAAACGGGATAGGAAGCAAGCGACTGTGATAATTCGAAATACATTGCTGATATGAAAAATTCCCTGTAAAACTTTGCTACGTATTGGCGACGAAATGCTGAACCAATTTGTCAGTAAAATCTATCGCCTGTGATTTCTATGAAAAAGTTAGGTCATACATGTCAAATTTCATCCGACCTCGAAAAAAGGTCAATTTGTCTGCATTATCACAAGATTTAATACCTCACTTCGTAAGTTTGATTTTTAAATGTAAACCCGTCAGTTACATTGATTTTGTTTATTATCCCTTTATAAAATTGTAATTCTTAGGTCGGTCTTATTGTTCTATAACTTATAACTGAAATCTTGGTGATGATTGCATTCATTAGATAGTACCAAAGATACCCCACAACGAAGCTTGCTTTAGAGACAATCCACATCATCATCCCAGCCTATATACTTACTTCCCACTGCAAGATACAGGCCTCTCCTTAAAATGAGAGGACTTGCGGTTGAGACGCCCGTGGAATCACCCAAACCTATATAACATACATAAGTCATAGTAAAACATAATAAAAGGTTTTCGACATGAAGCTACAATGTAATAAACTGACGAACGGCGTTGAAGCACCAACTAAAACTTGTCTTAATTAGAGTCCGAGTTTCGGTATGAAAATGAGAACAACCCGGAAACCAACTTTCGTGGCAAGATAAACTAATTCGAACATGGAGAAGTTTATGATTATGTCAGTTCGCATAGTTAAATGAAACACTTTCCCTTAGGGCTGATCCTCAGATAAAAGTATCCGTCAGTTTTTTTTTAATTTATTTAAGAAAAATAAAATTTTCACCAGGATTATTCATTTATAGGATAGGATTATTTATTTTACAATAAAAAAAAAATTAAACAAAATGAAAATACAATATTAACTGAAAACTTGAAAAGAAAATTGAGTAAGTATACATAATAATTATGAACAGCGAGCGAAAATCGCGAACAATTTTATCTGTCGCTGATTGCAACTATCGCTTTCCTTTTCTCAAGTCATAGAAAAAAAAGGACAGAGCTTACATTTACCTTACAGATTTATCTGGGGATTGAAAAATCGACCCTAAAAGGGATAAGTTCGCTTTTGTACCTACATATATATCGCATCATTAGTATTTTTTCTGTCTTATTTTTTTTGTACAATGATGAGTTTTCGTGAGGTTTTAGAGTTATTTTGAACGGGATATTAACCGCGCTAACCTTTAATTTAACCCTTAACCTTTAATTTTTTAGTTTAATGTTTTCCCCACAATTGCTACATGGACTGTTCATGATGCTTGTAAAGCCCGACCAGGAAAATAAAAACCCTGCTCTGGGGGTTTTAAATTAGCAATAATTATAGCAACACTGTACCGGGTACCTACCTACCAGTCATGTTGACAACAAGGTCGGTGATGTTATTTAGAGGAATAGACTCCAATTCTTCAGACTTTTTCTTCTTCTTCGTCATATTGAATATAACTTTTTGTAAATGTCTTTTAATAGTTTTCGGCATTTTAACGGACAAATAATCCACAATATCCTAGAAACGCACCACACTTAGACAGCAATTGGCAGATGACATTAATGACGTCTGCAAAGTTACTGTTGCCAGTTGAAGAAATTAGTTCTATTAGTTTTCCGCAATATGGCGAGGGTTTTTATTTTCCTGGTCGGCCTTTAATACCAACATCAAGATATCGAAATTTCAATAGCAAGCCTAATGGTATTCTTGGTCTAAATGAGAGATGCCTGCACTCGTATTAGTTAGTGGATATGGTTACGATTCGCTTCCGTACATTCTCTACTCGATCCTTTATTATTCTCTACGCGGCTGTTCGGTGGTAATGGAATATGTAAGCGAATTCTAGTTTCGATTCGGTTCGATTCAATAGGCTTTTGCTACAAGTGGGTCAATTGTGAACAAGTCAGCAAGTGCATGCAGCACTGTAAATCTAGTTTCTGTATAGACTTGTAGTTAACCAATTGGATTCCTAGGCCACCTAACCTTGTCGCATTAACTACAAGACAATTAGGTACAACGTCAGTGCGGGTCAAAAGATTATCTACTTTCCGATCACAACATGCAATAAACTTAGAGTTTACAAAGGTTTTCGTTCCATGACATGAAAAGAAATAGTAATAAAAAAACTTCAAGAATTAAAATTGCAAAGAAAGCAACTATTGCTTATGTTTTTTTTAGGGCTGAATGCCATGATGCCATAGACTACTTTATACGTCATGATGCTGTGTCACATGAAACAATAGATGATCGCTTTCCCGGCCTAGGCCTGCAATTCTGTATGAAAATCCATTACAAAGCACTCGTATAACCGCGCCCGCAACATGATACGTCCTATTGTCCTATATACGGCCTATTTTTTGGAACGTAAGGTTAACATTTCATTGCATCTTTGAGAAACTAAAATTTTGAGAGACGGACAGTAACAATTTAAGCTACAATAATACACAAGCAAAATCCTTTCCAATTAATTATCTTATCGTTGACACAAATGTTCACAAAGATAAATAAATAAATAAATAAATAAATAAATTTTAGGAGACAATCTTACACAAATCGACCTAGTCCCAAACTAAGCAAAGCTTGTACTATGGGTACTAGACGACGATAAACATACTTATATGGATAAATAAATACTTAAATACATAGAAAGATCAAGATGTCATCATGATTTATAAGGGTAATAAACAGCTGACAAAAAAGGTGTCTCTGCTGAGTTTTATTGATAGGTGGCAGATCATCATCATCATACCAGCTTATATACATTCCATTGCAGGGCACAGGCCTCCTCTCAGAATGAAAGGGCTTGTGCCGTAGTTCCCACGCGGGCCCAGTGCGGATTGGGAATTTCACACACACCGTTGAATTTCTTCTCAGGTTAGTGCAGGTTTTCTCACGATGTTTTCTTTCACCGTAAAGCTCACGGTAAATTTAAAATATCACTTCGCACATAAATTCCGAAAAACTCAGAGGTCGGATTCGAACCCACGACCCTATTCTTGAGACTAGATACTATAACAGGTCCAACCACTAGGCCACCACGGCGTAAGTGGCAGATGATAGTAAAAATTTGGTGTAAATTTCGTAGACAATATGAAGCTCAGTTTATCACGGAAGTTATCAAGTCAGAAACGTATATTGAATTGCCATAGTCACTTATCGCCTGCCGTGTTTATGATATAGGGTTCGTGTGTTAAATTCCCAATTTACACTGAGCCTGCCTGGGAACTACAACAGCCCAACCTTACTCATTCCAAGAGGAGGTGTGGTGCTAAGTATGATGATAATAATGATTATTATATTATCAGGATGATAATGATTATTATATTACGATGATGATGATGATGATGATGATGATGATGATGATGATGATGATGATGATGATGATGATGATGATGATGATGATTAGAATGATGATTAAAGATGTGACATTCGTGGCATACGTACCTGCCACATATCGTATATACAGGAAACTCGCGAAACATACGCAGTTGTCGATTGTGTATTATAAAAGCGAGCAGAAAGTCATTTAGCCGCCCAAGGGAGATACAATCGGGAATTGGAATGAATGTGTCAAAAAAGTAGGTACACAATAGCGTAATTTATTCTAAAATCCTTTGAGGGACTTCGAGGGCACGATGAGTTCCCTTGGTGCCTTTGGATCCGTTCAGAACTTGTCCTTTGGCAGATGTTGTTGTCCCACAAGGCTCACAGCTTCGGAAGGTAAACAATATGATGTTTATTTGTCCTCGTGATTCTGTTACGCTTTCTGTTACTTTTTCTACTGGATCCTCTTTTGACAAACTTTGTCTCATCTATCAGATGCCAATATTCCGAAACTATGAGCTATAGCTTTCAAGTTACCTCGTGCCAAAGATAACAACTAACCCCATTTGTAATCGTGCCAAGATACAACTTGGACGTTCGTAGTTTCTTAATATCAAGTAGGTAAATATATCCATGTCGCTATCAAATAAGACCTGGAAATCGTTCAGAATCAGACTGTAATAAAAGTAGACAGCGGAATTGTTTTCTGTTAAGATGATTTCCAGATTTGCTCAGAGTTTCATTCTCTATGAATAAGATAAACGTCCCTGTGCTCAACACTGACCCAATTCATGGCACCTTCAATCTTATGTCATAGTAAGAAAGGTGACAGATGGGTGTCATATACTGGGCGTTGAGGTGTCGAGCATTGGTACGCTTATCTTGTGTTTCTACAGAATAGTTACGACATAAACAAGCGCAGGAATTTTTTATGATGAATACCTACATAAAAATTGTATGACGTTAAACTGTAGTTTTCATGTCACAATAGTAATTCTTCTAATTTTAACTAGCGGCGTTAAGGTGTCCAACTTTTTGAATTCCGCCCATAAGTAGTTATTGAAGATTTTCTCATAAGGTAAACGCTCTATTGTCAACACCCGAAAGTTGGCGACACCATTCACGGTCAAAGCATTTTCAAACGGGTTTCAGTCATAATTTGATCAAGTTAGAAAAGCATTAACATGTAAAGTGATAAATTTCATCAATACAAGGACCGCGAGGGGTGTAATCCGAAATTTATCTTGGAACAACACCGATTCGGCTCAACTGGACCCGGGGGACCATCAAATCAGTTGGAAAGTTCCAAACTCCTAAATGATAGGATCCAAAATTTCTATTTGATCGCGGACCCATAGGAGGGCAGACCCGTCGGGAGGTATTAGCAACTTTTCCGTCCTGTTTGTTTTTATTTTATCGAGCTTTTCAATCTCATGTGGCATAAGTATTAGTGAATCTACTAACGACGAGTTTCTGCAAGATTAAAGGAACAAGTTTAGAATCATTTGTGTCAGTACGTACGAGTATACCTACCTACGAAGCAATTCAATGGTGCGTTTGAAGTACTCGATTTCTGAGAGGAGACCTGTGCCCAACAGTGGATCGTATATACGAGTACGTGCCTAATTTATGTAGGTATTTTCATCAATGCCCTTAGTAGTACTTCAGCTTCAAATTTTCCTTCTCGTTCTCAAAAAGACATAAATGGACATAAGCAATTTGTTTGTCTTTAGCTCCATCTTTGGTTTTTCCTTTTATCAACCAAAAACGAAACATACGTTTTGCATTTAAAAACTGTGTGACATTTTAATGATAAGATTGATAAGTGAGTTAATCGATTTCATTTTATTTAATCAACGTAATAAATGTCTATTATTAATTTTAAATCGAAGATATTTGAGCTGGAAGCTTCGAAATTGATTGATTTAACGGCTACAATGTGCGCTGACACGAAATCAGAGCCGGACAATAACCATGCCAACAACGTGCCAACGTGCCTTTGTGTCCGGAAAATGCTTGATTGAAATTTACATTTCAATTTTAATTCTCTGCAGGCTGTTGTAAGTAGCAAAAACCTGGTGCAATTTTGTTTCAAAGATAACGCATACAATTTTAATGAAAGAAGAAAACCGGACAATTGGTTTGATGTGCTATAATCAGGGATGAGAAATAATTGAAGATAGAATACGTAACGATGGCATTCATAAAAAAGCTTAAAGTCACTCAGAGGGCGATGGAAAGGTATATGCTTGCTTGGAGTTTCTCTGCGGGATCTCTCGAAATCAGCGCAAGAACTAAAGTCACCGACATAGCTCGAAGAATTGCAAAAATGTTTTTGTTTACTATCGTATTTTTACGCGAGATAACGTCATGTCATTGACGTGTTATACTTTGAACGTCTGCTAAATGTACTAAAAAATTAGTCAACCTCCTAACTCCTAGTGGCAGTGGCCAAGGATCGTGCTCAATGGCGTGCCAATAGGAGAGGCCTATGTCCAGCAGTGGACAAGCATAGGCTGATGATGATGATGATTAGTCACCTCAATAAAAAATTGGTGAAAAACTTTCACTGTATTCAGTTGAATTTACCTAACCAGTGCATAAAATATTCCGGATTCATACGCATATTTACATTAATTACATACGTTACGTCACCGTGAATACGTTTAAGAAACCCCAAAATATGACGCCAGAAACATTATAACCATGTCATTCGAAGTATCCCCAATGACGTTTACTCAAACAACGTTAACATTTCAGTCATGTCCCATTTACAATCATTGGCGCTCGCGGGAGCCAAACAGCTCTAGTGTCCCGGACAACCCTAGACGTCCCACACACTCTGTTTTAGGGATGTTCGATATCAGAGTAAATTTATCGATGTTTCAGCATTACTGACGATGTTTATCAGTAATAATACCGACATGAATACCGTTAGCAACTATATGAATATTTTGATTAATCAACCGAATTACTAAAGATGCCCGATGTTAGCAATAAATTTTCAGACATACCTACAACAGATTTAAAGCAAAAAATTGCAAAAAAAATTAAGTGTGTTATTTTTCAGTGAAACAGTTCTTAGTGCATTTCTTTGAACACTACAGGCAGCGATAGCTTTAAATGGCACTGACGAGCCTGGAGGTTTCAGTCCACGCCACTGCAGCACTATGGTATATGTACCGGTTATGAATAAAATTGAATACATTTTCAAATCTAGGACATACTAATACTTACATACTATGATACAAATGTTTCACATGATATCGGGTCGCTCCTAGTTCCAGGTGGCACGAATAATTATGTCATCATATACCTCTAGCGAATGATTTCAAGGAATTAACATTGTAAATAGATTGGGTATCTGATACTAGGACCTCAATCTAGATTCTAGTTACTAGCTAGAGGCTGTTCATTTATTATGTAAAACAATTTGGGGAAGGAGGTCTAAATTAATTATATTTTTTCTTTCAATGCATGCGAGTAGAATATTTCTACGTTAGATCACAAAAGTAAGTAAAAATTATGTTTTTTCTACTTTTTCTTCGCAACTTCGTTACACACTGATTAAGTGAGATCAGATTAAGGAAAGAAAAGAGTGGGGTTTTAAAGTCTTTATTCTTATGTAGTGGAGGTCGGTCGGTAAAGTAAGTAGGTAAGTACATAAAATTGTCATGCGTAATAAATGAACAGCCCCCCAGTAAGGTCTTAACGTCTTAACGTAAAAAGACTTAACGTTACACCTCAATAGCAATGATGTGAAAAGCATTATCATAATAGCCTCCTTCAAAGAGTTCCACAACGATCAGTCCTATGCTACCCGCATCCAAATTTTGGAAGTATCGATAAATATTAATCATCCCTACCCCGTTGTTTTACATTACGTGGCCAAGGGTTCATGATAGGGAACCCACGTCACTTGTCAAATTTATCGCACCGCAGATAAATGGATAATAATGTGTTTTTTATGTCTATTGCATCCTTCGCGCAGACAAGTATCTTTGTAATGACCACTGGACACCTACTACGTTTTGATATTTTATGTTAAATTAGAATACCTACGGCCAACGGACTACCGGATAGCTTAGTGGTTAGAGAACCTGACTAGGAGCTAGGAGGTTCCGGGTTCGATCCCCAGTCGGGGCAGAAAATTTTATGAAAAATACGAATTAAAAATAAAAAAAAATATTGGAAACAGTGATAATACAGATTTCATACATTAAGTTTTGAACAGAATGAACTGAAACAATTACTTTGCTCACCCATGACCTTAGGTTAATTACTGGTTAATTACTGTTTATTAGCTTTGCCTAGCTTACTTTGGGACTAGGTCAATTGGTGGGAATTGTCCCGTGATATTTATTTATTACGTTTATGTAAGAAATGCGTGTTCATGCAGTTCCGCCACCTCCACACTGTACGAACACACACAAATCACACCACTATTAAACTACGCTGACGCGTTTCAAACTCAACCAGAACTCATCTTCAGAGTAGGTACCACAACCGTACTACAAATGCCAGACAAAAAAGAGTCAGTATTTGAAAAATACGAAAATATGTTTTCACACCACCTGCTCGACAATGCCTCATTATATATCATGCAAACCTCTCTCAAAGTAAATCATTATAGCCCTTGGCTTTCGCCGGGGCGTAATGTTGTACTGAATTTCATTATAACCCGCCGGGCAGTAATGTGATTCTCACTTCTCGTAGTTCTTATTGGTATGCACTTAAAGTCTAATTTCAAAATCGCCCCGCGTGCAGGCCGGCCGGCGCGCAGCTCGTGCACGTGCTCAACGTCTCAGCCCCGCGGTGCCCGCGGAGGCCGCGCCGCGCCTCATTTATTTGCAGTTCCGCGGCCGAACGAAAACAAAGTCAAATACCTAAACAAAAGCCGCGAGTGTTTCAATACGCTGCAATTTTAAGTATCAAAACTGCAAAAGAAGACAAAAAATTAAGAAAATATCGAGTGACGAAAGTGATTTCACTCCTGACTCCATTAAATTAGACACCTTAGGACCACTTGCACAGTTCAAGGTAAAAAAATTAAATCGGTAACCCTGGGTTAAGAATGACAGTTCCATACATTTTGACACTTGTTAACCCTGGGTTAGCAGTTAACTCGCTCGGAGTTAAGTAGCTAACCCAGGTCTGCGCAAGCCGGCCTTAGAAATTGTTAATAATGTAGGTACTCCCAGAGAAATCGAAGGAAAAATACTTAAAAGCTTACAAAGATTTCGACAAATGGAAAACTGCGAAAGGCGCAAAGTCAGTGTCAGAATCAGTGCTTCTGGGTCTATTTCGAGTATTTTTCTAGTAGCCTTGGTTTTTATTGTCTCGCAAAAGGTGAGAAAAGTAGAGTATACTCCTCGGGGATAAAACTGATTTTGTCTTGGGCGCGCTTAAATCCTTCACTGCTCTCAGGACTCCATCTTAATTCCCTCGCTTCGCTCGGGAATCAACTAAAAGCCCCCTCGCTACGCTCGGGAGTTAAATCTGGAGTCCCTCGATACGCTCAGGATTCAATATCGCGCCCGTGACATAATGCAGTGCTTTATCCCCTTGGTGTACAATCTACTATTGTTCTCGAGTCTTGGGTGTTTTATAATAATATGTATTTAAGTAAGGGGCTGTTTCACCACTTTTCTTAAAGTTCGGATTAGCTTAATCATTTATTATTTAATTTATTGAATCAGGCGTTACTTTGCGGAGGTCCATATTAATGAACTAAAACAATTACTTTGCTCTTTGCTTTGCGGGTGAGCAAAGTAATTGTTTTAGTTCATTAGCTTAATCATAACATTATTTGACAGATGGAATTAAAATTTCTGTTTCACCAGTCTCGATTAGCGCTAAGTGACGGACAAACTGTTTCTTAATTTGACCATCAGATCAGGAGGCATTTAGCATTTTTATCCGTCACATAAAGTTAGTTTATTTTTTGTGGCCATGGTTGGAGAGCCCTTCAGCCGGTTTCAGAAAAATAAATCAAAGTATTTTTTATTTGTTAAAGAAAGAGGTCATGCTAAATTGCATAAAATAATTTAAATATCAAGATTTGAATAAAAAATGTAGGTACACTTTTAGTATGTAAAAATAAATCCAAAATATCGTAATATTTTTCAATAACAAACTTTTTCAGTGGCTAAATCGTTTGTTCTACCTGAACTTGTATGTCGCCATTAAAAAAAAGTTTATCTGTCAAATGGTTTGGCGCCACTTTTCGATTCGTTTTACGTGATTTTATTTTTCTTTGTTATTGTTAACAAAGTATCGTAAATAAATACCGTTTTTGGATCAATTATAATGTTTAATGTTAATTTATGCAAAAAAAAATTGATTTATTCAAAAATTATATAGTTAACCATATCTTTTGCTTTAATAATGAGTGACTCTTTGAACGAAAGTGTGCGAACAGGAACGCGTGGTCGTGAAATGCGACGTTGCCATTCCGACTTTTTGTTATACCCACGATTAGTTAAGTGGTACTTAGTTTGCACAGGACCGGAGTGGTGAAACTGAAAAAACACTAGCTGACAGATTTGTCCAGTACTTATTATATTCATTGGTTACGTAACCAGCAGTTTGACAATAAGGTGGTGAAACACCCCCTAAGTCTAACTATTTAATTACGTTTATCCGTCATCTAGTACACAACCTACCCTAGCCCCTACCCTACCCTACCCTACCCTAGGTGTTACCTATAACACAAGCTTTGCTCACTTTGGGACTAGGTAAATTGGCGCCAATTGCCTCGTGTTATGTTACTTTGTTAATTAATTTTAAGACAGTGTATACCCTACAGAGAAAAACTGAAAAGAGGGATAATGTTGACCGTAAAACAGTTATTAACAAGATATTTGTCAACTTGAACTGCTGGAAACGACTTTTCCATTTTCATTAAAAGCTCTAAATGAATAAGATCATTGCATCGGAGTCTGGGCAATTTGCAATGAAGTTTTATTTTGTGCTTTAGTGCAGACATCATTAAATCAAGTGCTGCGATTTGGTCGGACCGCCGCCATCTTAAGTTTTGGTACAGTCACTACCTGTTCGTTGAGCTTTATTTACACTAAGGAATGAAAAAAATATTGTTGAAAACAATAATTAAAGACATAATCTTGAGCTAAAGTTAACAAAACAGGAGATTCGTTAAACAGGGGACCGAAGAGCTGGGAGCTTCCTCGTACAGAGTATCAACATTGCTACACAGCAAATGGTACCATCATCTTTGGGTCCATGCCGCCGGGAAAGCCTTTGGTATTTTTTTTCTGTAACTTATTTTACTTTTCTTTCATTCTTAATTATAGTTCTATTTTTTATTAATTTCTTATCTAATTTAATTGATTTCTATTTGTACGATGTAATAAATAAAAGTACGTTTATTAAACTACAAGTTAAAAATGTCAAGGTTTTCTGCCATAGGCATTCACTCCAAGACGCTGGCCCCATTTCCTCTTTGAACTGCTATAATGTTACGGCTAAAAAAAAATACGTTAAAAGTTTGTTTCATGATGTAACGTCGTAGGGTCTCCCCGTATCCATCGACGCGGAATTGGCTACAGCCGATCGGAAAACCTTTATGTCAATGCAATAAGAGCGAAAATGACAAGTTAAGTATGAAGTATCTTTTTCTATTTATTTTTTATTTTCTTCAACTTCATTTTTTTTATTACTTTTACGGTCATCCCGTGAAACCATATATTTCAAACTAAATACAAACTGAAATATAGATGCACAGAAAAAACCCCAGAAAAAAGACCAATGCTGGGAATCGAACCCAGGTCCTCAGCGTTCCGTGCTGCGTGCTTACCCCTACACCACCACTGGTCTAGAAGTTAGCGACGAATCTTTCCCATACATCGTACACTTCAGTCTGTTATAATCACATTTAGGCAGTGATAAAGCGCATCTATGTTATGCCCTCTACCGAGAGACTTCAACACTCCTTCGGAGCTACCCGCTCACCTGGACCAAGAGATGGCGCTACTAGGCCAACTTTTACAAGTTAAGTATGAAGTATCTTTTTCTATTTATTTTTTATTTTCTTCAACTTCATTTTTTTTATTACTTTTACGGTCATCCCGTGAAATCATATATTTCAAACTAAATACAAACTGAAATATAGATGCACAGAAAAAACCCCAGAAAAAAGACCAATGCTGGGAATCGAACCCAGGTCCTCAGCGTTCCGTGCTGCGTGCTTACCCCTACACCACCACTGGTCTAGAAGTTAGCGACGAATCTTTCCCATACATCGTACACTTCACCACCACCACTGGCTCACTCACTCGCTCGCTCGGCCACTGGCTCGTTCACTTGGCTTCTAGACCAGTGGTGGTGTAGGGGTAAGCATGCAGCACGGAACGCTGAGGACCTGGGTTCGATTCCCAGCATTGGTCTTTTTTCTGGGGTTTTTTCTGTGCATCTATATTTCAGTTTGTATTTAGTTTGAAATATAGCGAAAATGACGTTGATCGGCTCGGCTACGCGGGCCGAATTGAGCCGAGCCGATCGACGTTTTCCGCTCGGCTAACATCGCATCTTATATAGGTTACTATGAAAAATAGAAATTAATTCGTAATTTCAATTTGTAAAGAAAAAGAGATAAATAATTTATTAAATCAGGCGTACCTACTTTATGGAGGTCCATATTAATGAACTGAAACAATTACTTTGCTTTGGAAATGGTCGCGGGTGAGCAAAGTAATTGTTTCAGTTCAGTAAGAGATAAGGTAAACAACAAATAATTAGTATGAATTACCCAAACCTTCCTACGTTTTTAAATGTTTGTTTAATCCGAAAATTGCGACTGACTGTACCTACACGTAGTTAAGATTTAAGCAGGCATCATAATTCACCATTTCTTTAATACTTGGTGTTAATTTTGTACGTTTTTCATAGCAGAACGAGCTTACCGAGTCGCTATTTCTAATTTTATTTTTGTACCAAAGCCTAAGTTGTTACACGATATATTTTTGAAAAAATATCGTCTGTTATTTCGGACTACTGGCCTTATACTACGAAGAGCAAAATTCGAACTTCGTATCGTGCCGTTCCGCTCACGCTAATAGCATTTAATACGAAAGCGAGCGAGCGAGCGATGCGAACTACGATTTTTGCGTTTCGGAGTAGCCCCCCTGATGTTTCATGGCAAAAATGATCCATAAAGGCGCCTTTGTTTTGGATTCAATGCCGCGTGGATGTGTGGATGTTAGTTACTCTTTACAATAAAACTGTTTGGCGGATCCAGATGAAATTCGGCACTCAGATAGTTTATAACCTATCACTATAGGATACTTTTATCCCAGAAAATTGCATAGTCCCGCGGGATAGTGATAAAAGAATTCTTTGCTGACGGAGTCGCGGGCAACAGCTAGTTTTTCATACTAAAGAATTCCGTATAAAATTTAAAAATGAGAATAAGGCAAACGGTCCTGAAATTTTTACGATAAAATCTTCAATTCATTGAGCACGCCATAAATATTCCAGTGATTCAGGGAAACTTGTCGAAGTTTCCCCTCCGCTGCAATCCTTTCTTTTAGGGCCATATCACACAGGCGATTTGCGAACGTATTGGAGCGGATTCGCCGCGGAAGCGCAACGTACCTATTTCGGGGCGACTTTTGGCGCATTTAAGCATTTATTGCATTCACTAGCTGCAATGGTGCCCACGACTTCGTCCACGTTAATCATTGAGATGCTCCGCTCCTATTGGTCGTAACGTGATGTTATATAGCCTATAGCCTTCATCGATAATTGGGCTATCTAACATTGAAAGAATTGTTCAAAGGGCGGGGGGGCGGTATTAAAGGGGGTTTCATTTTTGTTTTTTGAATGTTTTTAATGGGGGTGCGGGGGGGTTGAGGGGGGTTGCGGGGAGGGGGTGCGTAGGTTACAAAGGGGGGATAAAAATTTCATTGATTTTGCCGTAGGATCCACCTTTTTTTTAAGAAACTTGTTTTTACAAAACACCGGTTCTCGTCCGATCACCAAGGTTAACACATTCGCTGCCACGTATTGGTACGCACTACGCTCGTAGCCCGTAGCAGCGTTTTTCCGCTTTGTAGCGAAAACTGCCTACGAACGGAGAACTCCCCTGTGGCATTCCCGGCACTGAATGTGTTAAGCAACGTCGGGCGCGGTCAGTACTTGGATGGGTGACCGCCTGGTTTCATTTTTGTTTTTTGAATGTTTTGTTATGACGTTGTCACGTTATCGTCCGTAAACCGACTTTACAGACAAACGGTTTTTTTTAAATATATTTTAAATAGTTGCGTTAGTTCTCCTTCGGCCATCAGACGGGGAACTTGTGTCGCTTAGCCTGCGGCTCCACTGAGGCGGAGACGAGCGGAGCTGAGAGGAGACGTGTGGGGATCGACCAATCATATTACATGAAATCCACATCTCGTCTCCGTTCATGTAATATGATTGGTCGATCCCCACACGTCTCCTCTCAGCTCCGCTCGTCTCCGCCTCAGTGGAGCCGCAGCCTTACACTTACGCACGGCTTTGATTCTACCCGTTCTCACACACATATGCACGAATGCATAGAATACTTAAAATCGATTAGCGCAAGAAGCTTGGTGCTACCTTAAATACTTATGTTTAAATACATCGGTCGTTCGCGGCAAATCCGTTGCGTTCCTGCGGCGAACACGCAGCGCGTTCGCTCCGATTCTAACACTTTCGCAAATCACCAATGTGATATGGCTTTTACCGACCACTCAAAATCATATATCACCGCGGGACAATGAATGGCCTCTCACACTCACGGGTTCACGTGTGATTCAATATCCAATCTCTAAAATAGTAGACGTACTCGACACAAATCATTCCAGTTTTATATTTTAAAGGGGAAATTTAGTGTCTGCAAATCCCGAGGATCTGTCTTGTGCAAAGATTAAATTTTAAAGTTATAGCACTGCAAGTGCTTTGCGCACGTGTAAGGTGCACCATTGCGTTAGCTATCGCCGCTATAAATTCGCTGTGGGATACATTTTTAGTTAGTTTAATAACCTCTACCGTAAATTTCTGCACTTAATAGTTATGCGTTTGAAATGTGACTAAGATAAAAGACGCAGGGGTTTTATTGTTGTATGGGATTTGCTGCAAGACGCTTAGCCAAAGTCACGTCAAGATGCGTAGGGAAATTTTGACTATGCCATTTGTAGAACGATCAAAATACCCCTTAAAACACATTAGGCCGTGATGATGACTGTATTGTTAGTTTGTTTAAGTCACATATTTGAAAGTTGATTTCACCTACTTCGGTTGACCTTGCGTTTGGTACTGTTATGTAATTTGGATGACAATGGCAAACGCAAAAAAAGCTTGTATTACTCGTAAAAAAGAATTCTTTACAAAAACTTATTTTAAATACGACTCCTACAGCTCAAGAAAAATCTTGAGCTGTAACTTCTAATGCTTCCAGTGAATTCTGAGATTCCAATTGGCGCCTTCCTTTGAGACGTGAAAAGGAGATACACGTGTAAAATAGTGAGTTTGCAATATCAGACAGGCAAAAATTGTTTTTCTGATGTATCATTCAATGATTCGACTGTTCCGTGAGGCAAGAAATAGGATTACTTCCGGCGTTAACTGTCAATAGGTATATGAAAGATGTGCGAATATCTCGTAAATAAAGCTTCGCAAAACTTCAATAAAATACTTATTTCTTGAATTTCTGGAAAAAGAATCCTAGGATTTTAAGTCTGGTATTCAAAAGTACCTACATTTATGTAAGATCGGTTCTCTAACTTAAGTATCCATTGTTCAATGCAGTAAGAGTACCGACTGTACCTTAATAAATAAGCGACCACGCGTGCATTACAGCGGCGTTTGTGCGGGACATGTATATGGATATTTTCAAAAACCCACCTATCTAACCTGCTTTTACATAAATAAACACAAGGATAGGAAAAACGAGTACCTATCACTTCATTTCGCAAAATTTCGTCTACACTGTAATACCTGAGTTACACTCTCGCCTCGTCACCTCGCCCCGCGCCTCGCCTCGTCGTCTCGCCACTCGTACGCGAGTGTAAGCCAGGTATAATAATTTAAATGTCATAATTTCGTTTCCCATAAAAATAAAATTGTACCTAATTGGACACGTCTCAGTAGAATTATCAGGATTGATGAATGCGTTTAAGTTGAAGCTTAACAGATTCCCTGACCCAAAGCAATGTGCCGTGTTCTTTCGACACATCCCCAATGACAATGACATTAAACGCTCGTAGAGTCATGAGGCATATGTGCCTCATGGACGTAGCAGTAAATTCACACATGAGGCGCATTTGCCTCATAGGACAGGGAACCTCTTAAAGAGGGAAAAAAAAATAAAAGAAACACATTGTCAAATTACATAGCTACATTACATTAAGTAGTAAGTAATTTGATTAAATTTGCATCGAATAGACTATGGACGAATTTGTTTAAACTCCCACGGGATAGGGAACAAACGGGATTTATATATTCACTAACTGATAGGTACTGATGATGATGAAATGATGATAATGATGGATGTTGCCGCTGGCGGATTTTTGTTTTATACGATGAAAGAGATGAATAAGCTTTACCACAAATTGGAATTCTGCGCGGACGAAGTCGCGGGCAAAAGCTAGTTTGATTATATGTGTACAGCCCGTTAGATTTGAGAAAAAATCTTTTTAGTCATCAAATACTGGACCTAAACGCGTTTGCGCGAAGTAAATAACTATAGCTGTAATATAATGAAACTATCTAGGCATTGTGTCCGGGTCAACGCTCTCGCGAAAGTATTGGAGCTCAACACATCCTATAAACTTAAATAAAGGGATAAACGATAATCTCTTTGAACCAGATACAAGCCGGGACCGCACCGCGAAAACTGTACTTTCCTGGAATAAAAAGTCATCATCATCATTCCAGCCGAAAGAAGTCTACTGGTGAACATATGCCTCCCCTAAGGTTCGCCAAATAGACCGATCCTGCGTCATCCGCATTGGTTTGATCTAATGCCTCTTAAGCAGAGGGTCGTGGGTTCGAGCCCGGTCTCGCACCTCAAGTTTTTCGGAATTTATGTGCAAATCACATTTGAAATTTACCATGAGTTTAACGGCGAAGGAAAACATCGTAGAAAAACCTGGATACATCTGAGAAGAAATTCGTTGGTGTGTGTGAAGTTCCCAATTCACAGTGGGCCTGCGTGGGAACTACAGCCCAACCCCTCTCATTCTGGTAGCAGGCCTGTGCCTTGCAGTGGGGAGAGAAGGTTGGGCTGATGATGATGAATATTGGTAAAGGATTATAAATATACTTATGTACCTAGTTAGAAATAGATTAGGTATTTGCAAATCTTCCTGTTATCCATCAACATTTCTCTAACCCGGCACGAGTTTTAACCCTCTTAATCGAAACCCGCAGCCTTTTCCGATAGCGTAATATTTTACGCGACTACCTAAAAACTACTGAACTGATTTTAATAACACTTCCCATGATCTATGGCTTATCGGCTCAGTTGGGAGCGCATCAGGTGGCCAATACGTTTATCGAAACTTATGTAACAACAAAAACGTTTGGGCCAAAATATGTGAAGAAAATGGCGAGAAATAAACAACGTAAAACATGACAACTACGGAAAAGGGCAAGGCTTGGGAACGGCGTTAGGATTTATTAAAAACATCAAGCAAGCTTTACGGCGTGTCGGTTTAGTTTTATTTGTCCGTTGATTTTGTAGACCATAGAACTTTTCCTCTTTGCGGTCCTATTTGACTACCACTTCGCTTTGTCACTTTGTATCTGTAGACTGTATCTGTAAACTGATATTTGTGGCGCAAAATAGTGAAAATGAAACTAATATTTAATAATTACCTAAAATTAACAGCCAGCGCGGACGAAGGCTATTGCAAGAGTCAGGATATTCTTTTGTTTTTTTTTCTGCGCTGCCTGTTTTTTTTTTGTTTGTTAATAAGGCGGCCAGTTGGTACAGTGCAGATACGGAAACTATTTGATAAACCTATTACATGCGCCGTCTACATTATCTGTGACCCATATTGAACAGGAAAGGGGGGCCCGAAAGACCAAGCAAAAGTTTTGAGAGTAAATGATGAGAATACAACACCTAATTCACCTATACAAATTCTAGCAATCACCTAATTCACCTATACAAATTACATAGATCCCAAAGTCGAACCTGCTCTACGAATATACACTGGTATATTGTCTATGGCTTACTTTATTTAATTTCCAAGCAGTCCCCCAGTTTTTGTGTGCCCTTCATAGCCTAAGACGACCCTGCTCTAAATAAATGCCATCGCCAGGAGATTCCTGTAAAAAAAAACAATTTCATGTCAAAATCATCACAGTGATTTTATTCTTCAATGCAATAGATTTCTCAAATGAAATGCATAAACAAAACCAGATAATAAACCAATGCAATCAAAAAAGGCTCACAGGAGAAATCAATCTTTATTTCCAATTATTCAAAAGGACAAAAAAACATTCACCACGCCGATTTTCCCGCGATCTATTTATAATATTGTCGTGACTCTAAACCTTACTTCCTTGAAAGCTATGGTTACTTATTGTTAGAGTTATGAGGTTAAGGGAAGTTGATAGGTTTCCGGGCACTTCCTTAAGAACAAAGACACTTATTGGATTTCCTCCTGCGATAGTTGATTTGGTTCGTGCCTTCAAAACTATCGTCGTTTCAGGCTTTCGCAAACATAGCGACTTTTCCACTCGGTTGTTTCTATTCATCTGGAAACTCAACTACGTATTGTACAGTGCTACGCTTTGTTGCACTGGGAGAAATACGTGACGTGTTTTCAGTGTTTGCAAACGCTTGTTTTTGGAGAGAAAATAACCAATAGAATGGTGTTGCGGGCTAATTAATTCTGGAACACTAATGAGTTGCGGAATTAATTTTTGCAACGCTAATGCGCTTATTCACTTTTCATACAAACCGCAGATTTTAGCGATAGTTTTTCCGTCATGAAGCAATTTTAGCTAGACAATAAACATTAAATATCATGAGAGAATTGACACTAATTGGCCTAATTCCAAACTAAGCAACGTACTTTAATAAAAAAATATCGTCAGTTGAGAAACGTCCATTGTTTAATTAAGTATTGCCACTTAACGCCACTATGAACTTGTCACTTGTATCCACCGGCTACCCCCAACTTTAGCAACGACTTGCCAATACTGCGTCTTCAGTTTCATGGTCGCCACTCGAGAAACTTAATCCCCCAATTATAACTCTATTATCATGCTGGGCCTTGGATCGACTATATAATGGCCGAGTTAACCAAGAGTGCAGCAATCAAATACAGGACGACTCATAATTAATCCGAATTATTATTTCTGCAGATGATTGGTATAGTTTGACTGAACATCCCTGTAAATGTTTTACACGGCTCTTTACTTGTGGTTAACAAATGTTTACATAATAATATATTTCATACTAAATACAAACTGAAACATGGATGCACAGAAAAAACCCCAGAAAAAAGACCATTGCTGGGAATCAAACCTAGGTCCTCAGCATTCCCTGCCGCGTGCCATTTCCCTACGCCACCACTGGTCAGGAGTTTAGACACGAATTTTTCCCATACATCCATATCTCAATCTGTTAGATAATCACTTATAGAAGTGATACAGCGCCATCTATGTTTATACCCTCATCGAGAGACTTCAACACTCCTTCGGAACTATCCGCTCACCCGGACAAGAGATTTCGCTACTAAGCCAAACTTTAACAAGTTTGATATGAAGTATCTTTTTTGTTTTTTTTTTTTATTTTTCAACCGTTTACATAACATTGACCGCAGTTCAAAGTGTTCCATGTCAAAGGCGTGACTTCATCTTAAATCGAAAATTCCGATGAAACCTGCTGAAATACTCCGGATATTTTAAAACACCTTGTATAATTACGTCATTTCCATTCTATTTATTAATTACTCTCTATTTTTCCCAAAAGGCAAACATACAAATTTTAATAACATAGGTAGGTACCAACTTCTCTTTTTCCTGTAACAAAAGCGAGTGTAGACTTTACTGGCGTGACATACCCCCATTATTTAGAATACAAAAATACTTGGCCCATGCTCACATCTCGCTATGTCGGACCGCACATTTCATTTATTTGCACTTTCCTACAAAACATGCGCAAAATGTGTCCAAGCGAAAACAAAAGAACTCGAACTTTTACCAAAATATGATTTACTATTCACAAGTAGATTTATCGCCATGGAAGAAAAGGATTATATTTTAAGTAAATACATGGGCTACATGGCAAACCTCCAAAAGCATGTATGTCGTAGATTATGGGGCAAAATAAATGCTGCAGAAGTTACGAAGATGCTTGAAGGATAGCGATAACTGTGAATGCTCAAGCTCGGTTTAGTTAATGTTATAATAAACAGGACGGCGGTATTTCAGAGCCAAATCACGATAACATGCGAGGAAATATTATGATGAAGACGAAATACTCATACATAATATATCTTTGCGGGAATAAATAAAAGTCAGTCGTTTGATCGGGGAAAATATTTTTTAACTAGCTTTTGCCCGCGGCTTCGCTCGCGTGTACTATGAGTATTCCAAAGAACCAAGATATCAAGCAAGCAAGCATACAGGCAAGCAAGCAAGCAGGTCCACAACTGACCGAGAAATCGGTGAACATACCTACATAAAAAAATACATAAAGTGGAATGCATAACCTCCTTCTTTTTTAGAAGTCTGTTAAAGTGCCCTTTGCGGCCTACTTGCAGTATAAGCCTATGAATTTTGAAATTTTTACACTCTCCAAGCAACCTACATACTGAATTTCAGCTTTCTACGACCAGTAAAACGAAAAATCCTGTTTTTTCCCGTTCCCGTGAGAATTTTGGAAAGTCCTCTCTCAATCCAGCTCTACACTCCCCAAGGAACCCACTTGCCAAATTTCAGCTTTCTATGACCAGTAAAACGAAAAATCCCGTTTTTCCCGTTCCCGTGGGAATTTGGGACAGTTCTCTCTCAATGCTCATCTACACTCCCCAAGCAACCTACATGCCGAATTTCAACTTTCTACGACCTGTAAAACGAAAAATCCTGTTTTTCCCGTTCCCGTAGGAATTTTGGAAAGTCCTCTCTCAATCCAGCTCAACACTCCCCAAACAACCTACATGCCGAATTTCAGCTTTCTACGACCAGTAAAACGAAAAATCCCGTTTTTTCCTTATCCCATGGGAATTTATAATTACCTACATCTATGCCAAATTTGAAGAGTCTAATAATTATAGTTCATAGGATCCCGTTGAACTGAATATATAAATCCCGTTTTTTCCTTATCCCGCGGGAATTTTGAAAAATCCTGCCTTAGTGGATGCCTACATTGTATAAAATTTCAAGTCTCTAGGTCCAGTGGTTTGGGCTGTGCGTTGATATGTAAACAGTCATTTAGTTTATTTAGATATTTCAACCCCATCGCACCCCATCCAGGGAGATGGTATTTTACGTCTGCCACGTCGGATTTTAAAACCGCTGTTGTTTTCATAACCAGCGACCCGATAAACCATAGAAAAAACACCCATGTTGATTTTCAGACTTTGTTACCCCTTTCCCCCCTTTTAGGGGTTGAATTCTCAAAAAACCTGAAACACATGTTTACTCATTTATCATTAGGAGTACTTCTGTGAAGTTTCGAATAAAATAGTCGAACTAATCTTGTTTCCCCATACAAACTTTGGACCCCCGTTTCACCCCCTTAGGGAGTGAATTTTGAAAAATCCTTTCTTAGTGCACCCCTAGACCTTATAAGGAACCTACATGCCAAATTTTGAATCTCTAGGCCCAGTGGTTTGGGCTGTGCGTTGATATGTCAGTCAGTCAGTCAGTCAGTTTCTTCTTTTATATATATATAGATAATATTACCTAATAAAAATATGAATCCGTTTTTCACATACATTGACATCCAAGTTATTAGAACAATGATGTACATAATGTAACAAAGAAATAAGAATGACAAGTTTAGTATACCTAACTAAAGAAATTATACACCGTGTTTTTTGATTTCCTTATACTACCTAAGTAAGGGAACATTCATCAGGTCAAAGGAAATTAATTTATCTAAGACACTAAATGTCCTAACTGTTACTGTTAAAAAGATAATCTAGAATTACATTTAATTAAATATAATTATGTGCAATAAACTATAATATAGGATATTCCTAATTCATGACATCAAAGTTAAAACACTGTCATATTTGACGCTAACTTTTTGTACCTATGTGCTTGCTCATTGCATAACCTCCGTAGCTGAGATTATGGCTTGTGTGGAATTTGGCACCATCGTCGGTACCAGGGGGGTTATAAAATTCGAAGCTCATATCGTGTCGTCTCTTTCACACGGCCGCATCGAGCTTCTTGCGCTAATCGATTTTAGGTATTCTATGCACTCGTGAATGTGTGCGTGAGAGCAGCTAGAATCAAAGCCGTGCGTAAGCGCAAGCGACGCAAGTTCCCCGTCCGATGGCCGAAGGACAACTACGCAACTAACTATACGGACAGGGGGAAAGCACGGCGGCTCAAGATAGGTTGGTCAGACCGCGCGTGTATTTTGGTATTTTCATAGTATTACTAAAACAAATACATATTTTAAAAATGTAGCATTTGTAAAATTGTAGCAAAACATCTTGTTTTATTAGCATTCAAAAACTCATGACTTGCCGTGCGGCATTTACGCCGTACTTAGGATTTCTTTTATTTTTTAGAAACGATTTTGGATTTTTTCTATCGAGCGAACTACAAGTAATTTAGTTTCGAAAATTACTGGTCATTAGAGTGAATCCTCAAATATCTTACAGATGAATTTCAGAACTAAAGCTTTGTTAGTAATGATACAGCACGGGATTAAATGAATGCAATAAATGCGCCAAAAGCGCGGTACGGCCTTACTACTATTTAAGCGTGAACGAACCACACGATACGAAGTATAAAGCTTGTATTAAAAAGTGTACTTCATAATTCATTCAACCTCCGTTTCACTGTTCCAGCTTGCTATTATACGGCAACCCTCTTTAGCATAAAGTTAAAACTGATAAACTTTAAATTGAAAGTAAGACGGCGAAAGGATGAAGTTAGAGCTCGAGCTAATTCTATTGAACTTAAGCAAATTGAATTTTAAATTATTAAACGGAATGTTTCCGGGCGGAAAAAGGCTTGTCTTAAGACTGAACTATCTTTACATTTCATTGCAGTCGAAAAGTTCTTATTATTTACATTGTTTACCCACATCCGTACTATTTAATATTATAAATGTGAAAATAACTTTGCATGTTACCTCTTCACGCTCAAACCGCTCAACGAATTTTGACGCAATTTGCTATAGTGACTTAAAGATACGCGTTGGATGCGGGATCGCATGAAATCCGCGCAACTAAAGTCACCGACATAATAAAAATAATAAAAATAATAAAATTTATTGGAAACAGTGATATTACAGATTTCATAAATTAAATTTTAAATGCTTAATTAATTTAACTTAATTACAAATTTTATAGTTACTTTAATCCAAAAGTTTAAAGTGAACAGAAATAGATAATTTAATGGATGAGGGCGCGTGCGTGCGTGCGTGCGTGCGTGCGTGTGTGCTCATCTCGAAGAATCGCCAGACTCAAGTGGCAGTGGGCAGGGCACATCGCTCGTAGAATTGATGGCGGATGGGGCAAAAAGGTTCTCGAGTGACGTCCACGGACCGGAAGACACAGTGTAGGTAGGCCTCCAACAAGATGGAGCGACGATCTGTTTAAGGTTGCGGGATCGCGTTGGAAGCGGATGGCACGGGACCGATTTATTTGGCGAGCCTTGGGGGAGGCCTATGTTCAGCAGTGGACGTCTTCCATTTTGAACTCTGTTACTTTATGATTTCACAGTTCCATAGGACAAATGGGACATACTTCTGCCGGATAACAACTGTGCGGCGAGCGTACCGGCCGCTCAATTAAGAGATACCTAACTATAAATTAAAAATTTAAAACCCCCAATGCAATTTGGTTACCTACCTACACATAATATATTAGAAAAATAAGGTAAATGCCCATTGTGCGTTTAAGATCCCTACCGCAACTAACAAAAGAGCTGATAACTTTGAAACGGGTAAACCAATTTTGTTGAAATATCTAAGAATCATCGTCAAGAAACCCGCTTTCAAATAAAACAAACCGCATCCAAATCGGTTCACTCGTTTTAGAGCTAGTTGTGTCGGGGGTTATAAATACGCTCGCCCCGCCACCATTCGCGTGTAGTCGTAGCTAGGCCGTTAGCATCCTTTTAGTCCGGGAGGCAGCGGCTTTTTAAACAAGTCATTTTATGCCTGCTGATGTTAATATAGAAAAGAGAATGCATGTGGCTCATGAAGAAATCGATCGTCAGCTGGTCCAGTTGCGGTGGATGCGAGAGTGGGAAGCTGCGGAATACGTTAAAAAAAAATAATCCGAAAAATATTTTATACCGCATGAAATTTTTTTTATGTGTAATTGACATTGATTAGAATTTTAAAAAAATAGTCAGCTGCACGGCAGAGGGGGGATCATGCGTCAGCTGAGCGTGCGAACTTGCAAAAAAAATTAGGAAACTAAATTATTTTATGCCAATTGAAAATTTTTTACATGATTTTAGACATATACAGAAATGTGATATTGATAATCAGCTGCATATATAGTGGGGGAAAGACCGTCAGCTGGAGCATTTAAAATTCCGCGAGTCGTAGAGGTGGTACATTCCTGCTCCAGCTGACGGTCTTTCCCCCACTATATATGCAGCTGATTATCAATATCACATTTCTGTATATGTCTAAAATCATGTAAAAAAATTTCAATCGGCATAAAATAATTTTATTTTCTAATTTTTTTTGCAAGGTCGCATGTTCAGGTGACGCATAATCCCCCCTCTGTCGTGCAGCTGACTACTTTTTTTTAATTCTAATCAATGTCAATTACACATGAAAAAAATTTCATGCGGTATAAAATATTTTTCGGATTTTTTTTTGACGTGTTCTATGGGGTCTCATAGCAAGCGCCCCCGCAGGTGCGTCAGCTGACCTTCACTTTCCTTATTAGGGACAGCTTCTTTACTAGTATTGTGAAGTAACGATCGGTGTAAAAACACTAATCAAAATAGCCTCTGCCTCCCGGACTATTTGAACTAAAACTCGTGCCGTGAGCTGGACCATACCATAACTTAGAGTCATTTATTATCTACTTGAATAGTTGTTGGAAGCTATTGTTTAAAACTGTCTAACTTTTCGTTTCTTTTGCTCCTATCGAGATGGTTTCAATTTAGGTTATTAAGTTTGCTCCACACAACCACAAAGTCAAAGTTTTTTGTACAACTTTAACATAATACTAATGAATTACAAGTACATAGTTAAGTGAAATAACTTACTTAATAATAAAATCTTTTACTTACTTACACATTTATAATTTATTGAATCGGGCGTTACTTTGCGGAGGTCCGCGAAGGTCGCGGGTGAGCAAAGTAATTATTTCAGTTCATTAATATGGCCCTCCGCAAAGTAACGCCTGATTCAATAAATTATTTAAAAAAAACTCGCCAATAGCAAAATATATGGTGGTATGGAATACACATTGTCATTGTACTATACAATTTTCAGAGAATTTAATATTTACAAATATAATCATTATCTTATTTTATAGTTACAACGTGTTTCCCGCGACCTATTCTGTGGGGAATCGCTTATCGCAATAACCTACCTGAGTCCCTAATTTCGTCATACATAATCCGTTAAGTCGTTCCTACTTCCTCTTAATATGAGGAAGAGCATATTTTTTTAATTATTATGGAATGGGTGAGAAAGAGGATTCATGAAAAAATGAATGAGGAAGTTCCGCATTAAGAGAAAGAGGAATCCTCCCTCATCAACCCTAATTCAAGAAAATACCATACTTACAATTTTCAGAGAATCAGAAATGAACTTCAGTTATGTTCATCACTATCCCAGCCTAGACATTTGCGTCCCACTTCAGGGTTAAGGTCTCCACTCAGAATGAGAGGGCTTGAGTCGTAGTTCCCACGTGGGTTCAGTACGAAATGGGCACTTCACACACACGATTAAATTTCATCTCAGGTGTGTGTAGGTTTCCTCACGGTGTTTTTCTTTACCGTCCAGCTCATGATAAATTTCGAATGTGATTTCACATACGAATTTATAACGTCTCAAAAATAGCTTAGTCTAAAATTACCAGGAGCTCCAAACTGTTCTTAAAACTACCATACGCATTAACTCCGAACTGTTCAACTCAACTACCATTGTGACACTCGGCTTAGGGCTCGTTGTTTGATCAGTAGTTAAAGATACTATATAGTCAAATTGCCTTTGAAATGCGTTAACTATTGTAGGTATTTTTGCCATACATTTTAACTATTAGTTTGTTTAGACGACCAGATGGCCTAGTAGGTAGAGAACCTGACTACGAAGCTTGAGGTCCCAGGTTCGATTCCCGCGTCGGGGCAGATATTTGTATAAATAATACGAATATTTGTTCTCGGGTCTTGAGTGTTTAATATGTATTTAAGTATGTATCTATCTATATAAGTATGTGTATCCGTTGCCTTGTACCCATAACACAAGCTATGCGTAGCTTACTTTGGGACTAGGTCAATTGGTGTGAATTGTCCCGCGATATTTATTTTATTTATTTATTTATAACTATTGATCAAACAACGGGGCATTAGCCTCGTGTCACAAACTAGCTCCCGGGCGGCGAGACGAAACTGTCTTTGGAGCTCTAGCCGCGCGCCTTCCGCGGGCTGCACGAAATTACGCTGCACAAAGGGCACCCTGACACCTAAGTAGACCGCAAGAGATAGAGAGGTCCGGTTTCTTTAAAAATGTAGCCCAACTCAATACCCCGAGGGTTTTTTTCATTTTTTCGATCCACAGGTGACCATAAGGCTGGCTCTTTCCTCGGTCAACGTATTGGCGTTGCCATACAACGAGGAAACGCAGCCAGCATTATGGGCACCCTGCCCATTAGCAGCGATCTGGGAGATATTTGTAAATACAGGTTTTTAGGTTGAGATTAGGTTAATTCAAGTTTTTATTTTTGTTTTTTAAATAATATATGTTTTAGTAATAGATCTTATATTTTTAATAGCGTTACCTACCTGTTCGGTTTATTATATACCGTTTATTACTTTTCTGTTGTGTAATAGTTCTTGTAGTAAAGTAACGAAAATAACGAGTAATTATAAGGAGTAGTTTGTGAAGTAAGCTTGTTATGTTAGGGCGTATAGAGTTAGAATCTTGGCTCTACATATGAGTTCTGATGATTTTTTGATAGTGCGAGGTGTATCTATGGTATGAAAATGTTTTTGGTGGAATAGCGTTAGTCGAGGGACCGTTGAGGTTTAAATATTACCATAACCTTTTTCATGGCTTTCTAAAACGGGCGAAGTCGTGGGTATTTACCAATAAGTGATGTGATGTTACAAAAATACGTAAATATTTTACAGCAAAAAATCACTTGCTTCAATGAAATAAGTACTATAATTATAATAGATTGTTCATTAGGAACCTTCAGAAAAGTCTACATATTTTTCATAGCGCTATTTCAGCTTCGAGCCTCACTTTAGTACGCTTAATTCTCATCAGCCACGTTTATCTTTCATAAAATAATTTACGTTTTACAAAATAAAACATTTTGTTGTGTAAAGAAAAACGGCGTTTAATATTCTTATTCATCCCCGGAGATCTATAAACAACATAACGAGAAAAATATTTATAGGTACAAAGTAATTAAAATTACTTTTATCAGGTCGATGAGTGCCTTTTAGTACCTGAATTCATTATTCAGTCGAGACTCTGGAAGTTCTAAGCCTCCTTTATATCGCGAACAGTAAAATTCTGGACGAAAAGTTCATGTTTACGCGCAAGTTGTTCGCTTACTTAACTACTTACTCGAAAGTTTTCTGCGAGTACAATCTGAAATTTATTTATTGAATAAGAGGATAACCTAAACTCAGTATCGGTTAAAGAGTTTTTATACATAAACAAAACACGATCAGAGTTCCGATGAAATTTAAATCAGATGTAATAAAAACACACAGTTTTTTTTCCAGATTTTTCAAGTCAAACGGTCGAGCTTGTAGAGAAGGGGAGACACTTGATTCTTCTAACAAAAATTAGCATATTAAAGCTTACTTGTTTGTTAATTTCATATGTTTTATGTACAATAAAAAGTTAAACATACATAGATAGATACATACATTTTATACTGATTGTATGGCACCACTTGTCTGACACTTCCACAAATTCAGGTGTGCAAGTAAAGCAATCAGGACAACAAAAAAATAAGTGAAAAACATTAATCTATATCTAACTCCGTCTGTGAAGAATTCGTTTATCGTTATTCCGTGGGATCTATGCAAATTTCCAGTATCCTATATAATATATCTACATTATTCTGGATTATAAACTATCTGTATGCCAAATTCCATCAGAATCCGTCAAATCGTTTTAACATGGAAGAGTAACAAACATCTACACAAATCGATTCATCCATACAAACTTTCACGTTTATAGTTAATACTAGTAAGAGGCATAACATCTGCCTTCAGAAATATTTCTCTGCTGTGGTTATAGCTACATACATTTCCGTGTTACAAAGGATACTATGCTGAGACTCCTAGAACTAAAATGAAGTAGGTGTGCTCACTTCTTGAAGCAGCAGTTCACTAATTTCCCAAGCGGTGTCACTTTTCCTTAGTTTTACTCAAACGCATTTTAAAGCAAAGAGAATCACAAAGAATTTAATTTAGAACGTAGTTTCAGCAAACTTCTCGCCTGAAGAACTAGTCCATGCCAATACTAGTCTGTAATAGCTCGCCTTGAAGATTCTAACGTACCTGGAGATTTATAGACAGCTAGTTCTTGCCCGCATCGCCGTTCGCGTGAATCATAGGTGAGATATAGGTCGATTGCTGCTTTATTTTTAACCGACTTCAAAAAAAAGAGGAGTTTCTTAATTCGTCTGTATGTTTTTTTTAATTAAAATATAAGAGATCAGGCAGTTTAAGTGAAATTCTGGGATTTTACTAAATTCTCAGGGGAATTTACGAATACTGTGATCGTGATGTGATTTACGTTGTATCAAGAACAACCATCAATCAGTTATATATTTATTTACACATATTCTATATAAATTAGAAATATACATTAGGAAGTTATAACAGATACAAAATGGAAACTAATAAATTAGTAAACTATGAAAAAAAAATGTCAAGTCAGTCTGTCAGTCGGAGTGTGGTAGGGCAGCACCATCATCAAAGCCAAACAGCTTCGCTGCTGGCTTCCATTTATGTCGGGTGCCTCGAATGCACATGCTAGTCGCTCTAAATATAGAAGTTATTATCCGAGCTCTTAGCCAGCCCAAGACGCAAGACAAAGAGCGGTCCCAGCGAGATGCAAGTGCTTCCCCGAGGTGTTTCACAAAGGTGGCCATTTGTGGTGCAAAGACTCCATCTACGGAGGTGACAAGGGGTGTAAATGTGGCATGACGCAGCTCGCAGGCATTGGCATATTTGTTTTTCAAGAACAACCATTCAAAATTTTATTTCATATCTCTAGACTTAGCGGTGGATTTTACGGGATTTTACATGTATACATAGTTACATCCCGATTACGTGAGAATATGAGAATAAAAGTAGCGTACCTATGTTTTATTCCGCAATATCTTGTTGTACAATACCTACATAATTATGAGATGATTAAATCAAGAAGTATCTACATGTTTTTGCACTTGACTGTACCTACTTACAAAAGATCGGTTAAACATTTTCTTGAGTTATCTGTAGTATGTAAACAAATGTGAAATCCGAGAGCAATCCATTAAGAACAGCTACCATTACCGCAAGAGCTGATGTTTCACACGCCTTATGCTTTAAAGTAATCAAGAGCAGCGTAGGGTATCGGAGGGGAGTGGCGAGCGTCGGGCATCAACAAACCAATCTCTAGACATCTAAAGTGGAAATTTTTGTTAGTAAATTGTTCTTGCAACAATTTGAGGTAAGACAGTGATACATTTGCATTGAAAAAAGGATCTCCATGACAAGACAGCTACAAAACGAGCTCCTGATGTTTGATACACCATATATTTTAAAGTAGTCGAAAGCAGCGTACTTACAGAGGGTGAGGAGTGGCATGCTGTAGAAGGAATGAATATTTAACAGAATGAGTATCAGTCATCGTCAAGCAGCTTCTATACAGCTTATGTTTTTTTCCTGTCATGAGAATCAAATTCCACAGCCCGCACCGTACCTCTAGTGAGAACTGTCAATAGCAGCGAACGTTTGTATACATAAGTATAAAGCTTAAAAGTCAGTCTACTCCAGTCGGTATAATGTATGTTTACAAATAAGACGGGCCTTTAACATGTAAAGTTCGGTCTTCGCTCACTTGATCTTATGTATAAACGGGGTGGCCCTATTGGGGTTATAAATATGTGCGCCGTCCAAGGAGACTTATTGTTACACATTTATTCTGCCACGTCGAGCGGAATACCCTAGTACTACCACTTATATTAGGTACTCTAGGATAAGTTATGCTGTCTTGTTCTTACGAAGCATATTGGATAGAGATACGTGATAGCACCGCGTTCTATCGGCGTGAGAGAAAGACCTAGGTAAAGTAACAATGCAGGGGGTCTTAGCCTCAGATTTTTAGTTCAAAATAAATTACAAGCTCTTTCTTAGATCACATAGTGGTACGATTAATGCTTTTATTTAGACAACAGCTTAGTCTCTTCTTATGCTATTTTAAGTGAAAATACTCAGTACCAAACTGGCGGTAGTTACGTCAAACTAGCTTTTGTCTGCGGCTTCGTCTGCTTGGAATTCATTCATATCTCAACTCCACAAAAACTTACACCCTCCCCCCTTTTCGCACCCTAAAGGATGATTTACAGGATAAAAACTATCCTATGTCCTTTCCTGAAAGTCAAATTATCTGTGTACTAAATTTCATTTAAATCTATGCAGCGGTTTAAGCATAAAGAAGTAACAGACAGACACACTTTTGCATTTATAATAAGAGTATGGCGGATTATGGTAGAAACATTATGTTACTATTTTAGAAATATAGAAATTATGACTTTTAGAAAAGACGCAAGACGACAGATAGTGGTTCAGAAGCACGGAATAAATGATAGGCAAGGATTGAAGAAAAATCATCTTATCAAAGTGTCATAAATAATTATTCAGGATCAGGACATAGCGAGTGACAAAATCGAGCCTTAGCCTACGTAAGTCCCACTGCTGGGGGTCTGTTCTCAGAATGAAAGGGCTTGGGCCGCAGTTCTCACGCAGGCCCAGTGCAGCTTGGGAACTTCACACGACACCATTGATTTTCTATACAGGTATGTGCACGTACCCCTACAATGTTTGCCTTCACCGTAAAGCTTACAGTAAAATTTAATTTCGAAAAATTCAGAGGTGCGACCCCGGGCTCGCACCCACGACTCTGCTTCAGGGGCAATAGGTCAAACCTCAAGGTTACGCTACCACGGTTTTTTTAAAGAAAACGGTAACCATGTACAGCATTTCTCAAGCTACAATTGACTTTATCTGTTGCGGTATATCCCCAATATAGAACAAAAGCTTTCTATTAGATCAAGACAAATATTCCTAGTTAATTATTCCATCAATACATCAACAAGGTACGTGACACGACGCGCCCTCGAAGAATAAGTTATTTTATATTCATTGTTTACTTTGGCAAAAACAGTGGTTGCTCCTTTGAGGGCTCCCTGTAGCCGAGCGATTTTCCTTCGACGAATTTAGATTGTCTGAATGAAGATTTATATCCATTGTTTCGGCAACAATACTTTGTCGGAGTTCCAAATTGAAAACATTCTTTTTCATTGAAATAAAGTAGAAAGGGGTTGGCACAATGACCATATTTTACAGAATAGCAATTAACTACAAGTATAATGTATAGGCTGAGATGACGATGATGATGATTTTAAGACATCGTGAATGTATGTGTTGCAGGTGAAAACATGAACATTAATTTGTGATTGTATGATTTTCAATAATCTCCCAAACGTGAGAGTACTTTTAACGGCGGTATATCAAAATCTCCACGCAATTTGTCACCCCATTTTTCCTCGTTGAGGGGTCAAAAACATTCATAACACGCACCCAAAAAGCCGGAAAAATATGATGAAAGTGTTATGGATAGCCTTCTTACTGTGAGAAATACCCAGTCAGTTTGTATTACCTTTACTATGTTTGCTTGGCGCGTCGTGAAGAGGTAGACGTTTAATAGGTATTCCAAAATTTAAGTCCGTCTGAGAAAATACTTCTTACGTAAAAAACTTAAAAATGTCCCTTTTTGCAAGCAGTAGTCCATAGAAATTATATGAAACTTGGATATTTTTTTCTAATTCGGAACGTGAACTTGTCTATGGACTATAATACATACAATTAATTGCGGCCTTTTTATTTTTTTACGTATCCTTACTATTTATTTAGCCTATTCTATTATTATAATCAATTAGTACCAATTAACGACCGCTATAGCCTAGTTGGCAGTGAACCTGCCTACGAAGCAAGAGGTCCTGGGTTCGAATCCCGGTAAGGGCATTTATTTGTGTGATGAGCACGAATATTTGTTCCTGAGTTATGGATGTTTTCTATGTATTTATGTATTTATCTATCTATATAAGTATGTTTATCGTCGTCTAGTACCCATAGTACATGCTTAGTTTGGGACTAGGTCGATTTGTGTAAGATTGTCTCCTAATATTTATTTATTTTATTTTATTTAATTAGCTGTTTCCCGTGACTTCCTCTGTGAAGAATTAGTTTATCGCTACCCCCTTGCTATGGAATCTTCCCAGAAAAAAAATCTATATTTTAATCCAAGTTATAAACTATAATTTGTCAAATTTCATCAAAATCCGTCATACCGTTTGAACATGAAAGAGTAACAAACATCCACACAAAATTTCGCGTTTATAATAATAGTAAAATTACTTTGTTCCCCTGCGATCACACGTGAAAACC
This sequence comes from Archips crataeganus, assembly GCA_947859365.1. Lineage (NCBI taxonomy): Eukaryota > Metazoa > Arthropoda > Insecta > Lepidoptera > Tortricidae > Archips > Archips crataeganus. The sequence continues at coordinate 15,895,723 of OX402056.1, read as the reverse complement.
AGCTACTAACTGTGCGTCAGATAGAACTAATACATAAAAACTTTTATTTAGTAGCACATTAAACATAGTCTCGGAATCCCGTGGCTATATCCATATAGACATCAACATTCGTACTCATAATATTATACTAAACGGGACTTATCACGCAACTAGTTGACTACGGAACCCTAAAAACCTCAACCACCACCACCACCACGGCTGCTGCAATGTGGCCAAAACGTCTAGGTAAATAGTGTTTGCGTGGTAAGTAGTATAATAATTTTGAGTGTAAATCACGAAAGTTTAAAACAGAACATTTTTACTGTTTTAAACTTTCGTGATTTTATTACTTTTTGTTTTTTTTTTTTTATATTTAGTGTAAAAGTTATCAACATTCGTGTCCATGGCACTACCAATTGGGACTACAATCATAATTTGACAAAGTAACAGAGACATATATTTCGTACTAAATACAAACTGAAAAAGCCCCAGAAAAAAGACCAATGCTGGGAATCGATGCATTCCGTGCTGTGTGCCATACCACTACACCACCACTGGTCTAGAGATTAGACACGAATCTTTCCTATACATCATACATTTCAGTCTGCTAAATCATCACCTTATGCAGTGACAAGCGCACATCTATGTTACACCCTCTATATGTACAGAAGTCGCTAACAGAGACATAGTTAGTGACTTCTGTACATTCCTTACACTGTGCTTTCTCGAAATATTCCAGGAAAGACTTTTATTTACGTCTGCAGGGTTTGTTGCTAACTAAATTCTGAAACAAAAGACATTCCAAGTTAATAAAGCTGTCGTAGTCTATGATGCATTAGGTACTTGCCGCAAGATTATTTTATTAAGGTAATAGGTGAAATACTAAGTTCTATGCTCGTTTTTTATAGGATCCCAAAGTAGTAAAACTGTGGTTTTGGGCAATAGCCTCTCAAGCAGAGGATCGTGGGTTCAAACGCGGGCTGGCACTTTTGTTTTACTTGTTTTCCTTGAAAAACCTTCGATGTCAATTTATAAACTTATATATAGATCATTCATGACTCAGGCACATGCATTCCATACGAAATCCTGTGACTACCGGATATCAATAAATATTTTAAGCGTCGTCATTGTGTCTGTAATTGTAAAGTAGGAATAACTGATAAAAATACAAATTTCCAAGAAAATTCCGTCTGGTATGCATACAATTCCTTAACCTAAATAAAAGAGCCGCAAACACCTGCGCCGAATTCAAATACTCAGCTATTCACGAAACACTGTAATCAGGTCTGGAGGGATATATTTATTGACAGATACATAAAATATTTCCCAAAAATACAGTGGAATACCTACGAACATGCTCCCGAGATAAGTATGGAAGATCGCCCAAGAAACGTGATAAGCCTGCACAATGTATTTATGGTGCCACAAATATAGCAAAGGGCGTCTTTGTCCCACAAATTGCCAATGGGATGAGTGTTATTGGGCAAATGCAGTACAGAATAAAGCTTGGAATTGGTTATTAAAAAGACCTTAAACAACCGAATGTTAATGGTTAGGTATAGCTGCTACCACCTGCTCCCTGACAGTGGTACTTCGGTACCTATTGTCGTTAAATTAATTTAGTTTATTATTCTACAGCTGCACTGGTAACATGATTTTAAATTAGATTATATTATAAAAAAAATTTACTTACCTATTAAAGTCGTTGTTGCGGCTCGGCCTCACGGCGAGCGTTTTTTAAGGTACCGTACCCAAACGGTGCCAACGGTATTACTGTGACTCCGTTGTCTGTCACAGGGCTTCTATCTCTTGAACCGTAATTATAGACACTTGAAATTTTCACCAATTATGTAGTACTGTGGCCACTATAGCAATATTATAAAAATAATATTATAAACTAAAAATAAAGTAAAATAAAAAGTTAAAGTTAGTGTACTCGTTGCGTATTACAGAATATTAAGTAAAGAATTTTTCCCTATAGGTAACATTGTCAATATTCAGAAACTTCCCAGTTGTGCAATGTCTCTGCTTAATGGTCGTTGACTATAATTACCTATATAATAAGAATACCTACACAAAACCTAAGTCTTGTAGCAATTTGATAAGCTACAAATTTTTAGTGTAACCTTTTATTAATACTACACACACCTACTTACTGGTTTCGCTGTCAAGTTTAAAATTGAATCGTGACTCGTACACTAAGAACGAGGTTTCCAGAGGGATTGTTTTACGCAAAATTGTCTATTCATTATTTGTCAAATTCGATAACACAAAATTAATACGTATTCTGTAGTTCTTCATTCTTTTTTTTCTTTTTTGCGCTACAGTCTTTAAGGTAACACGGTAACCGTTCCACCTGTCCGTTTGCTCCCGGGAAGTCTGAGAGTACAAACAAAATGTCCTTAAAGAACCGTTATTTTTATACTATCACAAACCAAGAATATAATACTCACAGCCGCAAGTCACCTGAAAGTTCGGTTATAACCGAATGATAGATGTGATAGGCAAGCACATTATCTGATGGTAATAGAATACGGGGAATTTGTTGACAGATAGACATAGCATTTGTTTGGAAAGGGAACTCCTAGGTAATATTAGTTGGTCCGATAAAAGATGTGAGTAATTATTGTAGATGTTAGGATAGACGACGTATTCGTATATAGGGTGAATCTGTTTTAGGATTATTCTGTATTTTACAAGTAAGTATGAGAGTAACAATACCTACTTGCATTAAGATTCAAATTATACAATCTGTTTTCATGTCAATCCCATCACTAGAAGTAGTTGAAAAATGGTTTACAAATTTTAAAGGCAACTTACATACCTACATACAAACTAACATTGCAAGCCAAATAAAAATTTATAAAGAGGATTGTTGACACAGTTTTTCGATAGGTTACTAATTCATCTTTTTCGCTGTTTCTTACATGCCCGTAGAAACGCCAAATAAATCCCATCCCACTTATAAACGTGAAAGTTTATACTGGCGGTACTGGCTGAAAATCAGCGCTGGGGTGCTTTAAACGCCTCAGCATTATGCTGAGCCAGTGTCCGATTTGCAACCGCAATGACACATTCTATCTTTAGCTTTAGTATTGCCATTTTGTTTTGTAAAATATTGTGTCTTGTGATGTTGTAAATAAATGTATTTTTTTTCTTTCTTTCTTTCTTTAGTGGAAATATATATAGTCTCACGGTAGTTTCATGTTTAAAGTGAAAGTTTGTATGTATGAATGGATGAGTGGATGTTTGTTACTCTTTCACGCTAAAACGGATTGACCAATTCTGATTAAACGCACACAGATTTAACGACCGCTTTAGCCTAGTTGGTAGTGACCCTGCCTACGAAGCAAGAGGTCCTGGGTTCAAATCCCGGTAAGGGCATTTATTTGTGTGATGAGCACGAATATTTGTTCCTGAGTTATGGATGTTTTCTATGTATTTAAGTATTTATTTATCTATATAAGTATGTTTATCGTCGTCTAGTACCCATAGTACAAGCTTTGCTTAGTTTGGGACTAGGTCGATTTGTGTAAGATTGTCCCCTAATATTTATTTATTTATTTTATTTACAGATAGTTAACATGTAGGATACTTTTTATCGCGGAAAATTGAACAGTTAGCACGAGATAGTGGACGAATTTTTGGGGGTAGGCTGCAATTGAGAGATCTCTCTCCAGGCAGATTTTATGTCTGGGGACCGAAGTCCGTTGAATGAAAGTTGGAAGTTGTATTTATGCAGCTGAGTTGAGAAACTTCGACTGTGCGATGCAGGATTGTAGTAATTAGTTTCTTAAGTAATGACTAGATGGCGGTAGTAGTCGCTACGAATTCTTCGTGGGAGTCACGGGTAACAGCTAGTATAATTTATATTACTCTTCGTTGGGTTTATCGAGATAGGTAAGTATTTATTTTAGGCCGCGTATGAGGGCTTACGCAGTGTTTACTTACTACAACTACTTACGCTGCAACCAACCAAGTAGCGGTGCGTCATTTTGATATGATGGTCGTTCATTATTCGAGCCTTTCAACCGCCTTACTTCTGTGGTCACTTTTTTTACGAATCGGCTGTAGAGTTTGGTGGTATTTTTGGTTATTTATTAGAGGTCCTTCGATGAGATAACTGGAAACTATATCAAAATATTCTGCCATTTCTACAAAAACCATAATCATCATTTCAGCCGAAAGACGTCCACTGCTGAACAGAGGCCTCCCCCAAGGCTCGCCAAACAGATCGGTCATGCGCCGTCCACATCCAACGCGTCCACAAACAAAAAGTTCTACGAAAATATGCTCACGAAATTACTTAATTCGGAACAAACGGTGAAATAATTAATGGCATAAATAGTATGAAATATGCTCTATTTACTGTCAGATTAATAGATATACAGAGGTACTACTAAGAGCTTGAGACACTTAAGATTATTTCAACGTGACCATTTGTCACTAAAAATGAACACGTTCTAGTGAATATTGATGAAGTTTCTTGGAAATTCGTGTCTTCATTTAGCTTACTCTTCTGTCACTTGAAATATTGATTATATGAATTTAAATAAAAAGACTACTTGCGTCCAATATTACGCACTTACGCACAGTGTATGTATAATCATAATCACACTGAGCCCGCGCGGGAACTACGGCCCAAGCCCTCTCATTCTGAGTGGAGACTTGTGCCCTGCAGTGGGAGGTGTACAGGTCGTGATGTAACGACAAGTAGGTTTAACATATTTCACCCGACATTATGACCACACCATAAGCATTTCATGTTTTTCGGCAAAGTAGCATTAAATAATTACGGTGGATTTTAATAACTTGGTTGTGCTCTATTTTATGCGTTGCTAACTGAGCTTTAATTACTATTCTTTACGTCTTCATCGTCACCCCGTAATAAGATAGAATTGCAGACTTTTCTCGCTATTCAAAAATGCAAAAACAGCACCACATTAACAATTACTTAGGGTCCAAATAATCCGCGGCTAGAAGACATTTAACTTGCAAATTCTCGCCAGGGGCAAAACGGCGCATTTTTCAGCGATCTTCATTACACAGGAAATTGCTTTGTTAGGTAATGGCACTTGAGTGAGGTTGTTCAGAGATTCAAGTGATGGTGAACCGACTTAATGCTCTTATGCATGTTGATAAGAAAAATGGAAGTAGTTAATTCAACTTTACATCGCAAGGAGCCTTTTTGATGGTTCCATCCCTGCGCGGAAACTTGGTTCGTTAAAAATATTCACATGAATGCACAAGAATGAATTATACGAATATAGTCGTTTTAATACCATGGTTATTTATTACATCGTTAAGGAAAATGCAAAGGTTTATTTGTTTTATAATAAGGAGCATACGTCGAGTCTCTAACAAGGTCGACTCTAATAAGGTATTTAAAATTCATTACTAAATTTTATAAAAAGGAAAAGTAAGTAAGGTAAACGCACCAATGCTCGACACCTCAACGCCCAGTAGATGACACCCATCTGTCTCCTCTACCTCTCTTACTATGACAAGATTGAAGGTGCCATGTATTGGGTCAGTGTCGAGCACAGGGACATTTACCTTAAGTACACTTTTGATATCACAAGCCTGTGGTAGCTGTTGCCCGCGTCGTCGCCCGCGCAGAATTCATTTTTAAGGTAAAGCTTCTTCATCTTTTTTATTGAATAAACCAAAAACCCGGTAAAGTAACATCCAAGAATCTATCATCACCATCATCGCTATCAGTTAGCATAAATTCCTGTATTCCATGGGAATTCCTGTATTCCATGGGAATTTCTGTATCCCATAGGAATTTCAACAAAAACGTTACCTGCCTACATCGTCGTTATTCCTTACCTACATCATAAAGGCAACTTCTATACGAAATTTCAGCCTTCTGGGGCCAAGAGACTCAGCGTTGATGAGTCAATCAGTGAGTCAGTCAGTCAATCAGTCAGACCTACCGAACGTAGAGAAAAAAGTTTCATAAAGATCAGTCAAGCCGTTTCGCAGGAGTTCGATAACAAACACCGTGACATGTGATTTTTTATATATTAGAAGATTAGAAGTTGATTACCTAGCTGTTGTCCGCGACCCCGTCTGCGAAAAATAGGGGTTTAAAAAGAGCCCACGACTATTCTCAGCACTACCAAAGTATAGAGAAAAAAAATCGTAAAAATCGATCATGCCGTTTCGGATGAGCTCGATAACAAACACCGTGACACGAAATTCTTATATATTAGAAAGAAGAAGATAAGATAAGACAGACAGATAGGTAATACATCATTGAGATACGAGAAAAACATTTCAGAACATATACCTATAAAGAAGTAACTACCATACTTCCGTTTCATAATCTTAAAAGAAAACATGGTAGGAACGTACCAGAATTGCTTTTATTTTCAGAAACGTTTTCATTTAATCCCATAAATCGTTAAAGCCAACCCTTTAAGATATCTTATAATGAGGTGGGCAGTTAAAAAATCTGCGCAATAAATTCATCGCAAACTCGTGCTCCCATTTAATTTTTATTTGACGGTAATAAATGTGGGATAAAATTTGGGGGATAAATGGAACATATTACGGGGACGTTAATACCCTGGAGTAATGGGAGTTCCCGCTGGTCCGCGAAACCCGCAAGCAGTTAACAAGGGTCTGGGGTTATTCGTCCAAGTTTACAAAACCGACCAAATTTCCTGTACGGCGGATGGATTTAACTCCCTTTTCATTTGAAAATGAAGCATAAATATGCAACGGACGGGTCAGCCGAGTAGCCTATTTCACGGAGGGAATCTTCGTCATCATCATTATCATCATTCAAGCCTATAGACGACCCACTGTTGGGCACAGGCTTCCTCTCAGAATGAGAGGCCATGGGCTGTAGTTTCCACGCCCCAGTGCGGATTGGGAACTTTACACACACCAATGAATTTCTACTCAGGCGTGTGTAGGTTTTCTCACGATGTTTCCTTTCACCCTAAAACTCATAGTAAATTAAAATTGTAATTTCCCACGTGAATTCCGTAAAACTCAAAAGTGCGAGCCCGGACTCGAACCACGGCTTTTTGCACGGATTTCAAATACTGCTAGCATAAATGTGCAACGGTCAGGTCAACCGTGTCGCCTCTTTTATGGAAGGAATCTTAATAGAGGGAAATTCATAAAAATTGAATGTATTAAGTACATTGAATTTATGAAAATAAATAGCCGCTGCCGGATACCTGTACGTTTTTTTTTAATATAGTTATCAACATTTCTTTAACGTCCTTGCAAAATACTTAATTTCTTAATGAACTAAAACAATTACTTTGCTCACCCGCGACCTTACAATAGTTACGTTTATGCAAGAAATGTGCGTTCATGCAGTTCCTCCACCTCCACACTGTACGAACACACACAAATCACATAAACCCAACCATCACCACCACCAAGCTACACTGACGCGTTTCGAACTCAACCAGAGCTCATCTTCAGAGTTACCACAACCGTATGCTATGCTACCAAACGTTAAACGTTAAACGTTAGTTTAACGTTTGGTAGCATAGCATACGGTTGTGGTAACTCTGAAGATGAGCTCTGGTTGAGTTCGAAACGCGTCAGTGTAGCTTGGTGGTGGTGATGGTTGGGTTTATGTGATTTGTGTGTGTTCGTACAGTGTGGAGGTGGAGGAACTGCATGAACGCACATTTCTTGCATAAACGTAACTATTGTAAGGTCGCGGGTGAGCAAAGTAATTGTTTTAGTTCATTAATATGGACCTCCGCAAAGTAACGCCTGATTCAATAAATTACTTAATTTCTTTTAAATTGAGCTAAACTAACTATGGGTGCGGTTTAAATACGAACCCTTATTTGTCAACCCTGAACAAACGACAATAATGCACGTCCTGATAACTTAAACCCTTGTTACAGTGATAACATGAGGGTCACGCGCACGCACCAGTTGTAATAAATTACACTGTAAGAAAGATGGCGCACTACATGGTGTGCTAGTTTAATTCATTACAACCTGTGCGTGACACTCACACGCATCTGCTGGTCTGCGCCGGCCTTAAACCGCATCCGCAAGCATGAATTAAATGCAATTTAACTTTGTATTACCACTTGATTAATGGTTACAAAAACCATTAAATATTATGTATGGTCTTAACGGTTGAAGCCGAGATGGCCTAGTGGTTTGACCCACGGCCTCTCGAGCAGAGAGTCATGCGTTTGAGTCCGAGCTCGCACCTCTGAGTTTTTCGGAATTTATGTGCGAAATTACATTTGAATTTTACCATGAGCTTTACGGTGAAGAAACCTGTACACAACTTAAAAGAAATTCAATGGTGTGTGTGATGATGATACATGTTCTTAAGTAGGTAGCGAAAAGTTAAAATGGCTTTTCCTTTTACCACACAAATCTTCTATGAACACGACCAAACCTCTAAACCGTCTGCAGACTAAAGAATCAATTCAAAGGATTTTGGGCTTATCGGGGTCCAAAGCTGCGGTCGCAACGAGAACAGGCTTTCGTTAGTTAGAGGTAGAACCTTTAGAGTTATTTGTTAATGTCTTTACGTTTTTGGCCTTTCGGCAAACGTTTTTCCCCAGGTTTAGGGTTTCGCTGTTGGTGTTTGTGTAAAATGATGCAGATTCGTGCGAGCTTTTGTATGTAAACAAAAGAGTGGAGATGAGAAAAGTAAATTGTAGCGTTTGCGAAGTTCGGTGCATCACTTTGGCTAACGAGATGGACGGTAAATGAAAAAATACGACCTGTGAACCGAATATTAGGTTCCCTTGTGTTACGAAAATCTACTAAATAATAATAAATAAATAAATAAATAAAATAAAAATAAAAATCATTTATTTCAGGACTAGGAGTCCCATATACAATGTGTTAGTTACATTCTTAATACCTATGTTAGTAAGAGCATAAAATAAATAAAATATGAATTTAAAATCAAAATCGCAATCAGAATGAAATAAAAAATCAAAGTCAAATAAATAATTAAAAAATCAAAAATTAACATTAAAATTTAAATCAATGTTAAAATTAAAATCAAAATTTAAATAAAGTTACAATTTACATTTAAAACAACACATAACAACTAAAAATGCTGATGACCACTATTACGCATGGTGTGTTGTATGGTACTTGGCATTAATTCAAAGAAGTTATCAGAGGTGCTGTTAATTTGTCCATAGTAACTGATATGTGAACCAAACTTGATCAATACGTTTTTAAGCCAAATCTTACACTTAATTTCACTATAGGTAATCCATTCTTACTTATACTCTGTCTATTAAACAGAGTTAGTACTAGAGAACAGAGAATGCACGTAATTGGTCAGCGATAAGGACGATGCACCGGCACATACGTCCCACTGCAGGGCACATATTTAAATATTATTATCTACTACTTTAAATTACATAATTATGATTAATAGATGAATAAACATGACGTGTAATTATTTGAGGTGCCACGACAAAAATCAAAAAATCACGAGAAATATTACGAATATTCCAACGAACGGCATGTAAGCCGAGCCCGCCATCGACGTGCGATTGTTGACGCCCAGTGACAGTTTCTTGTCCCTTTCATTTGCATACAAAAGTGCAACAGAGAGAATTCGCCTTGCTAACTCTGTTAAATAGACAGGGTACCTATAGGTATACTCCACAGAAACACAGAGAATTTGTAACATTTTACAAAACATTCTACATACTTTGGCACAAGTCCGAATAAAATTCTTTTTAAGTATAGGTATTTCATCCCCTTGATCTGTTAAGACTTCCGATAAGAATTGAACCACGTCTGTGCCGCCTTACAAGGCCGACGCGTTTTCTCGCCACAATAACCTTCCTTTACAAAAAAAAACAGAAGATTCTAATAATAACATCCTTAAACAATACTTTTATTCAGGCAAAACCGGTTTCTTTGTTTTCTTTCCGCAGTGGAAATATGTTTTACGGAATCAATAGATGTTACGTACCTATTTGTTCTTATACTTTTTAGGGTTCCGCACCTCGAAAGGAAAAAGAGGAACCCTTATAGGATCACTTTGTTGTCCGTCCGTCCGTCTGTCTGTCAAGACCCTTTTTTCAGGAACGCGTAGAGGTATCAAGCTGAAATTTATATCAAATACATAGGTCTACGGTCCCTTGGAGCTGTAAAAAAATCAAACTTCTAAGCCAACGCAATCAAAAGGTACAGCCGTTTATGCCGCAAATTTCCGCAAATTTTCGAAACTCGCAAGGGAATCAAAACCTACAGGGTACTTCCCGTGAACTCATAATCTTGAAATTTGGTACGAAGCAACGTATTTTAGCACAGATTAAGGAAAAATTGCGAAAAGCATAAATTTTTAACGCAATCAAAAGATATAGCTTTTTATGCCGCAATTTTCCGCAAATTGTCGACACTCGCAAGGGAATCAAAACCTACAGTGTACTTCCCGTGAACTCAGAATCTTGAAATTTGGCATGAAGCAAGGTCTTATAGCACAGATAAAGGAAAAATTGCGAAAAGCATAAATTTTTTTGTCTGTCTGTCTATATCAGTACCCAATCTACAATGATCCCACACTGCGCACATTTTGCTTAGGAGCAGGGGTCTGCTATGACTGTTCATAGATACATACAGGGTTATTTGTAATTCACTAGCATCCTTTTAACCCTAACCTCCTACCACTTAAACAAATGTTTTTTGTTTTACGGCTTTTGTCATAACTTAATATTTTTGGTGTAATTACGTTTTGAAAATTTGAGATTACCTCTTATTTTTACGATACTCTGTGTATTTTTATGGGAAAAAAGTGCTTCATTTTAAAAAGTCGTAAAACAAAAAAAAATTGTTTGAGTGATAGGAATTCAGGGTTAAGAGGATGTCAGTGAATTACAAATAACCCTGTATAAATTTGTACGGAACCCTCGGTGCGCGAGTCCGACTCGCACTTGGACGGTTTTTCATTATTAGTGGTAAAGGATGTCTTTTACTTTGAAGAATAATGTGGTTTAAGTCTTTGGATGCACAAATTTCCTTTATTGAGACGAACAAAGCGCTCGCCCGCATCGAGAGTCCTGCAGTTTTAGTCTAGCACTTTGAGCTGATCCGTGGAGTACCTATGGCAAAGAGATGGTATACAGTTAGTCTAGTTAGAGGGTATACAATTTAAGATATCTCTCAAAAATTGGCTTATAAACAAAGTTTTTTATAATACAAAAGAATTTTTCGCCCAATAGAAACTTATTGATGGACACATATTATTTTTTTAGTTACTATTTTGTGTGCATGTGCTAATGTACCTATAATATAATTGTATTATTTTTTCTTTTTCTTTTTTATTTTTATTTTTCTGTTTTAAATTATAAATTACTAGCATTTTATATTGTACTTCCGAGATGGACAGACTGTTGAGACACTTAAATCAAGCTACCATCTTTGTAATACACAGTTATGCAATAAAGTTTATTTCTATTTCTATTTCTCAAAACACAATGACAACCTGGTACCAGGCGAGAGGTCAAGTTATACCAGTTAATTTATATCAGATTTAGTTGAGCAGTAATAAAAAAAATATAACACACTGTGTAATTTACGTAAACCTGTCGAAGCCCAAGGATGTTGCTATACTACAGGTTTTGCGAGTATTTATCGATTATCTTACACATCTTATACCATCCCGTAATATAAATATAAACATTTGAAAAACAGGACAGGACGATAAAAGAAAACACAATTCTAATTATTATTATGTTTTTTTGTTTTAATTATTATTATTGTTTTCTTTTTTATTATTATTTTTCTCCTGTATTAGTCAGAGTATTTTTCTTTTTTTGATGTCGAATAAAGTTATGTCTATATCTATGTCTATGTCTAATTTGGATAATTGCACACATCCTAACTATCACAGCTTTACCAAATAAACGGAACAACAATTTATTACTTTAGATATTAGGTACTAACATAGGAGTTAAGCACTTATAAGTATGTTTATCCGTTGTCTAGTACCCATAGTACAAGCTTTGCTTAGTTAGGGACTAGGTCAATTGGTGTGAATTGTCCCATGATATTTATTTATTTATTTTATTTTAATATACCCACTAACCAAAATATAGATGATTGCAAAAAAATATCTGAAATAAATGTATTATTATTATTACATTAATGCATTTACCTACTGTAAGAATCATCCTCCTCACATTTATTAACATTTAACTGAAGTCATTTCAGTGACAAACTATTTTTACTAAATCATCATTATTGTTTCAGCCGAAAGACGTCCACTGCTCCCCCAAAGTTCGCCAAACAGATCGATCCTGCGCCACCGACTTTTGTCAGGCTTTTTGTCTGTATGCTTAGTATAAGTTTTACTTCACCAAATACTTCTCGATCGCGTTTACGTTAAAATTTCAATTACTATGGAAATTTTCCACTACTATTTAACGTAAACGCGATCGAGAAGGTATTTGGTGAAGTAAAACTTATACTAAGCATACTGTCTGCCGCGCGAGTCAAAAATCAAGCGCAAGAAAACCCGTGACTAACCCACCCGAGCGCTGTTCAGTAAGGGGTTGTTAGTTACGTATTTATTTAATAAGTGCATAATAAAAAATATGTAATAAATTTGTCTTTTTCATTATGAAATATTTTCTGGCTTTTGGGAAAAATGTCCACCTGACAGAGTAACAACATTAATAAGTTTCCATTTCCATTTGTCACCCTTTGGGTACGGAACCTTAAAAATTGTGCAAAAGTAAAGTCAAAGTGAAAATATCTTTATTCAAGTTAGGCTATAACCTTATGAATGTCTAAGAATGTACTACCGGTATAAGCAAGACAACTCCCGTCAAAAGTACTCCATCATAGATCATTCAGTCTTGGAACACTTTAATGAAACCAAGGCTTTGTTATTAAGTAGATATTATCTCTGTTACATGTACGGTGCGCTGCAATTTAGCGAAAAGTTTCCACTCAACGCCCTCAACGGATTATTTTGTTATCATACCATAGCAGTTGCTATAATATTGGTGTTTATGTAGGTACTACGAAACTTTTAATATAAGGTTTAATGCCGGTGCAGACTAGTTATAAGAAATGAAACTGTAAGAAAGATGGCGCACTAGAAAATGTTAAAATCGAAAGATTTTACTTTTCCATTTCAATGCCTCGATCAAATATAAATACGTACCTACTCATACATGTAAACATGTATGAAACAATATCTTTTAAATGAAGGTTTACCGGTATGGAAATCCTGGTTCGCCGTAATGGCACCTTTGTGAGAAAAATAAACATAACCATTTGTTACATTAAAAAGGTACGGAACCGCCTGAAGTAAACTTGTTTACATTTACTAAAGTACTTGTATGAAATTAAACTCCTTGAAAAATTCGATCAATTACAATGAATAAGGCCATAAAAAACCCAATCATTGGCCCGCGATTTGACTGGGACTATCATCATCATCATCGTTTTTTGTTTGGTAATTATAACTTTATGAGATCTCTATACTAAAGTTTGTGATATATTTACAGACCCTCTTATTCATGAACGCTGGTTTAACTATATTATAAAAGGAGAAGGATAAGCTTTTCACTACGTTAAGCTTCTTATAAACAAGTGGCATTTCAACGGCAGAGGCAACTGCAGCCGTCGTTACTTGTCGACAGCATAGGTCGACCAAGCGCAGGAGACCGGTGGCCACAATTGGGATGTTCCAATTTTTGATGTATAATAAATCGAAAACCGTTTGGAGAAATAGGTTTTGAGAAGCGTTTTCAGAAATCAGATTTCAAAAATATGATAAACTGAATTAAATAAACAAAATTATGTATGATTATGGTATGACGACCCAGCAGCAGTTATAAAGCAGGTCTACACTCTAAGCCAAATTGACAGTTTGAAATGTTGCTATCCTGTTTATAATAGCAAAGAGTGACCAAGGTAGAACTTTATTCACATGATGCGAACCGGGCTTTAAACAGTTTTGTCATTAACTTGACAGTGACAAATCAGTAGTGCCACAGATTAGGTAATGTACGATCTGAACTTTTTCTATGTAATGGAACGTGGCTGTCACACTGTGACGTTCATTCAGAGTATTTCTTAAAAAAAATATTAAAAAAAAAATACTCATCCAAATTCAAAATTGAAGAAAATGGTTTCTTAAAATGTCCTATTCTTTCCAAGTAAAATATAAAACTATAGGCTATTTTTTTTGACATCCCAATTGCAGTTGTAATGTGCCGTGTGCAAGACCAACGTTTTGATATAAGATTGCAAATAGTCCAGCAGTGCGCTTGCGTCGTGAAATTATACTTTAGACTTTTTGTATAGACGAGCAGCATGTTGCCAATGTTGTCTCCAATCGAAGTTGTTGACGAATATATGTATTTACTTGGTTCATAAATTTCAATTAGGTAGGTCCAATTTCGAGAAAGAGGACGAAGGATCCGCCATATCTTGTCATCCAATATACCGCTGTGTCTCAAGTCAAAAGTCTTTGATCAGTGTGTTGCCAATGATGACTTATAGAACTGAAACGTGGCCGCTAACGATGGGCCTCATAAGAAAGCTCAAAGTCACTCAGAGGGCAACGGAGAGGGCTATAATGCTCGCAGTTTCTCTGCGGGATCGCATTAGAAATTAAAGTCACCGACATAGCTCGAAGAATCGCCAGACTCAAATGGCAGTGGGCAGGGCACATCGCTCGTTGAACTGTTGGCCGATGGGGCAAAAAGGTTCTCGAGTGGCATCCACGGACCGGAAGACGCAGTGTAGGTAGGCCTCCAACAAGATGGAGCGACGAACTGGGTAAGGTTGCGAGAACACGTTGGATGCGGATGGCACGGGACCGATCTGTTTGGCGACCATAGGTTCAGCAGTGGACGTCTTTCGGCTGAAATGATGATGATGTTGCCAATGGCAGTGGCAATGGCAGCCGTTGTCACCGTCCTGTCAACGGCAGAGTTCGATCGACGACGTTTGCAAATCTAAATGCCGTATACATAAAATTACAAATAGCCAACAGTGCACACTACACATGCATGGTAAAGTTATAAAATGAGCACCGAATCGTTAATTACAAATTCAGTACAAGTGCCAGAAGGAGCGGGCTGAAAGCCAGCGTTGTAAATTATCTCCAGCATGCGCTGAATATGGTGCCCATTTCCAAGAGTAACTGCCTCTTACATTTTATGATTTTTTAATGAATTAAAAAAATATCTTCTGGGTGCCGATGTTGGATCCTTGCCGAAAATCCTTGCGTGAACGGCTCCCGTCGACAAAATCTGTACCTCTACCATGAGTTAACACTAGTTCACAGTGACCGTACTCGCTAGCGACGGCGTAAATTATTTGTATGGAGAATCGTACTTCCGTAAGTGACCGCTAGAGGCGCTGTACAATTCTCCATACAAATAATTTACGCCGTCGCTAGCGAGTACGGTCACGTAAACTAGTGTAAACTCATGGTAGAGGTACTGGTGACTGCAGTTACCTCTATCTGTTACCAAAATGCCGCCCACATACAAGACCTCTTAGCGATAAAAAACCAGCCAAGTGCGGGTCGGATTCGCGCACGAAGGGTTCCGTGCCTTTATCTATAAAAACCGGCCAAGTGCGAGTCGGACTCGCGCTCGAAGGGTTCCGTACAATTATCTATAAATATCACGTTTGTTGTATGGGAGCCCCCTTAAATATTTTTTTTTATTTTAATTTAATGATTTATTTTTAAAGTCAATATATAATTAAATATTCTGTGAGTATTTCAAGCGTCTACCTGTTGCCGTTATCAATATCGAGCAAAAACGAGCAAAAAATCACGTTTGTTATATGGGAGCCCCTTAAATACTTATTTTATTCCATTTTTTAGTATTTGTTGCTATAGCGGCAACCGAAATACATCATCTGTGAAAATTTCAACTCTCTAGCTATCACGGTTCCCGAGATACAGCCTGGTGACAGACGGACAAACAGACAGACAGACGGACGGACAGCGGAGCCTCAGTAATAGGGTTCCCGTTTTTACCCTTTGGGTACGGAATCCTAAAAACGGCGAAAAAAACACGTTTGTTGTATGGGACCCCCCTTAAATATTTATTTTATTCTGTTTTTTAATATTTGTTGTTACAGCGGCAACCGAAATACATTATCTTTGAAAATTTCAACTGTCTAGCTATCACGGTGCGTGAGATACAGCCTGGTGACAGACGGACGGACAGCGAAGTCTTAGTAATAGGGTCCCGTTTTTACCCTTTGGGTACGGAACCTTAAAAACTATCCAAATACGAGTCGAAATCACGCACTGAATGTGCCGTGCAAATTTAAAAGCATCGATTCGAGATCAGTGATTTTCTTCTTTAACTACCTATACCTACTTGAGTTGAGTCTTTATCCTTTACTACTTAATCTTCTTGAAAGTTCATAGTTCTGTTTCATCTCATCATTCACTGTAGGTTTTGATTCCAACGTTTTTTATATGAAACTACGTTTTGAAAAATTATGTATGTACGTAATGTATTTTTTCATCGCGCGAACTTTGAAACTTACTTTTATCACAGCTTCAAGAGATTGTAGATCTGAGAAAAAGGGTTCTGATGTCCTGTCAATTCTTCAGACATTAATTGGAAAAGGTCTCTTTAAGAGATAAGTGCGCCGTTTTACAATTGTTTCTCATGTTATTTGTTAATTTCATGTGTTTATGATGTATCTACAAACATACATACATACAGCCAGACGAATGGACAACCAACTGATCCTATAACGATGCCTTTATCGATTTGAGGTACGGAACCCTAAAAATCAGGTTGTTCTGGTTAACAAATAATCCCTGATCAAACAAAATCACAATAGAATCAGCATCAACAAAAGCTTGCACGAGCTCTCGCCCCGTTTCTTTTCATAAAAAAATGTACCGACGACCATCTTCCGCTGCTCATTTAGTATTCACAATAATAATACATTTGCGTGGCGAATCAATCTCATGAATACTTAACGAGTGCAGGAAACGGTTCAATATAGTGGTGGCTTTATGCGCAGTGCGTTCGGCGCCCATGCAACAATATACTTTTCTAAATTCAGTCACCAAAAATTGTCTTGGTAGCTTGTCTTCTAAGTAGACCGTAGGTTCGAGCCAGCGCTGGCACCTCAGAGTTTCTTGTTTATGTGCGAAAAAAATTTGAAATTTTACCATGAGCTTTTCGGTGAAGGAAAATATCGTGAGGACATATGCATCTACGAAGGCACTAGAGAACAGAACATTCGTAAAATCAAATTCATAAAATTTGTTACAATTTAAAAATTAAATCCAGTGCAAATCTATACTAATATAATAAATTACAACAAAACTCCCACTACTAAAGACGTATTGCGTCCAAAACCATTAATCATATTTTTAATTTAACTGGTATTTCAGCTCCGAGTACAGCGGGCATTTTTCATAACATTATAATATAATATTACGTTCAGAATAACACGATCTTGGGGAGTGCATGTAGTCGTGCGTTTGAACACGTGCCTGTTTGAGAATAATAAATGACAGTCGCAATTGCATAATGCGGATATGTACTTTTAGCTGAGCATTTCCTTGGCGTTTCATCCGCTTTGATACTTGAGCATCTAGTATGATTTTTCTGAATCAAAAATATGCATGTACCTAGTTTAATAAATCTAGAAAAAATTTGCTTTTATCTACACTAAGTGTAGTTTTACAGTGGATGGTTTTATTTTAACGAATTGGAGTAATTGGGTAAATTTATCAGATAAACGGAATTATCCAATACCGATTAAGCGGATTCCCACTACTCCGATGAAATTCCATAACTCGTTCTCAAATGGAAATACCTCATAGGATTTGATTTCCATATTTTTTGTATAAAAACGCGAATTCAAAATATTGTAATGTTTGGTCGCCTCAACTTGGAAACTGATTTTCTTACGGTTATAGTATGAGACAAAGACTTCCCTTCCCCCAAAGAGTTCCGCAACGATCGGTTCTGCGCTGCCCACATCCAAGTGGTTCCCGTGACCTTCACCAGATCGTTGGTTCATCTTATTGGGGACCTTACCACGCCACGTCTTCCGGTTCGCATTTATGAGACTATGGGGCTGTTTCACCACCCATTGATTAATTTTAACTGACGGATAAATGTGATGCCGTCTCTGTTTGTTTTGTTTGAATAGACGGAGACGGCATCACATTTATCCGTCAAATAAATTTGATCAATGGATGGTGAAACAGAGGGGGGAGCTCTTAATATTGCTAATAATTTTAAATTGATACCTCCATGCCCGTTTTTTTTTAAAAAAAAGGTCCTGACAGACACAGAAGAGACTGATCCTTTATGAGTTCCTTTTTTCCTTTTTGAGAGAAAGAACCCTAAAAATACACATAAATAAGCAAAGACCATAAACTAAACGCATAAATACTACTTGAAAAAACCCGCACTCGAATGTAGCCTTCTTTCCCCTTCATAGACTATTCGGCAACATAGAATTAAAAACACTACACCGCTAAAATTTCATTTTGACACCATATAAAAACATTCTAAAAAAACAGCATAACGAATAAAATTCCAGTACAATGTCGCGTGAAACGACGGGTAGCCCCAATATGCTGCAGAGCTACTTCCTGTACTCTGCCCTGCTAGCATTAAAGCTACTAGCATTGAAGCCATTAGCTGCGATAGTCTGTAATCCAGACAAGTTGCAACGCGCAAACTTGAGTGACCTGAAGAACCTCACCCCTTTCTGGATAGTGGCAGCGCTGTATACCACAACTGCACCGAACGTCGACACAGCCCTCGGTCTTTTCCGCCTCTACTTCGTTGCAAGATGTATAGCAGCTGTAGGTTATGTACGGAGAATACCTCGCCTTGCAGTCGAAGGTGCCTTCTTTGTGTCTTTTGCCATCACCAGCTTCATGGCAGGTTGGGTAGCCTACACCTACAGAAACTGTTTTTAAGAAGAATAGAGCTTATGGGTGGAGACCAAATAGTTTGACCACGTTAAATGGTAGTTAAGTTCAAAGTTAAAGTAGAAGAATTTCCTTTTTGACATACATTTATGGTTCATTTTTGTGGGGCAGCGGAAAATATTCATGCTAATTTCAACTACCGGCGTTAAGGTGTCCAACTTTTTGAACTTCACCCTTATTCCATTTTTTTATTCGTGTTTGAGACCCCTAATGTTCAAGTAATGTAACAACTTTTTTCTTATCCGAGTAAACAAGATACGTCGAGATTTGTTTGGTTTGTTTTGATTCTAAATCGGTCCCAGCGGGTTCTGTTTAAGTACTTCGAGGACCGCATGAGTTTGAGATGCACAGCAAATATATAAATACAAGGTTACAGCTTTATATTCGTTAGGATATTTTTCACCGAGAGTCCGTCCAATCCCCGCGGGGATAAGTACCTAAGAATTTGTAGAAGTGCTTGAAAAAGTAAACGATCTTTTGAATTCTCAGACGGTAAGAGCACTTATTTAAGAAAGCCGGTCTTGGTGCAAGGATAGGAAATTTCTGTTCGCCAAATCGCTGCAATGTCGGATAGAAATTGCTTGCCGAGCACTTGCAATTTAATTCTTTATCCCTGGCTGTTGCAATGTAATTGTTTTCTAAGTTTTCGAAAGTCTGCGGAGCACTTCTGCTACCTCCTGCTTCGGTAGCTTTTGTTGAATTCAATTATTTGTACTTTCTTGCAAACTAAGTACAGACAAGACAAATGTAGATCAAGCATGTTTGTTATACTTACTAGGATTAGAACTAGGAATAACTGAATGAAATACTGGTAAGATGCATCTGTTTTATTTATTCCCTGATGGTAAAAAGTGCCACCGCCTATGGACAATGCAACACCAAAATTTGGTAATACATTGGCCGCTTAGAGGGCTAAGATCACGTGTAATTTCACTGGCTAAATAGCAGCGCAGGCACTGCTGCTTGGCTGCGTGATTAACGAGTATAGTGGTAGTAGTAGCGATCCGGAACCTTGCTCATGCTCATTTACGACATTCATAGAAGCTTCAATTGAGGCCCAAATTGAATAAAAAAAATTACTTTGACTTTGAAAAACTTTAGTTGTATTAAATACTTATGTATGTAATTTAATAACAATGTAGATATGTTTGAAAAATACCTTGTTGAGTTTCTTGCCGGATTCTTCTCAACAGGGCTTTTCCGAACCGGTGGTAGATTCTGCGACATTCTTAGAAGCATTCACACGTTTAAAAAACCGGCCAAGAGCGTGTCGGACATGCCCAAGGTAGGGTTCCGTAGCCATTACGAAAAAAACAAGTAATATTTTTCTAAGGATTTCGTATGTGTACGGAATCATCCAAGTTTAGGTATGTTTTATACCTTAGGCTACTATTTACTCTTAAACTACAAATAATTTCCAAGCAATCTTAGCCGCTATAATTTTTCTAGTAAATTTGATATATTTAATACCATCCTGAATTTTTTCAAATTTTTCCACCCAACAGTTTAGATTTTAGAGGGGGGGACGGTCGATTTTAATGAAAATTTTCACTTTAAAGTTGAATATTTCGCAAACAGATTACTGAATAGAAAAATCATGTTAGCAACCCCGCAATGGTTTTAAAATACCTATCCAACGATACCCCACATTATAGGGCTAAACGAGAAAAAAAAATCACCCCCCCCCCCTCCCTATATACGTCTATGGGAGGTAACCTAAATAATAATAATAATAATAAATGTATTTATTTAGGCATTTTTTTTAGAACCCATACAATTTAAAAAAAAAAATTAAATTAAAAATTAATAATTAAAATTCATATTACAATCATTCAATAACACATTATCATTTCATTTCATTGAAAAGCATTACATTAAATTAAAAATAATATTCTCAGTTAAATAATAAAAAAGTTAAATTAAATAATTAAAATCATAATAGAAACATGCAATTTTTTTTTTAAAGATTGTATATACCTAACTCTAACTATACGTGTAATATTGAAATTTCACTGCCAAAGTAGCATGTCGCGCTTACTACTTTTACAATGGTGTTTGCCGACCCGCTCACTCTCGCAATAAAAGACCAGTATCTTTTTCTTATGACCGCGTAAAAGTCGTCCACCCTATTCACGGTGAACATGCCAGACGCGCTACAGCGCCACGGTAGCCGCAGCATAGCACGAAACGCATTAATTATACTGCACTCTGAGTCTACTGAAAGATTTTTTAGTGTAGCGATACCACAAGTGGCTCGTGTAGAACGCCTGACAGTAAGCCCTGAATAAAGAAAGCCCTGTATGTTACCCTGCATAGCAGTGGCTCTTCTTTGTCGTTCAAGATCTTCATCATCTTTTAGTCTGTCAGTTAGTACATGTCCCAGATATTTAAAAGTAGTTACAATTTTTAAATCGATTCCATTTAACTTTACAGTCGGAATAATATCCGGTCCTTACCGTACCTAAACACCATTATTTCAGTCTTTTTTACATTATAGTTAAGGCCATGCAATGCAGCATACCGTTCACAAATTGACAGCAGTGTTCGTAGACCATTGATGGAAGGACTCAGCAGAACCATGTCATCCGCGTAGCTAAGATTATTGGCACACACGCCGGCCACGTGACAACCGACAGCGGTTCTGCTGAGCTCCTCCAGCAGCTCGTTGACGTACAGATTGAACAGCAGGGGCGAGGTTAGGCCGCCCTGCCTCACCCCGCAGCTCAATCTATACGGGTCAGAATTTGATTCCCCCCATTTGACATTGTTTATTTGGTTCGCGTACCAATATCTCAACAGACAGACTATTTGAGTCGATACTCCCTGTTCAGTCAATTTTTTCCATAACAGTCCGTAATTAATTGTATCAAACGCTTTACTAAGGTCTAAAAAACACGCGTACGCAGATGTATTTCTTTTGAGATATTTTCCGACGGTATTTTTTAAGCAAAATATAGCCATATCTGTTGAGAGACCAGAACGAAATTCAAACTGTGAATCATTCAATACTATTTGCTTTGTCAGGACAGGGTTAATCAGCCTTTCTAAAATCTTTGAAAATATTGTGGCAAGCGAGATGGGTCGGTAGTTAGCCGGATCACTAAGATCGCCAGTTCTATTTTTAACGATAGGTACCACACATGTTTTCATAAACTGTACCGGCAAATATCCGTGCCACAGGCAAAAATTAAACAATAATGCCATCTTTTGATGAAGCAGCGGACCACCATACATTATATGTTCAACACTTAATCCGTCATGACCCGGCGACTTCCCACGCTTCATTTTTAGGGTTCCGTAGTCAACTAGGAACCCTTATAGTTTCGCCATGTCTGTCCGTCTGTCTGTCTGTCCGCGGCTAAGCTCAGAGACTGTTAGTACTAGAAAGCTGTAATTTGGCATCAATATATATATCAGTCACGCCGACAAAGGGGTATGGTTGGATAGGTCTTTTAAAATCATTGTGGGGTTGCTAACATGATTTTTCTACTCAGTGATCTGTTTGCGAAATATTCAACTTTAAAGTGAAAATTTTCTTTAAAATAGACGGTCTCCCCCCCTCTAAAATCTAAACTGTTGGGTGGAAAAATTTGAAAAAATTCAGAAGGGTAGTAAATATATCAAATTTACTAGGAAAATTATAGCGGCTAAGATTGCTTGGAAATTATTTGTAGTTTAAGAGTAAATAGTAGCCTAAGGTATAAAACATACCTAAACTTGGATGATTCCGTACACATACGAAATCCTTAGAAAAATATTACTTGATTTTTTCGTAATGGCTACGGAACCCTGCCTTGGGCGTGTCCGACACGCTCTTGGCCGGTTTTTTTAACACAATCCGAAACCATCCTTGGAGTGATACACAACACCTGGTTAATCTCCGGGCCACCACCGATCAGATCTCTGGCAGTAGGATGCTCCGTCACTGCATCATGGAGAAGCGGGTTGTTTACATTAAAATGTTTTGTAAACATGTTAGCAATTTCCTTCTCATTTTGTAGACTCACTGCAATTGGCCGACTTTGTTTATAACTTAATTTATTCGTTTCTTTCCAGAATTGACTAAAATTACCCACTGCTCTGTGTGAAGCTATTATATCCATTTTAATCATCTCTTGGTTACGCTGACACCACCTCTACTTATTTTTAAAAAGCTTTCTTTTGTTACTCATATCCTCATACAGCGAACCCGAAGTTGGGGATCCGTGTGACAACCATAACTTATGTGCGTCACGAGCGTCTGAGTACAAGGGCAGTACATGATAATTCCAGCCTGTTATTTTATTTTTAAAAACTTTGTTCACTGATGTCAACTTTGCGGCTGACTGTATAGATTCAATAATTTCATTATAAAAGTTACTAATTAGTTCAAAATGAGTTTCATTGTTACGCGGTTCCCCGCATACATCTAATGAGATGTTTACATTTGTTAAGGAATCTGTACATAATTTATTATAAGTTTCAATTTGTTCACTACTTCTTTTTCCCCATAATATGTGATTCACCACCTTGATATTCGGAAGAAGTCTTGCCTTCACATTGCCTAAGTTACACTCAACCATCAAAGGATAATGGTCTGACCAGTATACGTCATACAATACACGTGTATTAGAACACAATTTAAACGCAGACGCCGAGGCAATGCAATGATCCAGCCAGCTCTTAGACGCGTGAATGTCACTTTTAAAGGTATAGGTATCAGACGACTCACCAATCAGTTTCATATCAGCACAAACCCACTCTTGTTCATCACAATATGACTGCAGCTCCCTCCCAAACAAAGCACGAGGACCAGCGTTAAAATCTCCTAATGCTAAGAAGCATTCACAGTCACTATATTCTGTTATTGCACTTATATTTTCCAAACACTCTGTAAATACCGGCAAATTGTCTGCGCAATCCGTAGGCATGTAAACAGACATAATAATCACATTACTGTTGTCTTTTAATCCCACGCGTATCGCCGAGATGCGCTTAGATCCACTTTCAATTACTGACACATTAGTGAACATACTTTTTCTCCAAAGCACTGCCACGCCTCCATAAGGTCTACCCTTTAACGGCCCAAGGGACGTATCCACTGCTGATATTCCATGATAACCAAACTCTTGACTGACTTGACTTAAAAAATCAATATCATCAGGTAATAGCCATAATTCCTGAAGCGCAATCACATCATTTTCCCTGCATAATTCTTGAACATTAGGCAGTGAACGTCTAACACCCCTACAGTTAAAAGATAGGTATTAATTTCACTTTTTTCTCAGACATTATCATTTATTTATTATTCAATTTTTGATTCTGTTTATTTCTTTTAAATATATATTTTCGGTATACAATCCCGGGAGGCCAAAAACCGTCACTTAAGAAGGTGTCAATTTTAGTCGCTTCAATCATCACTAGAAATGAGTTGAATGTAGTATCCTGATAAGGTTTTAAGTATTCGACTTTAATCACCGATTGCCCTTTGTTCATAATCTACTCTCTAATATTCTCAGATGTTATTTCCTTTTTTGTTCGCGAAATGTATAGCGTAGTAGACCCGGGCACAGCCTGGAGCATTTCATTTGACTCGCCATTACCCCTCCTGTTTCTTATATTATCTTTCTCTGCCTTTTAACCACTTCTTGAAATCCCTCAGAATCTATTTTTCCTTTATTAGAAATAAGTATATTCCTATATGAGGTCAAATTGTTATGTAAATCCTCATCTTTGTCTGCAAAAGAGTTCATGGCCGGTGGTCCCCAGTCTTTGAAGTGCGTTAGATAGTCAGCCTTACTTTCACTACCACAAGACTCAATTTGCACTGGATGCGGTGGTGTATAATCCAGTTTACGTTGACCTTTAATGTCGTTAATATTGGACAACGGTGTACCCACATTGTTAGATAAAAAATTTCGTCTCGTCAACGGTTCTTGTACAGTATTGCACCCAGGTTGCTGCTGCGTAAATGAACTCTTTACTTTGAATATTTCATTTTTTATTTCCGTAATGTCTTCTTTGTTCGTTTGGCTGGTATATTTTATATTGTTCAATTCTGAGCGCAAAGAAGCCATCTCTTTTAATACTCTAGTAACATCCAAATCATCGAAGGTAATTGGCTAAGTAAAGTTTTTTGAAGAGGTGCTAATTATATTTTTTTTCGACTGTTGGCATTCTGAAGATCGACAAACTGCAGCTGTTTTATTTTTATCTCTTATTGCTTACTGGAAATATTTTTTTAAGTGTTCGAGATGACATTTGTGAGATTTAATGGCTGACAAGCCGTTCGTGCAAAGTACTTAGTAGAAACAGAAAAAAAACTAAGTCATCTGTCACTTTTGTCCATGTCAAACCGTTTGCGTTTCGTTTGCTTTGCGTTTTGATGTGATTTTTGGACTATTTTTAACGACCCCCGCACAAAATCCGGATTTTCAATTTTACCGCATTTCTCCACGACCTATGCACGATAATTGAATCACGATTGAATATTTTTGATCACTATTTTGGAACTGCTTCTTGGACAACGCAAAGAAACGAAACGCAAACGGTCAGATTTAATTTGACATTGACAACTGACTTCGTTTTTTTTTCTATTTCTACTAAGTACTGAGCACGAAACGCTTGTCAGCCATTAAATCTCACAAATGTCATCTCGAACACTTAAAAAAATATTTCCAATAAATAGTAGGAGATAAAAAAAAACAGCTGCAGTTTCTCGGTCTTGAAGACGACTACTGTCGAAAAAATATATAATTAGCACCTCTTCAAAAAACTTTACTTAGCCAATTGGCGGGATTTTATGGAGATCCTTCGCTACAAATATTGGCATATTGTCAGCATCATGCTCTTTCAGAATCTTTATTATGTCTTGTACATTTTTCAATGATTTACCATCTCCTTTTCTCGTTTGCGTCCTTATATCCAAGTATTCACGCAACTTAGCTTTCGCCGCTTCGATTTCGCTTTCTACGAAGTTTGTTACACATATTCGAGTTAAAGTTAATTCGTCAATCACATCGATACGATTCGAAATATAACACAAAAGTTAATTTATCACTAACGGTTTTTCACTACCCATTGTACATGTTAGGTACAAACTTGTCTGGACAGGTGTACAATCATTAGCAGCGGCATGCAGTGACCAATAGGTACACAGCTGTTTACGCGTCTTAAGTCAACGACTAACATCCCGCGACTAAAAAAAAAATTTTTTGTATTTTTTATTTTACCACTTTGTTGGCGTGACTGATATGTATATTCATGCCAAATTACAGCTTTCTAGTACTAACGATCTCTGAGCTTAGCCGGGGACGGACAGACAGACAGACAAGGCGAAACTATAAGGGTTCCTAGTTGACTACGGAACCCTAATAAAAAGGACAGCGATGTGCAGTTTTTATAAGGACGTACTTGACTGTAGGAGTCACATATTTCGTCTCCAATTTAGCTGAACGTAGGAAGGAATTTCAAATTGTAATTCATAATCTGAGTGTACGTCTCTTGCTATCGTAAAATGAATCATGGCTTTTTTACCTCTTATTTATTTCAAGTTTGAAAATCTCTAGAAATTTGTTCTCGGTAAAATAAAACGAAATGACATAGCAATGGTGAAAATGGCAATTACAAAGACCAGATGATAGCTGTTGGGAGTGAAAGTTCTCGAATGGAGACCACAGACTACGAGTAGCAAGCGCAGCGTGGGACGTCCACCAACGAGTTCAACGAAAGATTTGGTATAGGCCGCTGGTTCAATGTGGATATTTAGGGAATGACTGCATGGGTATCAATGAGGGAGGCGTAAGTCTAGCAGTGGACGTCCTATGGCTGAAATTGATGATGATAATGAAAATAAAAAGTATAAGTACTTTTGCAACAGAAGCTAACCACAGTATTATTTTGTTAGCTAATTTTTGCCCCAACTTCGTTTCCATCCCCGAGGAACTTTGCAATTTCCCAGGATAAAAATGTATATTAATCGGGAATTGTTTAACTTTCATTATGTGAAAGATTTTTTAATGTCGGTTCTTTAGTTCCAGAGATTACCTCCAGTACAAAAAACAAGGACAATTCTTTGAGATACATTAAGCATCAGCCTTTGTGTTGTCACAAACCAGTATCAAACTAGTTTTTTAATTTGATCCTATCCCACTAATTTTGTAAACGTTAAACTTTGTATGGATGTTTGTTACTCTTTCACAGTAAAACTGTTCGACTAATTCTGATGAAATTTGGCACACAGAATATTCTATAACCTGGATTAACATGTAATACTTTTTATCCCGGAAAATTGCATATTTTCCGCGGGATAGCGATAACCGAATTCTTCGCAAACGGAGTGAGGCTAGTAAAATATAAATTACTGTGCTTACCAATATTTTAAAAATGTTGTCCCTTATTATCTCTAAATTGGGAACCTGAGGGACGGTCAAAGATTTTCTACCTGTAGCGTCCCATGATACCGTTCATAATTTAATTCATACGGTACCAAAACTCCTAATGAGGCAAAGGCGACCCTTAAGAACTAAATGAAAGGCTGGACATGGGTCCGATGTTCGGGCACCCTCTACTAGAAAATTACTTACACGCTTTGTTCTTTCCATTTACTCATTTTACACAGAACTTCGGGTGGTTAGAATAATTAATGCCTACATATTGTATAAGCAGGTACCCCTCGCATAATTACTGGTGACCTGCATTTATTTACGTCAGCTTTACAAGGTCTACGTAGATCTAAGCTATAGTAGCGAACGGTTTTACTCTTTACATCAAACTTGTAGTGTAGGTAAACAACGCCTTAACAAGCCACCTAACTTGTCTGCAATGCCCTGAATAAAACCCGCCAGACTATTATCTTACAATACAGCCCAAAAACAGTGTAGTATTTTTTAAAATTATCTTGATAGTTTCGTCTGGTTCCAGATTATTACGAAATTACTATAAATTTACACATTTTTTTATTGCTATCCAACTTTTTATTTTTCTTCCATAGTTATTTACTTACGTCATTTTTACTTGCAGTTTTTGTATGATCTGTTAATTTTTACTTTATTTAAATCCGCCATAGACGTTTCCAACTTATTTGCTTTGCGATTGGTAAAGCTAATCCCACAATCCATACCGTCTTGTTTCCTTTTCCTGTTTCTTTTGTTTCCTTCAAAGCAACAAGGCGCTCCTCACAATGACACATCTGATGAAAAACATTACATACATGTTCTATGGGCAGTATGGGTATACTATGCTCGACTCAGAAAGCCCCTTAGTCTTCGACTTCGGGCTTGTAATAACCTCGTTTTTAATTCCTTACTTACCGTACTACCGTACCTAGAGAATTCACGTCGAAGTCACCAATATGGGGGAGGCTATAATAGAGAGACCTCTCTCGAGGCGAATGTTATGACTGGGGGCCGGAACTCGAAGGAAGAGAGTTGAAAGTTGTATTAAGTATCTGAGTTGTGAAAATTCGATAGCGCGATGCAGAATGTAGCAGTTTCTCTATTCGATGACTAGGTAGTGTTGCTGGCACGACCAAGTTATTTTATTTGTTTAATGTTGGCACAATTTTTTTCTTCCCTTCTTCCGCTCGCCGTACGTGGAATTCGTGCGCTTGTCTCGATATATTATTTTAATTTCCTCCTTGCATAATTGTAAAAGTTTTACTGTTTTGTTTGCTGTGAATAATAAACATAGTAAGTTAACAGAACAGCAGTCTTGTTTCCATTGACCCACGATCATCAATAGTCCACGCTCCAAACAGGTGGCGCTAGGGTCGCTCAATACACACAACAGTACAGTCTCAATTATCCCATGCAATTATCATACGTTCAAACACCGTCAAATTAATTATTACCTACCTCGTAAATGCTAATTCGTAAAACGCCTGCCTTGTAAAGCTCCTGCGACCTCTTTGCGACCTCTATGCTCTGAGCTCTTTATATGTGTAAAGAAAATATTCTGTGTACTCTTTGGTGTATTTTCTCTGGCAACACTTTGAGAGCATCTTAGTGAAGTAAAAATGACAACAACAGCACTGAAGAACAATTCAGTTAAATTTTTGCCTTCGTTAGAGTGTGAGAAATTGGCTTAATATTTATGAGTATCGTACTCGAAATAAATAGTCCACTGGTGAAGACTTACATGGCGCATTCGGCTCTTCTCGTTATAAAACTGTTGGTCATGAGCACTTTGACAGCGCTGTCTTGGGTGTGTCGGACTTTATTTACAGACCCTGAGGCCGTCCGGCGAATGTACCTGACTGAGTTAAAGGCCACAGCACCGTTCTGGGTGGTTGGAGCGTTGTTCGTGACGACAAGACCAACGGTGGATCAAGGGACTGCGTTATTCCGCCTATACACGATCTGTCGGCTCATCTATGCAATAGGTAATATGATAACGCCTAGGTGCCTCGCAATGAGAGAAATGGCGCTCATCCTATCTTTATTCATACCACTTTATATGGCAATTTGCGTGGTAATTTGCTACCGTGACGCTTTGTGATGTAATATTTATCAGTTGTTAAGCATACATAATAAAACTGTACAAACGTACATTGTTTCTGATTGTTATTTGGTTCAACCAATCTCAGCAGCGTTGGAATGGTAATGCGGACGGAAGACGATGCAGCGTTAGCAAGCCACTCACTAGGTGGGCCGAAGATATCGAGAGTAGCTTGCAACCGGTGGATGCAAAAGTGGCAAGTTGTTAATTGTAGCGTTCTAATTCTAACGAAGAAACCATTGTTCAACAGTTAGACGTCTTCCGGATGACGATGAATCTCAGCATCCAGCATCGAAATCTATACCCCTCTACTGACTAAAATCTCCTTGAGCTCTTTCATGTTGAGGACCAAAATGGTATAAATAGTCTTAAATTCCAGTAAAAATCAAACCTTACAGACTGTGGTCAAGTACGATATAAATATTGCTCCTATCTTATCCATTTCTCATTCATATTTCGAATACAAAATGTCTCTAACTCGTCCCTAAAGCCTAAAACGTCTTTCTTAAAAAGTATCATGTTTCTAGAGGCGGGACGGGTGTTAGAATGATGTATGAGATAAGAAAGGACAATTGTCTGACTTCTAGATAAATTTAGAATATCTATAGACTTTATTCTATCTATGTTCAGAAAGGTTTGGGTCACATCAAACAAGACGTACCTACTTAGTTGACACAAATGTATAAACGGGACGGGAGAATTCAGGTACTTAAAATATTGAGTTTATTTGTGAATATAAGCTTTTATTTAAATTTGTATCTACTCACGCGGATTGGGTCAAATCTTTGGAAGTCGAATTCAACCTACGTCCAGTGCTCGAAATTTACTTAAATTTTGGTATACTTACATATGTAAGTTAGATGACAATGGAAACACAGTCAGCAAAAATGCTTGTATTAATTTTTTTAACACATTTTTCTTTACAACTTGGAGATGTTCAGTCAGAAGCAGAAGTGGATGAACAGTTGTAGAGCTCAAAATGATCTCCACACGACGCTATTGCTTAATTAATAAGAGGCTGTGTAAGCTATTTTACGGTCCACCACCGCTTATCTACTTTTGCTGCTGACTGTCCACTGCGTACCTACGCAGTACATAAATCTCCTTCAAACGCATCCATTATGGGGGATCGTACTTTCTGACGTTCTATGAGTCTTTTGTTTCCCATCAAGCGCAGGTGGGGCTCAACAAGATAACTTACTCCGATTATTTGATAAAATCGCTAGAATGTTATTGTGGGGATAGGCCTCAATAGAAAAACCTCCCACCAGGCGGATGCTATGCCTGGGGACCGAAGTCCGAAAGAAGAAAGTTGGATTTTGTATTTATGCATCCGACTCTCATGGAAAATGTAGCAGTTTCTATTACTGACGACTAGATGGCACTATGGGTCGCTACAACATCTAAGTATAACATCTGCTAATTTTTAAGCTCTTGCCTAGGTAGACGTAGTGGTCGTGAATCAACAAATTTTTTCTATATAAAATTTTAAAATTAGACTTGTCGAGAATTTTTGACGTGACAACGTCTAATAAATCGATGAACGCCGGCTGCATACACGAAAAAGGATGACGCAATGTAACGTTACATGTAAATACATGTACCCTACAGAGCAACGAAGCAGGCCAGTTGCAAGAGAGCCGAACGCCAGGATGTATAATGTGGGGTGCGGTGTGCGGGGGGGGGCTTCAGAGGGGGGATGAAAATTTCATTGATTTTGCCGTAGGATACACCGTTTTCAAGATATTTGACAAAAACACCGGGTGGGGGGGGTTGTGCGGGGGGGTTGTGCTGGGGTGAGGGTTCGGGGAGGAGTGCGGGGAGGGGGTGCGGGGGCTGCAATGGGGGGGATGAAAATTTCATTCATTTTGCCGTAGGATGCACCGTTTTCAAGATATTTAACAAAAACTCCGGTGGATGGGGGGGTGAAGGGGGTGAGGGGGGAGGAGGTGCGGGGTCTTCAAAGGGGGATGAAAATTTCATTGTTTTGCCGTAGGATGCACCGTTTCCAATAAATTTGACAAAACACCGGTTCTCGTCCGATCACCGAGGTTAAGCAACGTCGGGCGCGGTCAGTACTTGGATGGGTAACTGCCTGGTTTCATTTTTGTTTTTTTAATGTTTTGTTATGTATGACGTTGTCACGTTAAACTATCGTCCGTAAACCGACTTTACAGACAACCGGTTTTTATTATTATTTAAAGGATTTGTCACACTGGATGCGTTCTGCGGTCGCAGTCAGGTCAAATTGAACGCAGCCCGCATTATGTATGAACAACATTGTCGGTCTCTATTTCTCTATTATATTGCGACCGCAGAACGCATCCAGTGTGGCAAATCCTGAAAATGTTAATTAAAACAAATGTTACATTACAAGTAAAAGTAACGTTAGGGTTAAGTTTTGTACAAACAAATCTTAAATAATTGTTCAAGCTTTCGACCCCTAAGGGTGGTAGTTAAACATCTATATTTCAAGTCAAAAGGAACCACTTCATTCATTTCTGATTCAGTAACTTGGTATTACTTTGATGCATAGGTTGTGGATGATGTCAATGTGCTACCTACAGTTGTTGTAATGTTTGTGTATTTAATAGGTATATACATTTGCACGTTGATAAACTAATTATGTTATTTTTATTCGCAATGGTATCCATCCATCCGATCTCAATATCTATTCTTAAACATTGGGTACTTTCCAAAAAGATAAGCATAAAAAGTAGGTGTCGAAACAGAAATTGAAGACAACAAACCATAGGGCCTCGTAATAAAATTGTAAGCAATTTCCTCCGCCCATGGACACTCGCCACTCCTTGTATTTTATACGATTTGCCACTTTCGAAAGGTACTATATTTCGACGAATGTGATTTTAATTCAAAGCCTTCTTTTTGGCTGTAGAGGCGTCACCATCTGAAAGTCCAGCCGTATACTGGTATGGTTTATGAACTATGCTCGTATACCAAATTTAATTTGTTAATGGGGTACATCAAATTAACATGAAAGTTTACTCGACGCCAGCGGTTAGCCGCCTTGTCGAAACTTCCACCCCAATTGAGTAGGCAGGCACATTCGAAACTAAATTATGTTTGCCTCCCGGTAACTCAAGAGAAATGCCACCAAATTAATAATAGATGACGTTTACCCGTCAATAATCATAAAGCCAGAACCATAAACGTTAGTTTAAGCTTGGGGCTTTCTTAGCAAATTCCCAAACCGAGATTTGGGATTCGATAGCAAAATATATCAATTACCTTGGCGATATATTGCGGAATATACCGGAATAACTGCCTCTTAGTTCTTTAATAGTAGGGTCATACACAGCGTAAAAAAAACCAAAGTTGTCTATCCTGTAGACATTAAATTAGCTACTCCGAGTCAGAATATTAAGATTTATTTAAACGGACCGAAAGTTGGCCAGGCGTCCCACACGGCGATGTAGACTTGACTAAAAAATATTGGCTATAGACCCTTAACTTTTGCCATGTCCACAGGAGAGACGCGAACAAAAAAAATGTTTATGAACCAGTATGAAAGTTGATTCCCTTCGGAGCATAATATACGATACGCAAAACGCATCGCTCGTAGAACTGATGGCCGATGGGGCAAAAAGATTCTCAAGTGTCGTCCACGGACCGGAAGACGCAGTGTAGGTAGGCCTCCAACAAGATGGAGCGGTGA
The DNA here is from genome assembly GCA_947859365.1 of Archips crataeganus. Taxonomy (NCBI): domain Eukaryota; kingdom Metazoa; phylum Arthropoda; class Insecta; order Lepidoptera; family Tortricidae; genus Archips; species Archips crataeganus. The sequence continues at coordinate 15,862,658 of OX402056.1, read as the reverse complement.
CCTGGTTAAGGTTGCGGGATCGCGTTGGATGCCAATGGCACGGGACCGATCAGTTATGCAAGCTTTGGGGAGGCCTATGTTCAGCAGTGGACGTCTTTTGGCTGAAATGATGATGATGATGATGAGACATCCGATAGTACTTAGTTAGAAAATAAACTTTCGTCCTGCCTCAATTTATTGTGGTTTATGTAAAATGACCTATCTTTCACTTATAAGGGGATGAACCCAAAATTCTCTTTGTCTTCTACATCTTCGCAAGCAACTGCCGACGTTTTAGGAAGCTCATCGTTCCTAGCGTAATTACGCGGGCGTGGCGTGTAGTTTTTAAAGAGAGAACTAACCCTTAACTGCGCCGCACCTCCGAGAAAAGCAAAAACTTCACAAACCAATCATCCGTTTTCTTCATGGTGTGGCATGAAAAAAAAGGACCGTAAAAAATCGGATGCCGTACAGTAAAATTCCTTGTATTGCACAAGCACCCTAATGCAACTTGCACGATTTTTCTTGCAAGTCTAAACTGGGCTTTAAAGTAGTTCCATGTTATCTATGATTCCGCCTAATTTTACGTTCGTAGCCGACTCCGATTTAGGCAGCTCGACCGCCGTTAGCTCTCAATAAAAATAAAACTTTCGCCTTTTTGTTGGCCGGAATAAAAAATGGGCATACAAGATAGGAAATTCGCTATCGGCTTACGTAAATTACAAAAGTCTGCCTCGGGGAACCTCTATTTGTCAATGCCCACACCAAATAGGTGAGCTCAGAGAATTCGCGGCTCAAAATGTACCATTGACGTACCTAGTCACTGGTGACATATTCCGATGAAACCCGCTTTGAATGAGGGTACGAGGTACCTACTATAGAACTGACAATAAAAGGAATAGAAAGTGTTACCATGTTTTCTTCCACTATCGTTTTTTTTTTGTCTTCTTACCTCTATAGGAAAAGCGGCACCCTATAGGATCACTTTGTTGTCTGTCTGTCCTTTTGTCTGTCTGGACCCTTTTTCTCAGAACGCTTAGCGGTAGGTATAAAGTTGGAATTAACATCAAAAAATAATGTCTGTAGTCCCTTGAAGCTGTAAAAAAATCAAGCTTCTACTTAATTGTAAGTCATAACGCAATCCAAAGAAACAGTCATTTGAGTCTTATTTACATTTCGTAGGGCAATCAAAAGCTATAGGGTACTTCCTATAGACCATGAATCATGAAATTTGGCATGAAGGAAGGTCTTACATTTTATAATAGGTAGTACGAGTACTCCCGATTTTTTTTGCCGCGCTCGCATATAAAGGACAGCTGCTTGCTTTGAAAGAAAAATACTTCATCACCATATCCTCATCCCAGCCAATGGACGTCCCACTGCAGGACACAAGCCTCCTCTCAGAATGAGAGAACTTGGTCTGTAGTTCCCACGCGAGGCAAGTGCGGATTGGGAATTTCAAGCACGCCATTAAATTTCTTCGCAGGTGTGTGCAGGTTATAAACCCGATGGTAATTTTCAAATGTAATTTCGCACGTATACTGAACTGAAAATTGGTCATTGGTTTTTTCTACTCAATTGGTTGGGTCATTCAAAGGTTCAAACCCTCGACACTCTCTTTGAAAGGACGTATAGGTCGAACCAATAGGCTACCACTACTTTTTTTAGCAGTTAACTTCGTTACTAACCGAGTTGAAAAAATAAAATATTCATGGCTTTTTAACCATTCACGGTCGCATTTTTAGTTTGCGTGACTTATCTATTCGTTTTCTTGTTAGGTCTGTGGTTACCTATTCGAAAATTTTTGCCTCACTAGCAATGAAAGGACAGATTGCTTTGAAAGAAAAAATACTTAGTAGAGATAAATGGTTCCGACCCTTAAATACCTATAGATATAATTTTGTAAGTAAGTAGAGCTACTTTTTAAAGCACAGTTCCTGCGTAACGCAGATGAAGGTTGCAACGGCTAGATGAACAATAGACACGTGTTAAAAAATAAGTTTTATTATTTAACATGAGTATGTTCAAGAATGTAGGTAAATACCTATTAGATATAATTTTGCAAGTATTAAGTAGAGCTACTTTTTAAAGCACAGGTTCCCGCGTAACGCAGATGGAGGTACGAGCAACGGTTAGATGAATAGACAAAAAATAAGTTTTATTCATGTTCAAGATTGTAGCAGGGGGGCACACTTACATATAACACACTTTTCATGCGACTACAGCGATCTCTGGTTGTTTGGTAAAGAACTAAATTAGCGGCCATCTTGGTTGACTTGTCAACTTGTCAGTTGTCATTCATCGGCCATGGCACGGTACGGTCAGGGACTTTAATTGATAGGCCACTTGCCAATGTTCGTATTTTAGCCGTATAGTGCAAATCGGGCTTAGCCGCTTATACTTCGTATATGCTGATTTGAATTAGACGGCTAAAATACGAATAGTGGCAATTAGCCTATCAATTAAAATTACGCGTAATTATAGCCGTACATCACTACCAACATATACATATAGATAGGTATACATCTATAGATACGTCACATTAGTTCTTCACCAGGGCGTAGGGCAGCAGCACCTTCCATGCATGCATATTTGACCATAGAGTTGCCACTCTTGTTCATATAATATTACAATACTCTTTGGATTGTAGGTACTTACTTACCTATGTATTGCTCCAGAGAGACTCCATTTAGTAAAGGGCGTTTATTCGAGCGTTTCAACCGCCTCATTTATCTGATTACATTTTTTAAGAAATAGCAGAAGAATCTGATACGGTCTCCAGTTATACCTATGGTAGACGTAACTTACAGGACCTCTAATATACTTCTACCTGAAAACCCCATTAAAATCTACAGCTATGTCTTAAAAAATGTGACCAGATTAATGAGGCGGTTGAAACGCTCGAATAAACGCCCTAATACCTGAGGCCCTACCACGAAGTGCATAATTCGAACTTCGTTTCGTGCCGTCCCGCTCACGCTAATATGATTTGACACGAGAGTGAGAGGGATAATGCGATACGAACTTCGATTTTCGAATTTCGTGGTAGCGCCTCTGGTTTACACTCGCGTACGAGTGGCGAGACGAACTGCGGGACGAGCCACGAGACGAGAGTGTGAACAGGCGCGCCTCGCGCCTCGTCTCGTGATTTGCCTTGATTTTGAGGCTCGCGTCCGGAGCGAGACGACGAGGCGAGGCGCGAGGCGAGGTGACGAGGCGAGAGTGTAAATCAGGTATAAAAAGTAGGTAATTGTGCGCCTGTATCAGGGGGGTTACTACGAAATTCGAAGTTCGAAGTTCGGATCGTGCGGTCCCTCTCACTCTCGTAATAAATGAGCGGAACGGCATGAAACGAAGTTCGAATTTCGCGCTTCGTAGTATAGGGCCAGTGTCGTCGACGTCGAGTGCACTCAAACTCAAACTCAAACTCAAACTCTTTATTGCATTTAAATGTTGTGGGTAAAGATCTTAAAAATAATGTACAGCTTCAACATTTACCCTGTAAGGGCACAGCAATATGTATAGGTACATAATGGCGGTAGTAACCACTTAACAATATGTTCCTTAGTAAAAGGTTACAGTTATAGTTTACCTATTATCTATATGGCACTAGAAAATTATATAAACTTAAAAATAAACTACATACTCAAATACTCAAATACTCAAATTTTTATTGCTTTTCCATAATGTGTGTTACATGTGTTAAATTAGGGTACAATTTAGATCATCATGGACCCACGTTTGGCAGCCGCCGTGACGTGTGACTCCGCTCGGGCTGAAACTCGGTACCAAGCGTTTTCCCAGAGATAAGACCAAGCTAGATCAATTTTTCATCCCCTAAAACCCCCATCATCGAAATTGTTAAAGCCGTTTCCGAAATTCTGATTATATAATTATATATATATATATATTTATTTAGAGTAACAAACATCCATCCATACATACATACATTCTTACAAACTTTCGCGTTTATAATATTAGTAGGATATATGATTCAAAATCAACACTCGCAGTAAAAACCAACTTTGCTCTCTTGTTGCACAAATAACTATTTTTTATAAGATTATCAAAGTAAGGAGTTCCATTTACAAATAGGTATACTTTGTTTTTAACCGACTTCAAAAAAAAGAGGAGGTTCTAAATTCGTCTGAATGTTTTTTTTTTATAATTTGAAAATGGAAGTACTTACAAATTTCGCAGTCAGCCAGTGCAGCCTTAGTGCAGTAAATAAATAACATTATGAATGGGTATCAAATGTAAATAAATAAAAACATCGTAAAATTTCAAACTTAGTTGTTTTTTTAGTTACAATTTGTTATTTTACATTAGTTATTGTTGTTAGTTGTATATATATATATATATTATAAACGCGAAAGTTTGTAAGAATGTATGTATGTATGGATGAATGTTTGTTACTCTTTCACGCTAAAATGGTTTCAAGGATTCTGATGAAATTTGGCACACAGATAGTTTATAATCCGGATTAACATTAAGGATACTTTTTATCCCGGAAAATTGCATAGTTCCCGAAGGATAGCGATAAACGAATTCTTCGCAGGAATGCCAAAACCGCTAGAGTTACACATATGTAATGTATGATGGAAATGTTTATCTTAAATAGTCCTACAAAAAACCCGCCACAGTATATATCTTTCGAAATTCCCACGGGATAGGGAAATATCTAAACTTTCTTTGTTTTTTTGTTTATAGCAGAATCTCTGAAACTATTGAGCCAATTTTAAAAATTCTTTCACCATTAGAAAGCTACATTGTTCTTGATTGACATAAGCTACTTTTTATCCGGGAAAATTAAAAATTCCCACGGTATAGAAATAAATTAATTCAATTTCGTACCTGATTTTAATAATTCTTACATATTATGTGATATGACTATCCTCGATTAACAAAAGATATTTTTTCTTCGTGAAAATACAAAATTCCCACGGGATAGAAAAAACTGAATTCAACTTCGGGGCTGATTTTGAAAACTCTTTCACCAATAGAAAGCTACAGCTATTTCTGATTGGAATAGACTACTCTTCTTCGGGAAAATGAAAAATTCCCGTGGGATAGAAATAAGTAAATTCAACATCGGCACTGATTTTAAAAATTCTTTCATATGATATAATATAACTATCCCCAATTGACATAGGCTACTTTTTCTTCAGGAAAATGCAAAATTCCCATGGGATAGAAAAAACTGAATTCAACTTCGGAGCTGATTTTGAAAATTCTTTCACCTATAGAAAGCTGCACTATTCCTGATTGACATAAGTTACTTTTTATGCGGGAAAATTCAAAATTCCCAAGGGATAGAAATAAATTATTTCAATTTCGTAGCTGATTTTAATAATTCTTACATATTATGTGATATTACTATCCCCGATTAACAAAAGCTACTTTTTTTTCGGATAAATACAAAATTCCCACGGGATAAAAAAAACTGAATTCAACTTCGGGGCTGATTTTGAAAATTCTTTCAACAATGGAAAGCTACAACTATTCCTCATTGGTATAGACTACTCTTCTTCGGGAAAATGAAAATTCCCGCGGGAAAGAAATAAGTGAATTCAACTTCGGGGCTGATTTAAAAAAATCTTTTACCAATAGTAAGCTACAGTATCCCTTATTTACAAAGGGTACTTTTTCCGGGATAATAAAATATTCCCGCGGGATAGAAATAAGTAAATTCAACATCGGCACTGACTTTAAAAATTCTTTCATATGATATGATATGACTATCCCCAATTGACATAGGCTACTTTTTCTTCAGGAAAATGCAAAATTCCCACGGGATAGAAAAAAACTGAATTCAACTTCGGGGCTGATTTTGAAAATTCTTTCACCAATAGAAAGCTAGGTATACTATTACTGATTGGTATAGACTACTCATCTTCGGGAAAATGCAAAATTCCCGCAGGATAGAAGTAAGTCAATCCAAATTTGTGGCAGATTTAAAAAATTCTTTCACTAATAGTATGCTACAGTATCCCTGATTGACATAGGTTACTTTTCTACGGGAAAATACTAAATTCCCACGGGATAGAAATAAGTGAATTGAATATAGGGGCTGATTGTTAAAATGATTTCACTAATAATAAAAAGCTACGATGTCTCTGATTTTCAAAAAATGTCAAAATAGGAATTTCTATCCCGCGGAAACTTTACTTTGCACTTTCCGGGATAAAAGTAGCCTGTTTCAATCAGGCACAGGCCTCCTCCTAGAACGAGAGAACTTGGGCAGTAGATTTGGGAACTTCACACCCACCATTGAATTTCTTCTCAGGTGTGTGTAGCTTTCCTCGCGATGTTTTCCTTCACTATAAAGCTCATGGTAAACTTCAAACGTAATTTACCACATGAATTCGGAAAAACTCAGAGGTGCAAGCCTGGGCTCAAGCTCACGACTCTCTGCTTAAGAGTCCATAGGTCTGACCACTAGGGCACCACGGCTTAGCGGCTATAGAATTCACTTATTCCTATTCCACGGGAACTTTTCATTTTCCTGGCATTATCCTATGTGTTAATTCATGTAATAAACTACCTGTGTGCCAATTTTCATCCAAACAACTAACGTTATTGTCTTCGCGTACGAAGTCGCGGGCAAAAGCTAGTACATATATATATGTGTATATATATTTAAAGGTATTAGATTACATACTTAGATATATTATGGGTAGATCCCGTTCCCTTTTAATTGGGTACGTAAACCGAAACACTATTACTATCTCTAAGCAGAAAAGGACCCATTGTATCCAAGCAAAACCAATAAAAAATTATTAGGTTGGATTATTCATGATTTTTAACATTTCAAGACATTCCTGTCAAGTACGTCAACGTTGTCAGTCATAAAATTATTTTAGATTACGAAAAAATATAATTTTTATTGCAAATTTATGCGACTTACGGAATGAGCGAGCGAAGTTTAACTTCGCTATCGCCATGCATGAGCGTATGCAGTGTAGTAGAGGTTGAAGCATCTCTACGCGATTGTGATGATGAGTTTCAGGATCATAGCTCTGGGGGCTTTGAGAAGCGGCTTCGGTTCTCTGGTGAACAAGCGGATGTAGACAATGATGATAATGTGGGATTCACAACAGTCACACGTAAGAGACCTCGAACGCCAAACAATAAAATAACGATGGTAGATGTAGTAGAAGACGATGGTATTGAGGTGTACCTAATTGGTCAAGAAGTGCTACCCAAACAGATAGCTCTAGCGAAAATTTTGAGAGCAGAGGCAATTAGTGGCATTTTGAAGATTAAGTATAAAGGTGACCATAAAGTCCTATTAGTCTTTGATTGTACGGAAAATGCACAAAAGCTGCTCAATTCTACAAAAATGACTGAACTAGGATATAGATGCGAATTTATCGAAGTAGATAAATGCTACGGCATTCTTAAACACATAGATTTGGATGTTGACGTTAAAGACATTCCGTCTTTATTTACTGCAGCAGATGCTGACATTGTGTCGGCAATGCGCTTACGAAGGTTGTCCACAGAAGGAAAATGGGTGGACTGCGAGACAGTCCGTCTCTGTTTCAGGAGCTCATTTTTGCCCTCTTATGTCTATGGTTACGGCTGCAGATTCAAAATTGAGCCCTACACTTTCCCGGTTTCACAGTGCTCAGGTTGTTGGAAATTTGGACATTTAGTAAAATTCTGCCCCACAAAAAAAATTGTTTGCCCCAAATGTGGCTCGGGCCATGTGAACTGTGAGAAAATTTCATTTTAATGTATTAATTGTAAAGGACCCCATATGGCTCTTGATAGATCTTGTCCTACATTCATCAAGGAGAAAGAAATAAGACAAATAATGTCGAAAAACAACTGTACCTACAAAAAAGCGGTATCTTTGTACAATGGAAACAAGAATGAGCGAAACCACACAAAGAATGCCAATGACATTGACCATGCTTACAGCAAACCGACGCATTTTAGCAGGACGACAATTGGGACACCTTCATACAGCGATGTTTTGAGAAGTCAAAAATCTTCAGTAACTGATAGTACCTCTATCCCTTTAGGACAGGTAAGTCATCATATCATGGATGAAACTGAAGATAACTTTAAAGAGGTCGCATCTGATTCGTCAGTATCAGTCACTAAACAAAGTTACATTAGAAAAAGACGCAAAAAGCAAGCGAAGAGGAGGCAGTCAAACTTTAAATCTTCAGAGAAGGCAGCAGATGCGGTAAATTTCGAATTTAATACGGGAAATGAGCAGGAAACAAAACATGAAGAAAAGTCTTCATTCAGATTATTTTTCAAAAAGATTAAGGACGTTTTTAAATTGGAAAGCACTTTGGAAGATAAGGTCAAAATTTTATTTAAAATGTTAGTTGAGGAGTTAAGTGTTTTTATCTTTAAGTTGTTGAGACATGGAAATGTGTTAAATAATTTACTAAATAGTTTACTATGGCAGTAAATCCCCAAAGGATATATACGCTTAGTATTTTACAATGGAACTCGCAAAGTCTTAGGCCCAAGTTAGTGGAATTTGATACGTTACTGACTCAAGAAAAAATACACATAGCTTTGGTCTCTGAGACTTGGTTGGAACCAAATTCAGACTTAAATATAAGTGACTATAATATTTTTAGAAGGGACAGAGATGATTCGTATGGTGGCGTTTGCTTGATAATTCACAAGTCAATCAAAATACAAACACAGTTATTGATTGTTCCAAATACTGGCATTGAATGCATAAGAGTTTCTCTTTTGAACTGTAGTATATTGCAAAATATTGTTTTAGTGTATTGTCCGCAGACTGTCAGGACCTCTCAAGCAGACTGGGATTTTATATTTTCCAAATTTTCGTGTAAAACATTAATAGCAGGAGATTTTAATGCTCATCATTCTAATTGGTCCTACAAAACTGATGCAAGGGGCTCCCAGATTTTTGATGTAGCTCTTGAATCGGGGTATATATCGCTTAATAATGGGCAAGCAACTAGAGTCAAGTCTGTGAATGGTATACTTCGTCAAACGTCACCAGATATTTCTTTTGTCTCTGCAGACGTTGCAATAAACTTTACTTGGAATGTCACAAACGAAAATTTAGGTAGTGATCATTTGATTATTAAAATGAAGGTTAACTATGAAGAGTCAATCATGGAAATTAACAAACGAAATTTTAAGTTAGCTAATTGGAATTTGTATCGGGAAAGTATTGAACAGATAATAAGTTATCCAGACGCTAATTCTGAAGTACAACATCTGTATAATTATTTTGTGGATCAGCTTTACGAAGCAGCGGACAAAAGTATTCCTTTTGTTAGAGTGTGCCCGTATCCAAACATGAAATTCAAGCCGAAACCGTATTGGAACAGTTCGTTATCTCAATTAGTAGCTGCTAGAAGGCTTGCTTTAAGTAATTTTAGAAAAAATCCCACCCCTCAAAATTAAAACATATTAGACCAGAAGATTGCTGCTGCCAAAAAGGCCATATTACGCGCTAAAACAGATTGCTGGCATAGTCATTGTAGTAGTGTAGATGAGTCGATGTCGGCCTCAGACATGTGGCAAAAAATGCGTTGGCTTAAGGGCTTTAAAAAGAAAAGTCACAATTTTTCAGTGTTAGATAAATCAATAATGCTTGATAGTCTCGCTCCTGATTTTGTACTACCTCAAGCACCTAGTTGTAAGTCTAGCAATCCTCTTTTAGAATCAATGTTTTCAATGCACGAATTAAAAAATTGTCTTAAGAAAAAGGATACTGCTCCAGGGGATGATGGAGTCACATACTCTATGCTGTTTCATTTACCTGAACGCGGATTGGAGTTCCTTTTAAACATTTATAATCTTATTCTTAAAACTGGGTGCGTACCTTCCCAGTGGAGAGAAATAAAAGTACGTTTCTGTTCCTAAACCAGGCAGTAATTATAATTCTTCTTCCAAAATAAGACCCATTTCGCTAATATCCTGTTTGTGTAAGACCTTACATTTTATGTTTCTGAAAAGGCTTGAATGGTATGTAGAGAAGAATAGTATATTAGCCCCGTGTACTTCAGGCTTTAGGAGAGGTCAGTCTTCTTTAGACTGTTTGACTCGTGTTGTTTCACATATTCAAACAGGATTTGTCTCAAATAAGTGTACGCTGGCTTGCTTTTTAGATATTGAAGGTGCTTACAACAATGTTTTAGTTGATAAGTTAATTTATATTTTAGACGAATTAGGAGTGGGCAAAAGAATTTGCGATTATTTGTGGAACTTTCTCAGTGATAGAATTCTCATAGTTAGAGGCTGTATTGGTAATGAAGGGTCCCTGGTTAGGCATACTAGTAAAGGTTTAGCTCAAGGTGATCCTATTTCACCGCTTTTTTTTAATATTGCCACTAGGAAACTCTGTCATGATATTGAACACGTGCTCATATGCCAATACGCAGACGATTTCATCCTTTATAAAAGTAATTCCGGTCTCCTCCAAAGTGTAGAAGATATACAAAGTGCTTTAGATATTTTTGTAACTACTCTGAGCTCCTTAGGTTTACAAGTATCTGAAGCTAAGTCGAAATATTGTATATTTAGTAGAGGGCATAAACAACAAGTAGTGAACTTAAAAATAAATAATGTAGTATTAATGCCTGTAGATGCTTACAAATATCTGGGTCTTTGGCTTGATAAGTCATTACGTTGGGGGAAGCACATTAATGAACTCGTGGTTAATGTACAAAAAAGGTTGAACATGTTTAAATTATTGGCTGGTAGATCTTGGGGCCTTCACCAAAAAACACTTGCGCAGAATTTACATCGCTTTAATTAGAAGTAGAATGGATTATGCCAGCTTTCTGTTTGATAATAGTGCTAAAAGTAATATTTGTAAATTAGACAAAGTACAAAACCAGGGGTTGTGAATTATTGGTGGTTTCATAAGAAGTACACCTGTACATGCTATGGAAAGTGAAACTTGTGTTCCACCCTTATTTGTAAGAAGACGATATCTTCCTAATAAGTATTGTCTAAAGATTCGTTCTGTAGCTGATAATGAAATCGGACTTCTTTTGGATAACTTAAATTCGCTATCCCAACACAGGTATTGGAATAATAAAAAAATACCTCTTCTGGTTGTTGCTAGCAACGATACTGCAGAAGAATGTGTTTTTGCAACCAATCCTCTTCAGATGTTTTCCTTGGTTACATGGATGTCGAATATTGACATAGATAGCTTAGTGGCGTTTGATTTAGATTGTATTAAGGCATCTAAAAGAACATATGAAATTAATAACCTTAAAGCTAATGTAATTTCGGAGTTGAAAGAAAAGTATACAGGTTGGCATGTGCTATACACTGATGGTTCTAAATGTTCATCCGGAAAGGGAGCTGCTTTCTATGATCCAATAGGCTCTCTAAATAATCAGAATTGTAATATGTTTAAAATTGTAGGCAATGTTAGTATTATGACAGTTGAGCTTATTGCAATCTCTCGTGCAATATCGTATATTCAAGAAAAATTAATTAGGAAAGCTGTAATATACACAGATAGCAAAAGCGCGCTACAACATATAGCTCATTGTGTCACTGGACACAGGGGGGTGCCTTTAGCTTATGAAATTTTATCGAAGATTATTCACTTACGATTATATGAATTTAATTTGCGATTACAATGGGTTCCTGCACACATTGGTTTGCGAGGTAACGAGGAGGCAGATAATTTGGCTAAACGAGGTATCATGGAAGGTCGTGAAATTTGTATCCTACCGCATTATTTGGAGGTAACAAGTAAATTCAAAATTAAATGCTATGAAATTTGGAAAGAATATTTTAATGAAAGATCGCGAGAAAAAGGTATTTGGTACAAATGTATCCAAAGTGAGCCTCCTCGCGTACCTTGGTTTCAGGATATTGGTTTAAGTAGGATAAATATTGTTATAGCACATAGACTGCGAACCGGACATGTTCCACTTAACAAGTTTGGACATCTGATGAAGAAAATTGATTCACCAAATTGTGAACTATATGGTACAGTAGAAGATGTCCAACATTTGTTGGTGGAATGTGTTCGGAATCGAGATGCGAGGGAGGCGTTGGTTGCAGCAGCCAACCTGAGCAAATATGATACGGGAATGTTTGTGGGGATTTTAGCCCAGCCGACTTCAGACATGGCGTTGACGCTTTTCAGGTTGGCTGATGTGATAAAGTCATAATTATAAATAGCATTGCGAGCATCCGTTTTTTGTATAGTTCAATTCAATTTTTGGGATAATTATGGCCCCATCGAACGGTGCGATGATTCCGCCAATGTCGAGGTTGGATAAGACACTGCCAGACGACCTTTGGTCAAGTACGGTAGAGCTGTCCGTGTTCGGTAGAATACCAGCCACAACCGATCTAGAACAAACAAGTTAAAAACTGCCACCACTATAGATACCAACACTACTTACTTATAACTAGCAACTAAGTTAGGCCCATAAATTATGGGACAAATCTAATGGATTAGAAGGAATATATTTGGAAAATAACTATTTATGAGACTATTTAATTATATTATAATCTGATGTTATTTTTAGATAAAAATGAGTCTAGTATACTACAAAATGGAGAGAAAACCAGAGTTAGTAGAAAATTAACATTAATGGGGCGGGATATATTACCGGGTAGCAAATCATATATTGGAACAGATATTTTTGAACATTCCAAAAATATATGTTCCAATGTACCCTCGCCCATACCACATTCACAGATTGAGCTGTCCCTGATACGGAGCTTTGCCAGAAAGACCGGAGAGCAAAAGTGTCCTAAACGAAGCCTTATTATTGTCGATGTGTTAACCTTATTGAAGCATCTATTTTTGAAAAACCATGGTCTTGAAGGAAGATCTGGTTGCAAGCTACCATAGTGTCTTCCTTTGGTCTGTTGTGAAATATGCCACTGATTATTCCAGTTCTCTAGAAGCTGAGGTCGAACATTGGATTTTACATCACGACTAAAGGATTTGTCATAAGAATTGACACCTACTTGGACAGCTTCCTTTGCATATTGGTCGACAAGTTCATTCCCTACAATTCCGCTATGGCTGGGGATCCAGGCCAGAACCACTTGTAAATCATTCAAATGACAGGCTCTTAATTTCTCTTTAGTCTTTAATGTTAAATAAAAGTTATCTCGAGAGTGAAAAGGTAATTTCCCTATATCCTGTAAACAGCTCAAAGAATCTGATAGAATTATGGAATTATTAAGTTGGTGAGGTATAACATATGATACTGCTTCATATATGGCCACAGCCTCTCCGGTAAAAACAGAGTACTGCGCTGGACACTTGAAACTCAAGATAGTTCGGTGATTGGGGATCCAAACCGCGGATCCGACCTTCAAATCCCCAGGCGCTTTAGAGGCATCAGTATAAATCTTAATCCATCCAGGCCATTTGCTATTCATGATCTCAATAAACTCTGCGTTAGCACCGGGAGACTTTTTACGAATCCCCAAGTCAAAAACTATAGTAGGTTGAAAAATTAAGGTTTCATAATCGAAGCAGAAGATGGAGTTTTTACTAAAGCGGAAGATAGGAGCAGACTTAAATTTATTGAAGGATTTAATAAGAGGAGGTAGTTCTTTGTGTGACCAGTAGTTGGAGGAATTCGAAAGGCGAAACAAAGTTTTACATTTTTGGTTTATAGGATGGTTAGGGAATTGGGAAACATTTAAAAATAATCTATCAGCCAAATATTGTCTGCGAAGTATGAGTGGAGGATCTAGGCACTCTACCTGTAGTGCATTTATCGGGGAAGATTTCATGGCTCCAGTTATAATTCTCAGACCTCTAGCCTGCAACTTATCAAGTTTAATTAAGGCTAATTTGCTGCACGGTTCCAAGATAAAGCTGCCATAGTCGAAATGGCTTCTTACTATAGCATTGTATAATATTTTTTGGCTATACGGGTGACTACCCCATCTAACTCCAGACAATGATCGCATTGCATTTAGACTCTTTTCGCATTTGTTAACTATGTAGTTCAAATGAAAAGCCCCAGTCAATTTAGAATCAAGGTAAATACCGAGAAATTTAACTTGGTCCACAGTATCAATAATCTCATTTTCCACTGTGATAGTCACAGGAGGCAAACTTCTCCTACGGGAAAACACAGCTGCGTTACATTTAGGAACCGACAGGGATAAGCCATGACAATCAAGCCATTCATTCAGATATGAAAGAGCTGTATTTAAACTAGACGAACACTCTTCCAGGGTAGGAGAGCTACTGTACAGGACAATATCGTCTGCATACTGCAAAATATTACAAAAACAGTTAACTGACAACTCTAAATCAAACGTATAGAGACTGTACAGTAACGGACTTAAAACTGACCCTTGGGGAAGACCCTTCCAAACAGGGCGAGATGGGAACATAGAACCATTTACTCGAACACAAATAAAACGAGCCATAAACAGATTACATATGAAGTTAGTCAGTCTCATCGGAATACTCAGCTGGAGCATTTTCTGCCTGAGTATGGAGAGATTAACATTATCATATGCCGAAGATATATCTAGGAATACACCCACTAGATTTTCATTCTTGCTAAAGGCAATACGAATATCAGTTGTTAGTATACTAAGACTGTCCATAGTTCCCATGCCTCTACGGAATCCAAACTGTGATTTAGCCAGTATATTTCGATTCTCTAATATCCACTCAAGACGATTTTTGATTAAATGTTCCATGACTTTAGCCAGAACCGAAGAAAGCGCTACAGGGCGATAAGAAGATGGATCATTAGGATCTTTACCGGGTTTAAGTATAGGAATGACAATTTGGGTTTTCCAAGGCTCTGGTACTACACCAGTAATAAATACTACATTTATCAATTTTAAAAAATAAGATTTAATATCGCTTGATGCGTTAATTAAAAAGGAATAAGGGATGCCATCGATCCCCGGAGAAGAATCTTTAAGGTTGTCTAAGGCACACAAAAGCTCACAGAAAGTAAAAGGTTCGTTCATACTGTCCAAAGTAGGAAGGGAGTTAGAATTTGGAACAGGGAATAGGTCCTCAGCTGGAACAAAAGGAGGAGACAATCTGTCCATAAACTCCGGCAGCCACGTGTCCGTACTATTGGATGTTGCATTGTTAATGGCACTTGTACCCCGTCGGAACGCTTTCACTCTATTCCAAACCAGAGACACGGAAGACCTAGGAGACAGTGATTCGCAGAATTTAGCCCACCCCTGTGATTTTTTTTTTGAAAGCAATCTTTTTGACTTAGCCAGGGTCCTTTTGAATGTTATAAAGTTGTCCATGGTGAGATTAGCAGAGTATGTTGATTCAGCAAGGTTTCGCTCACGAATGACGTTAGTACAGTCTGAGTCCCACCATGGAGGCGAGGGGATCTTACGGCGGGCAGTATTTTTGAGAGGTATGGCTGTGTCAGCTGCCTTAATGAGTAGGTCCACAAACCTAGAGTATAACTCGAGGAAGTTACTACTACCCGGTTCATCCAAGCTACTAAGCTCAGCATCTAAACAACGGGAGAATTTGCCCCAGTCTGCCTGAGCGGTTCTGTACTTCAAAAGTGGGACGGAAATTATAGGAGGAGTGAAGGAATTTAAGACAGTGGAGAGGATAGGAAAATGATCGCTTCCAAACGAACGATCCAAAACATTCCAGTTAAAAGAAGTAACTATATTTGACGAGACCAGGGTCAGATCTAATGCGCTAGAATTTTGAAGGGGAGAGCCCCTTCTTGTAGGAGAGCCGTCATTCAAAACACATAGGTTCAAATCATCTAGAATGTCTAACAGGCCAGGGGAATTGGAATCACAATAGGGAGAGCCCCATAAGGTATGTTTACAATTAAAGTCTCCTAATATAATATAGGGGCCTGTAATATTATAAAGGATAGAATTTAATTCTGATAATAAAACTAAAGTTGGATGAGGAATGTAAACTGATACAACTGTAAAATTTAATATTTTTACAACAATTATATTAATACCTGGGCTATGGTTAGGAATTGGGATAAGGTTATATATGAAAGTTCTATTAACAAGAAGGGCACAACCTGCATATCCGTCGCTTCTGTCATCCCGGAGACATGCATACCCCGGAATCCTAAAGGGGGACCCCGGCGTTAACCATGTCTCCGCGATGGCAAAAGCAACAGGTTTGTACTTATTTAATAAATAAATTATATCAGATTTTTTATTTCTAATACTCTGTGTGTTCCACTGCAGGATATACTGATCCATTATTAATGAGGGGAAGGATTGTCTGTAACTGGGATAAAACATTGTTCGGTAATACATCTCCAAATTTGCGGACCATATTTACTAGCAGTCCAGTTAAAAGCTCTAATAGATTGTCGTTTGGGGTTGGAGGACTGACGGGACTGTTCAGTGCACACCCATTGGCCATGGTTGATGGTGGGTCATTAACAATTTGGTGATGTGCTTGTCTGTCATACATTTTACCAGACCTAGTTTGGCGGGCATGCCACCGCTCTGTGTAAACGGTTTTTTATAGGACTTCTGTGTTGAGGAAGGTTCTATATAGTTAGGGGTGGGAGTTCTGGACCATTGAGGAGAGGAGTGGTGAGACTGAGAGAATAAAGTAGGAGGGGGTAGCTCAAACAATTTTTGAGATACCTCTGCATAACTAGTCCTAACAGGACGGAACCGTTGAGCAGCTTCTAGGTATCCAATATTTTCTTCCGACATAACTATTTTGATAGCTTTTTGACGGCTATGTTCCGGACACTTCTGATCTGTGGCTTTATGAGGACCAGAACAAAATAGGCAGCTTACTTTGTTTAGTGGGACTGTACATGATTCCCCTGTGTGCTGTTGAGCGCAATTGTAACAGCAAGGCTTGGATCTGCATCTCACTGCTATGTGGCCAAATTTACAACAATTCCTGCACTGTATAGTTGGGAGTTCATACGCATTGACTGGGATGGATGTGTTATATATATATATTTTTTCTGGGAGTGACTGAGAATGGAACGTAAGGACAACCGTGTTTGAGGGAATCCATTCAGGAGCTTGGCCTTCCCTGCGAGCCTTTCTAAACAATCTACGAGCCCTTTATAACCTTCCCAATTGAACTACCAAAGCCTGCAGGGAAGTCAATGCCTGAAACCAATTCTTCTAGAGACCAATCGGTCGGAATGTTTTTTATCACACCCATCCTAGACACTTGGAACCGCGGAATAGAAGAATTTAAATTGTTAATCTGGATGAAATCGGAATTGTTGAAATCATTGGCTTCAATTGCTGATTTGAAGGTAACAGCAATTTTGTTACGCCCCATTGATTTGATAGAACCTTCCACAATGCCTTTGACATGGTTTTTATGAAGGAGTTGAGCAAGCTTCAATACACGCAATGTTAACCCGGCTGATGGGTCTGGCTCAGTCCTACTAATATGGACCACAAAGGGTCCTGTGTCTGTCTCCGAGTACTTTAAAGGTGGATCGTCAACGCCATATCCAGGAGTGATGTACATATTTTGGATTGAATCTCCAGGAGATTGAGTTTTCTTTGAGTCTGATACAGTCGCATTATCACCAACCAGAGAAACATTACGCTTTCGAGTCGAATCATACATAACGTCCATTTGCATTTTCGAACTTTGGGTGAGAGGTATAAATGAGCCATCGATTGAAAATGAAGCTTGTGTTGAAGTACCCTCATTAAAATTGTTCGACAAAGAACCTCCCTTATCGGGAGGATCTTTGTCGTTCATGCTTAGAAAATCCCAAAAGAAACTTACGTGTCACTTCACCTAGCCGTTAGAACTACTATATACCAACACCAGTATTAATAAAAACTACCCAGGTATTGAACCGATACTGAATTCGTTTGTGGATACCCCGGGCACGTGTGTACACCAACGCATCAACGAGCAGAATCTTTTGTATAGTTGTTTTTGCCCTATAGGCTAATGTGACAAGTTGTACGAAGCCTGTTTCAAAAATAAATTAAAAAAAAAACATTTCAAGACAAAGTTGAATAAAACGCCATCTAGCAAAGAACTCGTAGATATTGCAAGCTGTTCCGGACATTGGTTAAAGCATTAACCTTTCAACCTTACAGTAAAAGTTTTTAGCCAAGTCTCGAACAATGTTCTTGTGTCCAGTATTGCCATAGTGAAATAAAAATGAAAGCCCAGCGCGGTCTATGACACTGAATTATATATACGGTGATACACACCAGCAACGCGGCGCAGCGTATATGTTTCAGTGTTATGCAACGCGTTGAGCACGCTCTGGGAGTGTCGCCCGCACACCCCGCTCTGCGGTCTGTGGGGGGCTTTATTGGTGAAACCAAAATTGAATACCATGACATGACGAAGAAATTAGTCTTTAAAATAATACGCTAAGTGCCTCAGGCCTCATACTACGAAATTCGATTTTCAAACTTAGCATCGTGCCATTCCATCCACGCTGATAGCATTAAATAGAAGAATTAAAGAGACCGCACTATACAAAATTAGAATTTCGGATTTCGTAGTTTTACACATCGAAATAAAAAAAGAATTTTCCTATCTAGGAGTAAGATAATTTAAATCCAACAAACAATTTTTGAAAATATCTAGCTTAATCGGGAGTACGGATGGATCCTGGCGGTGCTATGAGTCCCAATAACTTCGTCATGGAATATAACAATTACATGAAAATTAATGGTAATGGTAATAACGGGATTAACGGGCTAATTTCCGCAACTCGACGTCTACATTTTTGTTATTATTGATTATGAACGATATGGGGGGCTACCACGAAATTCGAAGTTCGATGTTACGGGCTTCGAATCGATGATTTGCTACCACGAAGTCACTTCGTTTCGTTTGCGGATTCGAAGTTCGTTTCCATTCGTTCGTATACTAAAATACTCAATTTTGTTCTGGCAACATTGTTTCCGTGAAATTGAATTGGATTCTCCCTTCATGCAACGCAGAAGTGTAGCGTAATTGTAGAATTCTTTTATAAATAATAGAAATAATTGCAACGATTTCAATATGAAGAAAGTAATTTTCGTTTGCTTGCTGACTTTATCCGTCTGCCTCAGTCAACCAGCTGGAGATCAAGGTGAGTAAATAATCAAACAATCTGGTAATGGCATCGGTAAATTGCGTTTGATCGGATTCTTCACGAAATACCTATCACGAGAAATTCATTGTTCGTATTTTCTGTATGTTATTGGTGAGTATCACTTAATATCTATAGCTCGAAACTTGTACTTGTAGTTAAATTATTGAAACAGCCATTTTCTACAGGTATTTTTAATGCCATAACTTTTTCTTTCGCTTCCGCGGCGTCGTGATTGCATCTTAATCAGCAAAACAGGTTGCGACAGAATTAGTAAAAAACTAGTAATTGACTTAAGCAAATTTCTTGAACTAATAGGCCTACGTATTTAAAAACAGCCTACAATTTTCTTTTATGGCACAGAAACGGTAAAATTATTTATACGTAGACTTATTACGTATTTAGGTTTTCCCCGCTCGTTTGATCTGTACGATCTTATGACCTTTCGGGACTAAATTCAATTGGTGAGGTTATATTTCATTACCCCTCACTAAACAGGATAGGTTTTGTGCTGTCAGCTATCTTGAATACAGTCTTTTAACATTGAGTAGTACAGAAATTGCGAACCTGAACATAATAGTAATCATGTTTATTTTACTGTTATCAAACTCCTCATGAAAAAGTAAAGAAGTAAGCAATGCCTGTGCTATGAGTATGAGTATTTGAAAATGGATGAACATGAACATACACATAAATGCATTTAGCACAGTCTAATACATGTTCAAGGATTGCGTACAAATATGTAGTTTTATTCATCATTCAAGTGCCTAGCCCTATTGGCATTCAAACCTGCAACTGCTGTCTACATTAACAACCGCCTTAGCCTAGTTGGTAGTGACCCTGCCTATGAAGCAAGAGGTCCTGGGTTTGAATCCCAGTAAGGGCATTTATTTGTGTGATGAGCACGAATATTTGTTCCTGAGTTATGGATGTTTTCTATGTATTTAAGTATTTATTTATCTATATAAGTATGTTTATCATCGTCTAGTACCCATAGTACAAGCTTTGCTTAGTTTGGGACTAAGTCGATTTGTGGGTTGTCCCCTAATATTTATTTATTTATTTACATAGTCTTGGTCACTAAACTAAATGGTTGACGAAGTTTTTTTTTTCTTTGGCTTTCACCCTTGCTATTTCAGCAAGGCATATTTTGCCAAGGCATGACGCTCATATCAGGAGATTATTTGGTATAAGAAATTTTGATTTTGGGGAAGGATTAGGCAGGAACCCTAAAACAAATAACACAAGGTTATAGACGGTACACAGACAACATAAGATTTGTTTTTTAATCAGAGGGAATAGATTTATTTGCATATTGGGTTATCCCCACTGTATCACAATCACTTCAGCTTTAGACTTTCTGATGGTCAAATTTAATATGAAAAGTTAAGTAAAGTGTCCACAGAAAAGTTGACACACACATCTACATAAAGTATTCATTGCAAAAAATTTAGCGATTCAATGAAGGAGTGAATGTCACTTAAGTGGATTATCTTTATCTGTTTAATTTTTTCCCACAACCCAACGTTTTATCTAGAAAACACCATATTTCCATAATTATTCAAATAACCATCTATGTTTTTTACTATGAGAAAATGCAGTTGTCAATACAACAATAACAATACAAGTGCCACATGATCCAATAACTGTCTGCAAAAGTTTGATATTAAAATGATGAAGTAATGAAAATGTATATAAAATCAAATATACTTTTTTCTAAAAAATTACAAAAAAAAATGTAAAATGTAATTTGGATTTTACAGTTAATATACATTCAGCTATCCACATATATCCTTCATTCATATACATGAAGTTGGGTGCATGAGGTTAACTCTCCTAACAATCATCATCATTTCAGCCGAAAGACGTCCACTGCTGAACATACGAGGGGCGTTCAATATAAAGTGAGAATGAGATGCAAACTCTTTTAATATTACGAAATTAAATACTGGCCGGTAAAGCTAATCTATCTAGCTGATTGCTATGAAAAAAAAAACTAACTGTCTTTTGTTTAAAAAAATATACGGTAATTTCTTTGCAATGCTATTGAGTACATTAGCGAAAATGGAGAAAATTGAACTGCGCGCCGTTATCAAATACTTGTATTTGAAAAAATTTTCTACGGACCAAGTCAATTTGGATTTGCGGGACACTTTAGGGTCTAATGCTCCTCCGTATTCGACAGTCGCACGTTGGTGCGCCGAATTTAGACGTGGAAGAACATCGACAATGGACGACTCCCGCTCCGGACGCCATACTACAGCAGTAATTGAAGAAATTGTGAAAAAAGTCGAAAACTCAGTTTTGGCAGATTGTCGTGTCACAGTTCGTTTTATTGCTGAAAATGTAAAGATTTCAACGGGGAGCGTGCATAATATTTTACATGAACGCTTGGGTATGAAAAAGGTATCTGCGCGTTGGGTACCAAGAATGCTTACTGACACGCAAAAACAAACTAGACTAGAGATTTGTCAAGAAGCTTTGAAGCTGATGCAGCAAGGCCGGGAACTTTTTTTGGCGCGATTTATAACAATGGACGAAGCATGGCTCCATCATTACGACCCTGAAACGAAACTGCAGTCTATGACATGGAAAAGGCCATCATCTCCAACTCCGAAGAAATTCAAGGTGAGCCCATCTGCCGGTAAGGTCATGGGCTCTGTTTTTTGGGATGGTAAAGGGGTATTAATGATTGAGTATCTCGAACATGGAGCCACTATTACGGGCACTTTATACGCCAAACAAATAGCAACATTGCGGAATGAGATCCGCGAAAAACGGCGAGGTAAACTCTCGAAAGTTGTGCTGTTCCACCAGGACAATGCCCCGGCAGACAAGTCCGCCGTTGCAATGGCTGCAATTTGTGATGCTGGGTTCGATATCCTTAAGCATCCTCCGTATTCACCAGATCTCGCTCCCAGTGATTTCTACCTATTTCCGAGATTGAAACAATACCTGAGAGGCCAGAAATTTGAAGACGACGACGCGGTAGTCGCTGCAGTACAAGATTTTTTAAGTACTCAAGATGAGACCTTTTTTAAAAATGGAATTTTAAGTTTAGAAAAAAGATATTCTAAGTGTATTATGCTAAAAGGTGACTATGTCGAAAAATAAAATGACATAGTAAAAGTTGTTTATAACATACTCATTCTCACTTTTTATTGAACGCCCCTAGTAGGCCTCCCCATGTTCTCCTGCCAAAACCTCTACTCTAAAAAGAGTCAAAAGTAATCAGCTTGTAAAATTAAATAAGTAGTTTGTTTACCTGCTGTTAAATTACTTTGTATTTATTATTCAAACCATATCTAAGTCCACTCACCCTTGATTGAGTCTGTTTTAAACATTATCATTGAACCTGATAGGTATTTAAATGAACAATGAAAGCTTAATGTTGATAAGTTTTATTTACCTCACTGTTGATATTTGATATGACTAGAGAGACTGGAATACATGCAATTGCATATGCATTACATATTTCACCAATTTTCATTGGTTATTGCATATTTTACCCGAGATCTTGTGATTAGGGTTGCCAACATTTTTTGACAAATTAAAACATGTAAACTCTTTATTGTACAAAATAAGGAAAAAAAAAAGAAAAATATTATAGACAACCGTTGAAATGCATGTACAAAGGCGAACTTATCCCTTTAAGGGATCTCTACCAGTCAACCTTTGAGTGGATGAAAGGAGCATTTAGTAAGGGACCGACAAAGAGTAAGTAAAAATAAAACAGTCGGACAAAGCAAAGGCTACAATACAACTTTTAGTAAATACAATACATAAACTCATAATATAAAGAAACCTATTAAAAATATACTACCATATACAACATATATATGCATAAAACATATAATAAATAAGCAGTGTTCTCAATAAATTAAAGAAATGGTGTGAGCCACATCTTCTTCAAAGCTTTCCTGAACAACACCACGGAGGGAGATTGCCTAATGGAGGTGGGCAATCGATTCCACAGTCTAGCAGATTGAACAGTAAATGATTTAGAGTAAATTTTGGAAGAAGTAGAAGGACAGGCCAAAAGGAGATTGGTACTCGACCGCAAACGATGCTGGCTTCCTTCAGCCAAGTAGCTGAAACGCTCGGAAAGGTATAAAGGGGCGGAAGGATTAAAAAGAGTGTTGAAAAGCAATGACAGAACGTGGATGTTCCTACGCTCCCTTATGGCAACCACCTCAGCTGTGCGCGAAAGTGAGATACGTGGTCGTATTTACGGAGATCAAAGATATACCGGATACACACGTTATGAAGGCGGTCAAGCTTGTCAAGCATATTCAAATTGTATGTTTTTATTCTCTTTAAAACGTCTTTTTAT
Source organism: Archips crataeganus (assembly GCA_947859365.1). Lineage (NCBI taxonomy): Eukaryota > Metazoa > Arthropoda > Insecta > Lepidoptera > Tortricidae > Archips > Archips crataeganus. The sequence goes on along the minus strand of OX402056.1, from coordinate 15,839,318 downwards.
GAGCTTTTAGCACATTCTAAAATTTTTTTGCTATTTTTAAATGTTTTAAAACTTGTTTGATGTTTGAAATTTAAATTTAAATTGTTATTGTTTTAAATTGTTTGCAACATCTGTTTTAACATATATGTGTACCTACCGTTAAATACCCATAGTGAGTGTTTTGTTTTATGCTTCACAATAAAGTCTGGAAATAAAGTATTTTCACATACTTTATTTGTATGCAAAAGTATAAAGTATAATTTACCAAAAATAAAGTAGGATATGTTATTATAAATAAAGTATGGTTGGCAACCCTACTTGTGATGTATATTTTTGCTACATTTGCAATATTTCTCGGTGGGATAGTTAATAATCCATTGGCAGAAACAATAAGTGCTAAGATAGCACCCAAATTCAAATGATGGGCATGGGCATGGGTTACCTCAGATGTGGAAGACTCTTTTTCTACTAAAATAGTATTTTAAGTGATTGATCAAAGGTACAATTTTAGTACCAAAAATTTGGAAAAGATCTACAAGATTACAAAATGTTAAATACTTAATTGTTAATTTATTGTCCACAATTTACTAACAGGGTAGATGAAAGATGACACTCGTCATCATCATCATCCCAGACTATGCCCACTGAAGGGTACAGGCCTCCTCTCAGAATGGGAGAGCTTGGGACGTAGTTCTTATGCGGGCCCAGTGCGAATTGTTAACTTCACACACACCATTGAATTTTTTTCTCAGGTGTATGCAGATTTCCTCACAATGTTTTCCTTCACCATAAAGCTAATGGTAAATTACACATGTAATTTTGCACTTAAATCCCGAAAAACTTAGAGGTGCAAGCCCGGGCTTGAACCCAAGACCATAGGTCAAACCACTAGGCCTCCACGGCTTGACAAAGATGACACTATAAAACAATAATTTTAAAATCGACGCTAGTAAAAACGCACTGTTTTAATCCTAAAAACCAGATTAATTTTCAATTAATTGTAAAATTAAATTTTTAGCTGATTAAAACAAATAAGGTAGTTTATTGAGTCAGCCTAAAAGTGAAATCATATCATAACTAACCTAAATTACAATACAAACTTTATGGGAAAATTGATTTTTGACAGCTCAAAAAGTACATCAGTTGGTTGGTGATGCCATTATCAATATTGCAAAGCTCAAACCTACTTGACGATAACTTCAAAACCAGCTGTGATAGCTTCTTCGAATAAATTGAGTTTAGTAAAGAGTTTTATTCTTAACAAGAAAAAGTTTAATTGAGAATAAAACTCTTTACTAAACTCATTTTACTCGAAGAAGCTATCACAGCGGGTTTTGAAGTTATCGTCATTTTTATAACCAACCCTTTATTTTTGCTTGTCAGTGTATATCAGGACCTAGTCTGCAAAAGGTACCAAATATAGGTACAGTAATGGTTTTAACTTTACTGTTTATAAATCATAGTTGGTATTAATAAATCTATAGATTGATTGACCCTGGCAAAGTATGACCTAATTTAATTAATTATTTTATTCTACTGTGCAATCAATCGTTGACTGCCTATGTAATTAAATTCAAATTAAATAAATTATTTAATTCATTCTGTAATTAAATCTTAATTATAAAGTATTAAGTTTGTGGTCCCACTGAAAAACAGCATTGTGGCTTGCCACAACATTATGCTAGTGGGGCCCAATTTATACTTATTTAATATTTTTCTAAGGTTAACTGGAAGAGATCCCTTTAAGGGATAAGTTCGCCTTTGTACATCTGTATCTCTTGTTAACTAGTTATTTTCATGTTTTATGTACAATAAAGAGTTTTACATACATACATACATACATTTTTTATAAAAATTTAACTATATGCCAGGCTCCAATTTTCCTTGTTCTAGGTTACAGAGTAATAATACCTGATACTGTAACAATGATCTATGACCTACTCTACATTCACACAGCTAGGTACTTGTGATAATTGCACATAAAGCATTGCCTTTGTCTATAAAATACAGTTTGTGTTCTAGTTCTACCATCATACTTGTTTGTTTATTTTCTAAAATCCGGTTGTTTATAAAACATGACTTACAGTTTCAATTCAAGAAAGAAGAATTTATACTCTTCCCACAGAAATAATAATAAAGAGGATAGAAGTGCCTTAGACGCGTGACCTTGGCGCCGCGCTTGTGACTCGTAGGTCACAAGCGCGCGACTTGTGACTCAGTGCTATTTGAAACGTGGGTATGACAACAAGTGCTTTAAAATGGTGTTTTGCAGCATTAGCAATTGCGGAAACTCGTCCACACTGTGTAATTACACTAATAAGGGGATTACATTTCATTGGTATGTATTAATTTAATGTAATAATGCGGTTTATATCAAAATACAACTTGAAAAAATATTTCATTATGAAATATTGGTTTACACGTTATTAACACGAAACTTCATATACCATTGCTACTCATGCCCATAAAAACGCAGATCGTTTTGAATTATACGCAGCAATGTAAAGTAATTTCTGATAACCCTTCCGTCTTGCACAAAAGTTCGTGGTGCGGACAAAAAAACAGGTTACGACTAGTACAGACATAATGCCGACGCGGCCAATAAATGGCGCCGTTGTGTAAATGTGGGTATGACTTACGTTGAGTGTTATTCAACGCTATCTCTAAGTTGTAAGGTTCATAATTGTTTGTAAGCAAAAATATTAGTAATTGTGTGCGTGATTGCGTAGTACGGTTCCGGTCTTTTGCATGTGCGCATTAACACAGTAAGTGGAGGGGATGAAGCAGCGACACGAGTTCCGGAAGAAAATAGGAACTAAGGCATTTCTATCCTCTTTATTATTATTTCTGTGACTCTTCCACATCAATCATTTATTTATTTGTAAAACAATTACCTACAGTTGTCAGTTAGTAAAATTATTTTATTTTATTTGAAACAGAAATAAATTTTCATCGCGGTTTCATAACACAAAGCGTCAATCAAGACGCACAAATTATGAATTGTATTGTCGACTGTAACTCCTGAGCCCTGCAGGCCCTTACAGCACAGGATCACGCTGTATTTTCCAGTCAGCTCATGAAAGACGCAGAGCAAACTATAAATAGGAAAATTATAACGTAATAGCCGTGGTCGTGGACTTCATGCGTCATACATACACTAATAAACCGTTATAGGATTACCTATCTTCATAGACTTATCCATTATCCAAGTGGACTTATAAAAAAGGGCGAATACAAAACGAAATCCCACTAATATTAAATAAACGCGAAAGTTTGTGTGGATGTGTGTTACTCTTTCACGCAAAACACACACAGATAGTTTATAACCAGGGGCTGAATTCAGGAACGGCCCAAATAACACGGCTTGCGACCGTTAATTCGATCGTTTGCGAGAGGATAGGGATGAACTGCTATTTAGGAACGCCAAAAATCACTGGTTTGCGAGAGGTTTGGGATGAGCCTTATTTTCCTAGATCTAGGAAATAAAGCTAAAGCTTCATCCGTACCCTCTCGCTAACGATCGAATTACCGCTCGCAAACCGTGTTGTGCCGTTCCTGAATTTAGCCTCTGGATATGCATAGTTCCCGCGGGAAAGCGATAACCGATTTCTTCGCAGACGGAGTCGCGGGCAAACTCACAATACCTCTAAGTCTAGAGATTGATCTCAATAATACTGATATTGCCCAAGGCTTTTGCTCGTTTTAGTACCCAAAATTATTAGCGGTGGTGTAGCTGTATCAACATGCATGTTACAATTAATCGAGAAGTATTTTCAATGTGCAATTCGTCAGCTACTTTTTCGTGCCACGTCTGTTTACACAAAAACAAAACATTCCTTGCATTGTTTGCTTACGGCTCACTTACTTCTTAGGTATAAAATTTTAGAATCCGCGTAGGTATAAAGGCATTTCTTGTTTAATTTTAGTATAGGCACCTATTCACATGTGTATTCACTGTAGATAAGGTTTTGAACTTGGACCTAAAGTACTTAGTAGCAGATAATTGATTAAACTGACTGAATAAGGACTTGTTTGTGAAAAATATACCTATGTTTTGATCAACACTCCAGGAAATTATTTAAGCATATTATTTCCACATATGTTGGAGGGAATGGTTTTGGCGCTATATCCGTCACTTATTTTTTTCATTATGTACTTAATTTTTAGTATAATTACGACATGATCTTGAGAAGCAAATAAAATTCCCGGCATCGTTAATTAAATAGCCGGCATCGTTCGTATTCTATTTCTAATTTTGTGCAATAAAATAAAATATGTAGCATATTGCAAACTAACTATTGTTCGCAAAAAACGTATCTACCAAGCACATTCTACACTGTAAAACTGACCTTGCTAACTTTTTGTCGACGCGTGAGAACTGGATATTAAGGCACGATCAGTATGCAAGCAACAGGCGCAGGCACCATTCAGTCAGAATGAATAAGATATTATTAATATTCCGTTATTCTCAAATACTTGAACTGCAGTTTCCTGAATATCATTTGTGCAATTTTATTTGTTTATTCAGAGTGCCTAGCCTAATGTAGTTAATTTGAAAGCTAGTATTTGTGTGTTCGCTAAGGGACTGTGAAGCATAACATAACTTGTCTATTGTTTTTAGCTCAGATCAGAAACGTCTGCAAATATTAGCAAACAGTTGCACCCTATACGTGACATGGTCGTGACTTTGGAACGTCCTCCAACTCTTTAATGTTCTGCATAATTTTCTTTCCTTGAACATACGTAATATTTTACATTTTTTTTTGTATTATGAGAGAGAGGAAAACGGGTCATCTGATGAAAAATTATCAACACCGTCCAAGTGTCGTTTTTTAGTAGCTTTAATGCTCTAAGATACATAAGTGACGACATTAAAATGAAACATCAAAGACAAAGAGTTCATTTTTAAACAAACTCACGTCACGTCTTTAACATTCTTCTTAACAAAATTTCAGAAGACAATACTAGGTCATAAATTAGGAAGCAATAGACTAGTTAACCACGCATTCCTCATTAAATGTATAAGTTAAATATCTTTGAAATGGTACGAGATAGGCTATTAGTGTGTTAGAGAAATTAACTTTTAGTATGAGAGCTGATTGTCATTTTTGGGTAGGTACTTATTTCAAGGGTTAAATTTAAATTTATTTAAGGTATGCTGAAAACATGTCTAATATTCCCCTTATAGAATTAGAATAGAATAATTTTATTTCAGGCTGCATAGGCCCATATAAAAATACCTTAAAGACTAACATACATATTTATATTATACTTAATTAACAACTTAATTACTAACACGAGAAGTCTGTGACGTGGGCACTTTCGCGGTGTCAGTTAACCGGCCACGAAACCGCCGGCCGGTAAGCGACACCTTTCGGCCAAAACTCTTCTCTTGTGAAGGTCGACAGTTGATCAGTCGGAAGACTCACCACAAATGAATTAATATTCACGTCATACTTAATGCCCTAGCAGAGAAGCACAGACCTGGCTGATGACAGGTAACGGGACTAAATCAACCCTCTTCTTTAGGGTTCCGTACCCAAAGGGTAAAAACGGGTCACTATTACTTTAACTTCGCTGTCCGTCCGTCTCTGGTGGGTACCAGGCTGTATCTCACGAACCGCCGATAGCTAGACAGTTGAAATTTTCACAGATGATGTATTTTGGTTGCTGCTATAACAACAAATCCTAAAAAAAAGAATAAAATAAATATTTAAGGGGGCTCAAAAACTAAAACTAGCAAAACAATCACGTTTGTTCATTGTTGTATGGGAGCCCCCTTAAATATTTATTTTATTGTTTTTTAGTATTTTTTCTTATAGCGGCAACCAAAATACTTCATCTATGCAATTTTCAAGTGTGTAGCTATCATGGTTCATGAGATACAGCCTGGTGACAGACGGACAGATGGACGGACGGACAGCGAAGTCTCAGTAATAGGGTCCCATTTTTACCCTTTGGGTATGGAACCCTAAAAAACGGTGTATAATAAATACTTCAAAGCTAATAAATAACTTAACCACAAAAACCGTATAAGTATTGAAGTATGTAGGTAGTTATGCATTTAATTGTAACAATTAATTATGTTGGAATGTGGTAATTTAATACTTAACAAATTAGCATTAATTGATAGTTTAATGAATGATTGGTTAAGTTGATGGCACTTAATTATTATCGCTGAAAACGCGCGAGTGCAAAAAATTAACTACTCAACATAATCTGCTCTTGAACGTAATGCTTATCCTGATTAATAGGCATTATTTTGTCGCGACTGCGAAGAATTCGTTTATGGCTATCCCGCGGGAACTATTCGGATGAATCAATTTTTTCTTGACACCCGTTGCTATAGTTACACAAATTTAGTCTCATGGACAACCTAAGCATTTTTCTATGAAACAGTATGAAGATCTCACCTGTACCTCTACCATGAGTTTACACTAGTTTACAGTGACCGTACTCGCTAGCGACGGCGTAAATGATTTGTATGGAGAATTGTACTTCCGTAAGTGACCGCTAGAGGCGCTGTACAATTCTCCATACAAATAATTTACGCCGTCGCTAGCGAGTACGGTCACGTAAACTAGTGTAAACTCATGGTAGAGGTACTGTATGCTTAGTATAAGTTTTACTTCACCAAAATACTTCTCGATCATGTTTACGTAAAAATTTCAGTTCTATGGAAACATGGACGCGCAGCCGCGGAGGCGCTGTCCATGTTTCTCTAGTAATTGATTTTTTTACGTAAACGCGATCGAGAAGTATTTTGGTGAAGTAAAACTTATACTAAGAGTACAGGACAACTGGGGACTGAGCAAACAACACGAAAAAGTTGATTCACCCATTTAATTTTCCGGGAAAAAAGTATCTTATAAAGCAGGTTATAAACTATCTGTATGCCAAATTCTATTTAAACAATCCACAATCCACACAGCCATCCGTAAAAACTTTCACGTTTATAATATTACCTAGTAGGAGTAAGGCAGTGTTCAGACCAAACTGACTGTGTCAGCCGCCGAAAGTGAGCGAGCGTTACGCAGTTTGTTGTATTTAATAATAATAAATAAATAAATAAATATGTATGTATGTATGTATGTATGTATGTAAAACTCTTTATTGTACGTAAAACAGGAAAATTAACAGTTAACAAGAGAAACAGATGTACAAAGGCGAACTTATCCCTTAAAGGGATCTCTTCCAGTTAACCTTTGAACGATTGACAGGACACCAGAGACAAGAGTAGGCATACAATGCAGAGTAAAAAGAGTCGAAATCAAAAGTAAACCCAAACCAATAAACTTAACATAATCAATACATAAACATACAAAGAATACACGCAAGTACACACTAATATAATATATCATGAATACAGAAGACTAATACATATCATATCAACATAAATAGACTAACCACATAAAAATTACATAAATACATTAATATACGCATATACACTAAACAGAGAATACAATAGAGGTTGTCTCTATTTAAGAGGAACTGTCAAGCCAGTACGCCCCCAAGCGACTCCGGAAGATGGCTACCGACTGCGACTGCCTGATTTCACTCGGCAACCGATTCCACAGACTATCAGCGTGCACGGAGAAGGATTTGGAATAGGATTTGGATTTAGTTACAGGAAAAGCTAACGAAAGATTATTACTTGACCGCAACCGGTTCCCAGATCCAGCAGCCAAGTAATTAAATCTTTCGAAAAGGTAGGAAGGGGACTGTGGTTTAAAAAGGACATTAAAAAGCAACGACAGGATGTGAACATTACGGCGCAGACGAATTGGGAGCCACTTCAGCTGAGCGCGAAAACAGGACACGTGGTCGTATTTCCGGAGACCGAATATAAAGCGTATGCATACGTTCTGAAGACGCTCAACCTTGTCAAGTAGCTGCTCAGAGAGATCGAGATAGGCAATATTCCCGTATAAATATCACGGGACAATTCACACCAATTGACCTAGTCCCCAAAGTAAGCTAAGCAAAGCTTGTGTTATGGGTACTAAGCAACGGATAAACATACTTATATAGATAGATACTTACTTAAATACATATTAAACACCCAAGATCAAAAATTCAAAATTCAAAATTCAAAATTCTTTATTCACATAAAATATGGTACAATAGGTGATAAATTAACAATTCCAGTGCAGAAACATATTTTGCTACATAATAGCATGCAAAGTAACCTTAAAACTAGACTTATAATTACCTAGATACACAGAAATCACAGAATGCAGAATCGTAGCTCATAATAATAATAACAATAATTTATCAATTCGAGTAACAGATTTACAATTTATATAATAAGTTATAATGTGTTCGTGTTAAAAAGGGCATTTGTTGAATAAAATATTTTTTCTTTGAGCCATCGATGAAGATTACTTTTAAATAAATTTAAGGGCAGAACTTTGAAGTTAGCCGAAATCGCATTAAAAATTTTGATGCACATGTGGTAACTATTTTTTTTAAAAAGAGCACTTTTTGGAACTATGTCTAACACAAGTCTGTCCTTATTTCTCGTACATCTTGGAAATATTTCTGAAGCTTTCTTAAATAGTTCTGGATGTTTTTTTACGAACACAGCTGCTTCAAAAATATATAGACACGGTAATGTTAAAATCGCATATTTTTTGAATACAGGTTTACATGACTCTCGTGAAGAGATGCCACACATTGCCCTTAAACATTTCTTTTGGGCTATAAATGCCCTATTAATGTCAGTAGAATTGCCCCAAAGAAGTAGACCATGTCTTAATGTTGACGCAACATATCCGTGATAAGCCATTAGCATTGTGTCTAAATCGGAAACTTTCCGAAGTCGCCTCAACACATAAACAAAGTTCATAATTTTACCACACACTACATCAACATGATTTTTCCAATTGCAATTTTTATCTAGCGTTAGTCCCAAAAATTTTACAATGTCAACTTCTTTGATTCGTGTGTTATTATATTGTACATCTAATGTCATGGTATTACTATTTACATTGCAAAATTGTACAATCTGAGTTTTTTCAATATTAAATGTCAAATTATTTAAAGTCAGCCATTCCACAACTAACTTTATTGTATTATTTATATCGTCATTATAATCATTAATACTATTACATGTCACTACTATTGATAAGTCATCCGCAAAAAGCGTACATTGATGAATCATTATGTCCGGTAAATCATTTATATATAATAAGAAAAGCAGTGGCCCAAGCACACTGCCTTGCGGCACTCCTACAGTGTTTTCAAGATATGAGGACCTGTAATAAGTTAACTTTAACGAATTGGAACCCCTGATTTCAACACACTGTCGTCTGTTCGTTAAGTAGGATGTAATCCAACCTAATGCTGGACTCCTTATACCATAATTGTGAAGCTTTGTAATTAAAAGTTTATGTGACAAGAAGTCGAAGGCTTTAGTCATGTCAAAAAATATTACAGCAGTGGGTTTTTTAGGGTTCCGTAGTCAACTAGGAACCCTTATAGTTTCGCCATGTCTGTCCGTCTGTCTGTCTGTCTGTCTGTACGCGGCTAAGCTCAGAGACTGTTAGTACTAGAAAGCTGTAATTTGGCATCAATATATATATCAGTCACGCCGACAAAGTGATTGGATAAAAAAAAGTAAAAAAATTTTTTTAGGGTACCTCCCATAGACGTAAAGTGGGGGTGATTTTTTTTTTCTCGGCTAACCCTATAGTGTGGGGTATCGTTGGATAGTTCTTTTAAAACCATTGCGGGGTTGCTAACATGATTTTTCTATTCAGTGATCTGTTTGCGAAATATTCAACTTTAAAGTGAAAATTTTCATTAAAATCGGCCGTCCCCCCCTCTAAAATCTAAATTGTTGGGTGGAAAATTTTGAAAAAATTCAGAAGGGTAGTAAATATATCAAATTTACTAGGAAAATTATAGCGGCTAAGATTGCTTGGAAATTATTTGTAGTTTAAGAGTAAATAGTAGCCTAAGGTATAAAACATACCTAAACTTGGATGATTCCGTACACATACGAAATCCTTAGAAAAATATTACTTGATTTTTTCGTAATGGCTACGGAACCCTACCTTGGGCGTGTCCGACACGCTCTTGGCCGGTTTTTTTTTATTTAAACTTTTAGTTACATTATTAATTAAATTGAATGCGGCTAGCGTAGTGCATTTGTTTTTTTGGAAACCATTCTGTTCAGTTTTTAACCGACTTCAAAAAAAGGAGGAGGTTCTCAATTCGGTTGTATGTTCTTTTTTTTTATATATTTTTTTTTTAACGTGTGTTACCTCAGAACTCCGTCATTTATGAACCGATTTGGAAAATTCTTTCGTTGTTTGAAAGCATATGCCTCAAGGTTGGTCCCGTTGTTACCGGAATCCAGTTCTGATGATGGGATCCATGAGGAATTGAAGGAACTCTTCAAAAGTTCAAGGGAAATGTAAAGCGATTTTAGTATTTTCAGTGACAAATCGAGCATTTGCATTCATAAAGTGTCATTTGGTAAACTAGATCTGATGAAGAAGACCGCAGATGGCCAACGGAACTCCTCAACGGGTCAAATCTTGCAAGTTGAATTTGACTCACTTCCCGGTTTCTGATTGATTTCATATTTTACATGCATGTGTAAATCAGGTGACAATGCAATATTATTGTGACATGGAGCTAATCTGATGATGGAGTTGGAAGGTGGCCATAGAAACTCTGTAATAAAACAACACAACCCCGTCGAGTTTGGGTTCATTTGAAACGTCTTGACGAGCACTTTGATCCCAGATGGTAACCAGGGTCTGATGATGGAGCTGGAAGGTGGCCAAAGTTACTCCATAAAGTAACGGCACTTACCCCATCGAGTACGGACTCATTTGACTCGTCTCAACGAGTACTTTGGTCCTAGATGGTAACCAGGGTCTGACAATGAAGTTGGATGGTGACCATAAGAACTCCGTAGTAAAACGACATAACCCCATCAAGTTTGGTCTCGTTTGATTCGTCTTGATAAGTACTTTGGTAACCAGAGGCAAAAAGTACAGTCAGTAAAGAGTGCCAGTCCAGGCCATTAGCAACAACTAAAAATTAAAAAATAAAAAATTTTAAATAAAAAATAAAACCGCCTTCAAAAAACACCCAAAAAAAACTTGGAAATAAAAAAAAATTAAATAAAAAATAAAACCTCCTTCCAAAAACCCCCAAAAAAACATAAAATAATAATTGATTGAACCGACCACAATAAGCATGAAAATATCTTTCTACTAATCTGTTTGAAGTTGGTGCCTCAGCACGAGCCAGCAGGAGTGGACCTAGTAATCTAACTTACCTACATACCTATTATAGGGCTTCTACACTCCTGCTGGCTCGTGCTGAGGCACCAACTTCAAACAGATTAGTAGAAAGATATTTTCATGCTTATTGTGGTTGGTTCAATCAATTATTATTTTGTTTTTTTGGGGGTTTTTTGAAGGAGGTTTTATTTTTTATTTAAATTTTTTTTATTAATATTTTATACCTTTCTAAGAAAGACATAATTCTCTTGTGAATTGCCTTTTCAAATATCTTTGACATAATCGGTATTAGAGTTATAGGTCTATAGTTACTCATGAGAGTTTTGTCTCCTTTTTTAAATAATGGTATCACTACGGATCCGAGAACAAACATTCGTATTTTTCATACAAATATCTGCCCCGACACGGGAATCGAACCCGGGACCTCAAGCTTCGTAGTCAGGTTCTCTAACCACTAGGCCATCTGGTCGTCTATGTATTTCCATACATATTCATTTTTTCGTTCACACCTAACCGACAATACGCTATTACTCTTTTTCATATTAACACTGGGGCTCAGTGAGCCTGCTCACATTCGGCGGCTGACCGTTTGGTTTGAACACGGCCTTAGGACGCTTCTGTATCATCTGCTGACTATTAATATATCATGTTGCTTTTTCAGCGGCACCATCTCAAACACCACCCGTTGCATCAGAAGCATCAGCCGGCGCAACCCAAGCAGCCTCAGTAGCTCCAGCCGGCGGTGCCCAAACGAACGCTAGCGGCACAACCCAGGCACCCGCCACAAATCAACCGCCAGCGACTACTCCCTCCCATGCAACCGTCGATCCAAAATTACCGACACAGAAACCCACGGAACCAACCAAAGCGAGCACTGAGGCCGCACCCCCAGCCGACCACAAACCAGTCACCCCTACTGAGCCGACTAAACCGACCACAGCAAATGAAACTACTGCTGCGTCGTCTACCCCGTCTGGAGTTACTACCGAACCACCTAAAACAACTGTTACCACCACCACCCACAAGCCAACAACTCCCAAAGCTGCCGCTACTACTGTGCCTACTCTGCAGGCTAGAGGGTAAGTTGAATTCAGTTTGTCTAATTAATTTTCTGTCTGGCTAGTCATCATTGGCGGGTTCATTGGCCTATCCAGAAGACGCCTCGCAGGATAACAGGACATGGGCCGTAGTTCCCACGCCGGTCCAGTGCGGATTGGGAACTTTACAAACACCATTGAATTTCTTCTCAGGTGTGTGCTGGTTTCCTCACGATGTTTTCTTTCACCGTAAAGCTCGTGATAAAGTTCAAAGTCGAAAGAGTCGGGGCTCTAACCCAGAACAATCAAAACATTTGGCTACCACGGCTTTTTATTTACTTCAGTATGGCTAGCATTACGACATAAAGTAACGCATATCATGCCATATCTAAAGTAAAGCTAACCATTATTATTACAATATAGTATTTTATGCAACTTTTGTACGAAAAATATTTTTTTCTCATGTTGGCAGTAAAAAAATATCTCGGAAAGTTATATTTTTAATAAAAACCGCATGAATTCAGTTGCTTGTTTTAAGCAGAGTTTACACCTGCAAGAAAAATCGCGCAAGTGTAGTGCAACTTGCATGGTTTTCCTTTGCAGGTCTAAACTGGGCTTTAGTGTTGGGTGTAACCTACATTTAATAATCTGTGGCAGCTAGGCGTATACAGGGTTATTTGTAATTCACTAGCATCCTTTTAACCCTAAACTCCTACCACTTAAACAAATGTTTTTTGTTTTACGGCTTTTGTCATAACTTAATATTTTTGGTGTAATATCGTTTTGAAAATTTGAGATTTCCTCTTATTTTTACGATACTCTGTGTATTTGTATGGGGAAAAAAGTGCTTCATTTTAAAAAGTCGTAAAACAAAAAACATTTGTTTGAGTGATGGGACTTCAGGGTTAAGAGGATGTCAGTGAATTAAAAATAACCCTGTAGATAGAGTATAGTATAGACTTTTCTGAAGTCATATTATCTATGTTCTTATTTAATTGTTTGTGACCATGTAAAAACAGATAAAAGTACAGAAGTAGAAAAATGTTCTACTTGCTCCTTGTTTATTTCGTAATTAGTCCTTGTATAGATATTTTAGAATTTGTGGCTGTACAGATATTGGAAAACTGTAATGCACCATATCATCATCATCTCTGTCAATTATACTTTCTAATACTAGGCACGCGCCTGCAAACTTAACACGTTCCCTGTTCAAGTCTTAAAGTAGCACCTCATTACAATGGAATAAGAGCTATCTTATCCGCAATTCTCCATATTGGGGCCACTGGACAGTGAACGTGTTAATGGTATGTGTATGTGTGAAGTTCCCAACTATAACTTCATTCCATATCACATTAAATACAAATTGTTGAACAAAAGTATTGAGACATCAAAGAAACTTTTGTTGGTCGTGTGGCGGTTGTTTATTTGTTTGTTAAACAACTGTTTGTTGGTATGCTTGGACAAAACTTTCAAGCAAATTTGACCCAAATAACTGACTAATAATGCTCACCTTAAAATGGATTCTAAAACTAATGGATGTATTTCTTTTCAGATTTGATGGTGCAAGCTTCGTTGGTGGCATTATTCTTACCCTCGGTCTTATTGCAATTGGGTTCATGGGTTTCAAGTACTATAAAGCCCAGACTGAAAGGAACTATCACACTCTCTAAGCTAAGTATGTTCGCTTCACTTTGTCTATTTAAGTGCACCTAAACTTTTTGTATTTTTATTTCACAACACTTGATCAGTGATTTTATGTTTTTCAACACTGAGTGAGTACCATACGTACATCTCCAGGATACAGGGTTATTTAAAAATCGGGATTTAATGGATCGGGATGGTCACTTAGTTAGTAGTTATCTTGCGATTTGTTAGTCAAAATTTCATTGTAATCGTATGTATGCCACTGATATTATTTTTAATTTTCCTAGTTTTTAAGTATATTTGGCATTTATTTCACATTTTTCTATTATGGTTTCCGAATTGTAGTCATAGTAGCTGCTTTGTTTTTTTATTAACTTACTCTTCGAGGTTATTTCTAAGTTTAGTTTTCGAGTTTATAAATATACCGAGACGCAATCGAAATATTTTGTAAATTTTATCATATGTTAAAACATGTTAAAAATTTAAAGTCAATGTTTCTAATAGTTTCTTCTAATTTTTTTTAACTGTGCCATGGTCTCGTTTCAATAGCTAAAAACAGCACGTAAATGCCAATCTGCGTTGATTTACTGATCATTCATTCACGTATAAAACAGATTTAGTTGTTAATAGAGATATTATTATTGTTAAGTATAACTATAAGGTAACGCAATGTGATGATGAAAATAAGGGTCTAAAATATTAGCTTTTTTGGTTTGGCACATTAAAAAGGAATCTCGTGCGATATTAACCCTACAGTAACTAAACGTAATGTCAACCACAGATACGAATCTGAATAGGCCTTACCACTCATAACAACATGTCTTAGAAACCTAAAATAACAGTTTTCTATGAAACAAATACGGATAATGTGTCTGTGGGTGACAGGGCAAGTGTTTAGCTGTAATACAGACTGATTTCTTTTTCACTGAACATTGACTCCAGGAGTCGCATAGCAAATGTTAGTGTCACTTGTGATAGCTTTTTTATGAGGATATAAGACATTACACACAGAAATCTTTATCATTCATTTATCTGTGACATTCAAAAAGTCACAAGCCGTATCCAAATGTAATATAATAAACTCTTTGTGGGCTTCTACTTATCTCAACATTTTGTGTACATAAGTAAATATAGCATTATCAAGCTACATTGTCAAAAAGGTCAATGCGGAATATACTCCGTGAAATTTTAGTGGTTGTTTTCCCGAAACGAGGTGATTTTGTTTCGATTGTACAATCGATTTATAATTACTATTTTGACTAGAGTCAAAAATCCAATTGTGAAAAACGAAAGTCGAAAATGACCGCAAACCAATAGTAACGCTTCGTTGGTACAAGTAGCGTACGATCGTACGATAGGTTAGGTACCAACGAAGCGTTACTATTGGTTTGCGGTCATTTTAGACTTTCGTTTTTCACAATTGGATTTTTGACTCTAGTCAAAATAGTAATTATAAATCGATTGTACAATCGATACTAAATCACCTCGTTTCGGGAAAACAACCACTAAAATTTCACGGTGTATAAACAATGAATCTCTTTTAAAATTAACAGAACTTATTTTGTGTCAAACCAATTCTGTATATTTTGATTTTGTGATTTTGCACGCTAATATTGTGAACTGGATAAAGATGATTCCATCCTAAAGTGCTCTTAATTGATCTGAACTATTTATGTATATTCTGAAGCTTTACAAACAACTAAAAGGATCTGTCATCTAAACTACTTCTATCAGCTAATGTCACAGTCAATAGATATGAATAAATTTATATACCATTACCATTGTTTTACTTCTTTCAACATGAAGACCAAAAAGTTCTACAGTGGCGTTCATAAACATCTGAGGAGTCGAGGTACCCAAAAATATCTGAATACGCCGCACGTACCCGATTGACAATACGGTTATGTACAGATCTTTATGATGGCGACTGTGCCATCTTAACCCTTAACCTTTTCGACACCAACGACGCATATATCAGGGTGAATATTCGAGCGTTTTGACCGCGCGGTTAAACGTCATTACCATTCGACGATTATTACCACAACCGAAGGATGAATCGCGCGAAATTTTATCTAACTAGATTCAGTATCGGTACTGTCTTAAGTTTTCATAAAAAGTTAACCCATCCATTCATCCATTTTAATGATTTCTGCTCAAATGGTAATGACAAAAAAACCGCCGTAAAAATGCTGAATATTTACCCATCAGCACCGCAGGTTCTACGCCAACGACTGATATATCAGTCACGGCGTGCAGAGCGAGGGTGTAGGGTTCAACTTCACGTTTGACATTCCGATGTCATGGCGTATGAGTGAGAGCTATTGTATTTGACAGAGCGTTGAAAAGGTTAATAAGATAGGTAGAGGCGATTTAGCGACCAACCGACGAAATTCAACCTTATTCACTTCAATATACGTCACAATTTCCATTGTAAGTATTGAAAATACGACTAGCTTAAAAATATCCTTTTCTCAAACATGCTATGTAATGTTTACGTTGTGTTCCTTAAAACAGGCTTCAAAATACATCGTTGCAGGCCTAGGCCTGCAATGCGATCGTCTATAGTTTCATGTCACACAGCACCATGATGTTAAAATAGGTCTATGGCAACATAGTATTTAGCCATTTAAAAAAAAAACTATCTATACATATAATAAATCTGTAACAAGTCGGTGTCTGTACATTGAAGATATTTGAGAAAAACTGACACTAGGGCTATTTATTAGCGCAATAGAACCCAAAACAATGATTTTTAGAATTATTGTCTGTTTGTCTGTGCGTTTGTGCGCGCTAATCTCAGAAACGGCTTAACCTAGAAGGATGCGGTTTTCACTGATATGTTGGTATTTTCTTGGATTAACATTTAGTGTTTGTTTCATTTGAATCGGTTCACAAATAAGAAAGATACGTTTATTTTAAGAATTTATCGAACTGTTTTTATAAGAGTTGTTATTATGAACGCGCTAATCTCAGGAACTACTGCTCCGATTTGAAAAATTCTTTCAGTGTTAGATAGCCCATTTATCGAGGAAGGCTATAGGCTATATATCATCACGCTAACACCAATAGGAGCGGAGCGGAGCGGAAGAATGTTTCCAAATTGGGGGTTTTTGAAGTGAAACTTATATATCTCGGGAACTACTGATACGATTTGAAAAATTCTTTCAGTGTCAGATAGCCCAGTTAGATAGGGCGGTTTGGGAGCGGGTGGGGGGGCGAGTTGGGAGCGGGTTGGGGGCGGTTTGAGAGCGGGTTGGGGGCGGGTTGGGAGCGGGTGGGGGAGCGGGTTGGGGGCGGGTTGGTGGCGGTTTAGGAGCGGGTTGGGAGTGGGTTGGAGGCGGGGTGAGAGCGAGTTGGGGGCGGGTTGGGGCGGGTTGGGGGCTGTTTGGGGTCGGATTGGGAGCGGGTTGGTTTATTATGAAGTTTCACTTCTTCCGGAAGGATCTAAGGAGAGCCATAATTGATGAAAAAGCAAATTGGATAAAAAATAAGCTGCCCAAATTACTAATTCCACGCGGACGAAGTCGCGGGCAAAAGCTAGTAAGCAATATTTGCGTTTTGGTTCATTATGACATTCTGCCACTACGCTTATTTAAGGTAAGGTAAGATGGTGATGGTGATGGTAATGGTGATCTGCCTAGAGACATATTTCACAATCAACATCATCATCACCACCATCATCATCACCATCATCATCATCATCATCATCGTCATCATCATCATCATCATCGTTATCGCCATAATCATCATCATCATCACCATCATCATCATCATCATCATTATCACCATCAACATCACCATCAACATCATCATCCATCACCATCATCATCATCATAATCATCATCATCACCACCATCATCACCATCATCACCATCACCATCATCACCATCACCACCATCATTATCATCACCACCATCATCATCGTCATCATCATCATCACCATCATGATGACGACGACGACGATGATGATGGTGATGGTGCATGTTTGAGAAAAGCACTATACAAGCCTCAGCCGGAACAGGGGTTAACTTAGATACTCGGCCGGCAACCCCTTAAGTCCCGGCCTCTGCAGTAATGTACTATTGTCAGGTATGTATTTGATTCTGTGGTAGTATGCTCCAATAAATGAGGCCTTATTAAGGGTTAAATCGTAGTTAGCCACACACTACCGATCGGAAAAATGTATGGGTGATTTTCGTGTTAAAACGGAAAGAATTCATACAAATTTTTAACATGTTCACTGTCTTCACACTTGAAAAAGTCACACTCCAATTCTGCTTCCACTTTGAAGTCGTGAACCCATAAGTGGAAGCATGGGCTACTGAAAAAAAGCTTCATGACCCCCACATCACATTGGAGGCTGGACAAGCAAGGTGTTAGAGCTTGTCTGAGCTAAAATGACGCGCGCCCCTCCACTGAATCAGTTGATTTTGATGTGTGCGTGCAAATATCAATTACGACTCTTCATCTGTTTGGGAGCGTCGACTATTCCGTGAACTATGATCAATGTGCAACATCACGATCGACAAATCACACGAAAAATACTTACTGTGAGTAAATGCGGTGGTAGGGCGCGTCATTTTAAATTAGACGAGCTATACCGTGTTAAATACAGGAACTTGCAATACCTACTTAATGATTGTCCTAAAGTAATGTTTGGTTGAATTGATTGTTTTTCATAGTCGCAGAACAGAGTGAGTTGTAGTTGCACAAGTTACCGTAACGACTACCAATGTCAGACCTGCCGTCAAATTTCTTTATTTAGGAGCTGGTTTGACATTGGTTATAGTGAAAGTAACTTGGTGAAACTTACTATCAGTGTTCTTTAAAAAATCGTGCTAATTGCATTATATTGGGGCGATCGATTGACCATTTCAAACTCGTTCGCTTTACGGCTTCGCAATGTAATGCAAGTAGCACAGAAATTCTCGCCGGTTTAAACTGGCCCTCTACTACGAAATTCGATTTTCGAACTTCATACCGTACCGTTTTCCGTTCACGCTAATAGTACCTTTTGAACGCCACGCCGTTATTGTGACGAACAAAATTGGTTCTTATGCGGATGCAGGTAGGTTCATTTTGTATTGTCGTCTAATAGCCGACACTGGCGTTCAAGAGGTAAACAGAAGAGTGAAAGGAACGGCACGATACGAATTTTGTAGTACCCCCTAGGCTTTTTTTATTAGTACGGTCGGCCAAGAAATAATTAAGTATTTAAATAATTATTTGACCAATCGTTATAGGCCGACGCAGACCAGACAATTAGTTATTCTGTGGACCAGATGCGTGTGCATGTTACGCACTAGTTGTAATGAATGAAACTGTAAGAAAGATGACACACCATGTGCAGGCATCTAGTGCGCCATCTTTCTTACAGTTTAATTTATTTCAACTGGCGCGTGTGCGTGACGTGACACATGCATCTGGTCTGCGCCGGCCTTAAAACTGACAGTTACAAGGTTTGGCTCAATTTATTTACAAGCAGGAAACGTAAAAATAAAAGAAAATTATTAGGAAAGATCTATATTAGAGAAAAGGTGATGGACTGATTTACTCACAGTGGGACCGACATTACGGTTTAGATCGCCATACTTCAAATTAGCTAACAAGAATTCTCCTTCTTTTTTATCACATTCCTCGTATGCCTCTATCAGTGACCGTGGAGTTTTGTAAGACTCCGTGATTGCTAATGCTTTCTCAACTGATACACCTTTCAGTTGAAGTAGTAGTTTGATGAACGTCTCCGTAACAGTTAGAGGTTTAGTTTTCCTAGACGCGCTGTTCACAAATGAGAATGTCATCAGCTCATCCCCTTTTGATTCTTTGCTGTATCCTGTTAAGTTTTTGTCCTGTAAAAATAAATAAGTAGGTACACATTAAATATGTCAGGTTTGTAACAAAAATAAGTGAAAGAAAAAATATATGCTACATATAATTATTATACTAAACAAGACTTATCACGCAAAAACAATATTAACCTCGACGTTTCGGCCACTTAGCAGCAGCAGTGGTCACGAGTTGCAATGTGGCGTTACTTCTATTTGGTGACCTAAATGTTGCTAAATTTTATAGGTGCGGTTATATAGTGTACGACCCCGTATTTGTTGACCCGGAATGAACGACATAATGCACGACCTGATAATTAAAATTAAAACCACAACACAAGTAGTACTTACGTACACAGTTTATATGGCGCGTCGTGCGTTTTCGGCCGCGCAGCACGAATGAACTAGCCGATGATAACTGAAGATACGATTCAAACTTTAAATACAGTGCACCTGTTATCCATCTCACTCACTCGGAAGTATGGTGACTGACTAATGCTAGGCTTGCACGGAGCTTAGTAGCTAATGCTTAGTACTTGTCACTTACACTTGTCAGATGCATGTATTGTATAATACTAAGCACTTGTACAACATGTTTACCTACACACTTCTGACAAGTGTAAGTGACAAGTACTAAGCATTAGCTACTAAGCTCCGTGTAAACCTAGCATAACATAGCACGCAACGCTCATGGCGGCAGCAGCCCACCAATAGCTGCACAGGAAATTGCATTTCCCGCGCTTCTTAAACGCGTCTTCTGCGCAAGTACATCGGTGAGCCATATCAGTTACAGTTGTTTCAGGTACTACTGTACATTATGGTCACTCATCCCGGGTTGAATATTACAGATCGCATTTTAACCCTTAATAAGGTAGAGGTAATTACTGAAAATACGACTAGCTTTAAAAATATCCTTTTTCAGGTATTTAATGTATTCAATAGCTGCTTTTGATTCTGTGGTAGTATGCTCCAAGAAATGGGGCCTTATTAAGGGTTAACCGCACCCAATTTTATGACATTGTAAGTTATAAATTACCTTATACTCTATAGTAAGTCTTTTAGTCATAATTGCCAAAAACCTTGCCGAGTTCTTCAAGGAATCAGTCTCATGAACCTTGAAATCATCTTGCACTCTTGTATTCTGTAGGGCTTGCATGAGTGACTGTATAGGTAGGCCCACATGCTTATTACTCCCATAATTTTCAACCAAATAAATGACAGTCTGCAGACCGGACTTTCGCAATCTGAATTTCTGTTCATGGAATCTTCCATCTTTAATGCTAGCTCCTAGATCGTCCATGCGTTTCCTTTCCACAACATACGGAAGGACAAGTTCCTGGTCAGTTTTGGTCTTGTGTTGCGCTACCCACATGAAATCTCCTACTTTCAAACTTCTGTATTCATGTTTCAAGTCTGGATATTTATTAAATTGGACAACCGTTGGATCGTTTTTCTTTGATGGTCTGAAAATAAAAAGATATTTTTGTTAAATTCTTGTAAATTTACACTCAATTTAACCTAGAAAGTCCTCGCATATTTTATAAAGTACAAATTTATCATAAGACTACTTACAGCAAGCTACTTTTCAATTAAATGAGAACTAAAAACAGACTTTTTTGCATTTACTGTCATATTTATCGACAAGTGATTTCAAACAATGTCATTATTGTCATTTTTTTTATTTTTTTTTATTGATAGAGGGAGTTAGGTATGAAGTATCTTTTTGTATTTATTTTTTTCAACTTCATTTTTTTTATTACTTTTACGGTCATCCCGTGAAACCATATATTTCAAACTAAATTCAAACTGAAATATAGATGCACAGAAAAAAAGACCAATGCTGGGAATCCAACCCAGGTCCTCAGCGTTCCGTGCTGCGTGCTTACCCCTACACCATCACTGGTCTAGAAGTTAGCGACGAATCTTTCCCATACATCGTACATTTCAGTCTGTTATAATCACCTTATGCAGTGATAAAGCGCGCATCTATGTTATGCCCTCTATCGAGAGACTTAACACTCCTTCGGAGCTAACCGCTCACCTGGACCAAGAGATGGTGCTACTGATAGAGGGAGGCAAATGAGCAAGTGGGTCACCTGTTGGTAAGCAATCACCACCACCCATGAGAACCAGTAACCCCAGAAGGGTCAGTAGTCCGTTGCTGGCCTTTAAGGGAACAATACACTCTTTTTTTTTGAAGGCCTCGATGTCATAGTTAGTTGGAAACACCGTAGACGGGAGTTGATTCCACAATTTATTATTATTTATTTTTTTATTTTAATTTAATAAGGAATAAATTTGATTAAAATAAATAAATAAATCGGCAACCACAGTTGCACAAATCATACGAGTGGCTAAAGGCAATATTGTCTAATCAGTAATAGTAATTTTGTGTTGGCAGTTGCATTTACCATCTTTACTCTCAACCTATTGGTTGGTACCATATGAAAGAAAGAAATTATTAAATTATTATTACAAGCATGCTAGATGACATGGCCTCTAATCTCTGCATAACAACAACTTCAACTGAAATCCCTATGCAGACAACTGCATCTTACGAGTGAAAACAAACTGGTCATTGTGTTGCTGGGCAATTTTATTTTTTGTTGTACCTTTTGACTTTTTTTTAAATTTCAGAATCACAAGCTCTTTCGATCCTACTAGAAAAAGTGTCCCAAGTTTTTTTTCCCGTTCCGTTACCATTTTTCATAGACTTTATATGACCGTAACAGAATGAAAGAATCGAAAATTAAATTATATGAAAGTTTTGGGACACTTTTTTCTCCTAGTAAGATCAAAAGACTTTGTGATTCTGAGCAGAAACCACATAAAACTTTCCGAATTTAAAAAAAAGTCAAAAGGTACAGCAAAAAATAAAATTGCCCTGCTGTGAAAGTCATTGGCAGTACTGGTTACTTACCAAAATCAATAGGCTTTCACAAACAAGGGAGTGGAAGAGGAACTGTTTTTTTTTTTAAGATCTATTACTTAGAAAATCAGTCTACATACCCACTGGTTTCACATTTGTCTATCAACAAAATGACATCAAAGGAGCCTGCTGGCATTTCAACTACAGGTACATCCAAACATGATACTTCAGGCATTGGTGATTTTCTCATTTCTCTCATTACCGGCATATCTAATTCTATCTGACTATCTGCCACTTTTCTCTGAGGACTAACATTGTTGAAAATAATATCATTTGCAGTGGGCACACTAGCTGATTCATTATTAAGTTCTTTTGCTATCAAAACTCCTTGGTCAGTTAATGAATATTCAAGTTTTTTATTTTTTTTCTTAGTGACCAGTCCTTTCGTTATTAGTTTTGTCATGTTAGACCAAGCTGTGTAAAAAGAGTCTGGCTTTCGTCTGGTGAATGACTCCTCACTATGTTTCTGAGCTTTTTCAATCAAGTCTTCCTTTTTTAAAGCTGGGTTATCAGGGTTTTCATTACAATGTTCAAGTAATGCCACTAGAATAGCATAGCCCCCAGACCTCACTGCTGGCCTGTATTTAGTCCTATCTTTAGATTTTTTCTTAGAAGCTTTACTTATTGATGGAACTAGATTATTCAAATTGTTCTGCAACACAATATTTTCCTGGTTTTCTGCATTCAGATCTGTTTTACTAGAACTTTGTGAATTATAACTACAACCAGGATGATGGTTTGGTGAACAGTGTAAGCCAGAATCAGTCCTTTGAGGGCTGTCTAGATCATAGGTTTCTGTATCAGAACCAGATGGGTCATTTTTGAGCAAATTCTTATTGAAATTATACACTTCTAAACGCTTATCTAAGTATGCACATATTTTTTTATCAAAACCTTTAAGTATTGCACATTCAGCTCCGCTTTGGAAAGGTAATGGATATTTAGATAGAGATGTCAATGCCTCTCTTAGGACTGGCTCTAGGTTGCTCTTCTTTTCAACCGCATCTTCATATAGTTCTTGGAGCCAAGTGCTGAAAAGAAGATTCGGTTTCGCATGTCTGAATGTGATCCGGCTTCCTTCAGGGAATGCGCTCATCTTAGCTGGAAAAACAAAATACAATAGGTAGAAAATACTTAATTCGTTGGTAATCATGTAGCAAAATGAGAATTACAATAACATGGTGCAAATACATACATACAAATTAGTTAAGGAGAGTTTCTAGTTTCCATGTCATATCAAGAACAAGTTCTATCTATAAAAAAAACGACCAACTAGTTCAAAATCTCTGCTACTTTCTAACTGTGCTACCTATTATCTTATTTAAATTTATTCCCCTTAACTATGTTGTTTTTCAAAACTAAGTTTCATAGTAATTTTCATTTCAAATAGTCATGGAAATATTTTTTATCTTCTTGGCTTTGGCTTCGGCTGTTTTTCATACTGTCAGTGTCAGTCAGCTCAACAGCACAGCTGTCATGTCAATTAGAGCAATAGGCATTCAAAATCTATTATCTTATAACTTATAACACTGTTTTTTTTTGAAATCAGTGTGTAGGTTGTCATTAGAAATATACTTCATGTAAAATGCTTGACATACAAAATTTATAATATATTAAAGACATCTCTAGTTTTTTTTATGTTGTTATACATAGGTTTTGAGTGTAATATTTTGAACAAATTAAAGTGTAACTATGAAACTTTTCAAACGAACTGCCATTTTCCCCTACCCCTACCCCGAACCCCCCCAGATGGCGGCCACTCACTCACTCGCGTCATCGTCATCGCGTCAGATTGGTTCGTGGTCATATTATATCGCGTCGCCAAACAAAAATGGTTTTAGAGTTGCCTTCGTAACCCGTCTTATTTTAAATATGTGCTATGTGAAACCGAAGTGGTTGTGACATTATTGTGCCCGATCGGAGAAAACAAATGCAAAATGTCGCTCGAAATTCCTTTGGCGACTACGGACGAGGTGAATTGAATTAGCTTCAGATTATACGTCGCTTTTTTTTGCTGAAAGTGGTGTTAATTTTTCGATTTGTGTGCAGGTGATAGAGTTAGATCCAGATCAGTTACCTTCTGGAGAGGAAGTACTGAGCATATTACAGCAGGAGCGGTCACAGCTCAGTGTTTGGATTAACGTTGCGGTAAGTAAACTTAACCTCTAATTTATATCATGTAATCAAGACTATTTTTGTTTCTGTACTCTCGTTAAATACTATAACGATTAGCGTTGCTATTTTTTTGGTGATTATGACTATCAAACAATTAAAATGCTTGTTACTGGATACTAATTTAGTTATATTGCTAGGTTACGTCAAACCGCTTCGATATAACAATCGCTTTCGAATTAACTCTGGGACGTAAAATGTTATTATATTGTCCATATGTGGATTTTGTTAATAATTTAGTTGAAATTCGGAGTGCCTTGGCAAATATTTTTAAACTTGCGGAGCAATCACTAGGACCTACTTATATGGGAAAAGCGTTGATAGTAAAGATTATTGATAAAGGAACTCCCTACCGGTCATTAAATTTTGCCCCCTTAATTCCTATGTATGGTCATTAGATTTGTCGTAATCTTTTATGAGCAATTTTTTTTTCTTAATAGCTCGCATATTACAAACAAAAAAAGATCGATGACTTCCTCAAAATCCTGGAGGCGTCCAGGCAGGATGCTAACATCGACTACAGGGATTTTGAGCGGGACCAAATGCGAGGGCTGGACATGCTGGCTGCTTACTATGTTCAGGAGGCAAATAAAGAAAAAACCAAGGACAGGAAGAAGGATTTATTCACTAAAGCAACTTTACTCTATACTATGGCTGATAAAATCATCATGTATGACCAAGTAAGTAATAAAAAAATGGTTTGTTTTTTTTTGTATGTTATAAACTCTTTTCTTCTCACTGTACATAAGTGACTGATTGCCTATCTTTTTAAGTTTTCCTTTTTAAACCAGGCTAGCTTGAAAAGATTCCTTTTACGGATAAATTCGCCTTTGTACTCTTTTTGTTATGTTGTATTGTTTTTGTTTTATGTACAATAAAGTGTTTATATATATTATAGATACATAAATAGTAAAGACATACATCAATATCATTTTTATGCCAGACAGGCCACTCATAGAAGCTTGGTGACCTGCAGGTTTAGTGTAGCTACACAAACCAATTGGTATACCAAAACAAAAAAAAATTTTTGTTCATAATTTGTATGTAGGCTCACAAATTATCACTGGCTATCACAAGTCTTATTGTAGGCACATTAATCATTAATTAATCACATGCTGTTTATTCTTATAGATTACTTACAATATAGCACAAACTAATTTACCTGCTCTTGTGTTCTAGAACCATCTTCTCGGCAGAGCATACTTTTGCCTCCTCGAAGGTGACAAAATGGAGCAGGCCGATACACAATTTAATTTCGTACTGAATCAGTCCCCTAACAACGTACCATCACTACTTGGTAAAGCTTGTATTGCCTTCAATCGTAAAGACTACAGGGGGGCATTAGCATTCTATAAGAAAGCTTTGAGGACGAATCCAGATAGTCCGGCGGCTTTACGATTGGGCATGGGGCATTGTTTTATGAAATTAAATAACCAGGAGAAAGCGAGGTAAGAAAATCCAATTTAATACCAGATCCTCAAAAAATATAAGCATGCATACATGCATTCATTCGGTAACAATTGAGTCACAAAAATTATACAAGTAAGAACTAAACTAATTATGATTTGATAATACAAATTTCAATTACATGCATTGCATAATGACATATCTACATAAATTGACACATACATATGCAAATTGACGCATAAATGCAAAATGACCGCGGTGTAAAATGTATATCATGACAAATGTACACTATACATTATATTCCCAATTCCAATTGACACAAAACAGTATCTACTTCTGCGTGCTTTTGGTCCTTCGGGCCATTGCAACCTAACATAACCTACACCTACTAAGATTGGTCAATATATGCATATTAGATATTAGTTATTACATTACGCGTTTTGGTCCTTCTGCGTTATTTTTTCCAATACATAATATTGGTAATTTTGCATCTAACCCAGAAGTTTTATAGCTGTCAATAAAATATTGAAAGATCCTTATCAGATGTATCTTTCTGTACAAATAATATCTATAAAAGTTTATGATTTGAAACAGAAATCCTTAATGTTTTAAACTTTCAGAATTTTCACTCGTAATTCCCACACTCAAGATTTAATCCATTGTTTCCATTGATGAAGATTTATGTCAGATTTTCATTGTGTTCTTCTGTGTTTTTTTTTGGTGGGAGCAGTTACTCGCAATACATATATCGCTAAAATCACCTTTAAATTCAACCCCATTGCAGTAGAAACGGTCACAGGTTGACTATTAGCAACATATTGTTGTGATTAAGTCTTGGGTGAGATACTATAAAATAAAAAAGAACCCATCCTATTTAATATTTATTGTGGAAGTTTGTGAAGATGTTTAGATGTTTGTTACTCAGTCATGCTACAGCATCAGAACCGATTAAGATGGAGTTATTAACTATAGTGAAAATTAATTCTTTGCGGATTAAGTCGCAGGCAACAGCTAGTATCATATATGTCTATCTGTTTATGCTTAAATCAGTCCTTTTCTTTCCAGAATGGCTTTTGAAAGAGCCCTTCAGTTAGATCCTCAGTGTGTTGGAGCATTAGTTGGGCTCTCAATCTTAAAGTTGAACTTACAAGAGAATGAATCCAACAAAATGGCTGTCATAATGCTTTCAAAAGCCTATGCCATTGATCCAAAGAACCCTATGGTGTTGAACCATTTGGCCAATCATTTCTTCTTTAAAAAAGTAAGTTGCAATTAATAGGTAAAGCATGTTTAAAAATAGACATACTTAGTTTTCATGACATCACAAAGAAATCCCAATGTTTGAAAAGCCTTTTTAGGTTTCCGTAGTCAACTAGGAACCCTTATAGTTTCGCCATGTCTGTCTGTCCGCGGCTAAGCTCAGAGATCGTTAGTACTAGAAAGCTGTAATTTGGCATGAATATACATATCAGTCACGCCAACAAAGTGGTAAAATAAAAAATAAAAAATAGTTTTTTTTAGGGTACCTCCCACAGACGTAAAGGGGGGGTGATTTTTTTTTCTCGACTAATCCTATAGTGTGGGGTATCGTTGGATAGGTCTTTTAAAACCATTGCGGGGTTGCTAACATGATTTTTCTATTTAGTGATCTGTTTGCGAAATATTCAACTTTAAAGTGAAAATTTTCATTAAAATCGAGCGTCCCCTCCCTCTAAAATCAAAACTGTAAGGTGGAAAAATTTTAAAGAATTCAGAATGGTAGTAAATATATCAAATTTACTAGGAAAATTATAGCGGCTAAGATTGCTTGGAAATTATTTGTAGTTTAAGAGTAAATAGTAGCCTAAGGTATAAAACATACCTAAACTTGGATGATTCCGTACCCATACGAAATCCTTAGAAAAATATTACTTGATTTTTTTGTAATGGCTACGGAACCCTACCTTGTGCGTGTCCGACACGCTCTTGGCCGGTTTTCATGTCTGCCTTGGGTCCCTACAGTTAATCTTCTAATGACAATGAAACCTGGAAAGGATTTGAAACATCAGAGATTTTATCGACGGTTAAAAGGCAAAACGCATGAAGCGACACTTTTTGTCAAAATGAGTTATATACATATTTCAAATCAGCGAATTTTTCTCCGTTGTTTGAGCCGGGTTTCATGTAAAGTTCAAAAAATGTCGCTTCATGCGTTTTGCCTTTTAACCGTCGTTATAAATTTATTAAATTAAACTCAATTAAGAGCTCGTTGCGTTGCGTTGCGTTGCGCCGTCGCACGCGACGTTTCAACAGATCGATGGATAAGAGACGAAACGGGGGAGAAGGTGATGCCGCTGCGCTGTCTTTAAAGCCTTCGACACACAGCGGACGCCGACGGGACGGTACAATCTGTAATGTACTACTTTAAATAGACGCCGTCTTACGGCGTTGTATGACGGCGTCTATTTAAAGTAGTACATTACAGATTGTCGGCGTCCCGTCGACACCCGCTGTGTGTCGAAGGCTTTAAAATACATTTATGTCGTGCGTCGACGCAGCGCAGGTGTGGCAAACAATGCGTTGATTCGTTGCGATGATGCGTCGCAACGCAACGCACCAGTGGAACTTCACCCTAATATTGAATATTACAGTTTTTCTATTTACTTAGGCTGGATTTTACCAAACTTTTATTCCGAGAATAACGCCTACTCTCAAATAGTAATGTCAAACCGTCATAGTAATTTGACATTACTATCTGAGAGTAAGCGTTATTCTTGGAATAAAATTTTGGTAAATTCCAGCCTTAATGTCTTTAACCAAACTTCGTTGAAATTGTCAAGTTTCAATTGGTGGCACAATTTCCTGTTGTCCTCATACTTAATAGAAACAATACCATTTCACTATTGCCAACATTATTGTCTGGATTCTAATTCCATCGAAAATGTTTGGAGACCTGATGATAGTGATGATTTTAGAGCAAACACTGCAAGTTCGTTTGACGTCTGACGTCTTTGCACTGGTATCACGATATTCGTCAGATACGTTATTGGTCAGATACGATTTAGGATAGATTTGCTAATCATACGATCATACGATCGCCCCGTTTATTGCCAGATTTGTTTAGAAGCCACAAAGTGAGTAAACAATTGGACGTATGTGTTAAATAAATGATCTGACGATTAGCTAAACTGACGACTCAAACTGCATCTGACCAAAAAACGTAACTGACGGATATCGTGATATCCCTTTGCACTATTGGCGGCGCTCGCTGACGGCGGTCTCTTCACTGCGCGGCCGACACGCTCGCTGCACACTCAATTAATAGAGAAAACGCTCGCTCAGCCCGCATTGTATGAAATGAACCATTCCCGCTACAAATATATATTGTTTCCAGGATTACAGCAAAGTGCAGCATTTAGCACTCCATGCCTTTCATAATACAGAGAACGAAGCAATGCGTGCGGAGTCGTGTCACCATCTAGCTCGGGCGTTCCACGCCCAAGGCGACTGTGACCAAGCGTTCCAGTATTATTATCAGGCCACACAGTTTGCACCGGCCAATTTTGTTCTACCTCACTATGGGCTTGGACAGATGTACATCTACAGAGGAGACACCGAGAATGTAAGTGACAAATTGCTTTGTGGATGGATCTAGTAAATATAAATCTTTACATTGACTGTTCTTGTTATCAACGATTTGAAGATTAAGAAAAATAAAATTGATTGTTTTAAGAGATATAAAAAAAAAATGAAGTTGAAAAAATAAGTACAAAAAAAAAAAAAGATACTTCATAGCTAACTTGTTTAAAGTTGCACAGTAGCGCCATCTCTTGTCCAGGTGAGCGGTTAGTTCCGAAGGAGTGTTAAAATCTCTCGATGAGGGTGTAACATAGATGTGCGTTTGTCACTGCATAAGGTGATGATTTAGCAGATTGAAATGTATGATGTATAGGAAAGATTCGTGTCTAATCTCTAGACCAGTGGTGGTGTAGGGGTATGGCACGCGGCACGGAATGCTGAGGACCTGGGTTCGATTCCCAGCATTGGTCCTTTTTTCTGGGGTTTTTTCTGTGCATCTATATTTCAGTTTGTATTTAGTACGAAATGTATGATTTCACGGGATGACCGTAAAAGTAATAAAAAAAAAAATGAAGTTGAAAAAATAAGTACAAAAAAAAAAAAAGATACTTCATAGCTAACTTGTTTAAAGTTGCACAGTAGCGCCATCTCTTGTCCAGGTGAGCGGTTAGTTCCGAAGGAGTGTTAAAATCTCTCGATGAGGGTGTAACATAGATGTGCGTTTGTCACTGCATAAGGTGATGATTTAGCAGATTGAAATGTATGATGTATAGGAAAGATTCGTGTCTAATCTCTAGACCAGTGGTGGTGTAGGGGTATGGCACGCGGCACGGAATGCTGAGGACCTGGGTTCGATTCCCAGCATTGGTCCTTTTTTCTGGGGTTTTTTCTGTGCATCTATATTTCAGTTTGTATTTAGTACGAAATATATAATAATATGTTATAATTCTTAAATTTGCGATCAAAATACAACATTCCGTGTATCACTGGAAACCATTGGAATTCGAAATCAAAAGAACCGGATTCTGGACATTTTTTTTTCGCAATTTCTTTTGTCTACCCTTGATCATGAATCATGACGTGACACTAGCATTCGCTTCGAAATATCAGACACTCATTAATGATAAATCGTTGTCCACATTCCGTAGAAAATATGTCTCAATCATTACCAATTAACCGTGACTGCCGTAATTAAGCGTGATTCCTGCAAACTGGCAATTTATTGTTAACAACCAACCTGTTCATAAAGCTTGAGGTTCCGGGTTTAATATCCGGTCGGGGCAGATTGTATGTATGAAAAACAAAAATTTTTGTGCTCAAGTTTTGGGTCTTTCAATTTAAGTATGTACATTCACGAAAGTTTAAAATATTATATTTATTTATTACAATATATAAATATTATATTATATTTATTTATTATATTTATTTATTTATTACTTATTATTGTCGTCTTGTATAGGCAGCACAATGCTTCGAGAAGGTTCTCAAAGCGCAGCCTGGCAACTACGAAACTATGAAGATATTGGGATCCCTGTACGCCAATTCGACTTCACAATCCAAGAGAGACATCGCCCGTCAACATCTGAAGAAGGTTACGGAGCAATTCCCTGATGATGTAGAAGCCTGGATAGAATTGGCGCAAATATTGGAGCAAAACGATTTACAGGTATGCCTTGGACTTATTTACGTCTTAAATTATATTTGGTTTGTGACTCTGGCTTTGTGGAAAGATATAGAGTGGGTAAGTGTACGCAAACCCATGCATTTCAGTCCGAAGTGAATGGGATTGCGTACACTTACCCCACATGACTCTAATATAGGGTAGACCTATGGGGATCTCGAAAAATCCTTTTGTAGAGCACACTATATGATCCCACATTTCAAATCTTTAGCGTTAGTGGTTAAAGCGCCATCCTAACAACACTTCCATCCTCACCATCTGGATGGTTGGCAGTCTTCTACTGTGCGTTTTTCCAGAAATTTCCTGCCTCGCACAGCAAAGCTCTGGAATGAAGTACCTGCAGCGGTATTCCCGGACCGATATGACCTTCAAGCTTTCAAAAAAAGAGCGTACTCCTACCTAAAAGGCCGGCAACGCACTTGTGACTCTTCTGGTGTCGCAGGAGTCCATGGGCGACGGTAATCGTTTACCATCAGGCGATCCGTTTGCTCGTTTGCCCCCTATACTACGAGCATATAACCCCTAGAGACGTAGTGAAAGGCGACACTAATCTGTCGACTAGTCAGTGATTTATCAATGATGTATTTCCCGACTCCTTGGTTTACCGTCAGTTTCAACCATAAAGTATGACCGATGAGACAGCTGACATTTACGACGTAAAACAGCTTCAATATACGGCATCATGTCTTGTTGTGCAGTTAAATGGTGCGGAAACAACAGTAAAAAATGTAATAAAACAAAAAACAATGTTACTTTTCATCGGCAAGTCCATTTGTTTATTTTATCAAAATATTTACGAAAATTTGATTAGTTGCAACGCGGGTCAATTTGGATTGGACTGGTCCGTCCCCCATATTTTTCTTTCTCACTGCAATCGTGTATATCTATCTCTTATTATCGTAATTAGTCTCGTGTCGCCAATGACTAGTGTGGTGCGATGCATTTATTTTGTATTGTCGATAATTATCCACTAAATGATTATTGTATCTATTGATATCGGATTTTTTTTCGTGGTTTATTACTATTAGACTTCGTGATATTAATTACAATTCTTATTTTCGTGTACGGTCGAACAAATTGAATCATGACACAGGATAGAACCTTTTAATAATCAATTTCACTATGATTTCCATGACAAAAGTATGAGATGTCAACATAACATTAGTAGCACAAAGGTCCACCCTGGGTCATGATTCAATTTGTTCGACTGTACCTGTATTGGATAGGTATAACGTAATTTTATTTGAACTATACCTATTATGATAATATTTTAGTACTTACTTAAGTTCAATAAACCATTAAAAGTACTTTTCAACTTGTTTAGTTTAAACTTAAAATAAATTCAAAGTTGGCATTTAAATTTTACCAGAGTGTACTGTTTGAAAATCCTTTTTGCACAACCTTTTATCGATATCGATAGAAAGCATAGTCATTACGATGCACGCCCTAGCGATCGGGTTCGGAATACTTCGGAACACTTCGAACCGATCGCAACTCCCCCCGCACCTCAGCTAGTTGACAGAATCGTTTCCTTTTAAATTCGCAGGCATTACGTCTCCAGGGGTTATATGCTCGTAGCCCCTATACAAAAAAAAAACGCTAACGCTCGTACAATGATGAGATGAGAGATGACTGTTCAATCGACCATGCAACCAAACATACCTTACGTCCTAATTGGCAGGCTCGCGATTATCCGATGTGACAATATTGCTGCATCCAGCCAACTGTACGTTGTCTGGGTTGTCAGTCAGTCACTAATTGGTACAATTTAATTTAAAGAAAAATAAAAAAAAAAGTTTGTCTATCTTATTTTCATCCTTAGAGAGGTAGCTAAAATCAAAAGTTTAATTTGCAGAGTAAATGACAACAATAAAATCTTCTATTTTATCGACCAACTTCAAAAAAAGAGGGAGGTTCTCAATTCAACTGTATGTTTTTATAACAGGGTTCACTGAATGCGTACAGCACTGCTATGAAGATTCTCAAGGAGAAGGTGAATGCAGATATACCCGCTGAAATACTTAATAACGTGGCTGCGTTGCACTACCGATTGGGAAATCTCAATGAGGCCAAGACTTTTCTTGAAGAAGCCCTGGAACGGTACGAAACATTAATTTTCATCGATAATTATTGTCATTTTCATTTATTTATTGATAAAAGCGTTTACATGACATTGCAGCAATATATCCAATGCGTCACGAAATTTAGACCAACATTAATAAAGATTATGTTTCACAGACAAACCTAACAACTATTTAGGAATTTTTCAAACTCTTCGTCGCTTCCCTAAAACGACGGAACACTACACCCTTCGGCCAGAAGTCAGAGCGCATACCTTTTAACAATGAATATCGCATTATATAATTTGTAATGTAGCTAACCGCTACTACTATGTAAGAAGCCTGGTGGTGTGACCTACATGGCCTCTCAAGCAGAGGGTTGTGAGTTCGAGCCCCGCACCTCTTGAGTTTTTTCCCAATTTATGTGCAAAATTACATTCGAAATTTACCATGAGTTTTGTGGTGAAGGAAAGCATTGTGAGGAAGCCTGCACACTCCTGCGAAGAAATTCAATGGTGTGTGAAGTTCCCAATACGCGTAGAGCCTCTCATTGAGACCTGTCACCCTGCAGTAGGATGTAGGTAGAGGTATAATTACGTATGATGGTGAAGATGTAACTAATATTTAAATTTGTTTTTTTAGAGAAAAAGCGGATGCGGAAACGCTAGACGCGCAGTATTATAATTCCATAGCGGTGACGACTACGTATAATTTGGCGAGGCTTAACGAAGCCTTATGCATCTATAACAAGGCTGAGAAATTATACAAAGACATTTTGAAGGAGCACCCCAATTACATTGACTGCTATTTGAGGTAAGAGTGAAAATATGAGGCATACAAATATCGCACCCCCAACCGAATAAAGCGGTAATATATGCACACACACACACACACACACATACACACAAGCACACACACACACTTTCGCTTCTCGATTATATTAATTACGTGTGAAGGTTTCGCTAGTCTTTGTTTTTATTTTATTAGTTCATTGATTTTTATTTTTTATTATTATTATTGTATTCCTGTCTTTGCTCAGTTTGTATTAAATCATGTGTATCCTACCTGGTTTAAGTGTATCATACTTCATACATGTATATAAATAAAAATGACCTATGTTATCCAACTCAACGGGTCCCAAGATACAGGCTCAGCCTAGTTTGGGGTCCACTGGATACTGCTTCATGTAAATTTTTAGTTTGTGTAATAAATATTTTCTTTCTTTCTTAATATGAAATGCCTTAGTTTGTAAACTGAGCTTTATCCGGTCGCTTTATGGCTTAATTTGTAAACTAAAGTATTTCATATTACCGCTTTATTCGGCTGGGGGTGCGATATAGTGTCGATGAGGAGGTTATATCTAGTGTGTATGAATGTGTGTTCTCTTTTCTAAAGGTTCTCACCTTTAGACGGTTAATTTTTCTTTAATTTTGCATCTTTCACTCAAAATGACACGTCTGAACGTAGAATGAACGTTCACTCGGATTCGGCAACTTAATCCAAGACGCACGACTTTTTTCGACGCCGTATTAAAATAAACTATATTATGTGTTAATCCAATTTAATGAACGTGTAAACAAACCTAGTTAATCTTTGGCATTTGGATAAAGCAAAAAATCCTAAATCCATCGTTATTATCATCAATATCTGGGGGCACGGGAGTGCCCCCGCCAAGACGAGCCAAGCGGAGCGCAAGGGCACTACCTACCTTTTCTCGAAACGTTTCGTCGTTTTTTTGAACTCAGTTAGTTAATATATAAATCCCGTTTTAGGCTTCCGTCAAGTACAAAATAAATCGATTCATTCAATTATTAAATTGATCGATTTATTGGAACAATTAATTGATTTGCAATTGGTTCTAGGTTTTCACATCATTCAATAGTCTGTGGTCAGATTAATGGCGTCTTTGTTTACATTCTCATTAAATTGGATTGACACAGGATATACGGATTAATGTTCATTTCTACGTCATTCCAGTTTGTGTGAACATGGAATGAAAGAAAAATGAATAATCTGATAACACCTGTTATTTCATTACAGGTTAGGTTGCATGGCCCGTGATAAGGGACAGATTTACGAGGCGTCGGATTGGTTCAAAGAAGCTCTGAAGGTTAACACGGAGCATCCGGACACGTGGTCGTTGCTAGGCAACCTGCATTTGGCGCAGCAAGAGTGGGGGCCCGGACAGAAGAAGTTTGATCGGATACTGCAGAATCCCTCCACATCCACTGATGCATACTCTTTAATTGCTCTTGGTAAAGTAACTTTCAAATTAGACTCTAACCCTAGCACGCTATAGCTAAACCGTAAACTCCTTTGTCGTCATACCCCCCCCCCCCCCGCCCCTGTACCGTGCGGGCGAGTACTCAGTTAAACGGTCTAGCTATAGCGTGCTAGGGCCAGGGACCAGTTTCTCGAATGGCGTCCATGGACTGAAAGACGCAGAGTAGGCAGGCCTCCCAACAAGATGGAGTTAAACAAGTTAGCTATGAAGGATCTTTTTGTATTTATTTTTTCAATTTCTTTTTTTTTTTTAAATAAAAGGAAGGAAGGAAGGAGTGTTAAAATCTCTCGATAGAGGGTGTAACATAGATGTGCGCTTGTCACTGCATAAGGTGATGATTTAGGAGACTGAAATGTATGATGTATAGGAAAGATTCGTGTCTAATCTCTAGACCAGTGGTGGTGTAGGGGTATGGCACACGGCACGGAATGCTGAGGACCTGGTTTCGATTCCCAGCATTGGTCTTTTTTCTGGGGTTTTTTCTGTGCATCTATATTTCAGTTTGTATTTAGTACGAAAGATGGAGTTACGATGCGGGTGACGCAGAACCGGGTCTGTTTGGCGAACCTTGAAGAGGCCTATGGTCAGCAGTGGACGTCATTCGGCTGAAATGATGCTGATGGTGATGGGGGAACTGTTGAAGTCTACAATAGTAATATAATACCGTGTTATTTACAGGCAATGTATGGCTCCAAACTTTGCATCAGCCGTGCAGGGAAAAGGATCGAGAGAAGCGGCATCAGGATCGCGCGCTAGTCATGTACAAAACTGTATTGAAGACAGACCCAAGGAATATTTGGGCGGCGAACGGCATTGGATGCGTACTTGCGCATAAGGTAGGCAATGCGAACAGTTAACAGCTAGAATCCCAACTCTACTCAACCTGTCGTAACCCACGGACACAAATTTGTGCCCAAAATAAAATTTCCGACGCTCCCACGACCTTGAGCGCTTTTTGTTCCGTCAATTGGGGATGTCTATTTTTTTACAATGTATAGAAAATAGAAAACAATTTCGAGATAAATGCTTTTTAAATCGTTTTCTGTAGTTATTTAATTTTAATATTATGTAATGAATTTATTATATAACAAATAAGCAATGACCTTCATTTGACATTGGTGTAAATTGCGTGACCGGTTCAAGTCGTACTTTATTCTGTGTGGTTAGAATTCTTCACAATTTTCGCGTGGATTATACTACGGAGTTTGATTTGGACCCGCTGTCTGACATCTAGCACTTTGACAGTGCCAGTAAAGTGACACAGTGTATAGTGTACCACTACGCAAAACATAATTAAAGGGGTTGCCTTAACGTACGCATTTAGATAGATTTAGAAATTTGGCATTGTGGGAGCCCTCAATTATAATCTGACGTCATCAACTAAAATAGTTTCAATAATTAATTTTGAAAAAAGTAGAGAACTAAATGGCAAAATATTGAAATTAGTTTCTTATAATTGACTTTTCTATACAAAAAAAAACCACTGGTAATTTTTTTAGACATTCCCAATTCCCACCGGCACAAATTTGTGCCGCGGATTTCGTACCCCGTCTTCTCCCAGCGGCTCAAATTTGTACCCAAATTCCTTACTCAGTTTTAAACGTTATTAGTGAGCGCATACGATTTATATTCAATTGGGCTTACTTTCATTCGATTGCTGTTAAAAACCCGTGGGCAATACGGAGTTCAGCTGTCGCGCAGGGCCTGGGTACTGCGCGTATCACCATTTTGGGCACACATTTGTGCCGCTGGGAGTCAAGGGGGGTAATGAGTGCGCGGGTCGTGGGTTAGGACAGGTTAACCTAAATTAAGGTTAAATTAACAGTTGTCATTGATACTACAAAGCTATCTTATGTCCGCAAATGTAAAGATGTAAAACTGAAATTTTTAGTGATATTCATAATGTTCTCTAGGTGTTTATCTCTAAAATAAAGGCCCATTTACATTATACAACTTTCTTGCACTTTCCATACAATAAAATTGAGGCAATAAAACATTGCTCAGTCTAAACCTAAACGTGATATTCTTGAATATTGAACGCAACTTAAATACAATACTGGCACAGGTGTAAACGGAGACCAATAGTTAATTGCATGCCAGAATTGCCGTCCAATTTATTATTTCAAAGATGGATTCCATGCGTGAAGGTGTGTTCATTTTTGCTGCATAATGTAAATGGGCCTTTAAAAATGGTCAATCAAATTGTACCAGGCATATTTTGGTTTATAAACATCTTTACTTCCGGATCCTGTACCCATAGAAATTTTCACCTTCTTCTTTTCAGCGTGATACTGTGTTCTTATGTTCTTAATAAAATTTTGTTGATAATTTCTTTGGGACCAAAATCTTCAAACCCAAATTCGATGGAAAATGATTTTAGTGCAGCATCGCGGGCTTTTCGATTTTAATACCTAATGAATGTTTTCCGTGTCCCATAAAAATTCGTGATTTCTGTATTGTATTTCTATAAATTGTATCATATCCGAAGAACCAAATTTAAACACGTTTTTGCTCATATTCACAACTCACTACAGAAAATTACAAAAAATCACAAACACAACCAACGTTCAATATTGAATGAAAATTTGCGGTGGCAAATAAATGCAATAATTGCAGCAATATGTCATTTATTGTACAATTAAAAGGTTTAGACTTGACAAGACTTGCATGCAATTATTTCCGTGCAATAATGTCATGAATGTAAACAAAGTAGGGTAGCAATTATTTCCAGGCAATGATTGCATTCAATAATTGTATGCAAGTATTTGATAATTGCTCATGTGTAAACACTATGGTTCAATTATTGAATACAATTTTTGAAAGGCAAGGATTGTATGCAATAATTGTCGTTTCTTGTACAAGAAAGTTGTATAATGTAAAGGGGCCTTAATGTTATCCATTGAAAATTGCGTTACGAACCGTTGAAGTATTACGTATAGACGAAACAACTTATCTGTGAGTTGAAAAAGTTTTTACGCCGTTCGCATAAAGTGTAGTATTGCTTGGTCTGATTCACAGATAAGTTGGTTAGTCTATAAGCACCAAAGTAGAGTGGGGGGATCAGTAATACTTACTTATTAATGATTGACTCTTTAAAATGGACTTGGAGAGATTTTGTAAAATTCATGCCTATGTTTGGCAGTGGACGTCTTTCAATAAGCATAGGAATTTTCCTTATGTAATTCTAGAACGGCGCGTTAAGCAAAATATGTTTTGCCAACAATATCGCCGGCCCAAGTCCTGGTTCTTAGCATATTTTTTTCCGATGTATATTACCTAAAACAATGTTCTTTGGATTTTCAAATACTTTTTTTATCCAGGGGTGCACAAACGAGGCTCGTGATATTTTCGCGCAAGTTCGCGAAGCGACGGCAGATTTTCCCGATGTTTGGATGAACATAGCACACATATACGTCGAACAGAAACAGTATTTAAACGCAATTCTTATGGTGAGTAATACCGCTTCTATGTCCTGATTAGCGGCACTCTGATGACATGCTTTAATGTGATTAACATGTAGGTGATTTTGGCTGTGAAAGTAATATGTTTATTCTCGCCTACGCGTTTATATTTCAGGGCAGGTTGTTTATTATGTACACACTACAAAGGACCCAAAATTGAGCCTTGTGGTATCCTAAGCTTCTATCAGCGGATCCACATTACTAAATTCTTATCATTGCCCAGCCCACCTTTTGGACTCTTTGACTGAGACTGATAACAAGGTTCAGTTAATTAGCTAAAATGACGCGACGTTCAACTTTTCAATTTTATTTCAATTTTATTATTTGTTGTGTTGGTATGGCGGTACACTGCACAATATTTTAAATATCTACCGGTTACGGTTTAAGATACAGCCCTGTGACAGACATAGCTACAGCTGAGCCATAAGCCTCAGCTCTATTGCTAATAATAGGGCTCCATTGAGCACTCTTGGTGTACGGAACCCAAAAAATGACCATTATCTCTACCTATTGTAGTACGAGAACTGCGTCCGCAAATTCCGCATGCACCACGACGTGGAATGGCTGACGTGGCTGGCTCGCGCGCATGGGTTAGCCGGACGGCCGCAAGCCGCGCGCGCCGCTTTACTACGCGCGCGGCGGGTCGCGCCGCACGACGCCGCTTTGCAGTACAATGCGGCGCTGACACTACGCCGGCTGGCCTCGCACGTGCTGAAGGACGAACGCTCGTCGTTGGACGTCGTGCTGAGAGCGGTGCACGAGCTCCAAGTGTCGCATAAGTTAGTGTACTGTACCTACTACGAGCTTAGTAAAAGCGTAGGGGTGACACTTTCGTACACACCATTGAATTTCTTCGCACGTGTTTGGAGGTTTCCATGGTTCTCATGGTAAAAATTTCGCATATAAATTCCCCAAACCCGATCCGACCCTCTAGGCTACCACGGCTTTTTTGTTCCTTATTGTCTATTTAAAATTTCAATGATCGTTTTAGTTTAAAGAACTTACCTCCAGCCAGGTCTGTGTTCTCATTTTTAGATGTCACAAAGGAAATATTGCACAATTTTTCACGCTGCCTCAAATACCTACTCCACAATGCCCGCGAGCTCTCAGTCTGTTTATTTAAATTGGATAACAATGTAACGAAAAGAAAGACGTCGTTTTCTCGTGTCCAAGAGCCACTTGCACAGTTTCGGGGTTAAAAAAATAAATCGGTAACCCTGGGTTAAGAACGAGTCGCATACATTTTTACACTATTCAACCCAGGTCCGCGCAAGCCCGCTGATCGAGACACGTGCCCCCAGGTACTTCCAGCGGCTGGCGGCGACGGAGAGCGGCGAGGGCGCGGAGCGGGCCCGCTACGAGCCCGCTCTGGCCGCGGCCGAGGCGCGCACCTGCGCCGACCTGCTGTCCCAGGCGCAGTGGCACGTGGCGCGCGCGCGCCGGCAGCACGACGAGGAAGTCACGCTCAGGGACCGTCAGCGCGAGCAGCGCGACGCCTTCAGGAAGCACCAGGTAAATTTACACTAATATTATAAAGAGGAAAGATTTGTACCTATTTTTGTATGTTTGTAATGAATAGGCTCAAAAAGTACTGGGCCGATTTAAAAAATTCTTTCACCAATAGAATGCTACATTCTTCCAATTTGACATAGGCTACATTTAATTTTGAAAAAAATTAGGGATCCTTGGTAAAATTTGAACAATGTAACCGAAGGTGTAGAAAAATGAGTCTTAAAATGTCTTTCGTCGAATGCGCTGCCGAAACTATTAGCGATAGAACAAAATAATGTACAACAATATTGAAGAACATCATAATGTCTA
The DNA here is from genome assembly GCA_947859365.1 of Archips crataeganus. Lineage (NCBI taxonomy): Eukaryota > Metazoa > Arthropoda > Insecta > Lepidoptera > Tortricidae > Archips > Archips crataeganus. Next base: position 15,798,199 of record OX402056.1, on the reverse strand, counting down.
CAAAAAACTCCGCGGTAGCATATGTCCAACTATTGTAGTTATGTCACTACAACAACTTTTTTCATTTTAAACATTAATGAAAATGCTAACCAAATTCAAACCATGCTATTTATGTGTTTATATATTAGATAAAGTGATTCAAGAGGAAGGTTTACAAGTATAATACATGCATAATATAGTTGTACCCGTGCGAAGCCGGGGCGGGTCGCTAGTTAGATAGATAGATACAAACTTTATTCACAACAAACACGTACAAAGCTCAAAGATAGATAGATAGACACAGAAAATTTATAAAAACAGACAAAAATAAATTTAGACAAATGAAATAAATTTTCTTGCATAATCACTAAAATTAAGAGCCATGCGATGATGTTACGAATAGGCGCTGACTCGGCATGTACTACAGGTTACAGCAGTAACCTGCAGTGCTGATATTCTGTCAGAAACCTGAGGTGTTTGCTGTACAAGACAATCAGTCTGTGCCTTTTCGCTCATTTCCTTGACAAAAAAACTAAAAACAAAAAAGAAATAATTACATATAATTAGAAATTGGGGGTGTCGGTACTGAAACTATTTTGTTTGATGACGTCAGATTGTAATTGTGAGCTCCCACACTGTCAAATTTCTAAATCTATCTAAATGCGTACGATAAGGCAGCCCCTTTAATTATTTTTTGCGTAGTGGTACACTGTAACTAGTGTCACTTTACTGGCGCTGTCAAAGTGCTAGATGTCAGACAGCGGGTCCAAATCAAACTCCGTAGTATAATCCACGCGTAAATTGTGAAGAATTCTAACCACACAGAATAATGTACGACTTGGACCGGTCACGCAAATTACACCAATGTCAAATGAAGGTCATTGCTTATTTGTTATTTATGTAATAAATTCATTACATAATATTAAAATTAAATAACTACAGAAAACGAGTTAAAAAACATTTATCTCCGATTTACTATACATTGCAAAAAACTAGACATCCCCAATTGCATCATCATCATCATCATCAGTCTATGTTCGTCCATTGCTGGACATAGGCCTCTCCCATGCACGCCACTGAGCACGATCCACGGCCACTCTCATCCAGCTCTTGCCGGCCGCCTTGCGAAGATCATGTTTGCCGATCCGTGGTCTCCACTCAAGAACTCGTCTACCCCAACGGTTATCGGTTCTTCGGGTTATATGGCCGGCCCATTGCCACTTCAGCGTGCTAATGCGGTGGGCTATGTCGATAACTTTGGTTCTCTGTCGGATCACTTCGTTACGAATTCGAAAAAACCCAATTGCATAACAAAGTACAACTAATATTACAAGCGGAACTCTCGCTTCAGATATATTAACTAGAAAGGGAATTCCGCTTGTAATATAAGTTGTACTTTGTTATGCAATTGGGTCCTGGTCGCAGCAGCCACGTGGCTGTTTCAGATTCCTCATCAGACGGAAGACATACACTTTTGAACAAAGGGGAGGGAGGAGTAATTAAAGGCACGATTTTAGTGTATGCAGTAGAACGTTTGGAACAGTACCAGTCGAATAGTCGGCTGCCAACGAATTTCTGATCGACATAACTCCTTGGCGCTGCGTAGAAATGTAGCTTCACTGTGCATCTTCTATCGCATGTACAACGGAGAGTGCTCCGAGGAGTTATTCGGGTTGATCCCTGCCGCATCCTTCCGCCACCGCCCTACGCGACAACACTTCCATCCTCACCATCTGGATGGTTGGCAGTCTTCCACTGTGCGGTTTTCCAGAAATTTCCTGCCTCGCACAGCAAAGCTTTGGAATGAAGTACCTGCTGCGGTTTTCCCGGACCGTTATGACCTTCAGCTTTCCAAAAAAGAGCGTACTCCTACCTAAAACGCCGGCAACGCACTTGTGACTCTTCTGGTGTCGCAAGTGTCCATGGGCGACGGTTATCGTTTACCATCAGGCGATCCGTTTACTCGTTTGCCCCCTATACCATAAAAACAAAAAAAATACCTCATTGTTATCGCCTACAATGTAAAATGTTTAAATACCTAATTCTTAATTTACTGTTGATATCTTACTAACTGTATGTGATTTTTAAATCACAATATAATATTTTGACAGTTTTCATGTATATTTTTTGCATTTTTCATGCATATTTGCATACATATTTCAAGCTTATTATGTTGCATATAATCCGGTCTCTACTCATGACTCAAACTTACAAATCCTACAGGAGGAGGAACGTCGCCGCCGCGTCGAGCAACACCAGAAGAGCACGGTCGAACAGTCGCAGAAGCGTCTCGAGTTCAAGGAGAAGACGAAGAACGCGATGCTATTCGCGGACATGCCCCTCGAGAACAAGGCTAAGGGCTCGCGGCGGAGGAAGGACGAGTACGTGTCCGACTCTGGCAGCGGCAGCGATCGGCCTAATGACGAAAAGTTAGTATCCCACTTCCCACTACTACACCCGAGGAAGCTGTATCGCGTGCCGGGGCGAACCCTTTTCGTTGCAAATGTCACGTTGACATTCCATACAACTGCCAAATAAATCATCTTGCGATTGGTTGTGAAGGGGCTGCGCCCTCGTGCGCGGTTCGGTTACCTGAACTGTACATTACCCACCTAATTTTATATTGGGTCCTTGTGAGCGCGCCGTCAACAGTTGTAACACGAAAATTACACTCTTTCCATATAAGGAAAGCCACTCACCTTTGTCTGCTCTCAGGCGCCTGCTGCTGTTATATTGACAAATAGTCCACAATGTCACACACAATAATGTTCAAATGTGGTATCCCGGTGATCTAAATAATATCACCAAAAAACCAGTATTTTGGTTAAACGAACAGCACACACCAAAAACACGTGTGATCCGTACGTTCGTTCGCCTCGAACTCTTGGCAGCTCTTCTTCCGCCAACCGACCGTAGTATTGTGACTTACACTCATTAAAAGATTACAATGCCCGAACAGTATTGTTGGTATTGATTGATTGTTATTGAATTAAAAAATGAACTAAAACAATTACTTTGCTCACCCGCGACCCGCGAAAAAAAAAAAAAAAAAAAAAAATTCATTAATATGGACCTCCGCAAAGTAACGCCTGATTCAATAAATTGTTATTGAATTCTCAGGCCCTGCCACGACTTTGAGCGACCAGCGGCGCGGCGAGCGTTTTCTCTGTTCATTGCGCGGCTGCCACACTTGCCGGTCTGTGGTTACCTGGCGCCACACGCAATGAACTGATAAAACGCTCGCCGCACCGCCGGTCGCGCGAAGTCGTGGCCGGGCGGTAACTTTTGGTTACAAACCTTACAATTCCTGAATGTTTTCAGACGCGACAAGAAAAAGCGCAAAGAGAAGGGCGACCGGAAAGGCAAGAAGCGCCGCGAGCGCGCCTCCGGGTCCGACAGCGACCGCCCGCCCAACAAGCGCGGACGGAAAAAGGTACGTACCTAATAAATAGATCCCGATATCAAGCGGGCAGCTACCTAACATTAGTGATGTGCGATACAATCTATCCAAGTCTCGACGTTGTCGCTATGTATTATCAAAGCGCGTTTAGAAAAGGATTGAGCTCATATGTCATCTTGAACTAATGCATGATATGACATTGTCAGTGGTAGTGTGCAGAGCAGACAAATTGAATTGTTATTTTTTACAGACTTCAAAAAAGGAGGAGGTTTTGTGTTCAACTGTATGTATCTTTTTTTTTTGACCGAGGTGGTCACATTGGCACCAAGTCAAGATTTGATTATGGAATCTTGGGGAAATTGACGGAAACCCTCAAATTTTATAGGCACACCTATGAAAACATGTTTCAGCCTGCTGAAAATAATGCTAACTTTGGGGTATTTCTGATATACCGTTATGTGTTAGGACTTCTTCCAGAACGGCCTGAAATCAGATTTCAGCCTGCTGAAAACGACTGCAAGTGGTACTAATTTCATATAAACCGAGTTCAAAAAAAAACAATAGCACTAAAAAGCGAAAAAAAACTGAATAAATAAATAAATAAAAAATAAATAAATAAATAACATGAGACAATTCACACCAATTGACCTAGTCCCAAAGTAAGCTTAGCAAAGCTTGTGTTATGGGTACTAAGCAACGGATAAACATACTTATATATATAGATACATGCTTAAATACAATTAAACACCCAAGACCCGAGAACAAACATTCGTATTTTTCATACAAATATCTGCCCCGACACGGGAATCGAACCCGGGAACTCAAGCTTCGTAGTCAGGTTCTCTAACCACTAGGCCATCTGGTCGTCTAAATATTTTTTGTTTTTAAATAAAAAATTAAACCGACTTCAAAAAACACCCAAAAACTAAAAAGCAAAAAAAAAAAAAAAAATTGAAGTTCAATTATTGAACCGACTACAAACAAAAAGCATAGAAATATCTTTCTACTAAGGGTGAGGCCACACGAGCGTAATTTTGTTAGTCCTGAGCGGCAGAATTTCGGTTCGGGCCATACAATCATCACGTGACACTCACGTGACGCAATGTATGGCGCAACTGAAATTCTGCCGCTCACAACTCACAAAATTACGCTCGTGTGGCCTCACCCTAATCTGTTTGAAGTCGGTGCCTCAGCACGAGCCAGCAGGAGTCTACCTAGCCATCGACCTTACGTACGTTACTATCTATTGGGTTTCTACCACTCCTTCAACTTCAAGCTTCAATAAAGTTTGTTTACCATGTAGAACATTTCGCTACATTGACAATACAATACAATACAATGACTCTTTATTGTACACCAGAAATAGTAAGCGATACAGAAAACAGGTACACAGAGAGAAAGTTACAAGGTAAGCAATAGGCGGCCTTATCGCTTAAGAGCGATCTCTTCCAGGCAACCCTTTAACAGAAAGAAGGAAGGACTAGTTTACAGCAGGTAATTCATCAATATTATGCCTTTATCATCCACAGAAGGAAAAAGCCGGTCGCAAAGACAAGGCGAAAGCGGCTGATGAGAAACTCAGCGCCAAACAGCGGCTCAAGATCGTCTCCAAAGAGACCATATCGACGTCCGAGTCAGACTCGGAGGCGAGTCGCGGGCGCAGTCGCAGTCGCAGTCGCAGTCGCAGTCGCAGTGGCAGCCCGCCGGCCAACAAGGGGAGGAAGAGGATCATGTCTAACAGTGACAGTGACAGGTATGTATCGTATGGTGTAGAGGTGCGTAAAATGTGTTACTTGATTGAAAAGAGTACTAATTAAGGGCGGAATTTTCGTAGCAAAAATCAAACGTCAAGAGATGACTATTGTGCTTTATCGACAATCGATGATTAATTATCATTTCGTACTAAATACAAACTGAAATATAGATGCACAGAAAAAACCCCAGAAAAAAGACCAATGCTGGGAATCGAACCCAGGTCCTCAGCATTCCGTGCCGCGTGCCATACCCCTACACCACCACTGGTCTAGAGATTAGACACGAATCTTTCCTATACATCATACATTTCAATCTGCTAAATCATCACCTTATGCAGATAAGTAATAAAAAAAAAATGAAGTTGAAAAAATAAGTACAAAAAAAAAAGATACTTCATAGCTAACTTGTTTAAAGTTGCACAGTAGCGCCATCTCTTGTCCAGGTGAGCGGTTAGTTCCGAAGGAGTGTTAAAATCTCTCGATGAGGGTGTAACATAGATGTGCGTTTGTCACTGCATAAGGTGATGATTTAGCAGATTGAAATGTATGATGTATAGGAAAGATTCGTGTCTAATCTCTAGACCAGTGGTGGTGTAGGGGTATGGCACGCGGCACGGAATGCTGAGGACCTGGGTTCGATTCCCAGCATTGGTCTTTTTTCTGGGGTTTTTTCTGTGCATCTATATTTCAGTTTGTATTTAGTACGAAATGTATGATTTCACGGGATGACCGTAAAAGTAATAAAAAAAATGAAGTTGAAAAAATAAGTACAAAAAAAAAAGATACTTCAAAGCTAACTTGTTTAAAGTTGCACAGTAGCGCCATCTCTTGTCCAGGTGAGCGGTTAGTTCCGAAGGAGTGTTAAAATCTCTCGATGAGGGTGTAACATAGATGTGAGTTTGTCACTGCATAAGGTGATGATTTAGCAGATTGAAATGTATGATGTATAGGAAAGATTCGTGTCTAATCTCTAGACCAGTGGTGGTGTAGGGGTATGGCACGCGGCACGGAATGCTGAGGACCTGGGTTCGATTCCCAGCATTGGTCTTTTTTCTGGGGTTTTTTCTGTGCATCTATATTTCAGTTTGTATTTAGTACGAAATGTATGATTTCACGGGATGACCGTAAAAGTAATAAAAAAAATGAAGTTGAAAAAATAAGTACAAAAAAAAAAAGATACTTCATAGCTAACTTGTTTAAAGTTGCACAGTAGCGCCATCTCTTGTCCAGGTGAGCGGTTAGTTCCGAAGGAGTGTTAAAATCTCTCGATGAGGGTGTAACATAGATGTGCGTTTGTCACTGCATAAGGTGATGATTTAGCAGATTGAAATGTATGATGTATAGGAAAGATTCGTGTCTAATCTCTAGACCAGTGGTGGTGTAGGGGTATGGCACGCGGCACGGAATGCTGAGGACCTGGGTTCGATTCCCAGCATTGGTCTTTTTTCTGGGGTTTTTTCTGTGCATCTATATTTCAGTTTGTATTTAGTACGAAATGTATGATTTCACGGGATGACCGTAAAAGTAATAAAAAAAAATGAAGTTGAAAAAATAAGTACAAAAAAAAAAGATACTTCATAGCTAACTTGTTTAAAGTTGCACAGTAGCGCCATCTGTTGTCCAGGTGAGCGGTTAGTTCCGAAGGAGTGTTAAAATCTCTCGATGAGGGTGTAACATAGATGTGCGTTTGTCACTGCATAAGGTGATGATTTAGCAGATTGAAATGTATGATGTATAGGAAAGATTCGTGTCTAATCTCTAGACCAGTGGTGGTGTAGGGGTATGGCACGCGGCACGGAATGCTGAGGACCTGGGTTCGATTCCCAGCATTGGTCTTTTTTCTGGGGGTTTTTTCTGTGCATCTATATTTCAGTTTGTATTTAGTACGAAATGTATGATTTCACGGGATGACCGTAAAAGTAATAAAAAAAAAAATGAAGTTGAAAAAATAAGTACAAAAAAAAAAAGATACTTCATAGCTAACTTGTTTAAAGTTGCACAGTAGCGCCATCTCTTGTCCAGGTGAGCGGTTAGTTCCGAAGGAGTGTTAAAATCTCTCGATGAGGGTGTAACATAGATGTGCGTTTGTCACTGCATAAGGTGATGATTTAGCAGATTGAAATGTATGATGTATAGGAAAGATTCGTGTCTAATCTCTAGACCAGTGGTGGTGTAGGGGTATGGCACGCGGCACGGAATGCTGAGGACCTGGGTTCGATTCCCAGCATTGGTCTTTTTTCTGGGGTTTTTTCTGTGCATCTATATTTCAGTTTGTATTTAGTACGAAATGTATGATTTCACGGGATGACCGTAAAAGTAATAAAAAAAATGAAGTTGAAAAAATAAGTACAAAAAAAAAAGATACTTCATAGCTAACTTGATTAATTATCACTTATCCCGACGTGTTTTAGATTAAATTAGACCTGGAAATTGTCATACCAGAAATCAAACGTCAAAAAGGATTGACCATTATGTTTTATCGATTTTATTAAATATCTTCGCATATTACAGACTTCTAACATTATTCTGTAAAGTGATTTTGAGAAGTAAATTACTTTATAACAAATGAAAATTATAGGAATCTATACATTATGCCATATAAAATTGGGGCAAACGATAGAGAACATTTAGAAAGTTGATTTCACATTATTTTATTTTCTCCACAGGTCTCGCTCAAAGAGTCGTTCTAAATCTGGTAGCCGGTCGCGTGACGGTTCGGCTAAAAGCCGATCTCGGTCCAAAAGCGGCTCACGGTCCAAGAGCCGATCCCGCTCCAAAAGTCGATCCCGCTCTAAAAGCGGTTCCCGGTCGAAGAGTCGGTCGCGGTCGAAGAGTCGCTCGCGGTCGAAGAGTCGTTCCCGGTCGAAGAGTCGTTCCCGGTCGAAGAGTGGCTCGCGCTCAAAGAGCAGGTCGAGATCCAAGAGCCGGTCAAGGTCCAAGTCCAAGAGTGTGTCGAGATCGCGGTCCAGGTAATGTATTGTCTATCATATTATGGATGAAAATTATAACTTAACATAAGGGTCGTTTTCAGAAAAAAATACATAATTAAGGGCTTAATGAAAACAACATCATGATCGCATCCTTTGTGTAACAAAAGATACAATGTAACTTTAGGTACACAACGGTATTATTTATGTTTTATTTTAATTTAATTTAATCCCTTAACTGTGTACAATTTTTTTGAAAACTACCTACTCAATGTCTTTCCACTAAAAAGGACAATGGGCAAATTTGTATGGGCACTGTCCCCACCCACCAACAGAAACGAAACGTGTCTCATTTAATAGATCTTGGCCACCTGATGATTTTTTACTATGACGAGGATCGCCCTATGTATGGGGTTTTCTTGGAAAACCGTATTTTGTTTTTATATACTTTTTGCTCGTTTCATTGAAAGTTACAGGAAGAAGGTTATAGAAACATTATGTTACTAACAATAATACTTTACATACGTATATTTAGGATATCTACGATTTCATAAATAAACTGTACATACTTAATAGATTTTGAACTCGTTCCAAATTCAAATACTCAGTAATAAACTACTGACTACTAACTTTTGTATAATGCAATTAATGCATTAACCTTTAAATCGATACTGGCAATATATTTGCCGTCAAAGAGAAATCCAAGCCGATTAAAGGTAGCAACATTTACGGTCCAAAGTTCAGGGGGTCTTCAATAGTCATACAAACTTTTAGCATAATTCATCATTTGTCAGAAATTATCATTTCGCAAACTCTTTTTTCTCAGAAACCATTGGTTATTCAGGAATTTTGAAATGATTATGCAGTAGGACTCTATAGGTTATGTTAGGTTTGTTTTATAACAATTCTGCACAGTTAATGGATTCAGAGCAAGAGAGTTATACGAAATGATAATTTCTGACAAATGATAAATTCGGACAATAGTTCTTATGACGATTATTTATTACACACCCCAAAATTCAATGTCTTGACAGGCTTGTCAAATGATTTAAGGGTTAAGTCTTATGGTTTTTCTATTTTAAAATATCTAGAACAATATTTGCGTTTCACAGGTCTAAAAGTAAGTCCCGTTCAAAGAGTCGATCTCGGTCGAAGAGTCGGTCGCGGTCGAAGAGCGGTTCCCGGTCGAAGAGCGGCTCTCGCAGCCGTTCCGGTTCCCGGTCCCGTTCCGGTTCCCGGCACTCCCGCCCGGACACACCCGTTTCCAGGAAATCCGTGTCGGCCAGCGAAGATGAGGATTAGTTGCACTTGTAGAGTTTATCAAATTTTTGGGTCTATTCCCACTAGTTCCATTGACAGTTCTATTGATAGAACTAGTGGGAATGATTTCTTCCCAGTAGTTCTATTTTATTAAAAAAATAATTTACTCTCACGAAAACTGTTCATGAACAATGTGTTATTTAAAAGTAATATTAATATCGTTTTGTGCCGTGAATAACATTATTCGTGAACAGTTTAAGTGAAACTAAATGATTTTTTAATAAATTAGAACTACTGGGAAGAAATCATTCCCACAAGTTCTGTTTCTGTTTTAAATAATAGAACTGTCAATAGAACTAGTGGGAATAGACCAAATTTCGCAGAGATGTTAGTTTCAGAGGGTATCTGTGTAAAAACAGCTGCGCGTATATATTTAAAATTTGGCCTAAAACACCGTGAACTTAAAGTGATCTGTTCTCACTTGCACTCTGGTCCTTCCTCCCAGATGCAAATGGAATGGAATGTCAATAAAATGTCTACTTGAATACAGGTCTACAAGTAAAGAAGTCAATCTACACACTGGCGATAATGGTGCATATTTTTTATGTACATAATTATTATCATAGACTGAAAAATATTACATAAAGAACGCCCAAGACCATGTGGTGTAATTTTGACGTCGTCGCCTCAGTAGATAAATATGTGCAGTTTACTTTACCAGAACATGTCTTACTTTATGTCCTGCTAGTGATTTATATTGTAATATAATAATACTAGACAAAGATCTATTTCCTAAAGTCAATATTGCGTTAACATGCCAAACTGCGTTTGGTATAACGTAAAGAATGTATAATTTTATTTGTTTTAATTACACGTATGTATGCTTTTGGTCCATAAAATATAATAATCGTTTGATATAACGGTTACCCGACAAAATATTTATTTTTCATTGTTTTAATTCAAAATAATGCAACAGATTCATGGAGTTACTTATTTCGGGGTGGCTTTGTGTCTCCTAAGACACGGGTCCTAACCCGTCGCAACAATAGCTTGTTAAGTCTTTTCCACTTCGTAGTTTCTTTCATTATGTAAAACCTAAATTGTGACTTTCTCCTTGTTTTATTTTTGCCATCAAATGACCATTATATTAAACGTGTACCTACTTACACTTAAGTAGAATACCACATTCAGTGCCGGGAACGCCACAGGGGAGTACGGAGAACTCCCCTGTGGCGTTCCCGGCACTGAATGTGTTAAGAAGATTTATACAAATGATAATGTAACGCAATTATTAGTTGACATAAACGAAAAATGTATAATAAACAAATGTTATACCAAACGATAACTGTTATTTTATTTAAAATTATTATTATTTAATAAACTTGCAACTCTGAATCGAAGGACTTTTTTATAGAAACTTTTCTCTCATTTTGTCCTCTATTTTGAAATAATACGCTCTTACGCTAGCTGGAATAGGATTTAATATTGCTGAGCACATTGTCGGCTGAAAATTGTCTGTCATACGACCTTGACAATAGAATATTTGATCATTCTAATTATTGCATATACGCCACAGAGTACATTATATATAGGAGGATAGAGATATCACTCTATTCAACGGCACAACGCCATCTAACGCAAATTCCCGTAACTATTATTAGGACCATCTATTACCATACCTATAATATCAAGGACCAATAATCACACGTACCAATACCAGCCCTGCTGTGCCACTGCCACAGCTTTTTTGAAACTAGAATTTAAAGTTGTTTTCATCTATTTACTACATGATTTGATAAATAATATCGCCATCTAGTGCAAATTGACGGAACTAAAAATAGACGTTGGGAGTGAAATCACCGTGATATACGCTGTCATTTCTTCCAATTACGATGCCAAACTTATTTTTTAGTTTTTCATACAGTTAAAATCTGAGTTTCAACCAAAATATTATTTTAAGTATTCTCTGAGAAGTGTCAGTCTCTCTCTCTCTCTCTCTCTCTCTCTCTCTCTCTCTCTCTCTCTCTCTCTTATTATCCGTATTGTCTGACAGCGTATAAATATTTACAGAATAAAATATATCTCACAAAAGTGTTTCTGTTTTTTGTTTACTAAAATGATATGTACTTGGTCTTGAACCATTCGCTGACGAATAGAATAAAACAATCATTGGGATCGGAAAAACAGCCGGCGAATAAATCAGTGAAGATATTAGTATATTACGACGAACATGAACAAATACAAACTCGAATTGAAGACAGAACAAGGGTAATAATGAAAGGAGATGTCATGAAAATGTTGTATATTTATCTAACTTTAAAATACATATTAGATAATTTGCTCTCAAGACACGCACTATCCGTAATAGATATTTATAGATCAGCTTTAGTTATAAATAGCATACATAATTTTGTATCTTTACAAATGAGTACATCAGAAAACACAACCACTATACTTCTGAAGGAATACGCGTTTCTTATATTGCTAAAATAATGTCAAATCCCGACTATTTATTCGCTATGTATTTATGTAGTATTCGATCTAATGGACTATCAAAATGTTCATTAAATGCACATTTAAAATCTTAACATTAATAATTGAGCGTCATACGTAACACGGCTAAAATTCTTTAGACTAAAACAACATGAACTATTTAGACTAGAGTCAATTAGTATTCGGATGATTATTCAACCATTTCAGTCGTCTGCTGTTTTTTTTAATGCAAAATAGGCAAGCGGCGTCGGGCTTCTAATAGACTCTCGTTAATCTTTTGAACGCCACACGTCGTTTTTTTGACGAACGAAAATGATTCTTACGCGGATGCGGGTAGGTTCATTTTTGTATTACCGTATTGTCGAATATAGCCGACACTGGGGCGTTCAAAAGATCCATAATCACGCCTGGGGAATTCAGAACCGGATTTGCTACAGCTCCGAGGCGTCGACATGGTAGAGGCTCCCACAATAGAGGCTTAACATGTTCACAGTAGTGCCCCATATGTGGGCACAGACCTGTGGAGCCAAGTCGCTGTGACCCTTATATGGGGCACTGGACTGCGAAAGTGTTAAAAAATATCCAAATTTCGACGGGCCAGTAACTTTTCCGTTTTATTTTTACAAACAGTATTTTTAGGCCTTTAGTCACTTTCAAAAGTTCGTTCGATGAAGTAAACTGCGTCATTAATTTAAGCTTCCGAAAGACGATTGAAACGGCGAACAATTTTCCACACCCACAACTAGATTCCACAAAATATCAATAAATTCTCGTTAAAAGCAACTAGTATCATAAAAAATCTCATTTTGAAAACATTAAAAATAAAATCACAGCTGAAAGTACATTATCCTATCGTTCGACTAAATCATTATCACTAGACAGCGGATTTGAAGTAGCGATTATAAGTTTAACACATTCAGTGCCGGGAACGCCACAGGGGAGTTCTCCGTTCGTAGGCAGTTTTCGCTACAAAGCGGAAAAACGCTGCTACGGGCTACGAGCGTAGCGCGTAGCAATACGTGGCAGCGAATGTGTTAATAAAGATAACACTAGTACAAGTAAGTATTTATTTTTCATATCAACTGTACACAGGTCATATAGCGACACAAAAGGTTTATGATGATAAATAATGATAATGGATAATCAAATATTTTTCTAGGTTTTTATTTTTAAATTATAGTTTGTAGCAAGAATAACGTTTATTGAATTTAATTATCTATAAAATTGTATTGCGGTAAGTAAGTAATAAGATAACTGTAAGACCAATAGACAACATGATATCTAATAGATAAATTATCTATCTATTTATTTAACCAATCGCACTAGTCATATCCATATTAAAATTGTAATCGCTACTTCAAATCCGCTCTCTAATTATCACTATAAAACGCTACGTGTTCTATTCTTATTCAATCCCAATACATTTCTCTCATTTAGAAACTAATTTAAAATACGTTACAAATACGTAATTCTAAATCGCAATATTGTATTAAAAATCGAGTAAAAATTCAAGAAAGTATTATGGCAGTTTCCGTTTATATTTTAATTTTCATTTTAACTATTATAATAAGTAATATGGTCTCTTATTGCTTTGACTATAGTTAATTGGTGTGTTATGAGAGGTATATTACATGACTAATTGCCACTAGCTATACAATATAATAAGTTTTAAACATTTTCTCACTGTTGACGACAGCAGTAATTACTAGTGTGAAATCAACTGTAAGTTTACCCCGTATTTATACAAACATATTTTGTCGGTCTAGAAAAGGCAAATGTCAAAATGACCGATAATCAACGAATGTTAAGTTAACGAAAACTTAACGAGCGTTTATAAATAATAGTGGGCAAGTTTTTAAGACGAAAGAGAGGTGCTCATTCGTTATTTTTACCACAACGGATTACCTATCGTGTAAACGAACAAGCCATCATAATCATTCTCACCATCTCTTTCTATTCGTAGTCTTAGGCCGTTCTTACATTACGCTACGTAAATCTTCGATATCCGATGATTTTAGTCTCTATGCGACTACCGCAGTACAAACTCATAGAGGTTCGTACACAGTACAAACTCATAGAGGTTCGTACACATGAACGCGTGTCGACGAACGGCCTTATGCTGTTGATTCGAAAAAGGTATTAATATTTCACAGTAACCACACGATGTTGGCATTGGCAGCCCAACAGAATTAACTTTTTTGTCATTACATTTTGCTGTGGCAACATTTATACATCTCTTCACCGAGTACGCCTTATAGCACAACACTTGTGTAAAATTTTAATTTTAATAAACTGTTCTCGTGTAAGTAAATTGTTTTCGTGTCTTACCCGTACTCCTCCAGCTACAGACTGTGGGGCGACGAAATTCGAAGTTAGTATCGTGTCGTCTATTTCACACTTTTATTTAATACTATTAGCGCGAACGGAACAGCACGATATGAAGTTCGAAAATCGAATTTCTTAGTATAAAGGCTGCTTTGTATGATCCTTCAAACTAGTCTATGAATGTTTTGTATGAAAAAAATACTTGATTAACTAGTTTCCGAAACAAACATTTACAAATTATTTAAGAGTGTCCCTAAAACTAACTCTGCTATGTTGATATTTGATCTATTAATTATGTGATGAGGTGTGAAGTGTGGATAATATATTATGAAGTAATGGTGATTTATGTGACTAATAATCGTGCTGAAATCATTAGAACTACACGCACGATTGACTATGACTACTGACGTTAAGTTTTTTCAATCAATTTTAAAACCATGATTTCATTATTGTAGCACATAAAAATAAATAATTGTAAAAAACATAGTTAAAGAAAATAACTCACTGTTTACTACTTTCAAACACATTGTCAAGAAGTAAGTTGTAATAAATTGTTTAGGTACCTTTATGGAGCATGTGTATATTAACTAAAATATGATTAACAAATAAGTTACATCAGCGTTTCTCTACCTTTTTCATGGTGCGACCCCCTTCGGTCTGAAAAAATAATTGGCGACCCCCTACTTAAAAAACTTCATTGTTGTATTCTCTCAAATTATAATACAAATATTGAATAACCATGAAAATACTGCAACCCCCTGTCGCTGGGGGTTGAAAACCCTGCAGGATCGTAATGTATGGCTTAAGCTTTACACAACTACAATAAGGATCGATTCACACCGACTTATTCTCTTAATGAAACGCGCAGCGTCGCGTTGCATCTCGGTGTGAATTGACCCTAAAGAGTAGAAATATAACGAGGGCACCAATTTCTACGTAACTTTAGCTGTCACATTTTTGACAACAAAATGCTTGGACATGATATTGATTGATTGACATGATTTTAAATGTATGGAAAATTTTAGTCTCTCTAACCCATTTTCTTGTATATTTTTAACACGGATCCTTCCCATTTAGTTGGGGGTAAGCGACGGCCCCGTTCGGTTGCGGCGCCCCGAGGAACGACGTGAAGGTGGTGTCGCGGCTCATCGGCGGCTCTAGACCCTCGATGGGGATGCAGTCCAGACTGGGAACCGTGTAGTCCCTGACAAAGATATTTTAATATTAATACAAGCTTTTATGCTGACTGTGTACTTGCATTGCCATCGAAACTACATCTCGTCGCTACCTTATAAAAAAATCTCGTATCTCAAATTCGATAATCTTACCATGTGAACTTTACACATTAAATATCAAGGTTCAGTTTGGTTTACACTTTAGTACGAGATACGAGCTTTATTTAATGTATTGACGATATCGGTACCAAATTCAAGTCAATCCGATCACTAGAAGTGCAAATTTGATTTGCAAGATTTAACACCTTAATAAACAGTGCAAGTTAAATAAAAGCTTGTAGTATGTAAATAAGACTTTGTTGAAGAAACTTCAATATTAGAGTATACTTATAAACGATCAAGCATGCTTCAATTACTTTCATCAAGAATTCAATTATGCAATCACGTAGTTCATTTCATTCTAAACCAGTGATACTCAAAGTGGTCTATGTCGACCCCCAGGGGTCGATAAAGACTTCCAAGCATAAGCAAAAAAACTCATTTTAAGTCGATTACATTGCAAATCAATACCAAGCAAGCATGGGGTCTACATAAAACCGAAAAATATGGCTAAGATAAAAAGTTCGGGGATTTTTCTTCTAAAGAGTCACAATTGCTTGACGTGCACTTCAAATAAACTCGATCATCAAGCATTTTGACCATCTAGGAACCCCGAAAGTGTGTATGTCATTGTGTTGTTTTTGTTTTCTTGTCTCACAGTTTTGTGTTTACTGTATAGTTTTTTTTTAATGGGTTCCACAGAAAAACAGCCGCAACATTATGCTGAATGGGGCCCAATTTATACTATTCAATGTTTTTTTATTTGCCAAATATATTTTGTTCTGTGTATCGAATGTGTAAACCGCTCGGCGTTCACTTAAAATCAACGCGCTCGTCAAGCAACTTTGACCATCTAGGAACCCCTCAGCGGGGTTGGCGACCCCCGTGCCACTCACATGGAGACGTTGTCGGGCGCGTGATGCGGGGCGGCGTCGTGCCCGGGCTGCGGCGGCGCGGGCGAGGGCGCGGGCGCGGGCGCGGTGCGGCGCGACGCGAACAGGAACACGCCCACCATCGCCAGCAAGTACGACACGAAGTACAGCGCGTGGAACTGGAAACACGACGTAACAGTAGTACAGTAATAGTACATTACTGCAGAGTCCAGTAAGTAAGCCATCCTGGACGAGTAGAAGTTTGATGGCCGAACCGCTAGGTGAGGCCAGCAATGATACGAGGCCAGGATGGCGATTACTGGGCGAAGCTTGTATAGTGCTTTTCTCAAAAATGAAACAAGTTGATAAAAATAAAATAAAAGTACACATTGAAAAAATAAAGAAAATCTACGATCCGCCATTAGCTACTCACTCGCTAACCTATGTCAGTCTATGGTATGATTGTTTTTTTTAAAGGTACCGGGCGGCGATGTTTAAATATCTTAGTGTTGCCGGATAATCGATTATTAATTAATCGATTATTTTTCCCCTAAATAATCTAGATGTCGATTATCCAATCGATGTATCGATTAAATCGATTATCTCGATATAATCGATACTAAGATTCATACAATTATATCGATTATAATCGGTCAAGTACACGATATAATCGATTAAATCGATTTTATCTACATAATCGATTTAATCGATTAAATTGTAAAATATTAACAATCGATTATCGATTATATCGTGTACTTGACCCATTATAATCGATTATTTGTATGAACCTTAGTATCGATTATATCGATATAATCGATTTAATCGATACATCGATTGGATAATCGATATTTAGATTATTTGTGCGCCGCAATTATAATCGACGATTAATCGATTCACCAACAATTTATTGTCCGGCAACACTAAGATATCTGCCAACTTTAAATTACAAACGTCATCATTTTAATAAGAATTTTCTTAATTTTGAAACATTTGAAACACGAAAATTGTAATTACAACAACATAAATTAGTGAAAAATGTTCCAGTTATTTAATCAAAGAACTATCAAATTTGCATACATCCTCTTAAGTGTGAACTTTTTTATTAATAGTTTAAGTTTTTCACAGACGTAGAAGCACGGCACGGGTTCCAAATTTGAACACTTGATATGTAATGGAATTTCATACTTACTTCCTGGCAGCTCGAGATTACTTCCTGGTCGCTAGCAGCTAGTCTCCAGGATGCGTTACTTTCTACGTTTTTGATGACGTAATGGCAACATTTCATACCATTTTTGAGAAAAATTACATAAAGTTTACCACTGACGGATGGTTTGCCTTCATTTCATATTCAACTTTAACGAACTACAAATAAATCCAATTTTAGAATACTGTTACCCACGTTTGCAGATTTTGTAATAGCTACTTTATTTGTATGGTGTTAAAGTTGGAAATGAAATGAACGCAAGCCATCTGTCAGTGGTAAACTAAAAGTAAATGTATTGTAAACACTTTATTGGAGCATCGTGCATTTTCGGCCGCACAGTCACGAACGAACTAGCCGATGATAGCCGAAGATACGATTCAAACTTTACATCAGTCTTTGTCATAATGCCATCATCATTTCAGCCGAAAGACGTCCACTGCTGAACATGGGCCAAACAGATCGGCCCTGCGCCACCCGCATACAATGCGTTCCCGCCACCTTAACCAGGCCGTTGCTCCATCTCGTTGGAGGCCTACCTGCAGTGCACCTGCAAATTACAGTGCACCTGTTAGCCGTCTCACTCACTAGGAAGTATGGCGGCTGACTAACATGGCACGCGACGCGCGCTAGCATGGCGGCAACAACCCACTAACAGCGGCACAGGAAAAAGACAAGCTGTGCGTGGAGCATGCCGATTGGTCAATTGCATTTCCCTCGCTTCTAAAACGCGTCTTCTGCGCGGGTATATCGGTGGGCCATATCAGTTGTGTACATACTGTAAGGCTAGGCTAGGCTAGGTTGATTAGGCTCCAAACTAGAAACAAGAAGTCTGCTAATTATCGTCGACACTCACCTTAAACTGAAAAATATACATCCCCGCAATTAGCGTATAATAATCTGCTGACAGGAACGACAGATGCAGTACTATCGAGCCTGCGTCCCGCAGCATAAAACTCTGCAGTATCTGGAATATTGTCTGCACAGAGCAGTAACTTCCCAACTGTACTATTGTCTCCAACTCGTACCAGTTGAAAGTGATCAGGTCGCTTAGTTCTAGGAAGAAGGTTTGGGTGCAGGACACTATGCTCCCGATTAGGCCGAGGAGTGCTAAGTACTCGGGGCATGATTGCACTTTTAGCATCATTTCTTGGAGTACTGTGACCATCGCGAAGAGGAGAGAGCCGGCGAGGCACAGCATATCGCCGACTAACTGATTTTTACCTGAAAGAGGACGTTTTCCATTAAGACCAAGACGATTTTTGCCAGTTTTTAACCAAAGGTAAGAAAAAATAAGAATCAGCCGACGACCTTCCCCCCTGTTTAATATTTACTTATTAACTGCATTAGAATCTAAAGGAAAAATGAATGTATACACGTTTGGTTTGTTTTATTTTTTATTTTACAAAGAAACAATTTTTAGGAACATTTGTCTAGCATGTAGGGCTAATATAATATATTCCGGTAAAAATCAAGTTTCGTTTTATTTTGCAGTTTTTCTTCATTCATCTTTACTTAACTTTGTGCGTTTTTGTGATCTTACGTAAGAACTACCAAGACTACCTTCCGCCCCCTTGTAAGAAAAAATAAGACATGGTGGACGGCCCTTCCCCCCCCCCCCATAAATCACCCTACGTAATAAATTAATGGCACCCCTTTTCCGTTATCCCTTGGTTGCTGCCCTTGAGACTAGCAAATAATTCTAAACTAATACGCTAATACGCTCGTCGTTGGACGTCGTGCTAAGAGCAATGCACGAGCTCCAAGTGTCCCACAAGATCGTCTACTGACAACATGGCCACGTAGCAGCTCACGGCGTTAACGCTGCGCCAGTTACGATAAATGACACACTGTACTAGTCTGTTGCAGTGCAGCTATGACTTATGGCACTACAGGCAGCAAGTGTTTCAAAGAGTTATGTTTCTTATCACCATCCTATCATCCGAGCCTATATATGTCCCATTACAGGGCACAGGCCTCCTCTCAGAATAAGAGGGGCTTGGGCCGTAGTGCCCAGGCGGGCCCAATGCGGATTGGGAACTTCACAAGCACTATTGAATTTCTTCTCAGGTGTCATTTACAGGTAAATTTCAAAAGTAATTTCGCACATAAATTGCCTGGGCTGAAACCCACAACCGTCTGCTTGAGAGGCAATAGGTCATATTTAAATGACAAAGCTACATCTGAATTTGATGTTGTATACAACAAATAATATCAAGTACTACTGGAGTTATACCATACAAATTTAACAACCTAATTTAATTTTACGACCGCTTTAGCCTAGTTGGTAGTGACCCTGCCTACGAAGCAAGAGGTCCTGGGTTCGAATCCCGGTAAGGGCATTTATTTGTGTGATGAGCACGAATATTTGTTCCTGAGTTATGGATGTTTTCTATGTATTTAAGTATTTATTTATCTATATAAGTATGTTTATCGTCGTCTAGTACCCATAGTACAAGCTTTGCTTAGTTTGGGACTAGGTCGATTTGTGTAAGATTGTCCCCTAAATCAACTTACTTGAAACTGCCTACATATTGCGACAGAAACAACTACCTAACCAATTTTCTGTTGCAGAATAAAATATTTCAAACTATTTCCTACCTAATCTCCAACTTTTTAACCTTTTCAATACCAAGAATAGAGATTTGTCACAAAGTACAACATCAAAGTGATTATCACACGGTGACATAAGGTTCAAAATAGCTTAACAATTAACATCCTGCTGGAGTGTGCTGCGAGCTACAGGGCACTGCACCTCGGGACACCGAGGTCGCTCCAGGAAGTCGTCGGCAACGTGAAGGGTCTGCTAGGCTTCCTTATGGAGTTGGGCTGGCATATATTATATTAGGGGACAATCTTACACAAATCGACCTAGTCCCAAACTAATCAAAGCTACTATGGGTAAAACTATGGGTACTATGGGTGGCATGAATAGTGCCTACAGCCAGTTACGCTAAATAGGCGCGTAAAAGACGTCGAGTTGCGGAAACTAGCACGTTATTACATATTACCTATTAGCTAACTGGGCTTGGCATTGAAAAGGTTAAACTTCACCCATAAAAAAACAAGAACAAACACTAAAATTAGGTATTGATCAGATCATACCATCCGTAGGAGCTCCTTCCACGTCGGCCCACACAACACAGACAACGGCCATGAGCCCTAGTGTTGCCCCGGCAACGTGAGCGACCCCAAGCCTCTGTCCCCGCCACGCGCCGCCCACCAGAGCCGCGCCCACTCCGCTGCATGCCAGAAGCTGTCAGCTGAGCACTGACGTAAACCGCTGGGACATCACCAGAAGCCAACTCGCTTCTACGTCTAGTGTACATGCTATTATGACGATCCACCATTTACTGAAAGGGAAGGTTTTCTTTATTTTTTTTTCTGTGCTATGCAAGGGAGGCAAACGAGCAAGTGGGTCATCTGATGGGAAATGATCACCGCCACCCTTAAATATCAACAACTCAAAGTGTCACTAATTTGTTGCCGGCCTAAGTAAGTATAAACCCTTTTCTTGAAAGCCCCATGTCATAGTTGTCTGGAAATACTGCTGCCGGAAGTTGATTCCACAGTTTCACTATATGTGGCAGGAAGTACCAACGAAAATTAAGGAACATGTAAATGCTTTCTCCAAATTTTTCATTTAATAAAAATAATATCATCATAGTAGTTCCAATCATTTATTTTCTTGATGACAGCTCCCGTAGAATGTAACTGCGTTTAGTTACGCAAAAAATAATATCATCATAGTAGTTCCAATCATTTATTTTCTTGATGACAGCTCCCGTAGAATGTAACTGCGTTTAGTTACGCAAAAAATAATATCATCATAGTAGTTCCAATCATTTATTTTCTTGATGACAGCTCCCGTAGAATGTAACTGCGTTTAGTTACGCAAAAAATAATATCATCATAGTAGTTCCAATCATTTATTTTCTTGATGACAGCTCCCGTAGAATGTAACTGCGTTTAGTTACGCAAAAAATAATATCATCATAGTAGTTCCAATCATTTATTTTCTTGATGACAGCTCCCGTAGAATGTAACTGCGTTTAGTTACGCAAAAAATAATATCATTATAGTAGTTCCAATCATTTATTTTCTTGATGACAGCTCCCGTAGAATGTAACTGCGTTTAGTTACGCAAAAAATAATATCATTATAGTAGTTCCGATCATTTATTTTCTTGATGACAGCTCCCGTAGAATGTAACTGCGTTTAGTTACGCAAAAAATAATATCATTATAGTAGTTCCAATCATTTATTTTCTTGATGACAGCTCCCGTAGAATGTAACTGCGTTTAGTTACGCAAAAAATAACTTTTAAATGCAAGATATAAAAAATACGACAACTGCCTAATTTTGTTCCTTGATCCCATTATAAGATTCATCTAAGACACATTGATTCCATATATGCAGTACCGTAAAACCACATAACTATAGTCCTAGCCTGCAACAATAGTCCAATTTTCGTCCTTATATTATCCTTAAAATATTATTACTGCTATTATTTCTGGGTATATAATTATGTTGTTAGGCCTAAAGTAATTTGCTTTAGTCTAGCCATGTAGCTATCATATTTTAAGTATAATGTAAGAATGAAAATTGGACTATTGTTGCAGGCTAGGACTATAGTTATGTGGTATTACGGTAATTTTTTTTAAAGTATGATAAATAATAAACGTTTTAATAAAGTTACATTCTATGGCAATACAAATGTCATGTTATGATTGCCATAGAATGTAACTTTATTTATCGTACTTTAAAAAAAACTACTGCATATATGGACTCAATTTGTCTTAGATGAATATTATATAGGATCAAGGAACTAAATTAGGCAGTTGTCGTATTTTTTATACCTCACATTTAAAAGTTAATTTTTCCGTAACTAAACAAAGTAACATTCTACGGGAGCTGTCATCGAGAAAATAAATTATTGGAAATACTATAATTGTACAAAAATATACCAGATGGTGGGTAATGGATAATTTATTTGTTTATGACTTATTATTACACCCATGGAAATTGTATTCACACAGTTTAAATTTGTTAGTGAATAATCATTAAACAGGCATGTTTTCAATGACTGGAAGTGATTTTTTTTATCAAAAGAGCTTAATGTTCAAATAATGTATCCATAAATCCATAAATAAAGTTGGCAAATATTTTTTTTGCACACTCATGGTAGTTACAGAAAAGTGGTGATGCTTATGTGACAGCACATGTCTTTAGTAATATCCTACTAATATTATAAACGCGAAAGTTTGTAAGAATGTATGTATGTATGTATGGATGGCTGTTTGTTACTCTTTCACGCTAAAACGGTTTGACGGATTCTGATGAAATTTGGCACACAGATAGTTTATAATCCGGATTAACATATAGGATACTTTTTATCCCGGAAAATTGCATAGTTCCCGAGGGATAGCGATAAACGAATTCTTCGCAGGAATGCCAAAACCGCTAGAGTTACACATATGTAATGTATGATGGAAATGTTTATCTTAAATAGTCCTACAAAAAAAACCCACCACAGTATATATCTTTCGAAATTCCCACGAGATAGGGAAATATCTAAACTTTCTTTGTTTTTTTTGTTTATAGCAGAATCTCTGAAACTATTGAGCCAATTTTAAAGTTTTTTTCACCATTAGAAAGTTACACTGTTCTTGATTGACATAAGTTACTTTTTATGCAGGAAAATTCAAAATTCCCACGGGATAGAAATAAATTATTTCAATTTCGTAGCTGATTTTAATAATTCTTACATATTATGTGATATGAATATCCCCGATTAACAAAAGCTACTTTTTTTCGGGTAAATACAAAATTCCCACGGGAAAGAAAAAACTGAATTCAACTTCGGGGCTGATTTTGAAAATTCTTTCAACAATAGAAAGCTACAACTATTCCTGATTGGTATAGACTACTCTTCTTCGGGAAAATACAAAATTCCCGCAGGATAGAAGTAAGTCACTCCAAATTTGTGGCTCATTTAAAAAATTCTTTCACTAATAGTATGCTACAGTATCCCTGATTGACACAGGTTACTTTTCTACGGGAAAATACTAAATTCCCACGGGATAGAAATAAGTGAATTGAATATAAGGGCTGATTGTTAAAATGATTTGAAGACGTGAGTGGATGAAGGGGGTATGTGGCATTTTTTCATTTTCGGTTTTATGCCATAAATGAAGGTTTTAAGTCATAATCCAACACCCAAAGTCTTCAGTTCTCATGTTTTTGAACCATAACAGCTTAAAACCCAGTGTATGAAGGAACTATGTACAAGAATAAGTTACGTTCTTGGTGAATGAACATGCTAAGGGCACATGACTCTAGAAGTGGTTACCAGTTTGAGAGTGAATGTAACAGAAGAAAGTGTTATATACGCACTTAGCTCCTTTATCCATGTTATGAGACAAACTTTTATTTTATCTTATTCTGACATATCCGATATCCCAAGAAAAGAAATAAAACATTAGGGATCAGCTGAAATTTATAAACTCTGAATGCATGTATTTTTACGAAGAAATTCTACTAAATCAATAAATTTTGTTACAATAAACAATTTCATTTATTTAACTTATTTTCTTTGCAGAACAGCTTAAAGCAGAAAGAAGGGGTTATGCACTTTTTTTATATAAAAAAATGTTATTTAAAAGCATTTATTAAAAAAATCAATAGATCAGGTTATTTGGTTGATTTTTATAAAAGAAACAATACCCTATTCGATTTAAAAACAAAATTACAACGTAAAAACTTTTAATTGCGATTTACTCGAAATAATGTTTTTGTGACATACCCCCTCCATCCACTCATGTCTTCATTTACTAATAATAAAAAGCTATGATGTCTCTGATTTTCAAAAAAGGTCCAAAAAGGAATTTCTATCCCGCGGAAACTTTACTTTGCACTTTCCGGGATAAAAAAAGCCTGTTTCAATCAGGCACAGGCCTCCTCCCAGAACGAGAGGACTTGGGCAGTAAGATTTGGGAACTTCACACCCACCATTGAATTTCTTCTCAGGTGTGTGCAGCTTTCCTCGCAATGTTTTCCTTCAATATAAAGCTCATGGTAAACTTCAAACGTAATTTACCACATGAATTCGGAAAAACTCAGAGGTGCAAGCCTGGGCTCAAACTCACAACCCTTTGCTTAAGAGTCCATAGGTCTGGCCACTAGGGCACCACGGCTTAGCGGCTATAGAATTCACTTATTCCTATTCCACGGGAACTTTTCATTTTCCTGGCATTATCCTATGTGTTAATCCATGTAATAAACTACCTGTGTGCCAATTTTCATCCAAACAACTAACGTTATTGTCTTCGCGTACGAAGTTGCGGGCAAAAGCTAGTTTAGAAATAAAAACAATTTAAAATAAAACTATGAAAAGAATGACACTCTGAATGAGAATGTACTTTTTTCAGAAAAAAACAAAAATCCAATATTGGTGGCACTTACAACTGAACTAATGCCCCACTGCACTAAGAGCACCTAACAACCTGTATACCGTGTACGGTCAAGTGCAAAAATAAGTATTGATTTAATCCTCCCATTGTTATATACATATACCTTAATTCAACAACATAAGAGCTATGGGACATATTTATGAGCAAGTTGTGTGCACCCATATTTTTACACTTGACTGTACCTTTTTCATTTGCATTTAAATTATGTTTTATAACTTACCTACTGAACTTTATGAATAAAACCAAACATAGATAACTTACCTGGATAGCTTAGTAAGTCCATTACAAAGTAATGTGGGGATGAATAAAACGAAAAGCGCTAAATATGGGATAACAAGCTGTGCTGTCGTCGGGAATTGCCAAGTAGCGCTCTGAAGCAACGTCGTAAGGATACATTTTCCGCTCAACAGTAAAGATAACACTTGACCCAAGAGTATACTTCGCCACACTTTCCTAAAACAAATAAGAAATAGGTCACAGTTTTATGTTTCTCATTCAAGTCCATAAATTACATGCCAATTGGTACAAACCATCGCCCTAGTTCCGAAAAGTAAGCTTCAATTTTCTCACTGAAACTTGGGCTTTCCATTGTTCCCCTGGGTAATTATTGAAGCCTCAGGTGAAATGCACTGCGAAAAGGATTAGATCCTCGGGGAAACTTAAGAAATCGCGATTAATTCCCATTATTTTATCAGTAATGGGCTGGGAAGCAAAACATAATTTGACAGTTCGATGTTTCGTTCTGAAACTGAAATACTGAGAAAAAGAGAATCTACAATAATAAATAATACAACGCTAAGCAAAAGCTTTGTAAAATTTTCTTCGATTAAAAACTGAAAAGCACTTGTCTTTTGTATTATTATGTATTAGAATAATTATTAAAAAGGCGAAGAAGGCGACATACATGGTGGCAGCTATTTATTATTTAAGACTTAGGTGTAAGGACCAAGATATCTTTAACCTTTTTTCTCGAGTTGAAAAAAAAACGATCAAAATAAAAGTGAGGTTATGTTTGTGTTGCTTATTTTTGGTTTGGTTCAGCGTACTAGAATTTCATTTTAAATATCTATAATTCTATAACGTTTGCTTAAAATCTGTTTTCATTTGTTAAGAATTAAAGTATTTGAGTCATTATTATGGGAGACGGTAAGTAGATAGTAAATACTTTTTATTGAGTAAACCTTCTGTTGTATTGGAGACGTCGGTGGTCATTGTTATTTATTTCGCAAAATATCTTGTATTACAGAAGATGTAATTCGTAGACGTCTTTTAATCGATGGTGATGGAACCGGAGATGACAGAAGACTCAATGTGTTGTTAAAAACATTGATAAAATGGTGTAACAGCTCGGACGACAAACCAGAAGATAGGTAAGCATTTTTCACGTAATTATCGTAATTAATTGCTATAAAAATCTTTCAACAATAGTCAACTATACTTAATTTTTATTTTTATTTTAGTAAAGCAACACACGACCGAATGCTGGCTCAACTCGCTCAATGTGAATTCGCTGTTACGAAATCTCAACTAGGCACTGAAATGATGAATGCAGAGCTAAACAGCTACGAATCTCTTTCACAAATACTTGAAACAGGCATAGAGGTGGCCAAAGGCAATATAGAAAAGAGCAAAGCAGATCTATTACAAGCAAAGACTGTACGCAAGAATCGGATAGAATATGACGTGTTGGCAAAGGTAATCAGTGAACAGCCAGACAGAAAAGAAACACTGGAACGGCTTGGTACTTTGAAAACAGAACTGGCCGGTTTGGAAACCACAAAGCAGCAGCTTGAGAGCCGTTTGGCTTTGAGAAAAAAACAGTTCCATGTGTTGGTTACGTCTATACACCAATTGCAGGCGTTATTAGATGAACCAGAGGATACCGAGTCCATTTCTGATATCGACATGAAAGATATTAGTAATGAATCTTAGTAGTAATAATAAGATTTAATGTATAAGTAATGATGTGACAAAATGTATTTCTTAATGATTCTTAATAAACTTCTGAGAATTATTTGTTTGTTTTAATTTGTATACATTAAGCTAAGCATACACAACATATAAATTTAGGGATTGTGTCAGTTACCTCTGTTTTTGGTTTTGAGTAAAAACTAGTAGTAGACTGTTTAGTTAAAGCAGGGGTTCCCAACCTTACCTTTTCTTGGTCAGGGACCACTTTTATATTATTCTTATTAGCAGGGACTACTATGTAGGTGTATACTTTATAAAAATAATAAACTGTAATAATCAAACTGAAGCATTAATAAAAAACTCAATAGGAAATTACATAAAAAGAAATTTAAAATCATTTGCGGACCATATTTTGGCTTCTGGGACCACTGGTGGTCCACGGACCACTGGTTGGCAATTTATATTATTGATTATTGGGTTATTGAATAGCCAGTTTTGTTTTGCTATTTTATTTTTTTTAGAAAAAAAACATTCATTTTGTTGTAGATGATCAAGCTCCCTTTGCCCACACAGTCGGCAATATCTAACCTATTTTTTACAGGCTGAGCTGGTGGAATAAATAATGGGCATTTTAAGTATTAGGGTATTCATAGCCAGAATTAAAAAAAAGTCCTTAATTTTCCATACAGTTTTTTTGTGTAAGTTTTAGACGAGCCATATAAAATGTTCGAAAAAATCACTAAAAGTCAAAAAATACACACTTATTTTACTTTCTTAAAATGATTGTAAAACGATTTTACCCGTGATTTTGATTCTCCAACTTTACTCATTTTAAAAAAACCGGCCAAGTGCGAGTCGGACTCGCGCACGAAGGATTCCGTACCATTAGCTATAAAACCCTACAAATGGCAAAAATATCGTTTTTTGTATGGGAGCCCCCTTAAGGCCCATACTACACAGGCGGTTTCCCGCCGCGGGAAACCGCTCGACGGAGCTGCGCAGTGTAGTTTGCACCATACAACTTACATATAAAATTGTGTCAAGTGGCGGTTCAGAAGCGGTTTCCCGCGGCGGGAGAACCGCCCGTGTAGTATGGGCCTTAATAATTGTTTTATTTTAATTTAATTATTTATTTTTAAAGTGAATATATGACTAAAAATTCTGTGAATAGGTATTCCAGGCGTCTACCTGTTGCCGTTATCAATATCGAGCAAAAAAATCACGTTTGTTGTATCGGAGCCCCCTTAAATATTTATTTTATTCTGTTTGTTAGTATTTGTTGTTATAGCGGCAACCGAAATACATCATCTGTGAAAATTTCAACTGTCTAGCTATCACGGTTCATGAGATACAGCCTGGTGACAGACAGACAGACGGACGGTCAGCGAAGTCTCAGTAATAGGGTCCCGTTTTTACCCTTTGGGTACGGAACCCTAAAAACCTACCTACGCTCTTCATCTGCGCTCTTAGGTTGCGCGACATTTCTATAATATAAGTACGTCTTATTAAGTCTGTGTCTCAAAGCTTCGAGTCCCAAATTTTCACTTTGCAGTCAACTTAGCACGTTACGTTTCCGAATACGTCGAACATTCCCACACAATATTAGTTTCAATATCATTTCAGCTGCCCCTGAAACTTGAAATAGCGTCGCGGCGCCGCACGGAAATTGAATCGCTGAAACTTGTACGGTCGGCCAAGAAAATAGTCTACCAGTTTTGACTAAAGAAAGTTTCTATGAGATTTAAATATCGCTAAGGTTGACTTAACTGAGTTGTCATTAGTCATCATCATCGTCATAATCCCAGCCTATATACGTCCCACTTCAGGGCACAGGCCTCCTCTCAGAATGAGAGGGCTTGGACCGTAGTTCCCACGCGGGCCCAGTGCGGATTGGGAACTTCACATACACCATTGAATTTCTTCACAGGTGGATGCAGGTTTCCGCACGATGTTTTCCTTCACCGTAAAGCGCATGAATTAAAAATGCCGAAAAACTCAGAGGTGCGAGCCCGGACTCGAACCCACGACCCTCTGTTTGAGAGACCGTAGGTCAAACCACTAGGCCACCACGGCCATGAAGTCATTAGTCACTGTCATCATATTATTGCAAGGGAAAATCGACCTCATTGTATCATGTCTGACGTGCAAATGAACTTCAGCCGTAGGGTAGTGACCATATTTTTGTCGGACTGTACAGTCAAATCAACTGAGTCGTGCGTGACCCACTGTGGAACCATTTTTACACAAAATGTCACAGTGACATCGCATTACCTGACAAGGAAAATCATTCATTACCGTGAAAAGCACACATACTTACTCATACTCACACACATACATACTCACACCCGCACACACATACTCACACTCACACACACTAGCATTACACCTGACTGACTGTTTAATTTTACATTTATTGGTTTTTGTTTTTTTTTCTCGTAATTGGTTATTTAAATCAAGGGTCTTCAACCTTTTTTAATTCAATGGCCTAGTATACTCTGATATTGGTGGCTCCTTTCAGAGTGAGAGGACTTAGGCTGTAGTTACCACGCGGGCCCAGTGAGGATTGATTTCACACACACCATTAGATATCGATGAACGATTTTTTCGTAAACGAAGGCGCGGGCAACAGCTAGTTAAAAATAATTAATTAAGTGACAGTAAAAAACCCGTTACGAACACAAATTAATAGGTCAAATAATGATTCATAGGATATTTTGTTTTAGGCGAAGTAGGGATTCCCTTTCGCATTTATAATACGACGTAGCACACGTAATGACGAGCGTGACGCTGCGTAGCCCGTAGCAGGTGCTACGGTTGTAATTCGTTCGTTATTCGTAGACTATGTGTTATTCCTTTATATTTATTCTGCTTTTATACAACCAAATATAAAATTTAGTTATCCGACGATAACCGGTCAGCCTAGTGGTTAAAGTAGGTACCTGACTACGAAGCTTGAGGTCCCGGGTTCGATTCTCGGTCGAGGCAGATATTTATGTGAAAAATATACCTATGTCTGAAAATTTGTGAAGATGTTTGGATGTTTGTTACTCAATCACGCAATAGCGGCTGAACGATGTTGCACACAAAATCGATATTAAATCGATGTTATTTTTAAGCATTGCAACACTAAAGAAAAAACTAGATTTTTTATATTGTGATAACATTCTTCTTCCTTCTCTTCCGTGCCTTGATTGTGAATACACGTGCCGCAATTTCCTAATTGTTTCAATTAGTTAAATCTTCTCCACCGCTTCCTGTGACCCCAAAGTAGGTAGGTACCTAACATCAAAACAGGGGCTAAATTCAGGAACAGCCCAACACGGTTTGCGAGCGGTAATTCGATCGTTTGCAAACCAGTGATTTTTAGCGTTCCTGAATAGCAGTTCATCCCTACCCTCTCGCAAACGATCGAATTACCGCTCGCAATCCGTGTTGGGCCGTTCCTGAATTTAGCCCCTGTTCATCGTACAAACGGATTTACATGAAATTTAGTACCTATGGACATAGTTTGAGACCTTAGGAATAACATTTTACAGTTTTTATCTCGGAAAATTGCACAGTTCCCGCGGGATAAAACACAAAAAAATAAAAAGAGTATGTACTTACAAGGCGAAGGGGATCTTTTCAAGTTAACCTGGTTTGAAAAGGAAAACTTAAAAGATGGGCTTAATATTCACATAGCTACATTTCACGTGGGCATTAGGAGGTCAATACTCGTACTTAAATAACACGTGTAGTTTTTTTTTTAGGACATAGTTACTTAAGTACTAAGTTGTACTACATGTTTGTAATGTCCACTACATGTCATGTTTCCACAACAATACGCGGAAATCCGTTATAGAAAGTACTAACTCCACAACTAATTGCAGACGAATATAAACCATATCAGCCAAGTATTACTTTTCAAGTATGGATGAGTTTTGCGTGTGTCCTTCTGTGTACGTAGAGACTTTTGATAACAATCGACTCATGAAATTTTAGCCTCTGACTCATACACAACAAATATCATATTCAGTAAACTCTTTATGGGTAAGCAATTAAGTATACAAGCGTAAAAACAAACAATAGTGAACTTTAACACCACGGCGGCCATCATAGACGGACTAGAAAATGAATTAAGGATCGAATACACTCAGCAAGTAGTTAATAGTGAGCGATATTTGGTGTTATTTCTTTAAATTTGAGTTCCTTTTCTCATGTGCGGCCTTTTGACATTTTCTCACAGATATTCTGTATAAGTACCTAGTATACATATAAAGAGTATATATATATTATGTAGTGTATAAGTATTATATTCAATGTATTTGTTTGTTTATGTGTATAAATATTATATGTTTGTATTGTTTTTAATATTTCATCATCATCCCAGCCTATATAAGTACGTCCCACTGCAGGGCACAGGCCTCCTCTCAGAATGAGGGGGCTTGGGCCGTAGTTCCCACGCGGGCCCAGTGCGGATTGGGAACTTCACACACACCATTGAAATTCTTCGCAGGTGTATGCTGGTTTCCTCACGATGTTTTCCTTCACCGTAAAGCACATGGTAAATTTCAAATGTAATTTCACACATAAACCGAAAAACTCAGAGGTGCTTGAGAGGTTATAGGTCAAACCGCTTAGGCCACCACGGCTTTTACAAAATTGCAATAATTCAAATGACCAACGAATAAAAATAATAATAATAATAATAACTTTATTTCACCAACAACAACAAACATTTTACAAATTACACTAAGTACATTTTTTATACTTAATACTAAAGGTGGTGGGTAAGTTGAAGGTTTATACTTCTAGTAATTAATGATGAATTTTACTCCCCGTACTAGTATAAACTGTATCACGGTGAAGTAAGATCAGTCATTCATAATCGTGAAGTTTATAAAGTATCAATGTGTGGATCAAAGTACTATTGAGAAATCGAAATGTAATAACTAAAAAGTTGAGGGTATTAAGTAGCAGCAGTACGTAAATGTGAATGTTAGCAGTATATGCAAAATTTACAAATGCATTTCGATGTTTGCTATCTAAACAAAAAAAATATCACTTAGTAACAATATATTATCTTAAAAATTAAATAGTAAGTAAGAAGGTTTAGTGCATGATTATTAGAACTCTGTATGTGCGAGTGTGTGTGTGTGTGTGTGTGTGTGTGTAAATGTGTATGCATATGTGTGTGTATGTGTTTGTGTACTTGTTGTGTGTGTAGGTGGGCGTGGGTGTACTTGCGTGCGTGCGTGTATGTGTGTGTGTGTGTATTTATTAAGCCATTTTATTCAAAAGTTTTTCAGTATCTTCATAATTAAGTGCATTCAGAAATTTACTTAGGGCTTTCTTTAATTGATAGAAACTCATATTCCGCATGTTAAGATTCCTGCTAATACGATTGTAAATTACGGGTCCTAGAAAGGTCTGAAATTTATGAGAGAAAGCTGTCTTGCATTTTGGAATAGAGCAAACTAAATCTTGTCTTCGACGAGATGAAGAAAAGTCGGCATTTCTACGATGTTGATCAAGTACTAGGTTTTTGAGAAATAATTGTCTTCTTGTGAGCACTGAAGTATCTTTATACAGGGTTTGTGTTGGATATCTATAGTGCTTAAATGTCATAACTTTAAGAACGGCCCGCTGGGCACGTTCAAGCGGTAACAAAATAGTTTTTGAAGCTCCTCCCCAGGCTATTATACAGTAAGTTGCAATTGATTGACAAAGTGCAAGGTATATTGTAATTAACAACTTACTATCACAGATAAATCGAAGGTTTCGAAATATATAAATTAGTTTTCTTACTCTACACGTTAAATTTGTAATATGTTTATTCCAGTTGAGATTTTTGTCCAATTCTATACCCAAATATTTAATATAGTCTGCATTTTCAATTGAGACGCAGGTGCAGTCAGACTTTTGAGTACAGGAGTGGACTTTGACCAATATAGTTCCAGGTTTTGGTTGAGTAGTATTGCGAGTACTGAAATTAATGTATTTGGTTTTCAAGATATTGAGAGTAAGTAGATTATTGTTCAACCAATCAGTTACCAGCTCAAATCCTTCCTGTGCCGTTTTGTTTAGCTGAGGCCAATTTTTATCATGAAAAAGGATAACTGTGTCGTCAGCGAATGTTATAATTTGAGAATTTCTTATTTTTAAGCCGCATAGGTCATTAATATAGATCAAGAATAGCGTAGGTCCTAAAACACTACCTTGTGGCACACCATATAGGATGTTTTCTTCACTGCTAAGATGCTCAGCTACTCTTACTGACTGTTTTCTACCCCTTAAGTAATCAGACAACAATAAAAGTGTTAAACCACGAACACCTACACTTTCTAACTTTCTAATCAGTATGGGAACAGAAACTGTATCGAAGGCTTTTTGTAAGTCCAAGAATATACCTAGAGCCTTTTCACCGTTATCTAATTTGTCAGTCAAGTAAGCTGTTAGGTGCTTAACAGCGTCAGTGGTACATTTACCCTCTCTAAATCCATACTGATTAGGCCCCAGTATATTATTTTTAGTTAAGTATTGTTTCAGTCTGTTATTTATTAGTTTTTCTAGTACTTTTGATAAGGTTGGCAATAGCGAGATTGGTCTATAATTCGATATACAGTCTCTGTCCCCGGACTTAAATATAGGTATAATGACAGATTTCTTCAAAGCATCAGGAAACTTGCCTTCTTGTAAACAAAGGTTGCATATATTAGTAATAGGATAAGACAGTACATCAGCGCCCATTTTTAGGAATTTTGATGAAATCCCATCCCATCCGCAGGCGGTACTTGATTTTAGGTTGCACATTATCCGTTTAACTTCTGCAATGTCCGTAGGGAGCATGACCATGGAATTAGAAGAACAATTCGAAATTTTCACTGATTTGGCTAGTTGATCTTCTGAAAGTTGAGTTCTGTTGATAATCTCAGTTGCTAGTTTTTTGCCTATATTTGTAAAATACTTGTTAGCATAGTTTAAGGATTCTATAGGGTTTGTTTTTATGTTCAATAGATGTGTAGAATTATCCGAAGTGACGTCAAGATTGCAGATGTTCTGAATTAATGCCCACTGCATTCTCAAGTTATTTGCATTTTGTTTAATTAGAGATCTTTGATAGGCCCTTTTTAGTTTGTTAAGAATGTTGTTACAGGTGTTACGATATCTACAATAAGTGATTTTAATAATGTTATTTTCAGGATTTTTCCTCAATTTTATATGCAGGTTATCTCTATTCTTCATGCATCGGATCAACCCAGGTGTAATCCACGGTTTAATATTATGTTTTCGGTGTGAAATGGTTACAAACTTAGTACATTTATTCAAGGTATGAATGATATACGAAAGAAAAGTATTAGTAGCAATGTTTACATCTGCGCCCATTAACAATTGGCTAAGTAAAGTTTTTTTAAGAGGTGCTAATTATATTTTTTTTCGACAGTCAGCGTTCCGAAGATCGAGAAACTGCAGCTGTTTTATTTTTATCTCCTATTGTTTACTGGAAATATTTTTTTAAGTGTTCGAGTTGGCATTTGTGAGATTTAATGGCTGACAAGCGGTTCGTGCTCAGTACTTAGTAGAAACAGAAAAAAAACTAAGTCATCTGTCACTTTTGTCCATGTCAAACCGTTTGCGTTTCGTTTGCTTTGCGTTTTGGTGTGATTTTTGGACTATTTTTAACAACCTCCGCACCAAATCCGGATTTACAATTTTACCGCATTTCTCCACGACTTATGCACGATAATTGAATCACGATTGAATATTTTTGATCATTATTTTGGAACTGCTTTTTGGACAATGCAAAGTAAACGAAACGCAAACGGTTAGATTTAATTTGACATTGACAATTGACTTCGTTTTTTTTTCTATTTCTACTAAGTACTGAGCACAAACCGCTTGTCAGCCATTAAATCTCACAAATGTCATCTCGAACACTTAAAAAAATATTTCCAGTAAACACTAGGAGATAAAAATAAAACAGCTGCAGTTTCTCGGTCTACAAGATGACTACTGTCGAAAAAAAATATATTTAGCACCTCTTCAAAAAACTTTACTTAGCCAATTCTGTCCAGTTGACCCGCTCAAGGTCTCTGATGGCAGCCTTATAGTCAATTTTTTTAATTTTGCGCGAAATTTTCGGTTTTGGCATGTGATGGTTTGAGACTGATATCATCACACAAGAGTGATCAATAATTGTAGAGTTACATACAATAGTTGTTACTGGAAGTTTAGTTTTTATCAGACAGTGATCAAGACAACTATTAATCCTCGTAGGTAAGATGTGTGCTGGCAAAATTCCGTGAAGCGCTAACATATCTAGATAATCAGATGATCGAGCATCTTGATTGCCCTCCCCAATATCAATATTCATATCTCCCAAAATGATGATGTTTTTGAAATGCTTATGTTTAACCAAGATTTGATCTAACCCTTTTAAGAAGATGTCTATATTTCGAAATGAAGGGGGTCTGTAGACAGAAAGAATGGCATAATCCAGTCCTAGGGTAGTTATAAGACAGTTAGCTTCAATATCTTCTGTAGATTCTGTAGTTTTAAACATCAAATTGTCCCTTACATATATCACTATTCCGTCATTCTGATTGATATTTCGAGTAGTAGCAAAAGGTTTATAGTTTTGTAAATTAGGTAACATTGTTTTAGCAGACAACCAGCACTCTGTTAGTATGATAACCTCGTAATTAATATCCAATCGCCTCAAGAGCACTTGCAGTTCGTCAAAGTTTCTATTTAAGCTCCTAATATTTAATGTAAATATTTTCATAGTATTTAGATTTAGATTGTATGAAAACATTTTTGCACTGTTCCGGAACATCCAGAGCCATTGAATTGCCGATATTGACGCTATTGTCAATATCGTTAGACAATAATTCTGTATCAGACATATCCCTTTTGTATATTTATGGATATTTTGAATTATATGACTATCTGACAATGGCGCCAGTATCCAGAACATAATGTAATTCTTAATTAAATGGCTTGTTGTGTGCGTATAAAGAATGTGTAGTGTTGTGTGTGTGTACCTATAAATAGTGTATTCTTTTTTATTGTGTGCATTTACCAAGTAAGTAATCATAACAAAAATAAGAAAAATTAACCTATGCAACCAGTAGCCAAAGAAAAGTCACAATACAGCTGTGGGTGTTCCCTTCATAGCTTCCACTTGTTGGATGGATTTTATCAGGATGGCGGGGATACCTTCTGCTAGTTTCACATAAACACGTCCCTTCGAAGTCCAGCAGTGTTGGTATCCATGTCCCTTTCGCAGACCACGTGCAAGAAAATGGAGTTTTCTACCTACTGGTGTGAGCGATTCTCCAATGAAGATTGGACGTTTTTCGCCTGGCATGTCAAGGCATTTTGTATTGAACTTATTGTCTTTGTGAGCCATATTGTATGTTTTCAAGGCTTTCAATACTGCCGAGCTGGTTCGAATATTAGGGTAATCCACAACCATAACTTTATTTTGGCTTGCTTTGATTCGCTTGACCTGTTTGATCTGCTCGGCAGGAATCGAGATATCCAAGGCATTATGTATCTTACTTAGGACTTCAAATAAGTTTTCGTTGTCGATTTCTGGAACGTTTCTAATTTCTAATGTAGTAGCTCGCTGGTTTCTTTGCATCTCCTCGACTTGTTCTTCGAGTTGGTTAATTTTCAAGAGAGCGTCGTTGTGGCTAACTGCCAATCTATCATATTTATTTTTCAAGTCTTCATATAAGGTGGTAGTGTGCAGAAGAATTTTTTCGATGTTCGAGTTTGTTTTAATGATCTCTTTATTTTGAGCATGTAGATCATTTATAGAATCCTGCAGTTTACTCGTCCGATTCTCTTGAGACAGTTTAAAACAATTAAACATATCACCAATTTCTTGCTTGAAAGATACCAATTCATCCATTTCAGGATTTGTTTTTCGTTTTCTATTTGTAACATTACAAATATCTTCAGTGAGGCTTGAAAGTTCCGGTTGAGAGGAATATTTGCAGTCAGATGGCGAGCGTATCATTTCGTGAAATTGATCTTTGATTTTTAAATATACTGTGCAGCCGTACCTTTTTACACGCTTTATATTAGCTTCACCTGTATGTTTGTATGTATGTATGTTTGTATGTTTGTTTGTAACCGACTCCTTAGGGCGCGATTTTGACCCACTTCCCGGTTTCCGATTGAGCTGAAATTTTGCACATATGTGTAAATTGGATGACAATGCAATATTATTGTAACATGGAGCTGATCTGATGATGGAGCTGGATGGTGGCCATAGGAACTATGTAATAAAACAACACAATCCCGTCGAGTTTGGGCTCGTTTGATTCGTCTTGACGAGCACTTTGATCCCAGATGGTAACCAGGGTCTGATGATGGAGCTGGAAGATGGCCAAAGGCACTCCACAATAAAACGACACAACCCCATCGAGTTTGGGCTCGTTTGATTCGTCTTGACGAGCACTTTGATCCCATATGGTAACCAGGGTCTGATGATGGAGCTGGAAGATGGCCAAAGGCACTCCACAATAAAACGACACAACCCCATCGATTTTGGGCTCGTTTGATTCGTCTTGACGAGCACTTTGATCCCATATGGTAACCAGGGTCTGATGATGGAGCTGGAAGATGGCCAAAGGCACTCCACAATAAAACGAAACAACCCCATCGAGTTTGGGCTCGTTTGATTCGTTTTGACGAGTACTTTGGTCCTAGATGGTAACAAGAGTCTGATGATGGAGCTGGAAGGGGGGTAGGTGGCGGGTTGGGGGGGGGGGAATGGGGTATGGGGTAAGGGGGTCGGGGGTTTAGAGGGTTGGGGGTTAGGGTGTGGCGGTTGGGGTTAGGGGTTGGGGGGGGGGGTTTACGGGAAATAGGGTGGGGGTGTTGGGTGGTTCGGGGGTAAGTGATTTTGGGGGGTTGTGGGAAATGGGGAGGGGGTAAGAGGCCTAGATGGTAACAAGGGTTTGATGATGGAACTGGAAGGGGGGGCGGTAGGTGGCGGGGTGAGGGGTGTGGGAGGGGGTGGTGGGGGGTGGGCAGGTGACGGGGGGGAGTGGGGGGGGGTTCCGGGGGTATGGGGGTTCGGTGTTAGGGGGGTTGGGTTTAGGTGGTTCGGGGGTTTGTAAAATGAGGGGGGGGGTAAGGGGGGTTTAGGGGATTATAGGTAAGGGTGTGGGGTTTGGGGGGGGTTTGGGGAAATGGGGTGGGGGATGTTGGGGGGTTGGGTTTAGGGGGTTTGGGGGTTGTAGGTGAGGGGGTAAAGTTAGAAAGAAAAAAATGCAACTAAAAAATAGAAAATAAATAATAGTTTAAAAAAACTAAAAAACACGCTTTAAAAAATAAAAAATACATTTTAATAAATTTCAATTCACTATTCTTATAGTGCAGTAAAAAATCTTAATAAGCAATTATTATATTGTTATATCCAGATCAAAATTTGTAAACAATTCTAAATATTGATAAAATAAATAATAATAGTTTAAAATATTTTATTGTAAAAAAAGCGTGGGGTGCTTTTTAAGATGTTATCAAAATGACAATCCTTGACAATTGACACCATGCACCCCACGCTTTTTTTACAATAAAATATTTGAAACTATTATTATTTATTTTATCAATATTTAGAATTGTTTACAAATTTTGATCTGGATATAACAATATAATAATTGCTTATTAAGATTTTTTACTGCACTATAAGAATAGTGAATTGAAAATTAAAATTAAAATTTATTTTTTATTTTTTAAAGCGTGTTTTTTATAACGTAGCTGATAAGCGAGTCGCGCGGCGTTCTGCAGGCCCCACAAGTTCACCATGCAATTCTGAGCCAACTGGCGATGATCTTAGAGTGCAATTTCTACAATTACGTATTAATATTAATGAGCAGTTTTAGCGAACGATATACACATCTATTCAAAGCCGAGTGCGAACGACGAATCAATGAACAAAAAATACAAAAATCAAATGAACAAATCGCATTTGGTCCATTATTTTTATCAAACCATGTAATTTGACACGATCTTGCTCTCCGTCCGTGTTTACCCCAAGAGCTAAGGGTAGTTACGGACAGAAGATTTTGTTTTTGATAATGTTGATTTTGTAGGTGTATACCCAGAGTTTAATCTATACTAATATTATATTATTATTATAAAGAGTAAAGATTTAAAAAAAAAATAGTTTAAAAAACTAAAAAACACGCTTTAAAAAAAACAACTAAAAATAAAAAATAAATTTTAATAAATTTCAATTCACTATTCTTATAGTGCAGTAAAAAATCTTAATAAGTAATTATTATATCCAGATCAAAATTTGTAAACAATTCTAAATATTGATAAAATAAATAATAATAGTTTAAAATATTTTATTGTAAAAAAAGCGTGGGGTGCATGGTGTCAATTGTCAAGGATTATCATTTTGATAACATCTTAAAAAGCACCCCAGTGCTCGTCAAGACGAATCAAACGAGCCCAAATTCGATGGGGTTGTGTCGTGTTATTGTGGAGTGCCTTTGGCCATCTTCCAGCTCCATCATCAGACCCTGGTTACCATCTGGGATCAAAGTGCTCGTCAAGACGAATCAAACGAGCCCAAACTCGACGGGATTGTGTTGTTTTATTACATAGTTCCTATGGCCACCATCCAGCTCCATCATCAGATCAGCTCCATGTTACAATAATATTGCATTGTCATCCAATTTACACATATGTGCAAAATTTCAGCTCAATCGGAAACCGGGAAGTGGGTCAAAATCGCGCCCTAAGGAGTCGGTTACAAACAAACAAACATACAGGTGAAGCTAATATAAAGCGTGTAAAAAAATGTAAAAGTTCCTTATTACCAAAAATTAGAGACAATTTAGAACAATAATAATTCTGCGACACCCACACTAGGCAGAGCCCACAGGCAGAGCCTGTATCATGGGAGTGAAAACATACAAGATTAAACTTTAACAGTGCTTTGATTGTTTGTTTGTAATTAATAAAGTCAGACTGATTATTGCTAATAGAATAGAAGTTGTACATTATTTTCTTTCAGCGTCCGCAATTCCCCCATCCTTACACACAATATCTAATACTATGTATAGAAAGGAAACCGAATAACGGTATACTCGTAATTGACTTCTACCGCCCCGCACGTAACAATGTAGTATGTTACGAGAACCGTTAGTCGGGCTTGCACTGCTACAAACAAAGACAAACGCATTGTCGAGTGCATAGAGAACTTCGCTATACTGCGTATTTAGCACCTTTGCATCACTCGTCTCTTGCTACTTGCCTCATGTAATCGACGCTTTACGTAATAGATGGTAATGCGTCGTCGCGTGTGTGGTATTTTCTAGGTATTCCCTAATGGAGTAACTGTTTATTTTAAAATTCTATAAACAATATTAATTATTAAGCGATCCACCTGCGGTTCGTACTGTCGCATCATAAAGTTTACACACAGTCAAGGACACTGAACTATTCACTTGCACCAGGGTGGAACCATGTCACGATCAATTTCACTGTGAATTCCGTGGTAGCCTTAGTGGTTTGACCTACGGCCTCTCAAAAAGAGGGTCGTGAGTTCAAACCCGGGCTCGCACCTCTGAGTTTTTCGGGATTTATGTGCGAAACTGCATTTAAAATTTACTGGCTTCACGGTAAAGGAAAACGTCGTGAGCAAACCTGCACGCACACACCTGAGAAGAAATTCAATGTTGTGTTGTGTGTGAAGTTCCGAATCAGCATTGGGCCCGCGTGGGAACTACGGCCCAAGCCCTCTCATTCTGAGAGGTGGCAGTGGGTCATATTCAAGGGTCGAATGAGTATTTACTAGGCAAGCGTGCTCCATCGTAGGCCTCATTTTAACTTTCCATCAGGCGTGATTGTGGTTTAACGGTTACGTATCAAAATATATAAAATTAAAAAACCTAACATAAAATAACCTACGTTCAAAATACCTAAAATCTAAATACCTAATGATTTTTTCACTTATATTCAAAATACCGAAAGCTTAAAATGCCTACGTATTACAATGTCTAAAATTAAAAAATCTAACGTAAAATAACCTACGTTCAAAATACCTAAAATCTAAATAATAATATCGAAGGGTCATTTCCGGAAATATTAAAAATATCTAAAATCAAGCCATTGCTAAAGCCGGGTGGGGACGCGACAAACCCAAGCCAACATCGACCCATTGCGCTTTTACCGTCGATCTCAAAAGTATTCGAAAAAAGTATGTCGAACAGAGTATATACATTTTTGGAAAAATATAATTTATTTGACAAACATCAATACGGTTTCAGGAAAAGTCGATCAACATCACTCGCGGTTTATACGTACATACAAAGCATTTTAGATTACATTAATACAAAAAAATATGCTGTTGGGTTACTCCTCGATATGACCAAAGCATACGACAAAGTATCCCATGATATCTTGCTAATTCAATTATATAACATGGGAATACGTGGAATGGCTCATAAATGGTTTGCATCTTACCTCCAAAATCGGAAACAATACGTACAGATCGACTATTACAATAAAAACACCAATGAAATAACGACAATCTCCTCCCAAATGCGCTGTACGACATGTTCCATTCCTCAGGGA
This sequence comes from Archips crataeganus, assembly GCA_947859365.1. NCBI lineage: Eukaryota > Metazoa > Arthropoda > Insecta > Lepidoptera > Tortricidae > Archips > Archips crataeganus. The sequence continues at coordinate 15,756,748 of OX402056.1, read as the reverse complement.
AGTGTCTGTGCTTGTCTGCTATTCCTGGTCTACATAAATGATTTATCAACTGTATTAGATCCAGAAACAAAATGCGTTATGTTTGCTGACGACGTGTCACTATTGGTTGACGGCACAAATAGCGCTGAATGTAACTTGAAACTTACCTACACACTGAACACAGTAACAGAATGGCTTAAAGACAATAATTTAGACATAAATTAAAAAAAAAAAACAAATATTATACAATTTAAACCCAAACAAAAATCATTTTTGGAATTAAAGTTAAAAGTAAATAACACAGACATACAAGAAGTATCCGAATTTAAATTACTAGGTGTAACGATAGATTCTGGTGTAGACTGGCGAGCTCATATTCAAAACACAAAAACAAAATTATCCAAATTTGTTTATGCACTAAGTGTACTAAAAGTAAGCACAGATTTTGAATGTACCCTAACCGCTTATTATGCGTATGCGTTTGCCTGGCTTCGGTATGGCGTAATACTGTGGGGAGGCTGCTCCGATGCACAACAACTATTTGTTATGCAAAAAAAGTGCATACGCATACTAGCCAACATACGTATTCCCGAAAGCTGTCGTCAGCATTTTATACACCATAAACTCTTAACCCTACCCTCACTATACATATTAGAATCAGCACTTTTTACCCGCAAATACCCTGACCTATTCAAAGCAAATAAAGATACAAGTACGACAAGAACACAATATAAAAATAAACTACTTTTACCGAAGTCAAATTTAGCAATGTTTAAAAATGGTCCCCAATATAAATGTACTCAAATCTTAAATAATATCCCAGAATCGATTAGGCAAGAAACACAATATAATAATTTCAAAAATATGTTGAAAGCGTTCCTAATCGAAAAATGTTATTTTTCTGTAAATGAATTCCTTAATGATGAGAGTGTAAAATACTACAAATGTAAATAGATCAAATATTCAGTGACAAACGAAACGCTGCACTTGATGTTATAGATACTCCTGTAATGTAATAATCAAAATTAATTGAATGTACCTAATGTGATTATTGTAATTTAATTTTTATTATTTATTTTGATTGTTTTTAATTTGTTTTAATTTTATTAATTCTAATGTAGGTATGTTCATAAAATTGAAGATCAAAGTAATAATATAATCTAGTAATAATAATAATGCATGATTTCAATTTAATATAAATATGACATAAATGAAATATTTGGTTTTAAGTATTATTGTGTGCCCTTGCAGGGCGTCATGGACCGACTTATAAAACTATTATAAACATCTTTTAAAATGTACATGACTTTACAGTGAAATAAATAAATAAATAAATAAATAAATAAATACCTAATGATTTTTTCACTTATATTCAAAATACCGAAAGCTTTCGTATATCCTAACCGGTATCTCGCTGGCAGCGAGCGTGCGAAGCGAGCGAGCAAGACTTTTTATGGCAGAAGCGACTCGGATAGGTTAGGTTCAGAAGGCTAAGGCGGGAGCGAAGCGTAGCGTAGCTCCCGCCTTAGCCTTCGATGTTAGGTATTTTTTTTTGTAACAGCACAGAAAATGATTATTTCCATTAGGTATTATTGTCTTTAACATTATGAAATGTACCTAAATGTAAATCATATACCAAATTTTATCAAACAAATTAGATTTTCACGTGATAATAAAAAAAATAACTAACACCAAAGGCTAATGCGGGAGCTTCGCTCCGCTACGCTCCCGCATTAGCCTTTGAACCTAACCATTCCGAGTCGCTTCCGCCCCGAACCGTCTTGCTCGCTCGCTTCGCTCGCTCGCCGAAAATTAAGCGATGTTCGTTTCATTTAGGTATTTTGACCATTTGGTATTTCAAATGTTGGTGTATCAAACTTAGGTGTCATAGCTGTTGATATTTTAAACATTAGACATTTACTCCATTAGGTATTTTAAACTTAGGTAATTCGTAGGTAGGTGTTAGTTGCTTAGGTATTTAAAATCATTAGGTATTTAGATTTTAGGTATTTTAAACGTAGGTTATTTTACGTTAGGTTTTTTAATTTTAGATATTTTGATACGTAACCAATTGGGGTAGGTATAAAAAATAGCCTATGACCTATTCTCAGACCTAGAGCCTGTCTAATTTAAAATGACGCGCCCCACCACCGCATTTACGCTCAGGATTTGAAAGTAGAAAATGGCCCTAAACACAGCTTCAATAGGTTCAAAATCTTGTGCGTAAATGCGGTGCTGGGGCGTGTCATTTTAAATTAGACAAGCTCTACCAAATATAGAGGAAAAAAGTTTCATAAAAATCGGCCAAGCCGTCTCGGAGGAGTTCGATAACAAACACCGTGACACGAGGTTTTTATACATAAGTATATTAGATTAGATACAGGCTGGGATGATTATGACGAAGTCCTTTTCAGATCTATGTATTGTTAGCATGACATCTGCAGCAAAAAAGTTCCACTTTGAGTGTGAGCAGTATGGGACCTTTTACATTATAAATGGGTTAATTTTTATTTACAAAATTCAACCAGATTTGCGTTCAGCGCATAATAAAAAAATTATATTTCTGCACGCTCCAAGAAAACTTGTAACGGAACCTTTTACGGCCCGGCCACGACTTCGCGCGATCGACGGCATGGCGAGCGGTTTCTCGGTTCATTGCGGTTAAGGGTCCATTAATTACGTGAGACGTTTTTGAGGATTTTTTACCCCCTCTCCCCGTGGTGAGATATCGTGAGATTCGTCTCGACCCCCACCCAGTCTCATATGAGATTTTTCAAAAATTTAGCATTGAGTATAAATGCGTTGATTTACTAAAAAAATACAATTTATTTTATTAGTCTTATTAAGACTATTCAAGAATTTTAAATTTGACCTAATTTTCTCGCATTTTGGCACTATGCTTTGTCAGAAAAAAATTACGTGATATTTGCTGAGAGCCCGCCTCTTCCCCGAGTGAGATTTGGTGAGATTTGGCTTGACCCGGGTCAAGGGGGCCCCCTCCATGAATACCTCACGTAATTAATGGACGCCCCCTTACCTGCCGGCACACGCAATGAAACAATTAACGCTCGCCGTGGTGGCCCAGCTGTTTGACCTATGGCCTCTCAAGCAGAGGGTCGCGGGTTCAAATCCCGTCTCGCACCTCTGAGTTTTTGGAATTTATGTGCGAAATCACATTTGAAGAAAATCAATGGTGTATGTGAAGTAACAGCACTGGGCCGCGCGGGAACTACGGCCCAAGCCGCTAAACTACCGCTTTAGCCTAGTTGGTAGTGACCCTGCCTACGAAGCAAGAGGTCCTGGGTTCAAATCCCGGTAAGGGCATTTATTTGTGTGATGAGCACGAATATTTGTTCCTGAGTTATGGATGTTTTCTATGTATTTAAGTATTTATTTATCTATATAAGTATGTTTATCCGTTGCTTAGTACCCATAACACAAGCTTTGCTAAGCTTACTTTGGGACTAGGCCAATTCGTGTGAATTGTCCCATGATATTTATTTATTTATTTTATTTATTTATTTAAGCCCTCATTCTGAGAGGAGGCCTATGCCCTGCAGTGGGACGTATATAGGCTGGGATGATGATGATGATGATGAACGCTCCTCCTGTACCTCTACCATGAGTTACACTAGTTTACAGTGACCGTACTCGCTAGCGACGGCGTAAATGATTTGTATGGAGAATTGTACTTCCGTAAGTGACCACTAGAGGCGCTGTACGCTTAGTATAAGTTTTACTTCACCAAAATACTTCTCGATCGCGTTTACGTAAAAATTTCTATTCTATGGAAACACGGACGCGCGGCCGCGGAGGCGCTGTCCATGTTTCCCTAGTAATTGATTTTTTTACGTAAACGCGATCGAGAAGTATTGAAGTGAAGGAAAACTTATACTAAGCACAATTCTCCATACAAATCATTTACGCCGTCGCTAGCGAGTACGGTCACTGTAAACTAGTGTAACTCATGGTAGAGGAACAGGCCGTGCCTTTTCCGTCGTTATAACGTAGCCTGGGGCTAAATCCAATTTCTAAGTTAGACTGAACAGTTTCCAAGTCCAAAGCGTGACCGACCCACGGCCTTTTACAAAACACTTTTGAATAAGTAAGTACCTTATTTTTAACACGCTGAAAGGTCTGCGTAAGGTTGAACGATTATGTTTGCAAAAGTTTTAAAAATGTAGAGTGGATTTAAAAATAGTGTTACTTTAAACTTTCATTGTGGTCTTGGTTTTTGAAAAGGATTTTCTAGTATCCAATTAAGTACTTTAAGAGACTTGCATATAGTTACGTAACTCTGTTAAATTTAAAAGACATTTGTGATATGATATTTCTTTCTAAGTTACTGTTGGATTTACTATGTCTATGCTCTACACCACTTATTTGTTTATCTATGGTAGAGAATAACTCTCTTGTCTCTGTCTCTTTCCTGCCATGGCCGTACCATTGTGAGCATTGTAAACGTCCCAATTTTATTTTTACATTATATACAATATTTGTTCGTGTCGTCCCCGTATACACTTGAATCATATTTCTTCGATTATATATAAAATTAAAGATACTCAGAGTGGTTTGTGAATAAACCAAGTTTGGATATCAGTTGCTGTGGTTTGATTCCTTAATGCCCAGAAGGTGCTAGAAGGTCGATCTCAACATTCACTACGCTCCGTTTCCCTACGCTATTATCTCTCTAACAGTTACTTATAGGTACAGTCAACAAATTTACTTAATTTCCAACCCACCTTATTTTGAATATCGTACAGCAAACTGTCACCATAATAAGAGCTAGCTACGATATTGCTTTGACGTTTTGCATTTGATATTTCTACCTTAATGCATTGCGAATGCGAATGTATGGAATTTTTACGAAATGGGTACGGAATTAAATTCCTTATCTATACGTATTAAGTTGAAACGGCAAAAAAATCCTTGCCGGTTTCTTTCGGTTAACTTACATTTGCCCGAATTCCATATGCCATAAGTACTTAGCGTAACATTTTCTATCTTTTTCAAATATAGGAAACACAGTGATCCTGTTTTTTACACGCTTTATATTAGCTTCACCTGTATGTTTGTATGTATGTATGTTTGTATGTATGTTTGTTTGTAACCGACTCCTTAGGGCGCGATTTTGACCCACTTCCCGGTTTCCGATTGAGCTGAAATTTTGCACATATGTGTAAATTGGATGACAATGCAATATTATTGTAACATGGAGCTGATCTGATGATGGAGCTGGATGGTGGCCATAGGAACTATGTAATAAAACAACACAATCCCGTCGAGTTTGGGCTCGTTTGATTCGTCTTGACGAGCACTTTGATCCCAGATGGTAACCAGGGTCTGATGATGGAGCTGGAAGATGGCCAAAGGCACTCCACAATAAAACGACACAACCCCATCGAGTTTGGGCTCGTTTGATTCGTCTTGACGAGCACTTTGATCCCATATGGTAACCAGGGTCTGATGATGGAGCTGGAAGATGGCCAAAGGCACTCCACAATAAAACGAAACAACCCCATCGAGTTTGGGCTCGTTTGATTCGTTTTGACGAGTACTTTGGTCCTAGATGGTAACAAGAGTCTGATGATGAAGCTCGAAGGGGGGTAGGTGGCGGGTTGGGGGGGGAATGGGGTATGGGGTAAGGGGGTCGGGGGTTTAAAGGGTTGGGGGTTAGGGTGTGGCGGTTGGGGTTAGGGGATGGGGGGGGGTTTACGGGAAATAGGGTGGGGGTGTTGGGGGCTTCGGGGGTAAGTGATTTTGGGGGGTTGTGGGAAATGGGGAGGGGGTAAGAGGCCTAGATGGTAACAAGGGTTTGATGATGGAACTGGAAGGGGGCGGTAGGTGGCGGGGTGGGGGGAGGGGTGGGGGGAGTGGGGGTGGGGGGAGCGGGGGGTTCCGGGGGGTATGGGGGTTCGGTGTTAGGGGGGTTGGGTTTAGGTGGTTCGGGGGTTTGTAAAATGAGGAGGGGGTAAGGGGGGTTTAGAGGATTGGGGGTAAGGGTGTAGGGTTTGGGGGGGTTTGGGGAAATGGGGTGGGGTATGTTGGGGGGTTGGGTTTAGGGGGTTTTGGGGTTGCAGGTGAGGGGGTAAAGTTAGAAAGAAAAAAAATGCAACTAAAAAATAGAAAATAAATAATAGTTTAAAAAAAACTAAAAAACACGCTTTAAAAAATAAAAAATAAATTTAAATAAATTTCAGTTCACTATTCTTATAGTGCAGTAAAAAATCTTAATAAGCAATTATTATATTGTTATATCCAGATCAAAATTTGTAAACAATTCTAAATATTGATAAAATAAATAATAATAGTTTAAAATATTTTATTGTAAAAAAAGCGTGGGGTGCTTTTTAAGATGTTATCAAAATGATAATCCTTGACAATTGACACCATGCACCCCACGCTTTTTTTACAATAAAATATTTTAAACTATTATTATTTATTTTATCAATATTTAAAATTGTTTACAAATTTTGATCTGGATATAACAATATAATAATTGCTTATTAAGATTTTTTACTGCACTATAAGAATAGTGAATTGAAATTTATTAAAATTTATTTTTTATTTTTTAAAGCGTGTTTTTTATTTTCATCTACAACTCTACACCAATACTTTTATTTACTTAGTTACTTTGTTAATGCTGCCGTAAAGCGAATAATGGTAATTAAAAAGCGAATGTTTGCATAAAATTATTCGTAATGCTTCAATTCTGTAATAATGTTATTTTTCTGCACAATGCACGTGGTCCTAACAGCTTATTGTCGTCTATCAAAGATTAGATCCGCGTTTAAGGATGCCATAAAAACAGGTTAACTTTATTTAAATACGTGTTTGTGTAAATGCAGACAGTAATCTCTAAAACTACAAAACTTGTTTAAAAAAATCTTTAACTGACAAAAAGCTACGCTTTCCTAGGCTTCTTACTATTCTGGAAACTTGCAAAATTCCTGCGGGACACGCACGAATTTGCAGGTGACAGCTACAATATTGTAAATTCGCAAAATCTTGCTTAATGTATTTATTTGTTGACACATAATAGGGATGTTGACACCATTAAAAAATAATTCTAAGACACGACTCCAGTAAAAAAACGCTTTATTTCCCTTTTTTAACCCAGATTAATTTTCGATTTACTGCAAAATTAGATTTTTAGTTGCTTTAAAACAAATAAATAGTTAGTTAATTGAGTATGCGAACAAGTGACGTCATATGTTGCTATTGCCATTCAAACTCTATGGGAGAAATGTGTTATGACAGCTCATAAAAAGTACGTCAGTTGATTGGTGGTGTCAACATCCGTATTGCGACAGTCAATCTAAGTTAACTAACTATATTATTCGTTATTTCAAAGAAAACACGCATAAAAGCCGTCTAGAGATTTGCTTAAACAAACTACACTTTTTTCCGACAGACCTTAAAACTTTTTACCGCGCAAGTCCATGTTCAACCTGCTCAGACAGCCACTGCTTGGCAGCCGAGCGCCGCGGCCACACGTGTCCCTAGCCTTCACATCTCGCGCTTAAATCATGCCAGCGTGGTGGGACTACCTCCGCTTCAACCAGCAGAACAACAAGAGAAACCTAGAGGAAGGCCTCTTCCAAATCGCATCGCAGACCTGCAATATACTGGTCAAAGTTAATAATACGAACAATATTAATTTGACGAGAAATAATCGGAGTGACGAGTACGGCTGTGCAGGGCCTCCTGAGGCGAAAAGTTCCATGGAAATTTGCATCCCCAAGTTCAGGAAGAACTCGTTGACGGCGGGCTGCAACCCTGGACTGTCGGTGAGTACTTTGTTTATTGTTTTAGGACCTGAATTAAATACAAACCTTAAGTTATACAGATTTAAACAAGTTTTTTATTAGTTAACTTATACAGGGTTATTTGTAATTCACTAGCATCCTTTTAACCCTAAACTCCTACCACTTAAACGAATGTTTTTTGTTTTACGGCTTTTGTCATAACTTAATATTTATGGTGTAATAACGTTTTGAAAATTTGAGATTACCTCTTATTTTTACGATACTCTGTGTATTTGTATGGGAAAAAAGTGCTTAATTTTAAAAAGTCGTAGAACAAAAAACATTTGTTTGAGTGATAGGAATTCAGGGTTAAGAGGATGTCAGTGAATTAAAAATAACCCTGTATTTTGCAAAAGATTTTCCTTTGATAACCTACCTATTTGTTTAACAATTATTTATTGCAATCAAAATAGGTTCGTACGTAATTTAGGTATTTTTTATTAATCTTCAAATTAATACTAGACAAAACAATACTTTCTCATTCATATTTTAAAAAAGTGAGAATGAGTGAGGTAAATACCCCAGTGTTCGACACTTTAATTGCAATAATCGACACCCTGCTGGTCGCCTTTATGGCTACGAATTAAGATTGAAAGTGTCGGCTATTGGGGCACCGTCGGGTCGGGCACTGGGGTATTTATGTCAGTCTTAAGGTCCCAATTTGATGTAAGCAGCGATAAAGTTTCTAAATGTGATTTTTATTATTGTTAGGTATTGCGTTGACATTTTATTGACGTTAGCAAATGTACGTAACTTATTATTAACATAAAATAAATACTAAGAGTCGTACGAAATGCTTTGACAAACACTGTTTAAGTATTCAAACATAACTCAAAGAACTTTTCACACTCAAGGTTTTTATGAAACAGCAGGTATTGCATTAAATATACGCCTGATCAAAATGACTTTATAATGTGAAATCGATTCAGGCTAACTAGGTACTACGTAATAAACAATAATTATAATTAAATAAGTGCATATCTTGGCAAAACCTTTTATATGTATAGAGGATGAAATGTAAATTGGGCGCTTTATTTTGAAAGCAACGTTTGTTTATTGTTTTCTTTATGTTTTTAAATATCGTCAGATGTATTCAACTCTATAAAGATATAGTTGTTATGAGTCTTGGATGTTTTTATTAGCTAAGTAATCAAAGGTTGACAGAATAAAACAAAATTTTACAAAACTAAAAATTACAAATAAAAAATACCCTGGAGGTCGCCCACTTGTTATGATAGATATGACGCTAGATGCAGTATAGTCAACTATGTTATGTTAGTGATTATGACTCAAAGTAAATCCACCAGTACGTAGAATTAAAATTACTTGGTTTAATTTTCGCTTTTCAAAAACAAAAAGGTAACCAGTTATCACTTGTCTTTTGTTTGAACAATGCTATTTAAAAATGCATACCTAATTACTACTGCCGTCATTTAATTATTGGTTTCTGTTACGTATTTTGTGAAGATACTTAAGTATATTTAAATTAAACAAAGTATATCATGAGATAAGACTCATGCAATGTAATAGGTATACTTATTCAGAGTCAGACTACGTCAACAGGTACTTTCGTCACTTTTTTGATAAAAACTCTAATCTCAAATCGATATGCAAACTAAATTGTACCTTGATACACGCTCTGTAAAGTCCAGTTAGTAAAGCCAACGAATTTAAGATATGAGCTTTTTAAAATTAGTGGCTTTACAAAACTAAAGAAATCTGAAACTTAGATTTTTAATATTCTCCAATAACATAATATGCAGTCACTGACTTAACTTACTCAACTTAGATAACCACTTCCATTGCATAGACAACTAAATTTCTTTGTCTGGGCACAGACTGGGGGGCTACTCCGAAATTCGAAAATCGAAGTTCGTATCGCATCGTCTTGCTCGCTCTTGTATTAAATACTAGCGTGAGACGGCACGATACGAAGTTCGAATTTTGCACTTCGTAGTATAAGGCCTGTATTGCTTGCGGTAGAATTATCCTTTGAATGATTCATCAATTGAAGTCAACGATCGGTGTGTCAAGAAACAATGTACCTACTTGTAAAGACTACATTTATTTCGTACTAAATACAAACTGAAATATAGATGCACAGAAAAAACCCCAGAAAAAAGACCAATGCTGGGAATCGAACCCAGGTCCTCAGCATTCCGTGCCGCGTGCCATACCCCTACACCACCACTGGTCTAGAGATTAGACACGAATCTTTCCTATACATCATACATTTCAATCTGCTAAATCATCACCTTATGCAGTGACAAGCGCACATCTATGTTACACCCTCATCGAGAGATTTTAACACTCCTTCGGAACTAACCGCTCACCTGGACAAGAGATGGCGCTACTGTGCAACTTTAAACAAGTTAGCTATGAAGTATCTTTAAAAAAAAAAAAAAAAAAAAAAAAAAAAAAAAAAAAAAAAAAAAAAAAAAAAAAAAAACTTCATATCTAACTTGTTTAAAGTTGCACAGTAGCGCCATCTCTTGTCCAGGTGAGCGGTTAGTTCCGAAGGAGTGTTAAAATCTCTCGATGAGGGTGTAACATAGATGTGCGCTTGTCACTGCATAAGGTGATGATTTAGCAGATTGAAATGTATGATGTATAGGAAAGATTCGTGTCTAATCTCTAGACCAGTGGTGGTGTAGGGGTATGGCACGCGGCACGGAATGCTGAGGACCTGGGTTCGATTCCCAGCATTGGTCTTTTTTCTGGGGTTTTTTCTGTGCATCTATATTTCAGTTTGTATTTAGTACGAAATATATGATTTCACGGGATGACCGTAAAAGTAATAAAAAATGAAGTTGAAAAAATAAGTACAAAAAAAAAAAAAAAAAAAAAAGATACTTCATAGCTAACTTGTTTTAAGACTACATTTTTTATCCCGTGTCATATTCCTTATGTTATGATACGAACTAAGTATGGGAACTTATTTTGCACATATTATAACTACAGGGTTATTTGTAATTCACTAGCATCCTTTTAACCCTAAACTCCTACCACTTAAACAAATGTTTTTTGTTGTACGACTTTTGTCATAACTTAATATTTTTGGTGTAATAACGTTTTGAAAATTTGAGATTACCTGTTATTTTTATGATACTCTGTGTATTTGTATGGGAAAAAAAGTGCTTCATTTTAAAAAGTCGTAAAACAAAAAACATTTGTTTGAGTGATAGGAATTCAGGGTTAAGAGGATGTCAGTGAATTAAAAATAACCCTGTATAAATTAAAAATTTTAAAAACCCCCATCGCATTGCGTCTAAGATAACTTCCGCAGCTAACAAAAGAGCTGATAACTTTGAAACCGCTGAACCGATTTTGATGAAGCATACCTAAGAACCATCGCCAAGAAACCTGCTTTCTAATAAAAAAACCGCATCCAAATCGGTTCACCCGTTTTAGAGCTATAATGCCACAGACAGACAGACAGAGACACACACACACACACAAACACACACATAGCGGTCAATCTTCTCACACCCATCTTTTTGTGTCGGGGGTTAAAAATGGGCGTATACCAACCTGCATACTAAGTAGGTAAGGCCCGGTATAGTTTGACCAATAGACTTTTATTCTATTAGACACGTAACAACGTCATATGCATGAGTGTTAACGATAATAAATTTCGCATCCTAAATAATTTATAACAAAGCTGACGACTGTTGCATTTCGCAAACAAATCCTCATCATCCTGTCCTTGTCTAGTGGACAATGGTGTAAAAGATGCATGCAAAGGCGCGCATCAACTTCAGTACCGTTTCAGAGTGCGTCGGCTATAAACGATTTCCAATACAGTGCTAATAAACTAACTCCAACTGTTGTCCCAGAAATTTGTGCAAGCTGATTCGTTTTGAGGTTAGTTTGATATTAAGTTTCTTTATTTCGCGTGATATTGCGATGTGAACGGCCATATCGATTCCGTACGCTAAGACGGGTCGAAGCCGTCGTAGTAACCTTGGGGGCTACTCCGAAATTCGAAAATCGAAGTTCGTATCGCATCGTCTTGCTCGCTCTTGTATTAAATACTATTAGCGTGAGAGGAATGGCACGATACGAAGTTCGAATTTTGCACTTCGTAGTATAAGGCCTTGTTCCAATTTATTGCTATTAAACATACCTCTTGACTGTTTTGGGGCGTTTTTAATCTGTCACTGTGGTCAAATAGCGTGAATCCATGATCAACGTAATTATACTTATTTAGTTACTCAGGTTAATTTCTATTGCTTATTCCCCGATCTGCTTGTGGAACCTTTTCATAATGAATGTGGAACTTAATGACATGAAACTTACAGTAAGAATAAGAACGTTTTACGTTGGGTCAGGAATCAAATGGTTCGATAGTAGCTTGGTCTGCTGGATATGCTTTGGTATACTCACAAAACATAATTTCACACGGAAATAATTGAGGCCGTCTTCATAACAAAATTATCGTGGTGTTGGGATCGATTTATGTACAACTATTCTGAACTAAAAGTAGGTCCATTTATAAACGAGAAAATAACTATAAAATACAATGAAAAGGAGTATACGGTAAAGGAGTAGTATAAGGAGTAGTGGTAAGGAGGAGGTGTAGGGGTAGGAGTAGTTCCGAGCATACTGGCAGCGTTCCCTCTTTAAATATCTAAGCCAGTTCTTTGTCCGAGGTAAGCTCTTCGATCTCCCGGATCCTCGACAAAATTGGTGTTGGTTCTTACATACGTTATATGTATATTGTACACGCTTATAAGGCAACTGATATTCTAGCCACAAATTCCTATTAGAGTTTCTTGTTTCATGATTAGGTCATGATTTAAGTGGGTTCGAATTTTATAGGTAGGTACGGTAAGTTAGGAAAGTTAAGAAATTATAAAAATGTTTCTCTTGTTTTCTAGTACTTAGGTACGTTCGATTTTGAATTCAATATATATTAATATCAAGAGATATATTTTTAATTATTTTTTGCATGAACTCCTATAGGTACCTACTCCTCACTCTATAAACAGTACGTTCGAGCGAGGGTGGAATAGAGTCACAAAGAGACCCATTAAGGCCGGCGCCCACTGACGGCATGGCACGGCGTGGCATTTTATTACTATCAAGTTATTTTGAATCTTATTTCAATGAGTTTAGAATTCATGTTACTTTATTTCGATACCACGATGCCGCGACGTCCTGAGGGCCGATGCCACGCATAACCAATAAAGTAACATGAATTCTAAACTCATTGAAATAAGATTCAAAATAACTTGATAGTAATAAAATGCCACGCCGTGCCATGCCGTCAGTGGGCGCCGGCCCTTATTTGTGGATTATCTCCTGGGTTTATACTGTGCCGGTGTTACGCTATATGAATTTTGTGCATGCATATTGTGTAAGCCTTTTAGAGCGGACTAATATCAGCTTAGACTACGAAGTAAAACAGTAGAAAAAAAATGACAAGGTTTTATTTAGTCTCACCTATCCCAGCGTCTGTGTGTCTACCTATTATAATCAAATCTCGCGAGTCGAATTAGATCCACTTCTAGTGGTCGGATTGACTTGAAATTTGGTACGGATATACACCGTGAAATTTTAGTGGATGTTTTCCCGAAACGAGGTGATTTAGTTTCGATTGTACAATCGATTTATAATTACTATTTTGACTAGAGTCAAATATCCAATTGTGAAAAACGAAAGTCGAATTTTACCGCAAACCAATAGTAACGCTTCGTTGGTACAAGTAGCGTACGATCGTACGATAGGTTAGGTACCAACGAAGCGTTACTATTGGTTTGCGGTCATTTTCGACTTTCGTTTTTCACAATTGGATTTTTGACTCTAGTCAAAATAGTAATTATAAATCGATTGTACAATCGATACTAAATCACCTCGTTTCGGGAAAACAACCACTAAAATTTCACGGTGTATAGTTCGGTCTCTGGCGTGGGAAGGCGAAGGCCCCTAACCAGATGGACCGACCCAGGGCCGGATTCAGAGGTATGGAGGCCTCGGGGCATAAAAGGAGTGCAGGCCCCTTGACCACAAATAATTTCCCAAACAATATCCAAATAATTACTAGTCGATAAATTTCAAAGTTTTTTTTTTCGAAGTCTCTATTTTGGGGGCCCCCTATTATTGTGGAGACCCTGGGGCTATGGCCCCGGATGCCCTCACCTAAATCCGGCCCTGGACCGACCAAAAAAAAGGAACCAGGAAAAGGTCACAGGAACCACTCCCATGACCATTTTATACACCATTGCATTGCTACTTCTGCCAAAGCTACATGATCCAGACTTCATGGTCGGGTATCGTTCTTATCTATATTAATTGGGGACACACACAGAGAAAGATTCAGCTATTATAAAATAACGAACATCTGGCCCTCGCGGGTTCTTGCTATATACACATATTACGTAGTTTTGATTACAATGCTAGTACAGTCAACAAAAGCAGTCAGAAAAAAAGATGGTAATTTTTTTAAGCTTTATTTTACGTATAGAATTGTTGCCAAGCTCAAGCTTTTTACGTCAATAATGTAACAGCTACAAAGAAAGTGCTACTTTCATTTAATTTCTACTCTTTTATGTCGTACTGTAGGCTACTTACTTTGCGTGCAACCTCTTTAAGAACCATTGTTCTATGAATTCTAATTATAGTCTACGGTAAGTAAACATTGCGATTGTTATTGTTTACTTTCGCAACTTGAAGCCGATACTTTTATTTTCACACCACCTGCTCGACAATGCCTTATTATATATCATGCAAACCTTTCTCAAAGTAAATCATTATAGCCCTTGGCTTTCGCCGGGCAGTAATGTTGTACTGAATTTCATTATAACTGAATGTAATGTAATGTGATTCTCACTTTTCATAGTTTTTTTTTTTTTTTAAATAAATATTAGGGGGACAATCTTACACAAATCGACCTAGTCCCACCCAAACTAAGCAAAGCTTGTACTATGGGTACTAGACGACGATAAACATACTTATATAGATAAATAAATACTTAAATACATAGAAAACATCCATAACTCAGGATCAAATATTCGTGCTCATCACACAAATAAATGCCCTTACCGGGATTTGAACCCAGGACCTCTTGCTTCGTAGGCAGGGTCACTACCAACTAGGCTAAGGCGGTCGTTGTTCGTTTCATGGTCGTTATTGATTGGATTGGATTGGATTGGATTGGATTGGATTGGATTGGATTGGATCGATGGATCGATGGATGGATGGATGGATGGATGGATGGATGGATGGATGGATGGATCGATGTATGGATGGATCGATGGTTCGATGGATCGATGGATCGATGGATGGATGGATGGATGGATGGATGGATTGGTGGATGTATCGATGGATCGATGGATCGATGGATCGATGGATCGATGGATCGATGGGTCGACGGATCGATGGATCGATGGATCGATTGATCGATGGGTCGATGGGTCGATGGGTCGATGGGTCGATGGGTCGATGGATCGATGGGTCGATGGATGGATGGATGGATGGATGGATGGATGGATGGATGGATGGATGGATGGATCGATGGATCGATGGAGCGATGGATCGATGGATCGACGGATCTATGGATCGATGGATGGATGGATCGATGGATCGATGGATCGATGGATCGATGGGTCGATGGATGGATGGATGGATCGATGGATCGATGGATCGATGGATCGATGGATCGATGGATGGATGGATCGATGGATGGATGGATGGATGGATGGATGGATAGATGGATGGATGGATGGATGGATGGATGGATGGACGGACGGACGGTCGGACGAACGGACGGACTGACGGACGGACGGACGGACGGACGGACGGACGGATGGACGGAGGGACGGACGGACGGACGGACGGACGGATGGATGGACGGATGGATGGATGGATGGATGGATGGATGGATGGATGGATGGATGGATGGATGGATGGATGGATGGATGGATGGATGGATGGATGGATGGATGGATGGATGGATGGATGGATGGATGGATGGATGGATGGATGGATGGATGGATGGAAATAAAAAATTAAGAAAATATCGAGTGACGAAAGTGATTTCACTCCGGATTCCATTAAATTAGGCGCCTAGAATTAGGGCCACTTGCACAGTTCAGGGTTAAAAAATGAAATCGGTAACCCTGGGTTAAGAATGACAGTTCCATTCATTTTAACACTTGTTAATCCTAGGTCAGCAGTTAACTCGGAGTTAAGTAGCTAACCCAGGTCCGCGCAAACCGGCCTTAGGCATTATTAATAATCTAATTCCAGAGAAGTCGAAGGAAAATACTTAAAAGCTTACGACGATTTCGACAAATGGAAAACTGCGAAAGGCGCAAAATCTGTGTCGGAATCAGTGCTTCTGAGTCTATTTCGAGTATTTTTCTAGTAGCCTTGGTTTTTATTGTCTCGCAAAAGGTGAGAAAAGTAGAGTATACTCCTCGGGGATAAAACTGATTTTGCCTTGGGCGCGCTTAAATCCTTCACTAATCTCAGGACTCCATCTTAATACCCTCGCTTCGCTCGGGAATCAACTAAAAACCCCCTCGCTACACTCGGGAGTTAAATCAGAAGTCCCTCGTTTCGTTCAGAATTCAATAACGCGCCCGTGACATAATGCAGTGCTTTATCCCCTTGGTGTACAATCTACTATTAGCTTTTCCTTTTAATAGGCTTTAAAAAATTCTTTGTTCTGTTGTTATTTAGAATGAATTACTAATTAACTCTCTTTTTAAATTTCTATTAAGGTACCCTGTTTTTCTTTTAATAAAGCCTTTGTAATTAGTTGATTGAATTAAAGCTTTTGTATAAATACAAAGGAATAAGTACTTAATCGAAACGACGAACAGAGTAGTTTAAGAGCGCGCGCAGACAGAGTTCCGAGTTCCGCGTTCAGAGTTCTGTGTTTTGACCGCTCGAGAGTTCCAGCCGCCTGCTGTGTGCGTTATCGTAAGAGACTCAGTACATTCGAAAGAACGCAGAACTCTAAACGCGGAACTCAGAACTCCAGACCGCGCTCTGTCTGCGCGCGCTCTAAGTAAATTTATTATAATAAGTAAGAAAAGACGGAATGAATATTCTAAGAAGCAGCAAAAAATGTTAAGAGTCTGTTCCAATATCTTTTGTTTTGATATTTAACATTACACAGTATTTGAGTATGAAAATGTGAATTTTGCGAGCTAATGCTTATTACTTTGAATTTAAAACAAGAACTATTCAGTTTAATTAACTATCTTCTGATACAACACTGAAGGGCTAGTCCTAGTTTACTGCATTTCTTTGTTAGCACTACGAAGTAATGAGATTTATTTCCCAGTTCTTCGCAACAGGGACAAGTTGAAACAACTGGGAAAAAATACCAGAAGTTCGCAGTGCAAACAAAGGGATGCGGACAACGTGGACAGCCCAAACTGAAAACCCGTATTCTTCCAAAACACAATTTCTCAAAAGTTTCATGTTTGAAAATTTAATCGCTAGTGACCTAGATTCGGACTTCCCCACTAAGTGTATCTATTGCCTTTGTATAGGCTGATATTGCTTTTAAGGCAACAATGTGCTGCTAAGTCTGGCAGTTCGGAACCAAAACACAATGATATCGGAATTTGAAAGCGGTATCCGATTTGCAAGTCATGATATAGCGACCTATCTAAACTTAGGGGACGTGGCTAGGTTGGAGGAAGTTCACTGTTGAGATTTTAAAGCATCAAACTTAACGGAGTTGTCGTTTGCGCTACATTTTTTTATACAATACTAGCTTTTGCCCGAGATTCCGTCTGCGAAGAAAAGCGGTATAAAAAATAGCCTACGACCTATTCTCAGACCTACCGAATAACAGAAAAAAAAGTTTTATAAGAATCGGTCAAGCCGTTTCGGAGGAGTTCGATAACAAACACCGTGACACGAGATTTTTATATATTAGACTAGCTAACCCCGCAAACGTTGTGTTGTTATAAATCGCCTAGGGGTATAAAAAATAGTCTACGACCTATTCTCAGACCAACTGAATACAGAAAAAAAAGTTTCATAAAAATCGGTCAAGCCGTCTCGGAGGAGTTCGATAACGTACACACACCGTGACACGAGATTTTTATATACATATTTTTATTTTGAAGAAGAAGAAGAAGAAAGAAGGTAAGCTTGCGTTTGACCACAATCACGTCTGATGGAAAGCGAAGATGGGGTCTACGATGGAGCACGCTTGCCTACTATGCTGAGTCGGGACCCTTTGTAGCGACATCAACATGTCTATGTTTGTATTTTTAGTTTTAGCCTGTGTACGTGTTATTGTTGCTATAAATAAATGTTTTTCTTTCTTTCTTTCTTTCTTACTTATTACTATTTTCACTTTTCACGTGTTGAGCTTTTGCCCGCAACTAGGTACGTCCGCGCAGAATTCAATTTTGTGGCAAAGTTTCTTCATCTCTTTCACTGACTAAAACAAATAAATCTCCGTCAACGGCAACATCCAAACATTCATCGGTATCAGTTAGTCGTAACGTACGTTTGTTGCGGTGGTGGTGGTTCCATTGGTTGTGGATTTAGTTACGTTTGCGTTGGTTAGCTTAATTTTTTAAACGAAGGTAGGGCAGGAAAATTGCATGAAAAACCATATTTTCAACGCAAACTTAAATACTTAGCTAATAATAATATTCCATTTATTGAAGTGAATCTTCTAATGCGTTTTCCAACAAGCGTTGCATTAAATGCGTTGCGTTAAATACGCAACGCAACGCAACGCAAGTCGACGTTTACGAGACGTTCGCATTGTATATATACATGTATGTATATTATACTAACGGATGTTAAAAACTTCGTCAGTGCGGTCCAGAACAATTGCGTGGTTTAGTATGAAAACTTGTAAAAATCAAAACTATTTTAATGGTAGATCGTAGAATAAAGTATTTTAAACGTATTTAAATAATTTATTGAATCAGACGTTACTTTGCGGAGGTCCATATTAATGAACTGAAACAATTACTTTACTCACCCGCGACAAATTACAGAAGACCTTTAACATTTGGTGGTTTAGCATACGGTTGTGGTGCTCTGAGGATGAGCTCTGGTTGAGTTCGAAACGCGTCAGTGTAGTTTGGTGGTGGTGATGGTTGTGTTTGTGTGATTTGTGTGTGTTCGTACAGTGTGGAGGTGAAGGAACTGCATGAACACACATTTCTTGCATAAACGTAACTATCGTAAGGTCGCGGGTGAGCAAAGTAATTGTTTCAGTTCATTAAACGTATTTAGTAAAAAAAAGTACTGAATATCTTTGAGAATTACGAAAAATCAAGAAAATTTTTTGAAAATAACGTGCGCACGAGGAGCAACGCCATCTAGCGACGAGTTATGTATCTTGTTTCGCTAATTTGTATGAGACTTGATAAAAGCGCCATCTAGTGAGTAATTTAAACACATAGATGCATAAGTAAATTTAGTTCTTTAAGTTATTGCAAGAAGGTTCATATTGATGTATAAGTGCCTTTTTCATTTCCACATTACGAAGTTTCACTTCTTCCGCGCGGAGGAACTGCACGCACGATTTTTTACTGTTTTTCTTATAATTACTTCTGTTTACGGAGTCGTTAGTTCTGCTCTGGTTGGTTTAATGCTCTAAGGTTCAGTTAGCCGGCAGCCAAATGGATGTCAATTGTGAAGGTTGACCTTGATCGTGACATTAAACAATAACAGCTGTAACTAGGAAAACTTATTCGTGCTGGGTAAGGAAAGATTCTCGTTATGAGCTACGTGTATAGGTAGGGGAGACCGGGGCCAAACTAACATTTTGCACTTTTACCTCATTATCTGGTTAAGCGTAACATTTTTGATTAAATTAATATAGCTATCTATAAATTTCGTTCATGCTCTTTAAATTGATGTCTTTATTTACCTAATTATTACTTATTTTGTGTGAAAAATAGGGACTTAAAAAAAATTCGCCTGTTGTTACTTTCGACCCCGATACGTTGCCGAAAGTAACAGGATAAAGATATCATTATTTTATATTTTTGTTTTCTTTTTTCTTATTGTACATTTTTTTTTTAGTCTAGGATAGTTGTACATAGATATAATTTTTAAAATAAAGAAGTATTTTTAAATATGAGATGAAGTATGCAATTAATAAGTTATGTATCAGAAAACATTGAACGAGCAAAAAAAAAATATAGGCACTTTATAAGTATATGAAAATATTGAAAAAGTATTTTTTTATGAAAATAATCAAAAAAATAACTTTTTGTTAGCATTTATTGTCAGTCTAGGAAATTACATGTTTTTTGGCGTGAGAATTATTTTTTCTATTCAAACTAAGTATTTGGTAACAGTGTTTGTTTCGGACACACACAGTTTTCATCATCATGTCTGTCTATGTTACTTTTGTACCCTGCCACATTTTTGTCAAAAAATTAAAGCTAGCCTTGAAGTGGAACGTGATTGACACAAACGAACTCAAACACAGTGTAATCCATTTAATCAAGAATGACTATACAAATATTCATATAAAAATCATTCTTTTAATAATATGAAAACGTGACATGAATGAAAGTCAAGAAAGTTATTTTTAGTTCGTGAAATCACGTTTTGTCCTCTAGCTCAAAGTAGCAGCGCGGAGCACCGACAGCGGCTGGATGCAAGTAAGAGGGGTGGAATCGACTGTCATATGACTGTAGCGAGGAGGTGTTTCGACTATTGGATAGCCTTTGCTACTTTCGACCCGCTGTTACTTTTGTACCCGGTCTCCCCTACCGGGTTATAAAGCCGAGGCGTTGTGGTAATGTTTTATAAATTTTGCTTTATCGCATTTTCACGCGACGAAATTCCTTGCGACCTTTCGAGTCACGAAGAGTGGTGTTAATGTTAAGTGTTTTTTTTTAAATTATGCCTTTACTTTAAATATTACGACCAGATGGCCTAGTGGTTAGAGAACCTGACTACGAAGCTTGAGGTCCCGGGTTCGATTCCCGTGTCGGGCCAAATATTTGTATGAAAAATACGAATGTTTTTTCTCTGGTCTTGGGTGTTTAATATGTATTTAAGTATGTATTTATCTATATAAGTATTTGTGTGTGTTGGTTTGTTAGTTTAACATTTGGTAGCATAGCATACGGTTGTGGTAACTCTGAAGATGAGCTCTGGTTGAGTTCGAAACGCGTCAGTGTAGCTTGTTGGTGGTGATGGTTGGGTTTATGTGATTTGTGTGTGTTCGTACAGTGTGGAGGTAGAGGAACTGCATGAACGCACATTTCTTGCATAAACGTAACTATTGTAAGGTCGCGGGTGAGCAAAGTAATTGTTTTAGTTCATTAATATGGACCTCCGCAAAGTAACGCCTGATTCAATAAATTATATAAGTATGTTTATCCGTTGCTTAGTACCCATAACACAAGCTTTGTTAGCTTACTTTGGGACTAGGCCAATTGGTGTGAATTGTCCCCTGATATTTATTTATTTTATTTCTTATTTATTTATATTCCTCATTCTTTCTTTCAAATTTGCTTCTTTATAAAAAAAAACACATTTTTCGTGTTTAGGTACTCCTCTGCTGCCACACGTGTATCGTATACATATATAAAACGACACGACAAAAATCCATGTCCCTTAGGGCCAATTTTTCCAACCCCAGATAAAAGTATCCATCGGTTAAAACTATCGCTTTCCTTTTCTCAAGTCATAGGAAAGAAAGGACAGAGCTTACATTTATCTGACATGACATGATTGAAAAATAAGCCCTAAGCGATAATACAGGGTGTTACAAAATAACCCCTAAAGCCTGAAACCCCATGAACAGTAAATAAAACTGTAATTTTGCGCGCTGTTCTTTAAAAAAAAAAAATTTTTTTTTTGTTTTGCCTATTTTTGTTACCCACTGCTGGGCAAAGGCCTCTCCTCTCTTGCTCCACTGGAGTACTTCCATACCCTTCAGTTATCACGGGTAATTTTGTAACACCCTGTAGAGTTAGAAAACCAAAGGTGGCCAATGGATGCAATATGGTAATAAATAAATAAATAAATAAATAAATATTAGGGGACAATCTTACACAAATCGACCTAGTCCCAAACTAAGCAAAGCTTGTACTATGGGTACTAGACGACGATAAACATACTTATATAGATAAATAAATACTTAAATACATAGAAAACATCCATAACTCAGGAACAAATATTCGTGCTCATCACACAAATAAATGCCCTTACCGGGATTTGAACCCAGGACCTCTTGCTTCGTAGGCAGGGTCACTACCAACTAGGCTAAAGCGGTCGTTAAGTAGGTAGGTGGTGACGAAACCATAAGATGAATAAGACTTGAGAATTTTAATAAACTTCGAGTAATTTTCTGCCGTGCTAAGCGCAAAAGCGCTATCTCAGTGAAAGCTAGTTTCGAGAAAATCAAAGTTTTATTATTAACATATCACTCAGCACTAGATGCCGAACCTTTTCTTACCCCGACTGTAGTAGGTAGGTACGTCTCTACCTAAGCATAGTCAAGTGCAATTCCATTGAAAAATATATGTACTTATTTTTAAAGCATCACCCAATTACTTAACTAATATTTTTTACATTCAACTCTATGAACATCGTGCTCAAAGGCATTAATCCTTATTTAATCCTAACTATGTTTTACTTTCATGAAATATTAAGCGACAGAAGTTTGGGATCCAATACAGACAATTAACATTTCAGAATGCGGCCGTACTTTAGTCACTTGTCTTACCCGAACCCTAAAGTTACTATCTACTCTCCCTGCCGTGATTGGACAAGAAACTCCTAAGCCTGAAGTTTTCCTTTCCAAGAAATCCGAATAGAAAACTATAGTTGAATGTCGCTGAGAAAATCAATAACTAAGTATGTAACTGCTTCAGGCTTCTAGGCAATAACCTAGAAGAGGTTTATGGAAGATTTACACCTAATTGGTTCTAGTTTATGAGTTGTGACTTTGTCACTCGCTCATAAACTTTTCCTTACTGCTTGGGAGATAACTTACATTATATCAGTAGTTTTAGTAAGAGCCATATCACACTGGCGATTTGCGAACGTATTAAAAGCGGAGCGTACGCGCAACATGTTCGCCGTGAGCGCGCAACATGTTCGCCGCAAGCGCGCAACGGATTCGCCGCGAATGCGTAACGGCTCTTTCACACGGGCAACGTCCCGTTTTTTGCGGGTTCGGTTTTTTGCAGGATTCCGTTTAGTAGTATACGTGCTACTGTGGTAACATTTATTGTGGAAAGAGCCGTAACGTTTCCGTTGCGAGCGGGCAGCGAATTCGTCACTCCTTTCGGAGCTAACTTCTATTTTTAACCCCCGACACAAAAAGAAGGGTGTTATAAGTTTGACCGCTAAGTATATGTGTGTGTGTGGTTGTGTGTGTGTGTGTGTGTGTGTGTGCGTGAACTTACTCTTACTTACACTTAAACGGGTGAACGGATTTGGATGCGCTTTTTTTTATTTGAAAGCGGGTTTCTTGGCGATGGTTCTTAGATATGTTTCATCGAAATTGGTTCAGCCGTTTCAAAGTAGTCAGCTCTTTTGTTAGCTGTGGAAGGGATCTTAGACGCGTAATGGGCATTTACTTTATTTTCAAACATAATTATGTGACCTAATTGCGTTGGGGGTTTTAAAATATTTAATTTATAGTTTTTCTTTATGAAAATGTAAAGTGCTCGTGATTCTGAACAAGAAAACATCAGAGTTTTCTCCGTAAAAAAAGTTTTCTGCGCACTTTCAAGTGAAAATCCCCATTGCCCAGACACTTGATACCAAGCTTGCTAGCGACACCGGTCGGAGACATAGGTATCTGAAAATACTGGCATTTCAACCTCTAATCGCACTAAGTACAGAAAAACGTGCTTCGTAGAAAAACGCGAGGTTCATGGAAGTGAAATTAGCATAGAAAGTTGTAGGTACTCTTGTAGAATAGAAGTACTAGGAAAGGGGAGTGTGAATGTTTTAGTATTCACGACAGGGTTGTTAGGAGAAAAAAGTTGTTGGGAAAACCGAAGCACAGGGATACACTTAAAATCAATTATCTCTACAGTTACTCTGCGACGACATGAGCAAGGATACATTTTACGAGCTTTTATTTACTTAACTTGCAATGTAATGATCGTAACTTGTGCATTTAAAGTCTTATCATTTCACAGTAAAGCTCATAGTAAATTTCAAATGAAATAATTTCGCGCATAAATTATGCGACTGAAACATACTGCTAATCTAATGTTAAACCGAAAGCTTTTATTTGCACATTAAATTACTTAATTCATAGGGATATCTTAAGAGCGTTTATACCTGCTGAGCTGGCAACGTATGCATTTTTGTTAGTTTTCTCGATTATTCCATAAAAATTGAATGAAAATTAAAAATGTGGTGTATACGAATTGTTCTAATATATATAAGTTAATGTGTTTACTGCAATAATTATTCGTGATAGACTTTTATTTTCTTTAAAAACGAACAAATTATTACCTAACGGTTTTTAAACAAAATAAAAGTCTTATCACGAATAATTATTGCAGTAGACACATTAAATTATATATTACAACAGTTCGTATACACCACATTTTTAATTTTCATTTAATTTTTACGGAATAATCGAGAAAAACTAACAAAAATGCAACAATGCCAGCTCAGCAGGTATAAACGCTCTTAATTCAAATTTGCATCTCAACTTGCGATGTGAATGTAGGTTTTTCATTTACTCCACTGGATTAAATTGGCATGTTCTACAGCCACCTATGGCAGATGACGTGCTCCAATTACATTTACATTTGCACTCGTAAATTGCTCATGGAAGGACAATAACGCTCTAGGTACCAATTAAACGTGAAGTTTTAATGTCAATTGGTAGTTTTGAACTTTTATAGTCTTGGCGAGGGTGAAGTACCCGGTAGTCAGCTAGGCATTGGTAGTCGGCCGTATTGAGTGCGAGGAATGCGAAAGGTATCTCTCGTGCTCTTCCCACTCGTGTGAAAGATTAGCAAAGGCCGACTACCTGTGCCTGGCTGACAACTGGGTATTTTACCCAATGTCCCGTATTTACAGATGTACTATTTTTGCAAGATTTCTACTGATTTTTAAAGAAAGTCTACTGTTTTTGGCCAACTGCGTCACAAGCAGGGATATCTTTAGAAAAAAATATTAATTGGATTTTATGAATCGTGTTTATAATATAAATAAACTCAAAAATAAATTAATTAATTCCCTTTTTTTCACGTTTGTTAATTGTAAGCTCAGACATATAAATAACAATCAATCTACATTACATTATACGCGACCGTACTGTAGCTAAACCGTTTAACTGAGTCGCTCGTCCTACCCCCAGCTCCTGTACCGCGCGGGCGAGCACTCAGTAAACGGTTTAGCTATAGTATGAGCACTGTAATCCCACTTTGCTGCTGCAGTTGCGTATTTAGGTCGGCCATCCACGATCAAATGTCAAGTTCAAACCTTGAACTGAACGTTAAATCGGAACCATAAAATTGCATCATTCTATCACATCCGTAAATCTACGTATGAGGTCATGGGTCATCAAAGGTGATTGTGGCATAAAATACGGAACACCAGGAAAACGTCGTAAATTGGAATATGGAACCGAGCTGCACTACTTGTAATAGTTATAAACATGTTGTCAAAGGACAGTTTTATATTTATTTATTTATTTATTGAGAAGAGAAACAAACGGTCATATACAAGAATGTGTACAGAAATACTTATGATTAACATAAGACCTACAGTTTCCTTAAATTGTAAAAGTGCTAAATACAATAAAAAAAGGATTATAATTAAAATTATTTTAAAGTTAAAGTAAGTAAGTAAAGTCTTTAGTAAAGATGTTATTGAATTTTGAACATTTAATTTTGGATATTAAGGTAACTTACGGCATATATTATTTTGATACGGATTCCGACATCTCAAAATTATTATTATTATTTTAATTTTTAAAGTATAACTAAATACAAATAGAAATGTATTACATGCAACATTATATTAAATATAAAGATGCATGCGTCAGTGACATTATAGTTAAATGTGTACTTAAGAAATACCTACATAGTTACACATTATGATATAAACTAAGTATGGCTAAAGTTAAAAGTTTAGAAACAGTTGTGTATTGTAATGTTAAAAATATCAAAATTTGTTAGTTTTACACTTTTATTAAAAAGTCTGCAAGCACGTCTGATAAACATATTATGAGCGTATCATGTTCTGCTAGTAGGGATAGAGAACAATTCCTTTCTGCGACATTGACGAATATGGGCACGAGGGACCTTGAGATAAACCATTTGGAGTAAGGAAGGGATTTCCAACTTTGCATTTAGTATTTTATAGAGTAAAACAGAGTCTACGCAGTCACGCCGATCGCTCAGTGACTGCATCTTATGGCGTTGTAAAGAGTCTGCATAATTAACATAACTATGACCAGTTCTAAAATCAAGCGATTTCATAAATTTCTTTTGGAGCCTTTCAAGTCTATCAATATGGATAGAATAAAAAGGCTTCCAAACGGCACAGGCGAACTCAAGACGACTTCGGACTTAGCTGTTGTATAATATTTTATAAGTTGATGAATTTTTGAAGGGTTTACCGACGCGCAAAATAAAACCTAACTGCTTAAAAGACTTTTTTAGTATGTTTTCTATATGAGGGATGAATGACAGTTTAGCATCCATTGTTACACCAAGATCTCTAATTTCAGATACTCTATTCAAAATTGCATCTCCAAGTGTATAACAATAATCTATATTTTTCTTTTTTCTTGAGAAAGTTATGATACTACATTTATCACTATTTAGGAAAAGATTATTATCGAGGCAGTATCTTTCAAGGTTTAGTAAATCCTGTTGTAATAAGTCACAGTCGGCAAGATTCTTGATTGGTCTAAATATTTTAGTATCATCAGCATAAAGTAATACGTTGGAATATTTTATATGTATAGTCTGTAATATCATTAATATACAAAATAAAAAGTAATGGACCCAAATGAGAGCCCTGTGGTACTCCGGAAGTTATAGATTTATATTGTGATGTGTATCCAGACAGGACAACAGCCTGAGTCCTATCTTCCACGTAGGATTTTACCCAGCGAAATAGATCGCCATGTATACCGAGTCGCCAAAGTTTTTTTAATAAGGTGTTGTGACAGATTTTATATTGCTAAGAGTCTTTATACTCTATGTAGTGTAAAATTAACGTAAGGTAAACGTACCAATGCTTGACACCTTAACGCCCAGTATGTAAATGACACCCATCTGTCACCGGTCTTACTATAACATAAGATTGAAGGTGCCATGTATTGGGTCAGTGTCGAGCACAGGAACGTTTACCTTATACAACAATCATAGCTTAGGAAGAAACATAGCACTGAAGTCTTGTCTACTACATGCTCTCAATTCAGTCCACTCGTTCCTGTCATCAAAGCGAAAGGTGTCACTTACCGGCGGTTTCGTGGCCGGTTAACTGACACCGTGAAGGTGCCCACGTCACAGTCTTCTCGTGTTAGTAATTAAGTTGTTAATTAAGTATCATATAAATATGTATGTTAGTCTTTAAGGTATTTTTATATGGGCCTATGCAGCCTGAAATAAAATTATTCTATTCTATTCTATTCTATACTAAAGCGAGACGAGGTAGCTCATCTTTTAAAATTAAATCATTATCCCAGCCTATATACGACGCATTGCAGGGTACAGGCCTCCTCTCAGAATGGAAGGGCTCGGGCCGTAGCTCCCACGCGGGCCCAATGCGGATCGGGAACTTCACCTAGTTAAAGGCCTGCTAACGCTGCGTCTTCCAGTTTATGGTCCCCACTCGGGAATTTTCCCCTTCTAAGGGTTACCTACTCTTCGAGCGATGTAGCTCGCCTGTTGCCACTCCAACTTACATATTCTTCGAGCTACGTCTGAACATCTATATCTCATCTCGACCTATATACGTCCCACTGCAGGGCACCTAAGTCTCCTCTCAAAATAAGCGCACGTGGGCCGTAAGTCCACGCGGGCCCAGTGCGGATTGGGAACTTCACACACACCCTCAAATTTCTTCGCAGGTGTTTGTGCTTCACGGTAAAGCTCATGGTAAATTTAAAATGTAATTTCGCACATCAATAGTGAAAAACTCAGAAGTACGAACCCGGACTCGAAAGTACGATCAGCTTAATTAAGAAGCCTTAGGTCAAACAGGCTACCACCAGTAAAGGCTACCACGACTTTTTTCAGCATCTATACAGGGTGTCGCATTTAAATCGGTCAGTATGGGAAAGTCTGAAACTATAAGACATACGAAGATCTGTCCTTAGGAACCATGTCATCGATTTCAGTGAAAAGAAAAACTGGCATTCATAGATTTAAAAAAACACTAGTTCTCAGTTCAGGAATCGAACCCGGAAATTTTGAAAAAAAGAACGTACATTATTTCTATTTAGATATCGATTGTGTAGGTCTTAAGCAGTAAATGTTTGTGTGAAACATGATATCTGAAATGAATAAAATGCAGTGTTTTTCATATCCTTTAATTTAATTAGTAGGTGTTCGAAATGACAACCATTATTTTCACAACAAAAAATGTATTTTTTTTTCAAATCTATGAATGCAGTTTTTCTTATCACTAAAATCAATGACATGGTTCCTAAGAACAGATCTTTGTATGTCTTATAGTTTCAGACTTTCCCATACTGACCGATTTAAATGAGACACCCTGTATAATCCCCAACATTTACTTTCGTGTGTTCACATAAATTGCCATACTCATTCGGCCTGAGGAGTAATAGAATAAATTCAGTAGATGGTTCAATCAGCTGACAGCATCGAAGCTCGCGTGTTCGAGTTGGCCGTGTGCCGCGCAAGCCACAGGTAAAACTAGCTTGTCCTAAAAGAAATCACGCGAAGAAATACTGATAGTTTGTTGGTTTGCCAGTGGAGGGGTAATTTTCAAAACCATAAAGCTACATTGAGTTAGTAAATAAAGTAGGATAATAGACAAAACAACTTGACACATTTGTAATCGACTACAAAAACGGCAAAGTTCTCAATCCAAAATGACAATTTTTGTACGTTTTATTAAGCTTGCAATGTTTGTTTATTCGAGTCAAATGTTGCAGACGAATTTCACTTAATCCTAATCCGATATTGACGTAAAAGTTGGTAACTACTGATATTTAGTTTGCATGCTAATCAACAGAGAGGACAGACACCTAAAAAGCAATTAAAAATAAACATGTTGTTTTGTGCGTTCAAAAAAATGTTTTTCTTTCGATGTGAATGCGTTGAGAGCGACGAGGCCGTAGCAACTTGCAATGCGGTTTATACGAGAAAATACTGAGATGACATAGAATAATATTAGAGACAAATGCAACGACGACAAAAACTTTCATCGTTTTATACGAAAAGTTTGCTTACATAACTACTCCGTTTAAGTAATTGAGTTAAAAAATCAAGAGGGGAAAATTGGCTTCGGTTGGCAACTAAAATTTTCATAAATGGTTACCTAACGTCTAATTTATTACAAGCAAAAGCTGTAAAACCGTTGAGCCTTTTAATAATCGTGCGACGCACGCGATTATGCAATTACCCTAAGGAATTGGGCCATCAATCAATGTAATAAGGAACCGATATTTAAATCATTCCACGTAGAACTGTAAATGGTTGAAAAACCGGCCAAGGGCGAGTCGAACTCGCGCACCAAGGGTTCCGTACAAATTTATATGTATTTATGAACATCCAGTCTTAGCAGACCCCTGCTCCTAAGCAAAATGTGCGCAGTGTGGAATCATTTTAGATTGGTTATTGAAAGAAAGAAAGAAAGAAAGAAAATACATTTATTTACAACATCACGAGACACAATATTTTACAAAACAAAAAGGCAATACTAAAGCTAAAGATAGAATGTGTCATTGCGGTTGCAAATCGGACACTGGCTCAGCATAATGCTG
This sequence comes from Archips crataeganus, assembly GCA_947859365.1. Classification (NCBI taxonomy): domain Eukaryota; kingdom Metazoa; phylum Arthropoda; class Insecta; order Lepidoptera; family Tortricidae; genus Archips; species Archips crataeganus. Next base: position 15,727,063 of record OX402056.1, on the reverse strand, counting down.
AGGCGTTTAAAGCACCCCAGCGCTGATTTTCAGCCAGTACCGTTGGTGACACTCGGATCGCTGTTTATTGATATAGACAGACAGACAAAAAAAATTATGCTTTTCGCAATTTTCCCTTTATCTGTGCTATAAGACCTTGCTTCGTACCGAATTTCAAGATTCTGAGTTCACGGGAAGTACCCTGTAGGTTTTGATTCCTTTGCGAGTGTCGAAATCTTTTGATTGCGTTGGCTTAGAAGTTTGATTTTTTCACAGCTCCAAGGCACAGTAGACCTGAGTATTTGATATAAATTTCAGCTCCACACGTTCCTGAGAAAAAGGGCCTTGACAGACGGACGGACGGACAACAAAGTGATCCTATAAGGGTTCCGTTTTTTCCTTTTGAGGTACGGAACCCTAAAAACACTGGTAGGGTTTCAGACTATTACAATAACCATCATATTGAACATTAGTTGAAACTGAGTTCCCCATTTTTCTTTCAAATATTGAAACCTGTGAATCTTATCTACAAGTTTCCCTACTACGAAGTAAACCTATAAGTACTGAATTTCCGTAATATGTAGTTTTATAAATGTACTTACTTAGGTACTCCAAAGAAACATGCTTCCTTGTATTTACCTTTTATATAAGGTAGTAGGTGTCCCTTCAATAATAAACTACAAAAGCTCCGAGCGTCTGTAAGTACGACTTTTATAATAATATGATAGCACATTAAGAACTCCGGAATGGGACTGCGACAACAGAAGTTCTTTGTCATTTATGTAGTCAGGGAGAGTGAATGTTTTGCAGCTTTGAACGTTAATTTTAATATTAATAACAAACTAAGAACGAAAGAAATAAACAGCTTTACCCAGGTTTTCACAGTACCTAACCTACCAGCACTAATAAATAACAAATATTGTCAATAACAGTACTGACAAAATGTATGGAACTATCATCTATAACCCAGGGTTAACGATTTAAATTTTTAAACCTAGACCGTGCAAATAGCCCTAATTTTCTACTGGTAAAGTAGGTTAAAAAAAAACCGGCCAAGTGCGAGTCGGACTCGCGCACCGAGGGTTCCGGACAAATTAATATTTATCTATGAAAATCCAGTCTTAGCAGACCCCTGCTCCCAAGCAAAATGTGCGCAGTGTGGGATCATTGTAGATTAAATAAATAAATATAAAAATAAATATATATCACGGGACAATTCACACCATTTGACCCAGCCCCAAAGTAAGCTAGGAAAGCTTGTGTTATGGGTACTAGGCAACGGATAAACATACTTATATAGATAGATACATACTTAAATACATATTAAACACCCAAGACCCGAGAACAAACATTCGTATTTTTCATACAAATATCTGCCCCGACACGGGAATCGAACCCGGGACCTCAAGCTTCATAGTCAGGTTCTCTAACCACTAGGCCATCTGGTCGTCTAAGATTGGTTTTTGATATAGACAGGTAGAGAAAAAAAATTATGCTTTTCGCAATTTTTCCTTTATCTGTGCTATAAGACCTTGCTTCGTACCAAATTTCAAGATTCTGAGTTCACGGGAAGTACCCTGTAGGTTTTGATTCCCTTGCGAGAAGTTGCTAGTTTGAAAATATACGGCTTAAATTGCTGTTTCTTTTGATTGCGTTGACAAAGTTTGATTTTGTTACAGCTTAAAGGTATTATAGACCTGAGTATTTGATATGAATTTCAATTTAATACCTCTACGCGTTCATGAGGAAAGGGATAGTAACTTTAAAATTATTAAAAATATTTTTATTATATGATGTAACTAAAATTTACGGTTTTCGCAATTTTTCCTTTATCTGTGCTATGAGACGTTGCTTCGTACCAAATTTCAAGATTCTGAGTTCACGGGAAGTACCCTGTTAGGTTTTGATTCCCTTGCGAGTGTCGAAAATTTGCGGCATAAATAGATTGGTTACTGATATAGACAGACAGACAAAAAATTATGCTTTTCGCAATTTTTCCTTTATCTTTGCTATAAGACCTTGCTTCGTACCAAATTTCAAGATTCTGAGTTCATGGGAAGTAGGTACCCTATAGGGTTTGATTCCCTTGCGAGTGCCGAAAATTTGCGGCATAAATATATTGGTTACTGATATAGTGATATAGACAGACAGACAAAAAAAAAAATGTTTTTCGCAATTTTTCCTTTATCTGTGCTATAAGACCTTGCTTCGTACCAAATTTCAAGATTCTGAGTTCACGGGAAGTACCCTGTAGGTTTTGATTCCCTTGCGAGTGTCGAAAATTTGCGGCATAAATAGATTAGTTACTGATATAGACAGACAGACAAAAAAAAATTATGCTTTTCGCAATTTTTCCTTTATCTGTGCTATAAGACCTAGCTTCGTACCAAATTTCAAGATACTGAGTTCACGGGAAGTACCCTGTAGGTTTTGATTCGAAAATATGCGGAAATTTGCGTCATAAACGGCTGTATCTTTTGATTGCGTTGGCTTAGATGTTTGATTTTTTCACAGCTCCAAGGGACAGTAGACTTGAGTATTTGATATAAATTTCAGCTTGATACCTCCACGCATTCCTGAGAAAAAGGGTCTTGACAGACAGACGGACGGACGGACAACAAAGTGATCCTATAAGGGTTCCGTTTTTTCCTTTTGAGGTACGGAGCCCTAAAAAAAGTGTTTTTATGAGGCAATTTTTACTTTAACACATCTTCTACCTATATGTAAAAAATGCGTGGTGACCATACAGGTCATTTTTTGTCGCTTAAACTTTTTTATAAATTACTCTGTAACTACCCAATATCAAACATTTTTCATTAATGTGCACTACAACTTTATAAAACAAATTTAAAGAAAATTATCACGGGACAATTCACACCAACAATAAAATTAACCTAGTCTCAAACTAAGCAAAATTTGTGCTATGGGTACTAGGCAACGTATAATAGTATTTTATGCAACGGTTGTATAAGGTGAGGTCTTAAAAGGCGAGTGACGTGAGTTGCGATACGAGCGAATGCGAGCCGTTAAGACCAAATTATACACCGTTGCATACAATATTTTTTCTACGACTCGCCTCTACTGTACGGTACTGTACCCTACTCTAGGGTACAGTAGGGTAAAATAGGGTACAGTAGGGTACAGTCGGGTACAGTAGGGTAACATGGAGTACAGTCGGGAACCGTAGGGTAAAATAGGGTACAGTAGGGTAAAGTCGGGTACAGTCGGGTACAGTAGGCTAAAATGGGGTACAGTCGGGTACAGTAGGGTACAGTTGGGTGAAATAGGGTACAGTAGGGTACAGTCAGCTACAGAAGGGTAAAATGGGGTACAGTAGGGTACAGTCGGATGAAATAGGGTACAGTAGGGTATAGTCGCGTACAGTAGGGTAAAATAGAGTACACTAGGGTACAGTCGGGTACAGTAGGGTAAAATAGGGTACAGTAGGGTACAGTCGGGTACAGTAGGGTACAGTCGGGTACAGTAGGGTAAAATAGGGTACAGTAGGGTACAGTCGGATACAGTAGGGTAAAATAGGGTACAGTAGGGCTACTGTACCCGACTGTACCCGACTGTACCCGACTGTACCCTACTGTACCCTATTTTACCGTACTGTACCCGACTGTACCCTACTGTACCGTATTTTACCATACTGTACCCGACTGTACCCGACTGTACCCTATTTTACCCGACTGTACTCTACTGTACCCTACTGTACCCTATTTTACCCTACTGTACCCGACTGTACTCTACTGTACCCTATTTTACCCTACTGTACCCGACTGTACCCTACTGTACCCTATTTTACCCTACTGTACCCGACTGTACCCTATTTTACCCCACTGTACCCGACTGTACCCGACTGTACCCTATTTTACCCTACTGTACCCAACTGTACCCTATTTTACCCTACTGTATTCGGCTGTACCCTATTTTACCCTACTGTACCCAACTGTACCCTATTTTACCCTACTGTAGCCGACTGTACCCTATTTTACCCTACTGTACCCGACTGTACCCTACTGTACCCGACTGTACCCTACTCTACTCAGCTCAGCAGGTCTAAACTGGGCTTTAGTGTTGAGTGTACCCTACATTTAATATTATGTGGCAGCTAGGTGTATCGTAATAACGACATTACGACACAAGTGCTGTTATGGCGAATAGATTAAGTATCCCAAGTAGCACAAGTAGCATTATAAGAAATCACTTTTGGTGTACACGGAAACTTTAAGCTGTACAAGACAGTGTTACAATGGTGTTAACAGCGCTGTTAACACTGAAATAACTCTTATTTGGGCACAAATTATTCAGCCTAAAGTTCTAGTTTAGTTCACATTTCTGTTTAACAGCATTACAGTAGCACTATATTGGAATTATTATGGGTCACCAGGCTGTTTATCAGCTGCTTAACAGAATACGAGTGTCCTGTTATACAGACTAAGCGTCAGGATTGGGTGACTGCTAGTCTTATATAACGCTTTAGGTTTTACATTACCCTTCGTTCATATTGAAATTGCTTATTATATTTGCAGATTTGCTTTTAATAGTATTATAGAGGTGCCGATAAATTTCCAGAGTGTGATGTGTAATGGCGAAGTAAATGTCACAATTTTATTGAGAATTTGTGTTAACTCACGAAAGTACACCTTTATAGCCAACCTACTGTGAAAACATTTGGGAATGCAAGTTTACTGTTAATGTTTATATGGTTTTTTAGCAAAATTTTTACGCGCTTCGGAAATATCTCGTTTTAATTAGAAATGTTGTGAAAAAAGTAACACACCAAAAATATATGTATACATTTTTGAGCGATTTACATAAAATTATACGAAGTTTTATATCATACTATAATAAGTGTATATGAATAACGTGTAATTTAGGGCACTAAAATATAAATAACAACAGAATAATTATCAATATATACGATTTAGGTTATAATAAAATGGCGCATTCTTAAGAAACTTTTGTGAACTCTTTTTATCCTGAATTAATTACCATGGCTGTACAAGAGTACACCCCAGTTCCTTTATTATACTTATTGTAGTAAATAAGAGTTCAAGTGAACCAATATTCAGCCTGTCAGCTGTTATTAGTTTTATTATGGTTCACATAAACGCTAAAACCATTTATTTGAACTACTTAAACGCATTACCTTTTAAAAGTTATTTAATTTTTATTTAGTGTTTTAATTTTAATTCAATCTTGTTTTAATTTTTCAATTTTTTTAGCATTTTGTATAATTTAATACACGATCCACGCCAACTGTTAAAATTACCGCTTAAGAATTTAATGATTGACTAACGTGAACCTGATTGCAGCTTCGTGCGTTATAATATATGTAAAGTGTTCTTTTATGCAGACTAAAACAATATATTGGTATATTTCACAGCCAAATGCTGCATTTCTGAGTTAAACAAGGATCATGAAATACCTTCGGTGTTCACGTGTATTAATAAAACACCTTTTAACTGCTTTGAAAAATAGGCTTATAACAGAGCCGAGGCGAACCGATGTGGAACTTTTTGTGTTAAATTACTCTAAGTGTACACTACTCTAAAACTGTTGGCTGTACGGTAGTTCACAGTGACACTTTTAAGACGCTAGCATTTCAGTGGTATAATTCTACGCCTTTAAACAGCAATAGCATATTTTACTACCACTATAATGCTCTTAAGCAACCAATGCAAAAGAGACTGTAAGAAGGCATTTTTAACATCGGCACTAACTCTGATCCCGTAACAATAGTATCCGTTTCTACTTTTATGATGCTGTTATACAGACTAAAGCGTAATACGTAGCTCTAAGTTCTCAGTTGAACCATATTAACTGTTTATTAAGTCATGAAGTTCCGAGTTATACCCAAAGTGATTTCTTATAATGCTAACTGTGCTACTTGGGATATAGACTTTCTGTACCACTACCATGAGTTTACATTAGTTTACGTGACCGTACTCGCTAGCGACGGCGTAAATTATTTGTATGGAGAATTGTACAGCGCCTCTAGCGGTCACTTACGGAAGTACAATTCTCCATACAAATATTTTACGCCGTCGCTAGCGAGTACGGTCACTGTGAACTAGTGTAAACTCATGGTAGAGGTACTGAAGTCATATTATCTATGTTCTTATACCTATATTTGTTCGCGACCATGTAAAAACCAGATAAAAGTACAGGAGTAGGAAATAGTTATTTGTGCAACAAGAGAGCAAAGTTGTTTTTTACTGCGAGTGCTGATTTTGAATTTTTTTTTTTTTTTTTTTATGATATAGGGGGCAAACGAGCAGACGGATCGCCTGATGGTAAACGATTACCGTCGCCCATGGACACCTGCGACACCAAAAGAGTCACAAGTGCGTTGCCGGCCTTTTAGGTAGGAGTACGCTCTTTTTTTGAAAGCTTGAAGGTCATATCGGTCCGGGAATACCGCAGCAGGAACCTCATTCCAGAGCTTTGCTGTGCGAGGCAGGAAATTTCTGGAAAAACGCACAGTAGAAGACAACCAACCATCCAGATGGTGAGGATGGAAGTGTTGTCGCGTAGGGCGGTGGCGGAAGGATGCGGCAGGGATCAACCCGAATAACTCCTCGGAGCACTCTCCGTTGTACATGCGATAGAAGATGCACAGTGAAGCTACATCTCTACGCAGCGCCAAGGAATCAAGCCCATCAGAAGTTCGTTGGCAGCCGACTATTCGAGTCGCTCTCCGTTGTATGCGATCCAGAGGGAGAAGCTGGTACCGGGGAGCCCCCGCCCACAGATGAGAGCAGTATTCCATATGTGGGCGAACCTGCGCCTTATAAAGCTGAAGGCGGTGGGCTGGAGTGAAATACCGTCTCGATCTGTTGAGCACGCCGAGCTTCTTCGAGGCTAATTTAGCCTTACTCTCCAAGTGGTCGCGGAACTGGACTTCACTCGAGATGTCAATACCAAGGATTCCGATACTGGCTGTGGTAGCAAGGGGAGTGCCTTCGAAAAGAGGTGACGCGACAAACGCAGACTTTTTTGCGGTAAACGCGCAAACCTGTGTCTTAGTGGGGTTAAAACGGACTAAATTAAGTCGACCCCATTCTGTAACTTCTTTTAGGGAAGTCTCAATTTCAGACACAAGTTTATTTCGGCACTCTATAACGTTTTCCCGAGAAATACCGGCGCGGCCGGTGTAAGAGGCATCAACCGTACTATCATCCGCATAACAGTGAATGCCGCCGGATGGCAGCATATCATTGACATGCAGAAGGAAGAGCGTAGGCGATAGCACACAGCCTTGAGGGACACCAGCATTCACAGACATGGAATCAGAGCATGCACCGTCAACTACAACCTTTATGCTTCTGTCCGTTAGGAAGCTGCTGATCCATCCGCATAATTTCTCAGGAAGCCCAAAGGACGGAAGTTTTGAGAGGAGCGCTTTGTGCCAAACCCGATCGAAGGCCTTCGCCACATCTAAACTAACAGCCAATGCTTCACCCTTTGTCTCAATCGCCTGTGCCCAACGATGTGTCAGGTAAACCAGTAGATCGCCGGCCGAGCGGCCGCTACGGAAACCATATTGACGGTCACTGAGCAATTGTCGGCAATTGCGGTGAGCAATTGGAATCACGAGTTAGCGAAGGATTCTATAATTGAATCACGAGCGTTTAGCGAGTGATTCTAAGTTAGAATCCTGAGTGCGCGAGTGATTCAAATACACGAGATGCAAAAAAACTTTGGTCTCGTGTGACACATACAACTTTTCACCTCAGCAGCGAGAACGTAATAAATTATTAAAGGTATATGAACGTCGTCTTTTTGTCTTTGTTGTGGTTTTCAACATTGAGTAAATACTTCATATTATATATATAACAATAGGTACAGTCTCCGAAAAAGTGTTTGCATTGTTTAAAAATATCATAAGCTTTTAAATATTTTTCGCGAGACTTTTCAAGTAAGAAACTTACTCTGCATTATGTATTACTCCATTAATTCGTCTGGTGTTCAATTGTTGACTTCGTCACTGGACTCACTCAATTCACTCATATCATATTCAAAAATGTATTAAATAAGTACTTATTACTATTCTAATAATTTCCAAATTGCCTCTGATCGTGTACCAAACTCATAGATATCGAACTCTGTAGCTAGAGAAACAGAAGAAAATAATTAAAATTTGAATCCCGCTATTTTTTTAAAGATGCGTTCCGATACTACACCCGCTGCGTTCCGATGCTGCATCCGCTGTATTTACCACGATGTTGAAGATTGTTAAAATTATTAATAATTATATAGATACATGTTTAAACTTTGTTTTCAACAACATTTTTACTATTAATTTGATTATATAAAAATATAATCCAATTATTAAAAAAGTACCTACAATAATTTAATTTAAAACCTTAACAGACGAATTACAATTTTAAGGTTAAGAACTTATTATGAGTATCCGAACGTTCAATCATTCGTTTATTTTTAGGTCTACTAGGATAGAATTTGAAATCGAAATTCGAATCGATTTGATCTTATCTCTCGCTCTTTTCGTATCGAAATGAAAGTGACAGATCAAACTGAAGTTCAAATCTTTCGAATTCAGTAAGCAGACCCATCATTGTCTTTGACTTTAAAAAAAAATAATTAAAAAGCTACTTTGTCTCACGCAGTGAGCAAAATCGGATTTTGCTCACTGTTTTTTAGTAGCAAAACCTGCCTGTTCGAGGTGCTGAGGTGAAAACATATTTAAATATACTTCTATTAAACATCCGAGACTCGAGAGTAAACATTCGTTCGTATTTTTCATACGTAATATGTGCCCGGACCTGAGATCGACCTGACACCCCGCACTGTAAAGTCAGATTATCTAATCCGGACGTCGGTTGTGTAAGTCGAGTTCACCAATATCTGTACAGCCAACATTTCATAAATATCTATACATAGACTTTATTACGGTAACATAAGATCTATGTATAGATATTTATGAAAGGTTGGCGATGCATATATTGGTGAACTCGACCGTACCACCATCATACATTTTGCTTGCCCCGATATTGTATCGGCGTCTGTCACCGATATCGGTCCGATAATGTGAGTGCTTCCAGCGATATATGTGTGTGTACCTTGCTACTGCTTAATACGTAGTCCACTTTAAAATGTACCTTTAGCAAAAGCTTTTAGCAAAGCTTTCATAAAATTTGCCTTTTCTTTTAATCACGGTAGCTAATGGAACTCATTATGAAAATAACGATATCATCTGTGCGCGTTGGAATATTATAAAAGATAAAAAGGGCCGTTTCTAAGGTTTCAGATTCTATACATTTACGTGTAACTAAACTTTCTTTGAAAATAAATCTCATTTGAATAATGCCTCATTTTGTAATGCTTTGAGATAAGGTAACGGTACCCGGGCAAAAGAGGAAAATAAGAACTCATCGGAATACTAGAGGTCCATCCCTTAGGGTCTTTTCCAATGGTCAAGTATCCTATTGAATATATAATATCAAATGTTAAAGCTTTTCAGCTTTTCAACCGACGAAAACAAAAGGAGGAGGTTCTCAATTCGACGTGTATATATATATATATTTTTTTTATGTATGATAACGCATAACTTTTTACAGAGTAGTCCGATTTTGAAGATTCTTTTTTTATTGGAAAGCGTATTCCCCCAGGGTGGTCCCATTTAAATTTGGAAACAATATTCCTACCCTAAGGGTAGAAAAACAGGGGATGATTGATTGTTCAGTTACTGATTGTACTATATGATCACGCATAACTTTTTACAGAGTAGTCCGATTTTGATGATTCTTTTTTTATTGGAAAGCATATTCCCCGAGGGTGGTCCCATTTAAATTTGGAAACAATATTCCTACCCTAAGGGTAGAAAAACAGGAGATGATTGACTAACTTTTTACAGAGTAGTCTGATTTTCATAATTCTTTTTCATTGGATAGTTAGGGTATACCTTGAAGTTGGTATTATAAATTTGGAAAAAAAAATACCCCAAGGATGGAAAAAAAGTATAAAATAAAAACTTTTTAACAAAAAATTAAACCGCCGAAAAAACTGAAAAGCAAAAAATAATACCTTTTTGTTTGACCTTAATCTAGGTACCAGTTTGAAGTCGGTGCCTCAGCACGAGCCAGGAGGAGTGATAGAAGCCAATCAGGTAGACGATTATAGGTCCACTCCTCCTGGCTAAGTGCTGAGGCACCGACTTCAAACTGGTACCTAGATTAAGGTCAAACAAAAAAGGTATTATTTTGTGCTTTTCAGTTTTTTCGGCGGTTTAATTTTTTGTTAAAAAGTTTTTTGTCGTGATCCTTTGTGTGAAAAGTGAATCTCAGATTCTTTGACCTTGCAATTGGTTTTCCTTTAAAAAATGTTTTTCTTTATTTAATATCAGAGACTTTGCTCATATTTCACTAACTGTTAGGCTCTTGGTTGGAAAACATGTTTTGACAGTTTAACGTTTTACTTACTTATACGTTCACCTTGAAAGTTGAAACTACGTCTGATACCAGTGATTATTTAACTTTCTCGTAAAACCGAGGTTAACTATATTGTGGCGTTTTGACGAATGGAAAATTGCTGCACAAATCCGTAGGTAGGTACTTACAAGACAAACCGAGGTTAACTTTACTATATTGTGGCGTTTTGACGAATGGAAAATTGCTGGACAAATCCGTAGGTAGGTATAGTCGACCAAGTAAGTGCTTTACCATTTTTTGTGACAGTTCCTACATCAGAATAAAAACAATAAGGCTGATTGTCACATTGACTTGTAAGTGAAAATAGCCTTTGACGTCTTAAGTCATACAACTGACATTGAACTTTAGGGTGGTAAAGGAGTTTCTTGGTCGACTATACTTACAAGACAGGATCCTTGATAAACAATTGAATTGAAGTGCTTACATCTATACTAATATTATAAAGAGGAAAGATTTGATTGTTTGTTTGTTTGTTTGCATTGAATAGGCTCCGAAATAACTAGACCGATTTCAAAAATTCTTTCGCCAATAGAAAGCTACATTATCGCTGAGTGACATAGGCTACTTTTTACCGCGGGAAAATACCTTTTCCTACGGGAAAATTAATTTATCGCGGGCGAAGCTGCGGACGGAAGGCTAGTAGTAAATATTTAAATTCTTACTATAGACAGACTCATACATTATGACGCGTGCCGTGGTTCTTATTGCAATGTCATTAATGCCTAAGTAATTGGGGGTGTCTATTTTACCCAACCCATTCTGAGAGGAGGCCTGTGCTCTGCAGTGGGACGTATATAGGCTGGGATGATCACATTTAAATTTATTTATTCATTTATTTATTCATTTATACGGGACGCCAACAGGGCACACACATATCGTTGTTACATTCATATCATAATATACATTTATTAGTTTCGTATGGGCGAACAAATTATCAACAAATTCAACAAATTGTTTTCAACAAATTGTCATTTATAATAAGGAGAAGAAAAATATATATATATTAAACATTAATTATAGTGACACAATCATCAATAAAATTATTATTTTAAACTGTATGAAGCATATGTGCAATTAAATTGTGTAATCCTAACATTAAATATGTCATTTTTCGACAGTCGACAGTATGGGCAAATCTGTAACTATAAGACATACAAAGATCTGTTCTTAGGAATATTATCATCGATTTTGGTGACAAGAAAAAATGTACTGCCTCTGAACTGATATGTATATTCACACCCATGCGAAAGCAAAGTTTTAATATTTATCATATCTATATCACTAATTTTTGGTATCATGCTATTGAAGGGAAATGATTCAGGTGTCAAAAAGCACTGGCAGTTTGCAGACGCCTTCGTGTGAAAGGCGATGCTGGCACAGCTTTATAGGTGCATGCAGTGACACGGTTTTATGAATATCTCGTATTTATAATAGAGCCTCTACATGTTCTATAAGATGGCTATGTGGTTGTGAATATGTATACCTACGTAGATAACTACATGCCATATAGTCGGGGATAGTTCAAATCCGCTATCTAACTTACGTAAATGCCGCGTGTCTGCATTACATGTAGTTTTACAGGGGTGGTTTTAAGGGCCGGCGCCCACTGACGGCATGGCACGGCGTGGCATTTTATTACTATCAAGTTATTTTGAATTTTATTTCAATGAGTTTACTTTATTGGTTATGCGTGGCATCGGCCCTCAGGACGTCGCGGCATCGTGGTATCGAAATAAAGTAACATGAATTCTAAACTCATTGAAATAAGATTCAAAATAACTTGATAGTAATAAAATGCCACGCCGTGCTATGCCGTCAGTGGGCGCCGGCCTTAACTTCGTATTTGTTTAATTTTAACGAATTTGGAGAATTATTGGAAATTGGCTAAAATTGTTGGATGCGCGGAATTATCCAATTCCAGTTAAGCGAATTTGCTATACCTATCTGACGATATAAATCGTCTCTTGTTTTATCATAGCATAGTCATAAAATAACTCTATAAGTCTCCCCAACAGGTCTGACCGTCGCGGTCAGATCGCATATCTATACAAAATATATAGAGACCGACAATGTTCTTCATGAATAATGCGGGCTGCGTTCAATTTGACCTGACCGCAGACCGCAGAACGCATCAAGTGTGGCAAAGCCTACGCTAAGCCGCGGATGGACGGACAGACAGACATGACGAAACTATAAGAGTTCCGTTTTGCCATTTTTGCAACTGACATCGCATCATTTTGAAGTCACGCCATATTAACTTTCATCGACAGAGCAGGGAACTGCTTTGCCGATAGCGCTTTTAAAAAACACAATAAATAAAGCAATGCAATTCTATGTTTGCCTTGTAGATGAATTAATAAACTGCAGCTATTCTAAGTAATAATTAATTAGTGCACGTAGACATGGCCCTATACAATGTATAAACTGGCCTTGGACTTAGTTTGATCGTCCTACTGGACAATTTAGTACTTATTAATAATATTAAGTAATCAAGATTGGTTTCTTGGAGTCTTTTTGTATCTTTTATTTTTCAACTCCAAATTTTTTACTTTTACGGTCATTCCGTGAAATCCATATATTTCATACTAAATACAAACTGAAACAAAGTGGTGGTGTAGTGTAGGGGTTTAGCACGCAGCACGGAATGCTGAGGACCTGGGTTCGATTCCCAGCGCTGGTCATTTTTCTGAGTTTTTCTGTGCGTGCATCCATGTTTCAGTTTGTATTTAGTATGAAATATTAAGTAAGTAACGAGCACTTCAGATAAAATGAAAATATCAATACATCGTATCACGCACGATGATGTAGATTGCTCCGTTCTGCCTAATTCTGTTAGTACACTCGTAACCATGACAACGCTAATAGCCGCACTGTTTTCCTGACCAATATTTACAACTTTGCATTTAACCTTGGCGCCGAAATTCCAACCTCCACTCCATGCAAAGAAAGTACGACACATGCCATTTCAAATATGTAAAGCTATGAATATTTTACCAGCTCCTCAGCCTAAACACCGACGCTATTCGACCTTCGTTGTATGCATTGTTCTTTTCAATTTTTCGTTGACCTTTCGAGCCCTTTCTCTTTGAGATCTGCTGATAGACTCTTTGTTGGTGAAAAAAGTTTTTAAACGTCTCTGTGAAACTTTTATAAACGTGTCGTGTACTTCTGTATTACGTAGTAACGTTAGGCAGCGTCAACAACGTGTGTAAATTAACCATGAATTTTAGATTCTACCCCACTTAGGCGCCGGGAGCTTCTATGCGTGAGAATTACTTAGATAAAATGTCACTCGGAATAATAATTAACATCACTTAAGACTTAATCACGACTAGGTTTATATCTTTTCTAAAACGTAAACCGACGACGAGTAGACTAGACCGGTTGTAGTATGTCTACTCGTGACCGCTGCAATCAAAGTCAAAGTCAAAATTCTTTATTCAATTTAGGCATCAATTGATGCTCTATTAACGTCGAAGAATCTATCACCGGTTCGGAAAAACCCTGTTGAGAAGAATCCGGCAAGAAACTCAATAAGGTATATTTTTTTCAAACAGATCTACATTGTAATTAAATTACATACATCTAAGTTTTAGCAATAACAGAAAATCGTGATTAAATTCCGGGTGATAAGTATTAACTTCATGAGTGAGTATCGCGAATGTTTAAATGAAAACAATAGGGATGTTGACACCACCAATAGGCTACTTTCCTAACTAGTCAGTCTTTTAGATTATCAAAAAATATTGGACACGTATTTTATTATTTGTCAATTAAACAAAAAATTACGAAGATATGGCGCGTTGAAGTTTCGCGTGACGTCACTTGTTCCTACACTTTGTATGAGCGTTTTAGGAACAAGTGACGTCACGCCTCGTCACACGGAACTTCAACGCGCCATATCTTCGTCATTTTTTGTTTAATTGTCAAAAGAAAAATTATGTGTCTAATATTTTTTGATAATGTAAAATACGGACTAATATGAATTATTATTTTTTTACCTAGGAAACATCCCTATTATCTGACGTACTTTTTATGAGCTGTCAAAACACAATTCTCCCATAGAGTTTGAATGGATTGCCATTGAGCAACTGATGACGTCACTTGTTCGCCAACTTAATCAACTAACTATTTATTTGTTATCTAATTTTGCAGTTATTCGAAAATTAAATGGTTTTCAGGCCTAAAATAAAGCGTTTTTTTACTAGAGTCGGATCTTCGAATTATTTTTTAATGGCGTCAACATCTCTATTGAGCAATCGCAATGCTAAGCAAAATTTACCGTTAGCCAGAATCAGAATTTGAAACAAACGATACTTTTAGGGTTTCATGCTATTTACGTCGCTACACTGCAGTCCGTCCGTCTGTCCGTCACAGAGCTGTATCTCAAGAACCGTAATAGATAGACGATAGACAGCTGAAATTTATATAATGATATGTATTTTTAGTGCTGCTACCAAAACAAATAATAAAAATTGAATTAAATTGAAAATTAACGACCAATATTAAATGATCCCACACTGTGTACATTTTGCCTAGAAGCAGGGCCCTGCCCACAATGGATTTTTATAGATACGATCGTTTCTAACATATCTTTTGACATACCTACAAAGTATGGAACCCTCGGTGCAGGAGTCAATCTCGCACTTGGCGGTTTTCGTTTACTTACCAAATTTAACCCCACTGAATCCAAACATAACGGTTGCCAAATCTTCCCCTCTCCCTAATCCTTTCCGTACCTTTTGAAGCGTCAATCACTATGATTTTTTTTCTTTTTTACACTAATATAGTCACGATTACAAGCAAATTAATTATTAAAAAATAAATTTAATTTACATAAAATTTCCTAAACATCAATTCTGATGGTGATCATGATCATTTACACAACCCCAAAACCATATTTTATGTAAACACGTAGTTTACATATTAGTCGATCGGTGTGTTTCAATTTGCCTCCATTAAAATGTAATGCTTTATGTCTCGCGATGCGAAACTATACAGTTATACTGATGGATATCATTTAAGTATTATTAAGTCGGTCATTTCATTAATACTAACAAAAAAAAGATATATGTAGACGAATATTTGTAAACGAATGTTTTGATAAGAAAAAGTAGGAATACAAAACAAATGAGTAAAACACAAAAATATTTCAGTTTTTTTTTTCTATTTACTACAATGGCTAGATAAGGTACCCGTTCGTTCTGGCATCAGTTCAGTCCATCATTCTGGTAACCAGAATGATGCACTGAACTGAACTAGCTATAACCCGCGGCTTCTCTCGTGTTAAAAATCCATGAAAAACTTTAATCACAATACTAGATGAAAAAAATCCGCCTGTATAATTCCCGTTCCCATGGAAATTCCGCGAACGTATACAGTCACTCTCGAAACTGAGACGAATCTAATGGCACCTCACGCTTCAAAATCCATTAAGCCGTTTAGGCTGCAGGGCGTGCCAAAGAATGATACATACATAAATACATACGCTCGAAAAACATAACCCTCCTCCGACAGTCGGGTGAAAAGGTTACAGTAACATTTTCAAAGCACAACGTGCACGGTCGCTCTGACAACGCCATCTATTGATCGCAGACGAAGTTAACACATATTGAAAGGTATTTCAACCTTCTTGAACAGCGCCCTCTATTCTTGTTTAAAGTTAAAATATTATTCCACGTGAACTCATTATAGGTGAAAAACTTAAGAAAATGGACTGCAGGCTTATCAGTGGCGAAGGGTGCTAACAACTCGATTCCCAGCGGGTTGCCTAAAATTTTGAAGTAACCAAACGCTTCTCTTAGTAACCGATTGTTTGTATAGAGACTTACTCTTCCATAATAAACTTTTAAGTATTTTTCAAAATGGTGCAGTAACAAAACGCATCAAAATATCCACAAGACCAATCAGTCATTCATAAATTCAGAGGCCCTACCACGAAGTGCATAATTCGAACTTCGTTTCGTGCCGTCCCGCTCACGCTAATATGATTTGACACGAGAGTGAGAGGGATAATACGATACGAACTTCGATTTTCGAATTTCGTAGTAGCGCCTCAGTATTCCGTCAGGAATTGTACACTCACACATGTAAATATTCATTCATAAAACCATAGATTCACTACAAGCGTCTACCGTAAGAATAGGCATGGAATAGGCTGAAGATAACCCGGTCTCTATCGGCTTATCACATTTAAAAAAAGACTTTCTACGTTGTGCATAAGGCTTTATTCCACTTTGACAGAAGCTTTTTTTTTAATTAATTTATCCCACTTGGAATAGCCGACGGAATTGACATTCATGCAGCCATTCGTAGACTTATTTAAAATTACTGGAGCGAAATTTAATTTTAAAATATCGAGTTTTAGTGTAAAACAGAAAGTACGATATTTTATTATAATAAGATTTATAAACAGACAAAATTAAACCACCACGGGCTGTGCTCAGCGCGCTGCACAACACCAAATCGTATACGCTGTGCCGCGCTGCCGGAATGTGTCACTGTATGTACGATTCGGAGCCATAGAACGTGCCGGACGTGATGCGCTAGCGCGGTCGATTTGTTCGTGGTGTGGTATTTATTGAAATGACAACATTAGGTAATGTCATGTCAATCGCTCAGAGGCGCTACCACGAAATTCGAAAATCGAAGTTCGTATCGCATTATCCCTCTCACTCTCGTGTCAAATCATATTAGCGTGAGCGGGACGGCACGAAACGAAGTTCGAATTATGCACTTCGTGGTAGGGCCTCAGGCCCTATACTACGAAGCGCTAAATTCGAACTTCGTTTCATGCCGTTCCGCTCACGCTAATGGTATTTATTACGAGAGTGAGAGGGACCGCACTATCCGAACTTCGAACTTCGAATTTCGTAGTAACCCCCCAGTGTTTTGTAGTTTGTTTATTTATATTATAATAAAATTATGTGAAATAATTTTAATAAAAACACAATATTAGTTCAGTGTTGATACGCAATATCGGTGAAATTTAATCGTACATATTATCGTCTGTCAGGTTGTAAATCTGATTATAATTCAGTGTCTAATTCATGTATAAGTAACATATTGTTTTGATACTGATATCAGTGAAAGGATAAATATGCTGCAGTCTTATGGACCGAATTACTGCACGTAAGTACTAGTTTTCAAGAATATAACCTAGTATAACTACTAAGAAATGGGGTATGATTTTTGTTTGCTTTTTTTCGTCCGGCTTTACCTGGAAAAAAATTCACGCCTCGCCACTGAGGCTTATTGTCTAACGCTTCTGACGGTTGCCTTCGCAATCACTATTTTTGTCTGACAAACGGTATAAGATGATGGCAGAAGGAGATGGTGAAAGTGAAGGCAAGCGTCAGAAGCGTTGGACAATATGACCTCTGTTGTGCGTAGTAGTGCACAGAGTTGATATGGATCTTAAGTCATTTTTCAAATTTGGAACGTCAATTTGTTTATACGGACACGTTACTACTACATACAACAGGGGCTAACTAAATTCAGGAACGGGATTCCTAGGTCTAGGAAAATAAGGCTCATCACAAGCTTAGCCTAAACCTCTCGCAAACCAGTGATTTTTAGCGTTCCTGAATAGCAGTTCACCCCTATCCTCTCGCAAACGATCGAATTACCGCTCGCAAACCGTGTTGGACCGTTCCTGAATTTAGCCCCAGGTGGCCCAGGTCATTACATTTACTCAAGTTTTTCGATCACCTATGCCGCCTTACCTTACTTAAGAATCCGGTGTCTCAATCCAGATCTTTGTACATCTAAATTCCAATACCAAGATTCATCTAAATTTGTACTTGCTATTACGTGATTGACTCACTAACATTCAAACATCTTCATAAACTTTCTCAATTATAATATTACTTAGTAGAATTAAATTGATTCCTAGGCCACCACAGAGCCTCGTCACTGTGACATAACAAGATGAGAAATAAAATTATTTAGTAGGATAAGGTTCTGTGGTGGCCTAAGAGGGTACGTATCAAATTACATAAAGCTTAAAAATAATAATGGACAACATAAATAATGGTTATTTGATATAATGCAATTTTCTCAGGAATTGACAACTTTACAGGAATTATAAAATAAACCTAACCTTACCTAAATCGATCTGTAGCTTACATAATAATATTAGCAATTAGCATGCCTATGTATTTCGCAAATTATTATTTTTAAATTTTATTTATTTTGACACATTCCCGGTCCAAGTATCAAATTGTAACTAAGTATACAAGCACTTGTTTGTTGAAAATGTGACAATATAGGTACACAGGAAGTAGTATCATTATTAATTTCCACTCTTTGACAAACTCTTATATATTTTTCCACGTGCGAACTACAGTCATCTTATTCTGAAAAGAGGCTTGTATCTAGCAGTGGGAATTATATGTATAAGCCGGAGATTATTATTGAACAACGATCAAATAATTCAACGGTTATCTGATCAGATAAGCACAACCATAACAAATAATTGGTAAATACAGAAAACTATAAACCTAGCAAATGGTTGCTTCGAGAAAAAATAATAAAGTCCGACCTTTAGTCTAGACTTACATTTAATAGCATCGTCTACAAGTTTGTTAGATAAACAAAATAGAGCTATCAAACGGTACTCTCGTAGTGGGTCTACGAGGTCTACGTAGTAACGTAGCAGTGCTACGTGCGAATTGCTACGGCTACGACGCCCAACGTAAACAATTCGTTTGCTCAGTATGTTTGCTTACGTTTACATTACCCCTCTTAGTGCCAAAATGGCTCTTATAGCAGAGTGTCAAGGAAGAATATAGCATGATACAGATGTGTTTTCGTGTTCCGAAAGATTCCACACATCAACTGCGTTTTTTTATGATGATGATGTATCGTTTTTTAGATAAATTTGGGGGCGTAATTTCTGTCATCATCATCATCAGCATCCTAGCCTATATACGTCCCACTGTAGGGCACAGGCCTCCTCTCAGAATGAGAGGGCTTGGGCGAAGTTCCCACGCGGGCCCAGTGCGGATTGGGAACATCACACACACCATTGAATTTATTCTCAGGTGTATGCAGGTTTCCTCACGATGTTTTCCTTCACCGTAAAGCTCATGGTAAATTACAAATGTAATTTCGCATATAAATTCCGAAAACTCAGAGAGAGAGAGAGAGAGAGAGAGAGATTAATTTCTGTATGTTAGGTTAAAAAGCAAAAACGACCAAGTACGAGTGGGACTCCATGCCATTCTATTATTAAGATCGAGTTAAACGCCAAAAAACACGTTTCTTATATGGAGACCCGAAATTTAATATACGCTTCATATTATTATTACGTAGGTACTTGTGAAAAGGTTTATTATTCAAACAATATTATAAAATACAACAACAAAACTAAAACTGAATATAAACTAAACTAAAACTACGAAGTAAGAAGATTTTCTGCCGCAAGCATTTGTTTATTTGAGCCTGCAAGTAATTGTTAGAAAGAACTCTATTAGCTTTAAACCAGTAAAAGAAGGGTCCCACCCAAGACCGCTTCTCAAGTCTTCTAAGTACATAAAACAAAAACATGTTCTATCGTTGAGTCATACTTTTTTTTTAGTTGAATGCTATCGTCACTGGCAAATTCAAGGATTTCTCAGTTTACCTCCATCAACGTTATTGGGGCATTCGCTTTAAAAGCATCACGTTTTTCGCTTAAATTAATACCGTTAAAACCACAACAAAGAAAAGATTTCCGACAAGCGACGTTAAAAGAGTTATGTCGGGAAATAGGCAAAGCCATTATCTTCAAAGGCCGATAGCTTTAACTTTCAGCGATGAAAATAAACTCGATGAAAATTCACGCGGGAAAAACCTTGACTCGATTTCTTTGTACCATTACGACAATTTCTTCTACGGCCAGGCCGACTAATCGCCAACGCTGGAGCCAACTGCACTCCAGCGCTGGTAATGCCATTCGTCCAATACATGGATCGAGAAATTACAAATTAACATTGGGGCCAACTTTGGCGCGTGTTGGCTATTGGCTGTCTGGAGTCAGTTATCAAGCCTGCTCTACATGTTGGACCAACGTCAGTCAATATAAGGGACTCGTACGTCAGAGTGAGCGCCATATATTTCCATCTCATTCAACATATAGTAGCATCCCTCGGGTTGGCCGATGTTGGCCCAACACATAGAGCGGGTTTAATCAAAGGATCTGCACCAACTCTCCCGGTTACAACGGCCGTCGACGTAGACCAGTATCTGAGCCAACTGAGGGACGCTGTTATACGTTAGAAGGTTATAAGTACTATATATACGCCACTAGCGCTGATTTTGGTGGTAGCTAGCGTAAAATTGATAGTGAAAACTCTTTTCCAACAAGAGTATGATATAAAACTGTGCAAAAAGGTAAAATTTCACATACGAATTTGTTGCCATATTCAAGCGTTTTTACTTCAAAAATATGATAGTTACGAAGAAAGTGGCGCCCTCGTTTAATTTCTGTTATTTTACATCAAACTCTAACGAAGGTCAACGTTGGCCCAACATTGGCGCCAACATTACATTGGAGCGGGGGTAGTGAAAACTTGATTTAAACGCGTTCGACAATCGATAGTCATAAGGTGAAATGTTTATCTTTACTATACCGCGTAACCTTAAACACGTGGACTTTATACAGCGGGAACAAAGGACAAATTAGAGTGACAGGTGCGTCATGTGCATCTATTTGCGTGATAAACATACCCTGATGGTATTTTAATCATAGAATTTGTCACGCGTCAATGTTTACAGAATAAATAGTTGACACCCTTTCGTGATTAGGCCCGAATGTGTTTGGATTCAAGGGAAATTGAGTACGCAAGGTCATATAGCCTATTTGGTGACGTGAAGGCATTTTACAGGCCTAAATGTGACTACAATGTTTTCTGGGAAAAGTAGGTATGACAAAGGCCAGTGTTGTTGTGCCGGTTTGGTTTTATAATTCAAAATGGTTAGTCTATTAGTGAATTTCTATCCGTCTGTCTATCTGTCTGTCCATGACAACTTAGATAGACCTTTAAAATTAATACTTTACTCATATCAAAAGGAGCATTTCGATTGTGAGAAATCTTGGGTATTATGAGAGGAGATCCTCTTCCGTAAATAAAGGGATGTTAGGTATACGTTAGACGTATCTTTGTGTCTTGATCTGCGACATTGTAACTCACAAGTCGGCTTCTTATTCAGATTGGACATTGACGTATGTCTAATACTCAATTATACAGGGTGTATCCGGTAAAAAGATCAATAAATTAAATTATGCATCCTTTAACTAATCAGTTATTAAGTCAAAGTGTTTTAAATTTTTTTAAATGAAAAAAAAAAGAATCTTTTATTTTCTAACAAAATTAATCGGGCCAGCAATGTACTGCAGACCGTCATGTCTAGTCGAAGTACTTGAAATTGATATTTACTATAGTTATCAATTATTGAAAATGTACTAAATACCTAGGTACACCAATATTTTGCACAGTTCTTAATTAAACAATCAGTTCTTTCAAAATTACGTAATAGTTTCCTCATCAAGTACCTAGGTGTGGCCGAAATGATTATAACACTAAAATAACTTTATCCTTTTATTTAACGTTACCAACAAAAAAGTGCATTATGATAATATCACTGACAATAGTAAAATTATGCTAATCTCACCAGGTAAGTAACTTCTTCTCTAGATAACTTGTACTTTAATAGCGAAAATACCCATGGATCGTATGCTGGCTGCACACCCGCGGTCACAATCAGAATCACACCCAGTGATCGTGACAACAACACGAATATTATCAATCGGAGGATCCTCGTATGCAACTCAAATCTCGGCTTGCATTTGCTCTTGTTTCGTCATAATTCACGTGCATCGTAATTTAATTTTTTTGATGCCATTTTCAATTATTTTGATTTGTTTACCAACTTGACTTTTGTATTTGTCAATGCAACATGTAGTAATAGAGTAACCAACTCATTCATAATGAAAAGACAAGGTTGCATTTGCAATGTATTGTTTATGGTCTGTGGAGGTCCGAGATAGTAATATTGAACTTTTTGGAGTTCAACAACGTAAGGTTAATAAAAAGTTTAAATAGGCGCAGATTGTAGAGATCTTAATTTTTATGAGTAAATATTTATAAAAAAAATAACATCGCCCCTGTACCAAGGAAATGCCGCGTACCAAGACATCTAACGACCGATAACTGACAATTTCGCAATGATGAAATTCATTGATTATGCATTGTAACTTTAAATTACTATTTTCCTGAAATGAAATGAAATAGTTTATTTTGCTTTAGACATGGTAAAATCGGTCTTAAAAAATAGTGCTAATGAGCTGTGACACATCTAACCAGTTACAATGGCATGCAAACAAATCTTATTTTCCAGAATTGTTTTTTTTTTCAAGTGTTCAACAAATAAACAAACTAAATTACTCACATTCGTAATATGACATTAGTTACATTACAACTAGGATCACATGTTCTAAGATCCCTTCATTGATTGATGTGATAATAGGGGTGAGGGCACCAAAGGACCTTTGACATAACTCTTTAGACCGAAGGTTACACAACAGATATAATTAATTATGTAACGGACCATTAACCTGACAAAGCTTAAGTAGTACGTACCGCGAAGCAAGTCGTCCACATTCCAGATACAAGTTGGTATCCTATAATTTACATACTTATACTTCAATTTTCTATTAAATACCCCATTGGTTATAATTTTTAAGTCTGGGGATAATTTGCTATAAATTTTAACAGCTTAATATTATTGTTTTCAATTTAATGCAAATAGTGTGTTCTTCTTCTTAAGCATCGTTGTCGCTTTGCTTAGTACAAAACATAAGTACAGTCGGGGTAAAAAAACGTTAGTCACCTTAAAGTTGTCATATAACATACTAGCCTTCTGTCCGCAGCTTCGCCCGCGATAAATTAATTTTCCCGTAGGAAAAGGTATTTTTCCGCGGTAAAAAGTAGCCTATTGTCACTCAGTGATAATGTAGCTTTCTAACAGCAAAATAATTTTTGAAATCGGTCCCGTAGTTTTTAAGTTTATTCATTACATACAAAAATACAAATCTTTCCACTTTATAATATTAGATAATTTATTGAATCAGGCGTTACTTTGCGGAGGTCCATATTAATGAACTAAAACAATTACTTTGCTCACCCGCGACCTTACAATAGTTACGTTTGTGCAAGAAATGTGCGTTCATGCAGTTCCTCCACCTCCACACTGTACGAACACACACAAATCACATAAACCCAACCATCACCACCACCAAGCTACACTGACGCGTTTCGAACTCAACCAGAGCTCATCTTCAGAGTTACCACAACCGTATGCTATGCTACCAAATGTTAAACTAACAAACCAAAACAAATGTTTTAACTTGTCACTGTAACTTCTCAAGTACCCACTTTATTTTTCTTATTCTCAAACTACCCCACAAAAATTAACTTTTATTGACATATTATAAAACTACCTTGAATTTTTTGTTTATTTATTTATAAGGCATATTTAATTAATACTAACTGTTCAAATTCGACCCAAGCCGCAGTAAAGGAGAAGATACTAAATTTACCTGTTCATTAATAATAGACCCCATAGTGTTGTACCTAATTATTTCCATGCATTCCAGAGCATCCAGACGCAACCCCTTGCCGCAATAATGTAACACTTCATAAGAATCTGAATCTAACAATGAATGATTTGATTCCAACAAATGTTTTGCAAAATTCGATCTATCTGGATGCTCATTCCTATATGCCGAAACATGCTCTTTAAATCTAGTATTAAAACTTCGGCCTGTCTGTCCTACGTATATCCCATTGCAGTCATTACAAGTAAGCTTGTATACCCCCGATCTAGTTCCCTTATCTACCTGTTCTTTGTGGTTACATAGCCTAGAGTACAAAGAGTTGTTAGTCTTAAAGGCAACATTAATATTGTTTGATTTTAAAATGCCATAAATCTTATCAGACAACCCCCCAACGTAAGAGATGCTAGATCTATATTTGTTAGTAGACTGAGAAGGTAACGCAGCGTAAAGCATGCTATTTACTAACCGTGCCTGCTTCTTTTGAACTAAACTATCTACCATTGATTTTGTATAACCATTTGAGATCGCTATCTGATAAATAGTACTCAACTCTAAATCATAATGTTCCTTAGAAATGTTTTGCAAAACATTTGTTGGAATCAAATCATTCATTGTTAGATTCAGATTCTTATGAAGTGTTACATTATTGCGGCAAGGGGTTGCGTCTGGATGCTCTGGAATGCATGGAAATAATTAGGTACAACACTATGGGGTCTATTATTAATGAACAGGTAAATTTAGTATCTTCTCCTTTACTGCGGCTTGGGTCGAATTTGAACAGTTAGTATTAATTAAATATGCCTTATAAATAAATAAACAAAAAATTCAAGGTAGTTTTATAATATGTCAATAAAAGTTAATTTTTGTGGCGTAGTTTGAGAATAAGAAAAATAAAGTGGGTACTTGAGAAGTTACAGTGACAAGTTAAAACATTTGTTTTGGTTTGTTAGTTTAACATTTGGTAGCATAGCATACGGTTGTGGTAACTCTGAAGATGAGCTCTGGTTGAGTTCGAAACGCGTCAGTGTAGCTTGGTGGTGGTGATGGTTGGGTTTATGTGATTTGTGTGTGTTCGTACAGTGTGGAGGTGGAGGAACTGCATGAACGCACATTTCTTGCATAAACGTAACTATTGTAAGGTCGCGGGTGAGCAAAGTAATTGTTTTAGTTCATTATAATATTAGTGTAATATAGAGACCGATAATGTTGTTCATACTTGTACATAATGCGGGCTGCGTTCAATTTAACCTGACCGCGACCGCAGAACGCATCCAGTGTGGCAAATCCTTTATTATTTCCGTCACAAACGAATTAGAAAAATATTTTACATAAAAGTTGTCAGAATTATTGTATCTTATGCCAATATCATGTTACCTCCACATATTGATCATTTAGATGGGCCTTCCCATGTTTAATGAAGGTTAGGTAAACAGGCTGACAAGTTCGTTGCCCCGAATCCACGACGACCAAACCTTTTCATAGATAGGTACTATTCGTTCCGTACGAATCACGACTGTGCCAGTACTACGTCTGGTTCCTATAAAAATGTCCTTCTGATTTCTCGATAGGGCATTGCTCTCATAACTGAAAGTTTGTACACAATAAAAGCATTTACACAACATGCAACATTTGGAGCTAATGAAGGACAATTATAAGCTCAGACCAAATAAATACGAAGTGCTGTGAACGTCAAAGTGAGGCAGCTTTACACTACACTTGTAAACTGGGTAGTTGTAAAAGCGTTTCAACCGCTATCGAATCCCGTCGCATAGATATATTGAAGAACATTGAACTTACTTACCGCAATCACAATCTTCTTACCTAGTGTTTTATGAAATACCTATTCCGCTTGTTGTGTGTGACCTATTAAATTTCTTCAAAATATGCGGCAGGATACTGGCCTTATAGTACGAAATTCGATTTTTGAACTTTGTATCGTGCCATTCCTTAGATAATTTGCCATTCTGTTCACGCTAATATAGTCTTAAACAGAAGAATGAAAGGGAGGGTATGATATGAACTTCGAATCTGGTAGTAAAACGCTAGTAAGTAGAACTACCCAACTATAAAGTAAACCATCTCTGTTGTGAAAACAACGACCCATTAACTATCTACTCAGCGAACCTCGAAGTTTAACAACCGACATTAAACTGAACAGAGAGCTTTGACATTTTGAATTCCAATTTGCTGAAAGACTTTTTCATGGCCAATAAATCCAACTTCAGATGAGTCTTTCACTCCAGCCATAACTCGAAAGGTCGATCTGGAAATGGGTCCGTTTACCTTTTGATCCTGTTTTCCTGACTTTTGTTGTTCGGAAAACAAACACAAAAATTCGGCAAATACCTTTCAAGATTGACTTGAAAAGTAATATCCACCCAACTAGAACAAACTGCTATAAGTCATAGTTTTTGTTTTGTTTTCGTAGCAGCATCGAATTCAGAATAACATTGAACACGCGAGCTGCAAACGAAAATGGAGTCGTTTTCCGATGTCTGATTTATTTTCTACTCCCTATAGTAACGTAACGACTAACCAGATGGAAAATCAATCTATTTTATTAAGTACCTACTCATACCATTAGATTAAAATCACGATTTTTTTCCGAACATGTTAACACCACATAGCGACGATATCAATACCTACCCATCAATCTTTTTATATAGAAAACAGTAATCTAGTGTTCTTTGTTGTCCGCTCAATAAAAACAACAGGGTACATTTGGGTTCATGGAAAACATTATTTACATTACCAAAAAAGTTTGTCACAGTGTGATTTGAACCGTTGCCTCGTCCACACGACGTTGGGCTAAAGCGCGGGAATTTGCATAACGGTTTATGTTTGACAGCTTTAACGCGGAAAAATAACCAATCATTTTTAAAAAGTGTTGTTTATGGTCTGTGGTATAATAGTGGCGGGACACGCGAGCGTCGAGCCCGGCACCAACTTATCGCAGGTGATTGTTGTTTACAGTGCTAGCTACCACAACAGCTAGCTAATTGGCCCAGGTGGGTTATGATATAACAATTTCCGGCATTGTATGTTACGGAGAGTAACAAATAAATTAAAATTTCTATGTAATTTGAAGTAAGAACTTGTATTGATTATATGTTTCCATCGGCTTCTGTCCATGGCGGCTCTGACGACCAAACAAAATCTCGGGCAATTGGAATATTTTATTGATTGGCCTATCTACATTAAAGTAAAGAAAACTTAGTAGTTCGAGTAAATACCATTAGTGTTAATTGGTTAGGCAGCAGGTCCATAAGTTTTAGCTACTTTTAATTTAACCCTTTCAAAATAATGATTAAACAATAATAAACAACATTATTATGCTATGCCCATAGATAATTTTAGAAACCGTTTGTTCAAATCTCACTAAATTACCTAATAATAAATTATCCAAATTACTAAGTGTAATTAATCTCATGAATTATACGTAGGTATTCAAAAGTAGGTTATGTATAAAGTAAGTAAAATAATACAATACATCAACATCATCAAGCGTAGTTAAAGTTATACGCCTTTTCAAGTTAGTAAGAAGAGTTAGATGGATAGAAAGAACTGATATGTACTTACTTCTACACAGTTCATCATCATCATTTCAGCCGAAAGACATCCACTGCTGAACGTGCGTTGCGTCCCCCAAGGCTCGCCAAACAGATCGGCCATGCGCCATCCGCATCCAATGCGTTCCCGCCACCTTAACCAAGTCGTCGCTCCATCTTGTTGGCGGCCGACGTACACTGCGTCTTCCGGTCCGCGGACGCCACTCGAGAACCTTTCGGCCCCATCGGCCGTCAATTCTACGAGCCATGTGCCCTGCCCACTGCCACTTAAGCCTGGCGATTCTTCGAGCTATGTCCGTGACTTTAGTTCTTGCGCGGATTTCATCATTCACAGTTGATTCCATCTTATTATACACTACGTTGTACAAAGTTTCTAGATGTAATCGTGAAAACAAATGTAAAAGAGCCCTTCTAGAATAAAAGTTTTTTTTTGATGGCGAAAATATTAAATGCTTACCAACAAACTAACCAATTACGTATGCTGTCCTATTCAATACCAGCATGAATCTATTATTAATACCTACCCTCACAGCGTAATTAGTCTTTTTACTGTCTAGGTACTCTATAGCAACAACATTAATAGCTGTTTGGATCTGTGTTGGCCTGAATAGTCACGGTTTCAACTAACCTAGTATTTAAAATGCACATGCACAATGCAGTGGTTGCCGACGTCATTTACTTTGCAGTAATATTTTTGCCACTAATGCGCCAACACGGTTCGTAACGAAAAGGAACGAAAGGATTAACAAAAATGCAGTTTGATACGCGTTCTGTTCGTGATTACATTTCGGGAAGCTCATTCAGTGAACTGTTTAGCTTAATAATACATCTTAATTTGTTAGTCACCTAGTTAAATACTAAGAAGAGTAATTAAATGGTTAGTAGACAATTCTTTTATACCTAATCAGCCGTCATACAAATAACGCATATTGTTTTTATTATGAAAGTATGAAGATTAAAATTAAAAGTGCAAGTGTGTGGTGTTGTTGGAGTTATTAAGTGATAATAAAAAAAGTTTAGAAAAATATAATCTCAAGTTTTGATGATTTGAAATTTTCATTTTTTTGTATCGAGTCCCTGTATTCTTTATAAGGAATTGTAATTTTTGTTAAACAGCTATCAGATTTCTCTTCATTAATTAGTTAAACCTCCACCATACCTACTCCAAATTAAATGTTTTTTTTAAACTTGTCTAAAGATGTAAGTGTAAATTGTACTGTGTTATCCAACACACAAAGTTAGATTTTGTCAAGCGAGTCCGTGTCCTTTGAAAAAAGCGGCATTTTCAAAAATCCTTTATATGTCAACACTAATACCTATAACACTGAAAACTATGATTGATACTCGATTCTAGCAGTAAGTAGTTAAAAAGACAGCTACATAAATTAAATACACGTATAAATTATAGTTTTCAGCGGGTTATTTCTGTTGACATATAAAAGACTTTTGAATATTTTCAAATATTCAAGGGACGCAACTCGCTTGACAAACTCTAAAATTATTGATAAAAGCGAATTGGTTGTATGGGTTTACGTCCTTTTACCTAGATAGGTGGCAATGAACTCGAAAAACCAACAGTGAATGAACCAAACCAAAACAAAACGTAACGTTACGTTTACGTACGTCAAACTTGAAAAATAAAATAACCTACACTACACGTCTAGTAGTTAGAACCTTACCTTTGACAACTTTTAACATTGTTCTTTTATGACTAATAAGGATATTTAATTAATCATAAATAAAACTATGTGTTAGACGGAGCACGTCTTCAAAATGGGTTACATTATTTTGATTCTGAAGTCTTTTCTTCAATCTTTCAAGGTTAGTAAATTGTTAATGAATAATTAGGAAAAAAGGTGATTATTTTCTTACATTCAGGACAAGTAATTGTGTACCCATGTAATATATGTGTAGTTATTTTTGTGATATATAATATAGAATGCACAACCTGATAATATTACTTCTTATGACATTAATTATGATGGTTTTAAATTATCAGCTCTCAGTAACAGCCGTATCAATGATACACAGGGCTACAGAGGCCCCCAACGTGTATCTTTACCCTTCATTTGGGCCCCCCCAAGTAATTTTGATACAGGGCCCCGTCCACGTCCACGCCACGCCACTGACTTTAATGTCATTCATTCCGGGTTGACAAATGCGAAATCGTCTTATAATCCACAACCATACCCTTTACTGATTACAGCAAGAAAAAATATTTATTTGACTATTTTGACTTGAATAAACATGAACTGAAATAATTAATTTTGCTCCAAATTTTTTTTAATTCAAATTCAAATATGTTTTATGTTCCTGTTTTTTATACTAATTGCATACTTCTATCTATGAAATTATTTACCTATCTATGAAATTACTTAGGATTCTACTATTCATTATATGCAGACATAGGAATCCGCGGGGCAAAATTGTTTGACAAGTAGAGAGTTCCTATATTGATAAACTCAACTATTGATGCTAGTTCTATATACTAGTGATCACTCAAGGGTTTGCTTGCTTGTAAAAATATGTTTTTATGAAGAGTATAAAAATAAAAATTAAATAATAACTCTATACTCTTTTTCGTTTTTAAAAACAATTTTATAATTTTACTCGTCCCAATTTTTTTCTTTGTGAATGTCTCATTTACTATTGTTAAAGTAAACAACCAGAATTTGTTCCATATTTTCGGGCGTTAATTAATTAATTGTCTAAAGAGGTTGAGATAATATTAACTATTTTGTAGTGCAATAGGTATTACGGCCCTACCTTTATATAACCTAGCGATTATTTAATATATGCTATGATGAACAATAGAACAATAAACACAATGTTGGGGCGATCACTAGTATATAGAATGAGCACCGATAATTTAATTGGTTGATATAGGAAGTCCCTACCTGTCAACAAAATTTGCCCTGCGGATTCCTATGTCTGATGCATATGCATTAACCTGGTCATATTGAATTGCCCGCAGACTGTGCTAGAGTCAGGGAGTGTGGGGAACGCTTCGTCGTCGGATGAGGAGCTGGAGCAGTGGGAACAGATTTTCATGATGAGAGATGAAAATGGCAACAGTTATAATGACAAGTAAGTTTTCGGAATACTTTTTTTTTTAAAACTGACCCAAGGGGGCCATCCATAAATTACGTCATACATTTAGGGGGCGGGAGGGGTCAAGCGATCTGTGAGACTAGAACAAAATAATGGTGATTTTCATAGTAACAAGGATGATATAGACTGAATTAGCAATCGCCATAGTACAGATTGTCCGCAGAAAAATAGTTTGATTATTAAATCTAGATGGCGCTGAAATATAGCCCGAGGCTTTGAAAGCAAAACAATAAGACTACAGATGTTTCATATTACTACAAATGTATTATTTTTCAAAAATATTACATAATAATACATTTGTAGTAATATGAAACATCTGTAGTCTTATTGTTTTGCTTTCAAACCCTCGGGATATATGTTGATCTGTACTATGGCGGTTGCTAATCCAGTCTATATCATCCTTGATAGTAATAAGTGTGACATGGGGGGAGGAGTCCAAATTGATCGAAATTGGTGTGACGTAATTTATGGATGGCCCCAAGATTAACCACTATCACACCTGATGAAAAGTGCAGATGAGGCCAAGGTTGTATCTCGTTGGTTCAGTAACGGCCTATTCACTCTAGCCTTAAAAGACTTCACAAGATTTTATTTAACTTTTATCTGTTTGGGTCAAATCTTGCAAGTCAAATTTCAACCACTTCTATACTTCGTTTTTTTAAATAAATAAATATCATGGGACAATTCACACCAATTGACCTAGTCCCAAAGTAAGCTTAGCAAAGCTTGTGTTATGGGTACTAAGCAACGGATAAACATACTTATATAGATAGATACATACTTAAAATACATATTAAACACCCAAGACCCGAGAACAAACATTTATATTTTTCATACAAATATCTGCCCCGACACACGGGAATCGAACCCGGGACCTCAAGCTTCATAGTCAGGTTCTCTAACCACTAGGCCATCTGGTCGTCTAAAATGTGTTGTGTCTTTTTTAGCATTAGAAAGAAGGTAGGTAAGCGATCTTGACGTGTCTTTTTATTGAAAAACACTTTTGAATAATTCAAAGCTAGTAAAGTAACAAAGTAACAATTTGGAAGGAAATAAGATCATTTACACTCTTTTGCTTTCATAAGTTGTAATAACTATTTTTAAAACAGTTTTTCAATAAAAAGTCTCATCAAGATTGTTTTACTTTATTTCTAATGCTAAAAAAACGAAGTATAGTGATTGGATCAATTCGAAATTCGGTTTGTATTTATGGTTTCGATGAAAATTCAAGTATGCCCCAAATAAATAAAATATAAATATAAATATAGGCACCAAAAAGTAGAGCCAACAAATTTTTACAAAAACCTATTTGAAAACAATAATAATAATAAGCATGCATTTATCACAAAAATGCTTGATGGTGAGAGAAGACGTCATAGCTCATGACTGACTTGCTTGACATGCTTACTTAGTTGCTTTGGCTGTGCTGTGTCAAGTTTTAGAATAGCACAGACCTGTTTCTCAAATATATACTGACAAAGATTATATTGATTAAGATTATTATTGATATTGTCAAAGTCAATACCTATAATAAATAACTTTGATCCCTGACGCTGCGGTGTGGAAGGCAAGGGGAAACTACTATTGAATATCAAACACTTGAATACTTACATCTTTGGCTCAATCAAGACCTAAGAATAAAAATGTTATTCTTGATACCTTTACTTCTCATTTGAGTCTTATTGAATGCACAATAGAGTTATATTCCTTCAACATCATGTATGCAGTTAGTAGAACCTAATACCAACAAGTAAGGCACTATGACTGATAAAGAATAATTTTTAACTTTTCTTTCCAGAAGAAAGAAAAAAAGTATATGGTGTCGACCATCCTGTATCCCTGTCTCCATAGTCATAGTCCTAATTGTGTTGGTCGTGCTGGTGCCATTGTTGGACCAACCGAATCTGGCACAAGTGTTGCCCCCAAACGCTCCCGTAGCTTTACATTGCTCAGATGAGTGTAGGTGCGGTAAACATTTTATATTAATTAAAAAAAAAAATTGCATTAATCCTTAATTAGACCGTGCAAAAAATATTGTATGAATTGCGGTAGGTACAGACAGTCACGTGCATTAATATGTAAACGTTTCCTAATTTGCAAAAAGTTGTATGCGCCCATATTTTTACACTTGACTGACTGTACATTGCTGTTGATGATACATCAATAATTATCCCATCGTACTAATTAATAAGAAAGTTTATGAAGATGTTCAGATGTTTGGATGTTTTTTCTCAATCACGCCATAAGGGTTGAGCGGATTTCAAACTTGGCATACAGTACAGATATACAAAAATCTGGTTTTAGACATAGGATATTTAATATTTAATATCCTATTATGCGTTCCCGTGGGATAAGCAATCAATAGATGGCGTTGTGCGCCTAACCCAGGCAAAGCCACAGATTAAACCGCCATGTAACGCGATATCGCGATATTTTTCGCACGTTCTAAGTAAGTCTTCAATAGTTCTGATTTTTAATTGCTGTTTGCACAAGATGTTTTAAAATGAATCTGGAAAATTTCATCAGTAGAAAGGTAAAATATTATTGAAAAATAAAAATGAAAAATATGATTAAATCTTGATATTACTAGGAAGATTTTACCTTTCCACTGTCGTATGGTTGGGATAATTTAACCGATCGCTGCTGCAAAGTCATTGCTAATTTAATTTAAAGATTACAGTCACGCCTTTAAACATCGATAAATGAAAAACACTTATAAGCCACAGTGGCGTAGCGTGGCAGGGCCGCCCCGGGCGGCAAAATTTCACAGTAAATAATCTTGTAAGTATGTATTTAAAAAAATACATTATAGAAGTTTAAATTTACATACGTAAATAAAAGGGCGGCAAAACTTTCTTCCGCCCCGGGAGGCTAACAACCACGCTACGCCACTGGTGACCTGGTGAGCCTCAATTAAAAAATCCTAAAAACATTTGAAAGGATATTAAATCAAACTTGCTCAACCATCTGCTTAAACAATCCGGATGAATTATATGTCATACATAGTGGACAATTTTCAAACATATTTCTTTTTTTTTTTCAGGTTATCTTTAGTAGAAAGTATTCCAGAGGGCCATATGTACCCCTCAAACATGACACATTTGCCGACGAAGAATGTGTGGTTAGATTTAATAGACGAAGCTCAAACATCCATAGAAATAGCATCTTTTTACTGGTCCCTTAGGTTTAATGAAGAATATCCATATAATTCCTCTATAGAGGTAAGTTTGAAATTAACTGATACCATCAAAGATATACAGCTACTTTACTGACCAGGGCGCTTGCTAATAATTGCTTCATGCTGAATACATCAAAAATAGGTATTTTTGAATTCATTCTTAATTCAAGTTTGCCACTTGACTGTCAAAAATGCTATGTAAAATTGGTTGAAAATTTGAGCTAAATTAGAAATGATGTAAATAGACAGTTGAAATATTAAATAGGGTTAGCGTTTTAAGTATTTATTTACTATGGAACTTTGATGAACAGGCCTTATCTTATGTGATGCATTTATCAAAAATAATATCTGCATGACTTATAAAGTCTAAATGTATGGAAAAAAAAGGAAAAAAAAACTATTACTTACTACATTTACAGGAAATAAATATGTATAAAAAATAACTATATATGACCTTCAAGCTTTCAAAAAAAGAGCGTACTCCTACCTAAAAGGCCGGCAACGCACTTGTGACTCTTCTGGTGTCGCAGGTGTCCATGGGCGACGGTAATCGTTTACCATCAGGCGATCCGTCTGCTCGTTTGCCCCCTATATCATAAAAAAAAAAAAAAAAAAAAAACTACAGAATCCTAATAACCATACACCACAACCATAAGATGGAGCGTCGACCTGGTTAAGGTGGCGGGAACGCATTGGATACGGATGGCGCGGGGCCGATCTGTTTGGCGAGCCTTGGGGGAGGCCTATGTTCAGCAGTGGACGTCTTTCGGCTGAAATGATGATGATGAACCATACTACTAAGAGGGACACGACATGTCCTCTAAATCAGCGCCGAAATCATTGTCATAGACTGCCAATGCCAAACCTGCACACGGGTTATCTACCAAATAAACATAGGTACCACAAATATGTTTACTTTAACATTTAAAAATCCACGAGCAAATCTAGCAGCTTGCGACAAGGGCTCCGATTGAAGGGTTAATGTACCAACGCTTTTAATTACAATACGTTTACTTTTAGTTTACCACTGACAGATGGCTTGCCTTCATTTCATTTCCAACTTTAACACCATACAAATAAAGTAGCTATTACAAAATCTGCAAACGTGGGTAACAGTATTCTAAAATTGGCTTTATTTGTAGGTCGTTAAAGTTGAATATGAAATGAAGGCAAACCATCTGTCAGTGGTAAACTTTATGTAATTTTACTGTACAGCATTTAATTAGTGTACTGATGAAGTTTCTCTTTTAGGGTGAACAAGTGTTCCAAGCTTTATACGCCGCTGGGTCAAAACGGCATATAAATTTGAAGATTGCTCAAAATTGGCCCACTAAGTTATATCCTAATGTAGATACAGAATATTTAGTTAAGAAGAAAGCAGCGCAGGTAAGTTATCTTTGTTTTCGTTTGTTTAAAGATCTATTTATTACGTAAAAACAAAACAAAATCAGAATTTTACGAAGTGTTGTCAATCCGATGCGCTCTTAGGCGGTTGTCACACTGCTCCGCACATCGCAGTGGGGTCTGGTGCGACAGTTTTTAACTTTGTACTTGAATCTTAATTTGAATACATAAACCGCATGTTGTAATAAAACACGCTGGCTCCGCTCCGCTTTTCCATGCGGAGGTGCGAATAGCACGACGATTCGCGCTCTCAGACTCGGACGGAGATTCGGTGCGGGACGGGGAGTAGGTATGCCTCAGCGAATTGTTTGTGAAATAAAAAAAAAACAAGACTGAACTAAATCGTGGTTCGTCGTCACTGCAACCCGGGCGGAGATACGGAGCAAATCCGTACGGTGGTGCGTCGTTACCGCACGTGGATTCGGTCCGCACGCCGGAACGGGATGGCAGTGTGACAACCGCCTTAGTTCATAGTCACTAACTAACCAGTAAACATAAGGCTATATCATACCTTGGCCCCTTCGCTTGAAGTCACTGTACCATACGAAGTTAAAGAGTCTCGACCTTGCTCGTGCGTTAACTTTGACCACAGTCGAGACACCTCATCATTATCCCAGCCCATATACGTCCCACTGCAGGGCACAGGCCTCCACTCAGAATGAGAGGGTTTCGGCCGTAGTCCCCAAACGGGCCCAGCGCGGATTGGGACCTTCATGCACACCATTGAATTTCTTAGCAGATGTATCCAGGTTTCCTCACGGTGTTTTCCTTCACCGTAAAGATCATGGCATGGTGGTCCGAGCCGGGATTTGAACCCACGACCCTTGAGAGGCCATAGGGTCAAACCACTAGGCCACGACGGCTTCACAGGTCGAGGCACCTGACTGCGTATAATGCTTACGAGCGCGCAGGTCAAGTTATGATGGCTTTCAAACTTGAGAATAACATCTCAGTCTCCGTGTGTAATATTTCAATTATTTATTTGTTGCTTCAGGTCCGAAGTCTGAACTTCTCCAAGCTGTTGGGTAATGGGGTCCTCCACACCAAGTTCTGGATAGTGGACCGAGCCCATTTTTATATAGGCAGCGCGAACATGGATTGGCGGTCACTTACTCAGGTAAAAATAATGATAGACACAGTAAGTAAGATTATTTCGACTTTGACTCTCGGGAGTCTCAGTTTTAATCGTAAAGGTTCATATTTTCTCATACAGTACTTATATAAAATCCTAGAATTTAATCAGATAAAATATTCAAACCTAACATAATTCATAACAAAACCTCTGCCTAAGCATTGCACTTCCGATCCCCTCGCTGTATGTCGAGAATTGCCGAGTGTCAAAGTGGAAATAATCTTACTGTAATAAAAAGTTTAATTGGTATAGCAAAAACTCAAACAAGATCGCAAAATACAACACACCAAAGTTAAAAGTAAAGTGTTATACTTTGTATGTTACCTTACCATGACTCTAAACAGGCATAATTATAATAAAAAAAATGATTACGATATCTACCACTTTCACTACGACAACATATGAGTGTGCTACTACCAGGGAGTATCTTATCTTAATAAAAAAAAAAAAATTCAGGCAGAACCCATATTACATGATATTTAAAATATAAAACGAAAAGATAAAAAAGCCAGTGAATTAATTGAAACAAGTCAAAAGAAAAAAAAATTAAAATAATAACAATTAAAATTAAGAAAATTATAAATTGCGCGGCACTGAGTGAAAATCGTCACTTAATTTGACCAATGACGATCTTCACTTCACTCAGTACCTTGTCATAGGGCAGTATATTAGGGTTTCTTTCAGATACACTTCGACTCATAGCTATCTTTTGTGTGTTTACCCCCCCCCCCCCCCCCCCTCCCTCTCAGCCCATAAATTGGATCATTTGACGTAGCGCTAGTGCCATGAAGTCTCCTGATGAGATTACATTCACACATGATGTGTGTGTTCCATTTTCAACCTCTTCGCCACATATTCTGTACAACTTTAAATTCTAAGAAAATAGAATGTACGTGAAATAAAAAAAATAGTACTTGTATTCACTAAGTTTATCCATTATACAATTTGTTACACATTATATTTCATATGCAGGTCAAAGAACTGGGCATCGTCGCCTACAACTGTTCCTGCCTGGCCACAGATTTGGGGAAGATTTTTGATGTGAGTACCTTTAGCAATGTAGATTTTCACAGTAATTTATAACAATTAATATCATAGGGTTTTTTCGGGTATACAAATATCAAGAAATCATACAGCGGAATTAATAACCTCCTTTTTTGAAGGAAGTCGATTAAAAATTAATTGTTAACCCTTGGGACAGTTCCATAAATTTTGACTTAAGGGCCTACCGTGTTTTTGGCGCATTTCTTGCATTCATTTAATCTCGTGCAAGTAAAGCTATAGTCTTGAAATTCATGTGTAAGATATTTGAGGATTCACTCTAATGGCAAGTGTTTATCGAAACACGATTATTTATAGTTCGCTCGATAGAAAATAAAAACAATGTCGTCTCTGAAAAATAAAATAAATTCGTAGTACATACGACGCCAATACTGCACGGCAGGTCATGACTTTTTGAATGTTAATAAAACAAGATGTTTTCTAGGGCGTAGTATTGCTACATTTTTCGAAAAAATGTATATTATCGCTTAACGGATTGACATGATTTTTTTTCAGAATTGTTATAACTTAGTTTCTTGCCCGGTACCAGGCTATCGTTGAGTTTTGGAACGCCCTGTATAATTCACTCTAGTCTCTGCTAGATCGCCTTACGAATACATAATTATGTCGGAGTATAGCCATAGAACATGGCGCTACTTAAGAGGGATACGATGGCTGAGAGACTTTTGAGAAATAGGTATTTTAATGAAATGTCGCTGTCTCGCCCGAACCCCTCCGTGTCAGTACAGTGAGAGCGGGACAACTGCAGCTCAGACCGTTAATAGGCGCGTAAAATTGATCAAAACAGCTATTCGTAGACCCCTGTTTTCTTCTCGAAAACTGGACCAATAAAATTTTTTTTTTTTTCAAAAATAATTAGTGGACAGATTTAGCTATGCCCCCTATGTTTTCCTTTTTTTGTTTATATGAGGAATTCTTTTCAGATGAGTGTCTGAAAATGACGTTGAAATTGGGCAACTTTTTCAGTTTTTCAAAGCTCATATTTCTTATGTTAATTTAAATAATTATGGAAAAAAACGAAACATAGGGACATAGCTGTGGTAGATACAGATTACACAGTAAAAAAATTTGGCTCTAAAGCCATTATCCAGGGAGGAAAAAGGGGACTACGTTTGTATGGAGAAATGGTGCGCATCGTATCCTCTTAACGCAAGTAACACATGACAGCCATAAGTGTTGCTTCGGCAGAGTCTTGGTATAGAGCTGATCAGTGAAGCAGTGGAGCGAGCTTGAGTCAGACAAATACCGAGGAACTGTCTTACTTTAGTACCTAGTGTCCATTAGCATAATTAGGTTTACAGTAGTTAAAGATAATTAAGACATTTAAAAGTAGCTTTATCAATAATAAGCCATAGCGAAAAACAATTAAAACTGTAGGGTAGGAGCCAGTTAGCGCCCTACAATTCTTTGTAGTTGTAGTTAGTTGTTGGAGTGCAAAGAAAGAACCTTCGTTAAGTTCCCGTAGTTTATTTAAAGTTATGTTAACGACCGCTTTAGCCTTGTTGGTAGTGACCCTGCCTACGAAGCAAGAGGTCCTGGGTTCAAATCCCGGTAAGGGCATTTATTTGTGTGATGAGCACGAATATTTGTTCCTGAGTTATGGATGTTTTCTATGTATTTAAGTATTTATTTATCTATATAAGTATGTTTATCGTCGTCTATTCCCATAGTACAAGCTTTGCTTAGTTTGGGACTAGGTCGATTTGTGTAAGATTGTCCCCTAATATTATATTTTATATTATTATTATTATTATGTAAAGTAAATAGTAAAAATAAGTATACAGTTAGCGATTCTTTCCCTTGATGTGTATCGCACGTGAGTTAGTTGTGCATATATGACAAAAAATATTATATTATTAAATGCGCGACCCGAAAGTAGGTCGCAGCGTAAACGGAAAAATGTATGGTGTAAAAGACCGTACAAAAACTATTATTTAAGATTATTGTGTTTGACAGAGAGAGAGACCTTCTTCTCCGTCATATAATCTACACTAATATTATAAATAGGAAAGATTTGTATTTTTGTATTTTTGTATTTTTGTATGTAATGAATAAACTCAAAAACTACTGGACCGATTTCAAAAATTCTTTTGCCGTTAGAAAGCTACATTATCACTGAGTAACATAGGCTATATTTATTACTAGAAAAAATTAGAGATCCTCGGTAAATCTTACTAAAACCAACCCAAGGTGTAAAAAAATTAGCCATAAAATGTCTATCATCGCATGCGCTGCGGAAAGTATTGATGATAGAACAAAAAAATGTTCTACAATATTATAGAACGTATCAATATCTACAAAAAACTTCGCGAGACCATATGACCAATTATTGTAGTTACGTCACTATTACTACTTTTTTACATTTTAAAAGATGATAGAAATGCCTATCAAAATCAGGCCATGTTTTCCACACCTTTGTATTAATTCTTATCCAAATTAATTATTTCGTATTCAAGACTGGTTCAATACCTGTTGATTTCTTTTTGAATTATCGAAATCGGACATTCCGTTCAAAAAATATTACGAAAATAAAAATGTCAATATAAATAAATGCCTTAGTTTTTAATTTTGGAAATTATGACAAACTAGCGACCCGCCCCGGCTTCGCTCGGGTGCAATTATGCATGTTAAACCTTCCTCTTGAATCACTCTATCTATTAAAAAAAAACCGCATCAAAATCCGTTGCGTAGTTTTAAAGATCTAAGCCAGACAGACAAACGACAAGACAAGCGGGACAGACATAATACTATGTAGTGATAGTGATTGAGTCATGTAGGTACGTTATAATTAGCATACTTATATATAAGTTTAATTATCTTTATTTATCCCAAAATGTTTATAAAGATAATAGATTAGTGTAGATAAACATTCCAAATAAAATACAGATCATTTCGGTGGGACCTGCCTGCCAATTAAAAAAATTAGGGTCAATTTATGATTGCTCACGGACATGAGGTTCAAAGTAGCTTTACGTTTCGCTAAGCATGACATTGAAAAGGTTAAAAAAGCCACTAGAGAATTATAAGAGTAGATTATTATAGCTAGACCGTTTAAATGTGTCTTCGCCCGCGCGGTACAGGGGCTGGGGAGTATGATTAGAAAGGGGCCGAGAGAGGTGCGTTTCATAAAACAATTTCATAAAACTCGCGAGATCTACTACAGCTCACAGAGCCAGCAGTCTATCCATACTAATTCCATACTAATATTATAAATCCGAAAGTGTATCTGTCTGTCTGTCTGTCTGACTGTCTGTTACCTCTTCACGCTTAAACCGCTGAACCGATTTAGATGAAATTTAGTATACAGATAGTTTGAGTCCCGGGAAAGGACATAGAATAGTTTTTATCCCGGAAATCGCCCTTTAAGGAGGTGAAAAGGGGGGTGAAACTTTGTATGGAGAATCAATAACCACTTAACCGATTAAGACGAAATTTGGTATGCTTCCACGCATCCTTGATTGCTTGCATGCTTGCTTGCTTCCATGCCTGCTTGCATGTCTGCTTCCATGCCTGCTAGCATGCCTGCCTTCATGCTCGCTTATATGCCTGCATGCCTGCTTGCATGCTCGCTAGCATGCCTGCTTGGATGCTCGCTTGCATGCTCGCTTGCATGCTTGCTTGCATGCTCGCTTGCATGCTTGCTTGCATGCTTGCTTGCTTGCATGCTTGCTTGGATGTTTGCTCGCATGCTCGCTAGAATCCTGCTTGGATTCTCGCTTGCATGCTTGCTTTCATACTTTCTTACAAGCTTGCTTGCTTGCATGCTGCTTGCACGCTTGCTTGCATGATTGCTTGCATGCTTGCATGCTTGCCTGCATGCTAGCTTGGATGCTTGCTCGCATGCTCGCTAGAATCCTGCTTGGATTCTCGCTTGCATGCTTGCTTTCATACTTTCTTACAAGCTTGCTTGCTTGCATGCTGCTTGCACGCTTGCTTGCATGATTGCTTGCATGCTTGCATGCTTGCCTGCATGCTAGCTTGGATGCTTGCTCGCATGCTCGCTAGAATCCTGCTTGGATTCTCGCTTGCATGCTTGCTTTCATACTTTCTTACAAGCTTGCTTGCTTGCATGCTGCTTGCACGCTTGCTTGCATGATTGCTTGCATGCTTGCATGCTTGCCTGCATGCTAGCTTGGATGCTTGCTCGCATGCTCGCTAGAATCCTGCTTGGATTCTCGCTTGCATGCTTGCTTTCATGCTTTCTTGCAAGCTTGCTTACATACTGCTTGCATGCTTGCTTGCATGATTGTTTGCGTGCTTGCTTGCGTGCTTGCTTGCATGCTTGCTTGCTTGTTTGCATGTTTGCTTGCTTGCATGTATGCTTGCTTGCATGCTTGCTTGCATGCTCGCTAGAATCCTGCTTGGATTCTCGCTTACATGCTTTCTTGCATGCTTGAATGCTTCCTTGCATGCTTTTTTGCAAGCTTGCATGCTTGCTTGCATGCTGCTTGCATGCTTGCGTGCATGCTTACTTCAGGCTTGCTTGCATAATTGTTTGCTTCTCTGAAATATTTATGGTTCACGCTAGCAATGCCGCGGGTAAAAGCTATATTAGATAAAGTGATTCAAGAGGAAGATTTATAAGTATAATACATGCATAATATAGTTGTACCCGTGCGAAGCCGGGGCGGGTCGCTAGTATATTATATAGGTATTATGTTTGTTCCTCGAGCGTATACGGGCGCAATAACGACCACGCTGCGCGACAAAGGAGACTCATTAGTCTCCGTTTTCAAACGAGACGCCTCTTTAACACTAAGTACTTACTTAGAAAATGTTTCTCTTTAAAGTATTTTAAAACGAACGGGGGTCGCTAGGCGCGCTCAGGAAAATCCTGGATTAAGTTTAAATTAAAATTGTTTGTTTCGAGCGAATAAAATCAAAGCTTTGAAATCTAAAATGATTGATCGTCTTTTTAGGGTTTCGTACCCAAAGGGTAAAAACGGAAACCCTATTACTCAGGCTCCGCTGTCCGTCCGTCCGTCCGTCTGTCTGTCCGTCTATCACCAGGCTGTATCTCGGGAACCGTGATAGCTAGAGAGTTGAAATTATGTATTTCGGTTGCCGCTATAACAACAAATACTAAAAAATGGAATTAAATAAATATTTAAGGGGGCTCCCATACAACAAAAATGTTTTTTTGCTCGTTTTTGCTCGATATTGATAACGGCAACAGGTAGAGACTTGAAATATTCACAGAATATTTAATTATTATATTGACTTTAAAAATAAATCATTAAATTAAAATAAAAAAATATATTTAAGGGGGGCTCCCATACAAAAAACGTGATTTTTATGGATAATTGTACGGAACCCTTCGTGCGCGAGTCCGACTCGCACTTGGCCGGTTTTTATTCTACTGCGTGAAAGTTTGTGAGTTTACTTAAATGACAGCTACAATGTATTAATTGTTGGGATTAAGCTAGTAGCTTCCCATATCGTCACTACTCTGAAAAAAGCTCATAATCTCAAATCAATGCGTAAACTAAAGTGAACCCTAAATGTAACGGTGTAAAGTTCACTTAGAAGTTTATCAATTTTGAGATACGAGCTTTTTTAAAGTAGTGACGATAACATTGTCAGACAGTGTAACTAACAATAAAGAGACGGTTAAAAAACGATGTCTCATTCATCATAATTAAACAGTCCATGACTCATTTAGTAAGCAGAAAAAGGGTTAAATAGGACAGCTGATTTATAAAATCGTAAAAACCTTGAAGTTCCTGTCGCATTGCAACACCCGTTGACCACAGGGTTAAAATTTATTCGAACCAATGTTTCTTGGGTTTGAATCCCGATTTTCACCTCCGTGTTTTTCGGAATTTATGTGCAAAATAGTATTCGAAGAACGAAAACATCGTGAGGAAACCTGCACACACCCGGGAAGAAATCCAATGGTGTATTTGAAGTTCCCAATCCGGACTGGGCCCGCGTGGGAACTACGGCCCAAGCCCTTTAATTCCGAGAGGCCATGCAGTGGGACGTATAGTTTAGGCTTGGATGGAAAGTCGACTTTTAGATGACTTTTAGATGACGTAGCGTTACTATAAGGATTTCTTTTTTGCCATTTTGACTACGGAACTCAAAAAAATCAGGAGGTTCTTAATTCGACGATACATTTATCTAAAAAATTGCGAACCGTTACATTTTTTTTTTTTTTTTGTTTGATAGACTATCGTATGTTTCAGAGGTCATAATTTAGCTACATTTGAAATTATTTTCTATTTTAAGGAAAAATCTATAAAACATCAATTTGATAATACCTTCTAGTTAACCTGTCAGCTAGTAATTCGATATTGTTTGTACCCTTCGACCAAATTCTACATTCGCGTGACTGAATAAGTTCTTAATCGACGTGAACGATCAAAAATTTCACGGACAAACTCCCTTATTTCATTACAGACTAAAACAATTAAATTAATTCTTATTGTTCGGTTAACGACTTGAATTTAGGTAGAGACCGGTACAAGATAGCACAAATACTAAATAGTGGGAATATTTAAAACTTTAATGTATTGGGGCCGTGATAAGTATCTATTTGATTACCCACAGTATGGTTTGCTAAAATGAGGAGTAAATAAATAAATAAATAAATAAATATC
Source organism: Archips crataeganus (assembly GCA_947859365.1). Lineage (NCBI taxonomy): Eukaryota > Metazoa > Arthropoda > Insecta > Lepidoptera > Tortricidae > Archips > Archips crataeganus. The sequence continues at coordinate 15,682,969 of OX402056.1, read as the reverse complement.
ACGGAACAATTCACAACAATTCACCCAGTCCCAAAGTAAGCTAGGAAAGCTTGTGTTATGGGTACTAGGCAACGGATAAACATACTTATTTAAATAGATACATACTTAAATACATATTAAACACCCAAGACCCGAGAACAAACATTCGTATTTTTCATACAAATATCTGCCCCGACACGGGAATCGTACCCGGGACCTCAAGCTTCATAGTCAGGTTCTCTAACCACTAGGCCTAGGCCATTTGGTCGTCTAACAATCTGGTCGTCTAAATGAAAAAATGAATATGAAATGAATGAATGAATGAGTAGAAGGAAATGGGTGGAGTTCAAAAAGTTGGTCTCCTTAACGACGGTAGTTGAACTTTCCGTTCAGACACGAAAAGTAGCCATACAATTGTATGGCTAGTCGTTTTGTATGCCTACCTATAATAAAACATGATCCAACTTTTTGGTCTCCACCTCGTTGCGAACGTTACATTGCTTTAGTCGATCATTCACTCACAAACCCACATCCCCGAAATCCCGCGATGTATGCAACCCGCGCGGTATTTCTCCGCACCATGTAAATTGGTTTCATTAGTTTTCATTATGCAAATATTATTTTACTAGCTGTTGCCCACGACTCCGTCTGGGAAGAATGGTTGGAAATAATTCTGCATTCCGATCCGTATTGACGATCCCTAGTTTGAAGTTTCAAATAGCGTCATTATTTTTGTTGAGTTTCTTGTCAGATCTTCTCTACAGGTTTTTTCCGATCCGGTGGTAGATTCTTCGACTTTCAAAAGCGCTTGTTAGTCTAAATGAAATAAAGATACTTTTACTTTGAAAATAAGACATTATCCTATTTGTACTGGCAGACACGTACTAGACTTGAAAATGGCCCCATAACCTCAGCCTTGAGTCTGGGCGCAGTAGGTACTTGCTCTCGGAGTCAAGGGTATAATATAACGTACACAAAGGTATAAATTGTTTCCGTTACGTGTTTGATAGCGAAGGGAAATGGGTGTTATCCTTGTGTTATCAGATTTTAGAACGTTTGTTTTGTTTGTTAAAAGTAAAGGGTCATACACACAGAAAGAAACAAAAGTGGTCTCTCCTGTGGACATAAAATTAGCGACTGCGAGTCAGCAAACTTAATGTTTATTTAAATGGGCCGAAAGTTGGCCAGGCGTCCCACACGCTGATGTAGACTTGACTAAGAAATATTGGCTATGTACCCTTAACTTTTGCAATGTCCACAGGAGAGACGCGAACAAAAAAATTTGTATGACCCTAAAACAGTTTTAAAACTTTTACATCTTTGTTTAAGTCAGGTACGATACGAGTAGATGGCTCAGGACGACTTCGTCCACAGTCCCATATCGTTAGTTCCAGTCAATATTAAATATTTACAATATTTTTTAGTCAAGTCTAAGTGGCCAACTTTCGGCCTATTTAATTAAATATTAAGTTTGCTCACTCGAAATCGCTAATTTGACGGCCGGATAGCCTAGTGGTCAGAGAAACTGACTACGAAGCTTGAGGCCCCATGTTCGATGCCCGGTCCGGCAGGTATTTGTATGAAAAATATCTGCGAATGTTTGTGCTCGAGTCATGGATGTTTAATACGTATCTAAGTGTAATCCGTTATCTATTAAGGTCAACGTTATAAACCCGTGATCACTTTTCTACTTTGTCACTTTAATGTCATGTTTGATAAGACTTACGGAATTATATAATGGCTGAAAGCGACAAGGTACAAAAGTGATCATTTATTTATTACGTTGACTGACCCATAGTACAAGCTTTGCTTAATTTGGGATTAGTTCAATTGATGCCAAACCTCCCATGATTTATTTATTTAATTTTATGACCACTGGCGAGGCAACTTTTGTTCCTTACTCTCTCTATTACCCAAATGCTGTTCACACTCCAGACAGCAGGGAAAAGATCCCAGTATCACAGTGGGAATGAAAGGTTACTTATTTAAAGTTTTTTTTGTTAGGTATACTGGAGTCTGGGCGCGCCAAACGCAGTGGTGCCTGACAGCTGGCCTGCAAACCTGAGCACAGCCATCAACATGGACCATCCTATCAACATCAGCGACAAGTACCACAGCTTCGGGGCCTATCTTACCGTGAGTACCATTTTACCATCACCCCAGCTTAAAAGCCGCGGTAGCCTAGTGGTTTGACCTATGGCCTCTTAAGCAGAGGATCGTGGACTCGAGCCCGGGCTCGCATTTCTTAGTTTTTCGGAATTTACGTGCGAAATTACATTACCATGAGTTTTACAGTGCGGATTGGGAACTTCGCACACACCATTGAATTTTTTCGCAGGTGTATGCAGGTTTCCTCACGATGTTTTCCTTCACCGTAAAGCTGATGGTAAATTTAAAATGTAATTTCGCACATAAATCCCGACAAACACAGAGGTGCGAGCTGGGATTTGAGCCCACGACCCTCTGCTCTAGAGGCCATAGTTTAAACCACTAGGCCACCACGGCTTTTTTACCATAGCATAGCTTAGCATTGTACAAAACCACCCACCACCACCACCTCAACAAACTTTTATTATATCTTTTAATATCCTAATCTCCGTCCGCGTTTACATTCATTTATGACTTTTGTATGTAGTTAATATCAGCGGTAATAGCCGCTGTAAAAGACGTCATAGAGTTAATGTCCCTTGTCGGAATATGCCATAACAGCGGGCTCGTAAAGGCTAGTCTGAACGTTTTAAATTGGCAATATCGCGAAAGTGGCTCATGCGGCGGTCATCCTATTTAATAATGCTTCCACGGTTGCCCAGCGGCTTATTGCATAACTGTCGGAATATTGGATATGGATGGATTAAACACTTGACTTTAATCTAATGCACTCGGTGTCAAAAATATCGCTCTTTTTAGAAATATATTTTTAACCGAATTTATACCCTATTTAATCAAGGATAAAGGTATGACTGTTAGGTATTATTTGGGTCATAATCATAATTAAGGGCTTAATGAAAACAAAATCACGGTCGCTTTCTTTGTGTAACGAAAGTTAGTCATCCATATATTTGGGTAACTTTTATTACACAATGGAATCAATTAAGTTTTGTTTTAATTCAAGCCCTCGATTGTGTACAATTTTTTTTTAAAACGACTCATTTTAAAGGTTACAAATTGCAGTTTTAAGAAAAATTTTACAGTAATCATTATTGTCACCAGGTTTAAAAAAAAGCTTATTGCAAAAACAAGAAATATGTTTATGAACCATTTTTTTTATATATGAAAATGGGGGCAAACGAGAATGCGGGTCACCTGATAGAAAGCAATCCAGCCGCCCATGGACACTCTGGCCCTTGACATAGAGGGGCTCGTTTTTTAAAGATCTCCAATCTGTATCGTTCCGGGAATACTGTCCTAGGAAGCTGTTTGCATAACTTCGTCGTGCGTGGGAAAAAGTTTCCCTTATAGCAGACGGTGCTAGGCTGCCAACCATCAAGATAATGAGGATGAAATAATTGACGGCTGAACCTTAAATAAACATAAATTAAATGGATAACAAAATTAAAAAGACAGACACAGTGTAGTAGTGTTAGGGGGTGTTTCACCACCTTATTGTCAAACTGCTGCTGCTAACCTAACCAATGAATAAACTAAGTACTGGAGAAATCTGTCAGCTAATGTTTTTCCAGTTTCACCACGCCGGTCCTGTGCAAACTATGTACCACTTAACTAATCGTGGGTTTAACAAAAAGTCAGAATGGCAACGTCGCATTTCACGACCACGCGTTCCTGTTCGCACACTTTCGTTCTAAGAGTCACTCATTATTAAAGCAAAAGAAATCATTAACTATATAATTTTTAAATACATCTATTTTTTTTGCATAAACAAATGTGTAACATTATAATTGATACCAAAAACGGTATTTATTTACGATACTTTGTTAACAATAACAAGGAAAAATAAAATCACGTAAAACGAATCGAAAAGTGGCGCTAAACCATTTGACAGATAAACTTTTTTTTAATGGCGATATACAAGTTCAGGTAGAACAAACGATTGAGCCACTGAAAAAAAGTCTGTATTTAAAAAATATTACGAAATTTTGGATTTATTTTTACATTCTAAAAGTGTACCTACTTTTTTTTATTCAAATCTTGATTTTTAAATTATTTTATGCAATTTAGCATGACTTATTTCTTTAAAAAATAAAAAACTATGATTTATTTTTCTTAACCGGCTGATGGGCTCTCCAACCATGGCCACAAAAAAATAAACATAACTAATTAAAAAGTTATGTGACGGATAAAAATGCTAAATGCCACCTGATCTTATGGTCACATTAAGAAACAGTTTGTCCGTCACTTAGCGCTAATCAAGACTGGTGAAACAGAAATTTTAATTCCATCTCTCAAATAAGGTTATAATTAAGCTAATCCGAACTTTAAGAAAAGTGGTGAAACAGCCCCTTAGTGTTTTTTACCCCTGGATGGAACAGCAACTCGCAACCCATCAAGCGCGTATTCTGGTGCTTTCTTTAAGACAGACACAGTGTAGTAGTGTTAGTGTTTTTTACCCCTGGATGGAACAGCAACTCGCAACCCTTCAAGCGCGTATTCTGGTGCTTACTTTCGAAACTCTCTGATTTAGAAACCATTATGTTTTGTTTATTTAAAAATTGGTAATTTAAAACACATTAGACGTGCTTTCAATTGATAATAACTTCGCTAATTGCTAGATTAACTTGAATCTGATTTTCAACGAGGTGCGAGATATTTATGACGCAGAGTGACGTCCTCTATGTTTATTAAAATCTACGATATAGTGACTATTACCTACGTATACTCTGCGGTCATACGGAAAAAAGATATATCTGACATTGTTCCCCGAAACTGAGTTACGTAGATATTCAGAATAATTCAGATGTGCCTTTCTTTACTGATTCCTAATTGTACTCGTATGCATGTTACTCGATTTCGAAAAAAACCGGCCAAGTGCGAGTCGGACTCGCGCACGAAGGGTTCCGTACCATTATCTATAAAAACGGCAAAAATAATCACTTTTTTTGTATGGGAGCCCCCTTTAAATATTTGTTTTATTTTAATTTAATTACTTTTTACCCTTTGGGTACGGAACCCTAAAAAATTACAGTTGAGTCTTTTTCCCGTATGAAAACAATATTTTAAACAAGAAAGGGTACTTACATTAGTTAAGTTTTTAAATCTTATTATCGACAATTGGATGGACCAGATACTATTACACGCAAATACTCACCCACACAGTCATAATCACAAACCTCGAAAATATGACATCAACAATAGAGATAGAGAAACGTAATTGAACTGTGATACAAGAGATAAATAAATAAATAAAAATAAAATAAATAAATATCATGGGACAATTCACACCAATTGACCTAGTCCCAAAGTAAGCTTAGCAAAGCTTGTGTTATGGGTACTAAGCAACGGATAAACATACTACTTATATAGATAGATAGATACATGCTTAAATACATATTAAACACCCAAGACCCGAGAACAAACATTCGTATTTTTCATACAAATATCTGCCCCGGCACGGGAATCGAACCCGGGACCTCAAGCTTCGTAGTCAGGTTCTCTAACCACTAGGCCATCTGGTCTATAATTCTTCTATTCTGGTCTATAATTGGTTATAATATTAAATAAATCATGGAACAATTGACACTAATTGACCTAGTCCAAAACTTGCAAAAGTCCAAGCTTGTACTAGATGGGTACTAGACAACGGATAAACATACTTATATAGATAAGTATATACTTAAATACGTATTAAACATCCAAGAATCGAGCACAAACATTCGTATTTTTCTTTTCACACAAATATCTGTCCCGACCGGGAATCGAACCCCGCGCGGACCTCTAGCTTCGTAGTCAGGTTTTTTAACCACTAGGTTATCCGGTCGGTAGCAATATCATTAAAATCAAAGCGAACGAGTAAATCTCTGAATCGTCAGGTTCCTTGAAAAGGTTAACTCAAAGGTATCTTTAAGTTTAGGAGACCCTATCAGAAGTCCCTCGGTCTTGTACGCAAACTTTGTTTCATCTTGTTAAAGTAAAACTTTCACTTGTGTAAAGCTTCCAAGTTTCGTTACATTGCGAAGCGCGATACTAAGAATTTATAAGGGATCGACGAAACATCGCATACTTAGTAGCAAGAGTCTCTAGGCTCCTGCTCGAATTTCGTATCGTGTCGTCCCACTCACACCAATAGTAACTATTTAACAGAAGAGCGAGAGAGACGTTAGGGTACGAACTTCGAATTTGACGGCGACTACATGGAGAACTGAATGTTCGGGACTATTCTCACCCGCCAGCAGACAGACAGTACCTAATGTAGATAGTAAAAGCCCACCATTAAAATACTCCGTCGGTTTACAGCAAATGAGGACATTAAAAACTAGAAGAGGTCGCGTCAAGGTTGTTTGTCGAACCCCGTTAAACTGTACCACTAATGGATAAAGGTGATTTATGGCTTTCAAACAAATTAACATAATATTTTGACAGACACTACACCATTGAGGTTGATCAAATTGGAGCTTCGAACTCTAACGGCTCGGCCACGACTACGCGCGATCGTTGGTGCACCGAACGAATTTATACGAGGTGTAAATCGATATACTGAAAACCTCAGACACCACAACTGTTTTCTTTATTTGAAGTTAGTTTAATTCATATTTTTACTTAATCATAATTTCAGCCATAGGACGTCCACTGCTGGACATAGGACTCCCTCATTGATACCCAATCAATACAGTTGGAAACAGCTTGCATCCACCGTAAACCTCTGCCCTTACCAAATCACCCATCCATCTCGTTTGTGGACGTCCCATGTTGCGCTTGCCAGCTTGCAGCCTGCTTATAATAATAATCCACCTTTAAAACGAGAAACTCTTGTGTATTTATTCCGCGACGAATATTTGCTCCAATCTATAATGTATTTTCACTTTCACATTTTGTAATAAGGCATTAGACTGGAAAACAAACCGAGGTAGCCTTACTGATTTGATCTTTACAAAATTCACTAAAAGCCTTATGGCAGGTTTATACAGGGTCAGTAACTGACTACGAATTCGAGACAAGCCAGCGCTGACCCGAGAAATACCCAATGTAAATTGAAAGTCAGCGCTGACCCCCACCACTGTACTGACTTCAAATCAATTTACATTGGGTATTTCTCGGGTCAGCGCTGACTTGTCTCGAATTCGAAGTCAGTTACTGACCCTGTATAAACCTGCCTTTACGGTGAAATAAAAGCAACGCGAAAACGTACTCTTGCGAAAAAAAATTGTTTGTAATTTCGCTCATACTAGGGGCGTTCAATAAAAAGTGAGAATGAGTATGTTATAAACAACTTTTACTAAATGTCATTTTATTTTTCGACATAGTCACCTATTAGCATAGTACACTTAGTATATCTTTTTTCTAAACTTAAAATTCCATTTTTAAAAAAGGTCTCATCTTGAGTACTTAAAAAATCTTGTACTGCAGCGACTACCGCGTCGTCGTCTTCAAATTTCTGGCCTCTCAGGTATTGTTTCAATCTCGGAAATAGGTAGAAATCACTGGGAGCGAGATCTGGTGAATACGGAGGATGCTTAAGGATATCGAACCCAGCATCACGAATTGCGGCCATTGCAACGGCGGACTTGTGTGCCGGGGCATTGTCCTGGTGGAACAGCACAACTTTCGAGAGTTTACCTCGCCGTGTTTCGCGGATCTCATTGCGCAATGTTGCTATTTGTTTGGCGTATAAAGTGCCCGTTATAGTGGCTCCATGCTCGAGATACTCAATCATTAATACCCCTTTACCATCCCAAAAAACAGAGCCCATGACCTTACCGGCAGATGGGCTCACCTTGAATTTCTTCGGAGTTGAGATGATGGCCTTTTCCATGTCATAGACTGCAGTTTCGTTTCAGGGTCGTAATGATGGAGCCATGTTTCGTCCATTGTTATAAATCGCGCCAAAAAAAGTTCCCGGTCTTGCTGCATCAGGTTCAAAGCTTCTTGACAAATCTCTAGTCTAGTTTGTTTTTGCGTGTCAGTAAGCATTCTTGGTACCCAACGCGCAGATACCTTTTTCATACCCAAGCGTTCATGTAAAAAATTATGCACGCTCCCCGTTGAAATCTTTACATTTTCAGCAATAAAACGAACTGTGACACGACGATCCGCCAAAACTGAGTTTTCGACTTTTTTCACAATTTCTTCAGTTACTGCTGTAGTAGGGCGTCCGGAGCGGGGGTCGCCCATTGTCGATGTTCTTCCACGTCTAAATTCGGCGCACCAACGTGCGACTGTCGAATACGGAGGAGCATTAGACCCTAAAGTGTCCCGCAAATCCAAATTGACTTGGTCGGTAGAAAATTTTTTGAAATACAAGTATTTGATAACGGCGCGCAGTTCAATTTTCTCCATTTTCGCTAACGTACTCAATAGCATTGCAAAGAAATTACCGTATATTTTTTTAAACAAAAGACAGTTAGTTTTTTTTTTCATAGCAATCAGCTAGATAGATTTGCTTTACCGGCCAGTATTTAATTTCGTAATATTAAAAGAGTTTGCATCTCATTCTCACTTTATATTGAACGCCCCTCGTAAATTCCGAAAATCTCAGGAGTGCGAGCAGTTCTAACCCACAACCATCTGCTCGAGAGGCCATAGGCTACGTAAGCAAGCATTCTAGGCTTACCTATTAGCATACTTTTGTCGACTTCCCTAAAAGTTCACCAATTAACAGCCTAATTTGGGTCATTGTCACGCATTTGCAAAAATTCGTAGCGTTAGTGTTCCACTTTTAATGCAATCTAAACAAAACTATTTACTCCTGCGAAGAAAGTCCAAATTTGCACACACCAATAATTAGTCATAGGACCTTTTACCGAGAATAGGTCAGAGCCTTGACACAGACGGATGTTCTTATAAAACTCGTTAGCATATTGGCCCGAATTTGGGCCGCCTAGATTAACTGAATAGTTACTAAGCCTACCGTTTGCGGTGCCGCCACTTTGGATAATGGCGATGAATTTTTAAAGCTCTCGATATGGCTAAAATAATTTAATTCAAAATAAAAATAAAACAATACGTTTATTCTGCAAGTAGGCCGCTCTTTTACATGACACTTTTTTTGAAACTACCAGCGCTTTCGGAAGGACCATCATTGTGCCAAGAAGAATGCGCCGCAAGAAACTTGGTAATTTTCATCTACCTACTTAAATCTATTGAAATAGGAGTAGTTGGTCATATTAAGAATCGAACTGAGATATTACGTTGGATATAATGTGGAACAACTCTAGGAGTTAATCAACTATGCATTCTCAAGCCCCCAGACATTTGGGCTAGCGTATTCCGTCAAACTACCAACTATAAACATTTCACATTACGAAGCAAGTCTCGAATTCGCCTCGGGCAGTAATGTGGCTTATGCCCCGCCTGACTATGGTACGAACAACCCGTACCGTGGCGACTGTGTTTTCTATTCATTGCGCGGTCGATACATCTTTGCACTATGGTTAATTGAAATTGTCCAAAAAATATACCAATGGTTTTTAATTCAATGAGTCGTTTTCAAAAAAATTGTACACAATTAAGAGACTTAATAAGAACAAAACTTAATTTATTCCTCTGTGTTACGAAAGTTACCGATATATTTTGTATGACTAACTTTCGTTACACAAAGGAAGCGATCGTGATTTTGTTTTTATTAAGCCCTTAACTATGTACACATTTTTTTGAAAACAACACTAATATCAACCTAATTTCGATATTTTTTCATTTAGTTCGCTATTATTTTTCACAATTATTGGAACTATTTTGGTTGATGACGTTATAGTTTAATCAGTGCTCGAACACAGCTGCTTATTTCATACTAGCTTTTGCCCGCGACTCCGTCCGCGTGGAATTAGTAATTTGAGCAGCTCTCCTTAGTTCCTCGATATAAAAAAAATACCCCCCCAACCCTCCCCCCCCCCCACCGAACCCCACCCGCACACCCGCGTTCACATTCACCACCGAACTCCCAAGTCAAGCGTGCCTATAGAAGTTTTACTTCAAAAACCCCCGATTTTGAAACATTCTTCCGCTCCGCTCCGCTCCTATTGGTGTTAGCGTGATGATATATAGCCTATAGCCTTCCTCGATAAATGGGCTATCTAACATTAAAAGAATTTTTCAAATTGGAGCAACCCTGAGATTAGCGCGTTCAAACAAACAAACAAACTCTTCAGAACTAAAACAATTACTTTGCTCACCCGCGACCTTACAATAGTTACGTTTATGCAAGAAATGTGCGTTCATGCAGTTCCTCCACCTCCACACTGTACGAACACACACAAATCACATAAACCCAACCATCACCACCACCAAGCTACACTGACGCGTTTCGAACTCAACCAGAGCTCATCTTCAGAGTTACCACAACCGTATGCTATGCTACCAAATGTTAAACTAACAAACCAAAACAAATGTTTTAACTTGTCACTGTAACTTCTCAAGTACCCACTTTATTTTTCTTATTCTCAAACTACCCCACAAAAATTAACTTTTATTGACATATTATAAAACTACCTTGAATTTTTTGTTTATTTATTTATAAGGCATATTTAATTAATACTAACTGTTCAAATTCGACCCAAGCCGCAGTAAAGGAGAAGATACTAAATTTACCTGTTCATTAATAATAGACCCCATAGTGTTGTACCTAATTATTTCCATGCATTCCAGAGCATCCAGACGCAACCCCTTGCCGCAATAATGTAACACTTCATAAGAATCTGAATCTAACAAATAATTAGGTACAACACTATGGGGTCTATTATTAATGAACAGGTAAATTTAGTATCTTCTCCTTTACTGCGGCTTGGGTCGAATTTGAACAGTTAGTATTAATTAAATATGCCTTATAAATAAATAAACAAAAAATTCAAGGTAGTTTTATAATATGTCAATAAAAGTTAATTTTTGTGGGGTAGTTTGAGAATAAGAAAAATAAAGTGGGTACTTGAGAAGTTACAGTGACAAGTTAAAACATTTGTTTTGGTTTGTTAGTTTAACATTTGGTAGCATAGCATACGGTTGTGGTAACTCTGAAGATGAGCTCTGGTTGAGTTCGAAACGCGTCAGTGTAGCTTGGTGGTGGTGATGGTTGGGTTTATGTGATTTGTGTGTGTTCGTACAGTGTGGAGGTGGAGGAACTGCATGAACGCACATTTCTTGCATAAACGTAACTATTGTAAGGTCGCGGGTGAGCAAAGTAATTGTTTTAGTTCATTAATATGGACCTCCGCAAAGTAACGCCTGATTCAATAAACTCTTCAGCTTTATAATATTAGTATATAGATAGCTGTGCCCGCGACTCCCGTCCGCGTGGACTGCGAGATCGTGCCCTCCAGATGGGACTGCGTTCGGGGAAGTCCGGCGAGCGATTGTCAGTCAATTCTTCTAAAAACTGTTCGATAAAATCTTAAAATAGACGTATCTTTCTTATTTGTAAACCGATTCAAATGAAACAAATACTAAATGGTACCTAATCCAAGAAAATACCAACATATCAGTGAAAACCGCATCCTTCTAGGTTAAGCCGTTTCTGAGATTAGCGCGCACAAACGCACAGACAAACAGATAAAACAGACAAACAGACAATAATTCTAAAAATCATTGTTTTGGGTTCTATTGCGCTCATAAATACCCCTAGTGACAGTTTTTCTCAAATATCATATCTTCAATGTACAGACATCGACTTGTTACAGATTTATTATATGTATAGATATAGATATTTGAATGCGGATGTTGAGCAACGGCATTTATTTATTTTTTACTTGTGGTTAAATGATAAACTGTCACTAGTGTCAATGTCATCACATCAAAACAAAGGCACTGTCAAAGTGTTGGTGTCAGTTGCGGGTTCAAATCCAACTCCGTTGTATATAGGTAATCCACGCGTAAATTGTGAAGATTTCTAAATAATTCTATTCCTACGACTTTAGTACGATGTCATAGTTTTCAAAGTCAAATGATTTGAAAGTCATTTATTTGTTATGTAATAAATTCATTACATTATATTCAAATTAAATAACTACAGGAAACGCGAATTAAGGGCGTTTTCATTAAAAAGTGTAGGTAGGTACCTCACATTTTTTTTAATAAGGAAATTTTGGGATTTTCTTACTCAAAATCGAGAGCGCTATTGATTTTGATGATTAAAAAAAATGGCCCTAGTTTTTAGGTACAGTCGCAGAATGAAAAAGTTCGTCACATTTCGACTTTATGTCAACAAGTTAAGGTCGAAATGTGACGAACATTTTCATTCCGCTACTACCTATACAATTTTCTGTGTCAGTTTTGTGACGGCCAAATTGTATGAAAAAACACGTCACAAAACTGACCAAAAAATAAGGACACGTTTTTTCTTTATCAAAATGAACTGTACTCGTGATTTTGAATAAGAAATCCCGTAAAGTTACCTCATTTAAAAAAGTAAAGTACTTTTTTTTTAAATGCCCTTAAAGAGCATTTATCTCGAAATGGTTTTCGATTTACTATACTTACATTGCAAGAAAAATAAGAAAATAGACAACCCCAATTGGCAACAGACGCAATGTATTTGAAAATAGTCCGTCGCGCCGCCGTAGTAGGTCGTAGACGAAACGGCGCGACTTTGACCTTTGCACGAGCTCACCTCTGGACGCTACCACGAAACGCCACATACACTTAGCTTTATTGAGACTTCACGTGTCCACTTTGATCATAATTTTCCGGTGGTTGCTGCCAAATTTGAATTTTGCATGCGAAACAATACAGTCCATACAATCAGCTAATATCCGACTAATAATCTAGCTGTTGCCCGCGACTCGGTTTGCAAAGAATTCGTTTATCGCTATCCCGCGGAAACTATGCAATTTTCCGGGATAAAAAATATCATGTACTTATGTTTGTGTGTGTGCAAAATTTCATGAAAATCCGTGAAACTGTTTTAGCGTGAAAGTGTAACAAATATCTACGTAGAGCCAACAGTCAGACATTTATAGGTATAATGTATGTTTATCCGTTGCCTTGTACCCATAACACAAGCTTTGCTTACTTTGGGGCTAGGTCAATTGGTGTGAATTGTCCCGTAATATTAAATCTTTTATTCAATATCTTACCAAACTTATTCCGCTTTGTTACAGAGCTCTCCGCCCCCATTCAGCCCGGCCGGCCGCACTAACGACGACGATGCCATCGTGTCCATCATTCTCGGGGCCGAGGAGTTTGTCCACATCTCCGTCATGGATTACGCGCCCGCGCTCGAGTTTGCACCTATACTTAAGTGAGTCATATGATGTAGCTATTGTATCTATTCTAGAACTGCGTAAAATGTAGTAAATACCCATCGCGTTGATAACTCCAGTTAAAATGCCTTCTGATTTTGTAACATGGAACATGTATTCATACAATAATACAGAATACACCCAGTATTCCCAGTATTTGGGTCATACACGTTTTCTTGTTTGTGTCACTCCTGTGGACATGGCAAAAGTTAAGGGTCTACAGTCTACACTACAGGGTTATTTTTAATTCACTGACATCCTCTTAACCCTGAATTCCTATCACTCAAACAAATGTTTTTTGTTTTAAGACTTTTTAAAATGAAGCACTTTTTCCCATACAAATACACAGAGTATCGTAAAAATAAGAGGTAATCTCAAATTTTCAAAACGTTATTACACCAAAAATATTAAGTTATGACAAAAGCCGTAAAACAAAAAAACATTTGTTTAAGTGGTAGGAGTTTAGGGTTAAAAGGATGCTAGTGAATTACAAATAACCCTGTATAGTAGGGGCCATGATTCGAGAGATAAGCTTGACAAATAAAGGGTTACCAGGGTTAGACGAATTTACTCAATTATAAATTTTTGACAGATTTTGGCCTAAGATAGACGACGCGATCCGAGCCGCGGCGCTTGAGCACCGAGTGAAGGTGAAAATGCTGATCAGTTGGTGGCGGCATTCCCAGCCCTCAGAGGACCACTTCCTGCGTTCACTGGCATCTCTGTCACAAGCGTACCCGCGAGTCAATATACAAGTGGTCAGTACAAACATCATAATCACATCGTCTCCAGATTGTATAAGTCCGGGCACATGCCTATCATAGGACTTGGGCTGTAGTTCCCACGCCAGCCCACTGCGGATTTGGAACTGAACACATCGTTGATTTGCTTCGCAGGTGCTCGAAGCTCATAGTTAATTTCAAATCGCACTCCCAGATCAACAGAGAATCTGCTCGTGATAATATAGGTACCATGATTTAGACCTCCCAGAAATTGACATAAGTCTAAATTAAAATGATGTCACTATTTTGAGTTGATGTATTTCTTGTTGATCTGGGAGTGCGAAGTGTAATTCCACCATTTATTTCCGAAAAACTATGTGGTCTCGACTAGAGCCACGAACCTCTGCTTGAGTGGCCAATGGTCACAAGGACCGCGGCTTTTTACTTTTTCATCTTCTAAATTATGTCAACTATTGGTACCGGTAAACTGGGATTACTTTAGGAAATTTTGGGGCTACTTTAATAGATTTAAAATTGTTATAAAAACGCAAATATTCATAGCTCGACTGAGCAATAAATGACGTAAAAGGTTAGATGATTTATCAAGGTAGTTATTTCACTGCCACAGATGGTCTAAAAAAATAAAGACACGGAGTAAAAAACTGTTTTCTAAAGTAGCGCCCCGCATATCAAAGTAACCCCAGTTTACGGTACCTACTTACCTTCAACATTGAGAAAGGGTGCGGTGAGTCAGACGAACACAGACAACACAGTAGCGGTAACGAAACAATTGTACCTTATACATACATAACTACATATTTAAACTCTGTTGTCTATACTTTCTGAACAACTAATGGCCATTAGGTTTCCATTCCTAGCTATTATTGAATACTTACATTATTTAAGTATTTAGAGAGTATGGAATCGTGGTGCGTAAAGATTCTTATTTAGGTTCCATTTAAGATTTATTATAATTTTGTCAGTGGAGACTAATATTTTTGCATTCTTTGTTTCAGAAACGTTTCAGGGTCCCTTCGACTCCGGATCAGGACAAAATTCCTTACGCGCGCGTCAACCACAACAAATACATGGTGACCGACAAAACAGCGTATATTGGCACTTCCAATTGGTCGGGAGACTACTTTGTTGATACCGCGGGCGTCGCTTTCGTAATGCAAGAGAACCACGGTACAAACGTAACCCAAGATATAAGGAAAGAGCTTCAAGACGTCTTTGATAGGGATTGGAACTCGCCTTACGCTCTACCACTAAGGTCTTGGAACTTATAGTATTTGTGATGAACTGATTTCGATGTCGGTTGATTTTATTCTGTATTGGTTTTTATCCTTTGAAAATAAATTTGTATTTGTCCCAGTAGCTCGTTATAGAGCGTTATTGTGGTTTTTGTTTTAAAATTGTATACGGTTCGGTTGTGATTATTTTGCTTGAACATCGATCTCAAAAGAACGAAATACTATAATTTTAACATAGTGTGTTTCAAAATATGTGTACTGTGTACCCTCGTTTTGTAGGTAGACGGCAATTTTTCCAACCTTTGTATGACCGTGTGCCTTCGTATGGTTCAATGGGAGCTGTGTGATTGTTATAAGCTAGATTTTTATATCTTCGTAGTATACAATGTATATACTATTTTATGGATTACTGGTCTATTGAAAGACATTTTCATAGCGTTTTTAGTCGAGACAAGTTTTAGTGTGACTACAATCAGAACACGTTTTATGTTACATAATTAAAAACATAAAATTTTTACATAATCTTATGGAATCGAAATACGACTCAACTGTGTTAAATTAGTCATACATTTGTAGCAAGCAATAACGTGTAAGAGTAAGAGTACTTTCGATTTGCATTTATTGCATATCACTGCTATCTATATTAACCAACATTTTAATGTACTATGAATATTGTCGCATGTACTCTGTAGTTTTTTTGAAAACTTTCTAGTTTAAGGCTCTGGAAGCAATAGTATGACGAGGATGGCAATATGAGGTATCCGATGGATGATTTTTGTAAATAAATTCTTCGACTTTAAACTTTGTTTTATTAACCTTTTCGACGCCAACGACGCGTGGGTTCAACGCCAATGACGGATATAAGAGTCACGGCGAGCAGAACGATATCTACCGACATCTATTTCTATAGGGTTCAACTTCGTGATTGACATTCCGATGTCATGTCATGGCGTATGAGTGAGTGAGAGCTGTTGTATTTGAGAAAGCGTTGAAAAGGTTAAAGCGCAGTCCATTTGAATACCAGACACGCAGCGAAGATTACTTGTACATGTCGAGTCACAAAAGCTGGCACGAATGGATTGAACGAATGTAATGTCACTTTGATATTTTTGTAGGAAAATGACTGATGCATGATAATTTCATATTTGTGTGAAGTTATATTCAAATAGGTAACACATAAATACTTTCATTCACTCATTCGATCCATTTGTGCCAACTCTTGTGAATCGACCTGTACATAAGCAGTTGTCAAATTTGGTTATCTCTGAGGAAGAGGGCTGCGTTCCCCTTTGCTATGTGAAAGATAACGGACCAATGAGATCGCTTGAGCGTATAGGGGCGGGACGCTCATCGGTCGCTATCCCCCCCCCCTCAATTACCGGAATTTTCTTGATGTCATTGTTTTTTCTGCAAGAGTGAAAAATGAAAGAAAGTTTAAGTATTTTAAAAAATAGAAATGTATTTTTAATAACTTACAAATTCTAACATCTTCAGTAGATTTTATGTCCACTTCTTGGTGCTACGAAATCAGTTTCAATTCCCCTTGTCAAGTCAATTTTATTATATATATTTTTTTATTTATGTATAGTAACAATTACAATTCAAAGTAATTATTAAGTCAGTAAAATATTACTAATAATATTGACAAGGATCACCTCTACACCATATATTACCAGTAGGCATTTAGATAAAAATAAAGAGTCAGAAAAAATACAATTATTATATTTATATTAAAAAACTCCATGTCTATTCAATTTGCTGTAACAAAATAGGAAAATGACCGCATATATTCATACTAGGATACATACGTGCACAACACAAGCTGACCCGCATTAAAAAAATTGAATTCGTTATTTCGAATAATTGTCAATTTTACAATAGAAAATTATCAATTATAGTAGAGGAGCCGAAGAGGGGGATTTGGGGAGTCACTCGAGCGCGGCAGATTAGTACATGGGGGTATACCTTATACCCTCTAGACTACCTCAAGCCAATATGAGCACTTTATGTGGGGGGTTTGCCTGGGGCACACCGTTAGAATACTTAATAAAATAAAAATAAATATTAGGGGACAATCTTACACAAATCGACCTAGTCCCAAACTAAGCAAAGCTTGTACTATGGGTACTAGACGACGATAAACATACTTATATAGATAAATAAATACTTAAATACATAGAAAACATCCATAACTCAGGAACAAATATTCGTGCTCATCACACAAATAAATGCCCTTACCGGGATTCGAACCCAGGCCCTCCTGCTTCGTAGGCAGGGTCACTACCAACTAGGCTAAAGCGGTCGTTAAAAAAATATATTCTTTGAAATACTCGAGAGCGTCCCCCCCCCATAATAATCTGCCGCGCTCGAGTGACTCCCCAAATCCCCCTCTTGGGCTCCCCTACTATTACTAATGCGAACGCTGACGAAATTTTATCATAAAAATCATTATTCTCTTTTTCATTCTCTATTAGCATTCAACCTTTGTAACAAATGATGTAAACTAAACTCCAAATGCATTTCATTTCACGCTCTAACTAATCTTTCATTCAACACAGACATTTATTCAAAAACATTTAATCATACAAGTTTACCTAAAACTCATCGACCAGCGCTACTCCAGTATAAAGACTTTTTTAAAGTTACGAAAAGGGGTTGTAAATTTTCGTAAAGGGAAAAAGTGGAGATGCAGTCAAACCCAACTACAATCGGATCATTTTACGAAGTCGCTTGAAATAATGTACCCGCCAAATCATTGCACAGAATTATTGTATGGAAAGATTATATCCAAAAATATCTGTTTTGTTAGGTTAAGTTTCATGCAAGACCCTGCAGGTGTTACCACACCAATTGATCGTTCATGGATCGATATTGATCGATTGGTGTGGTAAGTTTTGGTGTACAATACAGAAACACAAGTACTTGGAAAAATATATAGGATAAGCAATAAGCGGCCTTATCGCTTCGAAGCGATCTCTTCCATGCAACCTTTAAAACAAAAAGAAAGTAAGGTAAGGATAGGTTGTAGTAGAAATTATCGAACGATATCGACCAATCCATTCTACCATCGATTGATTGGTGAGATAGAACCCTTAAGCTTTATTGGTGCGCGAAATATCGTGCTAGTTTCGTTACATCGCGGTATTTTTCGTACCAAATAAATGAGACATTATTCAGTAGAAAAGTTACTTTTCGGTCAAGTCAAGACTCGCGAGTGAAACATTCTGCCAAACTTAGGCACATTCACCAGTGCTTACTATAAGCAACAGTATACTCCGTATCTTAACTTAGGCGTGAGTGGCGCTGTCTTCGACGAAGTCTCTGGCTTCTTCTTGCGTCACGCACTCGACGTGCGACACTTTGTTGCGGAACTTGACGCCGTAAAACTTATGAGCGTGTTCGAGTAACTCCGGCCGGAAGGTGGTTGTGATGAACTGAGCTGATGTGGAGAGTTCGTGGATCATGTTTGCAATCGCCTTACGATGCTGGGCGTCTAGAGCCTGGAATGTTACGAACGAATGTTGGTAACTGCATGAGTTATAACTTACTAGCTGTTACCTGCAACTTGTCTGTAAGCTATAAACACAAGGGTCCACAGGGGTACAGAATGAGTATACCAGGGACCCCGAACAACAGTTATGAATATACACTTACACGAAAATAGTGTTTTTGTAGCGACTACTAGCGCCATCTAGTCGTCACATAAGGAACTAATTGCTACAATCCTACATCACGCTATCGAAGTTTCTCAACTCGGCTGCATAAATACAACTTCCAACTTTCATCCATTGGACTTCGGTCCCCAGGCATAACATGTGCCTGGAGAGAGATCTCTCTATTGCAGCCTACCCCCAAATTGGTGACCCACGACATTGGACAAAATCGCAACCTTCAGACACACAAGACTATGACGCAGTCTCACAGCAAGCCATCTCACCGCACTGTGCACCATTAGCATGTACCTATTATCTGCCTGGTGTCTACAGTTCGCAAATCCTCCTCCCACTACTTCCACTTGCCAATCAAGCAACCAACGCTCGCCAACAAGGCTCCGAGCAATCACGCAACAGGCATGCATCTACAAGTAGCAGAGGAACAACAATGCTCGCCGACGAGGCTCTGAGCGACTGGCCCTTGCAAGCGCCCACATGACGCACAGACTGCACTCCACTGCAATTTGTATCGACCTCCGGTCTAAAAAGGGGGGCTGATGTAGCGACTACTAGCGCCATCTAGTCGTCACATAAGGAACTAATTGCTACAATCCTACATCACGCTATCGAAGTTTCTCAACTCGGCTGCATAAATACAACTTCCAACTTTCATCCATTGGACTTCGGTCCCCAGGCATAACATGTGCCTGGAGAGAGATCTCTCTATTGCAGCCTACCCCCAAATTTTTGTTGTCATTGACATTATGACTTTACAACAGTGCCTCATATTCATTGGTGCCCACGGGTTCCTCGCATACCCTAAATTGGCGTTATGCCGAGAAAGATCCAGAACAGATTTCTATTATTGAAAGAAAATTTCATCAGTTCAGTAAATCCAAAGAATAACAGGGGACATAAAAACTAATGCCGGATATGCGCGGGAGAAGAAAGATATACCTAGATCGAGTCAATCATGATGACGCGACGCGTGAATCTTATTACAACGCCATTAATGTCTAATTTTGTCAAATTCATGCTTCTTCGTGAATGGCACGAACTATACGTGCCACTTACTTGTTTGGCGGATCTATGATTTGATTTGGAAGCAATAAAAAACTGTTAAATATGTCACGCAAAACGCCAAGCGGGATCAACTATCGTTTCAAGGTCACGCGCACCGACACCAATTGAGTAAGAAATTCGTATCTTGACACAAATTACATTAATTTTTAACAATCGGACACATCACTAACACCAAAGCGAAAAGAAGTAAATTTATTCGTAATATATTAGTATAGATGACTTTTTACAGCTATTATCTAAGACGACTACCGCTTTTCAGCATAAAGGCTTTAAAAACCACACTAACTCACTAGCAACTTTACCCCAAAGTAAATGACCACATACCTGATCAATTTCGTCGAACAAGTAGAATGGTGCGGGGTCGCACTTCTGTATAGCGAATATGAGTGCCAGGGCGACTAAGGACTTCTGTCCACCGGACAGTTGGTTCATTTCTCGCATGTCACCTTCGCCGCCTGTGAAGGACACCTTTATGCCCACCCCCGTGAACTGGTCTGCGTTAGCACGCTGAAAAAAAAAGGTCTTTATATTACAAAAAAACAAATGCATATTTGCGGAAAATCGGCGGTGACCGGTGGCGATTAGAAATACAAATAGTTTATTACCAAAAATATTAAGACAGTTACATTTATGCACACTAGGCTTAGCCTAACCCGTGGGGTAAATGATACGGTTTACAAGAAATAATACTTTATTGAATCAGGCGTTACTTTGCGGAGGTCCATATTAATGACCTAAAACAATTACTTTGCTCACCCGCGACCTTACAATAGTTACGTTTATGCAAGAAATGTGCGTTCATGCAGTTCCTCCACCTCCACACTGTACGAACACACACAAATCACATAAACCCAACCATCACCACCACCAAGCTACACTGACGCGTTTCGAACTCAACCAGAGCTCATCTTCAGAGTTACCACAACCGTGTGCTATGCTACCAAACGTTAAACTAACAAACCAAAACAAATGTTTTAACTTGTCACTGTAACTTCTCAAGTACCCACTTTATTTTTCTTATTCTCAAACTACCCCACAAAAATTAACTTTTATTGACATATTTAAAACTACCTTGAATTTTTTTTTTGTTTATTTATTTATAAGGCATATTTAATTAATACTAACTGTTCAAATTCGACCCAAGCCGCAGTAAAGGAGAAGATACTAAATTTACCTGTTCATTAATAATAGACCCCATAGTGTTGTACCTAATTATTTCCATGCATTCCAGAGCATCCAGACGCAACCCCTTGCCGCAATAATGTAACACTTCATAAGAATCTGAATCTAACAATGAATGATTTGATTCCAACAAATGTTTTGCAAAACATTTCTAAGGAACATTATGATTTAGAGTTGAGTACTATTTATCAGATAGCGATCTCAAATGGTTATACAAAATCAATGGTAGATAGTTTAGTTCAAAAGAAGCAGGCACGGTTAGTAAATAGCATGCTTTACGCTGCGTTACCTTCTCAGTCTACTAACAAATATAGATCTAGCATCTCTTACGTCGGGGGTTTGTCTGATAAGATTTATGGCATTTTAAAATCAAACAATATTAATGTTGCCTTTAAGACTAACAACTCTTTGTACTCTAGGCTATGTAACCACAAAGAACAGGTAGATAAGGGAACTAGATCGGGGGTATACAAGCTTACTTGTAATGACTGCAATGGGATATACGTAGGACAGACAGGCCGAAGTTTTAATACTAGATTTAAAGAGCATGTTTCGGCATATAGGAATGAGCATCCAGATAGATCGAATTTTGCAAAACATTTGTTGGAATCAAATCATTCATTGTTAGATTCAGATTCTTATGAAGTGTTACATTATTGCGGCAAGGGGTTGCGTCTGGATGCTCTGGAATGCATGGAAATAATTAGGTACAACACTATGGGGTCTATTATTAATGAACAGGTAAATTTAGTATCTTCTCCTTTACTGCGGCTTGGGTCGAATTTGAACAGTTAGTATTAATTAAATATGCCTTATAAATAAATAAACAAAAAAAAAAAAATTCAAGGTAGTTTTAAATATGTCAATAAAAGTTAATTTTTGTGGGGTAGTTTGAGAATAAGAAAAATAAAGTGGGTACTTGAGAAGTTACAGTGACAAGTTAAAACATTTGTTTTGGTTTGTTAGTTTAACGTTTGGTAGCATAGCATACGGTTGTGGTAACTCTGAAGATGAGCTCTGGTTGAGTTCGAAACGCGTCAGTGTAGCTTGGTGGTGGTGATGGTTGGGTTTATGTGATTTGTGTGTGTTCGTACAGTGTGGAGGTGGAGGAACTGCATGAACGCACATTTCTTGCATAAACGTAACTATTGTAAGGTCGCGGGTGAGCAAAGTAATTGTTTTAGTTCAAGAAATAATACATTAGCGGTTATTAGCAACCATGTTTAGGGAACAGAAAGAATAAAGAAAAAAATTTACTTAGAGTTAGTCTTAAGTAAAACGAACATAAGCCATTAAAACTCAGATAAATTAAACATAAAAACTAAAAACATAAACATTATAATTGGGAATGTCTATTAAAAATTACCACTGGTTTTTTTTATAGAAAAGTCAATTATAAGAAACTAATTTCAATATTTAGTCATTTAGTTCACTACTTTTTTCAAATTTAATTATTGAAACTATTTTGGTTGATGACGTCAGATTATAATTGAAGGCTCCCAACACTGCCAAATTTCTAACTCTATCTAAATGCGTACGATAAGGCAACCCCTTTAATTATTTTTTGCATAGTGGTACACTGTAACTAGTGTCACTTTACTGGCACTGTCAAAGTGCTAGATGTCAGACAGCGGGTCCAAATCAAACTCCGTAGTATAATGCACGCGTAAATTGTGAAGAATTCTAACCACACAGAATAAAGTACGACTTGGACCGGTCATGCAATTTACACCAATGTCAAATGAAGGTGAAGGCTTATTTGTTATATAATAAATTCATTACATAATATTAAAATTAAACAACTACAGAAAACGAGTTAAAAAGCATTTATCTCGAAATGGTTTTCGATTTAACATTGCAAAAAAATAGACATCCCCAATTGTATTGTTAGCTGATTAAAAGTAAACCAAAGTCACTTCCATGTCAACTCAATCAACTAACTATTTATTTCTTATAATTTTACGAGCGTCACATCTTGGAATTATTGCTTTTTGTGGCATCGGTCCTATTACTTAAAAAAAAAAAAAAAATTAAATTTAAAGCTGTTTATTTCAAGCAAAGAACATTTCATAAAACATGCAAAACGAGTCCTAATCCTAATTTTAAGGATTTTGCGTGGCCTCGGTTAGCGAAAGACTGAGTTGCTCACGCGTAATTAGCCTAATTATACAATACGAGTAGATAGTAAATTTATTATATAAATCATGATTTCCCATGCATGCAGTTTTTTTGTTTTAACTTACATATAACCTAAGTCTGAATGCGCATCCGTCCCTTCCCTCTCAAATATATCTCTCATAAAATATCTTTTAATCACGCTTTTAATTTGTTTACTGTTACTACTTTCTAATTTTTCCGCAATAGACAACGGTAAATTATTTAATAGTTGGGGAAGGATGCACTTCCAGACCCTTCTGCCATACTCATTACATTGCTTGGGGACCCGATATAGCGGGCGGTTGGGTATATGGCGTAAGTTATCTGGCCTGTTACGATGTTTTTCAAGTAATTCTATTTTATCAGTATTTTCACATATTATGGCTTGCTTTATCTTATTGAATACATTCATCACTTTACAGTATTGGAATAGTTGACCATAATTATCTTTATATTTATATTTAATTTTCAGAGGAACAATAGTTTTTAGAATTTTTATTTGTAAATTATAGATGTCTAGGAGGTAAGTTTTATATGTTTTACCATAGGTCGAGACTTAGTTTCGTCACCAAGATTTCCCATCAACTCACGTCAGGGTTGAGCTCCTGTCCATCGTCAGTGGCCACCCGCATGATGAGACTGCCGCGGCCCTGCGGCACCAGTTTCTTAAACACCTCCGTGAAGTTCTTGCTCACTTGCTTGAACGTGAACTGGATAGCCTCAAGCTTCCTGTGCTCTAGTGTCTCTATGAGCTCGCGGATTTTCTCGCCACTGTAAAAAAGATGTAAAAATTTAAGTTAGGATACATCCCGCAGAATCAGAGGGTAGAACGGGGTAATGGGACTGCAAAGTTTTGCAATTCAGCATGCGATGTCAAATCGCTTATACCGAAGGACCGTGAATAAAACTATGTACTCTAAACTATTTCCAAGCGTGAAAGCGTTTAATCTAAGGTTCAAGAACTGCAAGAACAAACTCAATTGATTTTGTGCCATAATGTAAATGGAGCAAAGGCACGCCCTGTGCCTGAAAAAGGTTTATTTAGACTTATTTTAATGTTGAAATAATCGCTTTAGCCTAGTTGGTAGTGACCCTGCCTACGAAGCAAGAGGTCCTGGGTTTAAATCCCGGTAAGGGCATTTATTTGTGTGATGAGCACGAATATTTGTTCCTGAGTTATGGATGTTTTCTATGTATTTAAGTATTTATTTATCTATATAAGTATGTTTATCCGTTGCTTAGTACCCATAACACAAGCTTTGCTAAGCTTACTTTGGGACTAGGTCAATTGGTGTGAATTGTCCCGTGATATTTATTTATTTATTTATTTATTATTTATCAAGATTATTTGGGTACAGAGAAAAGTCAACCATGTAAATCCGTGATATTTCATCGTCTCATTCAAGCAACGTCGTCTGCAAAATAGCTGAACTGAACTCCTGAATAGTAAAAAAGAAAAAAAATCTAGTTACTTTCAAAGTCTCAGCTAGCAAAATTCTTTATCAAGTAACAACAGTAATACGGTTTTCGCTGCACTTAGGAGATTAGTGCGTACTGTTTTATCTATGAGTGTCAAGATCGTCGTTATTGGCGGCGATTACGTGCACTTTTAGTGTCAGGTTAATGACAACTTGAAATACTTTAAATATATCCGCGATGCAAAAACTTAGTGACTCTTTTAAACGTGATTATCGAACATGGATTGCTCGAAAACTCTCATTCTTGCATTATTAATGTCTGTTTTTTTTGCCCATGGAAAATCAAACAGCGAAAGTAACAGCAGCTTTTCGCAGTGGAGTAAAATAGGTTTATTTGAAATATGGAACGACGTAACTGAAGGCTTGTCAAATATTGCAAACGCTATTGCCAGTGTCGAAAATGTGCTAAGTGTTTTAAGTGAAAACAATGAAAGTGTGATCATTGAAGATGACACTGTTTCTCCGGACACTTTCTTAAACATCACAGAACTTGGTGCTAAATATGGATACCAAATTGAAGAACACAAAGTTATAACTGAAGACGGTTACATATTGACTGTACACAGGCTGAAAGGCAGGAATGCCTCACAAAATACGAGTAAAGTTGTATTTCTAATGCATGGAATCGTTGATTCTTCCGATAGTTGGTTGCTTCAAGGACCTGATAATGCTTTGGGCTATGTCTTAACAGACAACAGTTTCGATGTTTGGATGGGAAACGCTAGAGGTAACAAACACGGCCTAGCGCATACGACGTTAGACCCAAAAGAGAGCGATTTCTGGGAATTTACGTGGGAAGAAATAGGCATTCGCGATCTCCCGGCAATGATTGATCACGTATTAAATGTGACAAAGAAACAGAGTCTATACTACATAGGATACTCGCAAGGCACGACGATTTTCTACGTAATGAATTCTATGAAGCCGGAATACAACGAGAAAGTGAAAATGATGTTTTCGCTAGCCCCAGTCGCGTGGGTGGGTAATGTAAAAAGCCCTTTAATGAAGTTATTTTCACCAGCGCATAATATAATAGGATATTTATTTACTAACATCAATATAAAATCGCCAAGCACGGAATTCTTCAACAAGATAGCCGCCTTGTTTTGCAGTTATCTACAAATACGATGTGGAAATATACTAAACATGATCGGGGGGTATGAGCATAAGAACATAAATAGTACACTTATACCTGTTATTTTAGGACATATGCCTACTGGTGCGTCTACGTTGCAATTCGTGCATTATGGACAGTTGGTGGAATCGGGAAGATTCGCTCGTTACGACTTTGGGAGAACAAGAAACTTCAAAGAATACGGTCAATCTTTACCGCCTGATTATAATGTGACGAAAATCACAGTTCCAATTGAAATGTTCTACAGTGACAGTGATTGGCTATCCGCGCAAAATGATGTGGATCTGTTAAAAGAGAAACTTCCTAATGTAGTGGGATTTAATTTTGTAAAGGGATTCTATCATTTGGATTACACATACGCGCCTAAAGCCAAAATGGAAATTTACAACAAAATAATGATGAAGATAGATGAAAAAGAAAATGAATACAACAAAATCGATTACAAAACAACAATGCAGAATAGACCTTAGAAAGTTTGAAAGTTACTATTCAATTACGACATACGACATTAATGAAACTAGTCTTATTACGCCCAGAAATCTATCAATATGTATCAAATAGTGGTAGATAAAGATCGATAATGTGATTGTGATTGCGAACGCTTTAGAAAATATGGCCTCTGAGTTTTGATTTATTTAGTGTTTCATGTTGTAATTTTAAGCTTGATATTTCATAATAATGATTTATGAAACCTATTGTACAGTCACGAGCTTTAATTTGGGACCCACTTAAGGTTGACAGTCATGTCATATTGTATAGGAATTCAAAGGATATTTTTTCGAAATGGGTCCCAAATTAAAGCACGCGGTCGTACAGTCTCCAACACCCTAAACTAGGGTGACCAGATCCATTTCCTGTTTTACAAGACAACTGCATCAAAAATACGGGATTCGAGCTTAAAATACGGGACAGGCCGTTTTTTTTTTTTAATTTAAAATCAACTTATTTTTTTAATTATGTATAAAAATTTGGCATACTCAATTAAGTAACCTATACAATAGCTAAATTTTGTAACGAAATGAAAGACTTTACAAAATATTATTTAATAGTAAAAAAAAAATAAAAATAAAAATATCACGGGACAATTCACACCAATTGACCTAGTCCCAAAGTAAGCTAGGAAAGCTTGTGTTATGGGTACTAGGCAACGGATAAACATACTTATATAGATAGATACATACTTAAACACCCAAGACCCGAAAACAAACATTCGTATTTTTCATACAAATATCTGCCCCGACACGGGAATCAAACCCGGGCCCTCAAGCTTCATAGTCAGGTTCTCTAACCACTAGGCCATCTGGTCGTCTAAATGTGCGATAGTAATGTGCGAAAAAATAAATGTTGTTCGAATAGCTATTTTTATCATTATAATTCCATTAAAAATAAATAAATAAAAAAATAAATATCACGGGACAATTCACACTAATTGACCTAGTCCCAAAGTAAGCTAGGAAAGCTTGTGTTATGGGTACTAGGCAACGGATAAACATACTTATATAGATAGATATATACTTAAATACATATTAAACACCGAAGACCCGAGAACAAACATTCATATTTTTTATACAAATATCTGCCCCGACACGGGAATCGAACCCGGGACCTCAAGCTTCATAGTCAGGTTCTCTAACCAC
This sequence comes from Archips crataeganus, assembly GCA_947859365.1. Taxonomy (NCBI): domain Eukaryota; kingdom Metazoa; phylum Arthropoda; class Insecta; order Lepidoptera; family Tortricidae; genus Archips; species Archips crataeganus. Next base: position 15,655,353 of record OX402056.1, on the reverse strand, counting down.
CAGGCCATCTGGTCGTCATTGAATCATAAAATTACGGAACAATGTACTGTCCCGTATTGGTTTCGCCAAATTACGGGACAGTGAAAAATTCGTGCCTAAAATACGGGACAACCCGAAAAATACGGGACTGTTGGAGTGGTTTATCGCAAGTGTTGCTATGTCTAATATTTAGCTACTAAACTTAATAAATTACGATAACTAATGTTGCCAAAACTGTCCATTCCTTCTTATCACATAGCCAGTTCATCAATGGCCAATTAGAACTGTTGGAGATTGGAAGAAGTTTTTATTCACTTACCCGACGTCAAGCTCTTCTTTCCGCTTGTAAAGCTTCTCTTTCTGCTCGGAAAAGCTTATGAACTGGTCCAAAGCTTTCTTGTTCACGTGGTTGTACTTTTTAAGGTGCTGATTGGCCTTCTCTAGTTCTTTAAACAGCTGTAATAAAGGGGGATTTAGTTAAAACTCCAGTTTTCGGTCAATTAGTTGGCTTTTACGCTATCCACTAAAGGTGAATCAACAAATTAGAAGTTCTACTAAGTTATTTCCGAAAGGCTCATAATTAATTTGAAATGTTTTCGCACACATGGCATCGTATTGAACCCATTAAGTTAGGTTAGGTTAGTTTCACAACAATATTAAAAAGGTTACGGTTTCCGAAAAAAAAAATAGATATTTTGACCCATTCGATATTTTAAAAATTCGGTTTTTCGTACTTTAGTATTATTTAATAATACATACCCAGACAGAGTTCATCATCCCAGCCTATACACTTCCCACTGAAGGCCTCGTCTCAGAATGAAAAGGCTAAGGCTCAAGTTCCCATACGAGCCCAGTGCGGATTGGGAACTTCACAGACACCATTGACTTTCTTCTCAGTTGTGTGCAGGTTTCTTCACGATGTTTTCCTTCACCGTCAAGCTCATGGTAAATTTCATCGCACATAAATTCCGAAAAATTTAGAAGTACGTGGTCGGATTCGAACCCATAACCATAACCATACGTCAAACCCCTAGCGCAGCAAGGCGGCAGACAGTGTTACTTTCGCTTTTATATAATACAAGCTGTCGCCCGCGACTCCGTCCGCGAAGAATAGGGGTATAAAAATAGCCTACGACCTATTCACAGACCTACCGAATGTAGAGAAAAAAGTTTCGTAAAAATCGGCCAAGCCGTTTCGGAGGACTTCGATAACAAACACCGTGACACGAGATTTTTATATATTAGAAGATTAGTAAGGATTGTTTTACCTGTTTGAGCGACATCTTCTGATACTTGGCGTGCAATTCTGGCGCATTCGGGAGCGTCCCCAGCGCCGCGATCTTGTCTAACGACTCCTGAATCTTCTCCTGGAGCAAAACCTCCTTGGACGCCATTTTCTCCAAGCCTTTGGCGTCTTCCTCCATTTTGTCTTGTGCTTCTTTTTCCTGAGCAATGAAATGTTAATGTTGTAAATACAACCGGTGATGGTTAAATGCTGTCTTGGAACTATTAAGTGAGTTTTCTTTGTGTTTATTTTGTTATTTCAAATAATTTATTGAATCAGGCGTTACTTTGCGGAGGTCCATATTAATGAACTAAAACAATTACTTTGCTCACCCGCGACCTTACAATAGTTACGTTTATGCAAGAAATGTGCGTTCATGCAGTTCCTCCACCTCCACACTGTACGAACACACACAAATCACATAAACCCAACCATCACCACCACCAAGCTACACTGACGCGTTTCGAACTCAACCAGAGCTCATCTTCAGAGTTACCACAACCGTATGCTATGCTACCAAACGTTAAACTAACAAACCAAAACAAATGTTTTAACTTGTCACTGTAACTTCTCAAGTACCCACTTTATTTTTCTTATTCTCAAACTACCCCACAAAAATTAACTTTTATTGACATATTTAAAACTACCTTGAATTTTTTTGTTTATTTATTTATAAGGCATATTTAATTAATACTAACTGTTCAAATTCGACCCAAGCCGCAGTAAAGGAGAAGATACTAAATTTACCTGTTCATTAATAATAGACCCCATAGTGTTGTACCTAATTATTTCCATGCATTCCAGAGCATCCAGACGCAACCCCTTGCCGCAATAATGTAACACTTCATAAGAATCTGAATCTAACAATGAATGATTTGATTCCAACAAATGTTTTGCAAATGTGAGCATCCAGATAGATCGAATTTTGCAAAACATTTGTTGGAATCAAATCATTCATTGTTAGATTCAGATTCTTATGAAGTGTTACATTATTGCGGCAAGGGGTTGCGTCTGGATGCTCTGGAATGCATGGAAATAATTAGGTACAACACTATGGGGTCTATTATTAATGAACAGGTAAATTTAGTATCTTCTCCTTTACTGCGGCTTGGGTCGAATTTGAACAGTTAGTATTAATTAAATATGCCTTATAAATAAATAAACAAAAAAATTCAAGGTAGTTTTAAATATGTCAATAAAAGTTAATTTTTGTGGGGTAGTTTGTGAATAAGAAAAATAAAGTGGGTACTTGAGAAGTTACAGTGACAAGTTAAAACATTTGTTTTGGTTTGTTAGTTTAACGTTTGGTAGCATAGCATACGGTTGTGGTAACTCTGAAGATGAGCTCTGGTTGAGTTCGAAACGCGTCAGTGTAGCTTGGTGGTGGTGATGGTTGGGTTTATGTGATTTGTGTGTGTTCGTACAGTGTGGAGGTGGAGGAACTGCATGAACGCACATTTCTTGCATAAACGTAACTATTGTAAGGTCGCGGGTGAGCAAAGTAATTGTTTTAGTTCATTTGTTATTTCACTTACAATATACAAATATTGCATAGGTAACGCCACGAGAGTTGAAGAGTATTAAGTACCGATTGCATAAAAAGTAGTGAATGAATGAAATGAGTGAGTGAATGAAAATGTGAGTTATATGATCTTATGGTGAAATACCTACGCAATACTATGCATATTATAATTTTTTTTGTTTTATATAACCTATTTTTGAAATAAAACAATTTTAAACTGATAAGAAATATTCGCAACAAAATAAATCGGTATTTTATAAATAGCGAAAAATATGCTCATCTGATTTAACTGTTTTGTTTGAACAAGATGTATTTTCCTAAATAATTCTTAAGGGTTGAAGAAACTTTTAGTCAATCATGTAATTCACTGTTGAGTCTGTTGAACTTACAATTCACAACTGCCGTGACAACATAACGCCCTTCAAAAACACCCTCGAAATATTCAAAACCCAAAACAAAGCAATGCCTAAAGCCCTCGTCACACATGACTGTAGGTTGCACATTTTTGTGCAAATAGCTGGCGGACGTATGTCAAACTTCATACAAATATACATAGTAAGCTACAGACCTTACCCAAACTACGGATCCGTGTAACGATTATGCGCTACCGGCGTCACGACGAGCAATTTCCTAATACATTGCGGGTATCGCTCGCTAACCGCTAGCCATAGCGTGTCTCGACCACGTAGTGGACTGAGAAATCGCCGTCAAAAATATCTCACCTTATTCCTCCACTTGTCCAACTCAATCTTGAGCGATTTCTCGTTCTTGACCGCAACCTGAACCTTCCTCTCGACCTCCTCCATTTCTTTGTTGATCTGTTTGATCCGTTTCTCGGCGCTCTGCAGGTCCGACTCGCTATTTGCGAGCCGACGCTTCCTGTCCTCCACTGATATCTCTTGGAGGGCTTGGACCAACTCGTCTTTACGTCTGCGAAAGAGTGTGGGCCTTATAAATATGTACTCATTATGGTAGGTTTAAACATGAAACTACCGTGAGACTCACTCATAGTGAAAATAAACGGATCACTCACGTCTTAAAACGAGTTTAACTCGACATGTTTCGGGCTAATCCGTAGCCCTTCCTCTCGGAGTCGCACGTCACGGCGGCTGCCAAACGTGCACTGCGTGCTAACGCCCTGGTCGCGCGGCTACTCGACGCAACTGACAGCGACACACAACTACCCCCGTTTTCATCATCACTTTTATTGTCATTGTCAAATGTAGGGTAGCACACAACACTAACCACATCACTTTGTAAAGGTTCGCCCACACTCACCGTTGACGCAGTACGAACATTCAACACTGTTTTCCAACTCGGGGATACTGACCAACCACTATCCCGGTTAAAATTTGGATGACGACCAATCTCAACATGTCGAGTTAAACTCGTTTTAAGACGTGAGTGATCCGTTTATTTTCACTATCATTATGGTAGGATTTAATAATTTAACTAACACACAGTCAGGTACATATATACAAAATACAATTGAAAAAAAAAAAACAAATAAATCGCTCCGGAACGTACCAGGCGCAATGGTGCCCAACACACTAGCCGCATTGCCCCGCTCAACCGCGATGGACAACCTTTGCACCAGAAACGACCCAGAGCGATGCTCAAGACCTTTCTCACGAAGACGGCGCCCAACTTCTTTAGAAAAAGTCATCATCACCATCATTTAATTTAATAATATAAATGAGTATGAGTATGTGTATTTCAGACTGCTGACCATAGGCCTCCCCCAAGGCTCGCCAAACAGATCGGTCCTGCGCCATCCTCGACCAACGCGTTCCCGCAACCTTAAGCAGGTCGTCGCTCCATCTTGTTGGAGGCCTATCCACACCGCGTCTTCCTATCCGCGAAAAGTTCTCGAATGGACTGGCAAGCGCAGCGTGGGACGTCCACCGACGAGGTAGACGAACGATTTTGTAATGGACGCAGGTTCAGGTGCACTTCCAACCGTGATTGGGTATCAATGAGGGAGGCCTATGTCCAACAGTAGCTGTCCTATGGCTGAAATGATGATGATGATGACATCGTTAAGTAACCAACCTGATCAAGTTGTTAGTAAGCAGATTCTCCAGTTTATTCTTGGTAGCCTCGAGGTTCATCCTGGCGCTGAAAGCTTCCTTGTTTTCCTGGGTCAAGCGGCGGATGGCGTCGTTCAGTTCGTCCACCTTACCCTGGTCTGCGGTTGACAGCTGCTCCATTAGTTCCTGAGGGCCAAGTGTTAATGGTTAATGATATTTCGAAGTAGAAGATTTTCCTTAAAATGAAAAAAAAAACGAATTAGCCAAAAAAAAACATAATCAGTATTTTTGTAGTTTTCAAATTGAAGTTTCATTTATTTTGGTACATCACTTTTACTAAAGCTAAATTTTAATTTATATCCTCGTCCTTGCCCACCATACAAGCAATATACCAGTGAAATATGAATCAAATGTAAATAGGAAAAAGATGCAAATTAGTTTTTTTTTTTACTTGAACGAAACAAAGTAAATGCAACTCTGTTCCAATTTAGAATGATATAAATTCCTTTGAAAAAGGGATGTTCTTAATAAAGCACATTGGGCAGGACGAGGATATGTGGTTTTGTAACATACGAATCATATGTTCATATCTGCATAATCGCAAACCTACTTTTGCTGTTGAATTTTTTATGGAATAGTTAAATACTAATGAACTAAAACAATTACTTTGCTCACCCGCGACCTTACAATAGTTACGTTTATGCAAGAAATGTGCGTTCATGCAGTTCCTCCACCTCCACACTGTACGAACACACACAAATCACATAAACCCAACCATCACCACCACCAAGCTACACTGATGCGTTTCGAACTCAACCAGAGCTCATCTTCAGAGTTACCACAACCGTATGCTATGCTACCAACTGTTAAACTAACAAACCAAAACAAATGTTTTAACTTGTCACTGTAACTTCTCAAGTACCCACTTTATTTTTCTTATTCTCAAACTACCCCACAAAAATTTACTTTTATTGACATATTATAAAACTACCTTGAATTTTTTGTTTATTTATTTATAAGGCATATTTAATTAATACTAACTGTTCAAATTCGACCCAAGCCGCAGTAAAGGAGAAGATACTAAATTTACCTGTTCATTAATAATAGACCCCATAGTGTTGTACCTAATTATTTCCATGCATTCCAGAGCATCCAGACGCAACCCCTTGCCGCAATAATGTAACACTTCATAAGAATCTGAATCTAACAATGAATGATTTGATTCCAACAAATGTTTTGTAAAATTCGATCCGCAAAGTAACGCCTGATTCAATAAATTAAATAGTTAAATACCTCTACACACACACACACACACACACACACACGCACAAACTATCCCATTTATAATATTAGTAGGCTTGTTTATCCATGTATTTTTTTGACTTTTAATATGTTTTATAGTGTGTAGATGCTTTTATCTGGCCGCTGAAGTAAATACCTGATGCAACTCGGACTCCAAGCCTTCTTTAGTGGCCTGCATGGCCTCAAGACTCGAACGGCATTGCGCCAGCGACCGTTCCTTGGGCCCGCGGAACCTCTCTATGGACGCCAGCTCTTCTTTCATCAGACGGATATCCGCTTTCACCTTGTCGAATATATCTCTGAAAAAAGTTAGTAGGTATGACATAACTTTAATTTCAATACTAGATGAAAAAAAACCCGCCTGTATAATTCCCGTTCCCATGGTAATTCCGGGAAAATATATATCCTATGTCATTCGCGGAACTGAGACGAATCTAATGACACCTCACACTTCAAAATCCATTGAGCCGTTTAGGCTGCAGGGCGTGCCAAAGAATGATACATAGATACATACATAAATACATACGCTCGAAAAACATAACCCTCCTTCGACAGTCAGGTGAAAAGAGAAAAATCTCAATTTGACTTTCGAACACGCGCAGTCGCTTTTTTTTCTCGAACTGTCAACGAGGTTTCTTTTGCGGCCATTCTCATTTCTGGCCACTGTTTTTTAGACACTGTAGTTTATTAGTGTTTTTTTCGGAACTGGCGGCCCGCGAGACGGATAGAAAAAATAAAATAAAGCGTTTTTTTACTGGAGTCGTGTCTTTGAATTATTTTTTTATGGCGTCAACATCCCTATTGCCCTATTTCCAGCTCGTATTTTAAAGTACTCACTTGGCCTTCCCCTGTTTGGTCTCAGTTCGCTGCATCTCCGACACTATAGTGTTGATATTGGACTCGGTCTTGTTGAGCTCTTGCCGGAGCGTGCTGAGCTCCAGCTCGAGAGACGTGATTTGCTCCATCAGCTCCGACCGAGTCTTCTGCATCTCGAGGCGGGAACGCGATTGGTTGAAATAACCACCCGTGAGGGAGCCCTTTGATGATACCTGCAGAGGTGTAATGTATATTACTAGCTGTTACCCGCGACTCCGTCTGCGAGGAACAGGGGTAGGTATAAAAAATAGCCTACGACCTGGGCCCAATTGCATAACAAAGTACAACTAATATTACAAGCGGAACTCTCGCTTCAGTTATATTAACTAGAAAGGGAGTTCCGCTTGTAACATAAGTTGTACTTTGTTATGCAATTGGGCCCTATTCTCAGACCTACCGAGTATAGAGGAAAAAGTGTCATAAAAATCGTACAAGCCGTTTCGGAGGAGTTTGATAACAAACACCGTGACACGAGATTTTTATATGTATATTAGATATTTAGCATTACTAGTTCGAATGTCGTCGAGCTAACATTTTTGTTAGATAATTAAGATATCATCATATCAGCTAGAGCTCGTCTAACCTAAAAGGACGCGCGCTCCTCTAATGAATCAGTTGATTTTGATCTGTGCATGCAAATATTAATGATGACCAGACATAGGAATTTAGGGGGCAAAATTTAATGACAGCGGAGATCCTTTATCGATAAAGTCAACTATCGACGCTTTTCCCATATGGTAGTGATCGCTCCAAGTTTTTTTGAAAAAATATAATTATTAGAAAGTATAAAAATGAAACAAAATAACTAACCAATTCTCTCCTTCTTTATCTTCGTAAAGCCCACGTCAAATTTTGACTATCATAATTTGAAACTTATTGTCAATCAAGAAAGTTGACATTTGCTTTGAAGTATCTATTAAATTTAGCATGTTGGGCCTTACGAGGCTATTGTAAATATTTTATAGTGCAATGGTACTCATTACCAGCTATCATTTAAAATATGCTTTGTCTCCGAAATAAGACTTACAAAATAATACAAACTTAGAACAAAGCTGGGGGTGATCACTAGTATATAGGAAAAGCGTCAATAGTTGAGTGTATCGATAAAGGAACTCCCTATATGTCATTAAATTTTGCCCCCTAAATTCCTGTCTGATGATGACTCTTCATCTGTTTGGGAGCGTCGACTATAGGGAACGTGCACATAGACGGTGCTGCCAACTGGTGCCATCAATTTGACTGTTTTACCCTGATAAGTTTATTTTACTGTCCGCATAGTGTCTCTTCTGCCGCATTAGTGCTGTCGCCATAAGGGAACGTGCACATAGACGGTGCTGCCAACTGGTGCCATCAATTTGACTGTTTTACCCTGATAAGTTTATTTTACTGTCCGCATAGTGTCTCTTCTGCCGCATTAGTGCTGCCGCCATAAGGGAAAGTGCACATAGACGGTGCTGCCAACTGGTGCCATCAATTTGAATGTTTTACCCTGATAAGTTTATTTTACTGTCCGCGTAGTGTCTCTTCTGTCGCATTAGTGCTGCCGCCTATAGTTACTGCACGTTCCCTATTCCGTGAACAACATCACGATCGACAAATCGCATGAAACATCCTGTGCTAAAACGCTTTGCACGGATAACCGTGACGTACCTGATCGCCCTCCAAAGTGACGCAGTCGAGGTGGAACTGCTTCCCGAGTTCTGTGGCGCACTCGAGGTTCCTGCATATGAGCGTTTTGCCGAATATGTACTTCATCGCTTTAGCGTATTTCGCGTCGTACTTCAGCTTTTGGACCATCGCTATAGCATTCTGGAAAAAAAAGTTGGAAATCAGATGGCGTGTTCTAAAGGTCTACGCGATCCTATTGCTAAGGCTCTGCTGTCTGTCTGTCCTTATTTCAAAGGGCTGTTTTTTTAATGACAAGTCCGTCTCGCACTTGGCGGTTCCTGGATTTATAACCAAACCATTTTGTAACCAAAATTTCGTAACTGCCTACAGCCACAGTACCCTGTGAATCCAATATACTGTCGTGTACTGAAGATACAGTGTATTGGATTCACAGGGTACCACAACTGGCGTACTGGGTGGTTACGAAATTTTGGCTACCAAAAGATACTAAACCCGTTTTTGCAATGCAACCTTATTGCACTGTCACCAGATTTACGAACATAATTTATTTTTTTATATACTAAAAATACACAATGTCAGCAAAAATAGGGGGCTACTATGAAATTCGAAGTTCGTGTCGTGCTGTCCCTTTCACTCTTTACTATTAGCGTAAACGGAACGGCACGACACCAAGATCGAATTTCGTGGAAGGCCAGAGTCTTATGCTGTAGTATTACTTACATTGTCGTTAGGATACACCATGTCCCGAACTTGAAGCCTGTTCAGAGGCATGAACGTGACTTCGCCAGGCAAGCTCTGTCGGTTCATCTCCTTCAGGATCTTGGTTCCCACCGTGTCGGACTCCACTATGTGGTGGAACAGTCTGTTACCCGCGGTGACCTACAAATAGTATATCGTTAGATTTTGCACTCATCAAGTGACGTGGATTTTTTCCAGAACTGGTATAACTTGACCTCTCCCTCGGTATAGATCGAGTCATTCATGGACGCGTGGCGTGGCTCTTATTACAATGTGATTTGATTAATGTCTAATTTTAACAAATTCATGCGTCTTCGTGAATGGCACTAACTATACCAGATTATTGTTGAATTTTAGGTCACCTGTATAAAGTATTTTGGTAAGGTCAAGTGCAAAAATATATATACGTCAACAAGGTGTCAAAAATGTCTATACAACTCTACGTCACTAACCATAAGGTTGATGTTTACATATTTTGACGCGATGACTGTATACATATCTATGCTTTCGACTATACAATTAACAAAAAGTACTCATCAAAAAGTTTGTACATATTAAAAATGTAATTGTTTAAAAACTTATTTTTATTTCAAATAAATGTATGTAAACTTTTCGTTGACAAATCCACACTACTATTATAAAAGTTAAAGTGTGTTTGTTTGTTTGTTTGTCCTTCTTTCACGTCGAAACTGAGTGACGGATTGCCATGATTTTTCTATGGACGCAGTTGACGGACTGGAGTGACATGGGCTACTTTTTACCACGGAAAAATACCTTATTCCCACGGGAAAACACGTTTTAATTTACTTCAGCGGGGGCGAACCCGCGAGCATCCGCTAGTTACAAATAAATGTAACTAAAATTTTTAATCCCATTTATTCACCAGTTAAATAAAATTAGCTCTAATACCAAATAATTGGTCATTATGAAATCTCAAGTTTCAATTTTATACAAGTTATCTACTTTGTGTAAATCGACAGTTCCGTTTAAGAATTTATAACTGCAGAACTTGGCACCCACTTAGATCTCAATGCTTTTGTCGGCGAAATCCACAACCAAGTATATTTTTAGTATTGAACTTGGCAAACATTTCTCATTTTTTTTCGCACATTTATGTTTTTGGTGGGATTTAATCAAGTTCGAAACTACAGTGTAGAATGTACCTCGACAGCCGTGTAAATGGTTTTATCGCAGGTAAAGTTTTCGATCACTGGTCCAAAATACTGGGTCGCTATTTTTCCCCACTCGCCACCTCGCTGTTGGAAAGTCTCAAGCACTTTGCGGACGCTGTCCCGTCCGTTTAGGATTGGCTGAAACAAAAAGAAATATCAAACTAAGTATAAAAAATAAATATAACGGGACAATTCACACCGATTGACCTAGTCCCAAAGTAAGCTATGCAACGCTTGTGTTATGGGTACTAGGCAACGGATAAACATACTTATATAGATACATACATACTTAAATACATTATAAACATCCAAGACCCAAGAACAAACATTCGTATTTTTCATACAGATGTCTGGCCCGACACGGGAATCGACCCAGGACCTCAAGCTTCATAGTTAAGTTCTCTAACCACTAGGCCATCTGGTTGTCTAAACTTACTTTGGGGTCTGTTAAGTGTTACACAAGCAAATTTTACTTTTATTCCCCCTCCCTTCTCCATGTCAGCAAGAGTAAGCAAATCTCTTATCCCCCCCGTTTACATAAGCATTAGGACAGACTTTACTCTGTTTTGGTTACTTTATTGATTCATCAGCAGCAGTTATCAACTCTAGAAATAAACATGATAGAGGAATTTCGCATAATATTCATTTAAGCAAATTATTGACATTGTAGTTAATTGCCATGTGTTCAAATCAAAATCGAGTAAATTTTCTTGAAAATCCGAAGTAAAAAAATATAATTGCTGTCGTAATCACCTTCCAGACACTCCCCCAACTCCCATGACATCAAAAATAAACAAAGCAAAGTCAAAATTCTTTATTCAATTTAGGCATCAATTGATGCTCCTACGAACGTCGGAGAATCTACAACCGATTTGAAAAAACCCTGTTGAAAAGAATCCGGGAAGAAACTCAACAAGGTATATTTTTTCAAACAGATCTACATTGTTATTAATAACATACACCTGAAGTATTTAATAAAACTAAATTTTTTAACACAAAGATGCATAACCCCCCCCCCCTTTCCCTCTTTAGTGCTCACGTAATACTTAAATGGTCCTTAGGTCCAACTTGATGTAAACACACACTCGCTGCCCAATGTGCTATAAATTATCAGTGCGCTAGGCGCGACTAACGCGTGCGGTGTGTCACTCGTCGATTACTAGAATAACAAACTGCTCTTAACGCTAGAGGGTCATACACATTTTTTTTGTTTGCATCTCTCCTGTGGACATGGCAACAGTTAAGGGTCTAATAGCCAATATATATTTTAGTCAAGTCTAAATCGCCGTGTGGGACGCCTGGCCACCTTTCCGCCCGTTTAAATAAACCTTAACTTAAGTTGAGTCGCTAATTTTATGCCCACAAAAACGACCACTTTTAATTCTCACTCTGTGTATGACCCTTATATAGAAAGATAGGATTACCTTTCCAGCCATAGAGCGTAACGCTTGGTCTGCCTTAGCTAGGTCTTCTTTTAATGAGGATAGATTTTGGGTCAATGATGTCTCTTTGCGCCAAAGTTCGCTGAAATAAAAAAAATGAAACATTTTCAAAAGTACACCCATGTCTACTTTACAGAATTCTTATCTGTCTATCTATTTGTTGTCAATAATCAATTGTCGCCGCATAAAAATCACTGAACAGTTTAGTAGCTTCAAGCCCATTTAAATTCAAAGATACATTTTCTTAAAGTACTTCCAGTGTAATGTGTAGTAATAATAATAATAGGGATGTTGACGCCATTAGGAAATAATTCGAAGACACGACTCCAGTAAAAAAACGCTTTTTTTAGCCCTGAATACCAGATTAATTTTCGATTAACTGCAAAATTAGATTTTATGTTGCTTTCAAACAAATAAATAGTTAGTTGACTGAGTTGGCATATAAGTGACGTCATAAGTTGCTATTGCCATTCAAACTCTATGGGAGAATTGTTTTGACAGCTCATAAAAAAAAAGTATTTTTTTTTTATATAAGAGGTGGCAAACGAGCAGACGGGTCACCTGATGGAAAGCGATCACCGTCGCCCATGGACACCCGTAACACGGGGGGCATCACAGGTGCGTTGCCGACCCTTTTAGGAATTGGTAGGCTCGTTTTTTAAAGATCCCTAAGTTGTAACGCTCCGGGAATGCTGCCGCAGAAAGCTGATTCCAGATCTTTGTCGTGCGAGGAAAGAAGTTTCGCTTAAAACGCACGGTACTAGAATGCCAATCATCAAGATGAAAAACTAATGATGAAGTATAGGTGAAAAACTTAAGAAGATAACCTGTTGTATGCACAAAATTTATATGGAGCTTGAGCCATTTTTTTCTAATTTGGAACGTCAATTTTTTTATACATACAGCAGGGGTCTGTTGCATAACAAAGTACAACTTATATTACAAGCGGAACTCCCTTTCTAGTTAATATAACTGAAGCGAGATTTACGCTTGTAATATTAGTTGTACTTTGTTATGCAACAGGCCCCAGGTCATCTTAAGTTTTTCATCTATACGTCACTTGATTGGTGGTGTCAACATCCCTATTGTTAAATTAACTGGTAGAAATGACATTTCAATGTAAGATCTTTAGGGGCTGTTTCACCACTTTTCTTAAAGTTCGAATTAGCTTAGTCATAACCTTATTTGACAGATGGAATTAAAATTTCTGTTTCACCAGTCTCGATTAACGCTAAGTGACGGACAAACTGTTTCTTAATTTGACCATCAGATCAGGAGGCATTTAGCATTTTTATCCGTCACATAAAGTTAGTTTATTTTTATGTGGCCATGGTTGGAGAGCCCTTCAGCCGGTTTCAGAAAAATAAATCAAAGTATTTTTTATTTTTAAAGAAAGAGGTCATGCTAAATTGCATAAAATAATTTAAATATCAAGATTTGAATAAAAAAATGTAGGTACACTTTTAGTATGTAAAAATAAATCCAAAATTTCGTAATATTTTTTGATAACAAACTTTTTTTCAGTGGCTCAATCGTTTGTTCCACCTGAACTTGTATGTCGCCATTAAAAAAAAGTTTATCTGTCAAATGGTTTGGCACCACTTTTCGATTCGTTTTACGTGATTTTATTTTTCTTTGTTATTGTTAACAAAGTACCGTAAATAAATACCGTTTTTGGATTAATTATAATGTTACACATTTGATTATGCAAAAAAATAGATGTATTTCAAAATTACATAGTTTACGATTTCTTTTGCTTTAACAATGAGCGACTCTTTGAACGAAAATGTGCGAACAGGAACGCGTGGTCGTGAAATGCGACGTTGTCATTCCGACTTTTTGTTAAACCCACGATTAGTTAAGTGGTACTTAGTTTGCACAGGACCGGAGTGGTGAAACTGAAAAAACACTAGCTGACAGATTTGTCCAGTACTTAGTTTATTCATTGGTTACGTAACCAGCAGTTTGACAATAAGGTGGTGAAACACCCCCTAAAATTAATTTGAATTTTGTAGTAAGAAGATGGCGGAACAACTTGGAAGGGGTATGTATTACAATACCGAAGTACGAAAGACCGAATGTATTAAAACATCGAATGGGTCAAAAGACCGACACGATTTTTTTCTGAAACCGTTAACTTTTTAAGATTGTTTGTTATAAAACAAACCTAACCTAACCTAATGGGTTCTGAACTAAAGAACTAAAACAATTACTTTGCTCACCCGCGACCTTACAATAGTTACGTTTATGCAAGAAATGTGCGTTCATGCAGTTCCTCCACCTCCACACTGTACGAACACACACAAATCACATAAACCCAACCATCACCACCACCAAGCTACACTGACGCGTTTCGAACTCAACCAGAGCTCATCTTCAGAGTTACCACAACCGTATGCTATGCTACCAAATGTTAAACTAACAAACCAAAACAAATGTTTTAACTTGTCACTGTAACTTCTCAAGTACCCACTTTATTTTTCTTATTCTCAAACTACCCCACAAAAATTAACTTTTATTGACATATTTAAAACTACCTTGAATTTTTTGTTTATTTATTTATAAGGCATATTTAATTAATACTAACTGTTCAAATTCGACCCAAGCCGCAGTAAAGGAGAAGATACTAAATTTACCTGTTCATTAATAATAGACCCCATAGTGTTGTACCTAATTATTTCCATGCATTCCAGAGCATCCAGACGCAACCCCTTGCCGCAATAATGTAACACTTCATAAGAATCTGAATCTAACAATGAATGATTTGATTCCAACAAATGTTTTGCAAAATTCGATCTATCTGGATGCTCATTCCTATATGCCGAAACATGCTCTTTAAATCTAGTATTAAAACTTCGGCCTGTCTGTCCTACGTATATCCCATTGCAGTCATTACAAGTAAGCTTGTATACCCCCGATCTAGTTCCCTTATCTACCTGTTCTTTGTGGTTACATAGCCTAGAGTACAAAGAGTTGTTAGTCTTAAAGGCAACATTAATATTGTTTGATTTTAAAATGCCATAAATCTTATCAGACAAACCCCCGACGTAAGAGATGCTAGATCTATATTTGTTAGTAGACTGAGAAGGTAACGCAGCGTAAAGCATGCTATTTACTAACCGTGCCTGCTTCTTTTGAACTAAACTATCTACCATTGATTTTGTATAACCATTTGAGATCGCTATCTGATAAATAGTACTCAACTCTAAATCAAAATGTTCCTTAGAAAGAGGCACAGTCAACAATCTATTAACATAACAATGGAAAGCAGCCAGTTTATGCTGCCACGGATGATTAGAAGATGCTGGTATAACAGCATCTGTGTACGTGGGCTTACGGTATATTTTAAATTGATGTTTACCATTTAATTTTGAAATTGTTAAATCCAAAAAGTTCAACGAACAATTTTCCTCCAATTCTTTTTTGAACCTTATCTTTACGTGCTTGTTATTCAAACCATTAATAAACACGTCAAGCTGTCTCATACTCCCTCTCCAGCATAGGATCAAATCATCAACATACCTAAAATAGTACACAATATTACTATTACCCACAATATACTGATTCTCAAAATGATCCATAAATATAGGTTTTAGAAAAAAATTGTGTCGGTCTTTTGACCCATACGATATTTTAATACATTCGGTCTTTCGTACTTCGGTATTGTAATACATACCCCTTGGAAGTTGGTAGAGTTACAGAAGTATGCTATTGACAGAAACGACTGGTGAAAAGAAGGTATTTTGGTAGGCTTAGAAATAATACTCACTTCCTGGCACTCTGCTCTTGGTCCTTTTTTTTCTTGCACTCGTAATACTGCTTATTGTGTTCGTCAATGGCGATCCTCTGCCGCTCCATCTCCTTTGTGGTCTCTTCTATTTTCTTCTCAAGTTCCGTGAGCTTGACTCCGTCGTGTCGCAGGTCTTCGCGGAGCTTATTTTCATGGTCCTTCTTGTCTTTCAGCTGTTTGTTTAGGGACCTAGAAGTTAAGTGTTCATGTTAATAAATTAAGTATTCGATTGAATCGCTATTATGGTTTAAGACGCCGCGGCGAGCCTAGGCGAAGATGGCGAGATGACTGACGCGCTCTCGAGCGACTGGCCAGACATAAGTGCTGGAAGTTCAGAGAAGAGACCTTTGCCCAGCCGTGAGACACTACTAGAAGCTGGCGAAAAAAAGGAGTTTTAACTCTTTAAACAAAATCAATATCAAATAGATAAATCCTCCATGCTATGGTATTACAAACAAAATCCACAGTAGCTAAAAAAACGTTGGCGACCGTATTACGTATCATTTGTAGTATCTGTTAATCCATTCGTACTAATATTATAAATGCGAAAGTGTCTCAGTCTGTTCGGTCTGTCTGTCAGTTACTTCTTCACCGCTGAACCGATTTAGATGAAATTTGGCATGGAAATATTTTGATACCTTGGGAAGGCCATATGGTAGTTTTTACCTCAAAAACTTATACATATACACCGTGAAATTTTAGTGGTTGTTTTCCCGAAACGAGGTGATTTAGTATCGATTGTACTATCGATTTATAATTACTATTTTGACTAGAGTCAAAAATCCAATTGTGAAAAACGAAAGTCGAAAATGACCGCAAACCAATAGTAACGCTTCGTTGGTACAAGTAGCGTACGATCGTACGATAGGTTAGGTACCAACGAAGCGTTACTATTGGTTTGCGGTCATTTTCGACTTTCGTTTTTCACAATTGGATTTTTGACTCTAGTCAAAATAGTAATTATAAATCGATTGTACAATCGAAACTAAATCACCTCGTTTCGGGAAAACAACCACTAAAATTTCACGGTGTAGTTACCGCGGGATGGCGATAAACGAATTCTTCGCGGCGGGCAACCGCTAGTTCGATTATAAAACATACAGAGAACAAACCAAACCGGATACATACTTAAGCTCCTTCTCAATCCACCGATCCCTGTCCTGTTTGGAAGTGAACTGCGTGCCTCTGCCCTGTTTGGCGTACAACTCCTGTCTCTTCTGCTGGTTGAGCGCCAACGCTCTGGTGCACTCTTCCTCGCGAGACTTCATCTCTTCGTACTTCGGTTTGAGAGCTTCTAATTCGCGCTCTTTTTCTGCTATTTGTGTTCTGAGGCGCTTCAACTCGGCTTCTGCGCGTTCCTGCGGCAATTGATAAACTTTTGGTACGGTCTTAGCGTAATAACTTGTATCCTCCCCCCCCTAATTATCACAAGTACTACTATGAAAGTCGCAATTATTTCGTTCGTGTGGCACAAATCGCCAGACCCCCTTTCCCCATATCATCTCAGCCAATATACGTCCAACCGCGGGGCGCAGGCCTCCTCTCAAAATGAGAAAGCTTGAGTAGAGATTCAAACGCGAGCCCAGTGCGGATTGGGAACTTCACATACCCCATTTCTTCTCAGGTGCGTGCAGTTTTCCTAAGCTCATTTCAAATACAATTTTACACATAGAGGTATATTCCGAAAAACTCGGTGGTGCAAGCGCTGTCTCAAACCCATGACCTTGTGTTAAGGCCATAGGTCAAACCCGATAAATCGATCTAACGTTTTGCAGAAATTTTGAATTTAGATGTTTTACAGTCTTTTTTGAACAGTCAATTATTTCGATCTATCGGGTCTGACCACGCACCTCTCGATATGAGAGTTCATGTTATAGCCTCCTGAAGCCCACGAAAATATTGTTTCAATGAACTTTAAACCTTATGTCACTTATGAGTGAGTTCGATGTCACATTAGAATTAGGGGGTGTTTCACCACCTTATTGTCAAACTGCTGGTTACGTAACCAATGAATAAACTAAGTACTGGACAAATCTGTCAGCTAGTGTTTTTTCAGTTTCACCACTCCGGTCCTGTGCAAACTATGTTCCACTTAACTAAACGTGGGTTTAACAAAAAGTCGGAATGGCAACGTCGCATTTCACGACCACGCGTTCCTGTTCGCACACTTTCGTTCAAAGAGTCACTCATTATTAAAGCAAAAGAAATGGTTAACTATAATAATTTTTGAATACATCTATTTTTTTTGCATAAACAAATATGTAACATTATAATTGATCCAAAAACGGTATTTATTTACGATACTTTGTTAACAATAACAAAGAAAAATAAAATCACGTAAAACGAATCGAAAAGTGGCGCCAAATCATTTGACAGATAAACTTTTTTTTAATGGCAACATACAAGTTCAGGTAGAACAAACGATTGAGCCACTGAAAAAAAGTTTGTTATTAAAAAATATTACGAAATTTTGGATTTATTTTTACATACTAAAAGTGTACCTACATTTTTTTATTCAAATCTTGATATTTAAATTATTTTATGCAATTTAGCATGACCTCTTTCTTTAAAAAATAAAAAATACTTTGATTTATTTTTCTGAAACCGGCTGAAGGGCTCTCCAACCATAGCCACAATAAAAAAATAAACTAACTTTATGTGACGGATAAAAATGCTAAATGCCACCTGATCTGATGGTCAAATTAAGAAACAGTTGTCCGTCACTTAGCGTTAAACGAGACTGGTGAAACAGAAATTTTAATTCCATCTGTCAAATAAGGTTACGATTAAGCTAATCCGAACTTTAAGAAAAGTGGTGAAACAGCCCCTTAGTCCTTTATATAGGACTTAAATACTTCTAATGTGATATCGAACTCACTCATAAGTGACATAAGGTTTAAAGTTCATTGAAACAAAATTTTCGTGGGCCTCAGGAGGATATAACTACGAGCCACAATACCAAGATAATGCACCAACGAGTATAAAATTAGCGACTCCGAGTCAACAAACTAAGACTTATTTAAATGGGCCGAAAGCTGGCCAGGCGTCCCACACGCAGATGTAGACTCGACTAAAAAATATTGGCTATCGACCCTTAAGTTTTGCCATGTCCACAGGAGAGATGCAAACAAAAAATGTGTCTGACCATGAGTGTGCTATCGAAATCCATCTTACCTTAGACTTGTTGTCACCATCGACGTCATCGCTCAAGTCTTTGATGCCCAGTTCGAGCTTGGTCTTCTCCCGGAGCAGTTGTTGCTGTTCCGTTGACAGTATGTCTTTCTCTTCGCGAGCCGCTGCCACGTCTTTGCGAGCTTCTTTTAGCTTCCTGAGAGATAAATGGTGTTTGTTGTTGTGGCAAACAAGGCGAAGAAGCTAAAGGTGCTGATAGACTTAAAAATCTAATCTATACTAATATTATAAAGCTGAAGAGTTTGTTTGAACGCGCTAATCTCAGGAACTACTGCTCCGGTTTGAAAAATTCTTTCATCACGCTATATATCATCACGCTAACACCAATAGGAGCGGAGCGGAGTGGAAGAATGTTTCAAAATCGGGGGTTTTTGAAGTAAAACTTCTATAGGCACGCTTGACTTGGGAGTACGGTGGTGAATGTGAACGATGGTGTGCGGCGGCGGGTAATTTTTTTTATATCGAGGAACTAAGGAGAGCCATAATTGATGAAAAAGCAAATTGGATAAAAAAATAAGCTGCCCAAATTACTAATTCCACGCGGACGGAGTCGCGGACAAAAGCTAGTCTAACATATAAAAATCTTGTGTCAGTGTTTGTTATCGAACTCCTCCGAAACGGCTTGACCGATCTTTATGAAATTTTTTTTCCGTATTCGGTAGGTCTGAGAATAGGTTGTAGGCTATTTTTATACCCCTAGGTGATATATGGCATGACAACGTTTGCGGGGTCAGCTAGTATTAATATAATACAATGGCAACACATCATCATCAACATTATCATTTTAGCCGAGAAACGTCCACTGCTAAACGGATAAACTGACTAATATTCCGATCATTCGCACAAAGCGCTTCGCTTCGTCTTTTATAATTCGGACTGCTAAGGAATGGAATTCGCTTGTAAATACAACTTAGGGCTATTCAACACCTACAGGCTTATTGTCTAACGTTTCTGACGCTTGCCTTCGCAATCTCTATTTCTTTCTGTCAAACGGCATAAAATGATGACAGAAAGAGATGGTGAAAGCGAAGGCAAGCGTCAGGAGCGTTAGACAATACGGCCACAGGACGAAAAGGCTGTTATTGTTCCAGTTTCAGTGAGCGAAGTGTTTGGCCTCATCAACACTTATGGTGAGATTGAATTCAAGAGGTCAATCACTGATAAGAGGGTATGATGCGCACCATTTCTCCATACAAACGTAATCCCCTGTTTCCTCCCTGGATAATGGCTTTAGAGTCAATTTTTTTTTACTGTGTAATCTGTATCTACCACAGCTATGCCCCTATGTTTCGTTTTTTTTTTCATATTTCAATTAACATAAGAAATATGAGCTTTCAAAAACTGAAAAAATTGCCCAATTTCAACGTCATTTTCAGACACTCATCAGAAAAGAATCCCTGATATAAACAAAAAAAAGAAAACATAGGGGCACAGCTAAATCTGTCCTCTAATTATTTGTGAAAAAAAATAATTTTATTGGTCCAGTTTTCGAGAAGAAAACAGGGGAGTACGAAATGCTGTTTTGATCAATTTTACGCGCCTATTAACAGTCTGAGCTGCAGTTGTCCCGCTCTCGCTGTACTGACACGGAGGGGTTCGGGCGAGACAGCGACATTTCATTAAAATACCTATTTCTCAAAAGGCTCTCAGCCATCTTACCCTCTTCAGTTTTAAATAAAAAATAGTACACATATATTTCAGACATATTTACATACTTATTGGCTTCTCTGACGTGATCTTGTGCTTCCCTCACCATATCGGCATAGTGTTGTTGCTCTTTCCCGCTATTATTTCGAACCTTCTCCAACTAAAAATAAAATAATTTTCTTATACTAGCCTACACCAACAATTAATTTAAATTAATTTAGACGACCAGATGGCCGAGTGCTTAGAGAACCTGACTACGAAGCTTGAGGTCCCGGGTTCGATTCCCGTGTCGGGGCAGATATTTGTATGAAAAATACGAATGTTTGCTCTCGGGTCTTGGGTGTTTAATATCTATATAAGTATGTTTATCCGTTGTCTAGTACCCACAGTACAAGCTTTGCTTAGTTTGGGACTAGGTCAATTGGTGTGAATTGTCCCATATTTTTTTATTTTTTTTTATTTATTTAAATAAATAAATAAATAAATAAAAAATAAAAAATCAACATTTCCCCATAGTAACAATGACATTTAAACTCTCAATAATACGCTAATTGCCGCTTTATAACTATGAAATTCGATTTCCGAACTTTATAACGTGCCGTTCCGTTCACACTAATAGTAAGAAGCAGGAGAGTGAAAGAGACGGCACGATATGAATTTGCAAAGTAGGACATTCATACTGTACCTCTTCTAGTTTCCTTTTATTCTCTCTGTGCTCAGTGTCGTGGATAATGAACTCGAGGACACGCCTCGCTCGATCCCACTTTTGATATTCTTTTAATTCTTCCTTTTCTTCCTCCAAGGTCTTAAGACGTTCTTCAATTGTTTGAAGGAATTCATTGATTTTCTCCACCTTAATGAAAGTAAATAAGTATTATTGTACAGAGATAATCTCTCTATCTCTCTCTCTCATTACATCTAGCTAGACGCTACCTAAACCTGCAATGGCATTAAATTCTTGAGTTTAAATTGTTAACTCTGAGAGGTCAAAGTGATTGTGACAGAATGTTGAGCAGATTACGGGTTATTGAAGTTAACTCTTAAATGATTTGGATTAGATCTGCAAATAAAAATTCCGGAATTTTACTAATTTCTCATGGGATTGAGAATTACGTTGTATGACAAACACCCATGCAAAATTTTCCACGGGATCCATATTTTTATATCGCTACAAAAAGTATCTTGAGTGTTATTCTAGAAGTAAAGCTATGTATAGTCGACCAAGTAAGCGTTTTACCATTTTTAATGAAGTTCCTATATCAGCATAAAAACAATTACGCAGACTCTGAAAGCGGAACTCGGAACTCCCGACCGCTCTCTGTCTGAGTGCGCTCTAAATAACCAGATTTCTTTCCATATTTGCAAAATAAGGCTGATTGTCACATTGACTTGCAAGTGAAAATAGCCTTTGACGTTTTAAACCGTACAACTAACATTGAACCTAAGAGTGGTAAAGGAATTTCTTGGTTGACTATACATACCAAATTTCGACCAGCTATGTACGCGTACGCACGCACTAAGGGGCGTCCATAACTAATTTTTTACCCTCCCATCCCCCCTCTCTGTTAAAATTTCGTCACCTAAAGGTTTTTCTGGCTAACAGAACCCCCTGAGCATACAGTAAAATTACATAAAGTTTACCACTGACAGATGGTTTGCCTTCATTTCATATTCAACTTTAACAACCTACAAATAAAGCCAATTTTAGAAAACTGTTACCCACGTTTGCAGATTTTTTAATAACTACTTTATTTGTATGGTGTTAAAGTTGGAAATGAAATGAAGGCAATCAATCTGTCAGTGGTAAACTAAAAGTAAACATATTGTACCTTGCCAACAGTTTCCTTCAGTATAGTGACGGACTCTTCTCTGCGTTCATCATACACCCTGGTCCCTGCCACTTCACGCAGCAGCTTCAGTCTATGGGAGTCCGGCGCTATAGCCATCTGGTTGATCTGAGAACATGGAAAAAACGGAAATTAATAAAGAGTCACCACAGTTTTTAAAGCTCGTTACGTACTGGCGACTGTTCACCAAGCTGGTGATAGTAGTTTGGTCCCGATGACCAGCCAGCTGCTTGTGCTGCCACAGGCTGCCTATCTACACCTACCGTAGTAGAGCAGTGAGCGAGGTAAAAATCTACCAATAGGATTGCATATAATCTCCACTTTTCTTCAGTGGACAGGGAGATGCAAAAGTATTTTAAAAATTCATACAAAACTGTGAAGCTCCACCCCACATTAGCCCCTCGCTCCACTCTAGGGGACAGGCCACCTTGCAATTCGTGGATATACTATGCAAATAATAATAAAGTAAAGTGCAGTACTGTGTGAACTCCACATAACGGATTCCCCCCTATCATACCAAGTTCTCTTTATGTAATGTCAGCAGTAAATAATATTTTGTCTTACCTTTCCCTGCTTGACGATATAGTAAGGGTTGGAGTTAGATAGACCAGCACTTTCCAAGAGATTGAGCACCTCGGAACGAGGTACCACCTTCTTGTTGAGGAAGAACTGGTCTTTCTTGGAGCCAATGACGCGTCGGAGGAAGATCTCATCTTTCTCAATCTGGTGACAATTTATTAACATTGAAATTTAACCAATGTGTTAGTGACGATCGTTGTGACGAACTGTTGGGCACTTTATTAAAAAGTTTGTATTTAAATTTTAAGTTTACTGAATGTAATTTTTTGATTGCTTCAAATCTTTTTCACTCTTTCAGTTGACTTGAAATTTGGTGTACATGATGTTAAAATCTTACCCTTTTATTCATAATTACTCATTAAGTTAGTTTAACATCTATTTATGTATAAAACTTACCACTTGTTTGTTTTCATTAGTCACTCTTAACATTTGCCTGAGCATGACACAGAAAAAATTTAAGGGTACAATTCTGATAGACCTATTTGTGTGCCCAAAAGTTTTGGTTCCCATATTCTCTATTTTATCTTACTAATCTTATTAATTAATATCATGAAGACAGAAGTGTATGGATGGATTTACAAATGTTTTTACTCATTCCTGCTAAGACGGTACCTTTTGACCGCCACACATCGTTTTTGTTTGGAACAAAATTGATTCATATGCGGATGCGGGTAGGTTTAATTTTGTATTACCGTACTGTCGTCTATAGCCGACGCTGGCGGTCAAAAGGTTAATGGATTCTGATGAAATTTGGCACACAGATAGTATATAACCTGGATTTACACATACATTACTTTTATCCCGAATTTTTTTTCTTATATTCAGTTTTTGCGAAAGTAGCGCGTCATTAAAATTTCTGGATTACCAATAATACTTACAGGAATCCTATTATCAGAGTTATCAAAGATGATCTCAACAAAAGCAGAGATGACTCTTGGTCCAGTGCCCTCGTGAAGCAAAGCCAATCTTTGCTCAGGTCTCAGGTGCGAAAATTCATCACTCAGCACAAACTGGATAGCTGAAATATAGGAATTGCATTCCATAACTTCATTATTCAAAGTTTGACTGTATTTGGATTGTCATACCTATTCTGTAGTCAGAAATAATTATAATTTATTCAATACTAGCTACTACACTATTCACAGATTAGCTTGTTGAAATGGCAATGGACACACAGAACAGATGGCCGTTGGGGCCCAAAAGTTCAAGATTGGAGACCACGGACTGGCAAGCACAGTTTGGGATGTCCACCAACGAGATGGATGGACATTTTGGCGAAGGCCGCAGGTTCAGGGTGGATGCAAGTCGCTTCCAACCATAATGGTTGGGCGTCAATGAAGGAGGCCTATGTCCAGCAGTGGATGACCTACGGCTGAAATGATGATGATGATAAATAATAAATAAATATCACGGGACAATTCACACCAATTGACCTAGTCCCAAAGTAAGCTAAGCAAAGCTTGTGTTATGGGTACTAAGCAACGGGTAAACATACTTATATAGATAGATACATATGAAATACATATTAAACACCCAAGACCCGAAAACAAACATTTGTATTTTTCATACAAATATCTGCCCCGACACGGGAATCAAACCCGCTTCGTAGTCAGGTTCTCTAATCACTAGGCCATCTGGTCGTCTGATGACTCAATACTAGCCACTAATATTGTGCAAATCATTGGGTCAAGCCACAGAAATAATAATAAAGAGGATAGAAGTGCCTTAGACGCGTGACCTTGGCGCCGCGCTTGTGACTCGTAGGTCACAAGCGCACGACTTGTGGCTCAGTGCTATGTGAAACGTGGGTATGACAACAAGTGCTTTAAAATGGTGTTTTGCAGCATTAGAAATTGCGGAAACTCGTCCACACTGTGTAATTACACTAATAAGGGGATTACATTGGTTGCCGAGTGACATCAGGCGGTCGCAGTCAATAGTCATCTTCCGGAATCGCTTAGGGGCGTACTGGCTTGACAGTTCCTCTTAAATTGAGACTGCCTCTGTTGTATTCTTTGTTTAGTGTATATGCGTATATTAATGTAAGTATTTGTAGTTTTTATGTAGTCTATTTATGTTGGTATGATATGTATTAGTCTATTGTATTCATTATATAATATATGTGTGTACTTGTGTGTATTCTTTGTAAGTATGGGTATTGTTTATGTTTTGTTAGTTTGGGTTTATTTTTGATTTCGGCTCTTTTTTTTTTTTACTCAGCATTGTATGCCTACTCTTGTCTCTAATGTCCTGTCAATCGTTCTAAGGTTAACTGGAAGAGATCCCTTTAAGGGATAAGTTCGCCTTTGTACATCTGTATCTCTTGTTAACTAGTTATTTTCATGTTTTATGTACAATAAAGAGTTTTACATACATACATACATACATACATTTCATTGGTATGTATTAATTTAATGTAATAATGCGGTTTATATCAAAATACAACTTGAGAAAATATTTCATTATGAAATATTGGTTTACACATTATTAATATGAAACTTCATATACCATTGCTACTCATGCCCATAAAAACGCAGATTGTTTTGAATTATAAGCAGCAATGTAAAGTAATTTTTGATAACCCTTCTGTCTTGCACAAAAGTTCGTGGTGCTGACAAAAAAACAGGTTACAACTAGTAACAGACATAATGCCGACGCGGCCAATAAAGAGCGCCGTTGTGTAAATGTGGGTATGACTTACGTTGAGTGTTATTTAACGCTATCTCTAAGGTGTAAGGTTCATAATTTGTTTGTAAGCAAAATTATTAGTAATTGTGTGCGTGATTGCGTAGTACGGTTCCGCTCTTTTGCGTGTGTGCATTAACACAGTAAGTAGAGGGGATGAAGCAGCAACACGAGTTCCGGAAGAAAATAGGAACTAAGGCATTTCTATCCTCTTTATTATTTCTGTGGGTCAAGCAATAGAATCGAAATTCCAGAGGCCATACTGGTTCATTCCTCATTCCTGTGGCATATAGTCTAATGCAGATGCTTGGGTCGGGATCACATTTACCATCTCATTCTGTCACCATCAATATGGTTTGACAGAAAGGAATAGTAAATCTGGTAGCAAGCCCCCATACATTAGAATTCAATAAGCAAATGAATAGACAAATACAGATTGTTTTAACCACATTCAATAATTTTAACATTTCTTAGCTGTCTTTCAATAAGGGAATGAGAACTCAGTAAGCACTATTTGTATAACTAATTTTCAAACATACATTGATACTGGCAGATCTTATAACCAGCAGGGATCATGGGATCTTGCTTATTCTTTCTCAAGTATGGTTAGAATTCGTCAATGTTAAATACTAATAAAAAGAAAAGCTATTATATCCGCTGCTCAATTCTGTAATATTGGACCACAGGCATTGTCTAACAGACTTGGAATCACAATTTGTTTTCACCACTCCTTTCTGTCACACGCTACAAGATGACGATAGAAAGAGAGAGATGGTGAATGTGATCGCAAGACCGCAAGAGTCCGTGCGTAAGACAATACGGCCTCAGATTAGTTGAAAATATACAAAGGCCATGTAGATTGTTTAGCCTGCAGGTGGATAAGTAAGTACTTGTTCTACTTACCGTGAAAGAAGTTACTTTTGCCCGAGCCGTTGCGTCCTACGACTACATTGTGACGCTTGTCGAAAGGTTCCACAACAATTTGCTCGCGATAACTCTTAAAACCCTGAATTATCACCTGTAAACAAAAACACTGCACGTCAAATCACTTTAAAATCGGTTTTTGCACTGTGAAACAAGGCTGAGCTAATGATGGTTCAGTGCTAAACGTGAAATTAAGGCATATTTTCACCTGCTTTATATGCATTTTATCCAATTTCTCACAAATCCAAGTATTTTTATGTCATCAGCATTTAGGGCGCCATTCCTGCCTAACGCGCGCTGACGGAAGAATATTCCAATGACAGTTCGTTCGTTAGCGCTGCGCTGCGTCCGTGCGTGGTCCGTGCGCCCATGCGCCCATACAGACTTCAACCAATCACAGAAAAGAAGACGCAACAAGCAGATAAAATAAAATTCTGTCAATGGTGGAAAAAGAAGCGGCACTCGTAATTATTTTCCACATGACAGCACTGCACAGAAACAAAACGAACTCTAGTGATGTCTAGAATAGTAATTAATCATTTTTATTAGTAAACTAAATTACTAATTCGTTTCAGTATACAGCTTACGTTTAACTGTTAGCTTAAACAAAACAAATTAAGACAAAGCAATATTGGGCATTTCTATTTTTCGTTGTACCCAATTAAGAAATTGTTAACACGGAGTTTAAAATTAGTCCGTTTGGTTACGCACTTCTTCAAGTCTTTACAATAAAAAAAAAACGTAAGAAACCACACAATTTTTGTTTTGACTTCTTGTTAAGCATTGTAGAACTTGTCAGATTTGTTACGTTTTTTTTATTGTAAAGGCTTGAAAAAGTACGTAACCAAACGGACTAATTTTAACTCCGTGTTAACATATCTTAATTGGGTACAACGAAAAATAGAAATGCCCTATTAGCAGTTTTTGCACACCTGGTGCAGTGTTATCGACAACCAATTAATGCTTAATTAAATAATGTAAACATTGCTTAACCTTCTTTCAGTCATGCCGCGTAGTACTTTGATGGTGATAAGTAATATTAGTATAGTAACATATCAACCTACACGAAAATAATTTTGAAGAAACGGCCACAAAATATTTTTAATAAGGATGAACTTTTTGGATTTAAGTCACCCCTTTTTGCTGTTTTTAGATAGGTATTGTGAAGGTGTACTTAACTCGTTTTTATAAAATGTAGAGGAGACGATCTCAAATTTCGAGTTTTGTGGGGGTCACACGTTATTAATAGTAATAATATTAAATTTATTTATTCAGATAACATGATCCATATTTTATTAGTGTTTTCCTTATAACTATGTTATTGCTTATCACCATCCACTTATGAATCATTAGGATGACTGATTTATTTTAGAATAGGAAGCTACCTTATAGACTTGGTGCAACAATACACATGTAACGATAATATTTGTGATATTGTTTTTAACATTTCACTTCATAAAATTAGATGTTACCTTTTATTGGAACTACATCTTACCTAACTTTACCTACTTGGAATCATGCGATTTAAGTATATAAAAAAAAACCAAGGCCAAATTCTTTAAAAGCGACGTAAACAAATACTAAACGAGTTATGTGTATGTTTGTGATTGCAAATATCCTGATAATAGGAACTTATTAGTGGTTATGATATAATCACCTCAAACGTCTGGAAGATCAAAAATGTTAGAAATAATCCAGGGTAATCTCTATCAGTTTTCAAAAGCACGTAACGCGATAAGTAAGCAAATACCGTTTTGGTCAGCATTGTCCGTCTTAAATTATTCATAGGTATTTCTAAATAGGTGTAAGTAGTTGATCAAATAATAATTATCTACGATTAATTAAAGAGCATAAAGATTTGTCAGTTTAAATTAAATTTTGTCAACGACCGAGTGGACGTAGGCCGGTTGGTCGTCCCAGGTACCGCTGGAGGGACGACGCCCTGAAAGACCTTTTGGACCTTGGAGTCGAAGACTGGCAAGAGCTGGCTCAAGATCGCAAATGATGATGGCGTAATCTGGTGTTGGAGGCCAAGACCCACTTTGGGTCACTGCGCCCTGGTAGTAAGTAAGTTGTCAACTTTAAGGCACGTAAGGTACTAAAAATGATAATGTAAAGTACTAAAGGTTATTGCAAGGATATTGGCTACAGCTGTTAAAAATTACCTGTACTCATGATGCACAGCAGTTTGAAGACATGCCAAGGCCCTTAGACAATAAGAAATATGAGGCTTTGTTATTTTTTAAGTTAGAGAGACCAGACAAACGAACTAGTGGGTCACTTGATGTTAAATTATTGACTTTGTTTTTTTTTCTCTTAAGTTAAATACTGAAGTCTGTTAATTATTATTATTACGTTGTTAACTATTTTCTGCTATAAAATGTTATCTGGTTCTCCGCGATACAGGCGAAGCCTAGTGCGGGAACCCCTGGTAATTATTGTCACACTATGTTTTTCAAATAAACGATTTTTTTTACAATACCGAAACAATCAATTTATTGATAATTTACAAAGTTCAGAATGGTGAAAAAACAATTTACAAACAGCACATCTGTAATTTAATTTTGTTTCTTCCCGGCACGTTACATTAGAAGTGAATTAGTAATCCCATAAGTCACTCCAAAGCACACTTAAACCGTAAGCATTTCACAGAATGTAATTTTTCCCAAACCCAGTCTCTTGCGTCCTTGTATATATCTATGTTCTTGTATATGATAAGCGTGTAGCTGTATCTTATTTTTTATTATTAGTAGTGTTGCACTGATGGGTAAAGAATCCTGTTTCTCTTTTACTTAAATAAGCTATCAAATTAGGACACATTTTTGATGTAGGTATCTTTAACGTAGGTAAAATTAATTATAATCTTTTCAATCTACAGAAACGAAACTGCTGATTAGTTGGAAATGACAGAAAACAATCACGTATTCTTAAAATTCTACAGAGGTTTACGGCCAGTAATAAAACCATCATAAAGGTAGTGAAAATAAACGGATCACATACGTCTTAAAACGAGTTTAACTCGGTTTAACGGTGAGTGTGAGCGAACCTTTACAAAGTGATGTGGTTAGTGTTGTGTGCTACCCTACATTTGACAATGACAATAAAAGTCATGATGAAAACGGGGGTAGTTGTGTGTCACTGTCAGTTGCGTCGAGTAGCCGCGCGACCAGGGCGTTAGCGGATTCTGCCTGTTCTTGTGTTGACTAACACACGTGTATAGGTTAGAATAGTGGTATTTTCACTTTTTCGTGCTCTATTCGAACTGAGATTCTAAATTTTCTGTTGGTGGTGGTTAATAAGTGTTAGGTAAGTGGTTGTGAACGTTTTGTGATGTCGAGTATGGACGATGAGGAGCCGCCCGATAGGGCTGGGACTCCTTTTCCCCCGAACCTTCCCTCAAATCCTGACGGTATCCAACGTGCCTTGGCTAAGCCGGGTAGCAAGCGTCATTCCAATATCCTCACTGAAGCCGATCTCCTTAACAAAAAAAATACATCGCCGAGCGCCTCGAAACAGCACACATTTGTCCGACCAGGTTATGAAAATGGATCGGACCTCAAATATTCAGAAATCGATTCTGGTCCATTTGTAGTCCAGGTATCACATGAGGACAGCAACATACGTGGCCTTAAGATGGCTCAGTCTATTTACAACAGCAAGGTGTCAGGGATCAAGGAGATGAAAAGTGCTGGGAAAAATAAGCTCAATGTCTATTTTGCCTCTGCTAATGAAGCCAATTTATTTATCGCAAATCCCATGTTAGCACAGCACAAACTCTCTGCTGCAATCCCTAGGTTCCAAGTATCACGCATGGGTGTGGTGCGACAAATTCCCCTAGAGTGGTCTCTGGAGGAACTCATTGACGGCATTGAATGTCAGAATGAATCAAGCGTGGTCATTAAAGCTAGGCGTCTAAATAAAAAAAAATACATTGATGGGGTGCCTACTTGGGATCCAACACCAACAGTAGTCCTTACATTTTTGGGCCAAAATCTCCCCGAAAAGATCTACATTTATAATATGTCCATTCCTGTAGACAACTACAAACTCCCCACCATTCAGTGCCACAAATGCTGCCGATTCGGCCACATTAAGGATCAATGTCGGTCCAACCCGAGATGTGCCCGGTGCGCTCAAAACCACATAGCAACAGATTGCTCAGTGCCAGACTCAGAGGTGACATGCCTGTTTTGCTCTGGTCCCCACACTGCCACAGACAGCAGATGCCCAGAATTTTCTCGACAGAGATCTATAAAAACAGTAATGTCCATCGAAAATATAGGCTATCTAGAAGCTTCCAGGAGATTCCGACCCGTTCGCACATCATACGCAGATAAAATCAAAGTCAACTACCCTCCAGACTCCCAGCAGGCACCTCCTCATGAGATTCCCTCATCCCCCCAGTCAGCTTATTCCCAAAGGCCCCCTGGCTCATCCCCTCAGCGCCCCCAGTCGTACAGAAAGACCATTTTCATTGAACGCCGACCCAGGCCCACCCCTGGCAAGTCCTATGACGCCCAGGCTCACAGAGCGTTAACATATACTCCTCAGTCATCAATTCCCAACGGATGTGCTCTGGGTCACCCAGAAAATTCTTCCCCTAATGACAATCTGGCAGATTTGATCACTAAAATGCTGATCAATCTCCTTTCCAAATTTTCCGATATTATACCGTACACTGTTTTAGAAACCCTACAGGGTCACATTAGTTTGGCTATAAATAAAATTATTCAAGATGGCCAATCACAGCCTAATTCAATGGAACTCTAGGAACATTAAAAATAAAAAACATGAACTAGCATATTTAATAAATAGGTATAACCCAGTCATCCTTGCTATCTCGGAGACCTGGCTGAGGCCTGGTGCTCTTTTTAGAGTTACTGGCTACAGCTGTCTCCGAGATGATAGGGATGATGGTTGGGCAGGTAGTGCCCTTCTAGTAAGAAGGAATTTTCCTTTCACCCAACTCTCAATTCCCCCTCATTCTTCCGGGATAAATGTTGTGGCAGTTCGTGCTCTCAACATTTCTTTTGTTTCCGTTTATATCCCACACCCCTCACCCGCCCTCCTACAGGAACTGACCTCTATCCTATCTTCCCTCCCCAGTCCATACATAGTTCAGGGTGATTTCAACTGTCGTCACACTCTGTGGGGATCCCACTGCTGTGACTCAGTTTCTTCTTACGTTTTAGACCTTGCAGACGTAATTGACCTATGCATCCTAAATAACGGTACACCTACCCGTAGAACATCTCCCACTCAGAATGCAAGTGCCCCCGATTTAACCCTCTCATCTCCAATTTTAGTTCATTCCTTATCTTGGTCAGTTACCTCCAATTCTCTTGGAAGTGACCACCTACCCATTGTTATATCACTGCTGGACTCCCCCATCCCCTCTCCACCTCAACATGCCCCACTTTTAAAATATAGGCTTCCTAGTGCTGACTGGAGTAAATTCCAGGAAATTTTGTCTGTGAAAATTAATGAATTCCCATGTGTTACAAAAGACAACTTTCTGACTACCCAAATTTTATTGCAGCACTTACACTTGCGGCTGACAATTCTATTCCACTTAAAAACTCGGCCCGGGAGAAAGTTTCCTCTCCAGCGTGGTGGGATGCGGAATGTTCATCTATAGTTAAGGAACGCAAAAAGGCAGAGTCTCTTTTTGCAGCAGATCTATCCATGGAGAGATATCTTAATTTCCAACGTATATCAGCTCGTACTAAGAGGTTACTTAGCAACAAAAAGAAACTCGGCTAGCGTTCCTTTTGTGAATCCTTATCTCCCAGGACTCCATCAACCTTAGTGTGGAGGAAAATCAAGGCATTCCGACGCTCGCAGTGCGACAACAACGTTAGCTCTAACATTTCCTCTTGGCTCGATGACTTCATAGCCAAACTGGCCCCGCCCTTCGTTCCATCCCAGGATGGCAGCGGAGGATACTGCTCTGCTTCCTCCCCTCCCGGAGCAATGAATGAACCTTTCTCGTACGAAGAATTATGTTGCGCTCTAGACCACCTTCGAGACTCCGCTCCGGGCTTAGATGGCATCCCATACTCATTTTTGACCCAAGCTCCCAAGAATGCGAAACAGTTTTTTCTAAAAATCTTAAATGAAATTTACTTGTCAGGAAATGTTCCGCAAGACTGGAAAACCCAAATTATAATCCCAATTTTAAAGGCGAACAAAGACCCAGCTGACCCAAACTCCCACAGGCCCATAGCTCTCTCTTCCGTGCCTGCCAAAATTATGGAGCATTTAATTAAAAACAGGTTGGACTGGATATTAGAACACAGCAATAAACTATCCAACAGCCAATTCGGGTTCAGAAAGGGTATGGGTACTGTTATGGGGTGGGTTTTTGAAAAGACTTTTTAAGTGCGGAAATGGAGTTTATTCAAGTGAATTACAAGTTAAGGAAAGTCGGGTGTCCGCCACAAGGTTCAAATTTAGACTGCCTGTCAAAATCATATTAATTTAGGGAAAACACTATGATTGCTACATATGCAAAAACACAATTATAAGCATTGTGTTAATCACCCACATGTTGCACAATTTGGATGCATCAGCGTTTACCTAGATACATTGTTCGATCATAAATGCATAATTATAACATCTCCCCCTCTAAGATTGAGCATCACCTGGTGATGGGAAATCTGTGTATGTCAGAGTCTGTGGTTTGAACTTTGCTTTGGCTAGCAATTGAAACTTATCTAAGATTAAGTTTCTACATAAAACCTAGGTTAACAGAATTATAAATTATAAGGAAACACAACTACAAAATATTTCGCCTCGAATGGTTTGGAGAAGATTCATTGGAGTTTACAACGTTTTCTTCGTCGGGGGATATTTCAGAACTTTGTTCTGGAATTGACTTTCAATTGTTGTACTGATTGAATATTTTCATACAAAATCTATCTGATCCCTTTTTCGAACTGTTACACAAATACCTTCGGGCCTTGTAAATCATAAACAAGCTAAAAGTAATAGACATGACGTATGTTAACGATAAATAATGGATATTATGCCTTTCTAGGTGTGAAGGGCTTTCCAGTTTATTTAAGTAGTTCTTGTTCAAGCTGATCTAAGTGGGTACTGGCGTAGACTAAAGAATCGAAATTATTTATGTTATTTAACTTTACAAAAGGTAGCCGAGGCAGAGTCTTATTTATTTTATTTTTCTCATAACAATCGTCAAAGATAATATTGAATGACGACATTATTTGGGCAATAACTAACTACCAATAGTTATGTTTGTAACAAGGGTATCACTGGCGCTAAACTGTAAAGTTTTGAAAAAAGCGTTACAATGTTTTTGCAAAATTAACAAACCTGTGCCAGACAAAATTTCATCGTAACTATTGGGGTCATTGTCACATGTGATATGGCATTTTCCAGGTTCTGACTGTACAAATATCCAGTGGTTATTATTTAGTTTATAAAATACATCGATAGATCCACATAAAATCTTAACTACGCACATACATTAGGTAACTTAGGAACTACTTCGTTTAACAAGATCGTCTCACACGTTGGTGTCGCGATTGTAGAATAGATATTGTTTAATTCACACGCGTAACACTTATTTTCGATCACTTTGCACTCTTTGACACTGTCGAAGAGTGAGTAAAACATTCTGTCAGCTGTTATAGCTAGATAAGGTTTGTTGGGTGCAATTAACGCAAAAGTGTCTGGTTTTGAAACGTCATACGGAATTGGTAATGATATAACATGATATAAACTATAAGTCTGTGGAATTACGAGTGGTATTTTTTTATTATAACTATCTTATTATAATGATAATAGCATATCAAACTGCTTATGTCTACAAGGTCGTGAATGTTTTGCTGCGACAGCGATATTGGAAGCTCATAACGCTTGGGCAGGTTGTTAGCGTTTTGTTCAAGTTCATTGTACAGTTGATAGGGACTTAGTACAGTCGGATGTAATATATTTAGTTTACTAAAGAGTATTGTATTATTTTTATCATCGATGCCAAAGGATAAGGACATGATTATGCTTTCGACAGAGGTTGGCATGGCATTGAGGTAAGTTTTGATACCCAATTTGTCATTTGAATTTCTTAATTGTTCGGAAGCTTTTTCGACTACCTCTAAGTTTTGATAAGCCGGGCTTCATTTTTATTAACCCTTGACATTGTGTTATTCAAATTTAGAATGGTCGATTTAATAACATGAATATTATCTTTCATGACGTGAGCTAACTTTTTCTCATCTGACTGTACTTGATTAATTGCATCGGTGAACTTTATTTCCGTAGAATGTTTTTAATATTGAGCCACCAACATCGATGAGGCCTCGTTTTACACGTGCTGGACTTTGAACTAAGTAGGATATAGACGAATTTTTTTTTTAATGTTATTAGACTTATTATTAGCATGTTGACTTTGTAGAACATTTAGTGAATTTAGGCACTCGTCTTGTACTTTTGATGAAGAATGAGATTTGCAAAACATTGATATCTTTTCATACAGAAATTCTACATTATCTAAATGAGGCTGTACATGACATATCTATGTAAGTGACAACATTCCATTTGTCATTTGTCATTTTAACATCTCGCATTTGATCGATGAAGAGGCCGAACTTTTTATGATTGGCGTGACAAAACTTCCGAGGCATAAAGCAAGCGCCGAGGCAGATCAGAATACAATGTTTAAGATTGAGGTGCAAGTTTGATTTCGTCGTAGTGATGACGTACGTGTTTACGATTGATAAGCACTGTGACGGTATGATTTCCATTTAACTTTATAACTTTGTATGGCCCTTTCCAAACGGGTGACAGTGCTTTGTTTTGTTTATGGTGACATCTTACATATACCATATCACCGATTTTATAGCTTAAGGGTTTGGCATGCGCATCATAGTAAGTTTTCGACCTCTCTTTGGATTTCTGTATGTTTTCTAAAGCCTTCTGCCTACTGTAGTATAGTCTATGATTCAATGCACGTATATAGTCCGTATAAGTATTTGATTCTAGTGAATCTATGCTTTGTGGTAGATAAGGTTTATGACCAAACATCAGCTCCATTGGAGAAAACCCTGTAGTAGTGTGGACATTTGAGTTATAAGCAAACATGGCGGTGTTGACGTATAAGTCCCAAGTATGTTGATTTTCATCTATATATGACCTTAAATATGCTTTAAGGGAGGAATGACTACGCTCCAGGGAGCCGCAAGTCTGGGGATGATAGGGCGATGCGAAGATATGCTTTATACCGAGTAACCGTTCTAACTGTTTAAACAGTTCGGAGCAGAAATTAGTGCCTTGGTCGGTTACTATCGTTTTGGGTATGCCTATGTGTGAGATGAAATGCACAAGACGCTGTGCGGACTCTTCGGCTGAGCACGAGATCATGGGATACGCTTGGGAGTACTTAGTGAGATCATCTTGGAGCGTTAAGATAAACTTGTACTTATTATAATGAGTCTCGGGCAGTGGTCCGACCAAGTCGAGGAATAGTTTTTCATTAGGTTTAGTAGCAGTAGACGTAATAATCATTGGAGCTCGATTTGATTGACGTAGTGGTTTATTTATTTGACACGTCTTACAATTCCTGACATATGTTTCTATATCTTGACGCATGGTTTTCCACCAGTACATTGATTTGAGTCTTTCTAGCATTCGAGATATACCAGGGTGACCTGCTGAGGGCGAGTCATGATTATCCTTTAGAATTTTCAAAACTTCATTCGGCGTTGGGAACTGAATATTATTATGGTAAATGTTAATTTTTATACCTGTTCCGTTAAATAAATAGGCAAGCATATTATATATTCTCGTGAATGATATTTTATTAAATGGGTCTTTGAAATCTGATATTGCGAATTCTTTTTCTTCGCTATGACATAATTTGATCATGTTTCTGTAGTCACGGAGAAGGTTGAATATATTTTTATAGGATATTTCATCGTAATGATGAACTCGTAAGAAAAGGTGAGTGAATACATGTTTTTCGTTTGAGGTCGAATAGTAGGTATGTAACTCTCGTTCTACGTTCTGGATATTTTGAGTGGACATTTTAAGTACTTCATCGCAATAAGGAATGGAATCATCTAAATCAATAGCGGAGGGAAAGGTAATAAGCTTGCATTTTGCTTTAAGTAATGACTCATTGTGTTCTTGGATAACGGTATCGTATAACACAGTGTGTTGACGGCCGGCTTGTAAATATTGTTCGTAAGTGTTAGAAGTGTTCGGGGCATTATCGATAGAGTTTATAGGATTTCGGGACAACGAATCGGCATTACAATTCATTTTACCCTTCTTATATTGAATTTCGTAATCATAGTCCTCTAATTTCAACCTCCATCGAACTAATCGTGAGCTGGGGTCTTTGCAGTTGAATAGCCACTGTAAGGGCTTGTGGTCTGTGACTATTGTGAATTTGTGTCCGTAAAGATAAGGTCTAAAAGTTTTGGTACCAAAGAGAATGGCGAGGCATTCTTTTTCGGTGGTGGAGTAATTACCTTCTGCTTTGTTAAGCGTGCGAGAAGCAAATGCGATAGGCAGATCTTTTCCTATTTCACCTTGTGAGAGAATTGCCGAGACAGCGTAATTTGAAGCGTCACTCGTGAGTACAAAGGGTTTTGAGAAGTCTGGATATTGTAGAATAGGTGCTGAGGTTATTTTAGCTTTTAGAATTTCGAAAGCTTCTTGTTGTTCCGGAGACCATTCGAACTTTCTGTCCTTTTTTAAAAGACTGGTTAGAGGTTTAGATAAATGTGAAAAGTTATCAATAAAGCGACGGTAATAGCCTACGAGACCAAGGAATGATTTTATGTCTTTAGGGGATGCTGGGATGGGAAAATTTATAACGCAGTCTACTTTTTTAGGATCTGGTTTTACACCCTGATCAGAGATTATGTGACCTAGATACTGAACTTCTTTATGTAAGAACTCGCATTTATCGGGTTGCAATTTTAAATCATGTTCACGTAGTTTTTCGAAAATGAGCCTTAATTTCTCAATGTGAGATTGTAAATCGTGACTGAAGGCCACAATATCATCCATGTATGTAAAGCAATGGATACCTTGAAGGCCGGCTAATACAACGTTTATTAACCTTTGGAAAGTAGAAGGTGAATTTTTTAGACCAAATGGCATTCTAGTGAACTCGTAATGACCTGATGGGACACTGAATGCCGTTTTCTCAGCATCGGCTTCAGTTTTCATCGGTACTTGGTGGAATGAAGATGCAAGGTCTAAGGTGGAAAAATATTTACAATGGCCTAACTGATCGAGAATATCTGTTATGACAGGAATAGGGTAAGCGTCACCAATTGTAATTTCGTTTAATTTTCGATAGTCGATTACTATACGCCATTTTGGCTTACCAGAAGCGTCAGGTTTTTTGGGAACTACCCATATAGGAGCAGACCACGGTGACCTGGAAGGCTTGATGATTTTTTGGTCCAGCATGGTTTTAATTTGTTTGTCGACTTCTGCTTTGTGGCATTCGGGGAATCGGTAACTTTTGACATGAACTGGGTTATTGGAGGTAGTGCGTATCTCGTGAGATAATGTTTTTGTTGTTGAGAGATGGTCACCCTCTAAGTGGAAAATGTCCTGGAACTGGGAGCAGAGATTTCGAAGCAGCTGTTCTTCTTCTAAGCTAAGATGACCACATCTTATGGCATTTTGGACTTCTGTTTCACGACGGAATTTAGTGCATGAGGTATGGATATTGCAATTAACTGTCTCAGTGTTTGTTAACTGATTGTCAAGGATGTGGGAGACCGGCTCTACGGTAAATTTAAGGTCTTTTAAAATTACCTCTTTCTCAGAGGTATTAAGAACTGACATGATGACCTTATTGTTTGAATTTACATGAACGAGACATCGCGAAAAGTAAAGTTTAGGGTATTCCTTAAGCCTAGATTCCAAAATGAGGCCTTCTTGTATTTCAGGATTCGTTACCGGACACTCGATAACCATTTCACACCTTGGAGGGATTACAGTACCTGTTTTCAAATCGAAATATTGATTTGAGTCATTGTTTATTATTAATTTCGAACTTGAATATTGAATAGTAGCTTGGTATGCATTGAGAAAATCTGAGCCTAGTATTCCATCATAATTGAGATGAACGTTATCTACAACATGAAAATAGTAGGAAAGAGTGTTTTGACCATATTTTGACTCGAGATGGAGTATAAACTTGCCTTTCGTTACTGCATGAGAATCTATATCATTAATACCTTTGAACTTGACAATGTGATTTTCCAGTTTAGGAACTTCTATGAGACAAGAGCGTTTTATAATGCAAATGGAGCTTCCGGTATCAACTAAGAAACGAGCGGGATTTATTGTATGAGAAGTTTTAGTCTCGATATACGGTAGTAATGCTTTATTATCTTGAGACACATCGAATATAGTCTCTGGTGTCATTAAGAAATGATCAGACAATTCCGACCTTTTATTTGACTCTTTGTTCAGAGCGGAACTAGTAGAAATGGAAGTAGGTTTAATGCAAGAAGTACAATTTGAAGTGTCTGGGCTGATGGACTTAAAGTTCTCGTGAAGCTTATGGGATTCAGTGGACTTAGTAGAAACAGTGGGTTTAGTAGAAACAGTGGATTTAGTAGAAACAGTGGATTTAGTATGACTGCAGTGACTATGCACAACAGTGTTAGATTTAGGAAAAATGGACGTAGTACTATGTAAATTTTGACCACTCATAGTAGTCTGCATAGTAGGGATAGTAAAAGTGCCTAGAGTCACAGGGTTCAGTTGGCACGTGTCTGAAGCCCGATTGTCTAGTTTAAATGACTGGCGTTTTCATTATTGCAATATGCTTCATTTTGTTGTGACTCTGAGTCAAACGTAAGCGGAGTGCAGTCTACGCAGTTTTGATTCGCGTGTCGTTGACCGGTGTTATTCGCGAACCTAGCGTTATTGAATTGGCGTTTTCTGCATTGTGAAATATCATGACCAATATTTTTACAATACCTACATGTAATAGGTAATGATTTCGGAATGAAATTACGAGGAGCTTGATTAGCTTGACGTTGGTATGATGGCATATGTGGAGATGAATTTTGTTTTTTGTAACAGTCGGCTTCTATATGGCCTTCTCTACGGCAGATTTTACAGAATTTTGCAGGTTTTCCTGACCTGAATGACCAATTCTGGATTTTCTCCTCTTCTATAGCAATATTAATCGCTGAATTTAGGTTCTTGGGACTTTTACATCTTACCATGTTGCTAAGAATGGGTCTGAGTCCCAAGGAAAACGTATATAAAGCGAGATCTTCCGTCATTGCAATGCGACCAGGTATTTCTTTTTTATACGAGTCGGAGTTGTGTATTTCTGATTGTAGCTGGGTTAAACAGGTTTCCACACGAAGGGCGTATTGAGCCACAGTTTCATTAGTTTGTTGTTTACAAGCTTGTAGGTCTAGTAGAAGATGGTTATAATGTTTGGTCTCGCCAAAGTTTTGTTTGAGGAAGGATTTTAAATCTTCAAATTTCTCAAAAATTTTATTCGAGCAGGCTATTTGAGCCTTGCTTTCTAATTTAGAAATTATAAATTTTAGTAACACAACCTTTTGGCTCTCGGATGCCAAGTCCAACGCATTTTGGCAATTTGTTAAAAATGCAGGTAAAGTTTCACGATCTCCCTTATACACATTCACAAAACTACAAAGAACTTGAATAGGAGTCTGCTCCATGGAAACTGATGTTTTAGCGAGGTCCTCTAAACCCATATTAATGACTGTTATGACTAATTTCTGTAAAGTATATATGTATTTTTTTTAACACTGACAGCAACAGATTATTATTTGGATTCCAAAACCGTATACTTTCAAAACCGACTTTAGGTTGACAAATTGATAGCAACTCAGAAACAGAATACTTTACTCACATGAGCACGTAGAAATTCAGCATAGTAACGGCGACACGAACACAGGACTTTGCAGCAGGAACTCAGTGAGTATCTAGTAGATTAGCAGAAAAACAACCTTCCGATGTTGTCACTTCAAATATTACTATTACACGTGGACGACAACCAGGAATGACCTCCACCAGATTTGCCAACACACGGTTATGCAACAGGAACTGAGCGGCTTCTTCTTAAATGGTTCAGGATACGGCGTGAGCGGTGGATCACAGCGGAGGCAGAGATGGCAGCTACACTTTTCACTCGTATAATCCTTTTTAGTTGTTTGAGTCTTTGAACTTCACGAAGCGTATTTTGGTGGATTGAGTCTAAGAATTTCACGAAACGGCGCGAATAGGGTCTAGGGCGGACACACTTTTACGACACTTTAGAATGACACAGTAGACTGATTGTCAGTTTTCGGTTAATACTTTCACTTAAGGTTGAACTGTAAAGTCAAATCCCGAATAGTTATGAAACATCCCACTTCTGACACCACTGTTATGGGGTGGGTTTTTGAAAAGACTTTTTAAGTGCGGAAATGGAGTTTATTCAAGTGAATTACAAGTTAAGGAAAGTCGGGTGTCCGCCACAAGGTTCAAATTTAGACTGCCTGTCAAAATCATATTAATTTAGGGAAAACACTATGATTGCTACATATGCAAAAACACAATTATAAGCATTGTGTTAATCACCCACATGTTGCACAATTTGGATGCATCAGCGTTTACCTAGATACATTGTTCGATCATAAATGCATAATTATAACAGTACCATGGATAGCCTAAGCGTGCTTACCTCGGACATTCGAATTGCTTTTTCTCGTGGCGAACATTTGGTTGGTGTTTTCTTGGACGTTAAAGCGGCATATGACAATGTAGATCTTCCAATACTCAGGCAGAAAATGCTCAAGCTGAGTATCCCAGTGAGGATTATTAACATTGTGAGTAATATGCTCATGGGTCGCTCCATAATTGTCCGCTGTGACGGAAAGTTGACTTCACCCTACTTCGTGTGGAAGGGTCTTCCACAAGGATCAGTCCTTAGCCCTCTCCTCTACAGTTTGTATACTGCTGACCTTGATACTTCTGTTAATTGCTTCTGCAAAATCCTCCAGTATGCCGACGACATTGCTTTATACACGTCTTCAAGATCAGTTGTTGAATCTTCCAACTCCCTGAATTCTGCCCTCTACTACTTAGACACGTGGCTCGTCGACCATGGCCTCTCTCTCTCCCCAGAAAAAAGTTCTGTCGTCGTTTTCACCCGCAAAATGGTTGTTCCTGTAATCAACGTCCAAGTTAATGATCATCCTATTGAGACCCACGAAAAAGTTAAGTTTTTAGGTATAATTCTAGACTCAAAACTGTCAGGAAATGATCATTTAAATTACATCTGCCAAAAAGCTGAGCAAAATGTAAACATCCTGCGTGCATTATCTGGTGTCAGGTGGGGCTCCCACCCATACAGCCAGAAACTCCTCTACAATGCAATTATTAGGAGCCATTTTGACTATGGAAGTTTCCTTTTGGAGCCCTGTAGCAAATTGGCATTGGCCAAACTTGATAGGATCCAAGCTAGATGCCTGAGGATTATTACGGGGGCAATGAAGTCTTCCCCAACCAAAGCTCTCCAAGTTGAATGTCTGGACCCCCCCTATTACCTCCGTAGACAATACCTGGCAGACCGCTTTTTGACAAAATCTTACCAAATATCCTCCCATCCCCTGCTTCCTACCATTGAGTCCCTCTCCCAGTTAGTTTCCTCTTCACCCTACTGGACACATAAAGTAAAACCACTGATTGTGAACAGCTTTCAAAAAATAAAAAACCTTCCCGTCCCACTCCTTCAAAGCTACAAAAACCCACTCTATGAAATAGACTATGACAGCTTAGTTTTCCAGCCAACTGTCCTACTCAGCCTAGGCATTCAAAAAAACGAAAACAACGCTGACCATAGCTTTAATAGAGAGATAGGAGAAAAGTGGTCTGATTACCTTTTATTATTCACGGATGCATCAAAACTACAAGAAGACGGCCCTGTGGGTGCCGCTGTATGGATCCCAAAATATAAAATTATCCTTAATTTTAGACTCCCTCCTTTTAATTCCGTCTTTTCTGGTGAAGCAGTCGCCCTGCTTGAAGCCATCCTTTTTGTCCATTCGCATAAAATCCCAAAATCCCTCATCCTCTCAGACTCCTTAAGTTGCTTGCAGGACATTGTAAAGCGTCCATTTCATGCTAAGGAAAATTTCTGCATCACTCTCCAGATAAAAGAACTCCTCCACAAAAGTCACCTCCAAAACCAAGAGATAGTTCTGGCTTGGATTCCCAGTCACAGCGGAATAAAAGGTAACGAAACCGCAGACATGTGTGCTAAGGAGGCCATTGAATTAGGTTGTGACAAGTACAAGCATTGTTTCCCCCGTGATGCGAGAGCCCTCGCACTACCGCAAATGCGTGATAGTTGGAACTCTTGCTGGCAAGCTGCTCGATCTTGTGTTGGCAAACATTATGGGAGCCTGCAGCCAGATCTGCCCACTAAGCCATGGTTCTTCATTTCCAGATCGATTCCCAAAAATATCACGTCCACCATTATACGCTTACGATTAGGACACGTATGCTCTCCAGTATTTCTTGCCAAAATACGGGTCCGAGACCATTCCATATGCGAATGTGGCATGGACGAAGGCACCTTGGAACACATGTTTTTTAATTGCCCCAAAATTATTACTCCCTTATATGACCTCCTCCCTTCCAAATTTCCTCGTCCTGTTAACTTAAACTTCCTTCTTACACTAACTCATACCCGCCTTATAGATGTATTATGTAAGTTCATAAAAATTAACAAATTGTATTTGTAGATAGATTAACTAACTTTATATTTGTAGGTAGATTAACAAAATTTATGTTTGTGTTGTCTATTTTAGGTTCTCATCCGATTTCTGCACACCAAAGTCACCGAACAACGGCCAATCGATAGTGTCTTTCTCAACCTCGACATTGGCAGAATCATCGATAGTATCGATGGAGCTATATTTTCAAAAATTGAAATTGATTGAAATTGTCAGGGCGTTAGCACGCAGTGCACGTTTGGCAGCCGCCGTGACGTGCGACTCCGAGAGGAAGGGCTACGGATTAGCCCGAAACATGTCGAGTTAAACTCGTTTTAAGACGTGAGTGATCCGTTTATTTTCACTATGAGTGAGTCTCACGGTAGTTTCATGTTTAAAGCATCATAAAGGTTTTCTTACTTGGTTCTCGAAGTAAACGATCAAAAAATTTTCGGTATTTTCTGGTGTCAAACTTCTTTGCCTATTTGAAAAAATCGACTTCAATTTATTTCGAATATTAAGCATATTATTTTTTATTACTTTTGGTATCTACAAAAAGAAAATAACAAACCAATATTTTTTATTTAATTCTGCTTATTTAATGTCGTTTATTTTATATACATAATACCAACACGGACATAGCGTTTATTTTTCGAACAGTTTAATTGGTATCGCGGGCCAAACGGCGTATCCATAATAATCCATAGTACCATTTCTACTTGACATCTCGCGGTGTGGCATAGAAATATCCGTTCACTGATAATAATATCATCTGGCTTCCAAGACCTATAAGAAGTCGGGGTCTTGGATATGAAACCCGATAGCCTTAATGGGAAAGATGGTAGGTGTGACCATCAGATGCCCTTGCGGAGTTTGCTGCCGGCCTGTCGTTGGGAGATGCTAGTACTAAGTATAAAATACCTACCCAAAAGCACGCTTTCACGAAAATCCAGAGGCATTAACAATTATCAACAAAAAGCCCAAACCTGTAGTTATTTGGAACACCTTTTTAAAAAAATATTACTCGGTTTGTGTCGTATATAAAGATAATTGTAGTATTTAACATGATGCAGCTTTATATGCCTTTCTTGTACTAAAAATATAAAACGTGAGATAAAGACGTAAAATATTGGATTTAATGACAATTTTTTCTAAAAATCATGTCAGATAACCCCGTTTTACGGTAGTTAAAAGTGTTGCCAAGTA
This sequence comes from Archips crataeganus, assembly GCA_947859365.1. NCBI lineage: Eukaryota > Metazoa > Arthropoda > Insecta > Lepidoptera > Tortricidae > Archips > Archips crataeganus. Next base: position 15,610,769 of record OX402056.1, on the reverse strand, counting down.
GCACCCGTTGCATAAATACAAAAATTCTGGAAAATTAAATACATCTTTTCCGTTTAATTTATCTTAGTTTTTCGGAGCTGTAATTAATAGTGTCAAACTCGATTAATTTACAAATACGTAGGTAATTAATCCATTTTATATGAATAAGAAGCGTCGTTACTAGCATTTCATGGGTCTTTACAAGCCTTTTACAAGACTTTTTTTTATGCTGTGCCCTGAAACCTAAACCTTGATTATATGGTCTGATCATTTCAGCTCCTACAGGGTCTACGCCCTATCTGGGCACCGCTGGTTAAATCGCGTTAAAAACAATGCCATCCCAGACATTAAACAAGTGTAGGTACTTGAAGTGAAACGCTTTTAAAAGCAACAGTCTGGGAATAAAGCCAGCTTCATTAAAAAGCGTTACAAGTATTGTTGAAATTAAACAAACTCCAATCTGTTAGTTAGAGCATCGTAAACAAATCAACAGAGGTGGAGGTGGGTACGAGATTCTGTTACCTACTTAAAGTTTCAGTAAATTAATAGTTTAAAAAACACTAGAAAAACACTTTTTTATAAATGCACATAAAAACAAAAAATAAATTATGGATCGTTCAAGTTGTCTCTATTTCTGGGCTGAAGTGTAAACTATGTGCTTATAATTATAATATTTGATTGTAAAAGCTTGGGGCGCTGGAACAGGAAAGACGTTCTTGGATGCGCAAAATGTAGAGTTCTTGTTCGTGGACGAGATATCTTTGGTTCCCTTTGGTAACCCTTTGGCGGCATAAACGTTATGCTCTTGTGCGACCTCATGCAGCTTCCGCCAGGAAGTTAGTATTTGTCGTCAAGAACGTCTTTCCTGTACCAGCGCCCCACGCTTCTATAATCAAATATTATAATTAAAAGCACATAGTTTACACTTCAGCCCAGAAATAGATCTGGGCGTCATTTTGTGTTTAAGCAGGTGTACTGTCTGTGGTGTATTTACTTACATATGGATGCTTAACAAAGAGTATTGTTACTAGGTATGGTATATAGAAATGCCTAATTGATTGATGACAATTGGCAAACCAACGCCGTTGCTTTAAAAATTATGGTTGATATCAGTATAGTTCCGGCATCAGAAGAGTTTAGTGTCTGTAGAAATAAAGTATCAAAGCAGTAAAGTATATATAAGTAGTTGTGTCTTGATTTTCTGTCCATTTATTAATAGTTACTTAAAATAACTATAAGCTATCCAAGACATTTATTTGCGTGCTTCAGTGTACCCGGTAACGTTATATAAAGAGAGAAATGTACCTAGTGTTTGGCTTAGTGATATCCTCGAAAATTTAATGACTTAACAGTGTTAGAGAAAGGGTTTGACCATGGCTACTATGGATATGCACAATAAACATAGCAAAGTTTTTACCCAGTTGTCTGCATTCGGAAAATTTCAAACAATTCAATATTTTCTGATTTGTTTGCCATTAATGGTAGTTTCAATGATGAATGTGAATTATGTGTTTGTTGCCGAAAACGTCAATATTAGGTAAGGATGTGTGTGGCTGAAATTTATTTAATTTTATTACTATGAATTAATTTTCAGCTCTAGGATAAATTCTAATTGATAATAGTTAAAAAAAAAAACAAATTTAGTTAACTTCAAATGTAAATGTAGGTGTTGGTTATCGGTGAACTGATTTTGATAAAATTCAAGAGGACCACTTTGGGAGCATAACTTCAAAGCAAAGAAAATCTTATTCGGATCAAAATAAACTTGCTGAAGTAATCGATAAATATATGAATGTATATGCAAAAATACACACAAGCAAAATTAAAATCTCTTCCTTTTTAAAAGCTTTTTATTCACATGCAATATGTATGTAAATATGTATGTACGGGTCAAATCATGGAAGTTCATTTTGACCCACTTCCAGTGGTCGGATCAACTTGAAATCTGGTAAGTATACTTATGTAGGTTGGATGACAATGCAAGTATAGTTAACAAAAATTACAAAAAGCTTGCATTGAAAATGTAATTTTTAACAAAACTTATTGGAGTTACTTAAGTAAATATACATATTTATAAACATGGTGATATAAAACTATTGTAACTGTGTAATTTAAACTTGAATAATTGTTTTGTTTTTCTGTTACACATTTCAAATAATCAAAAAAGTCGTATTTGACTAAGTATAAAAAAGTCCTCATCATCAAAAATGATGACCAAAAAAGTTTTTATTAAAAAATTGTTCCAACATTTATTAAATTAGTATACAATTTCCGTGCGTATAGCCGTGGGGGTATGTATTACAATACCGAAGTACGAAAGACCGAATGTATTAAAACATCGAATGGGTCAAAAGACCGACACGATTTTTTTCTGAAACCATTAACTTTTTAAGATTGTTATAAAACAAACCTAACCTAACCTAATGGGTTCTGTATGATGCCGTTTTAATAAATTCTGAAAAGTTTACGGTTTCAGAAAAAAATTGTGTCGGTCTTTTGACCCATTCGATGTTTTAGTACATTCGGTCTTTCGTACTTCGGTATTGTAATACATACCCAGCCGTGGGGGCCTAGTGGTTTGACCAATGGCCTCTGGTTGCACGTTATAATTCCGGCTCGCACCTCTGAGTTTTTCGAAATTTGTGTGAAATTATATTTGAAATTTACCATCAGCTTAACGGTGAAGGAAAAAATCGTGAGAAAACCTACATACACCTGCGAAAAAATTCAGTGGTGTGTGTGAAGTTCCCAATCCACATTGGGCCCGCGTGGGAACTACGGCCCAACTCCTCTCATTCTGAGAGGAGGCTTGTGCCTTGCATTGGGACGTATATAGGCTGGGATGATGATACAAATTCCAACTCTACAGATGTCGAGTACCAGAATGTGATAGCGAAAATGCTACAGCTTCAATACCAATATGGTGGCCGCAACCCGATGATACAAAGTGCTATCGACCAATATTCAATCTAACAGAAACAAACGTAACATGCTCAAATCGAGAAGTAAGAATGTTCAAAGAGTGCGATGAATGGATTTATGAAGACAGCAATTCAGCTATTGTAGAGGTAAGAGCTTCTATTAAGGAAAACCGACCAAGTGCGAGTCGGACTCACGCATGACGTGTTCCGTACCATTATCTATAATAACAGCAAAAAAATCACGTTTTTTGTATGGGAGCCCCCCTTTAATATTTGTTTTATTTTAATTTAATTATTTATTTTAAAAGAGAATATATAACTAAATAATCTGTTTACCTGTTGCCGTTATCAATATCGAGCAAAAACGAGCAAAAAGTCACGTTTGTTGTATGGGAGGGAGCCCCCTTAAATATTTATTTTATTTTATTCTGGTTTTTAGTATTTGTTGTTATAGCGGCAACCGAAATACACAATCTGTCTGTGAAAATTTAAACAGTCTAGCTGACACGGTTCATGAGATACAGCCTGGTGACAGACGGACGGATGGACGGACGGACGGACGGACGGACGGACGGACGGACGGACGGACGGACAGACGGATGGACAGCGAAGTCTCAGTAATAGGGTCCCGTTTTTACCCTTTTTAGTACGGAACCCTAAAAATGATGAATAAATTCTGTTTGCGCATGGTCGTTTTAATTAGCACACTGACTATTTACCAGACTGCGGCGGGCGGGGTCTAAAAGAAGCGCTACTTATTAGTAACCTAAAATACTGCTCAGTAAAAATAAAACAAATATTCTTACATCATACAAAAAATGATATTATTAAACATTATGATTCCAACGAATCGGATTTATCAGTTGTTTGGAAATTAAAATGAGTTACGTAATTTTTCAAAGAATAGCAAGCTGCTAATATCTTTACTTGATTTGCAGCTTAATATTGGATGCCAGTCATGGAAGGCTTCTCTTGTCGGTACCATACACAATGTCGGAATGCTGTTATCAATGGTTTTTATGGGATGGCTCGCAGACAAGTATTTACACATTTTTACAACAAGTTGAATAAAAAAATAACATTAAAGTAATCCCTGTTTTTTTTTTAGATTTGGGAGAAAACCAGCGATTGTTTTTTGCTCAGTTGGAGGGGTCCTAGGCGTATTTAAAATATTTATAAAAAACTTTTATGCATACTTAGGTGTTGAATTGTTAGAGGCAATTATCGCTTCCGGACTCTACACTGTCGCTATTGTTTGGAGTAAGTACTAAGTATAAGTAAAAAAATATTTTATATTTTATGATCGATTTTTTAATTGACTTCCAATTTGCTTGATATTTCTTGATATTATGTTACTCTTTTTGGTAACTAAATTCTAATATATTTTAATTAAGTATATTTTAATTGAAAGAGGCCTCAAATAAATATTTTGAAGTCACAATTTCACTTAATTTTTTCGCGTGTTTTTTTCCAGTGATTGAAGTGGGCGGTGAAACCAAAAGAGTTATAACTGGAGTAATATTTTCATATGCGGTGTATGTAGGTGAAGTTTTATTTGCCTTCATAGCAATGGGTCTTCAGTACTGGAAATCATTGATACTTGCAGTGTATACCCCAGCGATCGTTTTTGTAGTATATGCTTTAGTACTACGAGAAAGCACAAGGTGGCAATTGCTACGAGGAAAAGCTGCAGAAGCAAGAAAGACCTTTAAAATAATTGCTAAAATAAACAAACAGGATATTTCTGATGAAGATATAGACAATATCAATGAAGATATTTTGAGAAGTCAACTAAATATATCATCGCAAAAAGAAAAAGAAACTATAAAGGACATAATAAAGTCAAAAGAGATGATGATCCGAATCGCTGTTTCTTCGTTTTGCTTTTTCGCTGCAAGTTTTGTATATTATGGATTATTTTTACAAGCTGTATTTTTGCCCGGTGACAAATATTTGAACGTTGCGTTGACTGCATTGGCAGCCTTTCCTGGAGATTTATTGGCATTTTTCACATTTTCAAAATACGGTAGAAGAATATCATTACAATGTGGTTTCGTCGCATGTGGTGTTTTCATAATAGCACAGGCATATACTCCAAATAGTAAGTATTCGTGTGGCTGAAGTACACATTTATTATAAAAACATTATAAGGGTTCCTATATTCCATTATAGTATACGGAGATATACAGGGTTATTTGTAATTCACTAGCATCCCTTTAACCCTGAACTCCTACCACTTAAACAGGTGTTTTTTGTTTTACGGCTTTTATCATAACTCAATATTTTTGGTGTAATAACGTTTTGAAAATTTGAGATTACCTCTTATTTTTACGATACTCTGTGTATTTGTATGGGAAAAAAGTGCTTCATTTTAAAAAGTCTTAAAGCAAAAAACATTTGTTTGAGTGATAGGAGTTCGGGGTTAAGAGGATGTCAGTGAATTAAAAATAACCCTGTAGTGTAGTGACATGAACGAACACTATTATTGTTGACTATGCGGATGAGTGGGATGTTGTCGGTGAAGTTGACAGTGTGTAATGAGGTGCTGGTAGGCGCATAATCAAGACATATTTTTAATGTAATTATTGCCAATAATGTGAAAGTTTCTATTTGCTACAAATATGGTTTTATTCTCTAGAATGTAGTTGACTATGGAACCTTTACAATGGCTCAATGCTCCCAATAGCTCTAAGATCAGTTAATCTTAAATAAGTTTTTCTTGTTTCAGCGATTTCATGGCTGAAGTTGACCCTGTTCTTACTTGGCAAATTAGGATCTGCATTATGTTTTACTGGAATGTTTACCTATTGCTTAGAACTATTTCCTACAAGCGTGAGAGGGTCCCTTGTAGGATTTTGCAATACAGTTGGGAGAGTAGGTAGCATGTTGTCACCGCTCACTCCTTTATTGGTAAGTTTTATTTAGTAAACATATTTAGTAAAATTGTGACAAAAACATATATTTTTTTGTATTTTCAGGTAACAGAGCTTGTACCACTGCCATCAATACTTTTCGCTACCACTGCTGTTACGTCTGCCGTACTCTTAATCTTTACTCCCGAGACAAGAAACTTACCAATGTTTGATACGATTCAAGAAGTTACGGCTTACAAATTAAAAATAACAACCAAATTTTAAATTCAATTTAACTATCGATAATAAAATAGTGACTTATTTTTGGCAATTTTAATTAATGACCCTATGGATATTACAAACTAGGAGCCTTCTTTTCTTAATGTGTATTTATTATTGTGTGGCAGTTAATTTTTTATTTAAAATTTAATTTACTAGCGACCCGCCCCGGCTTCGCACGGGTGCAATTATGAATGTATTTATTATGAATGTATTTATTATACCTTCACTCTATCTATCAAAAAAAGTGCATCAAAAATAATCAAAATTCGTTGCGTAGTTTTAAAGATCTAAGCTTACATATGGACAGACAGCGGGAAGAGACTTTGTTTTATACTATGTAGTGATTTGAATTCTATTAAAATGAATTTAATTTAATTTAAGAATAACCAATTTCTACATATTTACCCTACAGTTTTATTCGAAAATAAAAAATCTGTCGCCATCTTTCAATACTTTTTCATAGAGATATTTTATTGATTGATTGAAAAAATGTAGAAATTTCCTAATAAAGAAGAACTAAACTGCTGTCTACGGTGCTGAAAAATCTGGTAATACCAAGTGGAGTACAAAATATAACAAATATAGCTGTTGCTCGCGACTCCGTCTGCGAAGAATAGGGCTATAAAAATAGCCTACAACCTATTCTCAGACCTACCGAATATATTTAGACAAAAGGTTTAATAAAAATCGTTCAAGCCGTTCCGGATCAGTTCGATAACATACACCCGTGACACGAGATTTTTTATATATTAGAAGATGTTGGGTCGAGAAATCGATATGTCATTTTTTAGAGTTTGTGAAAGGTAGCAGAATACGTTACTTCATACCAAAGGTATGTTTTTGTTCAACCGTAAACCGTATTCTGTATTACTCAGTTACTAATTAGCTGTGTAAGATGCCAGTGCTGAAGATATTGATAACTACGTTTTATGACAACATAGAAGAGTACTTTATGACATAGTCAATACTCTGTGATGTGTAGTAAAATGCAGTTGACTTGGCAAGTGTTTCTAATAACGTACCTATCTTGTTTACCACTGCATTTGTCATCGGTTTCTGAACCCATCTTAGAGTACTTATAATATGTTTGTATATAAAATAATGAATGCAACTGTACTGTAGGCCTTAAAACACTCATGTGATCCTTCATCTTGAGGATCCTTATTACGTAACAGTTGCATAGACCACTACTTATTATTAACCATTTTCTACAAACGTAAGAAAAGCACGCCTTGTATGTATTTATTTATTTCAAAAACAATTTTACAGGATTACAGCATTACCCAAAGCGCTATAAAATTATCAAAAAAACAAAAGCAAGAAAAAAAATGCAACATATATTAAGCCATATAACTGACACTGAACCTTAAGATTATCAAGTTATTTCTTTGCCGACTATGTATACATAAAAATTTTTTTTTGGGGTCGCCGTCATCGAAACTGATGAGGAGGACTGTATAGATTAAATAAATAACATTTTGCTACATTTTGAAAGTTAAGTGAAGCCTACAAATTGCACGACACTGGTTGTGACATCGCATCAGTAAATAAAACAATATAATAATACAATACAATGACTCTTTATCAACAACAATGAAAACAATACATGTATAGAAAAACAAGTACATCGAAAAAATATACAAGGTAAGCAATAGGCGGCCTTATCGCTTCGAAGCGATCTCTTCCAGGCAACCATTTTACGAAGGAAAACAACAAGGTGTGAACTTGTAGATTAAAAACAAAAACAGAAAACTCTTGTTAATAACTTTTAAATTATACAATTATTTAAGTACTCCATTACTATAGGGTTGCCATACGTCCCGGTACGCCGGGACATGTCCCGGTTTGAAGCATGGTGTCCCGGCGTCCCGGCCGATAAGCAAATTGTCCCGGTTTAAAAATCATAGTTATTTAATAGAGGGCTGGACTTGGTAAACAGTAATATACCTAGCGGCAGCGCATGCTTCTCGTAGCCGATAATGTGCATTTTCACCAATATAGCGAAAAGCGCTAACAAACAGAAAAACCCTAAAAAAAAAGTAAAAAACTCGCTGGCATTGAATGCCTGCGTTAAAAGTTGTTTTGTGTTTAGGCAAGGACTAAACCTTTAAAGTTACCTATTGCTGTAATAAAAGTTTTTTTTACCTTTACTAGTTTTTCTTTAAATGTCCCGGTTTGAGTCCCCACACTTATGGCAACCCTACATTACTAGGATTTTGCTCATAATCAAATTCAATGTGCGTCACTTTATGTGTGAGGAGGTAGGTAGGTAGGTGCCTACACCGGTTATACAAAATAAATTAAATCTCATCATTTTGTATGCATTGTCTTACTTCTAGATTTTCCTTGTAGCGAACATAAATCGATTACCTTGAGGTTCGTTGTGGCCTGGTGATAAAATTGTCAGCATATTTATTAAGGTAATTATAAATTTGGGACTCGCATAGTGACATTTTCATTTTCACTTCAATTAGGTATAATTTGATTTTGCATAATATTTGATCCACATAATACCGGAATCTAAACTTATCTGACGTAATCATAGCAAGAAATTTTATCTTTGCCGAATATAAAAGCTCTTGTACTTACTTTTAGCTTTTTACTAATATCTTACTTACGTCAATCTACAATCACTGATATATTAATTGAAAAATATTACCTTATATTAGTGTACGTTTGTCAGTCTGTCTGATACAATAGTGGTTACATACGGCAAGTACATTCTTAAAGTCAAATAACGTCTGAAATGAAATGAAATATTTTTATCGCGAGAACACATTTGACAAGTTATAATAACAGTAATAGTTATACATAATATATCTGTGCTGTGTGTAGCCGCTGAATATCACAATAACGCGATAACGTCAAACTAACCGCCATGTGCCTTGACCCACCTCCTCCTATTTTTTTTTCTAAATAAATCTCTAATCAAAGTTATTACTTCCTGTAGGTACCATTATTGTAGGAATATATTCATCCGTATGTAGATACAACATGTTTCATTGGGTTACCTAATGATTCGCCGACAATTTTTACGCAGATTATTGATTGGCAGACAACGTTTCGCCGAGTGACGGTACGACGATGGATTTGTTCATAGATGTATTGTTTCGCAGACTAACGTTTCGTAACTCAACCTTTAGCAGCTATTTTAGTTTGCTTATGAATCAGTAAGCTGAACAACTATTGACGGAAATTCATTTAGCATATTAATCACTACACATTTTGAATATTTACTCGAACAACTTTTCGCTTTTAAACGGTTGAACTATTATTCAGTGCTCATATCAACTTTATGCAACCTTTTCGTTTTGCACTGGTAATGGCATCAAATACTGCGTGTCTGGATTACGCTATGACTTCATTATCGTTTTTCCATGCCGTGTAATAAACACTGATTAGTGGCGGTATAAATTCTATTCGGTTTATTGAATTTGTTATGTGGGTAGGGGGTTTTCTAGGTGGTTATAAAATAAAAAAAACTAAAACCAAAGGCTAATGCGGGAGCTTCGCTCCGCTACGCTCCCGCATTAGCCTTGGAAACTAACCTAACCGAGTCGCTTCCGCTCCGTACCTTCTTGCTCGCTTGCTTCGCTCACTCGCTGAAAATTAAGCAGTGTTGTGTCATTAAAATCAGTATTTTTTTTTGGCGATGTTATATTAAATATATAAAAATGCAACAGTTGTACAGTTCAATGAAAAAATTCCGAAACAAAAATCGACTAAACCTTAAATCTACTAAACAATAATGATACCATGTCATAACACTCCTTATCATGTTTCGACGAACAGTTGTTCGGTAAAATGAAACAATTACGAAACAAACAATCGACTAATCGTATTTCTGCGTATCGCTTCGCTTCCTATCGACTACTCGGCGAAACAAATAATAAGCCTAATGAAATTATACCAAACGTTACTCGGCCAAAAAAAGGGCTGCCAATAGTTGTCTGAGACAGAAAAATCTGCGCAGTGAAATTCGGCGAAACGACAGGTCACCGTTTCATTGAAGCCAACTTCATTGATACACTAGCTACGTTGTTTCGAGAATAAATTCAAATTAGTATTGTGCCGGCATTAGTTGAGCATAGTATCTGTAGCAATAACATTGTTGTCCTTTATAATATTAAAACATTTAAAAAATAGCAATTTTAATCACCAAAGTGTCTGTTTCAGTGATAAATTTACAAAAAATAGCTAATTAACTGAAAAAATGTCTAAAATTTCCGCTAAAGATTTAGACAAGAACTCAAATAATGAAGTGTTTAGCCAGTTATATGTTTTTGGTAGATTTCAAACGATTCAATATTTTCTTATGTGTTTACCGATAGTTGTTGTTTCGATGATGAACGTGAATTATATTTTTGTAGCGGAAAACATAAATTTTAGGTAAGGATGTCAATGAAAGTTTGGAACCAAATCACATTACTGACATTACAATTTTTACAAAAAAAAACTAAAAAAATATACGTCCCAAACATTACCTAATGTCATAAAAAGTTCCAATGTTCATCTTGATTTCTAATTTAGTCAACCCCATTACATAGCACGATATATAAAGTAACTCGAAGTATCGTAAAACTTTGCATGGTGATGGAAAATATATTGCTCTTGCCCTTTACAGGGTTAAAGGCAAAAGGTCACTATTAAACCTGTATATAATTAAAAACAATAAAGAGTTCCTTAATGTTCCATGTTATGATAATATTAAGTCTTAGTTTAAGTTTTCTATTGGAAGCTTTGGTGTATTCTGTAAGTCCATAAGAATTTATGAATAAAGAAATGGAAAAAATCAATATTTCATAAATTGCCTTTATAGGCTGGCTTGAGACATGCATTTACAGTGGATGTAGTAATTTTTTCCACTGTCACATTCAACTAGCTAGAGGTAAATATTAGAATTGTTACATTACGGAACACAGTTTATTTTTATCAACGTTAATACCTAATAACATCATGCCAAAATATTTCTAAATATAAACAACAATTAGTACTTAATTGTTTGTGATATTGGCAGTTGGAACAAACATCCGGGCCATGGTCAATGTCATCAAATGACTAAACACTACAATTTCAAGTGAAGATGTGACAAATTGTTTTGTTTTCTCTCGATTTTATGCTTCCTTTAGAAGTAAGTAGTAGTATTGCTTTATTGTTATTTTAACGAGATCAAACGTGGCCTAACACATATCAATCCATTAAAATTTATCCGGAGCTAGTAAATAAACCTGATTTTGCAATGTTTGTTAAGTACTTTTATTTTTATTTACTTTATTTAATTTACAGAGCACTAAAGCAAAAAATATGTAATATAAATTTTATTATATTACATCATATATGTATTATACCAGATTATATTATATTAAATATTTATTTAACGAATTCTTAGAATAAAAATTCAGCTTAATACCTACATTATACAAGCATTATAAATTAGATTTCAATGTGTTCCATTACAAAACGTTTATCTTCACCAGAACTCGATAGCCGATACTAGTAAGTAACCTACAGTCCCTACACGGTGTTCCCTTGGAACGTACGACAAAAATCAGGAACTTAGGATTGAGGCTGCGTTTCCACCAGATATGTGCGAATGCGTTGCGAGGGATGTGTGCGTCATGAACTTTTAGAAACACTTCATTTAAAAGGTCCTAAGTGAATGAAGTGTTTCTATTGGTTCATGACACACACATCCCTCGCAACGCATCCTCGCACATCTCTGGTGGAAACGCAGCCTAATGCTAGATAGGGAACTCAATTTCCGGAATTAAATAGAAAATATAATATGAGTGCAAGCCAAATGGTCGGATCTATCATGAGGCTAACGTACAGGTGTTTTCCAACAGCACAGTCGCTTGAATGCTTTATTTATTATGCATTATATAATATGTTCGCAGAAAACTTGAATTCGCTAATGTAGTCTGGTATTCGACTGCGGGGATATACATTCTATCCAAAGAAAAAATACTACGTAAATTCACCAGATTTATATATATAGGCGACAGTATGGATATCGATCTACTTATATTCGTCTATAGTTGTTTCGAGAATGGTGGGACTGGATACGCTGGAGTTGGGGAGGAAGCTGCTGCTTATAGTGCACTGTTATCAGCTACTAAATAATAGAGTTGATAATTCATCTGCGCTGGAGCAGAAGGGAATGCTGATCCCGGCACCACGGCAGCGTCCGCCACTGTTCGCATTACGCGCGGCATGGCAGACCAGCTGTTTAATAATATTTTATGTACGCACTAGTCTCTGAAGCTGATATATATTTTTATAGTATAGGAGTGTTCCTTATACGTGTTTAATTGTTTTTTGACAGTTACAATGTAATATAGGAGTTGCTATTGGGATAAAAGTTTTCGACACTTCTGAAATTGATTTTTGTTACATTTAAAGTAATTCTGACATTGATTATTATTTCTAAGGGATGACGAATTAATTAATTGCTGTTAAGTAGGAATTTCCATTATGCAAAAATTTGAAATATTATAGCAATTACAAAATATTTTTAGGAATTCTTTCTAAATTAAATAGTGAATGCTAAGTACAGTAAAGTTAAAGTACCTACAATAATCAAGTTCAAATTATATTATGTTGTTCAACAATGACTGAGTGTCATGTAAGGAGACGTGATACACACTACACACAGGGACACATACCACACAGGCGTTTATAACTCATTTTCCTAGATATGAATGATATTTCCTAGCATATGAATGCCGTTTTGGCCTGCCTTCTGACGTAATGTCAAAATAGCACACAATAAGTTGTTGGGAAAGGTTTTTTGAAGCGAATCGCTTATTAGATTTTGGAGTCAGCCACTAAGGGCAATTTGCCCAATCACTTTATCACGCCATAGTCTCTTGTTTTGGAGGTATCAGGAAAACAGAGGTAAAGTGCACTAAAGTTCACTAAACCATATAAACTATTACTACTAAGTATAATAAACTATGGATTTTTAATCTGAAATAAATGATATTATAATTAAATAACATTTCCTACCACAAAAATTGTGCTACTCTTCCATACTGAGCAAGCTCCAATACTCTTTTTGATTATTTTAATATAACAAGTGTCTGACGCCTTTTTTATCTTTGTTGACTTCAACATTTAGCTTAATGCATATGCAGAAACTGTCTTGTACCTACCTAGTTATTATTTTTTCTTCTAATTTTACTAATATGATCAATTTCTCCAATTACTTTAAATAAGAAATTCTTTAATATGTAACGGAGTAACGGATTTATCGAAAACCGCTCCAACGATTTAGATGAAATTGTTGTATTGTATCATATTAAATACAGTTATAGACAAAGCTTTGTATTTAAAAATTAAATTTATGGGCGAATTCTATCACTTAATTATTTAATTGTTTTAGTTAAAAAATAATAGGTTCCCTTTTCACATACTGAGGAGAAGAACGCTATATGTTACGTTATTTCATTTGTATAACAGATGTCGAGTACCAGATTGTGATACCGTAAATGCAACAGTTTCAATTCCTACATGGTGGCCTAAATCTGAAGATACAAAGTGCTTCAGACCAGTTTTCAATGTAACAGGACCAAACACGACTTGCTCAAATCAAGCAAATTTTGTATTAGTGGAATGCGACGAATGGATCTATGAAAACAGCAACTCAGTTATTGCAGAGGTAATTATTAGTGAGCTTAAATTGGAATCAATTGAACCCACGGTAAATGTCACGTGTCCAGTGATTTTCCTTGTGAATAGTTTCAGTGGACCTTCACTAGAAAATACAGGGTTATTTTGTAATTCACTGACATCCTCTTAACCCTGAATTCCTATCACTCAACCAAATGTTTTTTGTTCTACGACTTTTTAAAATGAAGCACTTTTTTCCCCATACAAATACACAGAGTATCGTAAAAATAAGAGGTAATCTCAAATTTTCAAAACGTTACTACTCCAAAAATATTAAGTTACGACAAAAGCCGTAAAACAAAAAACATTTGTTTAAGTGGTAGGAGTTTAGGGTTAAAAGGATGCTAGTGAATTACAAAAACTTAACCCTGTATTACAGAGGAGTGCAGGACTCTAGACTTGAGTTGAGGAGTCTTGATTTATCCTACTTATATAATACTATAGCTTTTGCCCGCGACTCCGTCCGCGTGGAATTAGTAATTTGGGCAGCTTATTTTTTTTATCCTATTTGCTTTTTCATCAATTATGGCTCTCCTTAGTTCCTTGATATAAAAAAAAATTACCCGCCCCCGCACCCCCCCGCACACCCGCGTTCACATTCAACACCGTGCACCGTACTCCCAAGTCAAGCGTGCCTATAAAAGTTTTACTTCAAAAACCCCCGATTTTGAAACATTCTTCCGCTCCGCTCCGCTCCTATTGGTGTTAGCGTGATGATATATAGCCTATAGCCTTCCTCGATAAATGTCCTATCTAACACTGAAAGAATTTTTCTAATCGGAGCAGTAGTTCCTGAGATTAGCGCGTTCAAACAAAAAACCTGTTCGATAAATTCTTAAAATAGACGTATCTTTCTTATTTGTGAACCGATTCAAATGAAACAAACACTAAATGTTAATCCAAGAAAATACCAACATATCAGTGAAAACCGCATCCTTCTAGGTTAAGCCGTTTCTCAGATTAGCGCGCACAAACGCACAGACAAACAGACAAACAGACAATAATTCTAAAAATCATTGTTTTGGGTTCTATTGCGCTAATAAATAGCCCTAGTGACAATTTTTCTCAAATATCTTCAATGTACAGACACCGACTTGTTACAGATTTATTATATGTATTGATTAATAGTAACGTATCAAAGACACTCATTAATTACCGTTATTGTAAAAAATAAACAAGCTTTTTCCATTCCATGGCTCTTCCGCCTTTAAAGCCATTTTTTCGTGGTCTTTTAAATTATCATATTAGTGTAATGTTTATCACCAGTAACAAAAAAGCTGCACTTTGAGTTACTTAATGAGTTATTTCACAAGTCTATAGTTAAGTACACCACAAAATAGAGACGTGCGTGACAAATTTCACGATTACTGGCTTAGAAAAAGCACGTTAACATTACCAGTGCCTGTAAATGTGTCTTAATTACAGTCATTATATCTAAGTATACTTTGGCATTCAAATAATCAACATCATTATATCTTTAAAGGTACATAACATAAGCAATCAATAATTATAATATTTTTCTGTTGCGCTGTTGTTTTTCTGTGCACATAATTAAATTTGTATTTGTTGGTTCCATTTCTAATTGAAAAAAAAAACACTATCACTTCATTAGACCGAGCGGATGTCTCTTTGTTCAGTTTTTTGACACTTACCTACATGGAAATCAAAATTGACAGGGTAACTGCTTTCCATCGATCTGGCTTCGAGCTAGATATACTACGACAAGAGTCAGTAATAACTAATACAAATATTCTTTATTGAACATCACCATTAGTTCAAGTATCAAAATTCGCAGATTATAAAAATTGCTCGGGTTGGTGTATGTTGTAAAGCATACTTAACGAAACGACAAGGACCTGGGTTCAATTCTCAGTTCAAGCTCTAAAGCATTCACAACTATTGGTCCTGCTGCCCAATCAAAGTGGTTACTGCGACCTTTATCAGATCGTCGGTCCATGTTGTTTGGTGCCTATGCCACATCTTTCGGTACGTGGTCACCACTGTAGAACCCTGCTGCCCATCGGCCATCGGCATCGGTAGCTAGTTTTAATTACCTTTTTAGGGTTCCGTACCCAAAGAGTAAAAACGGGACCCTATTACTGAGGCTCCGATGTTTGTCCGTCCGTCCGTCTGTCACCAGGCTGTATCTCGGCAACCGTGATAGCTAGAGAGTTGAAATTTTCACAGGACATTTCGGTTGCCGCTATAACAACAAATACTAAAAAATGGAATAAAATAAATATTTAAGGGGGCTCCCATACAACAAACGTGATTTTTTTGCTCGTTTTTGCTCGATTTTGATAACGGCAACAGGTAGAAACTTGCAATATTCACAGAATATTTAATTATGTATTGACTTTAAAATAAATCATTAAATTAAAATAAAAAAAATATTTAAGGGGCTCCCATACAACAAACGTTATTTTTATAGATAATTGTACGGAACCCTTCGTGCGCGAGTCCAACTCGCACTTGGCCGGTTTTTTCCCATCCCATTTGTTAACTATGCCAGGAAAAGGAAGAGCTAGGTATAATTATTTTTTACTGAATTTCAGTTGGATATTGGATGCAAGATATGGAAGGCCTCTCTCATCGGTACCATACACAATGTCGGAATGCTCTTTTCCATGTTTTTGATGGGATGGATTGCAGACAAGTAAACATTTAAACTTCAAACTCAAACTTTGCTGATTTGGGACCATTTCGTGATATACGCATTTTTTTTACTCCTGGATTATCTTTGAAATGGTTTGATATCACGAATATATGCTTGTTTTCATTCTAATCAAATAAATTTCTACGAAAAATTAAAATGTGAACGCTATTTTTAATATTGTAAATAATTACATGTTTATTTTTTTAGATCTGGGAGAAAACCTACTATAATTGTATGCGCAGTTGGAGGAGCCGCTGGATTATCTAAAATATTTCTAAACAGCTTTTATGCTTATTTGGGAGTTGAATTTTTAGAGTCATTCCTCGCTTCTGGACTCTACACTGTGGCAATTGTTTGGAGTAAGTCACTAACTCGTGTGAAAATGTGTTTGTAATTTTATTTCAAAAGAAATCTCACATATTATAACTGAAGAAGTGTTTGTGTACCACTAGCAAACGTATTGTTATTATTTTTCCAGTGATCGAGGTGGGTGGAGAAACGAAAAGAGTCGCAGCTGGAGTTATATTTTCATATGCCATATATGTAGGCGAAGTTTTATTCGCTTTTATAGCAATGGGCTTTCAGTATTGGAAGTGTCTCGTAATAGCAGCGTACGCTCCTGCCATCCTATTCGCTATCTATACTATAATATTACGAGAAAGCACCAGATGGCAATTGTTACGAGGAAAAGGAGCCGAAGCAAAAAGGACCTTTAAGATTATAGCCAAGATTAACAAATTGAATATTTCTAATGACGCGATAGAAGCTATAAAAGAAGACGATTTAAGGTTGAAATTAAATATAGCATCACAAAAAGAACAGGAAACTATGAGGGATATAATGAATTCAAAAGAAATAATGATTAGGCTTGCAGTTACATCGTTTTGCTTTTTTACTGCAAGTTTTGTGTATTACGGGTTAGCTGTGCAAGCAATATATTTACCTGGTGACAAGTATTTAAATTTTGCACTGACGTCGTTAATATCTTTTCCAGGAGATTTGTTGGCATTTTTTACATTTTCGAAATACGGCAGAAAAGTATCTTTACAGGGCGGTTTCATTGCCTGTGGTGTTTTTATAACAGCACAAGCGTTTGTTCCACATTGTAAGTTTCATACTCTATAGTAATTTATTATCTTGTTGTTGGTTTTTCAAACTCACTTTCTGTTTCAGCACTAGCATGGTTTAAAGTGACGCTGTTTTTATTAGGAAAGTTGGGAACTGCATTATGCTTCACTGGGATTTATACATATAGTTTAGAACTGTTTCCTACAAGTGTTAGAGGATCCCTCTTCGGTTTTTGCAATATGTTTGCAAGAGTCGGTAGCATGTTGTCACCACTCACTCCTATATTGGTGAGTTGAGTTGAGTTTTCGTGTACATTAATTATCTTGTTTCTTTAGTTTTTTTTAGGGTTCTGTACCCAAAGGGTAAAAACGGGACCCTATTACTGAGGCTCCGCTGTCCGTCCGTCCGTCCGTCCGTCTGTCTGTCACCAGGCTGTATCTTGGGAACCGTGATAGTTAGAGAGTTTAAATTTTCACAGATGATGTATTTCGATTGCCGCTATAACAACAAATAATAAAAAATGGCATAAAATAAATATTTAAGGGGGCTCCCATACAACAAACGTGATTTTATTTGCTCGTTTTTGCTTGATATTGATAACGGCAACAGGTAGAAGTTTGAACTATTCACAGATTATTTAATTATGTATTGACTTTAAAATAAATCATTAAATTAAAATAAAAAAAATATTTAAAGGGGGCTCCCATAGAACAAAAGTGATTTTTATAGATAATTGTACGGAACCCTTCGTGCGCGAGTCCGACTCGCACTTGGCCGGTTTTTATCTTAAAAATAACTTTTCAGGCAACCCAGCTTGTGATCCTGCCATCAATTGTTTTCGCATCGACTGCTTTTACGGCGGCTTTACTTTTAAGTTTTACTCCTGAAACGAAAACATTACCAATGTTTGATACAATTCAAGAGGTTGAGGTTTACAAATCCAAACTTATAACAAGATTTTAAATGTTGACCTGTTTCATTTGTTTTACATCGATCGAAACTGTTTTAATTAAACTTACTTAGGAAGCATTCAATGTGTTATTTCATTTCCCGACTGCAAATAACATAACGCTTTAGAACCATAATTATTATTTATGTATCGAATTGAAGTAACAATCTATAAATCAACATTAAGTATAAGAACAAAACCGAAAACAAAAAAAATAATATTATAATAATTAACCTTAACCTACGGCGCCCAGACTTGGTCATTAACTGAAGCTCAAAGGTCCAGGCTTAAGGTTTGCCAGCGAGCAATGGAGCGCAGTATCCTGGGTGTTCGAAGATCTGATCGAATCAGAAACACTGCACTGCGCTCCAAAACTCGTATTACAGATGTGGGTGTCAAAACCGCCAAGCTGAAGTGGGACTGGGCCGGACATGTCTGCCGAATGCATCCGGACCGATGGGCGCGAATCGTTACCGAATGGGTTCCGAGGGATGGCCAAAGGAGCAGAGGCAGACCTAAGAGGAGATGGCGGGACGACCTGAGCGCTTTTCAGCTCGATTGGCAGGTGCATGCCCAGGATAGGGAAAAATGGCGGAGGAAAGGAGAGGCCTTTGCCCAGCAGTGGGACATATTATAGGCTATATTAAAAACAAAAAAAAAATACATTTCTCAAAGAGATTAAAGCTATGGATTTTGGTTAGTATATCACATAAATCAAATAGTCCGAAGTACCTACACTCAAGGTAATTTTTATACGTAGGTAGTCATTTTGTATGTAGATGCATGACTTGAATTGTTTAGTAAAGAACCATTTGTCGCATAGTATTCGCATTGTGACAGTTATCAATAAGTATTGTTTTCCGTATTAAATGAGGACATTAGGAACACAAGGTGATAAACGTAATTTTTAGTTTGTGTGATTTGAACTCTTAATTTTTTTCTTTGACTCAAAAGAATGACTATTACTTACCAGAATTTGAAAATAAATGTTGAGTTTAAAAAAAAACTACTTATTTTATAGAATATAGGGACAACCTTAATAACTGGTTGTGGAACAAAAAGTAACATCATTAATTGACACATACCATGAACAAAGGCACATGAGTAAATATTTCATACGACACATTAACATTGTCAATGTCATGTTTTGCTCCTAACCTTCTCAACTTACTCAATTACTAATACTATTTCAATAATAAGTCACAATGTATAATTTGATTGTTGTAATAATAGAACCGTTTTCCCCCGAAGGGCAGAAAACGTATATTTAGGTTTCAGCCGAAGCTTGAACCACCTTGAGATTACGCCTTCCGAATTACTCACTCACACCCTTGCAAATATACATTTGTGTGCGTTAGTTAACTGTCAAACTCTATACTCTATGTCAAGAAGCAGCGCGCGGGGAGCGGCGCGGGGGCGACGCACCTGTCAGTACCTGGTAAAATGTAAATGAGCCGGCAAGACTCATGAAACTGGTGGTTCAAGCTTCGGCTGAAACCTAAATATACGTTTTCTGCCCTTCGGGGGGAAAACGGTTCTATTTAGGTGTTCGAGCCTTCGCTTGAACCACCTTGAGACGTGTTTATATTCTGCCGGCGCTGCTTATGCGTACTGTGATAGGTTTAACGCCCATTAAGTTTGGTGTGTAACGCTGACTATGATTCTTGATTAATTTTTCTTTATTACTTTAAATAAATATACCAAAATGGAAACAACCAATAGACTTCAGGTTTTATCAGAGGCAATAGTTTCTTTAAGTTAAAACAATACCTAATTGTATTCTTGACGACCGGATAGCCAAGCGGATAGAGAACCTGACCATGAAGCTTGAGGTCCCGGGCTCGATCCCCAGTCGGGGTAGAAGTCTATTTGTTCTTGGCTCTCGGATGTTAACAGCTATTTATTTATCTATACATATAAGTATGTTTATCCGTTTGCTAGTAGGTACCCATGATAATAAGCTTTATTTAGTTTGGAACTAGTTAGGTCAATTGGTGACAATTGTCCCAAGATATTTATTTATTTATTTAGGTACTTAAATTATTCTAACTTATGAATTATGAATAACCATCATGGCATTATTAAAAGCTTTCCTAAAGTTTGAGAGATGAATAACACTAATTCTTAAGTGTTTGTTAGTGTAAGTATTGCGGAATTCCTTAAAATAGAAGTTAGGGAAGGTTTCTTTAAACGCCAGTTCTCTTTCTTGAGAACTTCCTCAATAAGCGGCTACAAATCTCATGAAGAGCCAAAAAGGTCCGTATTGTTCGGCTTATAGCTCTACAATTGGTCTCCCAACTAGAAATTTATTATCTTACAGGTCGCCCAAAACTAAATTGTTCTACTCTTATAACATACTTACAAACCGCTGTAAGTGTCGATTTAAGCGCACTTTATAAAAGGATTCTCACTTATAGTAAACTTATAACGTTCTTATCGAGGATTATACTTAAGGTACACTTAGAAAATCTTGTTACTGCTGTTGTAAGTAATACCGAATTAACTTACAAGGGTTACCTGGAAGAGATTGCTCTTAAGCGATAAGGCCGCCTATTGCTTACCTTGTAACTTTCTCTCTATGTACCTGTTTTCTGTATTGCTTACTATTTCTGGTGTACAATAAAGAGTCATTGTATTGTAAGGGTTTTATAATGGCCTGGTTCTAGGGCAATAAGACCTAGAGCGCTCTTAGTAAGTGAATCCTCTTATACCTGTTTTACACTCGCGTACGAGTGGCGAGACGAACTGCGGGACGAGCCACGAGACGAGAGTGTAAATAGGCGCGCCTCGCGCCTCGTCTCGTGATTCGCCTTGATTTTGAGGCTCGCGTCCGGAGCGAGACGACGAGGCGAGGCGTGAGGCGAGGTGACGAGGCGAGAGTGTAAATTAGGTATCATATTGCTTTTCGAAAGCTTGTTATAGGAGTATTTTATAACACAACGGTCAAAAGAAGTGTGCGAGCGCACTGTAGCAAGAGGGAACTAAAACTGTTGTCAATATTATTTTAATAGTAGAATTTATTATTTTCTCAGGTCCAGCAGTAGTAATGTCTATAGAATATTAGTAACAAATTCATATTTATTTGTAAATATAAAAACTGAGACCATTAAAGGTTGATAGCTAATTTGCTCTTCTGTAAAGCAAACTAAAGACTAAAATGTCTTACTGCACACTCCTAAGATAACTGTAAACTTTTTGATCTTATTGAACACATGCATGCCTTGGTATATAACACATAAACATAAAATGCAGAATGTAATGTAATTTTCGAACAGATATCAATCTATTTATCCATCTATTTATTTGTCTAAATAAATAAAATATCCTCAGGATCAGAAAATTAAGACTAGAATCTGCCAGTTTAAAGTTTCAGACTTTTTATTTTTGTGCGGAACCATCGAATGATAGTCAGGCTCCGGCTTATTCTGACATAGTACTACTAGTACCTGGTAGCTTTTTAGTGAGCCTGTGTATTTTTATTGATTTTATTCCTATAAACCCCACTTCTTTTAAATCTGTTCCATATTTTAAATCCCATGCTTTGATATGTGACAAATACTTGTTAGGTTATTTACTCGAATATATTTAATGGCCGACATTCTTAATAAAGTGCTCATAAGTCCTAAAAGACAAAATATTCTGATAGAGCTCTTCTATTATGCTTCTACTCTTTAATTTGACTCGGATATGAATTTGTAGACTTACGACTAGTTAGTTTTATAGCAGTTGTATGCAAAAGTTTATTAAAGTAAAGTCTAGTAAAACACTCATGTAGACTCTACTAAGAATAAATGCACTTTTATTTTCTAAGTGCAAATCATATCCATGAGCAATTGCTCTTCGAAAATACACTTGTACGACAATTGTGCTGGTAAATGTCTTACAACGATTCTTTATAAACCTCTATAAGAGTACGTACTAGGTGATAGTATTCTTTAAATACCAATTGCCTTAAATCATGCTCTTACAAGATGTGCTGTCATAGTCAAGACATGTCTAATTTCTTGATGTAATACCTTAGTTCTCCTGCTGGAGTGCGCTAGTGTGGCGAGCTACAGGGCACTACATCTCGGGACACCGAGGTCGCTCCAGGAAGTCGTTGGCAACGTGAAGGGTCTGCTAAGCTTCCTTAAGGAGTTGGGCTGGCATGAATAGTGCCTACAGCCAGTTACGCAAAATAGGCACATAAAAGATGTCGAGTTGCGGAAATTAGCCCGTTATTACCAATTACCAAATTACCTTCGTTCATAAATCAGCATGCGCGTAAGAAAAAATTGCTAGTTGGACTAACTTTTGGTCGTAAAGGTAAGTTATATTTAATGGCTTTACAAAGGTAGTACAAGAGCGATGGTCAGTGGCATGCCATGAGCATAGCTGGGCACCGTTAATCAAAAGGTTAACTTCGTTAATCGCTAATCCGTTACTAAGGAAGTTAACTTTGTTAAACGTTATAGCGTTATATTCCGGAAGATTCAACGCAAGTTAACGTTAATTGTTAATCCGTTTAAATGTGATAAAAATTGTGGTTTACCTTGGCCTTAGAAGGCTGAAATTTTACAAAATATAATGACAGATTTGTTGAAATTCCTACGGGATAAGGAATAACCGCGATTTGATTTATATATTCCCCAATACTAATGATGATGATAATGATGGATGATTGGATGTTTCCGTGGCCGGATTTTTGTTTTATTCGATAATTCATCATTGTACCGAGAATTTTTTCATCGATCTTCATAATTTTATTTGCATCCATTGGATGGGTGCCACATTAACATTGTCGTTCATCAAATCGCTTTTACTATAATTTTGGTTCATGATAAGTTAAAATTCTTAAATTTCTTATAATACAGAAAATCATTTAACTAGGTTGAGTCTATCGAGGGTTATAGGTTAGGTTAGGTTAGTCTTGTGTCAAGGCGCGAAGCGCCTTAAATACGCGGAATAGGAGCTCCGCGAAGCGGAGCTCCGTCGACTCTGTCACACGATAATTCGTAGTAGTCTACATTTTATTGAATACTTGTCCTTTGTCACATAAAATCACGGGATGCATTTTTGAATTTAATTTCATCAAAAGTATGCTTTCGATGAAGCACCACTGCCATAATAACAAACCGAACGGACCTCATGTTTCGATGATTAATACTCTTATTAACTGATTATTCTATGACAGGTAAATTCAATAAGTAATTACATAATGAAATTCATGGAATAGTTTTTAAATAAGTAACTGTACTTAAACAATCCCTAAGTAACGACAAGGCTGTACAGGCCAGGCAGCTTATAAGCTAGTTGGACTATTTCTCTGTTCTTCCAAGTCGAGTTCTAGGCACAGGATAGTATGTAGATTGTTCTGGTTGCTGTGCCATTTTTGCTTATTTTGTTATAATATTTACCTAGTCCTTTAAACTTCTGACCATTTACTATGGTGGGAAGCCTTTGTTATGGATAGCGATGGTTTCAGCAGATGAATTATTGTATTTTTCTGCAGCAGTCTGTGCGAAACTGCCGCCGGCGTTAGTTCGAACTCTTGAAGGGAGTTGTAATTTCCGATCTGTTTCCGATCGTGTGACTCTCTAGCCAAGAGGCTATTTACTTTTAAATCATAGAATGCAGAAGCTTGGAATTGTTTTTATTTTGTTAGTTCTCTTTGTGCTTCCGAGAATTTTTCTCTTAGCTCAGATTCTCTGGAGTTAAACATTCCAACTAGCCGGGAGGTCAGCGCTTCCGCCTCCTCATATAATAAATTTAATAATAATTTTGTTTAATAAAAGAAATCCACTTTCACAATTAGTTTCGAACTACCGAGCGGTCTCCCACTAGGCAATGAATATGAAATCTGAACTGTAAATCTTGTAACTCTTGTCTTGTAATAATTGTAAGATAAACCATCTCTGAGGTAACTACTTGCAGCCATTTAATAAACTGTGTATACAAATTACCAGCTTGTGGTGGATATAAGTTTAGGTATACCAAACATAGTAGTCTGTGGAGTGAACTTTACATGTTAACTTTTTCAACGCCAAGCCTAGCTAATCGTAAAGCTACTTTGAACCTGAAGGCATTGCGTCAAGATCACTTTGAAAAGGTTAAGCCTTCCACACACCGAAGTGCGCGGCGTGCAGGGTCGCCGACGGAGCGGGCGAACGCGCTGTATTATACAGTACAACACTGAATTATATGCGGTGTCACACACCGACGGCCGGCACCATGGCGGCGATGCCGATGCGTGCGCGGCGCGGCACGGAGCGTTCAGTGTTGCCCACCTTATTGACTTTGTCATACAGGACAATTTTTAATCTGGCAACATCATACAACAGAGCTGACAGAGCGTGCTTGCGCAAATGCACAGCGAGTTGAGGCGACATGACGCCTCATTTCGAAAAGGCGTTTCGTCGAAACGCCACTTCACACGAGGTGCCGTCTCAAGTCAGGCGACGTCTCGTGTTAGGCAACGCCCCTTCGGGCTGCCGTTTCAAAACGATCGAGACGACGTATCGACCGAAACGACGCATCGATCGAGACGATGCATCGATCGAGACGACGCATCGATCGAGACGACATATCGACCGAGACGACGCATCAACCGAAACGACGCATGAATCGAAACGACGCATCAATCGAGACGACGTATCAATCGAAAAGGCGTTTCGTCGAAACGTCACTTCACACAAGGTGCCGTCTCAAGTCAGGCGACGTCTCAAATGACGTCTCGTGTTAGGCAACGCCCCTTCGGGCTGCCGTTTCAAAACGATCGAGACGACGTATCGATCGAGACGACGTATCAATCGAGACGTCATGAGACGTAGGTACCGAGCCAGTGGCCCGTTCAAGATTAAGAATATATGTAAGTGCCTGAGCACGAACAGCTTCGCTGGTCCAAGGGAGCCGAGCGGAATTTATTTCGTTCTTAATCATAAAGTGTCGTCATTTCACTTCACTTCCGATGATCTCAAGACCCGATGTGCACGTGTGAACTATTCGGAATTAAAAAGCGTACTGACAGGTGCGTCGCCCCCGCGCCGCTCCCCGCGCGCTGCTTCTTGACATAGAGTATAGAGTTTGACAGTTAACTAACGCACACAAATGTATATTTGCAAGGGTGTGAGTGAGTAATTCGGAAGGCGTAATCTCAAGGTGGTTCAAGCGAAGGCTCGAACACCTAAATGATTCATTATGTTTAGTATACGAAATGGCACATCACTATAGTCTTAACGTTTCATTGTACGTAAAAGATAGAAGCCGAAGGTCTTTTTACAATGTGTTTTTTTATACGACTCGAATATGGAATATCTAATACCAAAATTTAAAATATAAGATGGGGAAAATGGATGACGTAAGCCACACCACATTTTTACCATAGTATTTTTTTTAATGGAAATTAATAACTGTAATTATTACAAAACTGCGTGATATGAGCTGTCCCATTTGAATTGACGTTTTGGTGCTTATTCCCTCTCCTCTCTTGTTGCCCAATTATTATTATTACCACCTTGTCGGTACTCGCGGCATTTGAAATTGAAAAATAAAATAATCAAAATTAAACTCAATCCATACTTTGAGAAAGAAAAGCTATCTCAGGTGGTAAAACGTAACCAGTTTTAAAAATGTCTGGGTATGAAGTGAAGACATGTAACAGTAAAAAGGTAAGAAAGAAAAGGTCTATATCGCAACATGTTTTTTACATTTAATAACATTGTTTCTTTATATAAAATTACTATTTCAGGGCAAAGCGATGTTTGCGACGAAAAACTACGAAGCAGGCGATATCATATTGGAAGAAGACCCTTTGGTGTCTTGCCAATTTGCGTGGAATGCTGCTTACAAATATATAGCATGTGATCACTGTATGAGGTTAGTTGATTAGCAGATTGTATACTTGCTTTTTTTTGATAAATACACATTTAGTAGTTCACTAAAAAATTCTGTTAACATTTTAAATAGTGAACTACTCACTATTTTTCAGAAGCAAATTTAAAGAATAATTTGTTGTCTTTTTTACCTCAAATTATTGGAATTTAAAGCAGTTTTTTCATGTTACAAGTAAAATCATCCGAGTTGCTATACATTACGGGCATTGACTTATCAATCTCATCATAACTAGTTCTGTAACCCTATAATCTAGAGCTACTCAAATGATTTTACTCATATTGTGGTGTGTTAGTAATAGAGAAGTTTTTAGCTCTATTATTACATGGTTAAAATTCCATAGCACAGGGTCACAGCATAGACTTTACAAATCAATATCTTCAACTTGCACACTTCTAAAAATATTTGTTTTACATTTTTAAGGCCTCTCGAAACTCCAGAGCAGAATGTAAGGCGGCTATCAGCTAATCCAGACTTTGTGTTGCCTCACCCTGACTGCTTCGACATGTGTCTCGACAATATTACCAGCTGTGACCACTGCGGAGTCTACTATTGCTCGGAGAGTTGTCAACAACAGGCCTATGCAAAATACCACAGGACAATATGCTATGATCCTAATGACATGCAACATCCTATTGTAGTTCTCATGGAGGCTTGGAAGTGAGTATCTTTGTCATTTGCATTCTTTATTCTGCCACAAAACATGTACTTATGTACTGATTTATCTCATTATCATGATCAACAACTTTTTTGGGTCATTTTGTGTAAGTAGCATATGTTGAGTTTTAGATATTGTATATGCAAAATTACATTTGAAATTTACCGTGAGCTTTATGGTTAAGGAAACATCATGAACACCTGCAAACACCTGTGAACAAATTCAATGGTGTGTTTGAAGTTCCCTATCTGCACTGGGCTTGCTTGGAAACTAAGCTCTCATCCTGGTGGCCATTGCTCTGCAGTGAGACATATATCCTCAACCTGCTTAGTGTGATTGATTGAGGACATCCCCATTTTAAAGGAATTATCATTCCAAATTGTAACAGAGTTGCATTTGTTTTGTTCAATTTAAAAAGAAAACAAATTTGAATCTTTTTCCTATTTACAGTTGATTCATATTTAACTAGCATTTTTGCTTGTATGGCAGGCAGGACAAGGATATAAGCTGGAATGATAATACTTGAACACACCCACATACTCACCTTGCATTCCAGGCCTCTCCACTACCCACCAGAAACCACTAGCATTATGCTCCTTGTGCGGATACTGGCATTCATCCAGCAGAGCCCTAACCCCAGTCTGGCCATCGCCACCATCAAGCAGTTCTGCCATCGCACTATGAACGAGGATGAGGAGATTTTGCACAAGCTTCTCGGAGAGCAGTTTGGGGACCAGCTGAATATGCTGCGGGAACTTACAGCTAATGTTATAAATGGTGACAGCGTGCAGGAGGTATGATAAGAAATTTGAATTTTGAATACAAGGTTATTTGCTGATTGTTTTTTGTTGACTATACTAGCATTGCCATTCAATCTACATAATCCATATCAAATGTCAAATCAATTGCTCAATAGGAGTGGATGATTTTTGATGTGCAAGATTTGAAGACAACTTACATACATGGGCATTTTCAGAAAAAAGTGTACCTTTTTTTTTAAAAAAAACCTAACAAATTTTGGGTTATTTTATTTCTACTCAGAATCACAAGCACTATCGATTTGAGCAATAAAAAAAAGTGTCCCTCTTTTACTTGTCAGTTTTGTGGCGCAGTTATCCATACATGTTGTATGGACCGTCACAAAACTGACTAATAAATTTTGTATGGCAAATTAAGGATAATTAAGGCAAAACGGGTACATTTTTTTTCTGAAAACTCCCACATACAAACATTGCAAGATAAATAAAAGCTAGTAAAAGGAATCTTAACGTCAAAAATAATTTATTAATAAATCAACTGATGGTTGATGGGGCCAAAACGTTCTCGAATGACATCCACGGATTGGATGATATAGTGTAGGTAGGCCTCCGACAAGCTAGAGCGTCGACCTGGTTAATGTTGCGGGAACGCATTGGATGCGGATGGCGCAGGACCGGTTTTGGCGAAACTTAGGGGAGGCCTTTGTTCAGTGTTATGTATTAAGATGGGTAGTCTTGCGATTGGTTTGTAATGACAGTTGTGGGTACACTGGAATAAATGAGTTTGCTTCTTGAATCAACCTTGTTGTATCTTTTATTCAGCAATAGAAGTCTTTCCGCTGGAATGATGATGATGATGGTTAATATGTGAATGCCTTAATATTATTCCAGTTCCTCACACCAGAAGGATTCTGCAGCCTTATGGCACTTGTCGGCACAAATGGACAGGGCATTGGCACCAGTCCGCTTGCTATGTGGGTCAACTCTGTGGTGGAACTGACTCTGTCTGACGATGAGAGGAAACAGCTGGATGTGTTCCTGACTAGGATGTATGATAAGGTGCAGGAAGGTATGTAAAACTAAATCTGTAAATCATTAAGGTGGGTTTCCGAGGAAAGCCATGAAAGACGCTGCATGGAACGTTTCGCCTCGGCCACGACTTCGCGCGATCGGCGGTGGCGAGCGTTTTCTCTGTGCATTGCGCGGCTGAGATAACCGCGGCTGAGTTAACCGCCGCACGGTGGTTAACTGGCAGCACATGCAATAAAATAAATAGCAGAATAGCAGGCTGCAATGTATGATGCCTAGAAAAAAATTGTGTCTAAACTCCTGACCAGTGGTGGTGTAGATGTTTAGCACGTGGCACGGAATGCCAAGGACCTGGGTTCGATTCCCAGCATTGGTCTTTTTTTTGGGGCTTTTTCTGTGCATCTATGTTTCAGTTTGTATTTAGTATGAAATAAATTGTATAAGTTGGAAAGTAACATTTGTGAACTTAGATAGTGACTGATGATGAACATTATCATCATCCCAGCCTATAGTCTCACTGCAGGCCACAGGCTTCCTCTCAGAATGAGAAGGCTTGGGCCGTAGTTCCCACGCGGGCCCATTGTCGATTGGGAACTTCACACACGCCATTAAATTTTTTCCTTCACCGTAAAGGTCCTGGTAAATTTCATATGTAATTTTGCACATTAATTCTGAAAACTTAGAGGTGCGAGCGTGGACTCGGACCCGAGATCCTCTGCTCGACAGATCATAGGGCGAAGCACTAGGCGATCACAGCTTGGTGGTGGATGGACATTATACTACTTATTACTAATATTATAAATGCGAAAGTAACTCTGTCTGTCTGTCTGTCTGTCTGCCTGTCTGTCTCGCTTTCACGCTAAAACTACTGAACCGATTTAAATGAAATTTGGTACACAGATAGTCTAGAGCCTGAGAAAGGACATAGGCTATATATCATCACGCTAACACCAATAGGAGTGGAAGAATGTTTCAAAATCGGGGGTTTTTGAAGTAAAACTTCTATAGGCACGCTTGACTTGGGAGTACGGTGGTGAATGTGAACGCGGGTGAGCGGGAGGGTTCGGGGTGCGGGTATTTTTTTATATCGAGGAACTAAGGAGAGCCATAATTGATGAAAAAGCAAATTGGATAATAAAAATAAGCTGCCCAAATTACTAATTCCACACGGACGGAGTCGCGGGCAAAAGCTAGTTTATTATATTTTAATCTCTTGTCTCCAGAATCCGGTACATTCCTGAACACAGAAGGCTCTGGATTATTCCAATTGCAGAGCGCTTGTAACCACAGTTGTTCCCCCAACGCCGAGTCTTCTTTCCCCTTCGGCAACCACCGGATACAGCTGAAAGCTGTCAAATCTATCAGACCCGGAGACGAGATCTGTATCAGCTATTTAGATGAGTGTTTCCTGCAACGATCCAGGCATTCTAGGCAGAAAGTAAGTTTCATAAAAATAAGTTTATCCCAATAATATTATAAATATCCCACTATTATTATAAACGTGAAAGTTTGGATGGATAGATGGATGTATGAATTAGCGTTGTGTAACTCTTGCTTTTTAATTGAGGATGAGGGAGGACCTCGTTTGCCTCGCGAGGTACTCGTGAGGTGCCCCTCATTTGAGGTGAGGTGTAAATAATTAAAACGATCGCAATGAATAGTGCGTAGCGGAGCGAGGTGCGCGCAACGTGAAGCTTACATCCCTACAGCAGATGGAATACAAGTTTTGAGACAATTGAATAGGAATAAACGAACACCATTTTTATTTATAAAAACTTAAATGTTCATTTGGGCATTTTCAAAAAAATTTTACCCTTTTCGTAAAAAATACTGCTAATTTTCCATAAAAAAAATTGTGTCAGTTTTGGGACGAGCCATATAAACTGTATGATAAAAACCTCACAAAAGTGACAGAAAATTTTAGACATTCCTTTTTATCATCAATATCAATAGCGATTTTAATTCTGAGTAAGAGACCGTGCGGTCCGCGCGGTCAGATCGTATATCTTTACAAGATATATGGCGACCGACAATGTTGATCATACATAATGCGGGCTGCGTTCAATTTGACCTGACCGCGACCGCAGAACGCATCCAGTGTGGCAAATCCTTTACAGACAGCATTATGTTTATGAAGAAGTGTAAATTAAATAGCACAGCAAAGCAACCGAAAAAATACGTTCGTTCGGCATCACCCATAAACATTAGGTACACCATTGCGAATATTCGCATACGACTACAGTAATACAGGGTAATTTTTTAATCAGTGCACAAATTTTGATACGTGATTCAGTATCGTTGATAGATCACGATTATCTGTTCACATTTTTTTTTAAATTTTTAAATTTGAAAACCCTTGTTATTTCCAGGAGCTCGCCCAAAACTACCTGTTTATCTGTGAGTGCCACCGCTGCCTCTCAGAGTCCTCACAGCCAGAGTACACCAGTGAGGAGGAAATGAGCGACGAAGAGGATGCAGATGACTGATGTACCAACCTTCTGGCCTTCTGCTTGCTGGGCCTATGAACAAAAGACACTGCCGCACTGAAGAAACCTTTAGTGCAATTGTGTGACTGTGCTAGTCTCCTTACAGGACTATAGGGACAACAACAAAGTTCAGTTAGGCGGTATTGCACGTACCAGAGTTGTCAACTCAATGATGACCTCATACAGTCAAGTGCAAAAATATGTGTTGATTTAATCCCCTCATAATTAGAGAGCGGATTTGAAGTAGCAATCTCAATATTTATATGGATATGACTGGTATAATTTATTATTTTTTCTACACACAAAAGTAATGTAACTTATCGGAACAAAAAAGTAAAAACCTTTTTGGAAGCTTTTTATTGTGCATTATGCTGAAGAAATATTAAAGAGGAAGAACTTAAAAAAATAAACTATTTCAAAAATTAACAAACAATGTTTTTTTTTATGGAAAATAAATAAATAAATAAATATTTATTATCAACCTAATTTTTGCCCAATATTTACAAAAGCTTCCAAAAAAGTTTTTACTTTTTTGTTCTGATGGGTTACATTATTTTTGTGTGTAAATAAATAATAAATTATACCAGTCATATCCATGTAAATATTGAGATCGCTACTTCAAATCCGCTCTCTACTCATAATTAATATGAAAACCTAATTAATATGAAACCTTAATTCAACGACATAAGAACTATGAAACATATTCATGAGCAAGTTTGTATGCACCCATATTTTTATATTTGACTGTCCTGGAAAAATAAGAAAAAATCCATGTCACTTGAGGCCTCCCATAGACCGCAGCGCGGGACGTGCGCGCGATGGCGACGGAACGTGCCCAGCTTTATAACACTGAATCAAATACGCTGTTTATTTAAGGTTGCTCAACGCGCTATGGAAAGGGCTATGCTCAGAGTTTCTCTAAAAGATCGAATTCGTAACGAATTGATCCGACAGAGAACCAAAGTTATCGACATAGCCCACCGCATCAGCACGCTGAAGTGGCAATGGGCAGGCCATATAACCCGAAGAACCTATAACCGACGACGAGACGGGGTAGACGAGTTCTTGAGTGGAGACCACGGATCGGCAAACATAGCGTGGGACGTCCTCAGACTCGGTGGAGCGATGATATTCGCAAGGCGGCTGGCAAGAGCTGGATGAGAGTGGCCGAGGATCGTGCTCAGTGGCGTGCCATGGGAGAGGCCTACGCCCAGCAGTGGACGAACATAGGCTGATGATGATGAAATACGCTGTGCCGCGCTGCTGGTGTGTGTCACCGTATATTTGATTTAGTGTTATAGAGCGGGCTGGGCACGCTCCGTCGGCGCCCCGCGCTTCAGTTTGTGGTGGCCTTAGTGAAGAGATTACTTAGTGTCATTTGTAGGGATCGGAAATTCGGATACATATTTACCTAAACTTCGACGACAGCGTTGATGTTGAGCGGTATGGAAGCGGACTCATTTTAATTTTATTAATAACATTTTCGGGATTTTTCAATTAACTAATACGGCCAAAGTAAACGCATATTCAAGTATTTAAGTAAACGATTTGAAATTATGTTCCATATATTAGATGTACTAAATTTATTTATTTATTTATTTATTTATTTAGACATGCCAACAGTACATAAACAAAACATTACAAATAAAAAAAAAAACAAGTTTTGGCTCCCGTTCATGCACCAATAACAGGCATGCGACAGCATTATTCATGTTCAGGGACGTACACTACAAATAAAAATACAATAGATCATACAATATAAACATAACAATATTAATTAAAATACACAAGAAAAGTAAAAAACGCTAATTATTTAATTAATTAATTAATTATTTAGAGATGTGCAATGGATCCAGCATCCTACGCCTGATTGAACGTATAGAGAGTCCTGAAAGATGTCAAATTTGAATTGATTTGCTAAGTCCAGGTCGTTGAAAGATTTATGGATACGATAAAGTGGAAGAGATCTACCAAGTTTCGTCCTGGTGCCTCCCGGGCGAAATGTAGTTCGACGACAAGTCCGCGTGTTGGTTTTAGGCACTGTGAAATTAATTCGTCGCAACAAGTGGGTATCAGTAACTGTCCTATTAATGATTTATATATTTTTTAAAAAGCGTTTTCAATAAAAAGACTCGTCAAGATTGTTTACCTTATTTCTAATGCTAAATTAACGAAGTATAGCTAATGTAACCTCTGGCGCCATCTAGTCGTCAATTAGAGAAACCGCTACATTCTACACGCGCTATCGAAGTTTCTCAACTCTGATGCATAAATAGAACTTCCAACTATCTTCCTTCAGACTTCGGTCCTCAGGCATAACATCTGTCTAGAGAAAGACCTCTCTATAGCAATCTCGCTCCACAAATCCATTTTCATCCACTGAAGTGTCAAATTAATGGTTCTCCTGAGCAAAGCTGCGGGGAAGAGCTAGTCTATAATATTCTTAGTCTGCAAATAATTGACTATTGTATACTACTGATGCATTTAATTCACAAAGCACTTAGACGGGCGGGAGTTGCCTTAACCTCTCGTATGCTTTGATGCAGATCTGCACCAGATTTAAGGCTATCTATTTGTATTTTTTTTTTAAATCTGTATCATTGAATTTATATGAAATAGTTGAGACTAGAATGCACGATTTTTTTCACTTCCCGCATACGAGGGGTTAAGCTAAGTACACACTTGCTGTGCCATTTCTCGAAGATATATTATTGATGTCCGTAGAGCACATACTTATTTACGTAATGCGCACACTAATTCCAAAGTTGGTTATGTTTCTAAAAACGCATACCAAAAGAAAACCATTGCCATTCACGAAGAAAGAAGTGTGAGTTTGTCAAATTAGACATTAATGACATTGCAATAAGAACCACGCCACGCGTCATCGTGAAGACTCGATCTTTACACACGTGAAACATGACCTTTCTCACGGATAAAGTGTCTATGTACTTTGGCAGCTCCCGTAATAAGTACTATTATGATTATAATGGTACTTTTAGTAGTTAACTAGTTGTTAGAGGCTTATAGCTATCCATGGTAGGACCAAACTTCTAGCTTTCTCTTACAAAAGTAGAAGAAATTTTGTAAATAACTTAATCGAACGCAATAATTTAGATTATTCCCGTAAAATGAATTTTCTAAACTAAATTAACACCAAACTTTTTTGGCAATAATAAAATGTGAAACTTCAGTATTTTCACAATGATATTTTTATTCTGTGTCAAATGTAAATAGTAGTGATATTGTCAAAGTTTATTTTAATGTCGACATTTTAGATGAACTTAATTAACCTTTTTACATTTAACCAGTCGTTCTACTTCCCGAAGGTTTGGACGCTATTTTCGGGACACGTATGACGTGGAAACTACCTATATTAACACGTTCACAGTCCAGTGACCCATACGTGGAGCACGATAGCTCTTATTCCATTGTAATAAGGTTCTACTTAAAGGCACGGACAGGGAACGTGTTAAAATCGATCAGCGTGGCGATCCTTGGGGAAGACGTCGGCAATTCATTCGATTTTTACATTTGTGCAATTTTAATAATAAATATATTCAGAGAATCATAAACGATTTATGTAAAGATGCAACGAAAGGGGAACGTATTTGAAATAGCTGTGATTAGTAACGGCCTAGATATCTAAGTATTTAGGGAGATAAACAGGTAGAAGGTCCAATTATTAGTAAGACGTAGACCGCCATTTTGGTAGAATTAAAGCAGTTAATACTTAAATTTGAACGTCGATATTTGTTTACCTAATCTTTAACAGGGTGCGGTCCGTAATGGATAATCTGAAAATTCAAACCTTTATTGCAATTAGGTACATGAAGAGTTGAATCAGGTCGTACATTATTGTCCTTAAATCCAGGTCGTACTATAACCGCGCCCGTTTTGTATATTATAGTGATATAAAAATATTTTAAGTGAGTGAATGTTGACTAAGTCATACATAGGCAATAAAAAAAAAAAGAAATGTCCGACTAGCCTCAAGATAACAATGAAAACAGTTTACCTACAGTTCTCCAATATTTTTGCAGCCAATTGTTCAAACAGTGTCCACACAAACTTATTGTTAGTCACATAAAAGTTGCGAGCTTAGATGTTATTGAATGTTTGGTTTGGTTGGTTAAATAAATGTTGAAAAACTCTAATGCATTATGTCATAAATCAAACAAATAATAGTCGATAATTACTTACTAATCTTTCTTATATTAAGGAACACTTTTGCGTCTGGTGTTCACTTGAATGGTGAAAAGTGTAACGGTGCTGGCATCATCTATCTATCAACTCTGTATTAGGACCACTTTTGTGGTGGCACTTCACATTTTCGATCTTTGCTACTCGTCGTTCACGGAATGAAAGAAGCGAATATAAAATACAAAGTGAAGTGGTACCATTAAAGATGTTACTGTATTGTGAGATCGTGACTGTCGAACTCAGAGTCAATGTTTACATTATTGAAATTATCTATCTTAAAACTTATGATTCTTGTGATGTAAAATTATATTTAGACTTCATAGATTCTCAGATACTTGAATAAATGTAGTTAATAGTTACTATGTAGGTATATTATTGTCGTTACTCGTTAAGTAAGTAGAACTGTAAGGGTAAGTTCAGATGGCTAGATTTTGACGCGCGTTTCGAATCGTGCGTCTAGATTAGATATCAAGGAATTTACGTAAAATCGAACATTTAAATCCGAATCTTAATATTCCACCTTTTGAATGCCAGCGTCGTCTACAGCCGACAATCCGTTAATACAAAAATTAACCTACCCGCATCCGCATAAGAATCAATTTTGTTTGTTGCAAAAACGATGTGTGGCTTCAAAAGGTAGGTACGCTATTAATCTGAGTACGATAATAAAGCCATGTTTTTTAAGAAAAAACATAGTGAGGTAAATGTGCCAGTGCTCGACATGGCAATGCCCAATAAAGGACTCCCTGTTGTCCAATGTTGAAATCGTATGAACTCTTGTTGTTGTTTTTTCGTTTAGAAACATGTTCTTTACATACGTGGTCTAAGGCTGTAGAATACGAATACTACATGAGTTATTTATTATCATTTCGAGACTGTGCAGCTCACACAATTAGAATAGAACTTCACTTCAGGTAAGTTCGTTTAATTTCTAATAAGTCGATAGAGTCACCTTTTCCGAAATTTTAATTGAATTAACTCCTTGCTGTCACCTCTATTGCTAATCAAATAATTAAGGATTGCAACTACTGGAACCGTGACGAGCACTCGGACTTTCACCTTAAAAATACCCACAGTGTATATAGGTTAAAATGTTGAATGTATTATTGATAATACTTAATGGTTGATATTCTAGTGTAATGTAAACAAATAATTTTAATTTTAATCAGGGTACTTATTTGTGCCAAATGTATACCTAAATGTTGTCGCTTCTAATTTTTTAAATGTATAAGTACCTAAATATTACGTTGCTTGTGTTTCCTTGCAGACGTTTTTAAAATGTATACTTGAATGTTCCGTCGCTTCTGTTTCTTGCAGACGTTTTTAAAATGCTTGTCAATTAACATGTGATTGATGGTCATTTCTTGTTTGTATGATGGGAGATACAAAGTTCTCCCATTTACGTAGTTACCAATGGATGAAGGAAATGTATTTGTACACACGTGTATTTTCTTTAAAAATATAAAGGCATTGTTTTATATTGTATATTTAAGAACGCTTTATTTGGAAATTATAAACGGCAGCTTCAGTTGCTTTGGTTGTGTTTGTAAACATATTGAATAGATATTTAGAACTAATTGAAGTTTTTCATATCAAAACTCCTTGAGTCCCAAATCCTTTGATTAGCTTTTAAATCGAGTTAGCACTTGGAGTTGATTACTTGGATTTGTGCGTATTTACAAAGCTGTTTACTATTTAAAATTCTCAGAATTCACCCTCAGCAAAATTTGTAACGACATGATTGATCGAACAAATCGCAATTAATTAAAGTCAAGTTGGAAACAAGCTTCAATTTCTTTGAGAGCGAGTGAGGTCAGTCTGAGGAGGTTCGAGTGCTACAGTTAATTGCACTCCAGAAAACAAGTATTGGAAATCGTAAGTTGTTTCACTGTAATTTCGTTATTGTGGCTGAGATCAATTGCGAGTATCGTTTAAGGGTCTATTCTGAATAAATAAGTATTAATTTCGAAATGTTTGCTTTACCAACAAATGATAACGAGCCACTTAGCGAACCAAATAAGATTTGTACAGAGCACGTAATTCGATTTACCGAAATAATGTAAACGGGCAAACGGCAAAAACTTAAAGAAGATTGAATTGTCAAAACAGACAGGGTTTTGCTGGGGAAACATCCTAAAGCACTTTAACGTTATTATCCCGAGACATCAAGTCACATTAAATTGTTTATTCATTTTACTTTTGCGGGGTCACGGGCGGAATTCCTGCAATGTCTTTGATCTGAGACGAGCGAGAAAAAAAATGGACGAAAATGCACTTCAACTGTCTTCATAAAAAGGGGGAAAATATAATTTATTCAAGAGATAATTTTCTCCTCCCTTTTAAGGACAGACGTCGTTTGCGATAGGGCGGCGCGAATGGATGTTTGCCGAGCTAGCTCTCAACACGACTTTGTCTTTCCCCTGCCTTGTAAACTTGTTTTTTATAGTTTCCGTTGCTACTTCAAAAATATTCACCTTTTTGTGTGAAAGCATGCCCTTTGTTGGGAAGAGTGACTCAAAATTCACGCAAGACAGCACAGAACTAACAATAGATGCCCCGTCGTGAATTTTCTGGAGTTTGAAACGTGTATGATACAAACGGACACAACGTGCAACGGGCACAGGGGGGGCACACTTACATATATCACACTTTTCATGCGTCTACAGTGATCTCTGGTTGTTTGGTGAAGAACTAAATTAGCGGCCATCTTGGTTGACTTGTCAAACTTGTCAGTTGTCATTCATCGGCCATGGCCATGGCGTACCAAATTGTACGGTCAAGGACTTTAATTGATAGGCCACTTGCCAATGTTCGTATTTTAGCCGTATAGTGCAAATCGGGTTTAGCCGCTTATACTTCGTATATGCTGATTTGAATTAGTCGGCTAAAATACGAATAGTGGCAATTAGCCTATCAATTAAAATTACGCGTAATTATAGCTGTACATCACTACCAACATATACATATAGATAGGTATACATCTATAGATACGTCACATTAGTTCTTCACCAGGGCGTAGGGCAGCAGCACCTTCCATACATGCATATTTGACCATAGAGTTGCCACTCTTGTTCATATAATATTACAATACTCTTTGAACGGGCAGCAGAGCTATCGGAATTTTCATTGTGTCATGCATGATTTTAGGACTTTATTCTTACCTTTGTTTTAAATAGGGATGTTGACACCACCAATCAACTGACGTACTTTTTATGAGCTGTCAAAACACATTTCTCCCATAGAGTTTGAATGGCAATAGCAACATATGACGTCACGTCACTTGTTCGCATACTCAATCAACTAACTATTTATTTGTTTTAAAGCAACAAAAAATCTAATTTTGCAGTTAATCGAAAATTAATCTGGGTTTCAGGGCTAAAATAAAGCGTTTTTTACTGGAGTCGTGTCTTCGAATTATTTTTTAATGGTGTCAACATCCCTATTATCTATAACATTAGGTTTCCGTTAACCTCAGGGTTGAATTTAATTATTATAAGTATTGCAACACTAAAAAAGTCAAAGGCAATTAAGTCCGATAGAGAGGATACGAAGAAAAGACACACTACCGAAAACGGGATGAGCTAGAAGCAGCCGATAGTAGCCACATGTTAAAAATTGAAAGAGCACAGAGGGCCGTACTAAAAGTAATTACCCATAAACCGTACTATTTCCCTACTACA
Source organism: Archips crataeganus (assembly GCA_947859365.1). Lineage (NCBI taxonomy): Eukaryota > Metazoa > Arthropoda > Insecta > Lepidoptera > Tortricidae > Archips > Archips crataeganus. The sequence goes on along the minus strand of OX402056.1, from coordinate 15,571,711 downwards.
GAACTTTTTAATATATGCCAAGTCCTTTCAGTTAGACAACTATTTGTCTTTCACTCCGTCCTGCGCAGACATTCTCAACTTCATTACAACCCTTTACTTAAAACCACAAAACGTAGGTATGATTTAGTCTGTAAGATTGAACCCCGTCGTTCAGCAGCTGCTAGACGACATTTTAGTTACATCAGCTCAACTCTTTACAATCGCCTCCAAAAGCAGCTAGATATTTACCCACTTACACTTCACTCATGCAAGTTAAAATGTACGGATTGGTTGCTTTCATTATCATATGAAAACACGGAGGAACTTCTTGTGGTCGCTTCGTGAGTTAACATTTGACCCGTGTCCTATTTCGTTACTTTATTTGCATTTATATACCTATCATACATAACAATAACACGCCCACACGCTTGTAAGTGCACACATACAGACATATGCTCACACACACACACACACACACACACACACACACACTTCCACAACCAGTTTAATGACCATAATATTTATATTTCTTTTCTTTTGTGTATTTACTTAAATTTTAGTTAAACTTTTATATTAATTTTGGAACTAAATTACTTTGTTTACGGAGGGGGGCGTTGCTACCTGCGACACAGTTTTTAACTTCTGCGGGTGACATCGTTTTTCATATTTTGTAATGCACCTAATTGTTACTGTTCCAAATAAAGATTTATTATTATTATTATTATTATTAGTCAAAGAGGCAGAACAGAACAGACAGTATTCGAAAACGGGATGAGCTAGAAGCAGCCGATAGTCAAAGAGGCAGAACAGAACAGACAGTATTCGAAAACGGGATGAGCTAGAAGCAGCCGATAGTCAAAGAGGCAGAACAGAACAGACAGTATTCGAAAACGGGATGAGCTAGAAGCAGCCGATAGTCAAAGAGGCAGAACAGAACAGACAGTATTCGAAAACGGGATGAGCTAGAAGCAGCCGATAGTCAAAGAGGCAGAACAGAACAGACAGTATTCGAAAACGGGATGAGCTAGAAGCAGCCGATAGTCAAAGAGGCAGAACAGAACAGACAGTATTCGAAAACGGGATGAGCTAGAAGCAGCCGATAGTCAAAGAGGCAGAACAGAACAGACAGTATTCGAAAACGGGATGAGCTAGAAGCAGCCGATAGTCAAAGAGGCAGAACAGAACAGACAGTATTCGAAAACGGGATGAGCTAGAAGCAGCCGATAGTCAAAGAGGCAGAACAGAACAGACAGTATTCGAAAACGGGATGAGCTAGAAGCAGCCGATAGTCAAAGAGGCAGAACAGAACAGACAGTATTCGAAAACGGGATGAGCTAGAAGCAGCCGATAGTCAAAGAGGCAGAACAGAACAGACAGTATTCGAAAACGGGATGAGCTAGAAGCAGCCGATAGTCAAAGAGGCAGAACAGAACAGACAGTATTCGAAAACGGGATGAGCTAGAAGCAGCCGATAGTCAAAGAGGCAGAACAGAACAGACAGTATTCGAAAACGGGATGAGCTAGAAGCAGCCGATAGTCAAAGAGGCAGAACAGAACAGACAGTATTCGAAAACGGGATGAGCTAGAAGCAGCCGATAGTCAAAGAGGCAGAACAGAACAGACAGTATTCGAAAACGGGATGAGCTAGAAGCAGCCGATAGTCAAAGAGGCAGAACAGAACAGACAGTATTCGAAAACGGGATGAGCTAGAAGCAGCCGATAGTCAAAGAGGCAGAACAGAACAGACAGTATTCGAAAACGGGATGAGCTAGAAGCAGCCGATAGTCAAAGAGGCAGAACAGAACAGACAGTATTCGAAAACGGGATGAGCTAGAAGCAGCCGATAGTCAAAGAGGCAGAACAGAACAGACAGTATTCGAAAACGGGATGAGCTAGAAGCAGCCGATAGTCAAAGAGGCAGAACAGAACAGACAGTATTCGAAAACGGGATGAGCTAGAAGCAGCCGATAGTCAAAGAGGCAGAACAGAACAGACAGTATTCGAAAACGGGATGAGCTAGAAGCAGCCGATAGTCAAAGAGGCAGAACAGAACAGACAGTATTCGAAAACGGGATGAGCTAGAAGCAGCCGATAGTCAAAGAGGCAGAACAGAACAGACAGTATTCGAAAACGGGATGAGCTAGAAGCAGCCGATAGTCAAAGAGGCAGAACAGAACAGACAGTATTCGAAAACGGGATGAGCTAGAAGCAGCCGATAGTCAAAGAGGCAGAACAGAACAGACAGTATTCGAAAACGGGATGAGCTAGAAGCAGCCGATAGTCAAAGAGGCAGAACAGAACAGACAGTATTCGAAAACGGGATGAGCTAGAAGCAGCCGATAGTCAAAGAGGCAGAACAGAACAGACAGTATTCGAAAACGGGATGAGCTAGAAGCAGCCGATAGTCAAAGAGGCAGAACAGAACAGACAGTATTCGAAAACGGGATGAGCTAGAAGCAGCCGATAGTCAAAGAGGCAGAACAGAACAGACAGTATTCGAAAACGGGATGAGCTAGAAGCAGCCGATAGTCAAAGAGGCAGAACAGAACAGACAGTATTCGAAAACGGGATGAGCTAGAAGCAGCCGATAGTCAAAGAGGCAGAACAGAACAGACAGTATTCGAAAACGGGATGAGCTAGAAGCAGCCGATAGTCAAAGAGGCAGAACAGAACAGACAGTATTCGAAAACGGGATGAGCTAGAAGCAGCCGATAGTCAAAGAGGCAGAACAGAACAGACAGTATTCGAAAACGGGATGAGCTAGAAGCAGCCGATAGTCAAAGAGGCAGAACAGAACAGACAGTATTCGAAAACGGGATGAGCTAGAAGCAGCCGATAGTCAAAGAGGCAGAACAGAACAGACAGTATTCGAAAACGGGATGAGCTAGAAGCAGCCGATAGTCAAAGAGGCAGAACAGAACAGACAGTATTCGAAAACGGGATGAGCTAGAAGCAGCCGATAGTCAAAGAGGCAGAACAGAACAGACAGTATTCGAAAACGGGATGAGCTAGAAGCAGCCGATAGTCAAAGAGGCAGAACAGAACAGACAGTATTCGAAAACGGGATGAGCTAGAAGCAGCCGATAGTCAAAGAGGCAGAACAGAACAGACAGTATTCGAAAACGGGATGAGCTAGAAGCAGCCGATAGTCAAAGAGGCAGAACAGAACAGACAGTATTCGAAAACGGGATGAGCTAGAAGCAGCCGATAGTCAAAGAGGCAGAACAGAACAGACAGTATTCGAAAACGGGATGAGCTAGAAGCAGCCGATAGTCAAAGAGGCAGAACAGAACAGACAGTATTCGAAAACGGGATGAGCTAGAAGCAGCCGATAGTCAAAGAGGCAGAACAGAACAGACAGTATTCGAAAACGGGATGAGCTAGAAGCAGCCGATAGTCAAAGAGGCAGAACAGAACAGACAGTATTCGAAAACGGGATGAGCTAGAAGCAGCCGATAGTCAAAGAGGCAGAACAGAACAGACAGTATTCGAAAACGGGATGAGCTAGAAGCAGCCGATAGTCAAAGAGGCAGAACAGAACAGACAGTATTCGAAAACGGGATGAGCTAGAAGCAGCCGATAGTCAAAGAGGCAGAACAGAACAGACAGTATTCGAAAACGGGATGAGCTAGAAGCAGCCGATAGTCAAAGAGGCAGAACAGAACAGACAGTATTCGAAAACGGGATGAGCTAGAAGCAGCCGATAGTCAAAGAGGCAGAACAGAACAGACAGTATTCGAAAACGGGATGAGCTAGAAGCAGCCGATAGTCAAAGAGGCAGAACAGAACAGACAGTATTCGAAAACGGGATGAGCTAGAAGCAGCCGATAGTCAAAGAGGCAGAACAGAACAGACAGTATTCGAAAACGGGATGAGCTAGAAGCAGCCGATAGTCAAAGAGGCAGAACAGAACAGACAGTATTCGAAAACGGGATGAGCTAGAAGCAGCCGATAGTCAAAGAGGCAGAACAGAACAGACAGTATTCGAAAACGGGATGAGCTAGAAGCAGCCGATAGTCAAAGAGGCAGAACAGAACAGACAGTATTCGAAAACGGGATGAGCTAGAAGCAGCCGATAGTCAAAGAGGCAGAACAGAACAGACAGTATTCGAAAACGGGATGAGCTAGAAGCAGCCGATAGTCAAAGAGGCAGAACAGAACAGACAGTATTCGAAAACGGGATGAGCTAGAAGCAGCCGATAGTCAAAGAGGCAGAACAGAACAGACAGTATTCGAAAACGGGATGAGCTAGAAGCAGCCGATAGTCAAAGAGGCAGAACAGAACAGACAGTATTCGAAAACGGGATGAGCTAGAAGCAGCCGATAGTCAAAGAGGCAGAACAGAACAGACAGTATTCGAAAACGGGATGAGCTAGAAGCAGCCGATAGTCAAAGAGGCAGAACAGAACAGACAGTATTCGAAAACGGGATGAGCTAGAAGCAGCCGATAGTCAAAGAGGCAGAACAGAACAGACAGTATTCGAAAACGGGATGAGCTAGAAGCAGCCGATAGTCAAAGAGGCAGAACAGAACAGACAGTATTCGAAAACGGGATGAGCTAGAAGCAGCCGATAGTCAAAGAGGCAGAACAGAACAGACAGTATTCGAAAACGGGATGAGCTAGAAGCAGCCGATAGTCAAAGAGGCAGAACAGAACAGACAGTATTCGAAAACGGGATGAGCTAGAAGCAGCCGATAGTCAAAGAGGCAGAACAGAACAGACAGTATTCGAAAACGGGATGAGCTAGAAGCAGCCGATAGTCAAAGAGGCAGAACAGAACAGACAGTATTCGAAAACGGGATGAGCTAGAAGCAGCCGATAGTCAAAGAGGCAGAACAGAACAGACAGTATTCGAAAACGGGATGAGCTAGAAGCAGCCGATAGTCAAAGAGGCAGAACAGAACAGACAGTATTCGAAAACGGGATGAGCTAGAAGCAGCCGATAGTCAAAGAGGCAGAACAGAACAGACAGTATTCGAAAACGGGATGAGCTAGAAGCAGCCGATAGTCAAAGAGGCAGAACAGAACAGACAGTATTCGAAAACGGGATGAGCTAGAAGCAGCCGATAGTCAAAGAGGCAGAACAGAACAGACAGTATTCGAAAACGGGATGAGCTAGAAGCAGCCGATAGTCAAAGAGGCAGAACAGAACAGACAGTATTCGAAAACGGGATGAGCTAGAAGCAGCCGATAGTCAAAGAGGCAGAACAGAACAGACAGTATTCGAAAACGGGATGAGCTAGAAGCAGCCGATAGTCAAAGAGGCAGAACAGAACAGACAGTATTCGAAAACGGGATGAGCTAGAAGCAGCCGATAGTCAAAGAGGCAGAACAGAACAGACAGTATTCGAAAACGGGATGAGCTAGAAGCAGCCGATAGTCAAAGAGGCAGAACAGAACAGACAGTATTCGAAAACGGGATGAGCTAGAAGCAGCCGATAGTCAAAGAGGCAGAACAGAACAGACAGTATTCGAAAACGGGATGAGCTAGAAGCAGCCGATAGTCAAAGAGGCAGAACAGAACAGACAGTATTCGAAAACGGGATGAGCTAGAAGCAGCCGATAGTCAAAGAGGCAGAACAGAACAGACAGTATTCGAAAACGGGATGAGCTAGAAGCAGCCGATAGTCAAAGAGGCAGAACAGAACAGACAGTATTCGAAAAGCTATGACTAATTAGTACCTAATAGATAAGTACGAGTATGTAGGGCACCGTTTTCTTTGATGTCTGCCAGAAACGGAAATATTTATAAATATTTTCTTTAGTGAACTAAAACAATTACTTTGCTCACCCGCGACCTTACAATAGTTACGTTTATGCAAGAAATGTGCGTTCATGCAGTTCCTCCACCTCCACACTGTACGAACACACACAAACCACATAAACCCAACCATCACCACCACCAAGCTACACTGACGCGTTTCGAACTCAACCAGAGCTCATCTTCAGAGTTACCACAACCGTATGCTATGCTACCAAATGTTAAACTAACAAACCAAAACAAATGTTTTAACTTGTCACTGTAACTTCTCACGTACCCACTTTATTTTTCTTATTCTCAAACTACCCCACAAAAATTAACTTTTATTGACATATTTAAAACTACCTTGAATTTTTTGTTTATTTATTTATAAGGCATATTTAATTAATACTAACTGTTCAAATTCGACCCAAGCCGCAGTAAAGGAGAAGATACTAAATTTACCTGTTCATTAATAATAGACCCCATAGTGTTGTACCTAATTATTTCCATGCATTCCAGAGCATCCAGACGCAACCCCTTGCCGCAATAATGTAACACTTCATAAGAATCTGAATCTAACAATGAATGATTTGATTCCAAGAAATGTTTTGCAAAATAAAATAAATAATTGTCTACCCCGTGCGAAGCCGGGAAGGGCTGCTAGTTTAGTTATAAAACTAGAGTTTGTCAAGCGAGTCGTGTCCCTTGAAAACAGGCGGTATTTCCAAAAATCCTTTATATATCAACACTAATCAGACTTTGAAAACTATCATTTATACTTGTATTTATGTAGCTGCCTTTCTAACTACTTACTGCTACATAAATTCGAGTATCAAACATAGTTTTCAGTATTATTTGTGTTGAAATATAAAATGTTTTAAAAAATGCCGCCTGGTTTCAATGGACACGACTCGCTTGACAAACTCTACAAAGGGATCATGAATATCTGAATTATTATTATTTCTACAAAATTGATTCTTTGAAACTGCCCTTTTCAAATTAGGAGCTGAACGGCTACCACCTTATTTCGTAATGTGTAATCCCGAGTTGGTTAAGTAGCTATCACATTTAATTTTATCCGAATTGTTAAGTTAAAAGGATTTAAATTCCGCCCAAGTTCCATGACGACGCGGAGAGGAGCGTCTTTGATCCAAGCCCGGAACTCATAACGACTGCCCTTCAAAAATGGCAATACGATTACCCGATAAAAGGCCTAATCGTAAATTGTGCAAATGTGGTTTTCAAAGGTTGGTCACCCCAAACGAGGGATGGAAATCTCTGCTTCACTAGTTGAATGTGCTAATAACGGCCGCCATTTGCGAGGGCTAGATTTAAATTAAAACCACCCTTTGAGAAGCAAGGGCATTTAACTGTGATCCGCCCGCATAGATTAGGAGATGACGACAAAAAAATTCATTCGTTTTAAATAAAAATATTGCATCTAAATAAATCGGAGCTCCCTGGTACCGATCAGAACCTTGTGTATTCGACAGGCTAAAAGTACCTAATAGTACAAACATAGACATAGACATAGGTACATATTGATGCTGTTACAAAAGGGTCCCGGCTCAGCGTGTGATAGGTCAGACCACTATGGCCACTAGCTTGGGTACCTACAGGGTTTTTTGATTCGTGACTACTCATATGGTCATATCGAACCAAAAGTCTTTTTTCCTCATGGCACAAAAGCAAGCTATCCAGCAAGCTATTAGACCGTGTGACAAAAGTTCCGCAATGTCTTTAAATATTCAGTCTTCTATAAACATACACAGCTCTTAGTACAGAAATATTGTCAGTTGTGACGATTTAAATTGGTTGTACGGTAATTGGGGCATTTTATACTCCGCTGCCTTTGTCGCACGGCTTGCTCAAGCGCAAATATTAAACGTAAAATCGCCTGGAGATTCGAAAAATGTCATTGCTTAAATTATATAAGTACCTACTTGGCTCGGATAGCTACCTACACGAATTCCAGTAAAAAATAAATAATGAATGAAAAGAAATGCAAGGGTATGTGTGAAGTTCTCATTCCGCCTGGGCCCGCTTGGGAACTACAGCCCAAGCCCTCTTATTTTGAGAGGAGGCCTGTGGCCTGCAATGGGACGTATGATGGGATGATGATGATGATGATGATGAACGAATGCTGGTGCACGGAACAACTGAAATGGAAGATATAAATTTTTCAATTTGAAATTCTGGTTAAGTACCTACCTACTGATATTCAACACTTCGCGCGATAGCATAGAAAACCTTCATACTAGTTTAAAGCTTTGAACAGTCATACCAACATAACACGGGATTGTTGAGCCACATTTGTTCATAATCAGTACGCTTTTGTCTAACGTGCTGTCGCTTGACTATTTCTTTCTGTCAAACGGTATAAGATGGTGACAGAAAGAGATGGTGAAAGCGAAGACAAGCGCCCGCGCGTTAGAGTATACGTCCTCAAGTTTATTAATAAGAATATCTCTAAAAATCTCCACTACGTGTACTACTCGGCTAAATTATGAAGAGTCGTAGATTTCTTAACAATCTCATATTAACATTTCAAACACGTACATTTCACATGGTAGCCTAACAACATCCTACTAATATTATAAACGCAAAAGTTTGTAAGTATGGATGGATGGATGGATGTTTGTTACTCTTTCACGCTAAAACGGTTTGACGGATTCTGATGAAATTTGACACACAAATAGTTTATAATCCGGATTAACATATAGGCTTCATATAGGATACTTTTTATCGCGGAAAATTGCATAGTTCCCGCGGGATAGCGATAAACGAATTCTTCGCAGACAGAGTCGCGGGCAACAGCTCGTGAAATATATTTTAGGTGCTTCTGGGTATACATTATTGGTATTCTACCAAAGCTAGAGCCCCATAACCGTATTCTACGAAGCAGATTACGTGATAGCCTGATTGTGTTCAAACAGTACTAGGAAGTACCTAGCCTCCTAGATCGCGTGTGATACCTAGTCAACCTAAGCTCGTCACGTCACCGTCCAAATTCCAGTTTGCTTATTCATTCAACCGCCTTATTCTGAATTAGTCGGCCCATAAACTTGTATTCGATCGCTTCCGTACCGTGGCAAAGAATACCGAAAGAACCAGATTCCATAATAGGTGTATTGCGACAGGCCATGCGATTGTCTGAATAAGATGTTGTATGTATGTATGTAAAACTCATTATTGTACATAAAAACATGAAATTAACAGTTAACAAGAAGAAATAATGTTTACTTAGTTGCTACCAAATTTATTATTTATAACATAAATGATTTAATGAACTATTGTTCGCAGGAGCAGGTATAATCTAAACCACGAAAGTAAAAATATTGAATGGGTTTATACCTAACATCGAAAAGTTTTTTCCGTAATCTTAAACTAACCTAACATAACCTAGTGGATTCTATAGGATATTCACGATTTCAGAAAAATCTTCGATATATTAAGTTTCGATATTCAGAACCATATCCTGTTTGCAGGTGTAGCTCTTTACACAATCGAGCAGACGTAGATAAGTCAGAGAACGAACCAATAGATTAAAAAAAACCTAACACCTATAAATCTGAAACAAGCAGAAACAAAACGCACCATTAAAACTATACGTAACACCGACAGAAGGGTAATCCCCGTCGTGCGATACTGCTTTCAATTCAGCGTTGCTAAATTTTTATTAGGGAGCGAAGTTACAAACTAGTGTCTGGGCCGCTGATACAAAAACCGATCTCGGAGACCTTCTAACTCCCTTGAGTGCACTTAACCTATTTTCATTTCCTTCCTGTTTTTATTTCCTCAGAGCTATGCAGCGACAGCTATGTTAGTGCGAGTCCACGGGGCTTTCCAATTTACAGTTTGTGCCAACCTTCTTTGAGAGTTCTTCATTATGTATGGAGTACCCGCGTACGCTAACAGTCACGGAGCATTAAAATATTTCCTTTTCGCGTAAAAGGGTAACCTAAATACGAGTTGGTAAAGTGGTTTGCTGTGTATCATGCGCAACAAAAGTTTGACTATGAATCCTTGTTAGACGTGAGACGTCTACATATGCTTACGCGCCTAATAGGCTCTTCAAACTTTAGAGCAACCCTCACTAAATCTTGCCTTCGACTGTCCAAACAATTCATCTACTTAGCTCCGTTAGGCCTAGTTGCGACGTCAAGAAAATTTAGGGATCCTTAATGAGGGAAGCTTGGCGGCGCGTCGCTAAATAGCACCGATTTGGTGCTGCGTTTATAAGGCTTAGGAGGCTTGGGTAATCCCTTCGCGTAACATATGGGGTCGTGCGGCGAGGCAACACCTTGCGTCGTGCGGCAGCCGCCGCGTACCAATACTGTTGTGGCATGATGTTGCTCGGGTTAAACGGGACTTAAGTCTCAGGAGCCTTGGGTAATCCCTTCAGCACATGGACGAAGCCGAACTCAAACCAATGCACACACGGGGACTGCTAATAAGTTGAGATTAGTGTAATCGCAGCTATTAATAAGGTTCTTGCTCCCATTCGCCGGCTACCAGTGTGCGGCGTTTGTTTTGTTTTTGTTTACGATTGTATTGTTACAAAGGCATGTAGAAATAGGAGTACGGACCTAACGGTGATTTTCATCTTGAAATGTTCATAATTATTGTAATTCTAAAGTTAACAATGAGGAATCTTGTAAATAGCGTAATCCCTTTGTTTCCAATGATCTAAGTATATCAAAATTACGGCACAAGTTATTTGCGCGAGAATATTCGAGAACAGCTGAACGCTCTCGTTTTCAATAATGGGAAACATTTTGCTTCGCGCTACAAAGACTTCGGATTTCTGATTCTGAAATTTGATTCGACGAAGAATTTAGTCGTTACGATTCCAATGCCTATTGTTAAAGTCTTTTCGTTCCCAAAACTTGACACAATAGGAGTTTCTCATTAATCGAAAGCAGTAAAGTAATAATCGGTATCTCTGGCATCGAAGCGAAGAACTTAGTTCCAATTTACAAAATTGAGATGTTATATTTGCTTTGATCTTAATAAGTGAGATTAAGTTTTCCATGTCTATTATTAAAGCGGAATAAGAACAACTCGGGGTGTTTCGTTTCTTGCTGGCTGTTCTCAGAAATGCCGAGGTCGTGTTATCCAAACCGGAGATAATTCCAGTCTTCAGGTGCTAGTTTTATTTAATGAAGGAAAAGAGGTCCGACATTACCTATACCAGGGGGGCTTCACTCCGCAGTTTAGGTATGTTCGGCCGGCGCTCCTCCCGGGAGGAGTACGGCAGTAGGTTGTCGCGCGGCCTTCAGTTCGCACGCTAGCCGCGTCGCGCGTAATTAAGTGTCTTTTTTTTCTGTGATTTTTGCAACAAACAATGACTTCTAAACGATATTATAAATAACTTACTTACATACTAAAGGTAGTTTACTGAATTAATACACACTGTTATCTTTCTTGATTTATATACCTACCAAATATGGGCGAGTGGGAACCCTGTGCCCTTGGTTTCGGATCAGCGGTGCCCAACGGAATGTGAACGCTCGTATCACACGATAAGTTTTAATTTCGCGTGCACGCAGTAGGAGTAGGAAAATTTTTATACCTAAAGTTGACCTTTGTTCGAGAGTGATCCTTCTGTACGTTAGTACTATTACTTATTCTGTGCCTATACTCTACTAAGTAACTTTCATATTCATTGAGAGCGTAAATATCTGTACGGACGAAGAAATCACACGGTAGTACAAAATGAGTCCAGATTATTTCATCCAGAATTTTGGTACCTACCTAAGTCCGGATAAAACACCCTTGCATAAATTTTACGTCGAAAATTTTTATCTTTCACTTTAATCGATTCGACCCGTTCAACTGCATTAACTTTCGAAATTCAGATACGTACCCTCACATTCTAGATCGAAAGCCTATCAACTCAAAATAACACACCATTTTGACTTAGACTTTCTAGAGAAATTGAATTAAATTTTACTACAGTTTTGATTTCGAGATATAGTTAGACTGTTAGATGTACGATATAACCGCGCCGCGCTGTCGCGTACTACATCCTGAATGTTGGAGGGGCCCCATAAATTGTTTAAAACCCGTCAGACGCACTAAGTAGTGGTCGCTTGATAAATAAGACGGTAGTTTCAACGGGCATGAATTGCTGTTTATACCTCATAATCTGCTCAGCCCGAGGCTTAGCCGGGGGTCATCAATCTTACTCAGGCCCGCATAATCGCAGAAAACTCGGGATTACGCCACGACCCACATTTTTAAGTGATATCTATGTATAGTGACGTGTTAGGGGTGATGTGTGCGTGCAGTATATATATTAAGGGCTACTTGCACGGTTTTGGGTTATGAAATTAAATCGGAGTTATGTACAGTTTATTCTGGCCCGTGCAAATCCGCTTAAGAGAAATAGGACTAATATCTTACTTGGTGTGAAATCCATGCCAAGAAGAATTTGTCTTCTACAGAATTTATACTAATTTATATTATTATTAATAATAATAATAATAAATTTGTTTATTAAAATAAATCCAATTTACAAAAATTATGGCTTACCAAGCGGTCCCACACTAGGCAATGCCTGTCACGTGGTGACCGGATTCGGATTACAATTTTTCACCTCACTAGCTCGGAAAGCCCTTTTTGTTTGTTTGACATCTATTGAGAAAATCGCTTTTTATCCACAAGTGAAGAAAGAGTTTTAACATTTGAAGGCAGCTTAAGTGATATTTGACAGCTAACAAAACGTAAAACGTTAAAAGTGCTGAATTTTTAACATCACAATTAATGAATTGCATCGAGTAAAAAACACTAAATACAGTCTTACAACTTTATTTTAATTCATAAATATCAGCATTCAACATTAACCTTCATTCTTGTTGTAAAAACGGATAAAATGTTCTGACAGTCCAAGTAAGTCGATGTGCGAACAAAACGCATCCGAAATAATAAAAAAAAAACTTCAGTCAAAACGGTATACAATTTAACAGTAATACAGTTTGCTCGTATCTCAAAATCGATAATCTGGCTAATTGAACTTTACTCGATGTGCAATAAAGTTCAGTTTGGTTTATTCATTGATTGGAGATACGAGTTTTTTCAAAGTAGTGACGATATGTCGGTATTGGAATAGTTTTCCATAAAGACTGGATTTGCTTAGGCTATTTTGCATTATTTTTGATTTTACCAATATTTCTATAAGTACTTCAAAATTATTGTATTGACAAAGAGGTAAATAAATAATAATTGATAGTACAAACCCTTTTTCTTATTTTCCTCGCTGTAGTGAGGTGAAAATTTTTGTGTTATACACGGGTGAAAAGTTATTTTACGTCTCGTGTGTTGAAGCACTCGCTATCGAAAGAATTCTATTTTTGAACCACTCGCTTCGCTCATGGTCAATCATAGAATCCTTTCGATAGCTCGTGTTTCAAAATGAACACTCGCAGTTAAAATACAACTTTCCCCCCTTGTATAACAAATAACTATTACAATACAGAATTAAAATAAACAAGTATTACGATTACATACAAAGTTGGTAGGTACTCTTAAACAACTACGAAAAAAACAAAAATGGAAATAAAGTATGTATAGTATAAATTACCCTTACACTTACATAAACAAAATGTCTCAAAATTAATCCCGAATATTTCAGCGGATGATGGGGGGTTGACAAATCATCATCATCATCGTCATCATCATCACTTCAGTCGCTGGATGTCCACTGCTGGACATAGATAGGCCTCCCTCATTGTTATTATTCATACCTATATTCATTACAAATAACAAATAATTTACTGACAAATGTTTCCATACCTATACTTATTCGTACCGCTCCCTTAGCTAATTATAGACGTAAATCACCGAACTCTACATTATCGACTTCATTCGAAACAGCCACTGATCATATTTTCGCTAAATAATTTCAGATAAAGTGCATTTCGAACGGAATGTGCTAATAACGAGACAAGCTCTAAGATCGCGGAGGGTAAATTTTAATTAAATGCGCACATTAATGAGATGAAAGTGAACTGGTACTTTAATCGTGATTTGTTTGTCCAATGTAATTGGCGAGGGGTCATGCCATGAATTTTACGGGCTTTGTTCTAGTGTCGATGTCGGAATTTGTTTTTATACGGCGAAAAAGCTTTGTTTCGCCCTCGAAATAATGTTGTATGTGAGTTTGATTAATTTGAAAGATTATTAGGTTATATATGAATCGCGCAATTTTTAGTCGAAGCAAACAATTGGAGGTTTAAAACACTAATATTACAAATGAAAGATATGTACACGGAAAGAACATGTCTAAAGCCAAGTTTTTTGAAAAATTTGATTTTAATCTCAAAATGTAGACCTCGCAAAGTATCGTATAGATATATCGCATCGTATAGAATACAATTACATGAATATCTGAAAATAATATACAGGGCGTAACATTCAGATCGGTCAGTATGGAAAAGTCTGAAACTATAATATAAGAAATACGAAGATCTGTTCTTAGGAACCATGTCATCGATTTTAGTAACAAGGAAAACTGCATTCATACATTTAAAAAAAACTTGTACTCTGCTCGGGAATCGAACCCGAATGTTTTGAAAAATAAAACTAACACTATTTCTATTTAGATATCGATTGTGTAGATCTTAAGCAGTAAATGTTACTATGAAACATGATGGCTAAAATGAATAAAATGTATTGTATCGATGACATCGTTCCTAAGAAGAGATCTTCCTATGTCTTATAGTTTCAGACTTTCCCATACTGACCGATCTAAATGTTACACCCTGTATATTTTTTCACTTTTAAAGATGATAATTGTTCGTGATGACTACTTTCAACCCGCTATAACTCGAAAAGTTGCTTAGGTGACTGCAGACATGTTCTTTCTGTGGGGTCCCTTTGTTTCGTATAATTTAATAAGTCATAATGCATCATTCGTCATAATCACGTTAGTCGTACAGAGATTTATTTCTGAAACGGTATTTTTTTAGGACTTTTTAAAATGCCATATTATAAGAATGCAGTAGTACTTAGTTAGGTTTGTTTTATAACGATTCCGAAAAAAAAATGTTTCAGAAATAAATCACTTTATGACTGACGTTGATTATGAAGAATGATACATTATGACTTGTTAAATTATGAGAGTCATTATAGACCCGTACACAGAAAGAGGGTCTATAATGACTCCCATAATTTCAAATGCAAAAGTCGTGCAAAGAACGTGCGTGCGAACGTGCGTGCGCGTGCGTGTGTACGTGCGTGCGTGTGAGTTTGTTACTACTTCGCGCTAAAACAGCTGGACGGATTTGGATGAAATTTGTGCTGTACACAGATCCCGTAGGAACATCCATAAAAGTAACCAAGGCATGTGTTATTCCAGACAGTTCAGCTATCTACTATCGTGTGTGTGAAGTTCCCAATCCACACTGGGTCTGACAAGAGGCCTAGTGTTCCTTGCAGTGATGATGTTGACTTTTGCAATAACAATGGGTTTTCAATTCATAAAATACTAAATAGCGTTACGGTTAAAGAATTCCTTGGGTTTGCGTAAAAAATCGTGGAAGGCGTCTACTAAAAATAGAACCGAAGCTGATACACATTAGGTGTTTAAAAAACCAGCCACGTGTGAGTCAGTCCCGAACAAACAAATGAATAATAATAGTTAAAAAAAACTAAAAAACACGCTTTAAAAAATAAAAAATAAATTTTAATTAATTTCAATTCACTATTCTTATAGTGCAGTAAAAAATCTTAATAAGCAATTATTATATTGTTATATCCAGATCAAAATTTGTAAACAATTCTAAATATTGATAAAATAAATAATAATAGTTTAAATATTTTATTGTAAAAAAGCGTGGGGTGCATGGTGTCCATTGTCAAGGATTATCATTTTGATAACATCTTAAAAAGCACCCCACGCTTTTTTTACAATAAAATATTTTAAAGTATTATTATTTATTTTATCAATATTTAGAAATGTTTACAAATTTTGATCTGGATATAACAATATAATAATTGCTTATTAAGATTTTTTACTGCACTATAAGAATAGTGAATTGAAATTTATTAAAATTTATTTTTTATTTTTTAAAGCGTGTTTTTAGTTTTTTTAAACTATTATTTATTTTCTATTTTTTAGTTGCATTTTTTTTCTTTCTATCTTTACCTCCCCTCACCTACAACCCCCAAACCCCCTAAACCCAACCCCCCAATCCCCTAAACCCCCCTTACCCCCCTCCTCATTTTACAAACCCCCGAACCACCTAAACCCAACCCCCCTAACACCGAACCCCCCAAACCCCCGGAACCCCCCCTCTCCCCCCCACCACCTGCCCCCCCAACCCCTCCCCCCACCCCGCCACTCCCCCCCACCCCGCCACCTACCCCTCCCCCCCCCCTTCCAGTTCCATCATCAAACCCTTGTTACCATCTAGGCCTCTTACACCTTCCCCATTTCCCACAACCCCCCAAAATCACTTACCCCCGAACCCCCCAACACCCCCACCCTATTCCCCGTAAACCCCCCCATCTCCTAACCCCAACCGCCACACCCTAACCCCCAACCCTCTAAACCCCCGACCCCCTTACCCCATACCCCATTCCTCCATACCCCATTCCCCCCACCCCGCCACCTACCCCCCTTCCAGCTCCATCATCAGACCCTTGTTACCATCTAGGACCAAAGTACTCGTCAAAACGAATCAAACGAGCCCAAACTCGATGGGGTTGTTTCGTTTTATTGTGGAGTGCCTTTGGCCATCTTCCAGCTCCATCATCAGACCCTGGTTACCATCTAGGATCAAAGTGCTCGTCAAGACGAATCAAACGAGCCCAAACTCGACGGGGTTGTGTAGTTTTATTGTGGAGTGCCTTTGGCCATCTTCCAGCTCCATCATCAGACCCTGGTTACCATCTGAGATCAAAGTGCTCGTCAAGACGAATCAAACGAGCCCAAACTCGACGGGATTGTGTTGTTTTATTACATAGTTCCTATGGCCACCATCCAGCTCCATCATCAGATCAGCTCCATGTTACAATAACATTGCATTGTCATCCAATTTACACATATGTGCAAAATTCAGCTCAATCGGAAACCGGGAAGTGGGTCAAAATCGCGCCCTAAGGAGTCGGTTACAAACATACAAACATACAAACACACATACAAAAAAACATACAGGTGAAGCTAATATAAAGCGTGTAAAAAAGCTTCGTCTGTGAGGAAAATTTCATTTACATTTTACAATTTTACTCTATTTTACACTATTTTTATTTAGTTAGCTGTTGCCCGTGTCTTCTTTTTCCGAAAATTCGTTTATCGCTGTCCCGAGGGAACTATGCAATTTTTTCGGATAAAATCTATCCTATATCCTTTCCCGGGGCTCAAACTATCTCTATGCCGCATTTATTCTCTGTTGAATTTGAGTGGTTTAAGTGGAATTATGGACTGTATTCAAAAAAGTTTAAAATTTAAAATTGGCCAACATTGGCTACCGGTTTAAGGGGTGAAAATAATTTTCGCCGTTTTTTGTGATAAGCCGTGACTACATAGTTTTCGTCACCAACCAGCCGGCTAGCTGCCTACGGTGGCAAGGGAGGCAAAGGTGGCAAGCACTGCTAGTGCGGATAGCTATATGGAACGTACGCTTCCGAATGGCAAGTTTCAAAACACCTAATGTGTACCAGCTCTTATAAAATACGTAACTTAAGGGTAAGTGGTAATACCTTCTACGATCAAACTTGCACGAGCAAAGAAAGCAGGAAAAGGTTTTGACAAAACGGTGTCGTTCGGGCCCCGACGTTAAAAGGGTTCATTTTCAATCTCGATGGAGAACACTCTCCTTTGGTTTACCTGCTATTTGTTTAAAGATGTTGTTGAATCAGATAAGACCCTGTTTTGAGCGTGGTCGTTTGATGTTCCAAAACCTTTTAGGGAGATGCCTACCAATCAATAACCAGGTTAAATAGGTTATCTCTGGTGGCTGATTTAGAATTTTGCTACATCAAAAGATTCTGGTTCTAATTTTAATTCATTACAAAAATACTGAGTGACTGTGTTAACAGCAATATACAGTATTAATAGTTTACGTACTTACGTAGCAATAGACCCTGAGCCTAAATGGGTCTTCCCGTAGGCAGGCCAATTTTTATTTTATAGTATGTTTTGAATAATTTATTGAATCAGGCGTTACTTTGCGGAGGTCCATATTAATGAACTAAAACAATTACTTTGCTCACCCGCGACCTTACAATAGTTACGTTTATGCAAGAAATGTGCGTTCATGCAGTTCCTCCACCTCCACACTGTACGAACACACACAAATCACATAAACCCAACCATCACCACCACCAAGCTACACTTAGTAGCTGTGGAGTGTAGCTTGGTGGTGGTGATGGTTGGGTTTATGTGATTTGTGTGTGTTCGTACTACCTCCACACTGTACCACCAAACTACACTTAGTAGCTGTGGAGTGTAGCTTGGTGGTGGTGATAACGCCCAATATAAATTAAAAATTTTAAAACCCCCCAACGTGCAACGCAATTAAGTCTAAGATCCCTTCCGCAGCATACAAAAGAGCTGATAACTTTGAAACGGCTCGACCAATTTTGATGAAACATGTCTAAGGACCAAGCCAAGAAATCTGATTACAAATAAAAGAACTGCATCCAAATCAATCGGTTCACCCGTTTAAGAGTTATGATGCCACAGACAGAAGACCGACAGACAGACACACACACACACACACACACACACACATAGCGGTCAAACTTATAACACCCCTCTTTTTGTGTCGGGGGTTAAAAACAAATAATATTCTCATAATAACTGCCCAGGTCTAGACGGTCAGAAAGAGCGCGCCAGTACCTCTACCATGAGTTTACACTAGTTTACAGTGACCGTACTCGCTAGCGACGGCGTAAATGATTTGTATGGAGAATTGTACTTCCGTAAGTGACCGCTAGAGGCGCTGTACAATTCTCCATACAAATAATTTACGCTGTCGCTAGCGAGTACGGTCACGTAAACTAGTGTAAACTCATGGTAGAGGTACAGGTACATAGTACAGCGTGTTCATAGTTACGACAGCAATATAGCTGTTTACGACAGATGACGTCGCGCGGCTTGGTGCTGCGGACGATCTTTATTAAATGTCGGACGGCGCTTTAAGTTCTACTTCTATTAAAGTTTATTAAAGAATCAAGCAAAATGTCTACAAGCGATGTTAACTCAAGATTGAATTATTTTCTCAGGAGAGAAAATCTTACGACATTTTTACTGGATAAAATTGTCGTGAACGAGCGTCAAGTCAAAATATCTTTATTTAATTTAAGCTGATAACAAGCGTTACGAATGTCAAAGAATCTGCCTCTGGTTCTAAAAAACCCTATTGAGAAGAATCTAGCAAGGTAGAGACCAAAAAGTCGGACCACTTTATATCGTAGTTACATAATGTATGTAGTAATATAACACGACTGATCTTTCTTAGTAATATATTAACGTGAAAGTTTGCGTGGACGTTTGTCACTCTTCCACGCTAAAACGGTTTGACGGATTCCTATGAAATTTGACTCACATATAGTTTGTAACCTGGATTAAAACATGCAGTACTTTTTATCTCGAAAAATTGTATAGTTACCGCGGGATGGCGATAAACATGTAACAGCTATTTGTACATATAGATGATACGTTCCATCTTAACTCGTTGCCATAGGGTCGAAAAGTGACACACCCTTAAAAAATAAAATGATAATTTAATGTGCTGGAAAAATACTGCAAGATTAGATAGGCGGGTTAAAATAATATGATGTAACAGGCTCCTGGCTCGTGACTCGTGCAGCGGCACCGGTGTCCGATTACCATGTAATTTCCACCATTTGTGCCCTGGCCTTATAACTACGAAGTTGAAAATTCAAACATGGTATCGTGCTATCCCACTCACGCTAATAGTATTTAGCACGACAGTGAGCGAGACCATACGATACGAACTTCGATTAATGAATTTCGGAGTAGCTCACCTAAGCCGAATGCAGACATTGTAGAATCGCCGTTGGGACTTTACTAAGTATATTGTATTCGCTGGACTTACTGGAGTATGTTTTATTAGGGAATGCTGTACAAGACAGCTTGTTTATTGCTGGGTCTTAGGAGGTCCAGGCAGGGTCGGACTGGTCCGGAAGGGTCCTGGTGGCTGACCACAAGCCCGGGACCCAAGACTAGATGCCTGCGCGGGCCTCCTATCCTACGGTTGCTGCAAGCCCCGCAAGCCAGGCCCGTTAGGGGCCCACGCAGGCTGGGGCCCGGCTGGCAAATGCCACCTCGACTCGACTATATACCTGGACCTATCACCGGTGATCTGTGAAATTGGTAGTAGAGGTTTATAAAGTTGTCTTCTCTTTCTCTCAACTTTAATTATGGATTATGATAATTAATTTTGCAATAAATTAACATGATGTAAAGACTGTATCGTTAAGAATAAGCACAAGTAAAAAAGTTTTAATTTTTTTATATACATGCAATTAAAAATAAAACATTTCTTATAACGCATGAGACTTTAAACAACACGTGGACTTGTAAATAGAAATAAAATCAAACACCCCGAGCCATTTTTCGGAATTTCTTTCTGAAAGTCGACATCAGAGATCGGACAGCATCTTGATCGAATGTTTTTGCGACCCTGTTCCAGTCTCGGCGAAAATTCTCTTCAGAATCAGCAGAATTACTACTTTTACGAAGTTACGCTTTCATTATAGCTCAAAAACGTTCGATTGGCCTAAGATTTGGGCAATTTGGTAAAACAAAGGTAAAAGTACCAATACTCGACACCTCATTGCCCAGTAGATGACACCCGTCTATCACCTATACTATGACATAAGGTTGAAGGTGCCATGTGTCGAGCACAAGAACGTTTACCTTACCTTGGCACGAGTGTGCTCATAAACTCTCTAACACTTAAAATATTTACTCAACAAATAGTCTCTATTTGTTAGCAATAAAAAATGCAAATTGAAAAATCCAATTTGTATAGGAAAGGTACGCTCAAATATGCAGTGGGGTTTAAAAATTGCTGTAGTGTCCTCGGGGGGATCGGAGACGGGGGTCATTTTGTATAGGGGTTGAAAAGACTGCAAAGTTTTACTAATTAAGTAAAGGGAGAGCCTGTTATGCATCTGTTTAATAGACACCTACTTTTAATATCACAAAACACCGCTCTAAAGACTGGCTTTTAAATTATGACGTGATGAATGCAGTGAACAGAAGGTACTTGGGGTCTATAGGGAAGGGAAAGGGGGAAAACTCCGCGTCGAAATAGTTAAGTACATAAGAATAAATAAGAACATAGGTAGAAGTGAAACTCCCGCTCCGGCCGGACTCAAAGGTCACGACATTAGAGTTCTCGCTTAGCGAGTACTCTTAATCTGTACATATAAAATCCTTTGTCCTGACTGACGGATCAACGCACAGCCTAAACCGCTGATCGTAGAGACCTGAAACTTGGAGGGTGTGTTCTTTGTATAACGTAGGCATCCGATAAGAAAGGATTTTTCGTAGTTCTACTCCTAAGGGGGTAAAAAAGGGGGGCAAAGTTTGTATGGGACAGCTTGATTCCGTGGTCCAATCTACTTAAAATTTTGCATAAACATTCTTTAACAGAATTGATGGAAGACGTGTTTCGTATTTTATTGAAATTCATCCCTTGACGGGGTTAAAAAGGAGTAGAAAGTTATTTTGGGGGTGATTTGCTTCGAAGTTGATATCAATACTCCTTAGTGCTTTTGATTTAAATTACTTTTTATTTTGACACAATGTAAACGAAACGAAACTTCAAATTTTGCAAACCATTTGTCTACGTTTGTCAACCACATCCTGATCTGATCTCTGATAATAACTACTTATAATAAGTAGTATTTGCATTTCACCAAGCTTTTGCTTTTACAAGCGCAGCGTGGGACGTCCACCAACGAGATGGACGGACGTTTTGGTGAAGGCCGCAGGTTCAGGGTGGATGCAACCTTTTTCGAATAAAATCGAATTGTGTATTCAAACATCATTGTTGAACTCGCATAAAAGCTTGGTGCAATGCAAATACATATAAAATGCTTTGTCCTGAAGTCCTAAAGAAATGACTGACTGGCGGATTAACGCACAGCCTAAACCGCTGTATGTAGAGACCTGAAACTTGGAGGATGTGTCCTTTGTATGACGTAGACATCCGATAAGAAAGAATTTTCTGGAATTCCCACGGGATAAGGAATATACGGGATGTATATATTTCATCAATCGAGAGTGACCCTATCCCCATAACGAAGATTACTAAACTGTTCCAATTGGGCATGCAAGTAGACTATTAGAATAGGTATAAAGCCAATTTCAAAAATTTTGAAAATATCCA
The DNA here is from genome assembly GCA_947859365.1 of Archips crataeganus. Classification (NCBI taxonomy): domain Eukaryota; kingdom Metazoa; phylum Arthropoda; class Insecta; order Lepidoptera; family Tortricidae; genus Archips; species Archips crataeganus. The sequence goes on along the minus strand of OX402056.1, from coordinate 15,549,615 downwards.
CGGGATATGAATAAATCAGGATTTATATACTCAAATCAACTGGATCCTATCTCCGTAACTACAATTAAGTACTAAACTTTTCAAATTCAGTATAAACGTAAATGGTCATACATATATAATGGTCATACATAACAGCAAAAAAACTTATTGCAGGATTTTTGGAAATTCCTGTGGGATAGATAATCTCTGAAACTTCCGAGCCGATTTTAAAAAAAATCTTTTACCAGTAAAAAGTTACACTATCCTTTATTAACATAGGCTACTTTTTTCCGGAAAAATGCAAAATTCCCAAGGGATAGAAATAAAAATTCAACTTAAGCTCATTTTAAAATGTCTTTCACCAATAGAAAAGATACACTGACCTTGATTAACATAGGATGCTATTTTCCGGATAAATGCAAAATACCCGCGGTATAGAAAATAGTAAATTTAACTTCGGGGCTGAGTTTAAAAAAAAATGACCAATAGAAAGCTACACTATCCTTTGTTGGTATAGGCTAGGCTACCTACTATTTATTCGGTAAAATGCAAAATTCCCGTGGGATAGAAAGAAGTGAACATCACTTGAGGGCTGATTTGAACATTTCTTTCACCAATAGGAAGTTACACCAACCATTATTTACATAGACTACTTTTCTCCGTGAAAAAGCAAAAATCACACGGGAAAAAAATAAGTGAATTCAACTACGGGGCTGATTTTAAAAATTCTTTTACCGGTAGAAAGCTACACCTTTAAGGACATAGACTACTTTTTCTCGGGGAAAATGCAAAATTCGCGCGGGATAAATATAAGCAAAAATTTGCATAGAATAAGGACAAATTTGTTTAAATTCCCACGGGATAGTGAATAAACGGGATTTATAATATTCACTAACTGATACTGATGATGATGAAATGAAAATAATAATGGATGTTGCCGTTGCCGGTTTTTTGTTTTATACAGGGTTATTTGTAATTCACTGACATCCTCTTAACCCTGAATTCCTACCACTCAAACAAATGTTTTTTGTTTTACGACTTTTTAAAATGAAGCACTTTTTTTCCCATACAAATACACAGAGTATCGTAAAAATAAGAGGTAATCTCCAATTTTCAAAACGTTATTACACAAAAAATATTAAGTTATGACAAAAGCCGTAAAACAAAAAAAAATTGTTTAAGTGGTAGGAGTTTAGGGTTAAAAGGATGCTAGTGAATTAAAAATAACCCTGTACAATGAAAGAGATGGAGAAGCTTTACCACAAATTGGAATTCTACGCGGACGAAGTCGCGGGCAAAAGCTAGTATCGTATACTATTTAAAACTTTCGTGATTTTCACTCATAATTACTATACTAAACGGGACTTATCACGTAATTAATATTTACCTCGACGTTTCGGCCACATTGCAGCAGCCGTGGTCACGAGTTAACAAACGAAACGTCGAGATAAATATTAATTGCGTGACAAGTCCCGTTTAGTATACTAATTACGTAGGTATAGTTAATCCTATACTAATGTTATAATGGAGTTTAATGGTGTCTGTAAAGTTCCCAATCCGCAGTGAGCCCGCGTAGGAACTACGGCCCAAGCCCACTCATTCCGAGAGTTTTGTGGCCTGCATAGGGCGGGATGACGACAACTTACATCTTTAAATAATTTTATTGAATCAGGCGTTACCTTGCGGAGGCCCATATTAATGAACTGAAACAATTACTTTGCTCACCCCCGAATTGCTGATTGCTTTGGTCGCGGGTGAGCAAAGTAATTGTTTCAGTTCATTTATATCTTTAATTACTGTAAAAAAATACAAATTTGAAAAACCCCCAACGCAATGAGGCACACATTATGTTTGAAAATAAAGTAACCCCCATTATGTGTCTAAAATCCCTTCTGTAGCTAACAAAAGAGCTGATAACCTTGAAACGGCTGGACATTGATGAAGCATGTCTAAGAACCATCGCCACGAAACCTGCTTTCTAATAAAAAACCGCATCCAAATCGGTTCACCCGTATAAGATGTATGATGCCACAGACAGACACATACACAGACATAGCGGTCAAACTTTTAACACCCCTCTTTTTGCGTCGGGGTTTAAAATTAGTGGTTAGAATTTTTTATCTACTTGTATTTACGTTAGCAACAACATAAGCAGGAGGAAGTAAAACCCTGTAACGAGAAGCATCTCAGAACTCCCGCCTCACCGTAATGTTTTCATTTTATGACCGCCGCTACCTTTGGATCTAATATAAAACTTACCCCATTGAAACCTGAGTGTTTCCCTCCATTAACCTAAGTGGTAACAGAGAGTCATTTCAACTTTCCTCACTAATTTCGAGCTTATTTACTAATTTTAGTATTAAGTTTAGTTAGTATTTGGCTCCATGTATATAAGTAGGTCAGGCGTGTAAAGAAAGTAAAATAAAAAGTCATGTGGAGATTTACTTAAAAGAAGATTAGACAAATCCTATTGCTGGGCACAGGCCTCTCCAGGATGAGAGGGTTGTAATTCCGACGAGGGCCCAGCGCGAATGCAAAAATAAGTTTTTGTAAAAATTTCATTCCTATGTATCCTACCTACCTACCCTTACCTATCCTTATGTATGGTTGTGAGGCCTGGACATTAACACAAAAAGAGGAATGTCAACTCCTTGTAGCGGAAAGGAAGGTCTTGCGTAAGATCCTGGGACCTGTCAAGAGAGACGACGGTACGTGGAGGATCCGTAAAAACATAGAGATCCAGGAGCTGGTGGCTGAACCCAACATCATCGGCGTAACAAAATCACACAGACTTCGCTGGTTCGGCCACCTACTCCGAATGGGAGAGGATCGTAGAGAGCGTACGTGGGACGACCGACTGGTCGCCGCCCGGTTGGGCGACCTAGGTACCGCTGAGGGGACAGTGTCCAGGCGGATCTGCGACTACTTCAAGTCGACGACTGGCAAGAGGCTGCGCACGATCGGGACAGATGGCGTGCTCTCGTTTCGGAGGCCAAGACCCTCTTTGGGTCCCTGAGCCAAATTAGTTAGTTTGTTAAAAATTTCATTTCCAATGCAACTTTTTTCTGATCGTCGTTTTTAGGGTTCCGTAGTCAAGTATAGTTTCGCCATGTCTGTCCGTCTGTCTGTCTGTCTGTCCGTCCGCGGCTAAGCTCAGAGACTGTTAGTACTAGAAAGCTGTAATTTGGCATGAATATATATATATCAGTCACGCCGACAAAGTGATTAAATAAAAAAACTAAAATAATTTTTTTTAGGGTACCTTCCATTGACGTAAAGTGGGGTGATTTTTTTTCTCGACTAACCCTATAGTGTGGGGTATCGTTGGATAGGTCTTTTAAAACCATTGGGGGGGTTGCTATCATGATTTTTCTATTCAGTGATATGTTTGCGAAATATTCAACTTTAAAGTGAAAATTTTAATTAAAATCGACCGTCCCCCCCCCTCTAAAATCTAAACTGTTGGGTGGAAAAATTTGAAGAAATTCAGAATGGTAGTAAATATATTATATTTACAAGGAAAATTATAGCGGCTAAAATTGCTTGGGAATTATTTGTAGTTTAAGAGTAAATAGTAGCCTAAGGTATAAAACATACCTAAACTTGGAAGATTCCGTACACATACGAAATATCCTTTGAAAAAAATATTACTTGATTTTTCGTAATGGCTACGGAACCCTATCTTGGGCGTGTCCGACACGCTCTTGGCCGGTTTTAGGTTTGCTGTAATTGCATTGTCATCCAAACTACATATTGGTACCAAATTTCAGGTCGATTCAAGCACTAGAACCTTAACAAAAACAAACAAACATTAAAAGTTAAAAAATATATATATAAAATATATATTGGATAGCTTGTTGGATAGGGAGTTCTTCCCTAGAATGTGTTATTTTCAACCGCATATCAAATCCAAAACATGTAGCTTCGTAATAATTATCAAAATACCTCTTCGTACATTTCGTTGAAAAATACTCAGACGAATGTAATTATTTTTAATTAATTAATATGAAATGAGACGATTCAAACTAACCACATTAATTTTAAATTACCAAGCCATTCAAACATGAACTCTCTCCCTACTAAATTAAGCCCATCGACACTGTGATCTGATACAAGTTAATTGAAAATGAAGAAACCTCGGTCGGAGTTGACTTTGTATAATTTTGTTTTAGCGAGACGCAGAGATGTTTTCTTTGCAAACTGGAGGCTTGGGCGGAATATCTTGTGAAAATATTCTGACAAACTAGAAGTCCCACCTTAAAAATTAATAAAGCATAATAGACTAGAGCCGTGGTGGCCTAGTGTTTTAATCTATGACCTCTCAAGCAGATGGTCGTGGGTTCAAATCCCAGCTCGTACCTCTGAATTTTTGTGCGAAATTACATTTGAAATTTACCATGAGCTTTACGGTGAAGGAAAACATCGTGAGGAAATCTGCATCCACCTGGGATGAAATTCAATGGCGTGTGAGAAGTTCTCAATCCGCACTGAGCCTGCGCGGGAATTACGGCCCAAGCTCTCTCATTCTGAGAGGAGCCATGTGCCCTGCAGTGGGACGTCTAATTATATTCAATTCATAAAATAACACGGTATAAACCATTTTCATAAGAGTCTATACTGAGAGACTATAACTTGACAAGCTCGTGCGCGGCGCTCGGCGGAACCCTGTCGCAGGAAGCCTCTGCTGTCCTTAACAAGATTGTTTTTAATAAGTGCGGCAAACGCTGACTGCGACAGGGTTCCGCGGAGGGTCGCGCGCAAGCTTGTCGGACTACAACTGGCTCATCGAGGCCCTGCAGAAATCCTTGGCTGTAGAAGGCTGTGATTGTGCATAGAGGTTACTTTTACGATGTGGGCAAGGTTTTAGACGGATTTGTTGTAATTCTCAAAAGGGATTTATTATGTTCGATTTCAAGTGACCCTATTATCGTAACTATATTTACTAGACTCGTGAAATTTGGCTTACAAGTAGGCAATCATAATAGCAGTAACTAATTTCAAGAAGATTTCAACGGGATAAGGAAAAAAGAGAGAAATGAAAGAGAGAGAAGATGGAGCGGCGACCTGGTTAAGGTTGCGGGATTGCGTTGGATGCGAGACCGATTTGTTTGGCGAGCCTTGGGGGAGGCCTATGTTCAGCAGTTGACGTCTTTCGGCTGAAATGATGATGATGATGAAGGAAAAAACGGGATTTATTTATGATTATAAGGGTTAAACATGAAACTACCGTGAGACTCACTCATAGTGAAAATAAACGGATCACTCACGTCTTAAAACGAGTTTAACTCGATATGTTTCGGGCTAATCCGTAGCCCTTCCTCTCGGAGTCGCACGTCACGGCGGCTGCCAAACGTGCACTCAAAGAGGAAGGGCTACGGATTAGCCCGAAACATGTCGAGTTAAACTCGTTTTAAGACGTGAGTGATCCGTTTATTTTCACTATGATTATAAGGGTCTTAAAATTACCCACCCACGGATTAGGAAAATAAATGAGAATGTAACTAATACCGGTATGATGATGATGGATTTTTGGATATTGCTTTGTCGGATCTTTCGGATCTTTGTCGGATTCAATGAAACAGATGAAAAAGCTTTATCAACCTTTGTATTCTGATGCGCGAACAAAACCGCGGGAAAGGCTAGTAATATGTAAAAATGTTGACATGGACTAAAAAATATTTTTTGTGTAACACATACACGTAAGATCTCATCCTGTTTAACATGCACTCTGGTAGAGATAGGCAATGGATGGTAGATAATTAGGCTAATTAACGATGAGTAACCAGATTGCCAGGGTTAATATCCCGCGGGATATCAAAGGCGTGTTTACAAGCGCGAGTTCATTGGACACACTACATAGAGTCGAGTTGATAGGTGTATTCCTTAGAGAAAGATTTTATTTTACCTCATCTTCTTTGCAAAATATCGATATGCAAAAACACAAGTTGCTAACTAAAATTTGAATAAATGTAAACTAAGTAGCTGTTGCCAGCGACTTCGTCTGCGAAGAATTACAATACAGTACAATACAATGACTCTTTATTGTGCACACAAAGAAAACAATACAGAAAAACAAATACATGGAAAAATATATATAAGGTAAGCAATACTGCCGTGCTCAAACTAAAAGGCGGCTAAGTGACAAAACCAACTTTTGAGTAATCGGCGAAAAACGTCACAAAAATTTCAAATCGATGCTGGTTCAAATCTTTAGCTATGTTGCCATATACCAAACGATAGATCTTTTTTTAATTTATGATTTGATTTTTGTCACTCGTGTTATATTATAGTTTTTGTGCCACTAAAAGTAATTTTTTCCTTTCTAGTTATGAAAATAAAATAAAATCCTTTTTACATTGCAGTACAAAAAGGCGGTTATCGGATCTTAACTGCTTTATAGACATGTATTTTTTGTTAATGATGCCTACATCATTAACAAATTGTTTTGAAATAGATAGTTAACTGCAATTACGTAACTAGAAAGCAGTTATCTGTTTTAGTGGCATTTTAATCTAAGTTAGTGAGTAGTCCATAACTATAAAGCGGCAAAGGGCACATTGCCGCCTTATAAACTAATTCACTGTTTCTTGTTTACTTTCCGATATACTGGAACATAGCTTAAAAGCGGTTAACTTAAAAACCTTTTGGCGTCACTGCTTTTTAGTCTTGTACGAGTCCCAATATTTTTTTAAGAATCCTTCAAAATTGGCCGTAACTACAAATTCAAATAAACATTTTACTGTGAATTATTCGTTTATTTCGATGTAAAATCGACATTCAAATAGCTCGTCATTGCTACCATAATTAATACCTACTTCATTGTGATATTAAAATAGAACAAAAATGGCACTCTGCGCAAAAATCAAAAGGATAGTTACAATCTCAAAAAAAAGCAACTTAGTCACAGTAATTTGGAATTATGTCCATTTGAATAATAATATGGTACCTATTGAAAAAAAAGGTCATAGGGGTGTAAGGGAGAACCCAGAAACTCAATCTCCAAATGTCAACCTCACCTGCCCGTGGTGCACCCTGCTAGCAACTGACGAGGCTCTGGCGACCGACAGATGGCGAAATAACCATCCAAAAGCAACTAGGCAAAATTAAGTAGGCCAGCAACGGGCAGCAGCGTTGCTGGTGCAAGTGGCCTAGTTCTGCGATTACCAACCCGCCTGCCCAGCGTGGTGATTATGGGCAAAAGCTTTTCCCATAATCACCACGCTCTCGGTAGTTCTCGGCAGCCCTACTATTCCTGGTTACGGTAGCGGCCATGGTAACAGTAGGGCCGGGGGTGCTAAGAATCACCAAGCTACGGACGGCTACCGAAACAAACGACTTTACCTGACTACCTATAACGGACGTACTCTGAGGAATGACGATAGGATCGCAGAACTCGAAGTGGAATTAGGTCAAATCAACTAGTATATCTTGGGTTTGTCGGAGGTCCGTAGAGACGAAGAGGATACGATAACCTTAAGCTCCGGTAACCTATTCTACTTTCGGGAGGGCGAACAGCAGTCCCAATGTGGAGTCGGCTTCCTTATCAATAAAGCTCTCTGTAACAACGTTGTGGAGATCGGTAGCGCGTCGGCAAGGGTAGCATACCTTGTACTTAAGTTGACTGATAGGTACTCCTTGAAAGTTATACAAGTGTACGCGCCGACCTCGGCATACTCCGACGACGAAGTGGAATCTATGTATGAGGACATAAGTAAAGCCATGCATAGCACCACTAGAACACATTACAGCGTTGTTATGGGAGACCTCAACGCAAAGGTGGGAGTACAGGCATGCGATGATTCGATTATCGGACCGCACGGATTTGGAGTTAGAAACCACAGGGGGCACATGTTGGTCAGGTTTCTGGAAAGCAAAAAGCTTTTTCTAATGAATTCTTTCTTTAAGAAGGGGCCTCACAGGAAGTGGACTTGGAGCAGCCCCGACGGTAAGACGCGAAATGAGATCGATTTTATCATGACGGATATAAAGCATATAGTCAGGGATGTCTCAGTGATCAACAGGTTTAACACAGGCAGTGATCACCGACTTGTTCGAGGCACTCTGAATATACGTCATAAGCTGGAGAGAGTCCCCATGGTGAGATCTGTTTTGCGTCCAACACAACTCTTGTTGATTTGTTGGAAACCACCGACGATGTTGATAAGGAGGCCGACCAGTTGGTGAGGACGATTCGGGATTTGGGAACAACGTGTTTCCCAAAGAAGCAAAGTGTACAGCGGTCTAAACTCTCTCGCGAGACTCTGGAACTCATGAGGCGGCGACGAGAAATGGCGGCGCAGACTGTTTCGTTAGGTGAGAAAGAGCTCTCCAAGCATGTTAGAAAGCTGATAAGGCGAGATCTCCGTAGCTCCAATACTCGCTCTATTATGGAGGCAATAGAGCGCAAGAGCGCAACCGGGGATCGAAAGTCTTTATGTAGCAACTTGGAAGGAGCAACCTAATGAAACTAAAAACTGCAAATGGCCAAACCGTCTCCTCTAAGCCGGAAATCCTCACCGAGATTGAGAACTTTTATGGACAGCTGTATGCTTCCCATGCTGCACAGCCTCTTCCCGATCCAAATCACATCAGAGCCTCACTAACACGCCACTACACTGAAGATATCCCGGACGTCGAAATGAGCGAGATTAGGATTGTCCTGGGGCAGCTTAAAAACAACAAAGATCCGGGTGAAGACGGAATTAGAAGACGGAAGACGGAATATTAAGTATGCGTATTGTTGATCGAAGTTGCAAAATGTCAGCTCAATCGGTAACCAGGAAGTGGGTCAGATTTAACGTACAAGATACATACCTACATAGCCAATTACATGCTTTGTGCAACCACGGTTGCCAATTTATTTATTTATTTCAATCATATTTATTCCTTAAGTCAGTAATGACCTTGTTTGAAATCACTTGTCAATAAATGATAGTAATTGGGAAAAAGGCACGTGAGTGGCTAATTGTAATATATGTACATAAGTAGTATAAAATTGGTGAACCTGGATCACAGGAGATCCAAGTTCACCAATTTTATAGTAGATCTTCTATTCAAAAACTCATATATTCGAATACAGTAATCTATTCAATAAACGACATTACAAATAGGTTATCTATTCAAAAACATTCTTGTTTATTATAATAAGCCACTTTTAAACTCAATGCCTCTATTAATAAAATTAGGTACTTATTAACTTAATAAAATTACAGTTATCAGTTAACTAGAAATAAAAATCTGGATCTTTTCAATAAAACAAGGATTTTTAATACAAACTCATTTTATTTACATATTACCATCAATTGAGTCATGTATCTTTTAAACGCAATACCTCTATTAAAAAAATTATGGTTATCAGTAAACTGGAACTTAAAATCTTAATCTATTCAACTAAGTAATCACTGACTGCGATTATAATCAAATTAATGATTTTGTTAACAATGATATCATCATCTGAATTATCAACTCCTTTGAAACACTTAGATGGTAATAGCTTAATTAACATAATCCATTTTTCAAAATTTACATTAACATCTCCATAAGGTTCTTCCAATAACATAGTAAAATTATTCCAAATATCTTTTAAAAGCTGAGTGTTAGACAGCTCAAATATTTCATAAGCTTCTTGCTCGTTATGATACACACGAAAAAGTAGTTCATTCACTCTGTTATTAAATAATTTTAAAGGTAATGGTGTACGCCACCTTTTTAAAATCTCATCCGATTCTATATAATTTAAAAATAACCTTTTAGACATCATCTTAATAAGACTCGTTTTGGTAAACTTCGAGCTGTTGTTGGTGCTGTTTCATCCAATGTTGTTGTAACGACGACTGTTGTTGTTATTGTTGTGACTGCTGTTGTTGTGACTGCTGTTGTTGAGGCTGTTCCGTATGTTGTTGTGGTTCTAAAGTTTGCGTTTGTTTATCGAAGATCGTAGTGAGGGTTCTGATATTTTTTTTAGTGTTTATATACTCTTTAGTCTGAACAATTGTTTAAAATGATAGCAGAGAAAGAGGCAGATATAATGATTTCTATTTTATTTAATTATTAATAATCAATTTAATATCACTTAGTCTGATGTAACTTCTCCTGTGATTAAATTCAAGTGCGATAGGCATAATTCATCAACTCGCTTTTATGGATTATTCTTAACTTTAGGAGGAAAGTAAACAAGGATTAAGTAAGTACACATAATTTATTTTATTTATTATGTAAAAAAATTACTTTCTTTACACCACTTATTCATACAGCATGCATTTTTAAAGGCACAAACATTATTATGATATATACAAGATTGAATATTAGACGACATTGCATATTTTTTACAAAGCGTTTGTAAACTAGGACAGTTAAAATCTTCTAAATTATATACACTTTCACTTTCTAATAACTCCTTCACCCACTGTACTTTTTCGCTACCTTTTGTATAAACTCGTTTATTTTTACAGAAATCTACTATCAAATGATTATAATTAAAGTATGGTACAAATCCTTCATTCCATAATATTCCTCTATTTCTTTCAATCCACGAAACTTGTAAGCGTTCTTTTTTTGTCAAATTATAAAATGGATAGGGTGGTTTAATCAGCAACACAAGAATACTCTTCTTGTGAATAATCGCTATTTCTTTTGCTATAAATTGATTGTTTTCGTTTTTAAATCCTTGAACATCCAAAACCACCTTCATGATATTTTTCGAACTATGTTACTCAAAGGTTTATACTCGATAAGACGATCGTTTATAATCAAACAGTATGCTGTCGTATTATGAGGTATATCTTCTGAAGACTCAATTTCTAAACGAACATCAACTGGCCCAGTTTTTAGTGAATCGTTTTGTCTTGAGCAATCAATGACAAAGAGTGGAGCATTTTTTCCAAATGTTTTTAGATTTAGCAGAGGATCAATGCTGGTGCCATAATACGACTGACGAAAATTTGCATACATTTCGTATAATATACTAAACTTCTCTTTACTAAAATTTAAATTTAGTGAATCATAAGGAAAGTATTGTGAGTTCAAAAATAATTTGACATTTGTTATATTACAATGATCGAACAGTGATGAACTTCTTGTTTTAGTCAATTTTCTATCAGTTTGTAGCCCGAATATAACATATCTTGGTTTTTCTAACTGAGAAGCAGTTTTGACAGACCATGAATGTTTTGTTGCTCTAGGTAAAAGTGGATATTCATATAAATCCCAATTTCGGAAAGCTAGTTGTATGGGACGATCCTTTTCCAAATACTTAAGCAGTAATAATCTATTACGATCTGAAACTCGAACATGTGGCACACGCCACTGAACTTTCTGTATGTCTACTTCAATAATGTTACTATTATCAGTTAGGATGCTATTCAAAACTGAATTACTTCTATGTAGAATAAGCTCATGCCTACAATTGACGAGAATTTTATTATAATCTTCTGCGAATCCTAGTACTTTATTTAGCGGAATTATGACAGAGAAATGACCATGCTTTTGAGTGAATCCGTTGAAATCCCAACCCCACAATGCAGCACTTTTACTCTCACCTTCATTCATTGAGATAAGAGATTTCATCGTTGTTGTAATTCCAGAATTTTTAATTCGATCTATTTCAACACCATTCAATTCATACCTTATATCCTTAAATAAAAATAAAATGGGGTTATTTGTAAAATTAATGTCCTTAAATATTTTTTTCCCTTCTGCATCTAGTTCGTATACACCTGCGTAACCTTCAATGTAAATGGAACTTGCAGATGGTAATACATAAACGTCTTGCTGATTAATGGGTATTCTGATTTCATCGTTTTCTTTAAAGCTATGGTTGTACGGATTGTAGCTGTGGATCTCATAGCTTTCAATTGAATTGTCTTGTTGTGGGAGGTCCGTAATTTGTAGCATTTTCAATTTTTATTTTACTTTGAAGCCAAGAGAATTCAGAAAGATCTTATTACTTTTAGTAATATTCTTTATCGCACTTAATCGTCTTCTTCCTTTGAACGATGGGAGATGAATATTAGGTTTTTGACTAGTAATGATGTTTTTATTGAAAACGTACATATTGATTTCCACAAATAGGTGTGTAGATTTTTTTATTTAATATTTACTTAATGCCCTATTCAGAACACGGTCCATCTAAGAGTGTGCTGTACTGGTTAAACATCTCATTTTATTAGTTTCGAGTTAGTTATCCAAAATGACTTCAGAAATTTTAAACATAAATGTCCACAGTTAAATAAATGTTTTTTTTGTAAATTAGTATAATTATAATGAATGTGCGCTCCCACGTATTCTATGAATTCTTTCGATGGTTTTAAATTACCATAACTATCAAAATATTCAATGTAATCTTTAATTTTTCCATAGGCTACCCAATGAGTACCAGAATTTTTAGACGAATCTAAATTGATCACACCACATTCCATTGACCATGGTTCTTCTGGTAATTCATCTCTCATAAATACACCACGAAAATATGGAATATTTTTCGCATGTTTTAATATATCGTTATTAGTTAATGCTCTGTTAGGTAGCCTAGCCTTTAGTTTTTTTCATTTGAAATGTAAATTCCTAAACCACCTTTGTACGGTTTCAGATGCAATCCTTTTCCAATACACATTCCCTTCATTTTCATATTATGTCTTTTTAATTCAGCTAGCTGCTTTATAGCAGATTTATAATGATTAACAGCTTTACTTATTCCAGCAACACCTCCCGCTAAACTGCCTGCAGCAGATAAGCCGGCAAAAATAGGAATCAATGGTAGGAATCCACCAGTTTTGGGTACAGGTATCACTCTCGGTAATTGTATGGGCAAGTCTGAAGCCAACTCTTGAGCGGCTGCGTAAGCTAGTTCCATTAACATCTTCTTGCATTTTGGCTTCAAATTACTGATATGTTTTTTAGTGTGAGAAACAATTTTACTGAAAGTTTTCTTTAGACCGCTTCCTGTTTTCGATTTAGTTCCGGATACAATTTTTACTTTCTTATTTAATTTATCAGGATTATCTTGTATGGATTTCATTTTCAAAATATAGGTAAAATATATTTTTTATATAAGCCGTCTTTATTGTGTAAAGAGCTACATAGAAATGACTAAATGAATAAATAAATAGGTTATTTATACATATTCAATAGTTTTTAAATGGTTACAAGCGATTTGTTTTATCAATCCAGCTGTTCTCACTTGATGGAAGACCTAACCATTTAACATATACCTTGTTTCCTTTACTTTTCAAAACTTTTTCAACAAGGTAAATTTCAGGATTTGAAGTTTTCTGAATTTCTTGTGCATAAAAAGCTCCTAAAACGGGTCTAGATCTTGAGTCTTTTAATAAATATGTTGTAGGATTAGTATGTTGAACTTTCGTTATCTTAAATATTTCTGTTGACCAATTAGGTGTATACCCTTTTCCGAAGCAGCCTTTATATTTGCTGACTCTAACGAAATCTCCAACATTAAACCTTTTGCAATTCGATATCTTCTTAGATAATAAATTGTTAATGTATCTTTGTAATACGTCTTCTTTGTTACTATGATCGACTGCAGCTGGTGGTTGACCTATTGTTCTATGAAAAGTGTGATTGTACTCATAAACTTTCTTATCAAGAGTTCCATCGATCCATTTATAATTTCCTTTCAAACTAAACGTCTTGTACAAATTAGCTTTCAGAGTTCTTATAAGTCTCTCAACGATTGACGCTTTTTTGGTAGAATATGTTGAATAGTGGTTGATGTTATACTTTTCGCAAACTTTTTTAAACTTATCGTTATAAAATTCTTTACCCATATCTGTTTGTAAATTTTTTGGTATACGGCCATTTGCTAACAATGTATGAAATATTTTAGATATATTTTCTTTAGTTTTCTGTTTGACTGGAAATACCCAAGCATATTTTGAAAAACAATCGATAATCACCAGTATATATTTATAACCACCATTCAGTTTGGAGAAGGCTTGCATATCTATTAAATCAGCTTGCCATAGATCGTCTATATCTCTTAATATTACACTTCTCCGAGGGAAATTCACTCTAACATTTTTATGAATTTCATTTACGATGTCTGATTTGCTCATAATGCTTGTTCAAGTTTTCTTCTAAATCTTTGTTTCTAATGTCTTTTTCAACTTTCTTTATGCGATACAGTAAGTTAAATTTAGCTTGTTAAGATATTCCACTTTATTCACACAATCTTTTACAATTGTATCGATACCCTCTTGATTGACAGTATCACGTAATAAAAGCCTATTCGAAGTAGAGGTCTCATTTAATTTCGTGTTACAATTACCAGTGTTTGTTTTTTAATTTTATTTTTTCCATGCTCATGTCTAATACGGTTTTCAATACTGAGCACAATGTTACTCTTTTAGTGAATTTTATTCTTTTATAATACCAGCTTCTTTTAACTCTTCAATAATTGATATAATTTCATTATCATGGTTGGTATTACCAGCATTTTTGGATGCAATTAAAAGTTTCAACCTTTCTATCAGTTCATTTGGATCATCCCAATAAATATAATCAGTATTACTTTTGTACTGTTTCAATTCGGGTAAGTTTCCACCTGTTTTTAATTCCGCTAGCTCTTCAGAAGATTCTATATTGCGCTCGTTTAGTTGGGAAAATAAAGGTTTGATAATAGTACCGTATTTTAATCCTTTGTCTCCTTTTAATTGCCCGTTCGGGTCATAGTCCCGTTTGTGTGCGCTCGTGCTGATAAGCATTTCCTTGTATTCAGTTTTGTCTTCTTCAGTTACAAGCTTAAGATCAGGTTTATTGCGCATCAAAAGCTCCTTCAAACCCGCTGTTAATTCGTAATTTTTATTATTGATGGTAATTACGTATTTTTTTTCCTTATTTGACTGATTATTTATATAAGATAATTTAACATCTGCATTTCCCATCATTAGTTTTTTGTTAGTTCTCCGAATCCCAAATGGTACGTTCATATTTTCATATATGTCAAGCATGTCGTCTTTTTTCAGGGATAAAAGAGTGTCATTATTTTGTTTTTGTGTTTTTTTTTCATCTTCATTTAAAATAAGAGTATCGTTATTAGGATATTCGAAATATTCTGAATGCTGAGCAGACTCATTACCAATTAGATCTCTAAACTTTTCATATCCCATGGAAGAATTTAAACTCACAGACGTATTATCATCAATTGGATCTTTAAACTTTTCATATCCCATGGAAGAATTTAAACCCAAGGACGTATTATTTTTATCTATGTCGGATGTGTTAAAAGCTGGGTTCCCATTTATTTTAACTAGGCTTGCTAAGGGGTCTGTTATGGGTTTAAAAACTTTTTTCAATTGTATATTGGTCTCGTGTTCTTCATTCTGAATCTTTTTTATTTTATTTTTTATATTATTCACTGATTTAATGAGTTGATTTTTTATATTTTTATCCATTTTAGCAACGTTAACGAAAAACCGTTTAATACAAACACTTGATTTTAAGTGAGGTGTTAGTCGAATAGAAATGCTTATATAATGATAAACTCAAAAGTAAACAAACGTGTCAAATCCTCGTCTATATCTACCTTTATTTATTTCGCAATCTTTATTTATTAATAAAAAGCTATATTGATCACACCAAATAATAGAACACAGCTTTTTAAATTTTATCCAATCTATGTCTGTGTTTACATGTTCATTGTATATATGTTTTAAATTAGTATCATCTTGTCTAAACACAACCAAAAGATTAACATTATCTCTTAGTAGTTGTTTTGGGATTTTTGAATACGTTTGGGATAAATAAAAACAATCAATTTTTCTATGTCTTCCCATAGAAAAGTAATTCCGGATATTTACTTGATTTTCGCAAGCAACATCATCGAAAATCATGATTGAATTTGACAAAGCATCATTCGGATGAACGACTTCATTATTGTTGTAAAATATAAAAAAATTAGCATCTGGAATTGTCTCTATTACACGCTGAAGAAAGCGATATTTAGGTTGAAAGGCTGTCTTTGAATATAAATAAATATGCTTAAATCTTAGACCATTTTCATGTAACAATAAATTTAACATAATATTTGTTTTACCACAGTTTGAGGGACCACATATGATGCAACGAATGGTATTAGGGAATAATGTACTATGCTTTACTTTTTGCGTTTCATTTTCTACTTTTATATTATTTACTTCCAGACTTTGTGTATGTTTAACGAATTTCATCATGAATATGACTCAAGTAAAACATTGCAATGCTTTATATAGGATATGTCTGAATAAAATAAAGATGATAAAAATGTAAAATTCTAAGAAAATAAAAGAAAAGTAAAAATTCAAAACTTTATTGGGTATATAAACTTAAATTAATGTACAGTGTATTTTTCTTATAAAAATAAGATCAATGCTTTCTTAGTCCTAACGTATTAATTTTACATTTCTATAATACTGCTTATTAGTTTCTTAGTAAATTAACATATTTCTTCTATTTTTTATTTACTACTGCAACAATATGTGTAAACAACATATAACTTTCAGATTTATTTAAAAGATCCTGCTATAATGACCCCATGGTAAAGTATTTACTTGGTTTTCAAGTATTTGTCTTTTATCATCCGATCTATCAAGCACCAATTTATTTACTTTTTGTGAGTACAATGTATGTCGTATTGATTTTATCATATTCATTTCACTTCTCAACTTTGTATTAGTAGTCAATGTATGATTGTAATGAGAAAGCTCTAATCTATTTGTAATTGGTTTTGAAACACCTTTCGCCTTCGTTATTTTTGATTTAAGTGTCTTAATGCAGTAAAGCTTAGCTCTCAGTCCTACAAATTCTGATATCACATCTTCAGCCACTTCATCTTTAAAAAGACCTGGTACTTTTGCATTTAATCTAGGCATGTTGAATGGATTGCTAGTGCGAAAGTTGCTTGTGTCAAACTGTTTAATATTTTTTTTCATATCAAAATAAAAATCATTCGTTTCTATTGAATAAAGCAAACTGTCTGTATCTGTGTAACATAATTTGGCATTCTGATTATATTGATTCTTAATAAAATTGTAGTGGAACTTGTATAAATGATTTCTAGCTAATTCTAGAACTGTAAACCCAATGTATATTGGTCTATCTAATTTCACTTTTTCATGGTGTAACTGAATAGCCACAAAATTTTCTGAAAAAATAGAAATACTCTTTAAATTTGGTTTCGCGATTAATTGGCAGGCTCCAAGACGTTTATTTGTTTTATTCTCAACATCATTCCAAGTTCTAATTAGTTTCACATTCACTTGTTTTCGCTTGTTTTCTATAGTTTTCCCAAAAATAGCATTATTTAGAAGCTTAAAATAGGAGCTTTGAAAAGCAGACTTAGTAGCTTGTCGTCGAGTGGTATTAAGCTCTATGTACTTTTTCAAAAAATTGTCCTGACGAAAGCACAAAATGCGATGTATTTTTTTCAGTTCAAGTCCTTGTTTTATGCATTCTTTTAGGTGAACATAATGTATCACATATTTATGCTTATCATACAAATTAGCTATGAGTTTAGAAGTCTTTCCTCCTTGTGGAATATATTTTTCAGGTGCAAATGGTAAGTCAGCATGAGTATCATGCAAGTGATCTGGATAACTCAAGTCAACTTCTAAAATATAACCATATTCATCATCATCTCGCTTAGTCAACACATTAAATGAGTTCACGTAATCTTCATGCAAGAAACTAAACTCTGATATAGGCATTTTTTGCATCATAGCATATCCATAAAGATTGTTACAATCAAGATAAATCAAAAATGTAGATGGTATCGTTACATCATAATCTGGTAGATATTTATTGTTTGCTTTCGCATGTCGCAAAGAACATTGAGCTAAGCCCCCTCGAATTCCTTTTTCAATGAATTCATATATTTCTAAATCACTTATTAGATCAAGCTGTACTTTTGTATACAGGAGCATTGCATCCCAGCTTAAGCCGGGTGAAGTCACATAGTAAGCAGGATCAAGATTATAATAATGCAAACTAGTATTTCTAAAGTTTTCGAAAACATCACAAAGCAATAATACATCAGATTTTAAATATAAGTCTGTATATTCACCTAAAGTTTTAATATCAAATTTGTTCCAAACTTTTTGTGCTCTTAAGTAGTCATCATCGCTAATATGTTCTAATTTTAAATTATTGAAGAATAATTCTATGCCTGGGAGACTTTTTTCTTCATACTTTTCCCAAGAATCCATATAATCATATGGATAAATGCCTTTTTGTCGCATCAAATTAAATAACTCTTTATCATGGAAAGCTTTTGATAAGTGAATAAACTCATTTTTATTCAGAGTATTAGAGATATCATCTAAACTCGAGCTTAAAAATTGATATGAATCTATAAATTTCATCTGAACATCAAGATCTTTTAATGTTGTTTTAATACATAAATACTTTTCTTTTGATTTTGGGATAATTTGTATGTCCCCATACTTGCTCAGTTCTTCAATAAAAAAGTGACTATCATAACCACACAAATTATGTAAAACTATAGGTATGAAGCGACACACACGATATTTTAAGTTGCAGAGTGAATGCGCAGCACCTCTGTATTGAGATGTTATGTGATCATGATCAGCAACTTTATCACCTACTAAGAAGAATTTACAAATATGACAGATCGTAGCATTTTCAAAATTAATCTCTTGCTCTTTGGTTAACGACATCATTGGCTTCTTGGTTTTTAAAACTTGACTAATCTGAATAACATCTTTTGTTAATTCTTTTACAAACACTTTAACGCAATCAGGACCTCTATAGCTAACGTATTTGTTTAAGGATTCATCATGAGAACAACATATATAATAACCAAAGCACGATGGTTCATGTATTTTCAGAGTATGGGTGTTTTCTGAGATGCTTTTAGAATAATTTAATAATAGACTCTCAAAGTCAGCATAAATAATGAAGTTCATTTTTTCTTGTCTTTCAAAGTTTTCAAATTGTAATGTATTATTTGGTTCAGGTAAAACAGATAAAACTTTAGAGCACAAATGCTTCTCACACTTGTTTTCAGATGAGAAGAATTGTAAACATGCATCACAAAAATACATTTTTCCCTTGTGAGCTGTAACTTGACGTCGAACTAAACGAATTATATCCTTTATTAAACAATAATGACCTTTTCCTGACTTTTCGAAATAAAGTAAATTTATGTGTTCATTTTTTTTTAATTGCGTGTGATACAAAGGTCCTGTGACTACGGAGTATTTATCTAAGCCATATATGTTTATGCTGATATTGGAGTTATTTTTTTCAAATAGTTTTATATCATTATATGATGGAGGAAAAGACATACCTTCAATATTAAGTACTTCAGAATAATGTGGGTAAGAAGATGTTCTACATACGTTCATATTGGCTGGATATAAACCCGCTACAATAGACCATAGAAAACAGCATACATCGTTATTCTGAATATTTATACAACTTTTCGTGTTTTTTACTATTTGCGGTAATGGTAAATAAGTGCCTCCTCTCATAGGACAGTATTTGTTTATATTTATTTCCAAGTGATTTACTGAATGAAAGGTCCAACCAGATTGAGAGCATTCAAATTCGGTAAGTTTTTCCTTCATTACATCAACCATTTTTGAACACCACTCTTTTAAATTGCTGCTTGATAGAATGACATCATACTTGGTATTAAAAGACTTAAGCTGCTTTTCACCCACATCAGGTAGAATGAAATGAGCATATAATTCTAGATTTATTTTTATACAATTATTTTTCATTAATGTCATTTTAATAAGTTTCATGATTTCAATCAAATTGTCATAGAGAAATGCTTCAGGAGTTAAATATTTGAGCTTAGGATTTAAACGATATGTTGTAATTCTCTTTTTAAATGCTGTTGATATAATTTGAATATTTTCAAACTCAGTTCTCAATAAACAATTAGACTTATGTAAATTTGTTCTCTTATGATAATGATATTTACTTCTCGGTAATATTATCAAGCATTTATCACATTCAATAAGATCTCGATTTTGGTGTGAATTCAATGGCATAGACATGGTGTTTGATGTAGCTGTAAATAAAAAGGCATATTAGGAACTCATTATATAGATAGAGTATTTATTTACTTAAAAACATTACATTAGTATACGAGTACCTATAGTTAATTATAGCGGTTAATTAAAACACTAAAGTAAATGAATATATTTCAAAATGAGTATTAGTTTAATAGTAAGAATTAAGAAAGGTTGAGGGGCAATCTGAAAATTCTTCACGAACTGCAGTCAAATATTGAGACAACAAGCCCCATGCCGGTGTATCTGTGTTCGTTCTGTTTTTAAGAGCAACAATCGCATGCCTCCAACGATTCATTGGTGAAACCTTTTCAATGTCGTCGCAATTGTATATTTTCAGTTCCACGTAATGGTTTCCATTCTTATCATCATACGACTGCTTTGAATAACCATTCCCTAGCCGTCGTGTAATGTACGAATATAAAGAGTTCTTAGTATCTTTACCATTGATATCATCACCACCTCCAAATAAGTCGCTAGCAGTGGCCCTCTTCTTGCATACGTTCACTTCTTTCTCGTTCTTAGATTTTTCGATAATCTTTTCTGGTCTCGGCTTTTTAATCAAGTTTTCTTGTTTATTTTTTCCATCGCGGGTTTTTCCTGAAGACTTCTTTGAGCTTTTATCTTTTTTATGTTTTTTCTTCAAAGTCTCCTGTTGGAGCTGTCGCGATGGTTGTAGTAATTCCTGCACTGGAGCCATGCTTGTAGACGGGGCGAGGAAGCTGCTCTCATCATGACGACGTTTCTTTGTGCTCTTCTTCTCGATTGTGGGTGCAGCAACTACAGTCATTTCTTCATCCGAAGATGAAGAAGATGACGAGCTGCTTGAACTCGATGATGATGATGAAGCCGACTCACATTTATGGGACCTGAAAAAATAATTTTATAGCTTTTAAATATGTTTAACTAAGATTGGAACGTTGACTAAGAATAGTTTATATAAAACAACATGAGTAATAATGCTGCAACCCAGCAGCACCCACCAGTAGTGGGTGGGTGCGTATGTAAAGTGGAGATGTGAGATAAGATGAATACCTACTACGCTTTTGGTGATGAGATTTATGTCAAACTATTTTTACTATACAGTTTTCTAGAATGGGGTCACATCTTACATAGACGCTTTCTCAAACTACTAGAATAAACGATCACTCGAATATATCGGAAAAGTACTTACATTTTAGATTTCTTAGTAGTTTTCTGAAGAAGTCTGCGGTATTCTCCAAACGAGGTCGAATAGATAAAATCTGAAATGTAATTAATGCTTATATAAGTAAACAGTAAGTCAAAATTATTTAATAAATAAATAAAATGCGCAATAATCTATTCAGTCTTGCATATAAATGTACAACAACAACAACAACAACAACGAATACTCTTAATCGAATACCACAATAACTATAAACAACTAAACAAAGCGTCTATTAAGTTGATTTCTTTTTAAAATTAATTCTTTAGAATGGTGGATACATCGCTCAACGCTCATACACCACCACTTCTCGCATGATCGTTGCATTCACGACATGAATCTGAAAAGCGTTCGCGGTTCACGACCGCGAACCCTTTGAAGCGACCCCGAAACCGAGTCGAGGCCGAGAACAGCTACAAACTCGTGAAACAGGAACAGGTGTGAAAACCATCCACATTCACGTTCATGCCCCCTTCACAACTCTTCACGCCGCTGTGAATGTGGATCCGCTATTAGGTAAACTACTAGACTAAACGATCACTCAAATTACTTACATTTTAGATTTCTTAGTAGTTTCCTGAAGTAAAGTGTAGTATTCTCCAAACGAGGGGCTGAATGAATGAAATCTGAAATGTAATAAATGCTTAATAAGTAAACAGTAAGTCAACATTATTTTAGAAAGCTTGATTAGCGATCAAGTTTTAAGTAAAACACACAATAATCTATTCACCCTTGCATAGTACCTAATTTATAACAAGAACAAATAATCTTTAGCGAACGCCATAAAAAAAATATAAAAAATAATAATAAAAGAGCGTATAGTTAAATTGATTTATTTTAAAATAAAACCTTAGTTTTAGAGTATGCTATATTTAATTGAGATGAAGTATCTACCTAAATGTTGTAAAATAAATAAATTAAGGCTTTAGAAAATTAATCAATGTTAGTATGAATGTTCTTTAAAAGTGATAAATTCGAATAGTGCGTTTAATATACATGATGATAAACCACAAAAAATAACGTAGAGGAAACCATAATTATTTTTCCACAGGGCGGGAATCGAACCTGCACTCTCCCTAGGCTTCACTTCTAGTGCTCTTATTGACTAAGGTGCTAAGCGCTCAACAACCTAGACTGCATTTTGATGAGGTATAAAAAAAATAATAAAAAGCGTTTAATGAAATTGATTTATTTTTAAATAAAACTTTGGTTTCAGAGTATACTATATTTAATTGAGATGAAGTATCTACCTAAATGTTGTAAAATAAATAAATTGAGGCTTTAGAAAAATAATCAATGTTATTATAATGTTCTTTAAAAGTGATAAATTCGAATAGCGTGTTTAATATACATGATGAAAAACCATAAAAAATAATGTAAAGGAAACTATATTATTTTTCCTTAATTCAGGAATCGAACCCGCACACTCCCTAGACTTCAATTCTAGTGCTCTTATAAACTAAGGTGCTTAGCGCTCAACAACCTTGACTGCATTTCTATGAGATCTAAAAATAGAGAGGATGATAAAGTTGTTTGAAATAAGAAATAACATAACTCACCCGAATAAGTAATTGTTCACAAAACACTTTTCCACTTTCCACTTTCACCACCAAGAGAGACACTACTATCTATGTTTAAACTGAGCAAAGTTTATTTTCATCGATAATTATATGCAATCAAACGTTTGAATGTATGCACATATCTGTACACCTGCATTCGTGTGGAAATTGCTAACTCCCAATTTTATCCTTAACTAAAAGGTATGTGTGTGCGTAATAAACAAAAGTTTTACAAAACCAACTTCTTTTTTCTTAAACGAATAAGGATCAATATCGTTTGTTAAAAAACTTTATCATAAATGCAACGTAAGCCGCTTTTTGCTACAGGCTTTACACTCGAGTTTACTCGTGTGATTATAAGCGATGGGTACCATACAATATACAGACGAACAAAGTAATCATTACGTAATATGATGATGCCTCCGGCTCGCGGCGCCGGTCCGACGCGGAGTCGTCTGTCACCTTTCCTTTTCTGGAGCATATGAATGTAAACTTTAATAATGTAGGTGTAAGAAAAATAATTAGCTCGATTTTGAATCTTATTTGCTAGAGTAAAATATAGTAAGAAGCAGGGAAATTAAAATTATAAAATAATTTAAATTATACACTCCCTGGATTTCAGACTCGAAGCACGTCTTTTATCTATACCCTAAAATTACCACAAATCAATGATGTCGCTTTCAGTAAGTATTTGTTTTAAAATAATACAATTATCAATAAAGCTGTGATAAAGTGAGTTTGTTCCTTTGTTACGTTTTCACACCTTAACTACTTAACCGATCCTCATGAAACTTTGCATAATGTTTTCAAGTTACAGAAAGGATATAGTTTGCTTTTTATCTGAGATAGCGATAAATGAAGTCTCACATAGATGAAGTCGTAGACGAAGCTAGTTATAGTTATATAAATATGTAATACGCATTGTGTTTAACTTTCAGGGATCTGAAGACCTTTTCAATTTCATACCTGACAAGATAACTCAACCAAATACTCATCCAAAAAATCAAGATGATGGATCCCGAAAAAGGACACGAAAGGCTACATCATCACTGCTTTCCATTGTGAAGAAACCTGCTCGCGGTGTGAAAGTCATCCGAATAGAGATTCATGACGTCGATAAGTTCCAGGGAACCAACGATATGTGCGAGTGCGATGCAGAACTATGTGCTCAATATGTCGCAAAATCATTAATTATGGATGATATTTATAGACAAACGAAAGATTTAATTAATAAGATACATGACTCAATTGATGGTAATATGTAAATAAAATGAGTTTGTATTAAAAATCCTTGTTTTATTGAAAATATCCAGATTTTTATTTCTAGTTAACTGATAACTGTAAATTTATTAAGTTAATAAGTACCTAATTTTATTAATAGAGGCATTGAGTTTAAAAGCGGCTTATTATAATTAACAAGAATGTTTTTGAATAGATAACCTATTTGAAATGTCGTTTATTGAATAGATTACTGTATTCGAATATATGAGTTTTTGAATAGAAGATCTAGAATAAAATTGGTGAACTTGGATCTCCTGTGATCCAGGTTCACCAATTTTATACTACTTACATACTCTACTAGTCAACCGAGTACATTACAAATCTTGTAAAACTAATTATAATTCTGCGATTACACAAAAAGAAAATTATGTAACTTACAGACCTCATAATAATTATGTTTATCGGCCATAATGTTATTTGGTGGGAATGCGTCGCCGTCCGCCCGCGAAACGTCTTCCTACACTAAGAGCTTGCTGCACATTGACACATCTGTTACTTTATTATGGTAAGTTTTCCGGTTTAGCGAGGGTACAAAAGAAAGGGGCAGGCGTAGTTAGCTGCGTTTTAGTCATGTATTGTAGAATAGCCCCCTTTTAGTTATGCAAACAATAAAATAAAATATGTCGTTTACTTTGCGCACGGACCAATGCCGCTTTCAACCGTAGGTTTTTTACTGGAATTATGGCATGAATACAGGACTAAAAGGCGGCAATGTGATTTTAACTGCTTTTTAGTGATGCATTGTCGTATAATCGCCTTGTAGTCAGGTATCAGCGAAGTATTTTATTCAACGAAACCTAGTTAAATAGCGGTTAAAGACGTTTAGCCGCCTTTTAGTGTGCCCAAAAATAATAACCGCTTTTAAGCTTGGCATTTATAATAAAAATGGAAAAACAATCCAAACGTTAAACTACTTTAGTAGCTTTTTAGTTAAGTAAAGTGGTTTAGTCGCCTTTAAGCATAGCAAAGTCCATTTTTTATGTATTTAACCGCTTTTTTTGAAAAATTATTTTCGAAACGGTAAAAGATAGAAAAACCGTTCCTAGACAGATCGATAGAGATTTTTTTTCTAAGCAGAATGGTATTGAAAAGTCAAAATTGACCAAATGTCACTTAGCCGCCTTTTAGCTTGAGCACGGCAGAATAGGCGGCCTTATCGCTTCGGAGCGATCTCTTCCAAGCAACCTTTTAACAAAAGAATATTTTCTGTGCGATTTTTCCGGGTTAAAACTACCCTATGTCCTTCTCAGGCTCTGAAGCTATTTCCATACCAGATTTCATCTAAATCAGTTCGGCTTAAGCGTGAAAAGGTAACAGATAGGTATATAGAGAGACAGAAATACTTTCGCATTTACAATATTACTACGGATTACATAGAAACAAAACCAACATACACTAACTAAAAATAATATCTTAAATAATGCAGTCATTAAGTATTTTCAATTTTTTAGTATTAAAGTTGTACAAGACATAATAATAATCATACACAATTTAAAAACAAAAGTTGTCTCTTCTGTGGACATAAAATTAGCAACTCCGAGTCAGCGAACTTAAGATTTATTTCAATGGGCGCAAGTTGGTCAGGCGTCTCACACGCCGATGTACTACAAAATATTGGCCATAGACCCTTAACTTTTTCATGTCCACAGGAGAGACGCGAACAAAAAATGCGTATGACCCATACGAAGATGATGATGATGATGAAAGGCTAATTCAAATGAGCTAGCAATTTTAAGTGCGATTGACACGAACCTTGCCGTGACGATTTAAAGTATCTAGAGACGACATCCTTCGGCTAAGTGTGTACTTAATTAGGTCCTATCTCTTTAATGAAGAGATTTAGTTTGTTTCTGTCAACTAATTAGTTAGGTGGCTAGAACCATTTATTTATTTATTTATTTATTTATTTATTTATTTATTTATTTATTAAGGAGAACCAACAGCCTATAACATAATATAGGTATTATCAGTAGTAACACAGAGCCAATTACAGGATCTCACAGATAGTAACTGAATATATGTTTAAGCTTAAACTTAAACGAGGTGTCGCGCACTAAGACAATCGACACATCACGCAAAACAAAACACCACAAAATCTCAAATGGAATTCTCACAATTCAAGATACACATTTACTGAACATTTTGCAGGTATCTGATTAAAAAGGAGTAGGGCCTACAGCAAACTAATACATATAACGCAGCAATCTAACGGCACGCTCAATCAAAGCACCTCATCGCCAATCCCTGCCTCACCGACGGGATGCTACAGCTGAATATGTCAATATCCATCTCCCTCACCAGGTTGTTTAGATTTATCGAGAAATGGTTCTAGAAAACCCCTATTTATTTTCAAATACCTATCCAATGATACCCCACACTATAGGGTTAGTCGAGAGGAAAAAATCAGCCCCACTTTACGTGTATGGGAGGTACTCTAAAAAAAATTTATTAGTTTTTTTTTTAACCACTTTGTCGGCGTGACTGATATATATATTCATGCCAAATTACAGCCTTCTAGTACTAACAGTCTCTGAGCATAGCCGCGGACAGACAGACAGACGGACAGACATGGCGAAACTATAAAGCTGCGTACGGACTGCGCGCACTCGGGTACGCGTACCCGGGCTTGCGTGTCCTGGAACGCCATGTCCGTACGCCATGTACGCGTACACTGTACACGTACACGTACACGTACTGAACACGTACACGTACACTGTATGCGTACATGGCGTACGGACATGGCGTTCCAGGACACGCAAGCCCGGGTACGCGTACCCGAGTGCGCGCAGTCCGTACGCAGCTTTAGGGTTCCTAGATAACTACGGAACCCTAAAAATGCAACCGAATTCCTTATTTTGAAGTCTTGTTTGAAGTATAAGCATTATCACGGATTCCTTTAACCCAAAGCGTTTATCAGGATTTCCTGACATTATATTTACCTGTAACCCAGCCGTTTTGCCGAGCGCTGCGTTTTAATGTGGTCAAACATACGCTGGTCAATGTGGCCACAGTATACGGTGTAGCAGTGAGGTACTCCATCGTCGGCACTCGGGCGCAGCCATACGTTGCACGGCGGTAAACTGTGGACACGGGACTGCGTGGGCTTAGAATAAGGCTGTTTAACCGAATGTTTTAAGCGAAGTAACGATATGCATTGCCCATGCCCACCATTAGCGTAGAAATTAATTAAAATAAAATTGCAATACAAGCTATTGGGTGTGTAAAGATCAATATAAAAATACTAGATGTTGCCCGCGACTCCGTATGCGAAGGATAGCGATATAAAAAATAGCCTACGACCTATTCTCAGACCTGCCACTATGGAGAAAAAAAAGTTTAATAAAAATCGGTCAACCATTCCGGAGGAGTTCGATAACAAACACCGTGACACGAGATTTTTATATATTAGATTTGCTTTAGTATTAGTCGAAATGACGCTCGTAGACCTGCGAAGAAATTCGATGGTGTGTGTGAAGTCCCCAATCCGCACTGGGCCCGCGTGTGAACTATAGCCCAACCCCTCTCATTCTGAGAGGAGGCCTGTATTCTGCCGTGGGACGTATATAGCCCGGGGTGATGGTGATGATAAGACTCATAGTGAAAACGTCTAAAGAAGAAGAACAGACGGTTTCCCAGTTAAATCGGGGTACGCAAGCGAAAAGCTCTCGCTGTCTTCTCTGCAACAAACGTACTGTTGCTTATAAAGTTTGCGGTATAAGCGAGTTTGCGTTGCAGTAACTCCGGTAACTTTACGAGTTTGCGGCCGGCCGGGAAAATTCCGAATTAGACTGTTTTGCTACGTAACGTAAATACACTGGCGGTGTTGGGCGTGATATGTTACAGCTAACAATTTTACTTCTACTTCGCATTACTACTTATTGAAACTAAGAATACAAATATTAAGAAAAAGTAACAATTAACAAAACTTAACTATAAACTAAATATCTAACTTAAAACTACTAGATTAAGTCTAAAAAAAGCCCCCGTGGCATCGTGCCCAAAAGGCTGGCAGCATATCCTCGTAGAAAAGTATTCAGGAAAGTGTTAAAATACCAGGATCTCGGTTCAGCTTACAATGTCGTTGCTGTCGGTTTTGAGACCCTGAGTCCTTGGGGTCCCAGCGAACACAACTTGATTAAAAAAGTGCATAAGTGGTCGACACTACTGGAGACCAAAGGGCTAGCAGCTATCTCTCTCAAAGAATCGCCATCACAATTTAATTAGTATTGTGATAAAGAATATCCCATCTCACTAACATTAGAAACGTGAAAGTTTGTACGGATGGATGTGCGGGTGTTTGTTACTAAAACGGACACATATGTCGTCGAGGAGACGTAGCTATGGAGCGACTTGTGATTCAGGGGAAAGTCGAAGACACTAGGCCACGAGGTAGATCGGCTATGAGGTGGTCAGACCAGGTCAAAGTTGCAATAGAAGGACCACTACACGCAAGCATAAGGAAGGCGGCTGTCAGAGAAGAAAGAAGGCGTATTGATAAGCTTGCTAACAGCACCTAGAAAATGATGATCACGACCACTCTGTCAAGAGTGAAATGGCAAAGAAGAAGAAAACGGTTTGATGGATTCAGTTGAAAATTAGTACACAGATAGATATAGATCGATAGATAGTATACTTTTATCCCGAAAAATTGCATAGTTCCTGCGTCGCATAGAGTCGAGGGCAACAGCTAGTACAATATGCAATGTTGCATAAAATGAATCTGGTATCTCAACAGATGATTGGGCAAGTTGTACTGAACTGAACATCCCTGTAAAGCTCCAAACGCATAGACAGCGGAGGCGTGGCGGTACGGTGGCGGTGGTAATATTCTAACTTGTATGAACGGTTGTGGGGTACCGTACCGCGAACTCGTTCATACAAGTTAGAAAATTAAAAAGTGAAGAAAGAAGCAGGACCAACTCAAGGTCGATTTCATTATAATCATGCCAACGTCTGATGATAGGATGGGGTTTTTTGCATTGACAATTTTTAGTGAAAAATGTTTGTCCTTAATGGAGGTAGGTTATTCCTTGAGATTGACATTACTATCCTAAATAACAAACCGATCTAAGCCTACGGGGCTGTGGGATGCCCAATACCCGTCGTAAAACATCGTTGCTTTCTAAACATCGTATTACTCTTTACAAAAACCAGAAATGTTCACTTTATGCCATTTGATACTAGGTTGCTTATACATTGAAGCATGAGATGAAATAGGAGAATCAGTGAGTTTATTCAATGACAGCTTGCGTGCCTTTGCATAAGCATTTAGGTTTACGAGCCGACTCAGCGTGGCTCTGTTTGACAATACGCCAACTCTTGACTGTCATGATGTGTTTTTCCATAGAACTAATAATAAGAAGACTTGAAATATTATCATATCATATAATTTCCTTCCCTTGTACTTTTAAAAGCCGCGGTAGCTTAGTGGTTTGACCTAAGGCCTCTTAAGCAAAGCGTCGTGGGTTCAAACCCGGGCACGCTGTTAAGTAGTAATACCAAGATAGAGATAAGATAGAAAAGATATACAGTAGACCTATTATATATTGTTAAATATAAATAGACAGATAGAAAATAGGATAATATAACATAAATGTATGGAAAACTCAAATTGTACACATACAAACAAAAATTAAAGACTGTAGGTACTCCTAAACCCACTCCTCCATATAAATAGACCTCCCTAAGGTAAAAGAATAAAAGATGAGGAACGACACAGAGAACAGCTTTAAAGATAGAATGGTATGACAAATAGAACGGAATGAGAGGAATGAAACAAAAGTATATAGAATTAAATTAGACTAGATAGAAGGGTAAAATGACCCGAAAGCGAAAAAGAAGATGGAAGAACGAAACATAAAGTATGTAGCATGTCAGTACGAGATTGTAGCACAAGCGAGAACTGGAATGCATGTAACATAGTTAAAACAGGCTCCGACCATGTTGGAGGTAGCATAGGTTAAAAAAAAACCCGGGCTCGCACCTCTGAGTTTTTCGGAATGTACGAAATTACATTTAAAATTTACCACGAGCTTTGCAGTGAAGGAAAACATTGAGAGGAAACCTGCACACATCTGCGAGGAAATTCAATGGTGTGTGAGTCTCTATCCACACTGAGCCTGCGGGAACTACGGCCCAAGCCCTCTCATTATGAGAGGAGGCATGTGCCCTACAGCGGGACCTCTAATTATATTCAAATCATAAAAGAACAAGGCACAAACCATTTTCATAGGACATGATTTGTCAGATGGATATTATAGATATCCGCAACAGGACTCGTCAACAAAACAAATTCAATTCAAGCTTCATCATTTAAAACTTAAACCCTAAACCCACCCCGGGTCGATGCAAGCCTGGACCAAATGTGCTAATTTTAAAATATGTACTTGTCGCATCATCCCGCTGAATAGCTAAATATAATTGTGTTACATCAAATATAAACAGGATTAATGGTCGCCACTCCTGTCA
Source organism: Archips crataeganus (assembly GCA_947859365.1). NCBI lineage: Eukaryota > Metazoa > Arthropoda > Insecta > Lepidoptera > Tortricidae > Archips > Archips crataeganus. The sequence continues at coordinate 15,519,112 of OX402056.1, read as the reverse complement.
CTCGTACCATCGCCCCAGACGCCAGATACCCATTTTCAAAACAAATTTGCTTGCAGCCGTTGATGTTTATTGCTATGGATTGTTATGGACAGATGTCTAGCCACTGCACGCAAACTGGGCCTTTAAGGTGGTTATCTGGCGCTTGGGGCACATACGCCTCATTTAAACATTATTATGTGCTTTTCTCATATTGGAACTGTCAAAAAAAGTGTTAAAGCACTTACTGGTCGACTGTATAGGTATGCCACAATATTAGGGGCTTCTTACACTTAGTAGAACCGCAACCGCTCCTGCGATTAAAATGTGCAACAAAATCAAAAACTAATGAATAACGATAGAAACAACTATACACACAGTCATTCTTTTGAAAACCTGCAAAAATAATGTCCGTATGTACATTAGGCGGGTTTCTAGAACACAGTTCCTCGTTACGCGCCCGGGCGGCCATAACTTTGAAGGTTTTATGGGAGGTTGCTCGCGCCGTCTAAATATTTAGGGAATAATTACACAAGTACACGTACAGTACATATGTGTACGGTGTATGTAGGACTACGCCGGATGTAGGTTGTTTGTTTTTACGACATATTTTCGTAGTTATAAGGCTAAGATGTACGTTTACGGCGGGCGTTTGATGATCTTTATATCGGTGTTCTGGTTACGGTACTTTTTAAATGCTCGATCGCTGGATTGCTACGACCTTATTTTTCTCCGTGTTTATTTAGAAACAAGTGGCTTTTGCTTTTTTTTAGCACATCGTTAAGAGAGTAGTCTTTGAGAGAGTCTATGACCCACCAAACATTGATTTCTGTATATACCCCGTCTTCGCCACCACGATAATTCTGTCAAGAGTGTCCGACTAAGAAGAACTGGCTTTTTCCCGCGACTTTTTCTGCACATAAATATGATGCTCGTCTCCTTTCTCATGTAGGAAAACATCGCAAGGAAATATTGCAAAGAAATTCAATGGTGTGTGAAGTTCCCAATCCAGACTGAGCCCGTGGGGGAACTACGGCTCAAAGCCTCTCATTCTGAGAGGAGGCCTGTGCCCTGCAGTGACAAATGTATAAGCTGGGATGACTAATCTCCTTCTCCATATTTTAGGATCTTCTACGCCAACATTTTACTTAAGAGGTCGATTTTAAAAAAAGACTCGTCAGAAAAAGAATCTTGACGGACACATAGACGGACAACAGAGTGAACGTATAAAAAAATATTTTTTTTTAGGTATGATAGATACACTAGAAATAATTTACATTGACCGTGATTTTCAATGTGGTGTTCCGTCAATAAACTTAATTTCACATTTTTATGAATAACACTAATAAAAAAAAATTATGCCAGTTTGCATGGAAAGTTCTTTAAAATGGAAATGAAACGAAAGGTTTATTTGCGGAATATGGGTAACATAAGATTTTACAATTGTGATTTCTATTCAAACTATTTTCTATTTGAACTTGCATTTTTGCGTACCACTACAAGTGAAATTTAAGTCTTCTACTTCTAAAATCCAATTAAGAAACGAACAAGTTTCTTTAAAAGAGTAGAACTCGTTTCCAAGTCGATTCTAAATATAATCTAAAAGTCTGTAACTGAATGTGCACTAATCGACTAATCGCTCACCAGTTGCACATTTTCAAATGGACTTAACTTTTTAACACCATCGGTCAACGCTTCGGGAAATGGAAGAAAAATCAGTCCAAGCCATTAAATACCATTTACTTGCTTTTAAAGTCTAGCTTGAGCTATCTTTAACTGTATCACATTGATTCGTTCGTCGCTTGAAAGTTTTTGAATTAAATGTTAACGTCACAGACTAAGTAATACTAAAAGGTTAGGTATGTGAAGTCTCGTGTAATCGTTGAAAATGATTTTGTTTGTGTCACTAGAATTGAGTAAGTTTTTGTACTAATAAAACTAAGCGGAGTTTTATACCACCCGCGTCACCATTTATCTGGTAAGTGCAGTAAAATAAATAATAGTTTAAAAAAACTAAAAAACACGCTTTAAAAAATAAAAAATAAATTTTAATAAATTTCAATTCACTATTCTTATAGTGCAGTAAAAAATCTTAATAAGCAATTATTATATTGTTATATCCAGATCAAAATTTGTAAACAATTCTAAATATTGATAAAATAAATAATAATAGTTTAAAATATTTTATTGTAAAAAAAGCGTGGGGTGCTTTTTAAGATGTTATCAAAATGACAATCCTTGACAATTGACACCATGCACCCCACGCTTTTTTTACAATAAAATATTTGAAACTATTATTATTTATTTTATCAATATTTAGAATTGTTTACAAATTTTGATCTGGATATAACAATATAATAATTGCTTATTAAGATTTTTTACTGCACTATAAGAATAGTGAATTGAAATTTATTAAAATTTATTTTTTATTTTTTAATTTCTTTGGCACATTTTCAAAATCTGCAGTTCCCAGCTCGCCTCGACGATCGAGTTTTCCCACGTAGAAAAGACTGGGAAAAAGCGTTGCACCAATCAGAACACGTGTCGTATGGACGTTGTGTTACCACTTACCACTTTAATTGTTGGAGGTCTACCACCGAAAGACTCTTCTGGAACTTTTTTTCCATGCACGGTCACTTTGGAATCAGATTGCAGTGTCACCGCCGCAACATCTTAGGGATCTTCAGAAAACAAGTTTGCTTTTTAGGGTTCCGTAGTCAACTAGGAACCCTAATAGTTTCGCCATGTCTGTCCGTCTGTCTGTCTGTCTGTCTGTCTGTCCGCGGCTAAGCTCTGAGACTGTTAGTACTAGAAAGCTGTAATTTGGCATTAATATATATATCAGTCACGCCAACAAAGTGATTGAATAAAAAAAAGTAAAAAAAATGTTTTTAGGGTACCTCCCATAGACGTAAAGTGGGGGTGATTTTTTTTTCTCGGCTAACTCTATAGTGTGGGGTATCGTTGGATAGGTCTTTTAAAATCATTGTGGGGTTGCTAACATGATTTTTCTATTCAGTGATCTGTTTGCGAAATATTCAACTTTAAAGTGAAAATTTTCATTAAAATTGGCCGTCCCCCCCCTCTAAAATCTAAACTGTTGGGTGGAAAAATTTGAAAAAATTCAGAAGGGTAGTAAATATATCAAATTTACTAGGAAAATTATAGCGGCTAAGATTGCTTGGAAATTATTTGTAGTTTAAGAGTAAATAGTAGCCTAAGGTATAAAACATAACTAAACTTGGATGATTCCGTACACATACGAAATCCTTAGAAAAATATTACTTGATTTTTTCGTAATGGCTACGGAACCCTACCTACCTGGCCTACCTTGGCGCTCTTGGCCGGTTTTTTCTCTAAGGGCCGGCAGCGCTGCGCGGCAGTCTACTTATGTTATGTATAAGTGTTCCATTGCTCTCCATCAGACAAATAAGCGTCTGCTCGTTTTCACCATATGGCGTAAAAAAAGTATAACACAGTCTTTTTAATGAAATAGGATGACGAACTAGCAAGGGAATTATCTGGTAGTAAATGAGCACCACCATTGACACCCGAGACACTACAGGATTGCTGATGTGTCGCCAGCAGGGCTAAGATGGAATACCTCATGAGGTGTCAGTAATTTCACCAGTTGTCTTATTTTCCACTTCGAAACACAGCAGGGCAGGTACTGCTATTTGCTTGGCTGCTTGGTGGCAGGATAAGTGAGTAAGACGATGTCAACGGTCCGAATCACTGCCATAGTCTTGCTTGCTAATCGTTGCAAGTCCTTACACAGGGTCATACCTACCACCCGCCAAATAAATTCTACATGTATTTCTAATTCTACGTTTGAGCCCAACTAACATTCTATTAATTCTCAACCCAGCAGTTTTCGTATTAAAACTGCAGTCTGTTAGTAGTTCGAAGCCCGATTCAATCCAAACTAATTTTAATTTAGTCGGCTGCGATTGCGCCGCAATCGTATCAATGAATTGCAGCGAAACTTCTGTAGCAAGTGAAACGAGCCAGTATTTTTGTTCCCAGCGGATTTAGTTACGTAGGGTTGCCGTTGGACGTTTTTATATTTATGAACTAGCTTTTGAACACGATTCTTTCGCGTGAAGCGGTGATCCGATATTTGAATTGTTTCGTGGTTTCACTTAATTTCTATGGAGTTTCCGGAAAATTATCGTAAGTAGTCCTCATTTTACGTGAATAACACCCGTGCCAAATTTCATGCTAGTTAACAATAAATAGCAAGAACGACGCTGGCAACCTCGGGAAGCTCATCGTGATCGGCAAAATAGATGGGAAAAGGCCTCGTGGACGGATAGAGGCCCAATGGAGGGACCAATACGATGGTCTGACTAAGTCCGCACCGCGCTTGACTCTACAGTTTACAACGCCTTCCACACCACCAGAGACAGAAACAGATGGAGAAACATCGTACGAGTGAAAGTCACGCAGAAGGGAGGTCACGACCATCAAAGGTGAGGAACACTAAGCGAGAAGGAGGAGAAAAATAGCAAAAATTTGTGTTTTTAGTATAATATTTAGCAAACCTGGAATATTTTTCAAAAAAAAACTTACGTACACGTTCTGTCTGTTCTCTTCTAAAAGTCGCATTTTTCAATCGATTCTCGTAAAATTTTGTGAGGTATTTTTTGTCGATTCATTTTTTGAAAAAATTCTAAATGACAATGGGTCTGAAAACAAAAGGTATCGTATTTGAGCCATATTAAGAAACTACTGATTTCTACAGCTCACAGAGCCATTAATTTTAGCGTGGTTAATAAAATGATTCCAGCATGCATTGCTTTGTTTGATGTGCAAAGTATGCCACATCAAAGACGCGACTAGGTACATTTTATCAAAGTTTTATTCTACCATTATGCGTAATTATTATGTGATAACGCGGCCGAGGACAGACTACGCATTTTGACTATGGATTCCCAAATAAGAGAGAAAGTGACAAATTTACTGAACAGATATTTCGCTTTACTCGAATTTATCAAAACAGCAACTATATTTCCTGAAAATAAACAAATATAGGCAGCCCTAACATAAGGGTTGGCAACCGTTGCAAATAGTGGTTCGTTAATCCAACGCAGTGAGCCTGCTGGTTAACGCACGTGACGTGAGCCACAAGCAACCCTAGCTTCACGTTTGAAGGGGAAATTGGTATTTATGGCGGACCCTGGGGGTCTTCAGGAAGTTCTTTTTGTCAATTTGTAGTGTCTATGTTCAAGGAAGGCAAGTTTAAGGATGTTACGTTGCGTCACTTGAATGTTTCAAAAAATATATCTATTTTAATATTATAAACTGGCAGCCCTGGAACTAGGATTGGCAACCGTTGCAAATAATTTATCATCTCTATAATTAACAAAAAAATACTATCATAAAATAAAAACTTTGAAAATCGTAGAAGATGTGTTTAATACGTATCACTTCAAAGATTTTCTTTATAGCATCTCGGTGACAAACCAGCTGCCCATTGGGCGCTTGGAAAACCATCATCTTGAAGGACCTCACTTATTGATTTTTTTTGATCTGTCCTAACAAAGAAGTAAACTTTGGCCTTATCTGCATTTATCATCAGGTGAGATTTTATATAAAAAAAGTAAATCTAATTTGGAAATAACTTTATTTAAAAGTGTATAACTGAACGACCCTTGGCATTTACTGTACACTTCTACAACACAGAGTAGTGTCAACACGCTAAAAGTTCATTTTAAATTCATTACATCCTATGCACTCTTACTCCGAGTAATACCACAGTATAATTCAGTATATAATCTAAAGACGAATAAAATTTTCCGACCGCTCTTGCCCGTTGAACTGGCGGCGTTGCGAGTGGTTTTTATGGTGTGCGTGTGGACTGAGGGACCACTTGGTTTTTAATGGTTTTAGACAGTTTTAGTAAGTGTAAAATTTAGTAGTAGTAGCGAATTACTTTGTAAATAAATCCTGGAATTCGTAAAGAATTCACTAAAAAGTTATACAGCCAAAGGTGTGGTCCCTCAGTTCACACACTGAACCTTCCACTTCTGGGCAAGTGTTTAATTTGCTGGCTTATTTTGATGTTACAGATTTAGTAAAAACATGTCTAAACGCATTCGTAATGACCGAAACGTAATTTGGCAATGATTATACACTAAAGCAGTCTTCCTTCTTTGGTCCCTGAGAGACCACATAAAATAACTAATAAATCGGCACATTTGTACAAAAAGAAAATGCATTTTTCTTTGCAAACATTAGTAAAAATCGCAAGGAAGATTATAAAAGTTAAACAAAAGCACAACTATTAATAAATTTCGTCAAATTTATATTTTTTTGTGGTCCCTCAGTTCACACACTATGAATTAATAAAATAATTAAAATATCCTAAAATATAAACATTATGGAAAGGTTTGTCGTACTGAGGTTTAGTTAAAAAGTTTGACTACATTTATATATTTTTTTAACGTGGATTGATGGCGTATAATATAAGATAAATTGCTTTTTAATATTTCCTTAGCAGTGTTTATTAGGGTGTCCACACAATGAAAAGCATTTACTAACGTGAATCATTTTTAAATTCAACTTTTTATATTTGCTTACTAACATTAAATGGACCAAGGAAAAACTGCATACAGCCAAAACTACATTTTAGATTCTGTAAGCAAAATTACGAAATTAAAAACAAACTAAGTATATGGTATCAGATTTGGTGCGGTAAAACATGTAGCTCGAATATACTTGCCCTGGGTATTATGTTTAAAGAATAAAAAGGCGGCAAATTAACTTGAATTGATGTGTTTGGTTTGTTATTGCTGTGTAATAGGCAAATTTATATTTGTTTGTGGTCCGTCAGTTCACACACTATGAATTAATAAAATAATTAAAATATCCTAAAATATAAACATTATGGAAAGGTTTGTCGTACTGAGATTTATTTAAAAAGTTTGACTACATATATATATTTTTTTAACGTGGATTGATGGCGTATAATATAAGATAAATTGCTTTTTAATATTTCCTTAGCAGAGTGTTTATTAGGGTGTCCACACAATGAAAACCATTTACCTACATCACATTGACAAGCGATATCTGGACGAGTAGTGCATCATCCCATTTGAATGATTTTATTAGCTTTACTGCGCATGGGCTAGATAAATCCTTCAATCCGAAGTCCTACTGTTTAGAAGGCATGCCTTTCCAAGGAGAGAATCATTCGGGTGTGAATATTGCTGAGAACATAAAAATGGCTATATTGAACTGGGAAATACTACAAAGAGTAATAGCAATTGTTACTGATAACGCACGGAATATGATATATGCAGTGAATGAACTATGTGATAATTTAATGACAGGGAGTCAGTTTGTTCATATATGTTGTAATGCGCACACATTGCAGTTGGTTTTAGAGCATGGTTTGTTTGTACGCGAATATGTGAAGGAAGTCATTACAACTTGTAGGAAAATAGTTGGACATTTTAGCCATTCAACAGTGTCATTGAAATGCTTGAAAAAGAGCAGGAAGACCTTGGCATGCATAATTTTGCTTACAGAATCTAAAATGTAGTTTTGGCTGTATGCAGTTTTTCCTTGGTCCATTTAATGTTATTATTAAGCAAATATAAAAAGTTGAATTTAAAAATGATTCACGTTAGTAAATGCTTTTCATTGTGTGGACACCCTAATAAACACTGCTAAGGAAATATTAAAAAGCAATTTATCTTATATTATACGCCATCAATCCACGTTAAAAAAATATATAAATGTAGTCAAACTTTTTAACTAAACCTCAGTACGACAAACCTTTCCATAATGTTTATATTTTAGGATATTTTAACTATTTTATTAATTCGTAGTGTGTGAACTGAGGGACCACAAAAAAATATAAATTTGACGAAATTTATTAATAGTTGTGCTTTTGTTTAACTTTTATAATCTTCCTTGCGATTTTTACTAATGTTTGCCAAGAAAAATGCATTTTTTTTTGTACAAATGTACCGATTTATTAGTTATTTTATGTGGTCTCTCAGGGACCAAAGAAGGAAGACTGCTTTAGTGTATAATCATTGCCAAATTACGTTTCGGTCATTACGAATGCGTTTAGACATGTTTTTACTAAATCTGTAACATCAAAATAAGCCAGCAAATTAAACACTTGCCCAGAAGTGGAAGGTTCAGTGTGTGAACTGAGGGACCACACCTTTGGCTGTATAACTTTTTAGTGAATTCTTTACGAATTCCAGGATTTATTTACAAAGTAATTCGCTACTACTACTAAATTTTACACTTACTAAAACTGTCTAAAACCATTAAAAACCAAGTGGTCCCTCAGTCCACACGCACACGTTTTTATGATACGTTGCGTATGGTGCCAATTAATCACTGGGTGATGAGCGTGTCCCGCGAGCAGTGAATAGAGAATTTGCCCGCCGTGCCACCGGTAGCGGCGGTAGCGCGTAGTCGTAGTCAGGCAAACATACGTTCGATATGCAACTAATATCATAAGTATATTATGTTGTGGACTAAAAAAATGCAGATGGGGCTTGGTGACAAGTAATTCGCCAAACAATTTATAAAATTACCGTTCCAAGAACATTTGCTTTGGTAAATTTCACTGTATGCGCTATTGTTTGTGTTTGTGTGAGTTTAAGGTATGGAAGCTCCAGAGTCAGCCACGTAAATCTCAGTGGTGCAAGTACGTAGTTTTCACTCGAAAAAAAGCTGTAGGAGACAAGCTTCTCTTGGAATGTGCGAATTGGCAGCACTTCGGCGGGCCGTATCAGCAACAAACTTATAAGACATGGCGCGCTGCTAGCGACTTAATGTGAAAGTGGCCTATAAGCTTAGCGCACCCTTGAGTGAGTGCAAAGGATGATGGGAGCTATGTATGGAACCCAGCCTGATCACCAATAGGATTAATATAATGTATGTAGAATTATCGATCCTACCATTTGCTATAATTGTCATTACGACGACTAGACTGTGTAGGCTGGGAGAAATTACATAGATATAGGATGAATGCAAAAAACAAATATACTTAATTACTTGTAAACTCACATATTTGAGGGTTGATAACTCGCTTCTCCGGGGTTTTTAAAAAGTGGGTTTCCATTTTAGAATTTTAAGCTTAAATAACTAGCTTTCACTTGGTATGCATGCGGTTCGTATTGGACATGCATCATGCAGGCCAATTTGCCCATCATTCTTTGTCTGTAGATTACATACCGGTGCATACTACGGCAATAGTCCAATCCAATATTCAGTAAATGCGGACAAAGCATCTGCCGAGGACGCTCTGGGGTCAGTCGCGTAAACCACAGCGCTGCGCTGCAAACGTAGTTTTAACTCGGACAAAGGCTGTACGAGACAAGCTTTAGCTTGCAGTTCCAGCCGCGTGCAGATTCATAAAAGCAAATAATATAATATGAATGTGAACTTTTGGGGTATAGTTATTTTACGGTATTTATCATACCAATATTTGCCCCAACGCGGGAATCGAATCTATCGAATAAATATGGTATGTTTTTAGATATTTTTTGCTCCGGCCTTACCTGCAAAAATTTTCACGCCCCGCCACTGATTAGGTCATCTGGTCATCTATACACACATTTTGATACTATATATACTAATTACACTATTGTCTCTATATATTTCCCATTGCTTTGCTCACATAAACCATTAGATCTGGCATTCGAATTGATATTTTATCTACATGCCAAATTTAATTAAAATTCTTTTAGCTGTTTTAGGGTGAAGGAGCAACAAACACACACACACGCAAGCACTACTTACAAACTTTCACATTTATAATATTAGTACAATAAAATGATACCGGATTAATCAGCAGTCTTCGTTTGACTGAAGATCCCCATAAATGTTTTTAAGACTTTTTTATCGTGGTCGACGAATATTTTCCGTAGGTACAACCGTATTGATAACCTCTTTTTTTGAAATCGGTTAAAAAGAGTAGCGAGGCAAAAGTAGTTTTCAACTCCTGCGATTATCCGATTCTCGGTCGAAGCACGCCTTAAGTCTCCTCAAGCACGAAGCTCGACTAACTCCGTACAGCACAGAATCGCCAGTATTTTCTTAACAAGCCATTGCATTTGTGAAAAGATTTCGATCTGTTTATTTTCGCCCGTCCCACCCGTGGGCTTTCGTTCTCGAGCTAAGTGGACAGGCTTAAGTGCTATTTGGTCAGGAGGGATTTGGCTGCTCTTTTCGACCCTCGGTACTCAATCAAACACAGTCAGGCCTTAAGCGTTTCAGCGTTTTCACTTTTGTTTGATGACCGATTGCTTTAGATGCCATCGGCGGATTAATTTGGTACAGGTAAAAGTTGTGGAATTGTCAAGTTATTTAATGAAAACAAAAACAGAGAAGTTTTTGTTAGACTGCTCATTTATAAAACGGAAAGATCTGTTAGCTAAGATTTCATTCCGTTGTCCGAGTTTTCGTACACGTTCCACGCATCTATTTGCAGTCCCTTTCAGTCGTAAAAAGTATGTTGGTAATAAATGGTTGACGAGAGCTTGTAATACTTATAATGAAAAATATTCACATATTGACCTCTTTCAACTAAGTTACCGTGGATTTGCTTCTGCAATGAAAAAAAGAAAATAGTTAAGTAGGGAAAAAGTAAAATATACACATATTACATTAATTGTAGATTTAAGGTACTTGCCGTGTGTTATTTGTTTTATTAGTTCTGCTTTGTGTTTAGTCTTCTAAATTCAATAAGTAGTTTTTTTTTATATTCTTGGCTTTGTTATTTTTATTATTGTATGATGGATTTTATGTCCATCTTGATTGAAATTTGATAACCGACTAGTGATCGGATGTTGTTCTTCCCGAGCAAGCAAAACTGTTCGAACTATTGTGTGGAAACTATTGTGGCTTAAGTGTTAACTTTGTAAGCTAACTACTTGGATTGTAATATGCTGTGTGTTTCCCTTTACAAATAAAATAAAAATAAAATAAAAAAAATTAATTGTGCTCGTTATTTTAAAAACATAACCCTAAAATTACTTCATCTAAAAAAAGGATAGGTACACTTTTTTTTGAAAATGCTCATTTGTGTATTAGCAGGATTATCACCGACACATGCAAAGTGCCATCAAATTATTGCCATCGGAAGAACCGAGTACCCCGAATGTTATTCCGATTTGGGTTTTTAAAAGGGTTCGAGGGTTCCGCAGGAGCCCAACCGCAATCCAGTTATGTGTCGTTTGTATTCAGCCGCTGCACGTATCGTGGACACGGGAGTTCACTTACTCTTTTTATTCCTGTTCATAGTTTTTGCGGTGACGTTTCGGCGCCACAGAGCGTTAAGTCAAAAGGAGGTGTCTTCAGGGCTCCGAATTGTTGAATTTACTACCTTAAACAGAAGATTAGTATTGCCTTTTGGAAATGGTCCACCTGCCTGACCTAACCTGACCTGCCCTTCGCCATGTCAGTTACAATATGTAACAGGATCCCAAAGTCATTTCAAGATGAAACCAACAAAGCCAGATTTAAAAGCCGACTAAAACAACATTTAATCAGAAAGTCTTACTTCTCCATACGTGAAATTTTAAATTACCCGACTGCCGAAGTAGGGTTATATTTTTTACATTTCAATTATTCATCACACCTTTGCAACATTTACGTACATATTTAGTACTTACTAGCTTTTGCCCGCGACTTCGTCCGCGTAGAATTCCAATTTGTGGTGAAGCTTCTTCATCTCTTTCATTGTATAAAACAAAAAACCGGCAACGGCAACATCCGTTATTATTATCATTTCATCATCATCAGTATCAGTTAGTGAATCACTATCCCGTGGGAATTTCAACAAATTTGTCCTTATTCTATGCAAATTTTCGCTTATATTTATCCCGCGGGAATTTTGCATTTTCCCCGAGAAAAAGTAGTCTATGTCCTTAAAGGTGTAGCTTTCTACCGGTAAAAGAAGTTTTAAAATCAGCCCCGTAGTTGAATTCACTTATTTTTTTCCCGTGTGAATTTTGCTTTTTCATGGAGAAAAGTAGTCTATGTAAATAATGGTTGGTGTAACTTCCTATTGGTGAAAGACATTTTCAAATCAGCCCTCAAGTGATGTTCACTTCTTTCTATCCCACGGGAATTTTGCATTTTACCGAATAAATAGTAGGTAGCCTAGCCTATAACAACAAAGGATAGTGTAGCTTTCTATTGGTCATTTTTTTAAAACTCAGCCCCGAAGTTAAATTTACTATTTTCTACACCGCGGGAATTTTGCATTTATCCAAATAATAGCATCCTATGTTAATCAAGGACAGTGTATCTTTTCTATTAGTGAAAGACATTTTAAAATGAGCTCCGAAGTTGATTTTTTTTTTCTATCCCTTGGGAATTTTGCATTTTCACGGAAAAAGTAGTCTATGTCAATAAAGGATAGTGTAACTTTTTACTGGTAAAAGATTTTTTTTAATCGGCTCGGAAGTTTCAGAGATTATCTATCCCACAGGAATTTCCAAAAATCCTGCAATAAGTTTTTATGCTGTTATGTATGACCATTTATGTTTATACTGAATTTGAAAAGTTTAGTAATTGTAGTTACGGAGATAGGATCCAGTTGATTTGAGTATATAAATCCTGATTTATCCTTATCCCGTGGGAATTTTCAAAATTATTGAAATTAGCTTTATACCTATTCTAATAGTCTACTTGCATGCCCAATTTGAACAGTTTAGTAATCTTCGTTATGGGGATAGGGTCACTCTCGATTGATGAAATATATACATCCTGTATATTCCTTAGCCCGTGGGAATTCCGGAAAATTCTTTCTTATCAGATGCCTACGTCATACAAAAAACACATTCTCCAAGTTTCAGGTCTCTACATACAGCGGTTTAGGCTGTGTGTTAATCCGCCAGTCAGTCATTTAGGACTTCCAGGACAAAGGATTTTATATGTATTTGCATTGCACCAAGCTTTTATGCGAGTTCAACAATGATGTTTGAATGAATAGAATACTCAATTCGATTTTATTCGCAAAAGGTTGAACTCACATAAAAGCTTCATCACCATCAACATCATTTCAGCCGTAGGACGTCCACTGCTGGACATAGGCCTCCCTCATTGACGCCCAATCATTACGGTTGGAAGCGACTTGCATCCACCCTGAACCTGCGGCCTTCACCAAAACGTCCGTTCATCTCGTTGGTGGACGTTCCACGCTGCGCTTGTAAAAGCAAAAGCTTGGTGAAATGCAAATACTACTTATTATATAATTAGTTATTATCAGAGATCAGATCAGGAAGTGGTTGACAAACGTAGACAAATGGTTTGCAAAATTTGAAGTTTCGTTTCGTTTACATTGTGTCAAAATAAAAAGTAATTTAAATCAAAAGCACTAAGGAGTATTGATATCAACTTCGAAGCAAATCACCCCCAAAATACCTTTCTACTCCTTTTTAACCCCGTTAAGGGATGAACTTCAATAAAAAACGAAACACGTCTTCCATCAACTCTGTTAAAGAATGTTTATGCAAAATTTGAAGTAGATTGGACCAAGGATCACGTTGTCCCATACAAACTTTGCCCCCCTTTTTTACCCCCTTAGGAGTAGAACTACGAAAAATCCTTTCTTATCGGAATAAGAAAGAATTTTTCGTAGTTCTACTCCTAAGGGGGTAAAAAAGGGGGGCAAAGTTTGTATGGGACAACGTGATCCTTGGTCCAATCTACTTCAAATTTTGCATAAACATTCTTTAACAGAGTCATACAAAGAACACACCCTCCAAGTTTCAGGTCTCTACGATCAGCGGTTTAGGCTGTGCGTTGATCCGTCAGTCAGGACAAAGGATTTTATATGTATAGATTAGTATCGTTTTGTATGAGGTGTATTAATATCTGGACCTAGTGTACTTAGCACATGAAATGTCAAAATTAAAGCAATTTTTTACACGCTATGCATGCAGACGTCGATCTAATATTAATTTTAGCTTCACGATCTACACGTGAAGCACACGCACTGCACACGAAAACTCAAATATAAAACGGGTATGACAGTTTGAGTTGGTTGGTGGCTGGATCAGAGGCCTGAGGCCGTATTGTCTAACGCTTCTGACGCTTGCCTTCGCAATCAGTATATCTTTCTGTCAAACGGTACAAAATGATGACAGAAAGAGATGTTGAAAGCGTAGGCAAGCGTCAGAAACATTAGACATAAGCCTGCTGGAGGTAATAGCCTTCATTATGGAAGTAGGGCGTCGAACAAGCGAGGGATCCAACGCTACGGCGGGTTCTTTCTTAGTGCAAATAGTCATCATTACGCCCGGAGCAACTCGGAGAGGTCTTAACACTTAAATAGAATACACATTCACAAGTCGAGGATATTTTCAAATGTACTAGTTATGTGATTTTAAATGTTTTGAATAAAAAAAAATCAAATAAAACTTACCCGTGATTGAACCCTATCTCATCTGATGAAAAATGCGGACGAGAGGCATAAGGTTTATTTCACTGGTTCGCTAACAGCCGATTCACTCTAACCTAGTACTCTATTTGTTTATTACACAATACAACAACAACTACATGTTTATTTTCACGACAGTTTCAGGCAATCGGTGTATGCAGGTGGCAAGTTGGGTTATAATTTAATAAGTAGCTCAGCCTATATAAGTATATATCCCACTACAGGGCACAAGCCTTCTCACAGTCCAGATTGGGAACTTCACACACACCAGTGAATTTCTTTGTTGAAAGACCAAACCACTAGGCTACCGTAGCTTTTTTAATTAGTAGGTATGGTTGGTCGCATTTACATACGAGTAATTTGGTCTGTGGTGGACTACTCTGGTTGGTAATGCTCTAAGTCTGGCTCAGAATTTTTACGTGGCCAGTACGCTATGATTACGCTTTTATGTTAATTCTGCAACGCTGACAACTCTGAACTTCCATTACACTTTTTATGCCCTTCGTTTCCGGACGTCGGCTTTTATTTAACGTTAGCTTGCGTTCATTTTTATCCACGATGGAACGGAGGAGGTATATGCATTTGGGGTAACTGTTTGTCTGTCACTATTTGTCTCATAACTAAATTGAAATTCAACGGAGTGTGTGAAATTCCTAATCCGCACTGGACCCGCCTTGGAAACTACGACTCAAGCCCTCTCATCCGAGCGGAGGATAAATAAGTAATAATAATTACCTACTATAAATTTATATCCCAAATACGTTTTTTACAATATAAAACCGGGATAATGATGATGATGATTATGATAATGATTGGTGTCATTTCAGGGCAGGTTTTTAGGCAGATTAAAGTACGAAGGCCACCAGGCGGAGATATAGTAGATATTAATACTCTTACACTCGAAACTACTAAATCGATCATAATATGGTTTTCGTATTGTACATTTTAGGGTTCTGTACCCAAAGGGTGCCAACGGGACCCTATTACTGAGACTGTGCTGTCTGCCTGTCTGTCCATCCGTCTGCCACAGGGCTCTATTTCTTGAACCGTAATAGCTAGACACTTCAAATTTTCACCAATTATGTATTACTTGTAACCGCTATAACAACAAATAATGTAAAGTTATAATTATTAAATTAAAGGGGGTCGTCATATAACAAATTGATACTTAAAGAGCTAAAAAAGCTGGTAAAAAAGTATTTTTTTTAATAAAAAACTTTTTACTATACTATTGACAGGCACTTATCCGAGTTTTAATTTCTTCAAATTCCTTGCAAATAAAGCTGATAGTTCTGACCCGACATAAATTAGATACCTATTTCATCGAACATAAAATATCGAATGCTAGTAAAATTCCAAGGAATCGATACCTTACCTTCATCCCTGAGCTTAGTATGCGGCTCGCGACGCAAGTGTGTTACGTTCTCCTTCTGTGAAAAGGTACTCTATAATTTTATTTTCCGACCAAAATGCAGTTACCCGGGATACTGATACTTTTGTAAAAGATATTTCACTTCTTGCGCCTGTTCCTACTGCTGATGAGGCACAATTGAATGTTACTTAACGTCGGATACCATTTGGCTTTTAACTTGTACAAATTTGGTACGGCTAAGTTAAAAAAAATACGCACTTAGATTTGACTCCTCATATTAGTATGTATGTAGTTGTGTTGTGGTAGCCTATAGTGGTATGATCTATTGCCTAATATTAGTACTGGTTTGACCTAATTCTGTAAAACTCAGAGGTACGAGCCCAGACTCGAACCCTCGCCATTCTGCTTGAGGCGTCAGGGCAGATATTTGTATGAAAAACACGAATGTTTGCTCTAGAGTCTCGGGTGTTTAATATCTATGTATTTATGTATGTATCTATCTATATACTTGAGTATGTTTATCCGTTGCCTGGTACCCATAACACAAGCTTTGCTTGCTTTGGGACTAGGTCAAATGGGTTGAATTGTCTCGTGATATTTATTTATTTATAACCAATTCTGAATAACTAATGGTTTTTTAGAAAAAAAAAGTTATGCGATATGACGAATTATGGCAAATGATGAATTACCTATACGTAAAAATTCTATGCGATCCAATAAACCAGTTACTTGTTTCCAGCGTTTTCCGCCAAGTTTCGCTGCAGGTTACACAGAATCCGCTTATTCGATTTGAGTAACAATTCTCGATAAAAGTTCGGGTCACGTGCGCTTCCTTAGACTTTACGACGTCTGTTTACCTACTGTTTGTCTCTGCTCCTGTTTATCTTTGTTTATGTTTACGTATAAACTTTGCGTTTGTTTATTTGTTTATTGTTGCAAACGGTGGGCTTGAGTTCGAATTACGGTAATGGCTTTCAATTTGGTGAAATTAGTGTTTTATTGTTTTTTATGTCGATAGATTATTTAAGTACTTAATAACTTTCAAACCAAGTATTGAGTTGAATGAAACGATGCCGATGGTTTCATCTATGTTTTCATTTTACAACTATGCTATGCCACACTAAAGTTCGATATTATTCGATTCCTTTCGATTAGAGTGATTCGAGCGCTTGAACCGCCCCACTTTCGTGATCTCGTTTGCTATGAATTGGCTGTAGATTTTGATGGCGTTTTCGTTATTTACTAGAATACTTAGTACTTCTATCAGATAACTGGATACTGTATCAGAATCTTCTGCCATTTCTACAAAAATAATTCGTAATAAACGCTCAAATAATTAAATTACCCACTAATTAATACATTTTGGGGGTTGAAATCGCTAGCGTCCGAAGGTTTACCCTCGAGACCCCTGACGTGAACGTGACTCCTGGGTGGTGCTAAACGAGCGATACAACTCCGGTTTAATAGGCCTATAGGCTTCACCACCTTATAGGTTGTGCGAGGCCGCCAAAGCGACTCTCGTCGTGTTCCGGCCTGTTGCCTGTATGCTTAGTATAAGTTTTACTTCAGCAAAATTTTTTTCGATCGCGTTTACGTAAAAATTTCAATTCTATGGAAACATGGACGCGCAGCCGTGGAGGCGCTGTCCATGTTTCCCTAGTAATTGATTTTTTTACGTAAACGCGATCGAGAAGTATATTGGTGAAGTAAAACTTATACTAAGTGTACTGAAGCCAAAGATGATGTCATTGCGATGATTCAGGATGTTTGTTTATGAACTGCTCTTTTCTCAGTTCTATTTAGATTCAACTTAACTGTTATGACATTTTAAAAGTTCAATGGATTATTATCAAATAAGGGAAACTTAATTAATTTCCGTCATTATGATACACACGTACTCGTAATGAGTAATGCCAACAATATTGAACTTTTAATGCATTATGAGTAGGTAATTAATCTGTAACATAAACGGGCATCTTTAAATATGAAACTCATTTTGATCGTTTACATAATAAATAAGCACAGTTAATACGAATTCAAATACTTATGCAATCGAGTTAAAACGCAATGGATTAACCAACTATTGTTTAGTATTCAAATAATACCATCCTTCAGGAAATCAGGCAACTTTATTGTTTACAGTCGATAGCGAATATCGTTAGTAAATCTATAGCAAAAATATTGATACCTACCTAGTTAAAATTTCTAATCTTTCTTCTTACTAATATTATAAAAATCAGTGTTACAGTGTTTGTTATCGAACTCCTCCGAAACGGCTTGACCGACTTTTATGTTTTTTCCTGTAATTTGGTAGTTGGTAGGTCTAAGGTAGTTGGAAGGTGTGTAACTTGTAATTTATTAATTAAACAGTTAATACTGATCTAGTTTTTGTTGTTACGTTAAAATGGTCTACCTACTTAATTGGAATAAAAATAGGAAGACAAGTAACAGCAGTTACTTATCTTCTTATTTTTATTCTTCTGTATACAACACTGTTATGACAAATGTAAGATAGGGGAGATTTTCCTGCGAAATCCATACACACACCTGAGACACTATCGATGTCAAATATTTTACGCATGGATTTCTAAAATAGCACACATTTGTCAAGTTACCGGGAAAATTTCCATCGAGGTTTTCCCTCTCAGAATATTAGTTAACTAGGTGGTTGCTAGGCAACGGTGAATTCTGTGACGTTTTTATCGCTTATCGCTTTTTCGAGGGAGCTTTGCTAATTTCCAGAATGAAGCTGCTTATTTTGTAAATGATCAGACTTTTAAAAACTGTGGTGGTCTAGTGGTTTGACCTATGGTCTCTCAAGCAGAGAGTCGTGGGTTCAAATCCGGGCTCGCATCTTTGAGTTTTTTGGAATTTATGTGCGAAATCACATTTGAAATTTACCATGAGCTTTTCAGTGAAGGAACACATCGTGAGGAAACCTGCATGCACTTGCGAAGAAATTTAATGGTGAAGTTCCCAATCCGCAATGGGCCCGCGTGAGAACTACGGCCCAACCCTTCTCATTTTGAGAGGAGGCCTGTGCCTGCACTGGGACGTTTGTAGGCTGGTTGATGATGATGAGACTAATTTCATTCCAGATTTCATGCAGCGGTAGCAAACCGAAACAGGGATAAGCAAAATCTATTATAATATGTAGGTATCAAATAAAAGAAAAATCTTGATTGATTAACTGACTGACTCATCAACGCCAAGCCTAAGCCTTGGCCCTAAAAGCCCTTTGGAAAGGGTTGCCTTTATGATGTAGGCAAGGACTAAGGACAGATTTGTTGAAATTCCCACGGGATAAGGTATAACAGGATTTATTTCTTCCATTCAGTGTGACCCATCTCCGTAACTATGATTACTAGACTTTTCAAATTTGGCATACATGACGGTTACTACAGACGTAAAAAAAGAATTTCCGAATTTTTAGAAATTCCGAGGGATGAGGAAAAAACGGGATTTTTATATGCACTGTATTGGTAGTATTAGCCAATGATGATGAAGATGGATTTGTGGACGTAGCTTTTCCGGATTTTTGCACTAATTTGAATTCTGCTTTGAGAAAGTCGCGATAAAAGCTAGTATTCTAACGAAGAGTAAGAGTCACTGTTTGTCTTTTTGTATTTCTAAGGATCTCAATAATACTAAACTGAATTTCGAGTACAGTTTTGTTATCAAATCGACGAGAAACTTGGACTCCTCCAATGCTTTAATAACTCGTACAATTTTAATAACAAGCCTTCAAGAAACTTGTATAAAGTTATAACAACGCAAAAGTTAAACTAAGGAATATTGTTTTAATGGTGTAATATAGATCGTTTTCCTTGATATTTACCTGAAAGCTACGGTTTCGTGTGGTCTAATTATCTAGAATACAAAGTAACATCACAGTACAACACAATTTTAGACAAAGTCACAGTGCAAGTGTAGAACATACCTACACAAAAACATACCACAAAATATGGATAGGCTAATAGGCTATCATCATCATCATCATCATCAGCCTATGTTCGTCCACTGCTGGACATAGGCCTCTCCCATGGCACGCCACTGAGCACGATCCTCGGCCACTCTCATCCAGCTGTTGCCAGCCGCCTTGCGAAGATCATCGCTCCACCGAGTCTGAGGACGTCCCACGCTATGTTTGCCAATCCGTGGTCTCCACTCAAGAACTCGTCTACCCCAACGGTTATCGGTTCTTCGGGTTATATGGCCTGCCCATTGCCACTTCAGCGTGCTGATGCGGTGGGCTATGTCGATGACTTTGGTTCTCTGTCGGATCACTTCGTTACGAATTCGATCTTTTAGAGAAATTCCGAGCATAGCCCTTTCCATAGCACGTTGAGCAACTTTAAATTTGTGGACCAGCCGTACAGTGAGTGTCCATGTTTCGGCACCGTATGTCATGACGGGTAGGACGCACTGATCGAAGACTTTCGTCTTTAGACTCTGTGGAATTGGCGACGTGAAGACTTGACGCAGTTTCCCATACGCTGCCCATCCCAGCTGTATTCTTCTGTTGGCCTCTTTCTCGAAGTTGTTTTTACCCAATTGCATAGTTTGCCCGAGGTAAACATACTCCTTAACAACCTCGAGAATATTGCCTTGAACTGCAATTGGTTCCGGACTTACATGTTACATGGATAGGCTATATTGATACAAAAATAATTTAGAAATAATGCGTCGAAAAGTCTCAAAAAAATAATTATGAAATTATGTCAAATATAAAATTACCTCTTGGTACAGATGTTTTGAATTTACAAGGAAAACTCGATTGATTTCCTTTCTTAGTTTGAAGTTACTGATTGATTCAAGCGTTACTTTGTTCATGTCCATATCAATGAACCTTACCTTACTTTACCTTACCTTGCCAATTAGTTATACTCGTATGTAAGATAGCTATGTTCGTGTTGTATATAATTTTTACTTTTCTCCTTTTATTATCTGTGTTTGTTATCTTGGATTGACATTGTTGGCAAATAAATTTTTTTGAGTTGTTGACATTTATGGGCGGTGGTTCATTTTTCATCAGATGACCCGCTTGCTTTCTTTCTTTACATAATAATACATATATTTCAAACTAAATACAAACTGAAATATAGATGCACAGAAAAAACCCCAGAAAAAAGACCAATGCTGGGAATCGAACCCAGGTCCTCAGCGTTCCGTGCTGCGTGCTTACCCCTACACCATCACTGGTCTAGAAGTTAGCGACGAATTTTTCCCATACATCGTACACTTCAGTCTGTTATAATCACATTATGCAGTGATAAAGCGCGCATCTATGTTATGCCCTCTACCGAGAGACTTAACACTCCTTCGGAGCTAACCGCTCACCTGGACCAAGAGATGGCGCTACTAAGCCAACTTTAACAAGAACCGTAAAAGTAATAAAAAATGAAATTGGAAAAAAAAAATAGAAAAAGATACTTCATACTTAACTTGATAATAATACATTTTTTTTTAGAAAAATGTCCTTCTGGCTACTTAGTTTCTTACGACGCATAATTCGTATGGTGCAAATGATAGTCTTTCCACAAGCGCTGGCTGTAAAAAAGTGGCATTTAAAAGACCCCTTTGCATCCTACTTACAGAATAAACGTTTTGACTTGGACAGATATTTTCTGTGTGAAAGTGCAGTCGTGCAGACTTTTTTTTATTAAGAGAGGGAAGCAAACGAGCTAGCAGGTCATCTGATGGAAAATGATCACCGCCGCCCATAAATATCAACAACTCCAAGAGAGCCACTGATCTGTTGCCGGCCTGTAAAAAAGGAGAGGGAATAGGGAAGGGGGACGGGGAGAGGTATTGGGCCCCCGGTGCTCTCACTGACCATACAAAACTAAGCAGCAGTACTGCTGCTTCACGCCGGTGTTCTGTGAGAGGGTGGTACTGCCCCGGACGAGCCGGCCCATTCGTGATGCAGCGGCTAGCTACAACATGACTCTACCACTACTAAAAAATGGCCTAGTTGTCTTGCACGTTGTGGGGTGGTATTATTCTTAGTTTGCTTAAGAAAGTTGCTCAGAGGCATTAGTTATTTGATGATTCACTAACCAGAAACAATAGTTGGAATATTCGGAGCGATAACATTTTATACCTTTAAGATTCTGAAACCATGTTCTATAGCAGCTGTGTTTATCGGATACATTTTGGTGAGAGTGCGCAGGAATTAAATGATCTATTTCCACCATTTCCATTTTACCAACGGCCATACAGGCGTCTTCATCCATACAAGGTTAATATTCATCTTTCCTAATACGAACTGCTAAGAAATGGAATTCGCTCCCGTCGTCTGTATTTTCAGATAAATACAACCTAAGGCTTCTCAAAGCTCGAGTGAATAGGCTGTTACTGAACCTGTGAGATACAGCCTCCTCTGCACTTTTCATCAGGCGAGATAGAGTCAATCACGGGTCAGTTTTATGTAAAAAAAAGCTTAGCACGAAACAAATACCTCCGTCAGTTACTGAAAAAAAAATGCGAGTACGTTAACACCACAGCATTCATCAATCGAATATCGGACAAAGCCAACGTAGCACTGTACCGAACAGCCGTCCGTGAATTTAGTAGCTCGGGGAAGACGCATGGGCCCGGTCCTCTAATTTATTGCTTGTTTTTTGTTCACATGCGGGAAATGGCCTTTAATGGCCCTTTTATGTAACGATTACAATGACCTCTCAGGGCTTTTTGTTAATGAGCAAGTTGTGTTGTCGTTAATTGCTAATGATGTTATTTAACAAATAGTTATGGCGGTTGGAAGTTTACTTTGGATGGAATACGAAAATAAGAAATTAATTACTTAAGTAAATTAGGGTTACTTTTTTCATAAATGTCACGTCAATTTTTGTCCAAGTTTGTGAAGATGGTCAGAATTAATGACTTTTGAATTTTGCTGGCTGTTTTTTTGTTGACTATACTTATATGGTCGTCCTCTACTTACATATCCATAATCTCTACCAGTAGACAAAATTTGTCTTGCAAGATTTGAAGAACGGACTTACATACCACAAGCTAAACTAGTTACCTAAGTTAGTTAATTAAAACTGCATCTTCTTGTTATTTTTTAGTCCACAGCTATTTACTCCGTAAAACGCAATTCTTTACATTTTACTAAAAGTCTCGTTCAAATTGTAAATTTAAGAAAAAGTACTTACCTACTTGTTTGTCTTCTGCGGGGGAAGCAGTTATAAATAATCTAGGATTAAAAAAGTCAAAGTAAACAGTCCTTTTAAGATCCCAAACAATCATGCTTAATCCCTCCTTTAAACTTTAAGAACATAAAATTTTTAAGAGCAAAATTTTGTCCGGGCAATGCACCCGCTAGGACGATATGCACCTGCGTTTCCATTTCGAAGCAGTATTGTTTGTGACATATTGCCAGAATTTTCCTGAATAGTACTGAAAAGCCAATCTTAAAACGTCGGTGTAAGGTTGATAGTTTTCTAGCGCTCAATTTGAACAGTAAGCAAAACTTATTCATAGAATCATAAAAAATATTGAGATGCATTTT
The DNA here is from genome assembly GCA_947859365.1 of Archips crataeganus. Taxonomy (NCBI): domain Eukaryota; kingdom Metazoa; phylum Arthropoda; class Insecta; order Lepidoptera; family Tortricidae; genus Archips; species Archips crataeganus. The sequence goes on along the minus strand of OX402056.1, from coordinate 15,495,829 downwards.
TTCGAACACCTACCAGCATCGGAACTATCTAGGTGCTTTTATACAGGGTTCCCCAAGAGTCGACGTCAACCTGCTACCCAGAGGCGAGAGTTCTGGAGAAAATAAGATAAAATCAATCAATACATAGACAGCAGACATTTTTTCGAAAATATCTGATTCTAAAAGTGATATATTGTGACACTATTATCACTTATTTAACTAAGTGAAATGGATTTTTTTTCCAGAACTGTTATTACTTCACTTCTCTCCCTGTGCCAGGATATCGTTAAGTTTTGAGACGTCCTGTATATCTTAAACATGCACTTATACGACTGACAATACGGTCATGTTCAGACATGATAGCTCCGATGTTTACGTTACCGACTTATAATTAACTTAGTCAGAGGTACCTGTTTGGCTCAATAGGTTCTGAAGCGCCGTTTACACGTCAAAGCCATTAGCGCAAAGAAAACGATCACCGAAAATAAGTGGGCCATGTATGGGCTACAGCGGGCCTCAGTGGGCCACAACTGGGCCACAACTAAAGTTGCAGCTCGCGATTAATTATTCGTCGCCAAGGTGAGGTCCGGACGCGGGACCACCGAATTATTTACTAGCGCAGCCCTTGGGAAATCACAAGTGCGAAGGGTTTAAAACATTTAGTGGTACAGTTCTTGTATGTGCGTGGTCCATGTAACGTAGGAGTACACGGAAACTACGGAGACAAGAGTCAAAATTCAAAGGAGTTAAAAGAGTCAATAATCAAAGGCGGTAACTTTACTTTTTTCACCTCTTTTTCCCCAAAACTATACCCTAACAAAGCCTTGGCACGTCGCTAGCTGTACATGGTAACAAAGATATATCCCGCAAAAATAAAAAAAGATATGGTATTATTTATTAGATATATAATATAGGTAGGTATATTGCGGGTGAGCAAAGTAATTGTTTCAGTTCATTAATATGGGCCTCCGCAAAGTAACGCCTGATTCAATATTTTTTTTTTTTCTTTATAAATTTCAAATTTATTGTACACCAGAAAATACAGATAAAAATAAAACAATTAAGAATACAGTGAATAAAACTTAACTATAAACTAAATATCTAACTATTACAAACTAAATGAAATTAAATTAAAAAATAAATTAAATATTATATCATTGAAATCCGCATAAAAATCCGCTGCGTAGTTCAGAGTATTTATTCGTAGGCACATGAATGAATATATCGCTAAATTATAATAATATTTCACAAAACTTCTTTTTTTTATTGTGTCGGTTATGTATTTCACTTTTCGTTCAGTCCGCGTAGGGTCGTATACTTGGCAAGAGAGCTATAGTAATTTCATTATGTTTAAGTAATTTAATTATTAAATAGTTATTCGCTTCTCCAATCTAAAAATTATCTGTTTACGCATATAGTCTTATGTATATTAGTGTGCAGTTTATCTATCTATATAGCGATCCGGGTATCACCAACGGTGCTGGCTGAAAATCAGTGCTGGGGTGCTTGCTATAAACTCCTCAGCATCATGCTGAGCCAGTGTCCTATTTACAACCGCAATGACACACTCTATCTTCGGCCTTCGTTCTGCTCTTTTTGTAAAAATATTTATGCGTCTTGTGTTGTTTTAAATAAATGTATTTTCTTTCTTTCTTTCTAAATATAGTCTAACGCGAGTTCATTCATACGTAGTAACTACTATGTAATCTATGGACAATAAGTCACTGTTTATTCAAATAATGTACCTAAGCTCAGTTTGTATCGTATATAATAAATGTATGAAGCCATTTAATAGTTAAATTAACAAGCACTATAAATATGAAATCTTGCGAAGTCAATAAGTACAGCATATTAATTCCATAAATCCGCAGCGCAGGCTTCGTCAAGCAAACATATTGTTATCCGCAACAAGCTTCGTCATAACAACAGATTGGAATCCGCAACAGGCTTCGTCAGCTAAACAAAAATATAAAATCCGCTACAAGCTTCGTCGTCAAGCTCAGTTTTGCTAAGTAAGTAGGTACATATTATTTTTAGAGTTTCGTATTAAAGGATGTCAAACGGATCCTATTTTTAAGGAATCATTTCAGTCTGAGCTGTATCTTTCGAATCATGACAGGTAGACAAGACAATTTAAACGTGCATAAAACGCTAAAAATAATAAAAACAAAATTTAAAGAAGTAGTCTTGGTTGATCTTAATAACGTTAACCGTACAATGTTACGGACCCAATTTTGTCTAAGTATGACTCGCTCTGTGGCCACAGAATAAGGAATAAAGGTGCGACCAAACCGCCGCTTAAAAAACGGTGACGTTACGGAATCGCAGTGACGCACCGTAAACGTCACAACTTTACTATGGAGAGCATGCGGTAAATTCTGTCGTTTACGGCACGTCACTGCGATTCCGTAACGTTTCCGTATTTTAAGCAGCGGTATGGCCGAACCTTTATACAAGTATGAGGTGTTTTTTTCTCACAAAGTTTAATCAAATCAAATCACTTACGAACCAAAGCAAACACAGCTTCAATCAGTAACATTTCTTTTCTCCGATCAAACAACAACAAATTAACCTCCCCTATTTACTTGAATGAAAAAGCATGCCAATGTAGCTGGCTAAGGCAATCCGTTAGTAAAAAAGCACGAGAATTTACTCCACTCAGCCCTGATTAGCCGAGGCTCCCCTCAAAATAGATTTCATTCAAATTGATGACTCCATCGCTTAACCCCAAAGTATTGGGATCCCAAGTTTGTTTAACAAGGCGAAAGTGAATTGTTTTTGCTGATTCGGATCTGATTACTTGGTAGTTTGATTGGTATTATTGACTTTAGTAGAGTCTTATAAATTTCTGTGGAAATGCTAGTTCAACAATTCGATTTTGACGTGATTTTTTTGCTTGTTCCTGTTAATTTTACCTCCATCGTATCTCGGTTTTTAAACGAGACCTGGAGAATTAAAATTTGCCAGTGTTGCATCATTCTAGGTATTCGAAGGACTGATAGATGTAGAAACATCGACCTGCGTTGCAGAACTCGAATTGTCGGTGTGGGGATGAAGACCGCCAAGTGAGACTGAGCGAAATATGTCTGCCGAATGCATTGGGACCACTGGGTAAAATCACCACCGCAGAGGCTGACTGAGGGCCTTACCACACAAGCGATTTCTTCGGCGATTTTACGGCGGAGCGATATCGCGGCGAGCGCGCTACAGCCCACGGCGTGCACGCCGTGCATCGCCGAATTCGCCGAAGAAAACTGATTTTGTATAGTAGAGCCTTAATATATTAAAAAATTTAAAAACTCCCAACGTAATTAAGTGTAAGATCCCTTCCGCAGCATACAAAAGAGCTAATAACTTTAAAACGGCTGAACCAATTTTAATCAAACATGTCTAAGAATCATCGCCAAGAAACCTGCTTTCAAATAAAAAAAACCGCATCTAAATCGGTCCACTCGTTTTAGAGGTTGTGATGCCACAAACAGACTGACAGACACACACACACACACACACACACATAGCGGTCAAACTTATAACACCCCTCTTTTTGTGTCGGTTGCACATAATGCTCGGTTGCTCATATTGCGGTTGCCAACGATTGAGACGGGTGGGTGGAACGATAAAAAGCCCATTTTAAACGGGGATAAAAAGTCAAAGTCAAAGTCAAAATTCTTTATTCAATCTAGGCATCAATTGATGCTCCTATGAACGTCGAAGAATCTACCACCGGTTCGGAAAAAACCCTGTTGAGAAGAAACCGGCAAGAAACTCAACAAGGTATATTTTTTTCAATCAGATCTACATTGTTATTAAATTACATACATACATAGATAGTGTGGCTTTACACGAGTTTTTTTATTACATCGATTCTATACTCTGAGAGATTACCTTATGATTATTATTACGTACTTACCTACTGTCATCACAATTTCGACCATTTCAAAATATTATATTCAAATGACGCACAGTCAGCTAATTTGATTCCTGGGCCACATTGGAACTACCTACATCTTAGTACATAATTTTATTTTTCTATGCAAATGCCTAGGGATCAAATTATTTGACTAAACTATGTTATTAGGTATTGTCTTAAACTTTAGCGATCTTCAGTCATAACCATTATTACACCCAGAACTTACACGTGACTATTTATTGTCTAAATGACCTCTACGTTTCGACCAAATTGCAGCGGCCGGTCACAAATAGACTGACGGACTTATACCGGGTGTACCTTGTTAATACATTTTGTAAGTTAACGCTTATTTGGTACAAAATGCTTCCTCTTAAAGCGTGAGGCGGATAAACCAAGTCAGTAATTAATCAGGCCAGTAGTACCGGAGGGTTGATCTTTTTTACATTGATGGGTGGTGATTGAAAGGGTTAAAACTCATTAGTTGAGCGGCCTTATTCTGTATCAAACATATTTATTCTGCTGCCCGCGACTCCGTCTGCGAAGAGTTCATTTGTCGCTATCCCGCGGGAACTATGCAATTTTCCGAGATAAAAACTATCCTATGTCCATTCTTGGGCTCAAACTATTTCTACGCCAAATTCCATCTAAATCGGTTCAGGGATTTAAATAAATAAATATTAGGGGACAAACCTTACACAAACCAACCTAGTCCCAAGCTAAGCAAAGCTTGTACTATGGGTACTAGACGACGATAAACATACTTATATAGATAAATAAATACTTAAATACATAGAAAACATCCATGACTCAGGAACAAATATTCGTGCTCATCACACAAATAAATGCCCTTACCGGGATTCGAGCCCAGGACCTCTTGCTTCGTAGGCAGGGTCACTACCAACTAGGCTAAAGCGGTCGTCAAGCGTGAAGAGGTAACAGATAGACAGAATTACTTTAGCATTTACAATACTCAGGATTAGGCAGACCCCACCCTCCTCTTTTTATCAATACTTTGAAAAAAATCTCATACCATAACATCTCAAAATTAATAATCTGGCCAAGTGAATTTTAATAACTGTGCATCAATATTCAGTTTGGTTCACAAATTGGTTTTAACCACGAGCTTTTCACGAGCACTGACCCAACTACAATTAGGCTGTAGTTCATTGTAATGGACCTCCGTAAAGTAACTAATGAAAGAAGCTCTTCGCAGACGGAGTCGCGGGCAACAGCTATAACATATTTATACAGATGTAGCTTTTGTGTACATGTAGTAGCGGAGCAGCAAGGTAAAAAGATTGTAGTTCATTCTCAGAATACCCCCGTCATCAGAGAGACGGAAGCGATGGTCCGTGCCTTATTAGCGGTTAGGGCTCCAGTAAAAGGGGACAGGTTTTATGCGCGCACGTCGGGATCCATTCCAGAGGCGGTCCATTAATCAATCCCCTTTTTTCAATGAGAACTAGGTAGATTTGGATAAAGGAATTGTGTTGGTGTTTTGTTTTTAAAAATATCATCATCATCATCATCATCATCCCAGTCATACGTCCCACCCACTGCAGGGCAGGCACTAAAAAAAAATAAGAACTGAACTGTCAATCAATGATTGTATTAAATGAGTGACGTTTTCATATCCATTAATATGGAACTTTATTGTTTAGTGTCAAATGTCAAAGTGAAAAATGTAAGATGGCTACACGGCAGTAAGATGGGTACTGAAGCTAATTGAGAGAGCACGATAAATACGAACTTTTCCGATAAAGTACGAAGGAAAACCATTTTGCACTTCATGTATTGTGTACTAGCTGTTGCCCGCAACTCCGTCTGCGTAGAACAATTCGCAACTCGCTGAAATTCGTTTATCGCTATCCCGCGGGAATTAGGTATTTTCCGGGAAAATTACTATACTATGTCCTTCGCAGGATCTCAAACTACCTATATAGGTACCAAATTTCATCTAAAACGATTCAGCGGTTTAGGCGTTAAGACACACAGACAGACAGAGTTACTTTCTCCATTGATAATTATAGTAGCTGTTGCTCACGACTCCGTCTGCGAAGAATATATTTATCGCTATCCCGCTGAAATTACGCAATTTTCCGGGATAAAAACTATCCTATATCCTTCCCAGGGTCTCAAACTATCTCCATACCTCATCTAAATCGGTTCACACATTTAAGTGTGCAGAGGAACAGACATACTTTACTTTAGCATGTATAATATTAACTAGCTGTTGCTCGCGACTCCGTGTGCGTGGAATTAGTAATTTGGGCAGCTTATTTTTTTATCCAATTTGCTTTTTCATCAATTATGCGGCTCTCCTTAGTTCCTCGATGTAAAAAAAATATCCGCCCCTCCCAACCCCACCCCCCCACCGAACCACCCGCACACCCGCGTTCACATTCACCACAAGTCAAGCGTGCCTATAGAAGTTTTACTTCAAAAACCCCCGATTTTGAAACATTCTTCCGCTCCGCTCCGCTCCTATTAGTGTTAGCGTGATGATTATATAGCCTATAGCCTTCCTCGATAAATGTGCTATCTAACACTGAAAGAATTTTTCAAATCGAAGCAGTAGTTCCTGAGATTAGCGCGTTCAAACAAAAAAACCTGTTCGATAAATTCTTAAAATGACGTATCTTTCTTATTTGTGAACCGATTCAAATGAAACAAATACTAAATGTTAATCCAAGAAAATACCAACATATCAGTGAAAACCGCATCCTTCTAGATTAAGCCGTTTCTGAGATTAGCGCGCACAAACGCACAGACAAACAGACAAACAGACAATAATTCTAAAAATCATTGTTTTGGGTTCTATTGCGCTAATAAATAGCCCTTAGTGACAGTTTTTCTCAAATATCTTCAATGTACAGACACCGACTTGTTACAGATTTATTATATGTATAAATATAGATATAGAAGATATAGATATAGATAAGGATTAGTCTATCTATCTATCTACAGCCATTGTCCGTCCACTGCTGGACGTAGGCCTCCCTCATATTGCGCCAACATTCGCGATCCTGGGCTTCCCTCATCCATCCACTGCCCGCTGTCCTCCTAAGGTCATCAGTCCAACGTGTTGCAGGGCGTCCCACACTACGCTTTCCTAAACGTGGTCTCCACTCCAGGACACGTCTGCTCCAACGATCGTCAGTTGTACGGCAAACGTGACCAGCCCATTGCCACTTCAGCGTGCTAATCCTTCGGGCTATGTCAACGACTTTCGTCTTTTGTCTTATATGCTCGTTGCGGACGCTATCTCTCAACGAGATACCAAGCATAGCCCTCTCCATAGCACGCTGAGCGACTCTGAACTTATGGACTAGTCCTCCTGTGAGTGTCCACGTCTCTGCAGCGTAAGTCATAACTGGTAGGACGCACTGGTTGAACACCTTTGTTTTCAGGCATTGTGGCAGAGATGACGTCAAGATATGACGAAGCTTCCCAAATGCTGCCCAGCCAGCCCAATCGAATTCTTCTATCGGCTTCTTTCTCGAAGTTGTTTCTACCAAGCTTAATGATTTGTCCTAGGTAGACGTACTCCTGAACAACTTCGAGATAAGGATTAGTATTATGACTTTAAATATAGTTACTTTTTTACTAAACATTTTATATTTATATTAATCATAATTAATGTTCCATTGGGTAAGTATTCTGCTTGACGTTGAGCGAGCCAATCAGAGCGCAGCGATGGCTGCAGTGCTTTGGAGTTTTTTCCAAACAAAGTTATGATATCGCAGTCCTATTTTTTTTTTTTTTTTTTATATAAGAGGTGGCAAACGAGCAGACGGGTCACCTGATGGAAAGCGATCACCGTCGCCTATGGACACCCGTAACACGGGGGGCATCACAGGTGCGTTGCCGACCCTTTTAGGAATTGGTAGGCTCGTTTTAGATCAAGAGTCAACTAACTCAAAATAATACACCATTTAATTTAGACCCACCTAAAAGTTCCCATGCGGGCCCATTGCGGATTGGGAACTTCACACACAGCAAATTTAAAATTTCGCACAATAATTCCGAAAAACTCAGAGGTGCGAGCCGAGATTTTAACCCACGACACGACCCTCTGCTTGAGAGGCCATAGGCCACAACGGCTTTTTTACGGCCCATGCCCTTTCATTCTGAGAGGAGGCCTGTGCCCTGCCCTGCAGTGGGACGTATATAAGCTGACGATGACACCTAAAAGTAAATATAGTCTAAATTAGAATGGGTATTATTTTAGTCGAGTCTTTATCTAGGTGTGCGATATGTCCATTCTATTGAGTGTATGAGTTGTGTACATATTATGCATTAGGTCCTGAGATTACCCCTACAAACAAACAAAGAGACACTAATTTTGTCTTTATTATATAGAGACGCAGACATAAAAAAGTTATGATGTAAAAGCTTATGTTAATAGTAGTTTTGGTCTACAACTACAAAACATAACCGCCTCTGAAAGGCACGTCACGCGTCCTCGCAAATCTTATTTTGTTTTGTTATGAAAATATGGGGACACATTTTGCGATATTAAAAGCATTCGCGTAATATATGCGGCCCTGTGCCTATTTCCCTCAGATGTGAGCTATTTGTATTCACAAGGGGCTCGAATGCATTTCTCCTTTGGAATGTCAAAACGACGTATGTACTCTACCATTGAAATACTCATACGCTCTTTTGTCTTAGCGATGCACATTTGTCGACCTGCATAACTTGGATTCGTCGCGAATTTTCTCTATGAATTTTTTTTAAAACGAAATATCGGTCTTGTTTTGGATTGGTATTCGTTCGTTCTGGTTTATGAATAAGATAATGTTATTCATTTTTTGTGTAGTACATGATTTAAATGTGCACAATCAAGTTTGGTCAAATTATAATCGAATTGGTAGAACTCAATTTCAGGCGTATAAATTCGTTTCCCATTATTTAATTTGACATAATTTTGTTTAACAGAAGTACATAAAATCGTATGGATTTTTTTAGATTTCATTATATGTTTGTTTAGTAGTTTAATAATGATAAAAAAAAATTGTTTTACAAATAAAAACTCGTTATGGTAAACTGAAATTACGGCAACGATACGTTATTACACATGCAATCAAGGCAAACAGCAGAGAACCAATTTTAAGATAAGAAAATGTTAAAACTTATACGTTATTTCTAACTCACTGAAACTACGATGCAATGAAAAGTCGCTCTAACTAATTAAGTAGAGGTGAAAAAAAAAATTTAAATGACTGAGCTCAGGGACTATGTTTGAAATTACACTTCTGAAAATATCATTCGGGAAAAGTACTTACATCTGTTTATTCCTAGAAAACTATTGCTCGAATAAAATTTTGAATTCGCGCACTCATAACGTTCTTGTTCCATTTTATAATGGCATTTCGCAGCTGTTCTCTCGAAATGAGATGTCAGTCAAAAAATCATCAGCTTCGCAATCAAACCATGATTGGTAAGTATCACCGAGTAGCTTTCTGAAAATACGTTTCACACTTTCCGAGGTACGGAAAATGCTGGGGTAAAATCTAATTTCGAGCTGAATGTAGGTCAAAGTTTTGTAACTCTATTTAGGGAGCCTTTAACAGATTTCGGCTTCGGGCCCCGACACGTCTGTTCAGCGAATGAGATCTAAACTTACTTCCTTATTTTGTTTGGAACTGATTATACCGTTTGAAAACTGAACTTTGGGATCAAAATTCAATCTTTACTGAGTAAAATAAACCAGAGTTCAAATACCTGTACAAGGACGGAGTGGTAATACCGGCTATCTAATTCTGTTATTCATTAGGCATGTATTTGACACTGTACAAACACTAGTTTCCCTTTATAACTGGGCATCTGGCCCGGTACCAGGTTAACCCTGAGTTTTGGGATATCCTGTATATCTATGAGCCATATCACATTGAAATGATGAAATCCGCGCAAGAACTAAATTCACGGACATAGCTCGAAGAATCGCTAGACTTAAGTGGCAGTGGGCAGGGCACATCGCTCGTAGAACTGACGGCCGATGGGGCCGAAAGGTTCTCGAGTGGCGTCCACGGACCGGAAGATGCAGTGTAGGTATGCCTCCAACAAGATGGAGCGACGACCTGGTTAAGTTGGCGGGAACGCATTGGATGCGGATAGCGCAGGGCCGATCTGTTTGGCGAGCTTTGGGGGAATTCTATGTTCAGCAGTGGACGTCTTTCGGCTGAAATGATGATGATGATGATGATATCACACTGGCGATTTGCGAACGTATGCCTTGCGTTCGCTCCTCTTCAGATATGTTATCAAATCGCTGGCGATGTGATATTAGAGCTCTAATACTTAATATTTACTTTATTTCTGCAATTGTGATTCCATCTTTCGGTTCAACCAAGTTTGTCGGGCTGCATCTCTTCTCACTAGAAAAAAATTCTTTAAGGGATAAATTCGCCATCTGTTTCTCTTGACATCTTATAAATTCATATTTTTATGTACAATAAAGAGTTTTACATACATACACTTCTGTGTACTAATCGAGCATTGGTAGGTATGCTTTTTCATTAGACATAGGGAATTACTTAAACCTGAAACATCGTACAAACGAAGCAACTACTCCGCAACATTACCACGTTACAACAGAGTGTCTTATTTACAGGACTCGTTATTTCCAAGTGCTCATGAAAATGCGCTCATCCCTCCCCCGGGATGGTTTTAGCTAAGGCACATAAACGATACGTTCAGTCCCTTTACGTTTACTGCAGCAATGTGGAAAGATTTTCGTTTGGTAATGTTCCGGGCTTCGTTCTGCGATTATGATGAGACGGGTTACTGTTATGGTTAGTATCTGTAGTGATTTAGGGCTGATGTAACTAATAATGCGGGTTGCTAGCTTTTAAATGTGCGTAAAGGCTGCGTGGATTGAAATTAATGGGGCTCGTAGCATATACAGGAGTTCATTGATTTAAATTTTCACGATCTTCACTCATGTTTTGGTTGGGCGCAACAACGTTACTTTGTTTTTCTTTGCTTAGTGTGTTATTTGATATAGCGGGTGTCTCATTGTTTAAACTTAGTTTAAACTTCAAAAACTTATTTTGTCATTATCTGTGAGTGATGTAATTGGTTCTTTGCAGCTATGTTCATTACTTAAAAGCTGTTGGTTCGCTTTAAATACATATATAATTACTTACTACACCAGGTCGTCCCTCCATCTTGATAGGCAACAATGCAAGGCATGGATGGAGGTAGGCACCTACACTACGTCTTCCGGTCCGTGGATGCCACTGGAGAACCTTTTTAACCCATCGGCTATCAGTTATACGAGGGATGTGCCCTGTCCACTGCCACTTGAGTCTGGCGATTCTTCGAGCTATGTCGGTACTACTCCTCCTATTACTTACTACTGAGTGAAAAATTCTCTGTCTAGGGGTAATGAGTACCTATCCTAAGAATTTTTTGATGTATGTGATAACTTTCGATCTTCAAATACATAAAATTTGCTGCAACCAGGATCAAATCATTGGATCGAACTTCACAGTCTCCAAATTCTTCTTTCAGAAGCTAAAGATCTTGGGTTTAGTGAAAATACCTATCTGTACTTCTTTTACTCACCAAATCAGTAGCAATAGTTCATAAACTTAGACCTCTTTATTCCTTTATTATACTAACAAAAATAAAAACAAAGAATTATTATGAATGTAATTCCAGATAAGACTTGTGCACATATTGCAGATTCCTACATACCTTAACTGTAAGATTTTGCTCAAAACCTCTCACGTTATACTGCCGACAGTAAAATATGCTACTGCAAACGATAAAACGTCAATAAAGTTTGCATGACAGAGATATGACAGTTAGAAACTACTAGCAATTACTTTTTTATACCTTTTTGCTCATATTTTAACTCGCAAGTTGTTCCCTGGCAAGTCCATTAAGAATATGAAATGAAGGTGGAACGGACGACCAAACTTACGGAATAGACTCTGAGCAGTCTTAATCTGTTTAAAAAGTTCGCTCATTTTATTATTTCTATATAGGTACAAGACAATACTTACCTTCTTTAGAAACTGTGTTTCAACGTCAACATTTTTTTTTTGTATAAGTAAGTATATCTTTTTGCCTAATTTATTCCTCGGGCTTCATAAAGAGGCTCAAAATCACTCTATGGTTAATAGAAAGAGCTATACTTGGAGTAAAAAGCCGTGGTAGCCTGGTGGCTTGACTTATGGTCTCTCAAGCACAGGACCGTAGGTTTGAGCCCAGGCTCTTACCTCTAAGTTTTTCGGAATTTACCCTGCAGTGGGACGTATATTTTATAGGCTGGGATGATGATACTTGGGACATTTGTGGGACCCACAGGACTGTTAATGAGACGAATAGAAATATTGTCGTGTGTAGTGTATGTTCTTCCAATATCGATCTCCAATTTTCCCCCTTGTTTGCAATAACTATTCAATTAATTTCATCACAGGCTGAGCTGAGAAAGCAAACTGTGCTCATTCATACGCGGCTAGCGCTTTCAGAGCATTATAAGTTATATGGCTGGAACTAATGAGAATGAGGAGATCTATTGAAATCTTTAGTTATCGATCTACATATCTCTGCACACCTTAATTGGCAGCAGTACGTTGCCCGTAGAGATGGTCATTGGTCATTGGGGGCGTAATATCACACCAATTGACCTAGTCCCAAAGTAAGCAAAGCTTGGGTTATAATATCGGTACTACGCAACGGATAAACATACTTATATAGATATATACGTACGTAATACACATTAAACACCCAAGATAAAGGAGACTCGATAGCAAACATTCGTATTTTTCATACAAATATGTGTAGCACATGTAACCTTAATATTCGCCGCCGGTTCTCGGTCACTCCGTATACTTAATACAGTAGTAGGTACTTCTCCACTATAATAGTTGGAATTGAGTAATCCTATTTTCTCAGGCAGTTGTCACTTGATGATGTAGTTATTTACTCTGTTACTGCCACTAATACCGCCGGCGGTGAGCCGTTGGTAGGTAAATATAGCGAATGTCTGACCCATGTATGACCTGTTACATAGTAACTATTAATCTGTGGTCGCCTACAAACTAAGCCAGAAGCTTCTGTACCAATGTGTCTCAATCACGCGTCACTTTAACGCTCCAACGGAGACTTCAATAGCACTAATTACCCAAGTTGAATGCGTAATGGAGTTATTATGGCAGTTCGTATTTTAACTAGTGTTAAGGAGATCCATGCCCTCGGGAAGAGCTTGAAATACGATCAATTAGGTTACTTCGTAAACACGCTCGATACCCTAAGGAAATTAAGACGCTGAAGAGAGTTGATTTGTACAGTTATTATACTTGTACGTCGGCCTTAGGAGGTAGTCATTAATATATAAGTGCTTTCTCTGTAATTGCTACGGCGATTACGTAGGAAAATACGTGTGAGTGAGAAAATGTACGGGTGCTCCAAGATACCAGGTGTTAGTAATTATTTGTAAGGTCTAAACGATCAGGCAGGCACTACTAAATTTGAAATTCGATGTTTGTATCGTGCGATCTCTTTCACTCATCTGTTTAATAATATTATCGTTAACGGAACTAAAGCTTGACAATTAAAGGGTTACCAGGGTTAAACGAAATTAAATAGCGATGTGGCCGATATCGATAATCAGTGTCGACTGGACTATATATGATTTACTATAAGACGGATTTTTTTACTTCCTTTAATGATATCTTACATTGAAAAGTAAATTGTTAAATTAATTTAATCATATCACCGTAAGTAATGAATACTTACTTAAATACCACAGGTAGCCACAGCCGTAATGTTTTTTTTAATATCGACACGAACAGCACTACCCTGTCTGTGGCAACATTTAAGCAAAATTAATTGTCAAAGTTGTCTCTCGAATTATGGCCACCACTTTAGTATAAGATCTGATGCTACATAGACGGGTATTACGAATATTTTGTTTTGAGCTTTTGAAATGCATTCGTTTCTGAGAAAAGGGCTAGGGTCTTGAAGGACGGACAGCTTAATCCAATACGAGTTTCTTTTAGGTATATCCCAGCTTCTATGTCCCACAGCAGGGAACAGGGCTCCTCGCAGAATGAGAGGGGTTGGGCCGCTCTTCCCACACAGGCCCAGTGCTGATTGGGAACTTCACACACACCATTGAATTGAGGTTTCCTCACGATGTTTGCCTTCACCATAAACCTCATGGTTGATTTCAAATGTAATTTTGCATGTAAATTCCGAAAACTCAGAGGTGCGAGCTCGGAATCAAAACCACGACCCTCTGCCATAGGTGAAACCACTAGGGTATTATACTACGGCTTTTTACTCCATTTAGGGCCTACGCTAGCTGACGCGGACGTCCGCCGCGTGCGCCCGCTCGCGGGTCTAAAATGTACCGAAAATCCGTCGCACGCGCCCGCGCCACTTAGCGCTGTTCATACAATTTCTTATTAGACGCGCGCACGACGGGCGTCCGTTCCGGGTAATCCGCGTCAGCTAGCGTAGGCCCTTTGGAATACTTCTTTCTATTAATTATACATAGAGTGACCTTCATGGCCTTCTCTTAAAGCCCACTTCTAATAGTCAGAAGAGTAATAAATCAGACATAGTTGAAGCGATCACTATGCTATCACGGCTTCTAGGCCACGGCTTTTCAGGTACCTACGGAACCATAAAAATCATTTTTATTCTAATAAAATCTATATTTTTTATGAATAAAGAGGTTTTGAATAAGGGTACGGGAATAGGCGTCCACAGCTTAAATTTTACGCTGTAAAGTCTCACAAAATAGGTATTTTCTGTTGGAAGGGTTCCATACTCATTTAATTAGAGTCGTCCCCGGGGCCTGAGCACTAATCCCCTGCGCTGACACGGGTTTCCTTATTTGTAAGGCTAAGTGACCCTGTTCCTAATGATTGTTGCCGTTTGGACTAACGCGATGTTAAGAAATGAATGTTTGGTTGGGGCCCTGAAGCGTTTCAACCGCCGTATCCCAAAAAATCATAAGAAAGATCAGAAAAAACCGGCCAAGCGCGAGTTGGACTCGCGCACGGATGGTTCCGTACCATTATCTATAAAAACGGTAAAAAAATAATCATTGTTGTATGGAAGTCCCCCTTAAATAGTTGTTTCAAGCGTTTATCTGTTGCCGTTATCAATATCGAGCAAAAACGAGCAAAATATCACGTTTGTTGTATGGGAGCCCCCTCAAATATTTATTTTTCACGACACTGCTCGAAAATGTGGCCATAGATAACCTAAATCCAGTACTCAAAACTGCCTATATATGTACATTTAACAGCTGACTCATTTATGGCGCACAAACACGACAACAAAGTTACACTAATCGAAAACAGGACGTATCAGTATATGTATTTCATTATACGATACGACTTTTTGAAAGATAATTTCTGAATTTCATTCCTGGCGTGGTGAAACGACATTATTGGACCAATCAACAGTAATCGTCTGCTGCATGCGATGGATGGATGGATGAATGGATGGACGGACGGACGGACGGACGGACGGACGGACGGACGGACAGATGGACTGGATGGACGGATGGACGGGATGGACGGGATGGACGGGATGGACAGAATGGACGGATGGACAGATGGACGGGATGGTTAGGATGGACGGATGGACGGATGGACGGATGGACGGATGGACGGGATGGACGGAATGGACGGATGGACGGGATGGATGGACGGATGGACGGATGGACGGAATGGACGGGATGGACGGGTTGGACGGGATAGACGGGTTGGACGGGATGGACGGGATGGACGGGATGGACGGGATGGACGGGTTGGACGGGATGGACAGGATGGACGGGATGGACGGGACGGATGGACGGGATGGACGGAATGGACGGGATGGCCGGAATGGACGGGATGGACGGGTTGGACGGGATGGACAGAATGGACGGATGGGCAGATGGACGGGATGGACGGATGGACGGGATGGACGGGATGGACGGAATGGACGGATGGACGGGATGGATGGACGGAATGGACGGGATGGACGGGATGGACGGGATGGACAGAATGGACGGATGGACAGATGGACGGGATGGTTAGGATGGACGGATGGACGGATGGACGGATGGACGGATGGACGGATGGACGGGATGGACGGAATGGACGGATGGACGGGATGGACGGGTTGGACGGGATAGACGGGTTGGACGGGATGGACGGGATGGACTGGATGGACGGGTTGGACGGGATGGACAGGATGGACGGGATGGACGGGACGGATGGACGGGATGGACGGAATGGACGGGATGGCCGGAATGGACGGGATGGACGGGATGGACGGGTTGGACGGGATGGACAGAATGGACGGATGGGCAGATGGACGGGATGGACGGATGGACGGGATGGACGGGATGGACGGGATGGACGGGATGGACGGAATGAACGGATGGACGGGATGGATGGACGGAATGGACGGGATGGACGGGATGGACGGGATGGACAGAATGGACGGATGGACAGATGGACGGGATGGTTAGGATGGACGGATGGACGGATGGACGGGATGGACGGAATGGACGGATGGACGGGATGGATGGATGGACGGGATAGACGGGATAGATGGACGGATGGACGGATGGACGGATGGTCGGATGGACGGGATGGACGGGATGGACAGGATGGACGGGATGGACGGGATGGATGGATGTATGATTATGATGATGATGATGATAATGATTTCCTCGCATTAGTCGTGAAAAGCACAATGTTTGGTCTCGGCCAAAAGTGCAATAGATGGACTCGTACTTTCGAGGGCCTCCGCTACGCGTCGGCCCTCAAACAAACTCGTCCATCTATTGCTTACTTTCCAGCCTCTACAACAATGTACTATTATTCTGTTATTAGTATTTGTTGTTGTAGCCGTGTCCGTGTCCCGTTTAGTATACCTAGTAATTAACAGATGCATCATATATGAAAATTTCAACTGTCTAGCTATCACGGTTCATGGGATACAGCCTGTTGACAGACGGACTGACAGACAGACGGAGAAACAGCGGAGTCTTAGTAATAGGGTCCCGGTTTACCCTTTGGGTACGGAACCCTAAAAAAAAATAAAGAAAGAAAGAGCGAACGAGAAGATCTTAAGGATCATAATTGTTAGGTTTTCGTTTTCCATGAACCAAAATAATTTAATTTTGCAATTCTGCGAGCACACAAATCACGCGTGGTCCGTTCATTTGGATTTTTAGTTGACGAACATATTATTAGGTTCTGTCAGGTCTTAACTGGGCTTATCAAATCCCGTAATACGAGTACAACCGTCATGATATGACAACGTCGCGTGTCCGTGACGTGTCACGTCCGTCGTGACGGCGCTGACCGCGGTGCGACCGCAAACCGATCGTCAGTCACACGCAGACGACGTTATCATGCATTAACTAACTTACACAATGTATAAAGGCAGATGAATTCACCATGGATCATCATCATAATCATCATTTCAGCCGAAAGACGGCCACTGCTGAACATAGGCCTCCCCCAAGGCTCTGCAAACAGATCGGTCCTGTACTACCCGCATCCAACGCGTTCCAGCAACCTTAATCAGGTCGTAGCTCCATCTTGTTGGAGGCCTACCTACACTGCGTCTTCCGGTCCGTGGACGCCACTCGAGAATCTTTGCCTTTAACCATGCAAATCAATCTTGCTACGCATCTACCACTTCCATATGAATTACTCGCCAAATACGACCAAAAACGCTAAGGCGAAGGCTAGACATTCAACAAATACTGTGATCCATCAATAATAATATGATAAATACTAATGGATTAAATTCTATTCCCAGAATACACAGGCGAGACTACACGATCGATATCTATCATGTCTCATTCTATAACGATATATATTTTTAAATATGGTCATGTCCATTGGAGGCCTATTTTACCAGTAGTGTTAGTAGAAGACAAGTTTATAAGTAAAATAAATAAATAGTTTTAAATAGAAAATACATATACATGTATTTCAAACTAAATACAAACTGAAATATAGATGCACTGAAAATCCCCAGAAAAAAGACCAATGCTGGGAATCGAACCTAGGTCCTCAGCGTTCCGTGCTGCGTGCTTACCCCTACACCATCACTGGTCTAGAAGTTAGCGACGAATTTTTCCCATACATCGTACACTTCAGTCTGTTATAATCACATTATGCAGTGATAAAGCGCGCATCTATGTTATGCCCTCTACCGAGAGACTTAACACTCCTTCGGAGCTAACCGCTCACCTGGACCAAGAGATGGCGCTACTAAGCCAACTTTTAACAAGTTAAGTATAAAGTATCTTTTTCTATTATTTTTTCAAAACTTCATTTTTTATTACTTTTACGGTCATCCCGTGAAACCATATATTTCAAACTAAATAGCAACTGTGCTACTGTGGCAACTTTATCACTGCATAAGGTGATTATAACAGACTGAAATGTACGATGTATGGGAAAGATTCGTCGCTAACCTCTAGACCAGTGATGGTGTAGGGGTAAGCACGCAGCACGGAACGCTGAGGACCTGGGTTCGATTCCCAGCATTGGTCTTTTTTCTGGGGTTTTTTTCTGTGCATCTATATTTCAGTTTGTATTTAGTTTGAAATATATGGTTTCACGGGATGACCGTAAAAGTAATAAAAAATGAAGTTGAAAAAATAAATACAAAAAGATACTTCATACCTAACTTGTTAAAATATACATCCTCCTCACGTGTTGGGTAATTTAGCCATCGGTCTATGAATATCGACAGATGTCGGTCGGTACAATATCTAGTGCTTTATTCTGTATGCCATCTGCGTTGCCATTTCTAAAACGTTGCCAAAACCCTTCTATGGAAAATAAAACCGGTATATGTTACTCTGCTATGTCACCCTAAAAGTTTGCGTTTTGTCCCGTACACTTTCCTGCACTTGGTCGGTCACTCCGATGGTACAGAACAATCTCGACGCGGTCTCAACTCCTGCTCGGGTAGTGTCCGAGACAAAATGCTTTCTATGTACCCTAGGTATCGCTCTGGGGGTGGTGGTACAAAATGATGACAAAAGCGGAAAAACATTTAATTCATTATTTTAGGGTGAAGCCAGATGAGCGTAATTTTGTGAGACGTGAGCGGCAGAATTTCGGTCGCGCCATACAATATGCATGTCATCACGTGACATAATGCATGGCGCAACAGAAATTCTGCCGCTCACGCCTCACAAAATTACGCTCGTCTGGCTTCACCCTTAAATTAATTTCCACGTTACGCTTAAAAACAATATAATATCTCGTTGAGTTTCTTGCCGAACTCAACAGATGTGATTTATCGGAAGTCAGTCAAAGACGCAAGTACATTCAACCGATTTGATTCCTGGGCCGTCATAGAACTATATTATACGAGATTTTTATAATGTTACAAAATATATATAGTACAAATACTATATATATTTTGTAACATTATAAAAATCTCGTGTCACGGTGTTTGTTATCGAACTCCTCCGAAACGGCAGGACCGATTTTTTGAAACTTTTTTGTCTAAATTCGTAGGTCTGAGAAATAGGTCGTAAGCTATTTTATATACTCCTATTGTTCGGGGACGGAGTCGCAGGCAACAGCTAGTTTATCTGTATAAATATGTTTATCCATTGTCTAGTACCCATAGTACATGCTTTGCTTAATTTGGGACTAGATCAATAGGTGTCAATCGTCCCATGATTCATTATTATTATTATCTTCGTATATCAGTACGCCAAGTTTCATCTTAATCCGTTCAGCTGTTATTGCTTGAATAAGTAACAAACGTCCACACATCCAAACATCTAAACATCCAAACATATTAATAAATTTTCTTATTTATAATACTACTGGGATCGCTACAATGTTGTAAATAAGACCATCCCAGACACTGTTTGTGCTACAAAGAGAACGTGAGAAACTAGAAACTAGTGGTCTGAGTTTAGAATTTTTAAGTGAAAAAAAAACTTATACAATTTGAAATACTCTAACAAAACAAGTTTGCTATTTCCAGCGCTTTAATAAGTTTGTAAAAAGTTTAAATTATCTGCTGAATTTAGCTGTCTAAATATTATTCAAGTTACAAGACACGTTTAGCTTCAAATTTGCATGTTTTAATGAAAATACTGTGTTAAAATTAACTAGGTAGCTCCAGTCTTTTAATTCGGTACGGGAGATCAAAGTACTAAGGAGTTTTTAAAGATAAAATTACTTTGTAAGTATATAAAGAAAGCCGTGGTAGCCTAGTAGCTTCGACCTATGGCCTCTGAAGGAGAGGGTCGTGGGTTCGAGCCCGGATTCGCACCTCTGAGTTTTTCGAAATTTATGTGCGAAATTATATTTAAAATTCACCATGAGCTTTGGTGAAGGAAAACATGTTTAGGAAACCTGCACACGCCTGGGAAGAAATTCAATAGTGTGAGTGAAGTTCCCACACTGCACTGGGCCCGCGTGGGAACTACGGCCCCAACCCTCTTATTCTGAGAGGAGTTTTGTGCCCTGCAGTGGGACGTAAATAGGCTGAGGTGATGATGATGATGATGAGTCTTATAATTAGGTGCAGGAGGAGGAGTTTTTAATGATAAAATAATTAAGTGACGTTTTATATTAGGTATTTGGTATAAAACTCGGCATCAATTAACTGCATAAAGTACTTAATAAAATAACCATAGTTACCTACGAACTTTTGCCAAACGACAATAGGGGTCTATTACGAAATTCAAAATCCGAGGTTAGTATCGTGCTGTCTGTTTCAGTCTTCAGTTTAACCGCCCGGCCACGACTTCGCGCGCTTTTGGTGGCGCGGCAAGCGTTTTCTGTGTTCAGTTCATTGCGCGGCCGAGACGCTCGCCGTACAGTGTTTACCTGGCGGCACACGCAATGAACTGATAAAACGCTTGCCGCGCCGCCAAACGCGTGAAGTCGTGTCCGGGTGGTTAGACTATTAGCGTGAACGGAACGGCACGATATGAAATTCAAAAAGCGAATTTCGTATTATAAGGCCTGGTTTCAAGTTTAGAACGGCGTTGTAGGCACTGAACATGAGTTCGCATAGTAAAAGAGCGTCATTGTTTTATTAAACTTTGAATGAATAGAAAACGGCACCAGCTTGGTTTTACACGCTTTTATTTGATTCATCTGTTACTAAGTAGCTACCTACATACATAATGTATGTCCAAACTTGGAAGTCGAAATTGACCAACTTCTATTGTCGTCATCATCATCGTACGTCCCACTGGAGGGCCCTTCATAGAATGAGAGGGTTTGAGCCGTAGTTCCATAGTTAGAGTGGATTGGAAACTTCTTTCACATTATTGAACTACTTACCATTGAATTTTAGCAAGGTATTTATCTGTTTGTAGTATCGAGTCGGACATGTTTATGTAGACCCGGAGGCTTTTTTCTAACGCGCTGACGCTTGCTTTCGCAATCACTATTTCTTGGTGACAGAAAGAGATGGTAAAAGTGAAGGTAAGTATCCGCACGTTAGACAATGTGGCCTCGGATGACAGTAACGAAACAAGTCTCATCTAGGGCTGCCATTGACTGTCTTAAGCAAAATGCATTTAGAAAAGAACAAGGGCAAACTTTTCGTAAATAAATAGAAATAATATTCAGTGAAAACTAACATTTACAGAAAACACATGCGACACTTAGGTAATTTGGGGCAATACCCTTTAAAAGTGGTTACGAAAGGCTAAATTGCTAAGTGATGCATATTTGGCCGGCTGTACCATCAGCAACGATTTAATTTATTTATTTTGACTTTGCTGACAAAAATAGCATTGCCACTTGACGGAAACCAAGGGCACCTCAACAAATTGTATTTCAGAAAATCACAAATCGAATTTGAAAACAGTTGTATGTGAAATATCAAACAAAATGACAATTCTAACGTATAAATTATGTATATTAGTACCTGTTAACGAGCAATTGTTGTATAGGTATTTATGTCGAGATCTTAGAAACGATTTCGATGAAATTTGCTAAGAAGAGGTACTAAGCAACCCAATCTGAAAATGAAATTAAAATGTTTTGCTAATCGTACCGGGTAACGCAGTAGCGGGGCGTGAAAAATTTTGCAAGTAGGTAAAGCCAGAGTGAAAAAAAACTAAAAATCCCATTTATTATCCTCTTCTTAAAAGTGCAGTAATGGAAGAGAAGTTTTTGGTAACTTCCAAAGTTTAGTCAATCAGAATCGGGTTGTTAGCACATTTCGCCACTGTGTAACATGTCAAACTCTGATTACAAGGACTTCAAATACATATATATGTATTTGAAGTCCAATTGAAGGAACTCTTCAAAAGTTCAAGGGAAATGTAAAGCGATTTTAGTATTTTCAGTGACAAATCGAGCATTTGCATTCAGAAAGTGTCATTTGGTAAACTAGATCCGATGAAGAAGACCGCAGATGGCCAACGGAACTCCTCAACGGGTCAAATCTTGCAAGTTGAATTTGACTCACTTCCCGGTTTCTGATTGAGTTCATATTTTACATGCATGTGTAGATCAGGTGACAATGCAATATTATTGTGACATGGAGCTGATCTGATGATGGAGTTGGAAGGTGGCCATAAGACCTCTGTAATAAAACAACACAACCCCGTCGAGTTTGGGTTCATTTGAAACGTCTTGACGAGTACTTTGATTCCAGATGATAAACAGGTCTGATGATGGAGCTGGAAGGTGGCCAAAGTTACTCCATAAAGTAACGGCACTTACCCCATCGAGTACGGACTCATTTGACTCGTCTCAACGAGTACTTTGGTCCTAGATGGTAACCAGGGTCTGACAATGAAGTTGGATGGTGACCATAAGAAAAAAAACGACAAAACCCCATAAAACGACATAACCCCATCAAGTTTGGTCTCGTTTGATTCGTCTTGATGAGTACTTTGGTAACCAGAGGCAAAAAGTACAGTCAGTAAAGAGTGCCAGTCCAGGCCATTAGAAAGAACTAAAAAGAAAAAATAAATTTTTTTAAATAAAAAATAAAACCGCCTTCAAAAAACACCCAAAAAAAACTTGAAAATATTTTTTTTTTAAATAAAAAATAAAACCTTCAAAAAACCCAAAAAAAAAGACATAAAATAATAATTGATTGAACCGACCACAATAAGCATGAAAATATCTTTCTACTAATCTGTTTGAAGTTGGTGCCTCAGCACGAGCCAGCAGGAGTGGACCTAGTAATCTAACTTACCTACATACCTATTACAGAGGCCCTACCACGAAGTGCATAATTCGAACTTCGTTTCGTGCCGTCCCGCTCACGCTTTTCGTGGTAGCGCCTCAGGGCTTCCACACTCCTGGCTGGCTCGTGCTGAGGCACCAACTTCAAACAGATTAGTAGAAAGATAATTTCATGCTTATTGTGGTCGGTTCAATCAATTATTATTTTATGTTTTTTGGGGGTTTTTTATTTTTTAATTTGCTGTAGATGGTATCGCTACTGCGCCAGGGATTTCGTACACCACTCTCAGTGCGCCTGGCGGGAGGGTAGCCCACCATTTCAGTCCCTACTCTGGTGCAAATACTGAATATAAACAACAAATGGGACCACGGCAAAGTTGGGATTCAATTCGAAAAAAAAAATTTACTTGAACTCGGGATTTATTTATTAATACTGTACAATTACATATATTGTAAACAAAACATTAAGAAAATAGTGTAAAGAATAAAAACATATTAGTGTCTACAATACAATTACAACTGTAGGTACTGAACATTTTTATACACACCAGTTGTTAGAAAGTAAGTAACCATAATAATATAACAATAACAATTATTAACTAAATTTAATTTTATTCTTTGATTAATTATAACTGAAGATACACATTGCCGAACAAAATCCCCTTCAAAGAATGTCCGAACTTTTTTATTTGTTTGCATAACAATTAAAATCATCACCTACAAAGAAATTTGAACCTAGTCTTTACTTCATTACAGTCGAATTTCGGTTGACACTTGACAATTTCACGCAACGTACTGAGAAAAAAGAAGGCCACTTTTATCAAAGTGGCGCTCATTTGGCTCGGACATTTTCGGGCGCGCGACTGTGGATCTACAGTTATAATTGATCAAAGATTTTATTGCTATTTTCCGCTTAAATGTGGCTAGCGAATCACAAAAAATATCAACATCCTGATCCAAATCATTAAATCGACGACACATTCGTCTAATTGGAGCATTGTGGCTAACAGTATTATTTGTAATGGGTACAGCAAATAGATTTTGGTTTCGTGTGCATTATAGTCTGCATTTTTTAGGGTTCCGTACCCAAAGGGTAAAAACGGGACCCTATTACTCAGACTCCGCTGTCCGTCCGTCTGTCACCAGGCTGTATCTTATGAACCGTGATAGCTAAATAGTTGAAATTTTCACAGATGATGGTATCTCAGTTGCCGCTATAATAACAAAATTATGTACCTACTTAAAAAAGAATAAAATAAATATTTAAGGGGGCTCCCATACAACAGACATGTTTTTTTGCCGTTTTTATAGATATTGGTACGGAACCCTTCGTGTGCGAGTCGGACTCGCAGTTGGCCGGTTTTTTAGTTTGTCTGGCTATGGCTAAGTAATGCGGATCGAAATTATTCCCAAACATCCCTGTCCACGATATCTATACATATAATAAATCTGTAACAAGTCGGTGTCTGTACATTGAAGGTATTTGATAAAAACAGTCACTAGGGCTATTTATTAGCGCAATAGAACCCAAAACAATGATCTTTAGAATTATTGACTGTTTGTCTGTTTGTCTGTGCGTTTGTGCGCGCTAATCTCAGAAACGGCTTAACCTAGAAGGATGCGGTTTTCACTGATATTTTGGTATTTTCTTGGATTAACATTTAGTGGTTGTTTCATTTGAATCGGTTCACAAATAAGAAAAATACATCTATTTTAAGAATTTATCGAACAGGTTTTTTTGTTTGAACGCGCTAATCTCAGGAACTACTGCTCCGATTTGAAAAATTCTTTCAGTGTTAGATAGCACATTTATCGAGGCTATATAATCATCACGCTAACACCAATAGGAGCGGAGCGGAGCGGAAGAATGTTTCAAAATCGGGGGTTTTTGAAGGAAAACTTCTATAGGCACGCTTGACTTGTGGTGAATGTGAACGGGGGTGTGCGGGGGTTCGGTGGGGGGTGGGTGGGGTTAAAAGGGGAGTGCGGGGGGGGGGGCGGGTTGCGGGGGCGGGTATTTTTTTATATCGAGGAACTAAGGAGAGCCATGAAAAAGCAAATTGGATAAAAAAATAAGCTGCCCGAATTACTAATTCCACGCAGACGGAGTCGCGGGCAACAGCTATAATTAATAAAACTGCTTCAAACCTCTTCAAAATAATTCAAAGCGTTCCCCAGGCAGTATTTACACGCAAAAACAAAAGAAGTAAATCAATTCGGTTTAGCGGTAAGCCCCTTCGTTCACCTTATTAGATTGTCCCCACTTCGATTGTGTGGTGTGTTAATCAATCTGTTTAGATACACGTATTGTAGGTTTTTGTAACACGCATATGTGCGTTTTCTGTAGTCTTCTGGGTCAATAGGTGGATGGTCATCATTTCAGCCGAATGACGTCCACTGCTGAATATAGGCCTCCCCCAAGGCTCACCAAATAGATCGGTCCCGTGCCATCCGCATCCAACGCGATCCCGCAACCTTAAACAGGCCGTCGCTCCATTTTGTTGGAGGCACCTACACTGCGTCTTCCGGTCCGTGGACGCCACTCGAGAACATATTTTTGCCCCATCGGCCATCAGTACTACGAGCGATGTGCCCTGCCCATTGCCACTTAAGTCTGTCGATTCATCGAGCTATGTCGGTGACTGTAGTTCTTGCGCGGATTTCATAATTTCTAATGCGATCCCGCAGAGAAACTCCGAGCATAGCCCTCTCCATCGTCCTCTGAGTGACTTTGGGCATTCTTATGAGGCCCATCGATGGGCCATCGATGGGTGAGAGACTTTTACTTATGTTCTCTGAGCTGTCGGTGACATCAGTTCTTTGACGAATTAATTACGAAATGACGTGTCTTTATTTTTATATGAAAATAAAAATAGTATGCTTTAGTTTTTTTCTGTTCGTTAATAATTAACGGCATCAGAAAACTTTTGGTCGTTAAAGTTAAAAAACTCCGTGTAAGGCGACACCTGCTAATTAGCAATACAATATTTAACTACCTGGATACAGAGAGATGAACAGAAAATACTCACTCCTTACTCAAGTGGATCAAAATTATCGCGTGTTCAGTTTTCGCTCGTACAATAGTACTCTCTCAAACCTTTCTCTGTGGAACCGGTCTACAACATATAATTAGACAACTTCACAAGGTTTTTAGTAAGTCAGTAAGTGAATATTAAAAATGTTGATAAGAACTTCTGTTGAAATGCATAGAATTTTCTGAAGCTAATAACTGGTATTAAAAAGTGCTAAAATTAAAGTATTTTTTTAAATTACAATTTCATTTTTCTTTACTAGGTACTTGTAGCTAGGTAACCCTAGACCCTGGCAGAAAAAGAATTTGGGGCCCCAAATTTATGCAAATTTTATCCAACAAACATACTGTCAGAATGAACGGGCTTAGACCATAGTTCCCCGCTGGCCCAGAGGGGATTGGGAACTTCACCATACAATTTGTTCTGTCTCAATCCGTCCAGCAGTTTTAACGTGTTGGAGTTTCAAACGCATTACCTCATAAACTGACACATTTATAATATTAGTATACGCGTCTTCATACCCCGGTAAAGTTCATGTATTCGTAATCATCATCATCATTGCAGGCTATATGCGTCCAACTGCAAAATACGCCTAGGCTTTCTCTCAAAATACGAGGGCTTGGCTGTAGTTCCCACACGGGCCCAGTAAAGATTGAGAACTTCACGCGCATCATTGAATTTGTCCTCAGGTTTCGTTTATCTTTCTTCACCGTAAAGCTCTTGGCAAATTTCAAATGTAATTTCGCACATAAATTCCGAAAACCCCACGAAGACGATGCTTGAGAGACCATAGGTCAAACCACTAGCGCCACCACGGCTTACTCGTACCAAGTAATGTCAGCATCGAAAGTAGCTGGTCACTTTTGTACTTTGTCTTAAGAGGGTGCGATGGCTGAGAGACTTTTGAGAAACAGGTATTTTAATGAAATGTCGCTGTCTCGCCCGAACCCCTCCGTGTTAGTACAGCGAGAGCGGGACAACTGCAGCTCAGACCGTTATTAGGCGCGTAAAATTGATCAAAACAGCATTTCGTAATCCCCTGTTTTCTTCTCGAAAACTGGACCAATAAATTGTTTTTTTCAAAAATAATTAGAGAACAGATTTATCTATGCCCCTATGTTTTCCTTTTTTTGTTTATATCAGGGATTCTTTTCTGATGAGTGTCGGAAAATGACGTTGAAATTGGGCAATTTTTCAGTTTTTGAAAGCTCATATTTCTTATATTATTTAAAAGCGAAAAAAGTTTTTCGGGTGCGCCGGCGGGATTCGAACCCACCACTTTTAAATAATCTTAGATTCGGTGAGCAGCCGTACTGCTAATAAAATAAATATATTTGAATAAATAGATGTGGTACATCATTTCTTACGCATTTCCAATGTAATTTGGAACGTAGAAGTCGTAGCTTCTAATAGTTGCGATGGATGTTACCACACGCCACTGTTGGCGTATGTAAGCGATTAAGAATTTCGGGGGAGTCGGTTGGATGCGACGTGGTTCAAATGGTAGAACACCCGTTGGGGCGCATACCCGGGAGACGTGGGTTCGAATCCCGCCGGCGCACCCGAAAAACTTTTTCGCTTTTAAATAATCTTAGATTCGGTGAGGAGCCGTACTGCTAATAAAATAAATATATTCATATTTCTTATGTTAATTGAAATATGGAAAAAAACGAAACATAGCTGTGGTAGATACAGATTACACAGTAAAAAAAAAATTGGCTCTAAAGCCATTATCCATATCCAGGGAGGAAACAGGGTATTACGTTTGTATGGAGAAATGGTGCGCATCGTACCCTCTTAATAACACAATATTGTCAATCGTGTCTGAAATTTGCACCATTACCACTACAATAAGTTTACAGTGACCGTACTCGATGGCGACTGCGTAAATGATTTGTATGGAATCCAGTGGTAGTGGTACTGAGTGTAAAGCGACAAGGTACAAAAGTAATCAGTACCTCTACCATGAGTTTACACTAGTTTACAGTGACCGTACTCGCTAGCGACGGCATAAATGATTTGTATGGAGAATTGTACTTCCGTAAGTGACCGCTAGAGGCGCTGTGCAATTCTCCATACAAATAATTTACGCCGTCGCTAGCGAGTACGGTCACGTAAACTAGTGTAAACTCATGGTAGAGGTACAGTTACTTTTGATGCTGACTGTACGTAAAATTTCACCGACAAGCCGTTCTAATTTATATTTTCACGATAAGCCTATCAAGACTGCACCAACGCCTCAGCGTATCCGGAGCGAGCTCTAACCTAGCTTAAGCCGTTTAGCACGTCACTCCTAAGATATTTATCTCACGTACAGCGCTATAATAGTTTTTAGGTCGTTAGTGCTCGTATAATTAGAGGCAACGTGTCGGGGCTGCAAATGGGTCAAGATGCCATGTCCTTAATCCGGTAACAGTGTAACACGCCTTTAGGCTACGCTGTAGCTGTAGCGCGTCAAACGTAGCGCTACGAATAACCTAAGCAGTACAGTTGCGAAATTAGATTTGTTAGTAGGAAACTTCTAGTACAGTCGCTGTACGAAAGGCTCGTCAGTTTTCAAATAGGTATGTTCTTGAGTCAAACACTTTGCAATACCTGCAGGTTAATTGTCTAACTTCCTCGCAATCGCCATCGCGTTCATTTTCACAGGGGGGTGGGTTGAGGGGGGTGCGGGGGAGTGCGGGAGAGGGGTGCGGGGGTAAGCTCATGGTAAATTACAAATGTAAATCCGCACATAAATTACGAAAAACTCAGAGGTGCAAGCCCGGACTCGAACCCACAACCTTCTGCTTGAGAGACCATGCATAGGTCAAACCACTAGGCCACCACGGCTTATTACTACGCTTCATAATCTATGCTTCTGTCAATATCATTGCAGTTTCGCATGATTCCTTGACATCCACGTTGTCTATAAGCAAAAGTCGACTTTAAGATGACGAACCTTTTTATTCCGCGACTGTACGTTACCCCTAGTTATATTAAAGTTTGTCAATCTTAGCTCGAGGTAAAGTTACGTTATTATGAGTTCTAGATGATGTGCTTGGTTAGCAAATAAGTGTTGCGACGAATACTCCGATTTAACCGCCTCGCTTCATAGCTTATGAAATTGTCATCATCATTGTCTTCCGCCTGTATAAGTTCCGACATCCGGCGCAGGACTTCTCTCCGAATTCTCAACTTGTGCTGTAGTTCCTACGCGGGCCCAGTGCGGATTGTGAATCTCACACATACCACTGCATAGGTGACTATAATCTATACTTAGTTTAATAAAGAGGTGAATTCTGTTTGTTTGTATTTGAATGAAGGAGGTAATCTTTTTGTAGATTTTAAAAACTATTATCCATGATTAATAGCTACTTTACTCGTATATCATGAGAAAGTGCAAAGTTTCCGCAGGACATCAGCTAAGAAGAAGATTTACAAAAAAGAACGATCAATTGAAGGGAAGTTTACAGAAACAACATAACTGACTAAACTCGTTGACACCTATAGAGAAACAATTTTACTGACAACAGGTGTCAACCAATCTAGTCAGTTATGTTGTTTTTGTAAACATACCTTAAATTTGTAATTAATAACAGGCCAAGGCGAAGATGGCAAGATGACACCCAGATACGTTCTCGAGCGACTGGCCAAACATATGTGCAGACGGCGAGTTGGAAATCCAGGGGAGAGGCCTTTGCCCAGC
The DNA here is from genome assembly GCA_947859365.1 of Archips crataeganus. Lineage (NCBI taxonomy): Eukaryota > Metazoa > Arthropoda > Insecta > Lepidoptera > Tortricidae > Archips > Archips crataeganus. Next base: position 15,466,045 of record OX402056.1, on the reverse strand, counting down.
AGTGGGACACTTATACGGGCTAGTACACGTCAATTATAGGAGGCCAAGTATTAAATAAAAAAATAAATATTAGCATACCTCCACAAAGTAAGGCCTGAATAAATCAATTTTATTCTTTAATTAAGTGCAGGAGACATGGGCTTTGCTCTATAAGCTCGAGTGTATATATGACGATGAATTTCATTTAATCATTCGATAAAAATGTGTACCTATTAGGCTGGTTTTATTCTCACGCGGACGGTCAGTACGGATTGCTACGCATGGACCAATGACACTAAAACCAGCCTTACCTAAAATATTATACTTGTAACGAGTTGTTGTTGTTTTTACCCGACTGCGAAGAAGGAAGGGTTATGTGATTGACCCGTATGTATGTATGTATGTATGTCCATTCCTGTGTCCTCTCGTAACTACACAACGGTTGAACCGATTTTAATAAACGATACGTCATTGGATTCGTCTTGATAACGCGAGTAACACTGGATACATGAAATTCTTGAATAATCAAAATGGCGGATGTTAGGCGCCAAAATGTGAGTCTTCAAAAAAATTTTTTTATTCAAACCAAAATAAAGGGATTTTAAAAGAGATCACAAAAATATATACAAGTTATGTGTTTAAATTTAATTTGGAATAGTAAATTGGCAATCAATGCATTAAAACGACGACGTACCTACCTACTTACTAAGATATCTTTGAGCAATATTTTTCTCTATGAAACCCATGTGGAAAATTAAGTACCTACATATTTCAAAATTGGTTTTGAACTTTAACTAAATAGCTTAGGATTCCTAATTCAAATACTCAATAATTTATCTGGGTCTCAGGAGGTTACACTAAAAAGCAAGAAATAAAAAAAATAATTAAAAGAACTAAAAACCCGCCTGCGGTGTAAATAAAATAATAAATTAAAAAATCAAAAAAACCCGCCTTCAAAAATATTGAAAAGGTAGAAACAAGATAAAATGTTCAATAACAATAAAACGAATTTAAAACACGTCGATGGCAGTCTTTCAAAATTTAATGCAACAATAAATTGCTGTCGGAGGCATGGGAGTCAGTGGCGGCATGGGATCTAATGTCACTTTATGCATGCCTCCGACTGCATTTTATCGTTGCATTAAATTTTGAAAGACTGCCATCGACGTGTTTTAAATTCATTTTATTGTTATTGAACATTTTATCTTGTTTCTACCTTTTCAGTATTTCTGCAGGCGGGTTTTTTTGATTTTTTAATTTATTATTTTATTGTTACATTTGTAACGAGTTGAGCTGTCTTGCTTTTAGTAGCGCCAAGCTTTTGTCTGAAGCAGCGAGATCACGTGCCTCTAACTAGGTTCCCGACGAAACGGAACAACTTCTGCAAAATAAAGATATTTAATTTAGTGTTCCAGAAACTCGTATTAGTTAGGTCAACGGAACGAAATATAGTGCCCGTTTCCTTCCCTAACTTAACACGTAGTGGCTTTGTTTTGTTTAAACTTAGACATATCTGTTAGGAAATGTAATTTAATATCTAATGTAATTAACATCATCATCATCAGCCTGTATACGTCCCATTGCAGAGCACAGATTGGGAACTTTACAGACATCATTGCATTTCTTCGCAGGTGTGTACCTACAGGTTTTGTCGCGAAGTTTTCCTTCACCGTAAAGCTCATGGTAAATTTTAAATATAATTTCGCACATAAATTTCAAAAAGTCAGTGACGCGAGCCCGGATTTGAATCCACGACCCTCTGCTTGAGAAGCCATAGGTCAAACCGCTAAAGTTAATTTCATATAATCTGACAATCTCTTAGATACCTAAAGCTTACTGATATGGACAGTTGTCTTGATTATCTAGGTTCCTAAAGGTTTGATTATCACTAAGGACCTGGATAATTCAGTGTCCATGTCGTCGCATGACCGTTATATAGCCACATCTCAATAAACCATTTTTTCGAGAAATCGCGTGTTAAAGTTTTGGCAGCTTAGTTCGTGGTCGTAAAAAAGGTATTACTCCTTTAGTTTTGGGACAATGGATTTTAAATTTAGCTTGTTTTACTCGGGACGACATAATGTTTCTCATGAATTCGTCACTTTTTAAAAAACGCATACATTTTTTAAGATACAAGGCCTTTAAGACAGGTACTTAGAGTTGTGACCGTATCGCAGAAACATTTTGTTGAAATTTTGAGAAGCGTCCAAACAAATTATTGGACTATGGTAACATAAAAATATAAATTCAAACACCAACATAGTTAAAAATATATTTTATTCGTAGACGTTTTTATTATTAAGATATCTACACAGTATACCATGTAATTACAAAATAAATTTAATTATTTTATAGGTTTTTAACAACTGAAACTCGTTTTAAACTTGTAATAAAATTAAACAAAAATACTTTCTGATAAAGGTGTCACACAAGAGGTACTGTTTGTGGCGGCATTGCTCATGTTGGCAGCTCTAGTCCTCGAATTTTGAAATCTAAAACAAACAAGCATAAAGAAATATACTTATTTTGCTATCATCCTTTACCGAAGAAATCGCTAAACAGCTAAGACTTAGTGTTAATGAATACATAAAAAAAATATCTTTATCACTAACAAAATAGAGCTATTTAAAAATTCAAGATTAATGACTTTGCAAGTGATTCAATTATTGGCGCCAAAATCTCCAAAATAAATTAATTATTTAAATGTTTTAACAATTTGAATATACCCTACGTCAGCTTTCCGAACATAATTATAGCAAAATGTATCGCACCTCACACGTTAATATTTCTTGGATGTTAGAGGCCGTAAAGCGTGCTATAGAATAAAGCCAATCATCCCCCGCCAACTAAACTAAGTTAGTTTAGCTTAGCTCGCATAGTTGAGCCAGTTTTTTATACAATATGTGCGTGCACCGCAAACTATGCCAGGCTGTATAATGAAAAACTGGCTCAACTATGTGAGCTAAGCTAAACTAACTTAGTTTAGTTGGCGGTGGATGATCGGCTTCAAACACGTATACATAGTTAGTTAAATTAAATACATACACTAAGCACTATCAAAACATGCCATATTTCGTCAGTGGGCTAATAACATTTACACCTTAGGTATATTTTGTGCATTCGTCAGACATTCACTAACAAGCCATATTGAACCGCACTAGTAACAAAACAAAGTTGTGATCTGTTTAATTATTTTGTTGCACTGTGTGAGTTTCGTGGCGGCCAGACGATTTTATAACAATAAATATAATACTTACTGTTGTGCCACAATTAGATGACGTTTAGTCCGCTTATATTTGAAGGGATTCATCGTAATAACCACTTGAACCGACGTTATTCCTAAAGACGCAACTCAAAAAATCGTCTGTAAGTTTATGCTATACAGCCACAACTCCGAAATGCCGCCGTTTTCACGTGCGAATGCTACGGACGCGGGCGGCTGACTGGCAAGTGGCTGTCTTGCATGGAGTCGACTGACAATTTTTGGCTAGATGCATACGGCCACTTGTGAATAAAAGGCTCTTATGGACACTTTTTGCTATTGCTCTCGAAATAAGGTCGTAAATTAAGCACTCCTGAGTACGAATCTGCAATAGTGGCCACTTTAATTTGAGTAGTGGCCGTATAACAGTCATGCGACGATGTTAGTTGGCTTTAAGAAGCCTTGTTGGCTTCAAATTCTATTAAAATTGAGTATAGGTACCACGACTTTGACTTAAACCTTTCGAGTACGGAACTCTAAAAACAAGTATACTTTCTGAATTTAAGTTGCATAATGGCCAAAAACTAGTTTGTTGCAACATACTGAATATGTTTTCAGCAGCGACGCGACGGGGTGAAATCTGAAACTGCATTTGTACTAAACGCGAGACTTTGCTGAATATTAAGTTTCAAAGGCTGAACACGTGAAGGCTCATTACTGTACTATTGTAGGGTTGAACAACGACTAAGAATATAACAAAGTGCGAGTAATAAAAATACGTGGTAAGTGGTTTGGCGTATGGCCTCTCAAGCAGAGGATAGGATCGTGGGTTTAAATAAATCCTGGAGGGCTATTATGAAATATAATATATTTTTATTAGCAATACGGCTGCTCACCGAATCTAAGATTATTTAAAAGCGAAAAAGTTTTTCGGGTGCGCCGGCGGGATTCGAAACCACATCTCCTGGGTATGCGCCCCAACCTGGGTGTTCTACTAATTGAACCACGTCGCTCCCAACTGACTTCCCCGAAATTCTTAATCGCTTACATACATTACATTATGTTTTTTTTTTTGGCTATTATGAAATTCAAAATCCGAAATTCGTATCGTTTCGTCCCTTTCGATCTCCCGTTGTTTCACTGTTCTGTATGTAGGTACTGTATTAATGAGCTTGAAAATAACGGTACGAGACGAAAATTGAGTGTGTGTGTACGGCTGAGTCCTCTGGAAAAACACAGACTAATTTTTATCCCGATATTTCCACAGGATCGGAATTTATTGTATGCCCTGAAATCTTAACTTAAGTCTAGGGAAATGACATTTTGCACGGGTGGTCTTCATGCAACGTAAATGTAAAAACCATGATGTTATATTTAGGAATTCCAATGGAGATTTAGTTAAATTCTGTAGTTTCATTTGAACTTTCGCATGTTATGGTTCATGCGTACGAACCCTATTAATATAAAACAGCCTTAATAGTTGCGCCCATCTTATTTAAATTATATGGTACCAAAGCCTGTCGGCTTTGGCCCTATGAATGCTTTTCAAATGACCGGGACCCCATGAGTCCGTGATCGGAAATCTGTACCAACAATAATTATATAATATTATTATTATTATTATAAAATTAATGTTAGTTAGTATTGTAAAAAAAACTATGCTTAAGTTAATACATAATCTACCCCAGCCGGAGACGAACTTGAGGCCTCTAGTTTCAAAGCCAGGTTCTACCCTGGGCTATCCGGCACCCCATATAAGGTAAACAGACATAGCAATTATATATACAGTAGCAACCCTGCAGGGTCCTGCGCAAAGGACCTTTTCGCTCTGACGTCTAGTACGTTTTGTACGCTCGCCCAAGTTTACTCAGACGCAGTACTTATGAAGTCTGCACTTTCAGAAAAAGTCATAACTTTTTCAATCTTTTGAGCGTTTAATGATGGTCATTAAAATATGAAAAACGTTCATATATTTTGTTGCGGGAATTAAAAAAAACTTATTTTCCATGTCGTACCGGAAACTGCAGCGTCGATGGCCCTCCTTATAAGATGGACTGGTGATTTGGCGAAGGTCATAGGTGTCCAATGTATGCAGGCGACGCAGGACCATTCATTGTAGTGTTCTTTGGGACAAGCCTGGTAGCGCCGTGCTGCCGTGTGCAAGGAGGTGGGCAAACCAGGCTAACGCTGGCCAGAAGCCCTGATGCCACGTGGTCTTCCCAACGTCATTGTCATTCATTCTTCTGTCAACTGTGTGATAATTTTTATAATTTAATTATTTAGCTCACGCTACTCATAAATCCGTACCCCATTCCTCAAATGTTCAAAACAAGCGAGGACGCTTATTCATCATCTTATATCTGTGGCCAGTCAGTGAGATCGGCGGCGAGTAGGTAGGTAAGGCTACCTTTCTTCGTCACTTCAGCACGGGCTGCCTTTGACCATCTTTCGGCTGACGATTATGATGATGACGTTTCAAATACATAAAGTAATTGAGACTTTGAAAGAAACTCATAGGTAAACATTCAAAACGTGCCTAAAATTAATAGTATGGACCAAGAGAACCCAAGCAGGAGGTGGACAAATTAATGACACAATTACTATATAAAAAAAAACTGAAACGAGTTAGAAAAAGTTAGTAACTAATGATCAGCCTTGCCGATTGACTTACGACGGGCAAAATCTCTGTCAATCTTTAAATCAATGCTTAAGGTGTACTATCTGTCTTCTTGTAATTATTAGCTTTGTTATAGTTTATTTATTTATATGTGTCTGTTTATCCCAATGCTTATATTTGTTTTAGACGTGTACTTATTATATGTACGATATATGTATGAGTACATGTACTATTTTTTGTTGCGTTTTAATTTTCTGATCCACTGTTGATGCACCACCTGCTGTAAACTAGTCCTTCCTTCTTTCTGGTAAAGGGTTGCCTGGAAGAGATCGCTCTTAAGCGATAAGGCCGCCTATTGCTTACCTTGTAACTTACTCTCTGTGTACCTGTTTTCTGTATTGCTTATTATTCCTGGTGTACAATAAAGAGTCATTGTATTGTATTGTATTGTATCAACAGAAGCTAGCCCAGTATATCGTTTCATATATCACAACATCAGTCGGCATTCCTACTTTTAAAACGGAACACGGAACAGAAAGGAAGTCGACGTAAGACAAAATACCAAACCAGTAAGTTACGGCAATTTCGTTAACAATTTCTCATTTCGTCCGATACAATAAAACGATCCTTTATCTATCTAGTTCACTAAATCAATTCGATTCCCTTACATCTACAGTTCAACAATCGGCAATAAACAGCCAAGTGAACTTCTCAAATCAAAGTTCCTGATTTCAGTAAACTGAATAGTTTGTAACAATCTGTTACCCCCCTCAAGCGAGAAGCTTTACGCGAGTAGAGCAGCTCCGTCCGTTAACGACGCCGTTAAACTTTCATATGCTACGGTGTTGCTACCTCCGTTGCGGGGTATGGTAATAGCTACACCTTTTTCAAATGATGCCACATTCATTGAACCATCAAAAATGTAACAAAGTGTGTGGCAGTTCTAGAAAAGAACATTACGAACTTGATGTTATTATTTTTCCGACCATGGACCGACAATTTGGACAAAATTAAGTGTCTTAAATACGGCTTATTTGATTCTAGATACGAAGCTGATGTTTGCTCGTCTGCTAAAAATGTTAAAAAACTGGTTTTTGTTGAGACATTTTTAGACCGACTTAAATAGTAATTTTGTGCATATTTGCTAGATTAATCGTCATGATCAGGTTAAAATGTAATACAGGCAAAAATACCATTAATTGTGCTACATTTAAGGCAAATAAACATATTTCATTTAATTTCAACAGTCAGAGTTCATACAGCGCTTGGTAGATTTGTCAAGTGGGTAGGAATGATATTTTTCATTTAGGACTGAGAACCTGTCCTCTAGTAAAATCGCTTCCGCCCGTCCCATCGCCCCGCTGCCTCTTTTCGCATTAACTGCGACTGCTGCGATCAATCGGTCGGCCGGTCCCTCGAGAACTTTAGCTCTTCCAATTCTATTATTACTCCACTAAGTCTCGGCAACGGAATACAATTAATTATATCTTCTTATCAAATATTTGTTCGCGTTGTAAGTTGTTCGGGTAATCTTTGTTGGGTTAGTTATGATACTTTTGGTAAGTCTTTGCGATAGTCTCAAATGATTAGAAGCCTTTTTGAACGTGCCGAATTTGCACTCTTGGTGATGACTGACTCGGTGACTTTTGATGAAGTTGATATTCGTTCAGAATGGGATTAATAATTCACTTATTTATTTAAAGGGATTCGGGATTCTCATTATTTCATCTCAACCTCGCTGCAGCGTATAGACCCACTCTCAGAGCCAGAGGGGTTAGCCCGTACTTCTCACGCGGGCCCAGTGCGGATTGGCAACTTCACACACGCCATTGAATTTCTTCACGGGTATGTGTAGGTTTTAGAAAGATGTTTTCCTTTACCGTAAAGCTCGTGATACATTTAAATGTTCGCATATAAATTTCGAACAACTAAGAGGTGCGAACCTGGGCTAGAACCCACGATCCTCTGCTAGAGCGGCCATGGGTCAATCTTGCAATATTATACTGTCTTAAATTATAGTACCGAATGACCAATGCTCTTGAGAAATCTTTAGCAAAACGGGATACTATTATGTTGCTAATCAAAGTAATCAAGTATAATTCTGTTTTGAATTAAAGAAAACGGATGTTAGACTTTTTTGGGACATCATCTTGTCATCTCTAACAAACGGGATTTAGGCACGTACTTAATTTTAGTGTGTGGAGGAGTCTTTTAATCAATGGCACAATATCGAAAGGTAAGTACCGAGCGAGTCCTAGGTTGATCAGTTACTAAATATTCAAACAGTTAAAGAATATCCAGCGTTTGGGAACGTCGTCCATAGGCTTATGCATTATCGACTGCGTTACTTCTAATCATCATTCATTTAAAATGAGTGAAGAGAATCAAAATTTTGTCATTCATCGGATTCCGCTTCCGAATGTGGACGACGAGATTTCCCCCGGGGCCGCAGTGTAAATAACGGCGATGCCCACCGCGGGTCAGATTCGGAACACACCCAGTTTTAATTGATCGTATTTCACTAAGTTTCCAACTAGTTATGGGGCTGAATTGTTTTATGGGGGTAAGGTATGGCGTAATGAACGTTCCCATCGAGGACCTGGATAGGTGCCAATTAATGTAAATTTAATATAGTTTGACGTGATTAACTTGATAAATTTAATGGGTAGGGCGTCTGTAGGTTTATGTTAAGGCAAATTGAGTGATTGTGTAGGTAGGTACTTTTAATTGGTCTTGCCACTTAATGAATCTCATTTAATGAGGGATAACTTATCTTAAGTTTTAGTTGTTAAAGAGCGTGGGGCGTCCACAAACGCTATGGACGGATGATTTGATAAACGACGCAGGTGCACGGTGGATGCAAACCCCTTCCAACAGTAATGATTAGGTATCAATGAGGAAGGCCTATGTCCAGCAGTGGGCGTCCTATGGCTGAAATAATGATGATGATGATAAAGGGAAACTTAAGAAAGTTCTGACCTATTTTAAGCTTCATAGTTATAGCATTGCAGCATAACAATGTAATGTATTTTTAATCAACTTTAAACCAAAGTTTCGAGATTTCGTATGTACTTTTAGGTACAATACAATACAATTCTCGGATGAAGCTACCTTCGAGTTCATTCTATTTAAATTTTGCCGCGTTTACGGGATATTTTATAAACCTGTAGCAAAATGTGTATTTTTTCTATGTCTTGTAGAGGCAATATCAAAGAGGCAGAGGTAAAGCAGAAGTTAAAATTAATGATATAAAATTAACAAAAGCTAAACAAGCGTTGCTTACGTTGATGATGCTGATGACCTGATGAAGGGTGCACTGGTACCGATGGATGCCAGTCGCGCCAGACCTGTCACTGTGGCGTTCTTGGGGAGAGGCCCATGTCCAGCAGTGGACATCTTTCGGCCACCCGATTCGAACACCAGAGGATTGCCAATGAGTTGCCAGCCTAGACAGCGAAGAATACCTACGTCATGTGTGTGTCTGTGTGTGAGTGTGTGTGTGTGTATCTTCACCGGTCTCGTACAGGAATACAGCAGGGCAAGCACAGCCGGTACGTAATTTTACGGGACATAGTTATTTTTTTGTAAGTAAGTACGGTTCGGTCACGGACTTTAATTGGTGAGCCACTTGCCATTGTTCGTATTTTAGCCGTGTAATGAAAATCGTATTTAGCCGCTTATACTCGTATATCCCGATATTCACTACGCGACTAAAATACCTATCAAATAAAGTCCGTGACTGTACGTAATGTTCCGAACAAAATCAGTTATCTGACTGTATCAATTTCTTAACAACGCGTGACGGTATTAAGTCAGCAGATGGCTTAATATTACTTGGAGACTAATAATGACAATATTAATAAAGTTCCCCTTCAAGTGGTTGTTATTGTCTTGTTTCCTTTATCGAGGTATTTCATTACTCCACTCTTGAGGTAGGTTATTAGACGAACAAAGGATCGGCCACACCAGCGCTCGAAATACGTTGACGCACCGTAAACGCAGTGACGTGCCTCACGCGTCACGCTTTTGTCGCGTACCGTCTACATCGCTGCTCAAAGCATGCTGACACACCGTAAATGCGGCAAACATGGCACATGCGTCACGTTTTTATCAAATACCGTCTACACCGGTGCTCAAACTACGCTAACGCACCATACAATGCAGTACAAATAAGTATTCTTTATTGATCACCAAAAGTAGTACAGTGACATTACAAAAATAAAAATTCAGGCAGACAATAGGCGGTCTTATCGCTAAGAAGCGATCTCTTTCAGACAGCCAATTACTCAGAAATTAATAAATATGAACAGACTAATGTAGGTGGCAGAAACAACTGAACAGACAGGAGAAACGTAGAATTAATAGACAAGAAATATTGAAAACAATACAAATATAATACTTACATAAATGCCTTACGTGTCTCATGTGTCACGTTTTGTCGCGTACCATCCACACTGCTGCTCAAAATACGCTGACGCACCGTAAACGCAAGGACGTGGCTCACGCGTCACATTTTTATCGCGTACGGTCTACATTAACATCTCAGCCTATATACATTCCTCTGCAGGGCACATGCCTCCTCTCAGAACGAGATAGTACACTGTAGTTCCCACGGGGGCCCAATGCGGATTTGGAACTTCATACACACTATTGAATTTCTTCGCAAGTGTATGAAGGTTTATTGACTTGTTTTCCTTCCCCGTAAAGCTTATTGTAAATTTCAAATTTAATTTGGCACATTAGTTTCGAATAATTCGGAGTGATTTGCGATTACGGTGCGTCAGCGTATTTTGAGCACCTATAAAGGTAATTGACCTATAATTAGGTCGATCCTTAGGCACTCTGTATCAAGCTCGTCTGTAATTTTACTACAGTGTAATAAGGGTAGGTTTATGCTCATTTATTATGAGATATTTGAGGTTTTAAGGAGGTCCTAATTGACAATGCAGCATCATCATCACCATGGCACGGGTGCATAATATTATGTGTAAAATCTATATAAATAAAAATGAATCGGATTTTATGTATAGCAAGTGGCAGCTGGGTGATTTGTGATTCACGCATTTATTACTTGCGTTAGTAACTGCAGCTAGCTACTTAACTTAAATTTAATGAACAAGAACCTATCACTGTTTCTATGAAAAATCTAGTTTTCGCTTTTCCCTCAAAGTCCTCTATAAACATTGGCAAGTAAAAAATCGTCCAACGTAGAAACTTTTTATTTACTAAATCAGTTTATTAACTAGGGCAAAAAGATGTCTCGAAGTTGATGCAAATTTTGTTAGAAAATAAATTACTAAATAATTACTAATTAAAATACTAGACATTCAGAACAGAGGGTTACTCGTTCATAGGAATACTGATAGAAAGTTACAAAAATCTAAATTACTAAATTAGGCTGCCCCATCTAGCCTGGGGCCTTGGCGACGTTTGAATATTTCATCATTTAAGGCTTTAATACTAAGTTGAGTATTTTAGGGTTCTATAGCTCAAAGGAAAATAACCTTTTAGGATCGCTGTGTCTCTGAATTTGTTGTAAGTTTTGACTTTTGGGGATCATGCGCTTTGATAATAAAAGTCTCTAAGTAAAAGTAAAGGAGAACATCTGAAAATCAAAATCGTTAATTAGTTTGTCTATTTGGTTTATTTTCTGTCTGTTTGTTCACCTTTTTGTTAAGTTTCTACTTGGCGATTAGGAGGCATCTTAATATCGTGAGGTCTGTTTGAGAGCGATGATATTTATATCACGTTTGACATTAGCTTATAATTAAATGAGCCGGGGTGCGTGTCGGGTAACATCTACATGTGCCCAAGAACTGCGGTTCCCTTCTGGATCCGTCCAGGGGGAAAACAGTGCTGGGCATTCGGTCAATGATTTCCTGGCCAATTATGGATGTTCATTGGCCGATGGCTAATAATCCGACCAAAATATGGATAGCCGCAACAACAGGGAATTACAAATGCATTAGCTAGCCTACCAGATTAAGATAGTTTGTCGAGTGCCGATAATTTCATTTGAATTTAATTATGCTCTTGAACTGCAAAGTTAAATCAGCTCATCTATTCTTTACAACACAGTTAATAGCTAAACCGTTTAAATGAGTCCTCGACTGCGCATTTACACGGTCTAGCTATAGTGGTTTGTGAACTCGAGTAATGTTATATTTTAAGGCAGGTAACGAAACCCACAGTGCGCGAGTCAGCCTTTTTGTAAATAATAAAATTGTTGGCATTTTTTTTCTGTATTACATAAAACAGGCATGACTTTGCCCACTTGTAAAGCGTGAAAGTTCTTTTTTAGTTAGGTACGTTAATTAATAAGTAGATACTGATTTTAATTTTAATTTATATAGGTATATTACTTAATTACTTTTATGATTTTATTTCGCTAACATGCAAGCAAGTCTTATTCGTATCATTCATACAAACTCACACCTCGCTCCTTAAAATAAATCTGGTAAAAATAAACAAGCAGGGCACTTTACAACGATGTTCTAGGCTGTGTGATGTGAGTAAATGTGACTGTAACCATCAGAGTATGAGCACTGCGCTTGACTGAATCGGACACAGGCCGCGGCTTACTGGTACTTGACGAAACTGTCCCAAAGTGGCAGCAAAACTCCATGTACGACAAAACTGTGGTTAGTACTTGACCATTACCTACCTACTGCTCTTTACTTTGATAATTACTATATTTATTCCGCGGCTTCGCCCCTGTTAGAAATCTATGTAAGTACTTAAAAAGGTTAAGTGCCTGCACTAAATTTTTAAAGTAAGTTCATCGTTCACTCGGATACATCATCTATGGATTGCATACGTCATCTTGAAAGCCAAAGTACTTCAAGGTTCTTAAGACAGCGCCATCTATATTAAGTATCCTATGTCTCACTCAACCCCAATCTTTGTCCATCGATACGCCAAGTTCCTTCTAATGCTGTTCAGCCGTGCGTGATTGACTAACAAATATTCAAACATCCAAACGTCTTTATAAACTTTCTCACTTACAATATAAGTTAGATAGGTTGTGTCGTTATTTTATGTGGCTTTTATAATAGAAGTTTCTGGTAAGTATTATAAATTTATTTCCATAACTGGGGCCTCGTAAACACGTAAATAGAGCAGGTGTACTAAAATTACTTTAATAACATTTCACACCTAACAAAATCCAAACACCTACCGGACGGACATTGTTGAGGACAAACTTTCAGATTTAGTTTTCGACCAACGATAGAGGGTAACTGGCGTCCAGTTTACTAAGAGCTCCTGCTCTAAACGCTAACGGTTAGTTTGTAAGGGAAAGGGAGGTCTTGGTTTACCGGTGTGTGTAAACTTTATAATTGGCCATAACCCTCCAATATGTGGCTCTTGCCGGGGTAGTAATTAGGCAGTCCATTTGTACTGGCAACTGTGACAGTACTTGGGATTGACTTGTCAGAAATTAACCGGTCCCGAACCCAAATTTGAAGCGTTATTCTCAAATAGGCTGTCGTCTACATATACCTAACGTAACGTAGGTCTATGTCTATATCGTAGATGACCTACCTACCCAATAGGGTTTGTTTGATTCTCTTTGTATGAAAATACGCTTAAAAGGTTTTTCTTTTGGTCACCTTCACTAAGAAAATGGACAGACAGATGGACGGACAACAAAGTGGTCCTATTAGGGCTATTTTATATACTTACAACTTGTCTCTACTCTCCGGACACAGACCGAAATCCTGAGTAGAGTTCCTTCACAGAAATGTTCTACTTTTGTAAAATTATCATGTAAGAATAAAAATACAATGAATACCAACAAACAAATTAACAATGGGTAGGACTACACTGTATCAGTTATTTGCAATGAGTTTTGCAGTTCAGAGGTTGATCAGCTTGAAATACCTACTCTTTAATGACCATGTATATTATACAGGTTGTTCCAAAGTATTAAATCGTAAATCAGTCATTTATGGTGGCGTTTGGTGCGAATTTTTGTAGACAGCTTAGAAATAGCCTAATCAACACGTCCTATTCGTCCTATTCTGGTCTATGCCCAGAGGGTAGAGACACGTTGTATATACAATGTAGGTTTGCGTTTGATCACAATCACGCCTGACAGAAAGCGAAGATGAGGTCTACGAGAACCCTTGCCCAATCACTCACTCACTCTAGACTTGAAAACAGCCAGATCGTAGTGTTCAGGGAACACAGACTTTGATTCTTTGTGAGGTACGAACCCTAAAAATAACACAATGATAGTTTTCATGAAGTTAGTGCTTACTTAAATCCAGTATCGTGTCGCGTGACTGTGCCAAGTTAGGGTTCCTAGGCTGCGCCAATTTAAGGCCTGGATTAACTGGGACAGCTTGACGGGTACGTGGCGTGTTTGTCTTAACCCTAAATATGGATCTAGTCTGATAGATATGGCTTGCTTATTTGGGTTATACCGGAAACTCATCATCACCATCATCATTTCATGTTCCGCGCCTTCCACCACCACCAGGGCGTCGCTCTAACTTAAATTGTTAGTTCTACATTGCGCCTTTCGGTCCGTGGACGGGTTTACTAATGTTTCGCAAATTACTTTTCCCAAACTGATTCATTTGGCAAATGTTCATTTCCGAACTGTTTATTTTTTCTGAAACTGTAAACTTTTCAGGAATGTTATAAAATAAATCTAACCCCTTCTAATCTAACCTATAGAATAGTCCTGAAATATATCCTGAATAGTTCACAGTTTCAGAAAAAAATAAACATTTGGGAAATTAAACATTATGCCGATATCTTACGTCAAAAGGTCGATAAGATTAGAAACGATCGAAAAATGGCAGATCCGTCACGGAGCCTCCGAGACCGGTGCAACAACCAAGAAGTTCTTCCCACAAGTGAGAGATGCAAACAGCATCATAAAGAAACTCAAACTCACAAACCTCTTGGTTCAAGCCTTTACCGGGCACGGAGGATTCGCAGCCTATCTACATCGTTTCAAAATCAAAGATACACCCTCGTGTATATGTGACCCGGCTAAAGACGAGGACGTCTGGCACATTGTCTGTGAATGCCCCCGCTTTGACGCACAAAGGTTCGAGCTAGAGCAAAAAACCGGAGTCAAGGTAACTCAAGATAGCTCGACCTGGAGTGATTTGCTTGGATCGGCCAAGAATAGAGACCACACTAAAGAGTTCCTGGAAAGAGTGGTTCGCGTGGCATGTCTTAGAAATAAATAGCATACACACACATACACACACATTCAATCCAAATTTTCTTTCAATCCTTCTCATTAAATATAGAACATTTTGTCACCTATGCAGGAAATGTCGATTCTCTTTTGCTTTCCTTGGACTTGGACACTGTTTTCAGTATATATAAAAATTGTCAAACCTTTTTAATTATTAAATTGTATATTGGTTTCTGTATAATATTATTAGTATATAATTAGATCTAAGAATTCCTGACATATGCATCTCCCGCCCATACGACAGGTGAGCTCCGGACGGGGGACGCACCCGGTAGTCCCAGCGGGGACCTCGTGGGAGCAACGGCGGAAGCCTAAACAGAGAATCGAGACTAAAAGTTTCTTTTCTGGCCCTTCAGCATTGGCTGGGGTAAGGGTCTGCCGAGCTCCGCATGATCCCTTTAAGACACTGGGGCGTCCAGCCGTCCGGGGGGCACTCCTCGTCCCTCCGTATTATTATAGCAGAAAAACTATCGATGGAAGCGGAAACGAAAAGAGGGTAGCGCTAGGAGACAAGCGCAAAAAAGCACACAGCATGCCAAAAAACCACCAGGCATAAAGGGTAGCCCCACCCAAAAGATGGCATCCAAAGCCACACAATGGGTCCAAAAGATCTCCGACCCACCCTTCCATCGCAGGGCAAAAGAAAGGAAGCCCGTAGTTATAGATAAATGCATATGACAGGAGATCCCACCAATCTAACCAATAAGACTAAGTAATTGTACAGAAACGGGCGAGGGTCGGTCAAGGTCAAGGAAGTAACCAACGGGTAAAAACATAAAAGACCGACCCAAGCACCCCCAGTGCCCAGCGGGAGAATGCATGCTCCTCTCCCGGCCTTCCAGCAAATGGCTGAGGCAGGACACTGTGGGTAGATTAAGTCCCCTCCCTACCCTCCCCTCCTCAAAATTTAAAGCACACGTTTTTGTTTTGATAACCAATAGAGAAGGGGACTTGTGACCGGGTTTTTTAGTCCGTGCAAGTCGGACACTGTCTGGGCCCTCCATTCCCAGTTCGTCCGAAGGGATTTTTCCCGAGCACAAGTCACCCTTCCAATCCTTAAAGTAAAAAACAGCAAAGACTTCGCGTCTTTGGCCCCTCTGGCGACTCATTCAAAAAAAAAAATGAAACATTTCCCAAATGAATCAGTTTGGGAAAAATAATTTGCCAAACGGAAGTACACCCACTGTAGGGCACAGGCTTCCTCTCAGAATGAGAGGGCTTGGGCCGTAGTTCCCACGCGGGCCCAGCGCGGATTGGGAACTTAACGCACAATTGAATTTCTTCGCAGGTGTATGCAGGTTTCCTCACGATGTTTTTCTTCATTGTAAAGCTTATAGTAAATTACAAATGTAATTTCGCACATAAATTGCGAAAAACTCCGAGGTGAAAGCTGGGATTTGAATCCACGATCCTCTGCTCAAACCACTAGCCCACCACCACTTTTTTCTACTAGGCCACCACGGCTTTTTTTTTGAACAAATTAGGTTAGGTTTTTTAAAGTACCGTTTGCTCTATCCAGCCGGAATGGTATCCACGTTGCAGGGAAGGCCAGCGTGCAGCAAAATTTCCACGAATTCAATGCAGTTGACAGTTGGGGGGCGCCATTTTGTTTCCGTTCAAATATTGCCAGGTTCAATTAGTTTCGGCTCCCATAGTTACCTCGTTAACAATAGTTGATTATACTATTGACACGATACATAATGAACGAAGATTAATACAGTATTTATATCTCTATTAGCCGTACGAGTTTTGTAGGAGTTATACTCAATGTTTTAACGCTGCGGAGCAGCACACCTACATGAAAAAATAAATGTTAAATAACATTGATGTTGAAAGAAAGAAAGAAAAACATTTATTTATAACAACAATAATCCCGGTCCGGTGATATTTATTTAATAATACTGTTGCATTTAGTTAAATGACATAATATTTATAAAATTACTTGTATTTTTAAAGGAGCGGTTCTTGTTTATTTATTTATTTCGGGCATCTCGGAAACCAGTCTATTTCGATGAAATTTGCTATGTGGGCGAAAAATCGATCTAGCTTGGTTTTATTTCTGAGAAAACGCACGTTTTCCAGTTTTAGCTCAAGCGATTCTCGGTCGCCCAGGTACGATCAGCTGCCGAGAAAAGATGCCCCGGGGTTCCCGCCGTTACATAGGGGTACCTTTTCACTGAAGCTGACTATACTAAAGATTAATTAGGAGCATTATAAACAAGAGAGTAACCCACATAATTTCTTTATATGACCATTTATAGACGCGCGAAAACACTTTATTTTAGCCAGAAGTTAGAAAACCAGATTAATTTTCAATTAAATGAAAAATCGCATTTTTAGCCGTTTTAAAACAAGTATAGTTAATATAAGTAAAAAAACACAGAAAAAGACCAGCTCCGGGAATCAATCCCGGGTCCTCAGCATACCGTGCTGAATGATTTTACCCCTACACCACAGCAGCTGGTCATGTCAGGTCGGCTGGTTCGATTCCCGGAGCTGGTCTTTTTCTGTGTTTTTTTCTGTGCATCCATGTTTCAGTTCGTATTTAGTATGAATTATATGGATTTCACGGGATCACCGTAAAAGTAATAAAATGGAGTTGAAAAATAAAAAAAAAATACAAAAGATACTTCATACCAATCTTAGTTAGGTAATCAACTGAGTTGGCATAGAAGTGACGTCATAACTACCAATTGCCATACAAATGTATAGGAAAATCGTGTCTTTTTTTTTACTAGCCTATAATTGTGTACCACTGCTGGGCAAAGGCCTCCCCTCTGGTCCTCCACAGCTCAATAAAAAGTTTGTGAACTAAACTAAACTCAGGAAGTAAAAGTAAACCAGTTGATTGGTGATGTCATCATCATCATAGCACCCTATAGAGGTCCCACTGCAGGGCACAGGCCTCCTCGCAGAATGAAAGGGCTTGAGCCGTAGTTCCCACGCGGGCCCAGTGCAGATTGGGAACTTCACACACACTATTGAATTCCTTCTCAGGTGTGTGCAGGTTTCCTCACGATGTTTTCCACCTTCAAATATAATTTCGCACATATATTTCAAAAAACTCAGAGGTGCGAGCCACGATTCGAACCCACGACACTCTGCTTGAGAGGCAATAGGTCAAACCATTAGGCCACCACGGTTTCACAAATTGGTGATGTGACTATCAGTAATAGCTCTTTAAAAGCTCTTTATAAGGAATCGCAGTTTACATCCTATAGAAAATAAGCCACATGAACATACTAGAACTAAACTCACAACGTATAATGTGAGGAAATATTGACGCAGATATTACTAAGTCAGGACATGACTTTAGTTAGAAACTGTTTAATGGAGCTCCAAAGGATGTATATGAGGTACGCGTTGCGTTTTGCAGCAGTTCATTTATTATTACAGCTGCAGGTTAATTTAATGCACGCTGCAAAGCCGCCAGCCGCGGGCAAATGGGAAATAGCTAATTATCAAGTTGCAGCAACTTGCCTCCTACGCGTCGAGCTACGGGCTTTGCGAAGCGGGTACGAGTTTGTGGAACCAAACAAACATGACTGTAGCATGGAATTACATATATTATGTTCACGCTGTGAACTTTGTGGTAAAGAAGTCGTGTTAGCCTATAGCTAAACTGTTTAAATGAGTTCTCACCCGCGGGGTACAGAGGCGCAGGGGTAGACGACAAAGGGGGCCGAGAGTGGTGCACGGGGCTCGCTCGCCGTTCGCACCTCTCCCGGTCACCTTTGTCGTCATACCCCCCAGCCAGCGAAAAAAATTAATGATGTGCGTGAAGTTCCAAATATGCACTGAGCCCGCGTGGGAACTACGGCTCAAGCCCTCTCATTTTGAGAGGAGGCCTGTGTCCTGCAGTGGGACGTAGTGGGACGTTGATGATAACTGTAACATCAAGGCGAGATAGTGAGTGCACACAGTGATAACTGTGACATTGGTGTACCTTCAGATTCTTCTGTTTTCCTCTTTTCTGTGCCACTGGCATCCAATTCGTCCCTGTAACTTCCATGACCTCATCCGTCACCCGTATTTGTAAATAAATAAATAAATAAATCTTTATTCAAAAATACTTTTACAATATAACATATTTAGTCTAAACATACAAAAGGTAAGAAACACTTATAAGCCTGAACTAGGATGTTCCTGTGTTTCAGGCGAAAAGGACTTACGAACTATCTTAAATGTGTGTGTGTGTTTGTTTGTGGTTTTCTTCTAAGCCTATTTTCTCCCCAAAGCACTTACTTCAAGATTGTTTTGCCCTAGTCATGTTTTTGGGCTATGTGCCCCGCCCACACTCGTTTTTTCGAAATCTTTTTTTTCGGCTTCATTTTCCCTAGAGATATTTATTTTTGTTGTTTAACTATCAAACTAAGTAGCGGCTTATCAATACACCTGTAATCTAATTTTCAACAATATACATTGTGTCGTTTTTGAACAAAATGACAATAACATACGGACACGACGAAACTATAAGGGTACCGTTTTTGACATTTTGGCTACGAAATCCTAAAAATATGCTGTTACATTCCTTGATGAAAATGTGATTCCACAAAGACCTCTGCAACAATATTTTTTTACAAAGGACAGGCGTATTATTCATATAATACCCCTGAAGGATAATAATGAGACGTGAAAGATTAATATTGCATATGAAATTTTAAGTATTTTTAATCAGAGATTCAAGGGAAATATTTAACCCATCTCTTTTAAAAAGGTTCTTTAGCTTTATATTGTTTTACTAGCTTTTGCCCGCGACTCCGTCCGCGTGGAATTAGTAATTTGGGCAGCTTATTTTTTTTATCAAATTTGCTTTTTCATTAATAATGGCTCTCCTTAGTTCCTCGATATAAAAAAAATTACCCGCCCCTGCAAACCCCCCTCACCCCCCTCCCAACCCCACCCCCCACCAAACCCCCCGCACACCCGCGTTCACATTCACCACCGTACTCCCAAGTCAAGCGTGCCTATAGTAGTTTTACTTCAAAAACCCCTGATTTTGAAACATTATTCCGCTCCGCTCCGCCCCTATTAGTGTTAGCGTGATGATATATAGCCTATAGCCTTCCTCGATAAATGGGCTATCTAACACTGAAAGAATTTTTCAAATCGGAGCAGTAGTTCCTGAGATTAGCGCGTTCCAACAACTAACAAACAAACTCTTCAGCTTATTAATTCTTCTAAAAACTGTTCGATAAATTTTTAAAATAGACGTATCTTTCTTATTTGTTGACCGATTGAAATGAAACAAACACTAAATGTTAATCCAAGAAAATACCAATATATCAGTGAAAACCGCATCCTTCTAGGTTAAGCCGTTTCTGAGATTAGCGCGCACAAACGCACAGACAAACAGACAAACAGATAAACAGACAAACAGACAATAATTCTAAAAATCATTGTTTCGGGTTCTATTGCGCTAATAAATAGCCCTAGTGACAGTTTTTCTCAAATATCTTCAATGTGCAGACACCGACTTGTTACAGATTTATTATATGTATAGATTATTCGCAACGGCTACGGAATTCTACCGTGGGTATGTAGGTATATGCTTTAAAATTATTGATTATTTGCATACGTCAGTAAAGACGTGTGGCGCCATCTATCAAAACTATAATTTAACAACTTAAGTAACTGGTTGACCGGTGTTTTTTTTGCTAAATTGAAAGTTTTAAAGATATGGCATTATAAAAAGATAAGTTTAGATTCTTTCGTGGTGCTATTTACATGGTTTACTTCCCGTTCCAACCAACCTTGACAAAGAACCATTGGGTCGAAACAAGTCAAACATGTTTCTACTATTAATACGTGAATGAGCCATATATCTTATTTGATAATTTATTGTATTTTTTGAGGCGCTTTATTAAGTATATACCTGTGTGTACGCTAAAGCCTTCCACAGACCCCAGCGCGGGACGTGTGCGCGACGCCGACGGAGAGTGCCCAGCGCGTTGTATCATATATACGGTGACACATTCTGACAGCGCGGCAAAGCGTATATGATTCGGTGTCATACAACGCGCTGGGCACGCTCCGTCGGCGTCGCGCGCACGCCAAGCAATGCGGCCTATCCTAGGCTTTAAGTGTACATG
Organism: Archips crataeganus; assembly: GCA_947859365.1. Taxonomy (NCBI): domain Eukaryota; kingdom Metazoa; phylum Arthropoda; class Insecta; order Lepidoptera; family Tortricidae; genus Archips; species Archips crataeganus. Next base: position 15,444,938 of record OX402056.1, on the reverse strand, counting down.
CCAATGGCCGAAACATGCTATATCGCGACGCCCTTGGTACAGTTAGAAACCCCTGACTGTACAATGAGGCTCCTAGTTATTTATTCCAGACCTTTCATAACTCTTCTATAAATACACCAACGTTCATATACACATTTAGATAAAACTCCGCTAACATGAGCTACATTATTGCAAGGACCGCAGGATTTCCCACACTCCTGTTATATATTAATTACTGAAAACTCGACTCAAAATTTAGTTCACACATGCGAGAAATATCGTGACGATACATTGTATTGCGGGGCTGACGGGTTACGAAATTAAAACCGGGCCATCTAGTGCCGCAATGTAATGATAGGTGCATTTTGTTTTACGGGCTAGGATATAATTGTGGTACTTATCTGTTAATCCAGCTAAAGACGTTGGTGGGGCAGAAAGTAATTTTTACTAAAGACACGTTAAAAATATTATACACCGTATTTTTCATCATCATACTAGCCTATACACGTACGAGTATGGATATTAACAGCTCGGCTCATATAATATTCGCTTAGGACAAATAGCTTGGTGGGTTTATCTTAATTAATGTAATAGGTAATATTTGTTCGAGTAGCATCTGCCTAAGATCCTAACTTGAACTTATTCAAAAGAAAACTTGGATTTCCACTGTAACATTTAATTTATTAATTATTAATCATACAATATAAATTATTGAAACACTCCCAAGGCACGGCCTAACCAAGAATGGCTGCCCAGACCGTCTGCTCTCCGTCGTTCATTTCTTGATTCGAATTCCAGAAGTCGTAAATTCAAATATTCGAAACAGCAACACGGTCTCGGTGGCCAGTGTCTACAGTAGCAACAAAGAAGCAAGGCGTTTGATGGCTTTTAGATATGAAGTGGAATAGGTGAAGGGATAAGAAATAATTAATCGAGCAAGATAAATTACGACTGAATTTAATCTGTGACGCATTATTTCTCTTTTAAAATGGTGTAGGTATGTGGAATTAAGTTTAAGCGTGTTTGAGTGGGTATGAGTCTGTTTTTTATTTTGATATATTAAGTGTTTTAGCCGTGGTGGCCTAGTGGTTTGGCCTATGGCCTCTAAAGCAGAGGGGCGTGGGTTCAAATCCCTGCTCGCACTTCTGAACTTTCCGAAATTTATGTGCGGAATTCCATTTGAAATTTGCCATGAGCCTTACGGTACACCAACGAAGAAATTCAATGGTGTGTGTGAAATTCACAATCCGCACTGGATCCGCGTGGGAACTACGGCTCAATCCCTCTGATTCTGAGAGGAGGACTGTGCTCAGCTGTGGGATGTATATAGGCTGGGATGATGACGATGAAGTGTTTTAAAATTAATTCGGAATATTTCAGCTGGTGGTTGCGTTAGTTCGACTAAACATGCTGTAAATGTTTTTATTATTTAGAGATTTTTTTGATTATGTTTAACAAATGATTCCATGCGTTGGTCGATGTTCAAGGGCGTGACTAAGTTATTATGAAAAATAAATTCTATGAAAAACCTTGACAGGGGTGTTCTGTCGATCTAATCCAACCTTCTGTTGAAATTTTCCTCGTTTATTTCAAAACACTTTGTGTATGTATAATAATTAAAGATAACTTCAATTTTAATGCAAGAAACAATCAATATCTGCAGAGTCTTGATGTACTAAATAGAGCCAGTTTCAGATCTCTCTTTAATTATGGCCAGCCGCCTCGCGATTATTAAGTTAATTGAAAGTTAGATTGTAAGCGAGGTGACCGCGCTTTATGTATATGAAGGATAAGTTTATAATTGTTACTTATGGTACGAACAAACGTAGCGATTTACTTGCACAAGTTTAGACTTGCACTGCACAAGTTCAGTAGGTATACTGTAAAGCCCAGTTTAGACCAGTAAGAAAAATTGTGCGATTTGCATTACGTCGCGAAGCCATGAAGCGAACGAACTTGAAGTGGTCAAACGAGTCCTGCAATGTAATGCAACTTCGACGATTTCTCTTGTAGACCTAAACTAGGGTTAACTTGAGTCAGAAAAGTTTAGAATTGTGCAAGTACATTCCTAAAAATGTTAGGTATTTAATAGTCGACCAAGTAAATGCTATAAGTATAATTCTTTGACAGTTCCAATGAAAGAAACAAAAATCATTTGACTTTTATGTAAATAAATGTTATTTTAACAATACAGCTGACATTAAACGTTAAAGTAGTAAAGGAATTCCTTGATCGACTGTAGTTTTAATGACAATGCAAGTGTAGTAAAAAAAATATCTGTCAGAAAAAAACTCCTAATAAAAATTAAATTTTTAGCAAATTCTTTTTGGAAACAAAGATAACTACTATGTTAAAGACGGGTCCCAAGATACAGGCTCAGCTTAGATTGGGGTCCACCGGATACAGCTTCATGTAAACTTTTAGTTTAGTGTAAACATTTTCTTTGTTTCTTTAAACAATATTTATATCTCACTCAAGCATTTCCAGCATTCCTCGACTAGCAATCCTACTTCCAATATCTCGCGTGGCCACCGCCGCTCGGCGGTAGTCCGGCAAACATTACGACTTAATCTCGACAGGATTGCCAGTTATCTGTCCTAGTGCACTCGCTCGCATAATTGCAGCTTTTTACTGGTCTTACTTCGTGCAGTTAATTACCGGGTGGCTCGCAATGTTTCATTAGTTCGAGTTTATATCTGGCTTCCTTAAGCTAATTAAGAAGTTTGGTTTTATATGGCTTTCATAACTAAGTTTTAGTTTGTATTGCTATTTCTGTGGCTCGGTGAGGTGGAGTTCGAATATTTTCATTAGGGAAACCGGTTTGTGAGAGAAGCGTGAGATGAAACAACTCGTAGTACACACACAACCTTTGTCGTACTTGTTATTACTTCTATCACGTAAAATACGTGAGTAATTATGTGAAACGAGTCGAATCAGAATCGAGGAGATCCGTAGAAGAACTTGGGTCACCGACATAGCCAAACGGATTAGCTCGTTGAAATGGCAATGGGCAGGCCATATAGCACGCAGAACAGATGGCCGTTGGGGGCCAAAAGTTCTGGAATGGAGACCACGGAATGGCAAGCGCAGCGTGGGACGTCCACCCGAGATGGACGGACGATTTGGTGAAGGCCGCAGGTTCAGGATGGATGCAATTCGCTTCCAACCGTAATGATTGGGCATCAATGGGGGAGGCCTATGTCCAGCAGTGGACGTCCTACGGCTGAAATGATGATGATGATGATGATGATGATGATGATGATGAATTAAGTGAGAATCGGCTTGTTATGGCGTCACGTTACTATTTACAGAGGAAGCACCGAGTTGAACAGTATGTAACGTCTTTTGAAAAGAGAAAAAAAATATATTTTGTGTGCGCCGGATTGGATTAAATCTTAGCTTTTGTTGAGCGAATAATCTGCTCGTAAAAACATATTTGTTTTATCTATTGATAATCTCTGAACTGCGAGCCGGGAAACCGTTTTTTTTTAAACAAAATCAAACCGAAACTTTATTTGGTGAAGGACTTGATGTACGAACGAACGAAACGAAACTAGAATACAATGCCAGTGAAAGCAGATAGAAAGTGCAGACCTACTCATCCAGCGCTTTCGTGGTCTGCAGTCCAGTCGGTACCGATGTCCTTGATTCACGAGCTGATGCAGCAGGGGAATCTCTCCCAGAGGTTCAAATTGGGTTGATTTTGAGTGCTTCTTGCTTATTCGACACGACACACGAAAAACATAACGAAAATGCGACTGTCTATGAGCAGCCCACTCCAACATCTCCCTTCAATTAGAAATAGTAACAAAAAAGAAAAAACTAGATCTAACGCAAAAAACTGTCACTATCAATCCCTAATGCGTTTGATTATTTATTCACCCGTCTTATAGCACCTCAACTGTATATACTCTACATATTTCCCGTTCAATATATAAAGGTAATAGAGAAAAAGCAGAAGTTAAAAGGAATTTAATATGACGGTAACAGAGTAGGTTCCGAGGGAAGTATGCACAAATCCATTACGTAGAATCCCTGGAGCCCGGCAGTTTTCCGTTTCGGAAATTACATTAAAAAGCGATACTTCCCTTTCAATAACTAAGGACAGGCAGAAAAGAGCGAGGAATTTCTTTTAGCATTTCGTCGATAAATGCGCTTTGCAACTTTGATGCAATTACTTGACTCCCGATTGCGTTTCTCGTTCTGTTTCTGGAATCATTTTTAGAATCGAATATTACATGAGGTCATCGGCTTGGTTTCGAAATATTGTCAAATTTGTTGACCTAAAATAAAAGGTGTAACTTTATAACTGTAAATCCCTTAAGGTCGTCATAGAACAGCTTACTTATTTCTTATCAAAGCAATCACTGTCATCCCGGGCCATATTACACGTCCGACTTCAGGGCACAAGACTCCTCTCAGAATAAGAGTGCTTGGGCTACAGTTTCCACGCAAGCCCAGTGCGGATTGAGAATTTTACACACAACATTGAATTACTCCTCAGGCGGTACAGGTTTTCCCAAGATGTTTTTCTTCGCCGTAAAGCTCATAATAAATATCAAATGTTATTTCGCACATAAATTCCGAAAAACTCTTGAGGTGTTAGCCTGGCTCGAACCCTGGACCCTCAAAGCAATAGTACCTCCAAATTTAGTTCCAGTACCATAACATAATGCAATTATCTTATCCAAAACCATTTGGATATCGTCGTCGGTTATTGACCTTTGGTAGGCAACTAAAAAAAGATTGTTAGATCACCGACAGTGTAGGATCAACAATTTGAGTAAATATGCGCTCTCGCTGCAATTTCTAAGAAATAAAAATTTCAACGCACATCCTGCACGCACTTCGATGGCGGTGGAGCGAAGCACATCCTTTCTGTACTCTGCCAATAAGGCTGCGTATCCACCGGAGCTGTGCGAGGATGCGTTGCGAGGGATGTGTCTGTCATGAACCAATAGAAACACTTCATTTAAAAAGTCCTAAGTGAATATATAGTCCTATTGGTTCATGACAGACACATCCCTCGCAACGCATCCTCGCACATCTCTGGTGGAAACGCAGCCTTAACCACTTTGAAGTATCCGTATGGAAGTTAAATAAGTGGCTAGTAAATATTTTTATTCGTACAACTACTTTTCCCTGAACGAAATCTAAGATTTTTAAACGTCGATTCTGGCGAAAGTATGCAAATGAAAAAGTTATCAGAGTGATTTAGTCGGGGACTAGGTACCATTTAAAATGATATAGCACTTTCGGCACTGTAACCCAAAATATCCGGGGTCAAATCATTTGAAATAAATACCTAATTAACATTAGATAGGTGTACTTTAGCAATCAAGCGTGCGTGTAAAACTACTAATACAAAGATGCAAGAAATCTCGTATCGCAAAGTCTGTATTGAACGTTTAAGAAGGCAGCAGGGCTGTGTGCGTCGGCGCGTAAAATTAAGAAACAAAACGAATCCTCTTTGTGTGTTGTTCATAGAGTGGGAAGAGATATAAAAAAATATTGGATGTGTAGTTTGAAAGCGGTATTAATTTTGCTGGGTTTATAACTACAGACTATTGGTTTTGTGGATTGTAGACAAAAGTAAAAACTAAAAAAAAACAAGTAATTATCGAACTGAATATATGGCACTGCGACGTGGCCGCTAACGATGGGCCTCATAAGAAAGCTCAAGGTTACCCAGAGGGCGATGGAGAGGGCTAGGTTTGGAGTTTCTCTGCGGGAGCACATTAGAAATGATGAAATCTGCGTAAGCACTAAAGTTACCGACATAGCTCGAAGAATCGCCAGACTCAAGTAGCAGTGGGCAGAGAACATCGAACTCGTAGTACTCGAACCAAACTCGTAGAATTGGCGTCCACGGACCGAAAGACGCATTATAGGTAGGCCTTGAACACGACCTGGTTAAGGTTGAGGGAAAGCTTTAAATGCGGATGGCGCAGGACCGATCTGTTTTGCGAACCATGAGGGAGGCCTATGTTCAGCGTTGTGGACATCTTTCGGCTGAAATGATGATGATGATGATTATAGACCATGTCCATAAAATTTCAAGGGAATCAGTTGAGAAATGCGACCTGTAGAGGAGACCAGCCGGACACACGAAAGCAGTTTTGCCCAAATTGAAAAAGAGACTGGCGATTTTTCGAGCTATGTCGGTAGCGTTATAGTTTGTTATTGGTGGATTCAGTCCACTAGTTACCAAACGCAAAAATAAACATGACATAATCGTAAAAAATATCGAAATCGTGAGCCAACCACGGCGGCACTTATAAGCCATAACGCATCCATTATTAAAATCCGTGTTCATGGCAATCTTCACGCGAACGAAGTTAAAAGAAGAGGTTTCCCAATATTGGCCCCTTTGAGTTTATTGAATTTGAAATAACTTCTTTGTTGTTGGCTTTGGATGAGATTTCCACTGGCTCGATGAGCGCCGAGCGGATTTGACTTGAATATTGAATACTGCCTTAACATTTTTTCCGTTGAATTTTTCGTAGCGGATTTGATAATATGGACGGTTTCGATGTAGAGCTAAATTACGTGGTATCTTGATGCCTAAACGACGATTTAAAGTAAAAATTGGACAGTATTTCAGTATTTCAGTATTTATTGAATCGCAACATTTCTTACAAAAATTTGTACAAAAATGATGCCCTGTTGGGGCGTAGCAATTAAACTTAAAATTAAGCAGTACCTTTAAACTATATCCTTTGACTAAATACATAACATGACAATAATTAAAAATATTACTTAAAAATAAAAAATATTTAAAATATACTTATTCTTCTAGATATTCGTTTATAGTGTAGTAGCATTTTTGGAGTAAGATATCTTTTAACATTCTTATAATTTTTTTATCTTTTGTTTCTATTTTACTATAACGATAGGTAACAGGACTAATAATAAGAGAAATATTAATGTCATGTGGTGGCCTAGTGGTTTGACCTATTGGGGCTCTCAAGGAGAGAGTCGTGGGTTCGAACATGGGCTTGCACCTTTGAGTTTTTCAGTATTTATGTGCGAAATTACATTTGAAATTTACTATAGCTTTACGGTGAAGGAAAAAATCATGAGGTAAATGTATGTACACACCTTAGAAGAAATTAAATAGTGTTTGTGAAGTTTCGAATCCGCACTGAGCCCGTGTGGGAATTACGGCCAAAGCCCTCTCATTCTGAGAGGAGGATTGTGTATTGCAGTGGGACGTATATGTATATAATACGCCGTGGTAATGGTGATAAAATGTCACGCCAGCTAAATATTATGCGACCGCGCATATGGCTAAAAAGCCTTATATTTATTTGTCCACCAAAATGGATTATTGCAAAGATGGTGGTTCAAAAAGAGTTAGGCACATTTTACCGTACTAAAACCTATGACAAAACGAAAAAAATGTGACAGCTGGAGATGCGAAAAAGTGGCGAAATCGATTGTGGAAGGAAATAGTCACTATAATATGTATTTCTATTCCATCTTGTATTACTTTTGTGATTTTGTGATAACCGTCTTGCTTTTTATTTTCATTAGTTAGTAGTTAGTTGAGTTATCAACTTTAATAGGACTTTTTTAATATCACGAAAATCTATAGAATAGAATAGAATAGAATAGAATAATTTTATTTCAAGCTGCATAGGCCCATATAAAAATACCTTAAAGACTAACATACATATTTATATTACACTTAATTAACAACCTAATTACAAGCACGTGAAGTCTGTGACGTGGGCACTTTTGCAGTGTCACTTAACCGGCCACGAAACCGCCAAAGCGACACCTTTCGGCCAAAACTCCTCTCTTGTGAAGGTCGACAGTTGATCAGTCGGAACCCTCACCACAAATGAATTGAAATTCACGTCATGGCGGGACTCCAACCGCTCAACCCTCAGAGTGAGCTTGGTCTTCACACGCACATATTCCACGATGTCCGTGACCTTCGTGGAGTGATGCAGGCGGGGCACGTACAGCTGCGTCGTCGGCGTCGCGGGACGCAGCAAATGGTTCGATCCGGTCAGGGCGGAGCCGCACTGATTGCAACAAGCGGGCTTCTTCTTCCTTTCCACCTTGATGAAGACATCCTTGTCGCAACGGCGACTGTCCCTCTTCGAAATCGGCTGTGGCGGATCTATGTGAGCAGGTTCACAGCGACTCTGCTTCACCTTCGGCTTCTGGACAACAGCGGCGTACGCGCGACGAGGAGTCGACGTATCCACAGGAACAGAAGCGGCGGCGGCGGGGCGGGGGGCATCAGGTGTTATGACGGTAGCCGGTGACGTCAAACTACCGACGAATGCACTTTGCACTCCGCTGCATGCGTCTACGTTAGAGGGCACGTGCGACCTACTTACCGAAACAGAGTTGCGTAACAACACTACCTCGGCCCGCAGCTCACCTGTGCTCGTCTATGCTGATGAGCTTCGACTTTGTTCGTGCAATCGATGCATGAATGGACCAAATGTGCCTAATGCATTGTTAGTGGTTTAAAACCATCTTCGCATTATTGCCTTTCAAATCAAGCCAATTTGGTATAGAACAGTTGAATAGTTTCAAAGCCTAATGGACATTCATCATCATCTTCCCAGCCTGTATACGTACCACTGCAGAGCACAGGCCTACACTCAAAATGAAAGGGCTTGGGCCTTAGTTCCCATGCGGGCCCAGTACGGGTATTGAGAATGTTAGGTTTAAGGTTAGAAGGAGCTGAATGATAACACGAGTATGGTTCGTTGCTAACTGATTTAATGCTCGTTTTTACATTGCATGTGATACAGGTAGGTAGGCATCTATATAGCACCGCTGTACGCTATAACTTTAGCTATGTGCCTAACCAACCTAACAGAGAACTTCACACACACCATTGAATTTCAATGAATGTTCATCATTCATCATCATCATTTCAGCCAAAAGACGTCCACTGCTGAACACAGGCCTCCCCCAAGGCTCGCCAAACAGATCAGTCCCGTGCCATCCGCATCCAACGCGATCCTGCAACCTTAACCAGGCCGTCGCTCCATTTTCTTGTAGGCTTACCTACACTGCTTCTTTCGGTCCGTGGACGCCACTCCAGAACCTTTTTGCCCCATCGGCCATCAGTTCTACGAGCGATGTGCCGTGCCCACTGCCATTTGAGTCTGGCGACTCGGCTGGGCAGCGTTCGGGAAGCTCCGCAATATCTTGTCATCCAATATACCGCAATGTTTCAAGTCAAAAGTCTTTGACTAGTGTGTGTTGCCAATGATGACTTATAGCGAGTATGTGGCCGCTAACGATGGGCCTCATAAAAAAGCTCAAAGTCACTCAGAGGGCGATGGAGAGAGCTATAACGGACATAAGTTACAAAATAATGTTTGTGTTTTATAGATATATTTCCGACTTTTGATAGACTAAACCACAGTATTCCTGTGTCTCGGTCTATGATCCTCTCAGAAATAGAATTCGACGAATCTACTAACAATTGTAATCCTTAAGCTCGTGTACTAGTTAGTCCTCCACAAACGAACTAACGAAGCGGTCAAAATGAAGTTAAGGAAATCTCATTATAGGGTAGGTAGTTAGATATAACGTCTAGGATGGGACATATCACCAGTATATAAGATACTAGCTAACCCCGCAAACGTTGTTTTGCTCTAATATTATATCATCTAGGGGTTAGAGGACTGTTTGATAAGTACCCGTTTATGCAAAAAATGATCACTTATTTTTGTATATAATGCGTTTATTTTTCTACATGGTCATTGCGAAGTTCCCAATCCGCACTGGGCCCGCGTGGGAACTACGGCCAAAGAACTCTCATTCTGAGAGGAGACCTGTGCCCTGCAGTGGAACGTATAATATAGTCTTGGATGGTGATGATTACTGTACGGGACCATTTTATTTATAGCACCCTATTGAAATGAAACAAGCGGCCAGTCCAAATACTAATCACAAGTAAATTCCAACCGCTCTGAATATTCGAGTGGGGTGCTAAACACCAGACATAATCGGCCCAGACGGTAAGCAATTTAGTGGGGATTAAACCCGATTCCTTTGCCCCCCCAAAGTGAATAATGCAGTCGGTGTATTTGTACAGCGAACTCTAATCGAATAATCATTATTGAGGGATGTTCAGGCTCTGAGTTTAGGGCTTTTCTCTACAAATTGGATTTAGTCTTGGGAGGAAACGTTTGGAAGTGGAATTAGTGCGTAACATGAAGGGCGATTCATCTGCCATGGCTGATTCGAACGATAAAAAGGAAATTTTCATTTGTTTCATCAACAATACGAGTAGGTTAGTGATGAGTCCCTCACTCGTGAGGTACCTCGTTTGAGTTCCTCATCGCGACAAAATGAGGGAGTACTCGAATTGCAACTTTGAACCACCTCATTTAGCTCCTCATTTTCTATCACGAGGCGCGAGCACAGATAACTTACTATTTACTCACTGACTCACGAGCGAGGGAGTCGAAACGGATTAACGAGTTCGATGGAATGAATCGATCGAACATTAATTGTTACAATGAGGAAATTTCGGGGTTTTCTTACTCAGAATTAAGAGCGCTATTGATTTTGATGATAAAAAGGAATGTCTCAAATTTTTTGTTAGTTTTGTGACTTTTTTTCATACAGTTTGCCACAAAATTGACACAATTTTTTTTTATGGAAAATAAGTAATACTTTTACGAAAAGGTTGAAAATTCCCAAAGCAACATTTAATTTTAATAAACCGTTATTTGACAAAATTTTATAAATAAAATAATGGTTTTCGTTTATTCGTTCGTTTGCTACGCTACGCGCTTTTCATGCAATCATTTTAAATTCTTTACACCTCACCTCAAATGAGGGGCACCTCGCGCGCGAGGCAAAACGAGTAGGGATGTAAGCCTCACGTCGTGTGGCAACGATGCGCGCGCCTCACTACGCTAAGCGCTTTTCATTGCGATCGTTTTGAATCGTTTTACACCTCACCTCAAATGAGGGGTACCTCGCGAGTACTTCACGAGGCAAAATGAGGTCCTCCCTCATCCTCATTTAAAAAGCAAGAGTTACACAACGCTAGAGTAGGTTTAGGTTTACAATGAGGTTTATGGTGAAGGAAAACATTGCGAGGGAAATTTGCACACACCTGCGAAGTAATTCAATGGTGTGCGTAAAGTTTCCGATCCGCACTGGGCCCTCGGGGGAACTACGGCTCAAGTATTGTCATTTGAGAGTAGGCCTTGTGTCCAGCAGTGAGACGTATAAATGTAGGATGGATGATGATAATGAAGAACACATATTTGACACCATTGTCCAACAATTCCACGTTACATCATTAATTAAATACTAAGTTTATATTGAAGCCGTGGTGGCCTAATGGTTTGACCTATGGTCTCTCAAGCAGAGGGTCGTGGGTTCGAGTCCAGGCTCGCACCTCTGAGTTTTTCGGAATTTATGTGCGAAATTACATTTGTACTTTACCATGAGCTTTACGGTGAAGGAAAACATTTTGAGGAAACCTGCATACACCTGAGAAGAAATTAAATGGTGTACATGAAGTTCCCAATCCGCAATGGGCCCGCGTGGGAACTTCGGACCGAGCCCTCTCATTCTGAGTGGATGCCTGTGCCCTGCAGTGGGACGTATAATAGGCTGGGATGATGATGATGAAGTTTATGTTACGAAAAAAAAGATTCTTAATTGTTGCCTAACAAGTTGAAGGCAAAGCAGGTATTAGAGAGCCACTGTTCACTTTTGTAAGTTGAAGGGATAAATAAATAAATAAATATCGCGGGACAATTCACACCAATTGACCTAGTCCCAAAGTAAGCTAAGCATAGCTTGTGTTATGGGTACAAGGCAACGGATAAACATACTTATATAGATTAGATACATACTTAAATACATATTAAACACCCAAGACCCGAGAGCAAATATTCGTATTATTCATATAAATATCTGCCCCGACGCGGGAATCGAACCTGGGACCTCAAGCTTCGTATTCAGGTTCTCTACCTACTAGGCCATCTGGTCGTCAACTAAGGAAGGAAGGGATAAATTTGACACACAATTTTGTATAATATGAAAGTAATAACAATTCTATATGTAGGACAGTTATTAAGCTGACACGCAATTAGCGAGCGAACGTCACCGTTCGCTGTCACATGACAGTCCAGCGTTTGACAGCAGCGATTTATTGGGGCATAAATTGAAAAGATATTTCAGCCATGTTGTTTTTCGCCTGTGGCGTTCGTTAAAATTTTTGTTGTTGACCGCCCCAGGCGAGGTCAAGTTGATGTATAGGGACACGTAGGTTGTAATATACTGAGATTTTTAATTTTAGACGTTAAAAAGTTATATAAGGAACTGCGAACGGCTTCTGTTTCCTCTATCGCTATTTGGTCGCTAACTAAAATTAAAGAAGTGAGTTCCTCATACGGCGATTTGGTCCCTAAAATTAATTTAGTGAGTTAATTACCAAGGCCGTGTTTTTATTCTTTCTGTGCAGCATTAAGTCTAGTTAACAATTAATTAATAAGAAACTTCAACAGAACCGATTTCGATATAATGTTCGCCAGAGTCCGTAAAGCAACAAAGTCCGTACCTTCACTCTAAAGACGAAGTTTTATACAACAAACAACGTGCGTTATTGTTTATACATAATATACTATTTGCAATGTCTTTATACCGTGTTTTTTTCCATTAATATGGGGATATTCAACAACAGGCCAAATGAAGCTAATTTCTCTAAGACTCTACTACTTACTCTACTCTTTCGTCTAGTGTCCTAACTCTTGTTGTTTGAAAGATAACCAAGAATTAAATTAAAACAGAAACCCTTTTCTGGAAACACTGCTGCCGGAAGTTGATTCCACAATTTCACTGTAAATAAGTAGCAGGAAGTGCCGAAGAAAACGTAGAGTGGTAGAACGCCATTCTAGAGTAGGTCGCAAATTTACATTCAAACAAATATTTATATGTGCAAAAACCTTTCCTCTTTAGCTAGATTAGTTTGATCGATCCCATCGCATGCCGTTGACAAGGGTCAGCTCGTTAGAGGTAGGTCTAACAATCTGCAGGCAGGTGAGTGACCTCATATGTCACATCCATCTGAAAAGGAAAATCTTGCGTTGAAATCTTTGCGCGATCTTGGGTTTCGTTTCGTCGAAATGTGTTTTCGTAGCTCTGTTTTTACTGGTTATTTTTGTATTTAAAAAATTTCCGTGTGTAAAGAACATTTTTATAATATTAAAATTAATGACTTCCTGGAAAATTGTGAGTATGTATGAAAAAAAGACTAATGAGTGCTGTGGAGGCGAAAGATGTATGTCAGGGTCTTATTAGGTGGAAAGAAATAGTCTCTGCCTATTCCTTTGCTGGAAAAGGAAAAGAAGCGTGATTGTATGTTTAGACGACCAGATGGCCTAGTGGTTAGAGAACCTGACTACGAAGCTTGAGGTCTCGGTTTCGAGTCCTGTGTCGGGGCAGATATTTGTATCAAAAATACGAATGTTTGTTCTCGGGTCTGGGGTGTTTAATATGTATTTAAGTATATATCTATCTATATAAGTATGTTTATCCGTTGCCTAGTACCCATAACACCAGCTATGTTTAGCTTACTTTGGGACTAGGTTAATTGGTGTGAATTGTCCTGTTTTTTTTTTTTTTTTTTTTTTATGTGTGTGAACGTGATAATTTTGTTTGTTTTAAACTTTGACAATTTAATTCATAATTATTTGAATTGCAATACCGAACATAATAATTTCATGACTTACTACTTCAGCTCAAATAAATAAAAGAATCAAACATAACTAAACATTGTTTTTCAATCCTTCGTGTATTCTCTACTTTAACTTTTTTAATCGAAATAAATTGAAATTTTGTCGACTACAGAGAGGGTGATTGTTTATTGAATACATTCTTTTTTTCATGTAGTACAACTCATTTGCAGCAAAAATGGTCATAGCTGGCAGTTTTAGGAAAAAAAATCGCCAATAACTTAGAAACTAATAATTTTCGGAAGCCACATGACATTATTTGCTGCAAACGATGTGTAGTTCCCTTATCCTCTTAAAAGGAAGGTTTCAATAACCAGTTACCCTGTATGTTAAAGTAATATTTGAAGTTTTTTTGGTCAATAAACGAGTTTTTCCTGTGTTTTCTGTTCATAATTTTCCAATAAAACCTCATAAGCTTGTAGGAGCGTTAAACAAACAAGTCATCCTGCTCGCGTACCTATTCTTCGCACGTAGCCTCCCGCGGAACTATGCACTTAATGAAAATAATCGAATAGCACTAATGACCCTTTACGGACGTGAGAGATTCGTGTTTTTAACCTTTCGCTGTGGAGCATTGAAGAGCTATTTAGGTATAAGGTCGGATTACGATTATTAAGTGATAAAGTAATCGAGTAGGGTAGTTTAAAGAACAACATCAATACAAGACAAGAATAACTATAAAAAAAGTTGTAATCATCATTTCCATTGAAGAAAAAACACTTTAAACAAGAAACTACCGTGAGACTGTCTCATAGTGAAATAATGCAGATTACTCACGTCTCAAAACGAATTTTAAACATGTCGAGATAAACTCGTTTTGAGACGTGAGTAATCCGCATTATTTCGCATTATTAAAAAAAACACATTTATAATAAATATGAGATTTTTTTGTGGAATATGTTTTGACAAAGTTGTCTGATTCAAGTCAATTCGACACCCCAAGTACTGACTGAATTCAAACACCAATGACTAGAAGTGGATGAAATTCGACTTATGGTACATCGGAAAAAAACAGGTGGCAGTATGAAGTACTATGTTGTTGCTTTTATATATTTTTGATTTAATTTGACAACGGTTTACATGTTAGCTATATTTTGCTTATTTTTAACTTTTAAGGACTTAATTACTTTGTAGCTGATACTGATATGCAACAGTAATAGCATGCAATTAATTGCCTAACGTTTTAATATCCCACCACCTTCAAGAAAGGCAAAGGGATCTAGTACATACCATTAATTGTTTATTTCAGTACTGCCATTCCCTTCACATCATTGTCAAGTAAATTCCTCGTGAAACCTAGACAGTCGGCAGCATGTCCAGCCAAGTTAAAAAAAGAGACTGGCAACACGTCTGTAATAATGTCACGAATCATTTGGAGCAGCTTTTGAACTCTCAACAACTCAAAATCTATTAACGTAAACGCATCAAATCCGTATAACTAATACTCCACATTTTATAAATACAGCTCAAACAATTACTGAGATATTAACGTCTAAAATTCGGCATTTCTGATACTGAGTGATTGTCAAATCCTGACCTTAGATTTATCCTAAGTTATTTCTTTTGCTTTTTCAAAATTATCTACAGAACTTGGTACCCATTTAAGTCTCAATTCTTTTGTCAGCGAAGTCGACGACCACGCATGTTATTTTTGAACTAGGTTCACATTTTCACATCTATCTTTTTTGATGGGATTATTTTTACCATATTAAACGAATGTTGGAACATGTCCGCAGGGTACTCGGCTCATCTAGAAGCATAATTAACTAGCCGCGGGCGAGGATTCTACCTATGAATAATTCTTAGACATAAGGCAAGCAAATGATATAGCGGGGAGCAAGCTAAATTCTGTACTTCGCTACGCTCCTTCACTAACGCCATCATTATCATCACCGACTTAAATACGTCCTACTGCTTAGTACAGACCTTCTCTCAGAATAAGAGGGCTTGGGTTAGAGTTCCCACGCCAAAATTAAATTAACTAATTTACCATATTATTATAGCGTGGAAAAGCAGCATGCCTCATAGACAACCTGCCAATAGCAGCAATCTGTATGATATTTGGGTAGTTCCACTAGCGTTTCAACCGCTATCACAGTCCCTGTCGCATATACGTAAGAAGTAAGCTACAATTAGCGTGAAATTTCAACATATTGAAAAAAGCACGCTGTATCGTCATGTAAAAACCTTTCTTTAATATATGCGACAGGAGACTGATAGCAGTTGAATGAAACGCTTGTAGAACTACCCATTTGTAAATATAGTTTTTTAGGTTTAGATCAAGTTAGTTCAAGTTTTTTTTTCTTTCCTATTTAAAAAAACTCTAAATAAAAGGGCCTATGCGAACGAAACTCGATTAAAAGGAGGACCATTCAAATACTTACTTTCACCGAATGCTTTCTTTCACCGAAAATGTCATGGTAAATTTGATGATCGGCACATTCTATTTATTGGCTCAATTGGGTGATTTTTGTAACTTTTAAACAAGACTTAGCTTTAGTTTAAGCTTGATGGATCACATTTTATCATTAGTTTTGGATAGGAGCTTTACTTTAGATAACATCGAAAGAAAATCTATTAGTGACCGGAATCAAAGATAGGTTAGGCTGGGTAGGTTGGCAGTTTAAACGACCGCTTTAGCCTAGTTGGTAGTGACCCTGCCTACGAAGCAAGAGGTCCTGGGTTCAAATCCCGGTAAGGGCATTTATTTGTGTGATGAGCACGAATATTTTTTCCTTAGTTATGGATGTTTTCTATGTATTTAAGTATTTATTTATCTATATAAGTATGTTTATCGTCGTCTAGTACCCATAGTACAAGCTTTGCTTAGTTTGGGACTAGATCGATTTGTGTAAGATTGTATGTATGTATGTACGTTGTTTATTGTACGTAAAACATGAAAATTAACAGTTAACAAGACAAACAGATGTACAAAGGCGAATTGAAGGGGGAGATTGTCCCCTAATATATATATATTTTTTAAATAATGGTTTTGTTTGATTGACACATTGTGCTATGTGGAACTGCTATTCAGAATCAAATAAAAAACTTTCTACTTGAGAGGTCATAGGTCAAACCAATTTACTAGCACAGACTTTTTAACAGCTCTGAAAAATCTCAAGTTTTAATCTTAAACTAACTCTCGTCTATAAAGTTGCTTGAACTCTTAAAATAGACTAGCACTCAAGAGTTAATTATTGTACCACATAATGAAGAAAAATCTTGCATTTTCTTTTTCCAGATATTTATTAGTCCAGTTGTATGGACTAAAACGGGACCTAATTTGATCTCGCAAATTGTCTTTTGCGACCGCTTAGTCCTTGTTCCAAGTCCGGTAGCCACACAAAGAATACGACAGTGAATTATTTAAGGTGTCACGAAGTCAAAATACTGCTCATAAAGAGCACAGATTAGTTTATCAATATTATCACGTCATCATCATCATCCCAGCCTATATACCTCCCACTGCAAGGCACAGGCCTCCTCTCAGATTGAGAGGGGTAGGGCCATAGTTACCACGCGGGCCCAGTGCGTATTGGGAACTTCACACACACCAATGAATTTCTTTGCAGGCGTATGCAGGTTTCCTCACGACGTAATCCTTCACCGTTAGGGCCGGTGCTCACTGACGGCATGGCACGGCATGGCACGGCAAGTTACATACGAATTTTACGCAGCATCCCTCGGCACGTCGCGGCATCGTGGTATCGAAATAAAGTTACATGAATTCTAAACTCATTGAAATAAGATTCAAAATAACTTGATAGTAATAAAATCCTTTGCCGTACCATGCCGTGCCATGCCGTGCCATGCCGTCAGTGAGCGCCGGCCCTAAAGCTCATGGTAAATTTTAAATGCAATTTCGCATATCAATTCCGAAAAACTCAGAGGTGCTAGCCGGGATTTGATCCCACGACCCTTTGCTTGAGAGGCTATAGGTCAAACCACTAGGCCACCACGGCTATATTATCACAACATTATTCACCAGTATCGCAGTAACGTAAAAATTCTGAAGTGAGTTCAGGATGTTTTTCTGTCAAAATGTACACACAATAAAAAACACACCCGTGAAGAAACGGATTTTTTTTTGGAAAAATTGTAGGGCAACCGATGTCCAAATAAATTCTCCTGCAGCTCAATGTCAACGTTTCATTCGGATTATAAGATTCTTTATACGCTTTCCACTATCTTAAGCCTTATGTCAAGCTAATAAGGTGCACAATCATATTATTGAGCGCATTATTACACTGGTTTTTTTCAGCGAAAATGCATTGCGGTCATTTTGTAAAGTAAGTTGGACGTCTTTCAAGTCCTTGTAGACATTATTTAATGAAATTGCGGATTTTTATTTGCTGTAGATGAGATTTAGAGTTAGTGATAAAAAACGTTTTAACATTTTAGTCCAGTAGTGTTAGCTGGCCTTCTCTCATTATTTAAGTGTCATCGCTTTGGCGGGGAATTTGACAGGTCTCACGTCAAATTTTGTTTTAAGAACCTGACTTCTCAAAGAGATTTTTGGCTCATAGACCAAACCATGTGTAGGGTGACAATGATTTTAATTAAATACTTAGTGAGTTTCCAAGTTGTTTTATGTAACTGCGATTTAAATGTGGTCGACACCGATTACTGATGTAGAAAAATTGGTTCCTGATCACTGATTAACAATAATCGTGTATATGTCTCACTGCAGGGCACAGGTAGAGGCCTGGGTCGTTCTGAGAAGAATCTTGAGCTTTGGCTTGTGCCGTAGTTACTACCTGAGCTTTGTACGGATTGGGAACTTCACACACAATTGAATTTCTTTGCAGGTGTGTGCAGGTTTCCTCACACACTCCTTCCTTCACCGTAAAGCTTATAGTGAATTACGAATGTAAGTTGCGTAAGCAAAGGGTCGTGGGTGCCCGGGATCGTAGGTACTTCTGAGTTTTTCGAAATGTGCGAAATTAGGCTGTTCATACTTTGTTGAAATTAAATTACAAACTCAATAAACGGACACTTCAAATTAAATATATGTCGGTTTTTCAATTGAAAAGGTGACTTTCTGCCAAGTTTCTTGCGGCACATTCTTCTTGGCAATGATGGTCCTTACGAAAGCGCTAGTAGTTTAAAAAAAAGTGACATGTAAAAGAGCTCTTTGCGGCCTACTTGCAGAATGAACGTTTTTTTTATGACTAATTAAAACAATTGAGATGAAATTGTCCAACGTAAACAGAGCTAGAATCACTAATTTAGTATCAAGTTTAAAATTACATCTTGTAATTTTAGTTATTGAATTTTAAAAAAACTTAGATAATTATTTAATACTAATTTCATATCGAATTTATAGAATAGAAGTCCATGCGTTTATGTGTGTCTCTAAAATCCGTAAGAGCAATACTTTAATTGTTATTATTATTATTAATAATTCGCTAATTATTAATAATAATAATTTGTGGTTAATTAGAGCTTTAGGTATCTGATTTGACTTGATAAGTCAAACCATTTTGCTCTCTTTGCTATGTGTAATAAAGCAGAAAAGCATCAAACTTAATTATGAAATCGCCAAAATAATTATAATAAATAATTATGTATATCGCCAGTAAAATATATTGATAACTAGCTTTTGCCCGCGGCTTCGCTCGCGTGTACTATGAGTATTCCAAAGAACCAAGATATCAAGCAAGCAAGCATACAGGCAAGCAAGCAAGCAGGTCCACAATTGACCGAGAAATCGGTGAATACCTACATAAAAAAATTCATAAAGTGGAATGCATAACCTCCTCCTTTTTTAGAAGTCGGTTAAAGTGCCCTTTGCGGGCCTACTTACAGTATAAACTTATGAATTTTGAAATTTTAGCTTTCTACAAACCAGTAAAACGCAAAATCCCGTTTTTTCCCGTTCCCGTAAGAATTTCGGGAAATGTTTTCTTAATGCACCCTTACACTCCCCAAGGAACCCACATGCCGAATTTCAGCTTTCTACAACCAGTAAAACGAAAAATCCCGTTTTTTCCCGTTCCCGTTGGAATTTGGGAAAGTCCTCTCTCAATGCTCCTCTACACTCTCCAAGCAACCTACATACTGAATTTCAGCTTTCTACGACCAGTAAAACGAAAAATCCTGTTTTTTCCCGTTCCCGTGGGAATTTTGGAAAGTCCTCTCTCAATCCAGCTCTACACTCCCCAAGGAACCCACTTGCCAAATTTCAGCTCTCTATGACCAGTAAAACGAAAAATCCCGTTTTTCCCGTTCCCCGTGGGAATTTTGGAAAGTTCTCTCTCAATGCTCCTCTACACTCCCCAAACGACCTACATGCCGAATTTCAGCTTTCTACGACCAGTAAAACGAAAAATCCCGTTTTTTCCCGTTCCCGTGGGAATTTGGGAAAGTCCTCTCTCAATGCTCATCTACACTCCCCAATAGGGTGTTTCATTTTTCAAAAGTTTTGATTTTTCTTTGACTTTGCTCGAATTCTTGTTTCCACTCATATGTAAAGTTCACACGCCAAAAATCAGTAAAATCGATTATCATCTAAAGGTTGCACAGTTTGATGACTTTTATGTCAAGTGATTGATATCGGTGTATTAGAGGAGAGCAAAATTTTCAAGTCTATTATCTGAAGTGGAGGGTTATAAGTGATTTAAGTGTGTCGTTTAAAAGATTGAAGCATATTTTAACGTAAATAATAATAATGAATAGTCAATGACGAATTCGATTACTCGAGAGGTTTCCTTGTGATATTTTGTTAGGAGCTGAACTTCCTTCCAAGGAACAAGTGCTGTTGAAACTCTTTCGGACGCCACTAAGTAGACAGTATTAAACTGCAAGAAGTGTGGAAGAAGGCTAACATATATGTCAAGACAGTAACTGTTTGACCTAACATTGAATAACTTTATAAGGAACACTTACCATAATTTGTTAACGTTTTCCTTAGAAATTATCTGAAAGCGTAAGAGACAAGACAAAGTGGATGCTTATAAAATGTAGCATTATAAATCGATTAAAGATATCAACATGACAGTGACATTGGACCAAGAATGCCCTTCATTAAGTAGTCACCAAGTCATGAAGACGATGAAAATAATTCTATTCTCTGTACCACCAGCAAAAATGTCAAGTCCTATTTATAAGTAAACTAAAATCTCTCGATTGGACACTCATAGCTGCATAGGACCGCTCTACTCGGCAAGCTAGTAGATACTTCGTTTATTACAGCTGTTAAAAGCCTTGGTCACGATGTCTCAGATGTTTCTATATCGCCGTCTACTATTCATCGAGCTCGGGTGACCAAAAGAAGCGAAATGGATCAAAAAAATGATCATCATCCACCTTTACTCTAACATTGAAACAGTAAATTGTTGCCATCAATCGCATTCTGTAAGATTCTAGAAGACAGAGTAACTATTCTTTATTTAATGATTCGATCAGAGACAAATAGCAGAAACAAGCATGCAACAGAAAATGCGTGGTCAAGCGAACCAAAGATGAGGTTGCAACTTGTGTAGCCTAAGTAGTAAATTATTTATTGAGTACTTAATGTTCTATTTTATGCTTAATTTAATTTTCTTTCACTTAAAAACGATGTGTGGCTACCATATTGTGCTATTTTGAAATAAAAAAAATTACTTCTTTTTTTTATTCTTATTTAGAGCTGTTCATTCTGTGCAACCTCTAAACATGGTCCAATCCACTTGAAATTTGGAAAATATTCTATTTACATAAGCTAGAACCGGAAACTGAGCAAAGTCAGAAAAAATATCACAAATTTTTTTTTCACCTACAAAAGTGAAACACCCTACTCCCCAAGCAACCTACATGCCGAATTTCAGCTTTCTACGACCAGTAAAATGAAAAATCCCGTTTTTTCCTTATCCCATGGGAATTTATAATTACCTACATCTATGCCAAATTTGAAGAGTCTAGTAATTATAGTTCATAGGATCCCGTTGAACTGAATATATAAATCCCGTTTTTTCCTTATCCCGTGGGAATTTTGAAAAATCCTGAAATTAATGTTTTAAATAATGTAATACCTACTTGTGTATCAAATTTGAAGAGTCTAGTTATTATAGTTACCGAGATAGGGTCACTCGGAATCGAATATATAAATCCCATTTTTTCCCTTTCCCGTGGGAATTCCCAAAAATACTTCCTTAGTGGATGCCTACATTGTATAAGGTATCTATGTGCAAAATTTCAAGTCTCTAGGTCCAGTAGTTTGGGCTGTGCGTTGATATATCAACAGTCATTTAGTTTATTTAGATATTTCAACCCCATCGCACCCCATCCAGGGAGATGATATTTTACGTCTGCCACGTCGGATTTTAAAACCGTTGTTGTTTTCATAACCAGCGACCCGATAAACCATAGAAACAACACCCATGTTGATTTTCAGACTTTGTTACCCCTTTCCCCCCTTTTAGGGGTTGAATTCTCAAAAAACCTGAAACACGTGTTTACTCATTTATTATTCGGAGTACTTCTGTGAAGTTTCGAATAAAATAGTCGAACTAATCTTGTTTCCCCATACAAACTTTGGACCCCCGTTTCACCCCCTTAGGGTGTGAATTTTGAAAAATCCTTTCTTAGTGCACCCCTAGACCTTATAAGGAACCTACATGCCAAATTTTGAATCTCTAGGACCAGTGGTTTGGGCTGTGCGTTGATATTTCAGTCAGCCAGTCAGTCAGTCAGTCAGTTTCTTCTTTTATATATATAGATAGATTAAGGTCAAATCTCCCGAGTGAAATATCTTCACTTAGTTCTAAAATGTATAATAGTAATAAATAAAAATAAATCGTTTATTCGGGTAATAACAAATCGATTACATTTACAATGGTGTTTGAGGCCCCCCAGTAGGTATTACATACCTGTATTAGGAGGTTTCGCTGTTCTACTAATAAGAAATACAATCGAATCGAAGTCGGAGACATGTTCACACTCTGCCAACCCGTTGCTGCAACTTATTGTTTATTTGAGGTATGTTCATCATCATCATCATCATTTCAGCCGAAAGACGTCCACTGCTGAACATAGGCCACCCCCAAGGATCGTCAAAAATATGATATATGAGGTGCCTATGTTATGACTAGTTTACTTTTCAACCGACGAAAACAAAAGGAGGAGGTTCTCAAGTCGACGTGTAAATTTGTTTTTTTTTTTTTTTATGTATGATCACGCATAACTTTTTACAGAGTAGTCCGATTTTGATGATTCTTTTTTTATTGGTAAGCGTATACCCTGAGGGTGGTTCCATTTAAATTTGGAAATAATATTCCTACCCTAAGGGTAGGAAAACAGGGGATGATTGATTGTTTAGTTACTGATTGTTCTATATGACCACGTATAACTTATTACAGAGTGGTCGGATTTTGATGATTCTTTTTTTATTGGAAAGCGTATACCCCAAGGGTGATCCCATGTAAATTTGGAAATAATATTCCTACCCTAAGGGAAGGAAAACAGGGTGATTGACTAACTTTTTACAGAGTAGTCTGATTTTCATAATTCTTTTTAATTGGATAGGGTATACATTGAAGTTGGTATTATATAAATTTGGAAAAAAAAATTATCCCAAGGATGGGAAAAAAGTATGAAATAAAAACTTTTTAACAAAAAAATTAAACCGCCGAAAACACTGAAAAGCAAAAAATAATAACCTTTTTGTTTGACCTTAATCTAGGTACCAGTTTGAAGTCGGTGCCTCAGCACGAGCCAGGAGGAGTGATAGAAGCCAATCAGGTATAAGATTATAGGTCCACTCCTCCTGGCTCGTGCTGAGGCACCTACTTCAAACTGGTACCTAGATTAAGGTCAAACAAAAAGGTATTATTTTTTGCTTTTCAGTGTTTACGGCGGTTTAACTTTTTTGTCAAAAAGTTTTGGTAAGTACAGTTATGTAATTTAAAATAAATAAAATTAAACTTATACATTAAACTGTGGCAGTGGGCAGGGCACGTCCTCGTAGAACTGATGGCCGATGGGGCCATAAGGTTCTCGAGTGGCGTCCACGGACCGGAAGACGCAGTGCAGGTAGGCCTCCAACAAGATGGAGCGACGACCTGCTTAAGGTTGCGGGAACGCGTTGGATGCAGATGGCGTAGGACTGATCTGTTTGGCGAGCCTTGGGGGAGGTCTATGTTCAGCAGTGGACGTCTTTCGACTGAAATGATAATGATGATGATTAAACCGTTTTTTGCGATACATAAAATAATACAAAGGTTTATTTTTTTATGTATTTAGTATATGTAGATGATTTATTAACTATAATTTAAATTACATAATATGTACAACTATACTAGACTAAAAATAAATACATAGGTTTATTGTAGGTTCACATCGTTGCAGATACTTTGACATACGGTAAGCTCTCATATTGTATCATATCGTCCCATTCGTTTAACACAAATCCCTTTGCATTTACAAAGGAAAGCAATTTCTCGCTGATCCCAAAAAAAATCGAATCGGACCCTAAAAGATACGAGATAGTACGCGGAGTGCATCCCATGACGAGGGTAAAGGTGCATCACACTACGCGTTGCGTTGCGTAAGATGTTGCAATTTTCTGAATTATTATCCAATTAGACTTCAAAAAGGAGGAGGTTTTATGTTCGACTGTATTTTTTTTAAATAATTTAGTACTTGAACGACCGTGCTTCGTTCGGCATAAAACTCGAAAACACTTGTTTTCCCAGAGATAAGACCGAGCTAGATCGTTTGTTCGGAAATCCCCCCCCCCCCACACATTAATTTCATCGAAATCATTAAAGCCACTTCCGAGGCCTCCAAAATAAATAAATATATAAGAATAGCTCAAAATTTGTGTTAAGTAGATGGATAAAATTTCATTGATGAATTTCATTGATTTCTCTGTCGCTTTAAATAATTATCACGCAGGTGTATGGGTTAAATGGCGTGATATAAATTTTTATGATTTTATGCTAATCCATAGGTACTAATAGTATAAATGTGACTGAAACTTCGTCTTTTTGTTACTCCGTTTGTTACCTCTTCACAATAAAACGGCTGGATCAAATTCGATGACATTTTGAAAAAAAAACATTTAAAAAATGAGACTTTTTTCTATTCGGCAATAATGGTTAATTCCCCGCGGGATAGTAATAAAAAAATCCTGGCTGACAAAGTCGTGTATATCTAACAATTAGTTTCCTATAATATGGTGATTTCAAAAGGAACGAGTTTAATAAATATTGATAGAATTCTCTGAGTTCAGTAGTTAGTTAGTCTTGATTTTTAACTATCGTATTGTTAACTATTGTTAGAAAAATGAAGTTTGACGGAGTGACAACACAACTACTCACGGGGCACGGTGGGTTCTCCTCATACTTGTATCGATTCAAGTGCAAGGACAGCCCATCGTGCCTCTGTGAGCCGGACGCAGAGGAAACAGTGAGACACTTGATTCTGGAATGCCCCATTTTTGCTAAGGAAAGGTATAACATTGAACACCTACTAGACACTGACCTGAAAGTAGAGAACCTGCCAGGACTAATAAATAGTAAAAATAGAGATATATTTTTAGACTACTGTAAGAAAATTGTCAATAGAGTTATAAGTAAAAATAAGAGCTAAAGAAAGCATGATACTACATATAGTGATTATATGGGTATGCTATCATGCAAAATTGTAATAAGCTAAGTAAAAAGGTTAAGAATTGTATTTAAGTTGTGTTACAAAAATAAATAAAATGACGTCTATGTGTAACTACCCAAAAACAAATGCAGAACAATATAAGTTAGTCTAGTCTAGATAGAGAATAGATGGTCTGTTCCCGACCTCAAAGAAAAAAAGGAGATGGGAAAAAAGAAAGAACAGTATGAAGCATGAAAGTGCGAGAAGAAAGCAAGCGAGAACTGGAATGATAACGAAAATTAGAAACTTATAAAAATAGGCTTCAACTACGTTGGAGGTTTAGACATAACAAAAAAAAAAAAAAAAACTATCGTATTTCATGTCAAGAATTCGTCTTGCGGGTACATTGCACTTTACCGGATTAAAAACTCTTATTTTAACCAGATACAGTCAAGCATTCTGTAACAATTTCTAAGATCGTTCACTTCAGTTATTACCCCCAATCTCTACTAACCCCACCATGTACAAATACAAAAACGATTTTTCCTTTTTATTGTTCTAGTATAGCTAAAGATTAACATGGAGCTAATATTCATAAGAAGCATAAGAAAAAACATATGTGATTTTCCCACTAACGTCGATAAGCCGAAGGCTACTAGAAACACAGGGAAGCTTAAAGTTCCATCTTACAGACTGGCTAAAACTAAAAAGTCGTTCCTGGGAAGATGCATACGTTTTTATAATAAAATTCCGAAAACAATAACCGAACAAACTGGTACAAAATTCAAATCCATTGTGAAGAAGACATTAATATCTAAGGCGTACTATAAAATTAATGACTATATCATGGACAGGGATGTTTGGAAATAATTCCCATCCGCATTGGCGATCCCTAGTCTCAAATAGCGTATCTACTGTGTTAAAAAATTTAATTGTATTAAATAATTTAGATGTATGTAATATAATAACAATGTAGATCTGATTGAAAAAAATATACCTTGTTGAGTTTCTTGCCGGTTTCTTCTCAACAGCGCTTTTTCCGAACCGGTGGTAGATTCTTCGACGTTCATAGGAGCATCAATTGATGCCTAAATTGAATAAAGAATTTTGACTTTGACTTTTTATTATATTACTGGTAGACAAGTAGCTTTTAAACTGCGATTTCAGCAAGAAAAAAATGTCGTGGATGACCACAGCTTTACTTGTACGGCGTATAAAAGCCGATAAACGCCGTGTCGTGTGGTACCCCCCCAACGCAGGCTATGGAGGCTGCAGACGGACGGACGACGCGCGTCGCGACAAAGTGAGAAAAATATGGTTGTTCAATATTTATAGGATTTTTATTTCCGTCGTTTAGCTTCGTATACACGTTCACCGGTGGGGACGCTGCGGCCGCGGAGGCGTGCTACTAGAAGTGTTAACTTTTAAAAACCCGTGAACCATTAGATCTAGTAGATAAATTAAATTCTGGGATTTTAATAAATTTCCTTTCGTTTATTTATTTCGTATATTATTTTCATTTCGTTTATGTTAAATTCAGAATACTCAATCAAAATGTCATGCATGAGTCAGGATTTTACGCGCGTACATACCGATTCCGTTGAATTATCTATATTAGCGTATTAGCGTGAAAGAGTTATGAACACACACACACACACACACGTGCGTGTGTATACACGCACGCACGAATGCACACAAATTTTTGCATTTATATTAGTAGTCAATCCGTCTTGTGACGCGAAGAGTGGATATGTTTCTTTCTGTTCATTTGTTTGAAACTGGTGGCACTGGTGTTGGGCAAGCAAATATCTATATATAAAAGAAGAAACTGACTGACTGACTGACTGACTGACTGACTGACTGACTGACTGACATATCAACGCACAGCCCAAACCACTGGGCCTAGAGATTCCAAATTTGGCATGTAGGTTCCTTATAAGGTCTAGGGGTGCAATAAGAAAGGATTTTTCAAAATTCACTCCCTAAGGGGGTGAAACGGGGGTCCAAAGTTTGTATGGGGAAACAAGATTAGTTCGACTATTTTATTCGAAACTTCACAGAAGTACTCCGAATAATAAATGAGTAAACACGTGTTTCAGGTTTTTTGAGAATTCAACCCCTAAAAGGGGGGAAAGGGGTAACAAAGTCTGAAAATCAACATGGGTGTTGTTTCTATGGTTTATCGGGTCGCTGGTTATGAAAACAACAACGGTTTTAAAATCCGACGTGGCAGACGTAAAATACCATCTCCCTGGATGGGGTGCGATGGGGTTGAAATATCTAAATAAACTAAATGACTGTTGATATATCAACGCACAGTCCAAACCACTGGACCTAGAGACTTGAAATTTTGCACATAGATACCTTATACAATTTAGGCATCCACTAAGGAAGGATTTTTGGGAATTCCCACGGGAAAGGGAAAAAACGGGATTTGTATATTCGATTCCGAGTGACCCTATCTCAGTAACTATAATAACTAGACTCTTCAAATTTGCTACACAAGTAGGTACTACATTATTTAAAACATTAATTTCAGGATTTTTCAAAATTCCCACGGGATAAGGAAAAAACGGGATTTATATATTCAGTTCAACGGGATCCTATGAACTATAATTACTAGACTCTTCAAATTTGGCATAGAAGTAGGTAGGTAGGTAGGTAAAAAACAAGTTTGAGGATTTTCGGAAATTCCCATGGGATAAGGAAAAAACGGGATTGTTCGTTTTACTGGTCGTAGAAAGCCGAAATTTGGCATGTAGGTTGCTTAGGGAGTGTAGATGAGCATTGAGAGAGGACTTTCCCAAATTCCCACGGGAACGGGAAAAAACGGGATTTTTCGTTTTACTGGTCGTAGAAAGCTGAAATTCGGCATGTAGGTCGTTTGGGGAGTGTAGAGGAGCATTGAGAGAGGACTTTACAAAATTCCCACGGAAACGGGAAAAACGGGATTTTTCGTTTTACTGGTCATAGAAAGCAGAAATTTGGCAAGTGGGTTTTTTGGGGAGTGTAGAGCTGGATTGAGAGAGGACTTTCCAAAATTCCCACGGGAACGGGAAAAAACGGGATTTTTTGTTTTACTGGTCGTAGAAAGCTGAAATTCGGCATGTAGGTTGTTTCGGGAGTGCAGAGAAGCATTGAGAGGGGACTTTCCAAAATTCCCACGGGAACGGGAAAAACGGGATTTTTCGTTTTAGTGGTCATAGAAAGCTGAAATTTGGCAAGTGGGTTCCTTGGGGAGTGTAGAGGAGCATTAAGAAAACATTTCCCGAAATTCTTACGGGAACGGGAAAAAACGGGATTTTGCGTTTTACTGGTTGTAGAAAGCTAAAATTTCAAAATTCATAAGTTTATACTGTAAGTAGGCCGCAAAGGGCACTTTAACCGACTTCTAAAAAAGGAGGAGGTTATGCATTCCACTTTATGTATTTTTTTATGTAGGTATGTACACCGATTTCTCGGTCAATTCTGGACCTGCTTGCTTGCTTGCCTGTATGCTTGCTTGCTTGATATCTTGGTTCTTTTGAATACTCATAGTACACGCGAGCGAAGCCGCGGGCAAAAGCTAGTTATTATATCAATGCCGAAAGCCGATGTTTAGTCATTCCATGGATTAGTGGTGGATTTAGGCCGTGGTGGCCTAGAGGTTTGACCTATGGTCTCTCAAGCAGAAGGTCGTGGGATCCAGTCCGGGTTTGCACCTCTGAGTTTTTCGGAATTTATGTGCGAAATTACATTTGTAATTTACCATGAGCTTTACGGCGAAGGAAAACATCGTGAGAAAAACCTGCACACACCTGAGAAGAAATTCAATGGTGTTTGTGAAGTTCCCAATCCGCACTTGGCCCGCGTGGGAACTACGGTCCAAGCCCTCTCATTCTGAGAAGAGGCATGTGTCCTGCAGTTTTTCGGAAACCGTAAACCCATTAGGTAAGGTTAGTTTTATAATAATCTTAAAAAGTTCAACGTTACAGAAAAATAACCTTTCAGTCTTTTCACCCATTCGATATTTAAATACATTCGGTCTTTCGTACTTCGATTTTATGATACAAATTCGTAAAAGATAAAGATACAGTACATTTCCTAGTGGCATTACAAATGTAAGTAAAAAAAATTTTTTGAACTCTTCCAGATTCGAAGTAGCGTTGTTGTTTTTCTCCAGTGCATTCATTTGGGCTTAGGATAAATAATGCATGTGGGGGCATCGGTATTCCACGCGCCGCCGCGTTACATTCTTTATTTTGTCAATGCTCACTTTTACATTACTATCCTTTTCGTTTGTAATTGGATACAGTTGCGGTTTGATGGACTTATTTGGACTTGGTGATCGTTAGTCGCGGACGGCATTCTTTTGAGGTGTTTTAAAAACCAAAATTAGGAAACGAAGTCAAGGTGTCAACTCCATTCTCTTAACTATGTTCCTATGTTATGTTTACCTATCTCAACTAGCTAAATACCTACCTACCTACCTTAATAGCCGTGGCGGCCTATTGGTTTGTCCTATGGCCTCTCAAGCAAAGGGTCGTAAGTCCAAAACCCGGCTCGCACCTCTGAGATTTTCGGAATTTATGTGCGAAATTACATTTTTTATCATGAGTTTTACGGTTTTTATCGTGAGGAAACCTATACACCTGCGATGAAATTCAATGGTATATGTGAAGTTCCCAATCCGCACTGGGCCAGCGTGGGAACTACGGCCCAACCCCTCTCATTCTGAGAGGAGGCCTGTACCCTGCAGGGATGATGATGATGATCTCAACTACCTACCGTATTATTTCTGTCGAAATGGAACTAGGTCAATGTGTCGATTGTCTCATGATTTTTTTATTTATTTAGTTTTAGGACAGCCCGCATATTTATTAAAAACTATTGTTCACAAAATTAGACTGAATCTCCTTACTTTTTCTACTCTTCATTGTTGTGCTCTTAGTATATTTCTAGGCTAAAAATACCAATTCCTACTAAGTACTACGTCTAGCCATAAAAACCGGCCAAGAGCGTGTCGGACACGCACAAGGTAGGGTCCCGTAGCCATTACAAAAAAATCAAGTAATATTTTTCTAAGGATTTAGCATGTGTACGGAATCATCCAAGTTTATGTATGTTTTATACCTTAGGCTACTATTTACTCTTAAACTATAAATAATTTCCAAGCAATCATAGCCGCTATAATTTTACTAGTAAATTTGATATATTTACTATCATTCTGAATTTTTTCAAATTTTTCCGCCTAACACTTTAGATTTTAGAGGGGGGGGACGCTCGATTTTAATGAAAATTTTCACTTTAAAGTTGAATATTTCGCAAACAGATCACTGAATAGAAAAATCATGTTAGCAACCCCGCAATGGTTTTAAAAGACCTATCCAACGATACCACACACTATAGGATTAGTCGAGAAAAAAAAAATCACCCCCCCTTTACGTCTATGGGAGGTACCCTAAAAAAAATTATTTTTTATTTTTTATTTTACCACTTTGTTGGCGTGACTGATATGTATATTCATGCCAAATTACAGCTTTCTAGTACTAACGATCTCTGAGCTTAGCCGCGGACAGACAGACAGACAGACAGACAGACAGACGGACAGACATGGCGAAACTATAAGGGTTCCTGTTCCTAGTTGACTACGGAACCCTAAAAAGGTCGGTAGCCCGCGCTGGTTCGGTGCAGGTAAAATAGTTGAAGGGGCAGGTGATAGCTTAGTCGAAAGTTCCTGTTTAACTGGGACCTATTCTGAAACCAATCGATATTACCTCCTTTGAACTATTACCGGAAAAAGTAAAAAAAAATCTATATCAAAGTGACGTGAAGTTAAGCGATAACAGAGTCACATAACAAGTCACTTTTAGCATTAGATATTTTCGAATAAATATCTATTTACTGTTTTGAACTTTCGTGATTTTCACTTAGCAATTGTGATTGTGAAGCATGGCAGTATTCTCTTTAAAAATAGCCAGCGTAGGATGCAAACATTATTGTGTGTCCGAGTACGTTTTGATGTCAAGCTTTTAAAAATAAGAGAAATAAAAATGTTAGGTACGTAAGCTAAAAACCTGACCAAGCGTGAGACAAAAAACATAATTATTTAACTACATATAAACACATAATAATATACATATTTATATTCGCAGTTTAGTCTGTAATTATTAGAAATGGCTCGGATACGTGAAATATAATATTTATTAAAACCCAATTAAAAACCGGAAAACCGCACAGAAGACAGTGACAGCTAATTCTTTGTATAAAAACAAGACAACCTAAGGATCCTGTTGATGGCCAGAGTAAGGTATACGCAAAAGTAATGATGTTAATTGCTCAAAAACAAGGATTATTGCAGAGATTATTAGTTCAAAAAACTTATAAGCAGAGGAAGACGCATAAAACTAGTGACATCAATAAAATTGTGGAAGAAAATACACATGACAGTGGTTTGCATCAATTTTAAACTGAATCGAAACGGACATGATTACTGTAATATTCATCCTCGATTACTTGAAAAGATAATTAAGGAGGCTATTTTAGTAAGCGTACATCTTGTGTTATTAATTAAAACTAATGGAGTTTGAAGGTATACTGTATCTCTGAATAAATATTTCACACCCGTCTATGCTTTATTAATATCGATTGCTACGATAGTAAACCCTGAATTCCCGAAGGAGTCTACTTTCAAATACTCCACTATTTACAGCGTGCGACTAACAAATCGATATTGCATGTTGCAGATGTGAAATTTTTGTTGTGTGTGTTTTCGATGTAATACAAAAACAGCACAGTGGGTTTAACTAGTATACCAATCTTTGCAATATTATCTCTATGTATATTTGTTTTTTTTTGTGAATATGTAGGGGGTTATTCCCAATCCACACTGGGCCCGCGTGAGAACTGCATTCCATGCCTTCTCATTCTGAGAGGAGGCCCGAGCCCAGCAGTGGGATGTACATAGGCCGAGATGATGATGATAAATTTCTGGAACTACTAACCGAATTTAAATAAGCTTATACTATAAGAAACCTATAATATCTCCTGATTAACAAAGACTGCTCTTTGTCTGTGGAACTGCAAAGTTCCCAGGGGATGCGAACGGGATGTAATTGTGTATACTTAAATTTTTGGAATAACATTTTAAATAGGTAAATATACTTCCGTGAAGGTCACTTAGCGCCATTAAAACTATACTCAAATCTTCTTATGTGCCACTTTAATTATTATTTAATTTGCCGCCTGCTGCAAAATTCCACCATCGCACTTCCCGCCGAAAGTCTAAGTTCCATCGTCACCATCTCGATGAATGGCAGTCTACCACTGTACGTTTTCTTCGGCACTTCTTGCCACGTACGGTGAAACTGTGGAACCAGCTTCCAGACAACTATGACATCGGGGCTTTCAATAAAAGGGTTTATAGGCCGGCAACAGATTGGTGACTCTCTTTGAGTTGTTGATATTTATGGGCGGTGGTGATTATTTTCCATCAGATGACCCGCTTGCTCGTTTGCCTCCCTCTCATAATAATAAAAAAACTTCAGTATTGAAGGTTGGCAGTCAGCTTCTTAAATATAGCCCTGGCCAACCAACCAAGTTAATTGCCAATTTAAATGGCTGTTCTGCCGTCTTGATGCTGATCAGCTCTCTTATGTTACGGAGCCATGACATTACCGTCTCTCGAACTTTCGTTTTCCGGCTATTTTGCCTACTATGATAGTTTCAGAAGGCTATATTGTTGGTGTCGGAGAATGCGACATACTTAAATAATAAATATCAATTCGCAACTACATAAATCAAACATTAGCTGACTTTAAAAAAATCAAAACGTTTGTTCTGCAAGTAGGACAGAAAGGGCTCTTTTACATGTCACTTTTTTAAAAATTACCTACGCTTTCGGAAGGACCATCATTGCCTTGAAGAATGCGCCGCAAGAAACTTGGCAGAAAGTCATCTTTTCAAAAGAAAATAAAATAAATAATTGCAAACGAAAACAATGTTAAAATGATACATATTTTGTGATAGAAAGTTGTGAAATATAATGAGCATATTTTGTTAGTATCTAATTCACATGATTTGAATCTTATCATTTCTTTTATGTAGACCATTTCTATGTAAAAAATTGGTATATCAGATAAGACAAGCCAACATTGAGGCGAACAACAGAAACAAGACAAGGAGCGTTCAGCAGACGTCGTTAAAAGCACGTCCCTTTTTAGAAACAAGTTACTTTTAACAATATTTTCGCTATAAATCCCACAGTGAAAGCCCCCAAGTGCTTTTTAATTGAAAGAAAACACTAAACTGTGGCGTTATTAAGAAAAGCGGTCGTCCGAGTCTAGACGGATCGTAAAAGTTTCAGAACTAAATTAGATTTGGTCGACGGGTGTAACAGAAACCATTGCTGGCCTTTGCACTTATCGTGATGCATTCGTCGACATTTTCCATTGTCTGAGAGCGTGCGACACGCTATCTAACTCTTTGAGAATAATATCACTTTAATAACATTTGAATTAAATTGTAGTAGAAATCAAATCTAGTTTATAATGTTACAATTAAAGATTAAAAACAAGTTAATTACACTTCTAAATAAAATTTGCATGAATGATAGTAAAAGTCGTGGTAGTTCAATCAGAGGGTCGTGGGTTCGAGCCCTGGCAAGCACCTCTGACTTTTTCAGAATTTATGTGCGCAATTCCTTTTGAAATTCACCACAAGCTTTCGGTAAAGGATAGACTCGTAAGAAAACCTGTTGTACGTGCATACCTGCTAAGAAATATAACGGTGACTGTGAAGTTCCCGATACGCGCGGGAGCCACGTGGGAACTATGACCCAAGCCATTTCATTCAGAGGGGGCATGTGCCCCGCAGTGGGATGTATATAGGTGGGATGATGAAATGACAGGTGAAAATTCATTTTTCACGGATATTCGAATATTACAAATCGTATTCGAAATTTTTGACAGATTCGAAACTTCAGCAAGCCTTTTTTTATTCCATGGAACAATAAATACGGTGACGTAAAACAATGGGCACAGACGAGACAAGGATGCTGATATGGAACCGATGAGAATCGAAATGTGAACCGCATATAAAATGTTATACATTTCCATTCCGATACCGCATTCTAGAAATATGTTCTATGCAGGTGGAACTTTGGATTCCATACAGATGGAAATATTATTCCGGTCGTACTTCAAAACTGAGACAAAAGAATGTTTTGATCTAGGGGTTGAACAAAAAATATATAAGAGTGCAAAATTTGAACTACGTCAACCGGTACTTAACCTTACAAAAATTTTTATTCTGCCTTTGAATTTGAGAGCGACGTGGAATGCAAGATGGAGCAATGACCTGGCTAAAGTTGCGGGAACGCGTTGGACGCGGATAGCGCAGGACTTAGTCTGTTTGGCGAACCTTGGGGAAGGCCTATGTTCAGCAGTGGACGTCCTACGACTTAAAACTCCAAACGCACAGACAGCAGAGGCGTGGCTGTGCGGTGGCGGTGACTGTTGTAATTATTCTACCTTTTATGAACGAGTTCGCGGTACGGTACCGCACAACCGTTCATACAAGTTACAATATTACAACCTTCACCGCCACCGTACCGCCACGCCTCCACTGTCTGTGCGTTTAGAGCTTAAAGGCTTAATCATACGAGACATACCGCGCGAACCTAGCACCTAACCTAGTGTGTTGCAGTATGGGCAATTCGCACAGTTTTACTGAAGTACGCGGTTATACCAGCCCGCCATCTTGCGTGCGCGAAAGAACTGTACGTGTAAAGGAAACCTTGAACTATGCGATTGTGCGCACTACATCAGCGCAAACGCTTGGTCTTCCATTTCCCTTTCCGACATCTATACACGCGCATTCTTTCTCACGCGGTTGGTTTTTAACGCGCGATAGAGCGACTGTATATGTATAAGTCCGCTCTCGTATGGGTAATTTTTGACTCGCAACGAAAAGCTTTCATATTAATTTTGACTATACCGGCGTTAAGGTACCCAACTTTTGAATAATACTCACAAGGTGTTCTAAAATTAAATCACTTACTATGAATGTAGAAGAATCTACCACCGGTTCGGAAAAACCCTGTTGAGAAGAAACCGGCAAGAAACTCAACAAGGTATATTTTTTTTTCAAACAGATCTACATTGTTATTAACCGTACCGTGGTAAAGGCGTGACTATGACTACATTTTGAAAATTCTGATTAAAAAAACCTTAAAAGAATGTTTAGTCAAACTGAACTATAATCATCCACTAAAATATTCTGAATTAACTTTAAGACGCCTTATAGTTGAACACAAGTTATCTAAAAACATCTCAGAACCAACACAAAGTTGAACAATCTTGCTTACAGATAGACGAGTTAAACCGAAATAACTAAAGTAACTAGCAGTGTTCATGAACTACTTATGACTGGAGATGGTGACATGCTGCCGCGTGTCAATCCAACTTTGGAGATTAAAAATACAAATATTCTTTGCTACCTTTCACCCGCGGTTTCATTTACTTGTATACTGCTTGCTTGCTGCTTGTGTGTGTTGTAAACTTACATGTGAATGTCGTACGAAGAACATCTTAAGATATAGCGGTTGTGATTTCGGAATTTTACACGCAACTTCATTCCGTGGGAATATCGAAACAAAAAGCAACCTACAAAACATTGGCAATTCTCGTCAAAACTGTTTTGTGTTAGCATTACGAGTAGAATAGAATAGAATAAATTAATTACTCCTAGAACGCTTGAAATACTTCTAATTTAATGCAAATTAGTACAAAGTTACAGTACAAAGCAGTACTGATAGTGTTTCTTGTTGCTTCTGTTAAGCGTTCTTGCTTCGGTTGTCGAGCGAAGTAGTTGGAGTCAGGGCACGCTCTCACTGGTATGCTACGCGATAGGTGCTACAAAGTAATTCAAGTAATTAAGATAGATCCTCATGATATAACAATATTTGTGTATCTCTGGAAGTGCTGAACCGATAATCTTTATTCTGGGAAAGTGTAAAAGTCACTACGCAATTATTACTTCGTCAAAAACTTAGGTAGACTTTTTAACAGTTTTCAGAAATGGGGGCTTCTGTTCATCTGTAAATATTTTTTACAAGTCTAATTAAAATTGAATATAAGTAAATAAGCGATAAGTTTCGCATAAAGGACAAAGATTTGTATTTTTTTGAAGGATGCATTTAAATGATCAACAATATGCCGACACATTTTAACAAGGAATCGGTTTGACATTGCGCTTAATTGGCAGTTGTGCACATGTGTTGTGTCCTCCATGGAGGACTGGAGGAGAAGGTAAGAATTCTTTCCAGCAGTGACTGAAACTACTAAAAAAACCGGCCAATTTTAATTTTAGTACCTACTTATTTGTTGTTATAACGGCCATAGTAATTATAATCAGTGAAAATTTCAAGTGTCTAGCTATTACTTTTCAAGAGATAGATAGAGCCCTGTGATAGACAGACAACGGAGTCTCAGTAATGAGGTCCGTCGGCACCCTTTGGTTATGAAACCCTAAAATTGTAATAATATAGAGTAGGTACTTACTAAAACCTAGGCTTTAGAATATTCGCTTGTTCCTATCTCATCGTACACACGGCCCTAAAGCCAAGCTATTCAGTGCAAACGTGCCCGCGGCTCGCATAAAATACACATCAGCAGGAGCGTTTTGTCGCGTCACGCGACTGCCGCGGAAGCGTTTGAATTTGCATTTTGATTAAATGGAGGCGCCTGACAGGCGCGAGGAGCCCTGACGTGTTTGGGGTACGCTGGCCGGCGCTTCTCCAGGCGTTGCCTGCGATAAGGAGTTCGCTTTATTCAAAAGTATGGACGGTTGAGGAAACTGGATTGCGTGCCAGGATGGAACCTTTTTGTTGCAAATGTCATGTTGATATTCCCTACATCTGCCAAAGAAATCATTGAGAAATGTGAAGTGGTGCCACCCTCGACTGGACATGCGCTCATAATAATATACCATAGGGCAATGTAGGAAAGGGATGAAAAATGGTTAATTAAAAAAAAAATACTTAGCTCCATCGAAAGATACTGTCGGGTATTCAGAGTTTTTTTCTATGATATATAGTTCCAAAAAACAATACTTACTTGCATTATAGCAAATAGGGCAGATGCCCCAGTTCTGGCCACTTTAAGACAGATTGTCTATTCAAATGCCTGTACCTTAGTAAACTCAACTTAAAGTTGAAAATGGCCAAAACCGGCCCAGTGGCCAGAACCGGGGCTTTTGCCCTATTGTTTAAAGAGACAATGCACTGAGACAACTCTATATAAATAAAGATATTTTTTACAAAAATAGTTACTGTTGGGTAAGTACATGATTTTTGAGTAATGTTTTAAAGAATTGACGGTGCCAATGTAAACGTTCTTAGCATCGGTACTGTCGGGTCAATATTCAGCCTTTTTTACGTTTAATTTTCGGCGCGCTAATAACTTTCTACCTCGTTTAATATACTACATGCTTAAACTTAATATGCTAATTAATTGCTTTATCGGAATAACGAACTAAGCAAAAGAACAAAATATCATTGTGGTTTTACCTTTAAACTCAAAAGCCAAACCAAGAAATACAAGAGTAAATGTTCCTTACATTGTCAATTGATTAAATCTTGTGTTGAAACCGTATTAAATAGTTAACCAGCTTCAGTACATGTACCGGGAACTCGACAAAGGCAGCAAATTGTCTACGCGACCACATCTCCCTTTATTCTGCCAGGGATTTTCCATTTTCAGTCGGACCAATTGGTGCCCATTGAAAACGTATTTCGCAGTTCCAGGATACCTTTTCAATCGATTGTTGCTTAATTGTACAGTAATTTTAACTTCACACAACGTTTAAAAGCTGTGATGGTTTGTAAATACGACGAAATTCTTCGAGGAAAAATATAAAGTATTTATGTAACCGGGTACCTAATAAACTATTTTCTTTATTCACCATCATCGTCAACGTCAGTCGAAAGAAGTCTACAAAGCAGGTCATGGGCCGTCCGCATCAATCAGTCTTGTGCAACCATTATTAGCTCATTGATCCATCTTGTGGAAGACTTGCGTACGCTGCTTCTTTCGGTACGAGGCGTGATCTTCATTCCCATCGCTTTCCTGTATCCTTACCTATATTTTATTTATTTGTTGTATTTTGCACAGTCGAGCCAAACAGTTGAGGTGTGGCAGCCTTGACCCTCGGCTTCGACTTGCAGATTGTGAATTCCTAAAAACTCTAGTTTCTGAGTTTTACGCCTACGACGACGATTCGATGACGTCTGTGAAGTTCCCAGTCAGACCTGGGCCGCGCGTGTGTGTGTTTCTTAATACCTATACAGGGTTATTTTTAATTCACTGACATCCTCTTAACCCTGAATTCCTATCACTCAAACAAATGTTTTTTGTTCAAGGACTTTTTAAAATGAAGCACTTTTTTTCCCATACAAATACACAGAGTATCGTAAAAATAAGAGGTAATCT
Organism: Archips crataeganus; assembly: GCA_947859365.1. Taxonomy (NCBI): domain Eukaryota; kingdom Metazoa; phylum Arthropoda; class Insecta; order Lepidoptera; family Tortricidae; genus Archips; species Archips crataeganus. Next base: position 15,406,180 of record OX402056.1, on the reverse strand, counting down.
CAAATTTTCAAAACGTTATTACACCATAAATATTAAGTTATGACAAAAGCCGTAAAACAAAAAACATTTGTTTAAGTGGTAGGAGTTTAGGGTTAAAAGGATGCTAGTGAATTACAAATAACCCTGTATAATAAATCGTCCATACTTCTAAAATTGCTCGGAAACAATCTTTTTTGCAGGTCTAAACTTGGATTTACAATAATAAGAATTAGATTTATTCTTGATGATTGGCATTCTAGTACCGTGCGTTTTAAGCGAAACTTCTTTCCTCGCACGACAAAGATCTGGAATCAGCTTTCTGCGGCAGCATTCCCGGAGCGTTACAACTTAGGGATCTTTAAAAAACGAGCCTACCAATTCCTAAAAGGGTCGGCAACGCACCTGTGATGCCCCCCGTGTTGCGGGTGTCCATGGGCGACGGTGATCGCTTTCCATCAGGTGACCCGTCTGCTCGTTTGCCACCTCTTATATATAAAAAAAAAAAAATCATTTTACAGTTGCTACAGAAGCATATTTTTGGCCGAGGGTATACGCCAAGAGCAATTCAAAACCCGTGGTTACCCATTGCCAGTTTCAGTGTCTGTAAGCTTTTGTTTGTGGCGGTTGCACCCTTCATATTGTTCCGTTCGAGTGGGCCCATACGTGTTTGCTCAATCTAATTGCTATTCAGGCAGGGCATTCATCGGAACGGTATTGAAAATGAATATTACATTCGCCAGACTCCCGATAAGTGAATTCAGACGCTATATTGTGTAAAGATCTACAAAAAGTCTGTGGAGCACTCAAATTAGGTATATGGAGTTTTTAATGTAGATGATTCTTGCATTTGTTTTTCACGTGCGTTATTTAATTCAAGTATAATTTATCATTTAGGAACCAAAAGTTAACATTTAATCAGTGTTCTTTTGCAGCTGCAAGGCAGTTACTACGTCTATGCGGCATTATTATCATCATCCCAGGCCACATACGTCCTACTGCAGGTCATATGCTTCCTCTCAGAATGAGAGGACTTGACCCGTAGTTCCTACGCGGGGCCAGTGTGGATTGGTATCTTTATGCAGCCCATATATATATTTGACTTTTCCCGACTTACCCTTGATACACTGACGACTTATATTCGACCCTGTTTCAGAAATCATACCAGCAACGCCAGTCTTCCAGGGATTTTTTTTAGAACATAGTCTTTAGTCATTAAGACGCGATTAACTTTGTGATGGGAAATAAAACGTACAATATACATTTTCCCACTGCAGGTCGAAGGAGCGTCTCAGAATGTTAAAGATATCAGTGAAAGTTTTATCAAATAACAAAATTCATGGTAGAATCATACTTGTAGAAAGCACTTGCATAGCACTTCTAAATGCCCTCCATTTGGTGCCTTTCCATAACTCAGTTTGTGTTTCAACGCAGCTTCCTCTGAGATGCCTGTAAATCATAATTTCCCCCCAATTTAAGCCCTTTGAGACCCTCATAAGGCGCATTTAGATGCGATTATGTAAACAGGAGGCATCTTTGTCCACTGTCAATATTTCCCGCGGCTACTTAGACGTGTTTACTTGTGCCAGTCACTTCTTTTTACAGCGGAACTCTTCGGAATACTGTTTAAATGGAGTCGCTAGCATATCGTTAGTTTTTAAAAGATGTCCTACTTTTTAAATATTTAGTCTAGGCCTATACTTAGATGTAATAGTTATTAACCTTTTGACCGCCAGCGTCGGCTATAGACGACAGTACGGTAATACAAAATTAAACCTACCCGCATCCGCATAAGAATCAATTTTGTTCCAAACAAAAACGATGCGTGGCGGTCAAAAGGTAAAATAAATAAAATAAAATAAATATTAGGGGACAATCTTACACAAATCGACCTAGTCCCAAACTAAGCAAAGCTTGTACTATGGGTACTAGACGACGATAAACATACTTATATAGATAAATAAATACCTACTTAAATACATAGAAAACATCCATAACTCAGGAACAAATATTCGTGCTCATCACACAAATAAATGCCCTTACCGGGATTTGAACCCAGGACCTCTTGCTTCGTAGGCAGGGTCACTACCAACTAGGCTAAAGCGGTCGTTAAAGGGTAGGGTAGGGGATTCAAAATTTTATCGGTTACACAGGGTGTCCCGATACTCAACGATAGTTTGGTACCGGAGAGATTAAGTTATATACCAGTTCTGGAAAAAATAAACAAAATATAATAATATTTTAATATTTTTTGTTTATTAAATATCATGTATTTTTTTTCTAATTGATTAATTATTCATTAGGTAGGAACCAGCTAGTGTGCACTCTGTTTTTTAACTCAATACCTATTCATTGGCTAATGCCAATCATCCGTGCCCGGAAAGTCCCGGGGTATTGTTATGTGACTCTATTATCACTTAACTAAGTGATATATATGAATATTTTCTTATTTTTTCCAGAACTAGTATAACTTGACCTCTCGCCCGGTACCAGGTTATCGTTCAGTTTTGTAACACCCTGTGTGTGTCGTATATACGCAGCTAATTGGCACGTTTGATAGTAGTGGAGCAAGGTACAGCCGATCCATTTAATATCTTATCCATCATAGAACGTTCGGACCGGAACACGCAGTGTGGGTAGGCCAACCAAGTTACCAAGAAGATGGAGCGACTACCTGGTTAAGATTGTGGAAACGCGTTGGATGCAGGACCAAACTGTTTCGCGAGCCTTGGGGGAGTCCTATGATCAGCAGTGGACGTCTTTCCGCTGAAATGATGATGATGATGATGGAACGTTTTCACAGTAAGTAAAAAGTGATGATTTTCCTTGTCAAGCAATGCTGCAATGCGATGCCACTGTGACATTTTCTGTGAAAAGGTCCCAAAGTTCCCACGATTAGGTCATGGGTGGTTGGTTTGACTGTACAAGAAACAGTGAGGATACTCCACGGATCTCGCTGTCACATCCATTTGCTTGTGCTGTGTTATCTTTATCTTCAGCACAGTTTAATTTAATATGCGCGTTGCCGAGCAGGTTAAGCGGGCAGGTAACAAAGCCTTTGGCCGCTAGCTGTTTCAACTTCTATGCGAATGAGCTGAGAAACTTACATTTTTACACTTTGTGCCCTAGTTATTTAATATAGAGGATAAGTATCGATGAATTCTAAGTTTAGATTCAACAGTTTACGATTATTGATGAGATTTGAAGTTTACTGAAATAGTACGAGAAATCTAATTGTGGCCATAAAAATGGAATCGTAAACCCAGTCCATGATTCGGAACAACCGATGCAGTTTCATAAAGTTTTATAGAACATGCATAATTTGAATGTTCAATATTTATAAATGTACTTAATGAATCCTTTTAACAATTATTTATTGGTCGTACTTACTTCGGTAAAATTGTAATTTCAAAAAGATATGAAGAAGAGAAGACAGAAGTCGTAGTAGCCCAGTGGTTTAACCTACGGCCTCTCAAACGGAGAGTCGAGGGTTCGAGACCGGGCTCGCATCTCTGAGGTTTTCAAAATTTATGTGCGAAATTACAATTGAAATTTTTAACCATGAGATCTACAGCGAAGGAAAACTTCGTAAGGAAACCTGCACAAAGTTATGAAGAAATTCAATGGTGCATGTGAAGTTCCCAATCCGCACTGGGCCCGCGTGGGAATTATAGACTAAGCTCTCAGCATGATAGGAGGCCCTGTAGTGTTTAAGATAGTTTAGTATAAACTGTTTAAGAATTCACGTAACACATCTACACACTGATATGTTTCGATAGCGCAAAAGTAGTAAAATATGAAAGTTTTATTTTGTTCCTCAAGGTTTACTCCAGAGTTCCGATATGCTTCAAGTTTGTATTCCTTTGTCTTAATACCGGGTCGGTGCCACTTCAGCTCCGATTGCTTCTCGCTTTTCTATTTTCACAGTTTTATTACAACTTGCCACAGAAACAATGTCAACGAGTTATAATTTTAAGTTGCTTGGATTTAAATAAATAACAGTTGGAGCTAATTTTTAATGGACCGGATTTATACCGGAAATCAAACTTAAGCCGATTTTAGACCTGCAAAAAATAAGTTTTTGTTAAAAATTTCATTCTTGATGCAAACTTACTTTTTGTTGACCGTACTTGCATTGTCATCCAACCTACATAAGTCCAAATTTGAAGTAAATCCGACCACTGGGAGTGGGTCAAATTCATCTTCCAAGATTTGACCCGTACATACTTACATTCATTGCAAGTTAGTAAAAAGCTTTTAAAATCGTGCACTTTGCATTACATTGCGGGGTCGTAATGCGAACGAGTTTACAGTGGTCAATCAATCGCCGCAATGTAATGCAACTTGCACGATTTTGCTTGCAGATCTAAACTGAGCTTTAGATGGCTATCAGGTAAAGGTTGCGGAAAGATATTAGCCGGGTCTCGACTGAACGAACTGCCTCGCGAGGCAACCATTATCGGAGCGATTTTGAACCTTGTGTCGAACAAAATTATGCCTCATGGTTAGCTACGCGAGGCAGCTCGCTCAGTGGGGACCCAGGTATTGCCGTGTGTGCGTGTGTGGATGCGTGCGTGCGGGTTAACTCACATCAATTTACACAGACGTTGAACTGAATTGTCGTATAGGATACTTTTCATCCCAGAAAATCCCATAGTTCATATCAGCGTAGGATAGAGATAAACATATCTTCGCAGACAAAGTTGCGGCCAACATTAAAATTTGTTACATACATAAAGCGTTACAAAACAAAGTCACGCTCTAAACTGAACCCCATATTTGAACACTTACATTGGTTCACCTCTTCACATGTTCGTCTAATGAATAAGGAATGATACGTGTACTGCGCTAAACTCCACTTAAGATTCACAATCAATGAATTTTCAACTCTATCTTTTGGCGCAAATGGTTGATGTTAATCAACTCTAGAAATTTAGTAGGAGATGCGGTAGTAGAAAAACATACCCTTGTCTGGTATTTGATGGCAACAAAGTTTACACTAGTTACTCAGCGAGCTGTAGATGTAGCGAGTTATACGAAATGGCTGACTGTGATATTTTTACGTTTTAAACCATCTTGGCTTCCTAAATCTGAATCGACCAAAAAAACCATATTATTATTGAACCTGCTCATAATTTCACAAGAATCGGTTGAACTGCCGAGAATAGCCGGATATCCACTGGACAGTAGACATATAAAAAGTATTTTTGCTTAAGCTGAAACGGAACGCGTCGCTCGCTCAAATGTGTTAAATAAAACTGTGTACAATTATAAATCGCAAATAGGTTGTCGGGCTGTAGCCGGGGTCGATATTGGAAAATAATGTATAATTTAACTATCTTTGTTTAATTGACCCTGATCTGATATTCATGAAAATCATGAAAAAGAATACCACCAATATTTTTCTTTAATGAAAAGTTACTTTTAACAATATAAAGTTGCCTGAACGCAACCGTGATTGACAAGATCTTAAACCGACTACGAATTTAGCCAGGCAATCCAATTGCCAATTATAGATGCACTTATTATCTTACGTATAAACAAATAATCATCGAATGATGATGATGAAATTGTTCTCCCAGATGGCGGTTGTCAAAATAGGTGAATAATATGTCTGGGATATTGCATGGGCACGAGTAAGGTAAACGTACAAATGCTCGACACCTCAACGCCCAGTAGGTGAACCCCATCTGTCACCTCTCTTACTATGACATAAGATTGAAGGTGCCATGTATTGGGTTAGTGACGAGCACAGGGACGTTTACCTTATAATTGCAAAATTGAACTTGGTTTTGAAAGTTCAGTAGCAAGATTTATAAAACACAGACGAGGTAATATATTTTTACTACCGTCTCTTAGACTATGTCGCGTGGTGCGCGGCGTCTATAAATGCACAAGTAATTATGTGGAGTTGTTAGCAACGTAAACAAAAATCAATTAATTTAGAGGTTGCCGGTTGATAGAACTAAAACATTTTGCTGTTGACTTTTCGGTTAATTTATTACTGTGTGCATAAATAATCGTTTTGCGCTGAAGTCTTATTAATATTATAAATTACTACGTTTACGTCCGCGAAAAATAGAGGTATAAAAATAGCCTACGACCTATCCTCAGACCTACCGAGTATGGAGAAAAAAGTTTCATAAAAATCGGTCAAGCCGTCTCGGAGGAGTTCGATAACAAACACCGTGACACGAGATTTTTATATATTAAGATAAACGCGATAGTTTATTTATATCGACGATGGAAAGGTAAAATCGCTAAAGCGCCATAATTATATCATAGGTATATAGGCGCTTTATACCACATACTTTTATGGGCCATATCATCAGTATCATATATCGCATAGTAATATATCGATACCTACACGCAAAAATCGTAATCCTAAAAAGACTCTTAATTGTCTCGTATACACGTATAGGACACTAAACTTATTGCTTACCTAGTAATTTTTTTCAAGGTACATTCAAGCGTAAAAATATAGGTGCACACAATATTGCTCATAGCTCATAATATGTCCCATAGCTCTATGGGTTTATAATTATGAGAGGGTTAAATCGATACATATTTTTGCACTCGACCCTACCTGTTTTCTGTATTGGTATATAGTGTTCAATAAAGAGTCATTTGTATTAACAATAAGTATTTTTTTCAATTTTAAAGTAAAAAATGATAAAGTTACAGCAAATAATACTAATGGGGCTAAAAGGATCCCGAATGGCGTCCACGGAACGGACACGCAGTGTAGGTAGGCTTCCAACAAGGTGGAGCGACGACCTGGTTATGGTTGCGGGAGCGCGTTGGATGCGGATGGCACAGGACTGGTCTGTTTGACGAACCTGGAGGGAGACTTATGTTCAGCAGTGGAAGTCTTTTCGACTGAAATGATGATGATGATGATTAAATGGCAAAGCGATACGATACAGCCAAATATCACAGTGACCTGTATCGATATAATTATTTTAATATAGCAGTCCGTCGTATCGATACGTTAAAATATTGATACATCGGGCATCACTATCGTAATAATCTCGATTTGATTTGTTCTATTTGTAGCAATTGATATGATAATTAGGACGTTTTAAAAGTAGTTGTTAAGTTAATACCTTTATTTAATAATACATATTTGATTGCCAATTTGAAGGGGGTACGGGGTGAAAAAATACAAGATTAGCATTTAGGTTTTATCACTTCAAAGTAATCTCTTCTAGGTAACCTTTGCAAAAGAAAGAAGAAAGAAAACCGATTAAATCAGGCACTAAAACTTACTATACGTGCTACTACTTCAATGGAAATAAGGGCAATGTTGAATTTAGGCGTTCAACAAGAACACATAATTCTATAGGTACTGCCAAGCAATTTGTTTCCTCGGGTGGGAATTTAATAATAATGTATTTTATAATGTTTGTGGAATAACCTAAATGTCATGATGAGTAGGTTCATGGTGGTTTAGCTGCCCCCCCCCCCCCCCAGGCAATGCAATTTTCTGGGCTCCCATTCAGCCGAATATCAAACTTTTCAACAAGTCAAATCAAATCAACTGGTACCATGGATCGAAAAATAACAAGAATACTTATATTGTCATCGAGGATACAAATTTTCCAATTCAATTTTCACTCCAATACCTACCTATTATTTTTTTTGTTGCGCGCGCGGGGCCCTTTGGCAAAGCGGGGCCCCTAGGCAGTTTCCTACTCTGTCTAATGGTTAATCCGGCCTGCAGATTAGGAACCTAACCGGTCACTTTACGTTGAACTCAGGTGCTTCAAAGCTTTGATACGCGTAAAGTTGGCGTAACTCGTGTCGCAGAGTTAAATTCCGTAAGCATATTAAACTTATTTAACCGTCGGCGCCACTAGTTCCGAAAGTTCAGTTAAGTTAAGTCTGCCTAAGCCGAGCCTTAAGCCCGAGTCACTTGGCCCCAAGTCGGTTTTCAGGAACCCGCTGGAGTTTCAGGATCACGTAAGCCTATGATAGTTCATGCGTGCGCTCAGAACAGGGCTGATAAAGCTACACGATTTGAGGTTAGAGGTGGAGCAAAGATTATAAGCGTGTTCTAATTGTTATTCAGGGTCCGAAGTTAGCTATCGTTAATATTGGGTTCAACTAGACCGTGTTTGCGTACTAGGAGGAGATCACGACTTTGTTACATTGTATGGTGCGATTTTAAGGGTCGACCACACCGGTACTCAAAATACGCTGTCGCACCGTAAACACAAGGATGTGTCTCATGCGTCACATTTCTATTGCGTACCGTCTGTGCCGCTGCTCAAAAACCTGTCCAAGATATAATCATTACTTTTATAATACGCCTCAAATATTAATGTCAAAATATTTATTTATTTCATTAACTTCCAGACTCACTCAGGTTCACGTGAGCAAAACCGTGGATAAAGACTTCCCAATAGGTATAATATGAAATTGGTAATACAAAACAAATAAATCTGAGAAATTCTTCCACAGAATCGTAAAAACATGGCAGACAAATAGATGTTGAATTTTAAATGATTATATTAGGGATGGACAAACAATCGGGTGCAGGCTGCAGGGCGAGCACTCTCTTTGTATGTTAATAGCATTTGTTTCATGTGGCTGGTTAGGGCTATCACTGCAGTGGAATACAAATCCATCCATACTTCTATATATATAAAAGAAGAAACTGACTGACTGACTGACTGACTGACTGACATATCAACGCACAGCCCAAACCACTGGGCCTAGAGATTCCAAATTTGGCATGTAGGTTCCTTATAAGGTCTAGGGGTGCACTAAGAAAGGATTTTTCAAAATTCACTCCCTGAGGGGGTGAAACGGGGGTCCAAAGTTTGTATGGGGAAACAAGATTAGTTCGACTATTTTATTCGAAACTTCACAGAAGTACTCCGAATAATAAATGAGTAAACACGTGTTTCAGGTTTTTTGAGAATTCAACCCCTAAAAGGGGGGAAAGGGGTAACAAAGTCTGAAAATCAACATGGGTGTTGTTTCTATGGTTTATCGGGTCGCTGGTTATGAAAACAACAACGGTTTTAAAATCCGACGTGGCAGACGTAAAATACCATCTCCCTGGATGGGGTGCGATGGGGTTGAAATATCTAAATAAACTAAATGACTGTTGATATATCAACGCACAGTCCAAACCACTGGACCTAGAGACTTGAAATTTTGCACATAGATACCTTATACAATGAAGGCATCCACTAAGGAAGGATTTTTGGGAATTCCCACGGCAAAGGGAAAAAACGGGATTTACATATTCGATTCCGAGTGACCCTATCTCAGTAACTATAATAACTAGACTCTTCAAATTTGATACACAAGTAGATATTACATTATTTAAAACATTAATTTCAGGATTTTACAAAATTCCCACGGGATAAGGAAAAAACGGGATTTATATATTCAGTTCAACGGGATCCTATGAACTATAATTACTAGACTCTTCAAATTTGGCATAGAAGTAGGTAGGTAGGTAATAGTAAAAAACAAGTTTAAGGATTTTTGGCAATTCCCACGGGATAAGGAAAAAACGGGATTTTTCGTTTTACTGGTCGTAGAAAGCCGAAATTCGGCATGTAGGTTGCTTGGGGAGTGTAGATGAGCATTGAGAGAGGACTTTCCCAAATTCTCACGGGAACGGGAAAAAACGGGATTTTTCGTTTTACTGGTCGTAGAAAGCTGAAATTCGGCATGTAGGTCGTTTGGGGAGTGTAGAGGAGCATTGAGAGAGGACTTTCCAAAATTCCCACGGGAACGGGAAAAACGGGATTTTTCGTTTTACTGGTCATAGAAAGCTGAAATTTGGCAAGTGGGTTTCTTGGGGAGTGTAGAGCTGGATTCAGAGAGGACTTTCCAAAATTCCCACGGGAACCGGAAAAAACAGGATTTTTCGTTTTACTGGTCGTAGAAAGCTGAAGTTCGGCATGTAGGTTGCTTGGAGAGTGAAGAGGAGCATTGAGAGAGGACTTTCCCAAATTCTAACGGGAACGGGAAAAAACGGGATTTTTCGTTTTACTGGTCGTAGAAAGCTGAAATTCGGCATGTAGGTTGTTTGAGGAGTGCAGAGGAGCATTGAGAGGGGACTTTCCAAAAATTCCCACGGGAACGGGAAAAACGGGATTTTTCGTTTTACTGGTCATAGAAAGCTGAAATTTGGCAAGTGGGTTCCTTGGGGAGTGTAGGGGAGCATTAAGAAAACATTCCCCGAAATTCTTACGGGAACGGGAAAAAACGGGATTTTGCGTTTTACTGGTTGTAGAAAGCCAAAATTTCAAAATTCATAAGTTTATACTGTAAGTAGGCCGCAAAGGACACTTTAACCGACTTCTAAAAAAGGAGGAGGTTATGCATTCCACTTTATGTATTTTTTTTATATAGGTATGTTCACCAATTTCTCGGTCAATTGTGGACCTGCTTGCTTGCTTGCCTGTATGCTTGCTTGCTTGATATCTTGGTTCTTTGGAATACTCATAGTACACGCGAGCGAAGCCGCGGGCAAAAGCTAGTAATATTATAAATGCGAAAGTGTGACTGCCTGTTAACTCATTACATTATACTTAAACCGCAGAACCGTTTTAGATGAAATTTGGTAAGGAGATAGTTTAAGACCCTGGGAAGGACAGAGGATAATGTTATCCCGGAAAATTGCATAGTTCCCCGGGGATGGCAATAAATTAATTATTTGCAGAAAGAGTCAAGCGTGAAGCAATTTACACGTATTGCACTAATGCCAAACTAAGTAAAGTTATTGTGTATTATGGGAATCAGGCAACGAATAAATATACCTACTTAATCATAACCGGCTGCCCCTACTAGAAAGAATTCGAATCCGAGTAGGCTATACATATACGGCCGTCTATTTTATATTTTACATTTTTAAAAATTATGATGAAGGCGGAGATCCTTTAGTCCCGCATTTATATATATATATATATTATTTTTTTCTTGAAAGTTTTAGTTTAGTCGAATCATTTAGTTATCAGAGTTCTAAAATACCTGAAAGACGGTTTCCTAAAAAAACCGGTAATACAATCATATTCATTTCCTAGGTTCCTCGTTCTTACTTATTTTACTAAAACACCTTATTTCTATTAAAATGTTCTTTTAAACAAGTCTTACAACAACACTTTACATTTTACGCTAACTAATTCCAAATGCTGCCTTACACTCAACTAAAACTGAAACTTGTTCGTGACAACCCTAATAATGAACATGTACTCGCCACCGTGGACACTATGCGGGTCGTTCATTGTTTTTATTCATGGGACAGCCCTGAATATGTAGCCCCTTACATGTATGTTGGCTAGCTTGGCCTTTTCATATTACTCAACCATAAAGCGTTTTGCTTAACTATTGTGTGAAATTTCTTGTATAATTTTATGGGAGAAAATGGAAGCATTGTTTTGACAACTATTTTTAGATAGTCTGGGCAAGTATAGACTAATGAACTATCAGCATCCTATCGTATCTTAAGCAGGTTAGCTTGAAAAGATCCCTGTTAGGGATAAGTTCGCCTTTGTACTTTTTCGTTTACTTAACTGTTTTTTTGTGTTGTTTTTGTGTCTATACAATTTGAAGATCTATCATTAAAACTAAAAGTCTCAAAGAATGGAGACAATTTTACAGTGTGATTAAAAATTGTCAAATACAAAATAAATAAATAAATAAATCGTGGGACGATTGACACCAATTGACCTAGTCCCAAACTAAGCAAAGCTTGTACTATGGGTACTAGACAACGGATAAACATACTTATATAGATAAATACATACTTAAATCCATATTAAACATCCAAGACTCGAACACAAACTATTCGTATTTGTCACACAAATATGTGCCCGGACCGGGAATCGAACCAGGAACCTCAAGCTTCGTAGTCAGGTTCTCTAACATTAGGCCATCCGGTCGTCAAAAATGTAAATGGTATCAAGGATGATATAGACTGGAATAGCAATCGCCATAGTACAGATCGTCCGCGGAAAAATAGTTCGATTATTAAATCTAGATGGCGCTGACATATAGCGAGAGGGTTTGAAAGCAAAACAATAAAACTACAGATATTTCATATTACTGCAAATTTAATGTATTATTATGCAATATTTTTGAAAAATAATACATTTGTAGTAATATGAAACATCTGTAGTCTTTTTGTTTTGCTTTCAAAGCCACGGGCTATATTTCAGCGCCATCTAACTATTAATCGAACTATTTTTCTGCGGACGATCTGTACTATGGCGATTGCTAATCCAGTCTGATGATATACATAACATGCATGCAACATAATTGAAATTTTGGAAATGTTACTGAACGATGTTGGTTTGGATTGCTCTTAACCCTGCATTATAATTAAATTAAACCGCTGAATAACATATAGGAAAATAGATAAATTACAAGTAAACTAAGTAGCCCAATTGAATCCAGGCACGTAAGCAAATTAATCATGTGGTTTGATAACGTTTGATATGATTTAGGAGGTCATATCGGTTATTACGTGCGCTGATTTCCCGATATCAACTAAACTTGTTTTTGTCCAGCTAATACCGCTAGCATTATATTCCTAGCTCACTTATTTATAGCCACGTAATAAATCTTATCAAAAGCAAAGCACCACCAGCAATATTGTTACCGAAACGAAATTTTAAATGAGCTTAAAAGGTATACTTCCCGCAAAACCTTTACCAATTTGATGCAAGATTGATTCAATTGAGTTCCCGCCATTTCAATTCTGTATGCAACCGAATAATCCTACAAATGGTTCAACCTTCTGTTAGCACCAGCGTAACGCGACCCGCCCCGCGCTTCGGCTCGTCTGATTAATAAAACAGATAGAAAGAAGACAGATGAGTCTACGGAGCTCAGGCTAGGCCGGTTGCATTTCTCTGTCTCCTGACGTTTGAGGTACAGGGAATCGACCAAAACGGACCCCTTTCTAGGGCGTGAAATTGAATCTTGTTGCGGGTGGAGGGTGCACAGAAAACTTAAATATTTTAAGGGAAATTACCATCTAGAGAGGCGGGCCGACAATTCGGAGGTAAGGTATTAATTTTACGACCTCCATTGTAACTTTAGACGGGGATGTATGAAGTCGTTAAGTTTTAGCAGTCGGTTGTAGAGAGGATTTGGCTTAAGGGTCGCTATGGTCGTTTCCTAGCTGTTAGTTGACTTGGGTGCAGTTTGTATTAATTAAATTAGGCAAAATCTTGAGGGCGTGTCACGCTCGCGACTCTGACGTCACTAGATTAGATTACGCTGGCACTCGACAAAGTTTGAGGTCCTTTGTTTTAAACGTCAATAGCCATTTTAATTGCTACAGACAAAGTTGCCTTTTGTAGCGCTCTGTTCCTAAATTAAACCGGTGGGTAAATTCATTGAGTGGAAGGATGAAGTACAGCTACGCTGCTTTCAAACTCCATGACATTATTGCATTAAGTATTAAAGCTCGTAAAATGTGCAAAGATTTTTAAAATTAAATATAAGGTGAATTTTTGAACGTGATGCAAAATCAGTGATATCTAGTTAAGTTAATGTTGGACAATACATAATGAATTTATTCAATTGTTGAAATTGAACTGATATAATTTAGGATGTTCATACACCAAAAATTAAATAAATAAATAAATAATAAATTAAATAAGACTCTTCAATTCTAAAGTTTTCATAAAAAATAACGTCATAACAATTTATAACGCGTTGCCAGCTCGTTCTTGGCTAAAATAAATAAATAAATAAATGGAAAACATAAGCAGCATAAATAATAATATAAGCTCCTCCACCAAGTAGTGAGGCCAAGTTATGCGAAATAGCTACGCGTTGAAAAAAAAACCAACGCAAACGTAACGTAACTAAACCCACAACCAATAGAACCACCACCACCACAAACAAAATCCCGAACACGTTTTTCGCTTCTCTCCGAAGCATCATCAGCGGTTGTAGATCAAGCATAATAGGATCTTGGGTCTTGTTATTTTGAAGTTTGAAATCTAATACCTTTAAACGAGCAATTCCTGATTATATGTATATAAATCAAGATCTCGAAAACGGCTCCAACGATTTCGATGAAATTTGGTATGTTGGGGTTTTCGGGGATGAAAAATTGATCTAGCTTGGTCTTATCTCTGGGAAAACGCTTGATACCGAGTTTCAGCCCGAGCTGAGCTCGGCCGCCCAGGTACTTATTAATACTCGTAGTTTTTCGTTGGAAAAAAAGGAAAATTAAACTTGTCGATTAGGCACCAGGTTCATAAATTGTTTTTACTTCTGAGTGGCTCAGAAATGTGTCTTACTCGTATTACTCTGGTGTAATTGCCGTACCCGTGGTGTATAAATTCAAAAACAATTATCATTAAAATATTGAGTTTCTGTTTTCATTCTGCTAACAACAGGTAATTTGATATTCACAAGAAAGCCTGATAGCATAATAATTGTACCGACACGATTAGAGTCAATGTCGGTATTTCAGGTGAACACTGAACAGGCGTATCTAATTAGAATTTCCTAGAATAATATGTTCCTTTATTCAAGGAACTGCGAGTTTACGGAGGACTCATTATCGTGTAATCACTTCTATTTTTAACCCCCGACACAAAAAGAGGGGTGTTACAAGTTTGACCGCTATGTGTGTGTGTCTGTCTGTCTGTGGCATCATAGCTCTTAAGCGGGTGCACCGATTTCGATGCGGTTTTTTTTAATAGAAAGCAGGTTTCTTGGCGATGGTTCTTAGGTTCATCAAAATCGGTGCAGCCGTTTCAAAGTTATCAGCTCTTTTGTTAGCTGCGGAAGAGATCTTAGACGCATAACGGGCATTGACAGTGACATAATTGCGTTGGGGGTTTTTAAAAATTTTAATTTATAGTTATTATTATTACTTAGTTAGTCTATATTTTACACCTTGAGCGTATGGAGGACGATCGTGTGGTGAAGAGAGCGTACCAGGGTAAATTCTTCGCAGACGGAGTCGCGGGCAACAGCTATTTATTTACATATTTAAAATTGTAACACAGCAATTTCCATTGCACTATTGGCGTCACTTAAATTTTGCGTGTAGCCGTGTAGTTAATCTATATATATAAAAGAAGAAACTGACTGACTGACTGACTGACATATCAACGCACAGCCCAAACCGCTGGGCCTAGAGATTCCAAATTTGGCACGTAGGTTCCTGATAAGGTCTAGGGGTGCACTAAGAAAGGATTTTTCAAAATTCACTCCCTAAGGGGGTGAAACGGGGGTCCAAAGTTTGTATGGGGAAACAAGGTTAGTTCGACTATTTTATTCGAAACTTCACAGAAGTACTCCTAATAACAACGGTTTTAAAATCCGACGTGGCAGACGTAAAATACCATCTCCCTGGATGGGGTGCGATGGGGTTGAAATATCTAAATAAACTAAATGACTGTTGATATATCAACGCACAGTCCAAACCACTGTATCTAGAGACTTGAAAGTTTGCACATAGATACCTTATACAATGTAGGCAGGCATCCACTAAGAAAGGATTTTTGGGAATTCCCACGGGAAAGGGAAAAAACGGGATTTATATATTCGATTCCGAGTGACCCTATCTCGGTAACTATAATAATAATAATAAATAGGAGCATTGAGAGAGGACTTTCCAAAATTCCCACGGGAACGGGAAAAAACGGGATTTTTCGTTTTACTGGTCATAGAAAGCTGAAATTTGGCAAGTGGGTTCCTTGGGGAGTGTAGAGGTGGATTGAGAGAGGACTTTCCAAAATTCCCACGGGAACGGGAAAATACAGGATTTTTCGTTTTACTGGTCGTAGAAAGCTGAAATTCGGTATGTAGGTTGCTTGGAGAGTGTAGAGGAGCATTGAGAGAGGACTTTCCCAAATTCCAACGGGAACGGGAAAAAACGGGATTTTTCGTTTTACTGGTTGTAGAAAGCTGAAATTCGGTATGTAGGTTGTTTGGGGAGTGTCGAGGAGCATTGAGAGAGGACTTTCCAAAATTCCCACAGGAACGGGAAAAACGGGCTTTTTCGTTTTACTGGTCATAGAAAGCTGAAAATTGGCAAGTGGGTTCCTTGGGGAGTGTAGGGGAGCATTAAGAAAACATTTTCCGAAATTCTTACGGGAACGGGAAAAAACGGGATTTTGCGTTTTATTGGTTGTAGAAAGCTAAAATTCCAAAACTCATAAGTTTGTACTGTAAGTAGGCCGCAAAGGGCACTTTAACCGACTTCTAAAAAAGGAGGAGGTTATGCATTCCACTTTATGATTTTTTTTATGTAGGTATGTTCACCGATTTCTCGGTCAATTGTGGACCTGCTTGCTTGCTTTCCTGTATGCTTGCTTGCTTGATATCTTGGTTCTTTGGAATACTCATAGTATACGCGAGCGAAGCCGCGGGCAAAAGCTAGTTTATCATACAAATTGACGTGACGTTTTTAAATTAGAATAATTGCTTAAATTCCATATCAGCTCTCTATCCTACTTTATAAAAGAGGCTTTCTTAAGTGATTCTGTGATTACCTTGGCATTCTTTAAGGCACCAGGCACCATTCTTTATAGTACCAGGAGCATGTCCTAAAGCATCGCGTGCGGGCCGCAGTCCTACAATCGTCACGTAAACTGCAGACCCTGGGTTCCGTCCCGGGGGAAGCCAATTTCATTAATGCTGTGGCTCTGCCCCTCTCAGGGGTTGTCTTACATTTTTAAATAATATTAACCTTAATTGAATACCTGCTGTTTTAATGCTATCGAGATTAGCGTTTCGCTATTGAAGGGCTTTTTATGGCCGTTATATCATCATTAGGAGCTGTTAAGGTGGTAATCTTCAGTTATTATTTTAGTTTGGCGAGATTTTCATTTGTTAAAATTAGATTGAGATATATCTTAGCCATATTTATCTATTAACACGTAGATGTATTTGGATTTTGGTTGAGAAATAAAAGTGAAACGTTTAGTTTTCTAAATTCCTTATTTTGTAATTGCAATGTTTAAATAAATTGCTCATCAACGAAACTCACACAAATATTAAATAGATTGACTAATTAAAATACACCAATTAAGTATTACAGAGCTAATTAAATCGGCATAGTACGATTCGGACTCGCGCACTGAGGGTTCAGTATTAATTTTTAAGTAAGTATGTTACTGCTTTTAATAATAGTACCTTATAAACGTTTATTGCCGATACATTCTATAAATGTTAGTATTCAAAAATATTTTAAAATATACCTTTTAGTATCCAATATTACTATAATTAAACGTAGTAAATCATATTTGAAGATTTATGCAATAGTTAATTTTTAAGTAATTATCCTGAGCGGTACTTCGTTATAGACTAAGCTAGGAAAATACATTATCTGGCTTTATAGCCAGGTAGCCGCCTAACTTTTAGCTCGTGCAAGATTTCTATTTCTCTTATCAGTTCTGTGGTAAAAGCTAAAAGTACCTATTTATTTTTTCATCCGCTCTGAATAGTTTCTTTAATTAATTAATCTAAAACAACCCTTTGACCTCTAGACGAAGCTTCAACAGTTTAACTCCCAATTTAATTTAGGATTTAAATCGTTTTTAGAACTCAGAAATAATTTATCTTCAGTATCTGAGGATTTAATGAAGATATCATTATTAACCTGAAAAACTCATTATGTTTAGAATTTTAACGATAAATTAAACGAAAAGGAATTACAGTGTAAGACCCATCCCCTAAGGTTTTACTATAAAGTATTTTTTCTTATGGAAGTTAATAACTTTCTGTTTATTATTCTAGGCAGCGAGGCACGAGACGCTTACAGCAAAAACATATTTTTCGCTTAAAGGAAATACGGAGGCTTAAAGTGTTGGTTTTTTTGTGATGTAATCTTAAGAGATTACCATGAAATACTTTTAAAAGGGGAGAACGCGTTACAGGGGAGAATTGTTTTACGTTTATATTCAATTTTCATTCGTAAAACGGTATAAGGTGAATACACACTAACTGTTAAATTAATTGAATATGTATCTTATCAAATGATACGTAAGTATGTGATAATATTCAATCAAAATTATTATCTTCCAGTTCCCATGCGATAAGATATACCTATATAGATAATATATAGTTCACCGTACATTCCGTTAGTTTTTATGCGTTGATCATAAAGTGCACATCAAAATGGCGGGAAAATTCTGCTTACTCGTTGCTCTCTCTCTGTTAATAACCCTAACAAATGCTCAATTGCAAGTTGTGGATGGGAAAATCAAAATTACTACTGTCACCACTTCGGGTTGTGGCGACACAGTCAACTTTATATCGCAGCAGTTGGCTGAAGCGTATGAAGAGTACAAAGAATTTCTCGACATCGAATTTGTGCCATGGGGAAGAACTATTCGTAACGATGACGGTACTCTGACCTGCCAGTTTGGAGTTAACGACTGCTGGGCCAACCGTCTCCACAGATGCGTCCTAGACAAGCTAAAGGACAACCAACAAGCTCAGATGGACTACATGGCTTGCGAATTCAGGTCTCCGTTCCCTTCGTTCCTGCTCAGAAGTTACGAGTGTGCTGCCGCTGCAGGTTTGAATCTTGTCGAAGTCGATGTGTGCGTAGCTACTCCTTTGGGAGATCCTCTGGACACTGCCGCGCAAACCGCTGCCGCTGAACCTATGCAAATCATCAACTTCGTTCCATCGATTGTCTTCAATGATAATATTAATATAGAACTCCACACAATTGCTAGGACCAGATTGAAGAGCTTGATCTGCTTTGCGCTAGCAGAGCTCCCCGATTCCGGGGTATCCAACTGCCAGATTTAATCAGAAATTTCCACACATGAAACTTTCCCAGCATCGAAGTGTAAATGCAGATAAGAACTAATAACCAAGAAATTGAAGCCCTGTCTTTAAACGGCATTCCCAGAAATAAAAGTTTTATCTCGGTTGGCCTCGGAGCCGGGAGATTTTGGAATTTTCGAGAGAAATCCCAACTTTTGCCGGCTTGTAATCGACAAACTTGCGCAATTGGACAATCGTCAGGCGAAAATACGGCTAATAGCTGACTCCTTCTACCGCAATGTGTCCAATCCATTTATTGTTATTAAAATGTTCTTATCTTTTAAACAAATTGTTTTATCTTAACCTCTCACAGAAAGCGTAGTTGCTTATATAATTCACTTAAATCGGATTCATTTTAATTAGAATAATACATACTGTTATCTTAACCGGGAACAGATACTGATCATTGTTAAAATTGATTAAAATATTATGGATCTAAAAGTAATAAACATTATGGTATGTTAATACACAGCAGTTATCAACTAGCCGATTACGATTACAATAATCATAGAGATTAAAGAAAATACTAACGCATGAAATCAACATTCGAAACAATTGTCCACGCGACCAGCAAATACAGTGTTAATTTGTAATGTTGCTGTTAAGTATCGACCGTTCGTGAATGCTAAACCTAATGGTTTGCAAATGTCGCCTGTAACTGCCCCGTAAGTGCATTGTGCAGCGGTCATTATTTGAGTCGCCACACGATGCGCGGAATCAGGACTTGTAAACCGGGCGTTGATGAACATTTACGATATTGGGGCCGTTTTCAAAAAAAATTTACATACTATAATAAAAACAACATCACGACCGCGTCCTTTGTGTAACGAAAGTTAGTCATACAAGCTATTATGAGTAACTTTTGTTACACAAAGGAATCTATTAAGTTTTGTTTTTATTACATTTTTAGCGGTGATATTTTGTTTTGATTTTATCTATCTATTTTTCAAAGGGCCGGAAAAGCACCGGTGATACCTTCATGTAGTAGGTAGGTGTCCATGGGAGGCTGTGATTGCTTCCGGCATGATCGATAGCCCTTCAGAGAAAGAATGCTTACAGAAAGAATTTTACGTAAATTACGAAGAAGTTTTTCGGATGCGTTAAACATGAGTGAAAGAAATGGCACGATACGAACTTTGAATTTCGTAGTAGCGGACGTTAGAACAGGGTACGTAACGATACAGACTTAACTACCCTACGATGACTACCCTAGTACGAGTATGACACGGTCTAATAGACGGAGACTTTTACTGCAGAGACGTCAGCAGAGACACCCTAAGACATTACGCGATCTTCATGAACCAATAAATCTGCCATTAGCTATTGAAAAATGTCACATGCCACTTTGCGGCACCGATGCGCTACATTAACCACAAGTTAGCACGGGAATTATGCGGACATTGCATTTGGAAATTCTTTTGAATATCTATCTTCCCATTGGGATTGCTGTATAATATTTTGAGGTTTGGGAATAAGAATGATGATGATGTCCTCCACGATGTATCCATCGACGGCGAATCCTTCACGATCTAGATAAATCTTTAGCCAAGCGTTATAGTTGCGTCCAAGTTAAACCTGTGTGTACGCTTACACTTGTAAAACTCCAGAGGATTACAGAATAGATGTTTTGTCAGCCTAGAGGGTAAGATAGAACATGAAATTAACATATTTCAAACTAAATACAAACTGAAATATAGATGCACAGAAAAAACCCCCAGAAAAAAGACCAATGCTGGGAATCGAACCCAGGTCCTCAGCGTTCCGTGCTGCGTGCTTACCCCTACACCATCACTGGTCTAGAAGTTAGCGACGAATCTTTCCCATACATCGTACACTTCAGTCTGTTATAATCACATTAGGCAGTGATAAAGCGCATCTATGTTAATGCCCTCTACCGAGAGACTTCAACACTCCTTCGGAGCTACCCGCTCACCTGGACCAAGAGATGGCGCTACTAGGCCAACTTTTATAAGTTAAGTATGAAGTATCTTTTTCTATTTATTTTTTTATTTTCTTCAACTTCATTTTTTATTACTTTTACGGTCATCCCGTGAAACCATATATTTCAAACTAAATACAAACTGAAATATAGATGCACAGAAAAAACCCCAGAAAAAAGACCAATCCTGGGAATCGAACCCAGGTCCTCAGCGTTCCGTGCTGCGTGCTTACCCCTACACCATCACTGGTCTAGAAGTTAGGGACGAATCGTTCCCATACATCGTACACTTCAGTCTGTTATAATCACATTAGGCAGTGATAAAGCGCATCTATGTTAATGCCCTTTACCGAGAGACTTCAACACTCCTTCGGAGCTACCCGCTCACCTGGACCAAGAGATGGCGCTACTAGGCCAACTTTTACAAGTTAAGTATGAAGTATCTTTTTCTATTTATTTTTTTATTTTCTTCAACTTCATTTTTTATTACTCCTAACTTCTAGACCAGTGATGGTGTAGGGGTAAGCACGCAGCACGGAACGCTGAGGACCTGGGTTCGATTCCCAACATTGGTCTTTTTTCTGGGGTTTTTTCTGTGCATCTATATTTCAGTTTGTATTTAGTTTGAAATATATGGTCTCACGGGATGACCGTAAAAGTAATAAAAAAAAGTAAAGTAAAGTATTATTTGCAGGCAATAGCGGCAGCCCTTCGTAATACAAGCAACTCGGTAAATAAGTATTTTTACAGAGTATAAATTCAGGAAATCAATTTTCGGCATAAGCCTTGCCAAATTGTAGAGCCAATGCAGGAAAAAAAAACAAAAGAAAATCAATCAATAGTTCAGAATTTAGAATTTTGTTTTTCTGTAAGCGGCCAGTTGCGCACCACGGAGGTTTGCCGTGTTACAGTACCCCGCGCGCCCAGGAGAATTTTCCAAACACGGAAGGGGAGGAAAATTCAGTAAAAATAAAAAAATAAATGAAGAAGAAATAATACCTAAGTACACTAAATTTACAAAATTTACAACTTGAAGTTTTTAATATGCCACCTTCCGATAGCACGACCATTATGGTCAGCCAATTCGTACACGAGAGGCGACAATTTCTTCAATACTGTATACTTTACAAACTTAGGTGCCAATTTGGCGCTAAAATATTTACCAGCGTCACTAAGCTGATAATTGCCACGCCAAACAACATCGCCCTCATTGAACTCAGCTTGCTTACGCCTCAAATTATAATATTTACAGTTTTTTACATGTGCATTCCAAATTGCAGCTTGCACTTTTTCAAAAATAGGTGACAAATGGCCTAAATTTTCCGCATAAATATCGCAGGGTGCGAATATTAAATCGTCGTAATCGACGTCAGTAGAGTCAGCGGCAAGTATAGCGACCCGCACGGAACGAGCTCGCGCCCAAACACCAGCAACGCAGGGCTGAATCCCGTTACTTCGTTGACACTCGAGTTCATGGCAAACTGAATTTCAAAAATATGTGCATCCCAATTTCTGTGATCATTTTCTACAAATGAACTAATCGCAGATATTAAGGTACGGTTGTAACGTTCGACAGAATTAATTTGTGGAGAATATTTTGCTGTGAAATGGACGTGAGGAATTTTATATTTAGAGAAAAGTTCCTGCAATTCATGACTTATCAGCTGGCTACCATTATCCATGATAAGAGTTTGAGGAATACCATATACGAGGAATACGTATTCTTCTAAAATTTTGTAAATAATTTTAGTCGTGGCCTTTTTGATTGGAAATATTAGACAATACTTGGAAAAGCAGCAATTCACAACCAAAATAAAGCGATTTTGAGTTCGAGTCATAGGTAATGGACCAACCAAATCAATAGATAAACACTGAAAAGGCCTACAACACTCCTTTGGTTTTCCCATCAACCCTAAAGTTTGATGATTTTGATACTTATATGCTAAACAAGTCTCGAAATTAGAAATATATTTACAAACATCTCTATACATGCCAGGCCAGCTATAGCGCAGGGATAGCCTTTTGTAAGTTTTAAAGATACCGAAGTGACCGGAAGTTGGCTGGGAATGATTTTCATGAATAATATCATCCCTCATCTCCTTAGGAATAACAAGCTTCCAATCATATTCAGAAGTTAGAATAGAGCTAGTTCGCTCAAATCTGTACAAATTATTATTTACAATTTTAAAGTCAGGAAATGAGGAAGGAGCATCCTGGCAACCTTTATACATTTTATTAAACCACTCTTCGTTGGACTGAACATAGACTATATCGACCGGCACTGCGCGCGATAAAACATCAGGTACAACATGTTCCTTACCCCTTTTGTGCCTGATTTCAAAATTAAATGCGGATAAACAAACGCTCCAACGAGCGAGCCTGCCAGTAGCGTTATCTAAGTTTAGGAACCATTTTAAAGCCGAATGGTCTGTGTATACAATAAATTTTTGTCCATTATCTAAATAGCACCGCCAGTGCTCCAAAGAAACTATAACGCTGAGTAGTTCGCGTTCAGTGATAGAGTAATTTTGCTGTTGCTTCGACAAAGATCGACTAAAATATGCAATAGGTCTATCTATGCCATTTTCTTCCTGAGTTAGCATAGCGCCGATCCCATAGTTGGAAGCATCGGCGTGTACCGAGAAAGTCTTAGTAAAATCAGGACAAGTTAAGACTGGACTAGATACTAAAGCTTGCTTAATGTTCTGAAATGCAACGTCAGCCTGTTCGTTCCACTTAAAAGGTGGCGCTTTTTTACCGGTAGATGTAAGCAAGTTAAGAGGCGCAGCCAATGTACTAAAGTTGGGTACAAAACGTCTGTACCAGCTAGCAGTACCCAAGAACTTCTTTAGTTCGCGCCTAGAAGAAGGTGTTGGGATATCAAGTATAGCCCGAACTTTCTCGGGGTCAGTACGTAAACCCTTGTGATCGACGATATAACCGAGGTATTTAAGTTCGCGTCTAAAGAAACAAGACTTCTCGAAATTTATTGTTAATCTGGCGTTCGTGAGTTTCTCTAATACTCGAGTTAGTAAAGAAATATGGTCCTCAAACGTATTCGAAATGATAATAATATCGTCCAAATACCAGAAGACGCGATTTTCAAACTCAGGTGTGAATAACATGTCCATTAAACGTTGTTGCGTTGCGGGAGCGTTAGTTAGGCCAAAAGGTGTGACCTTAAATCTGTACATGCCACGGCCCGGGACATAGAACGCAGTCTTGTCTCTGTCTTGTTCACAAAGAGGTAACTCCCAGAAGGCTTTCGCGATGTCTATACTGGACAAATATTTAGCGTCTCGCAAGTTATCAAGGATTTCATTAATAAACGGTAGTTTATAAGCGTCTTTTTTAGTTATAGAGTTGAGTTTCCTACTGTCCAAACAAAACCGCCAACTACCGTCTTTTTTAGGCGTTACAAGAACTGGACTCAACCAGGGACTCTCACACGGCTCTATGATATCTAAAGCTAGCATTTTATCTACCTCTTCCACCAGCACTTTTTGCTTCTCCGGTGAAAGACGATAGCACCGCTGTCTAATAGGCTCGTGATCACCAGTGTCGATGCGGTGCGACACCAAGTGTGTTCTACCGAGCGGAAGAGACTCAGTAGAAGCTTCCCGAAACTGAGATAAAATTTTATTAGCTTGAGCCTGTTCAGTGTCAGGTAGTTCCTCAAAAGGAAGAACTTGTTTAGTTGTAAAATTTGTAGTTAAAGATGTATAGTTCGAGGGCCGTTTCAGCTTTACATTCTTTAAACAATTTGGCAGCAAATTAAATTTCTTCCAAAAATCGATACCCAGTATAAAATGAGACGGGATGTCAGGAATAACATGTGCGTTTATGACGAAAGATTTGTCATTAAACTGCACGGGTAATTCTATAAAGCCAATAGAATGAGCAGGCTGTCCATTTGCAGCTCGCACAGAGATTTTGTGTGACCAGTTTAACACAAATCCCTGACTAAGTAAATTTACATGCGAGTTATTACCCAGAATAGTAATAGAACTGCCACTGTCAAGTAAGCGACAAAGAGTCAAATTATTTACATTAATATTTACAAAAGGTCTTTCGCCGTCAATTTGGTCATCAAAGAGGATCAAAGAAGTTTTATAAGACAACATAAAAAGTCGGACTACTGAGAGCCAGTCCTCCCACTCTTTACGCGAATATTTACAATCTTTATTTACAATAGTTCCTTGATCCTCAGTTACTCGTTTTTTGGAAGAGATTTAGTTTTGTTATTTACATGTTTGTTGTAAGTAGGACATTCAGAACTACGATAGCCGTCTAATCCACATTTAAAACAAACGATCTTACGCGGTTCTGTACACATGCGCAGCGAATGACCATTTATTCTACAGCGCACGCAAAATTGCATGTTAGTATTAACAATATTTACATGATGATTATTTACAGGTTTATATACAAAGTCCTCAGTCAAGGTAGAAGGACTGCTAGTAGGAGGTTCCTTAAAGTTTCTAGAACGGTCTAGACAAGCCTCGTACTTTTTACAAACCGTCTTTAGACCCTCTATGGATTAGACGTCAGACTGAGCTATCATAATATCGTATTGAGGACGGATATTCCTCAACAAAATTTTAAGTTTCTCAGCTTCAGGCATAGCATAAGAAAGTTTAGCAAATAATCCAGACATAAGGGCGAAGTAAACTACAATCGACTCGTCTCTACCTTGAGTACGGTCCTCGATTTCGCGGAGTAGTTTGTAGTCATAGTCGAATATATCAAAATCGTCAAACAATTTAGTTTTTAAGCTCTCCCAGTTATAAAAACTATCTTTATACGCTCGAAACCAATATAGGGCCTTGTCAGTGAAGATCTCGAACGAATGAGCTAGTAAATTGTCTTTAGATAAATTTCTAGACACAGCAAACTCTTCTAGTTTTTGAATAAAAGCACGCGGACAACCAACTCCCGCATATGTGAACTTACGAATTTCACTGGTCACTCCGCGCTCACAGTGCACAATAATTTTAGTGTCCGCGCTTGTACCAGAGTTTGCTGTGGCGTAAGATGTCGAAGATTCGCTTGGAATGCTGTTTTTACGGTAAACGAATTTTTAAGGCACTAAATCTGGAAACAAGATCTTTATACGTAGTACGGTATTCCTCATTATCAGACACATCAATACGCTGAAGGCGTAAATAAATATGAGTCAGAAAAGACTGTATTTTCTGCACAAGCTTAGCGTCAAGTGTACTTTCATAAAGAATAATTTTATCCTCAACAAAGGAAAGAGATTTTTCAGTGCCGCTACAATCGTCGGCAACTGAAAAAGTTGAGGTTAACTCCTCAGCACTAAATTTCTCCAACAAGTCAACGAGCTGCCGCCGTAGTTCCGCAACCGTGGTGAGCGGCTCGGCTTGCCTGATGCTCACTTCATACGCGAGCTCATTTTTATTTAACAAATTTACATACACAGCTTTGAAATCCATTTCGAAGTCCAGTAATATATACAAAAATTATAGATATATACCTATTTACACGAAAATAAAACGAACAATCGATGCGCAAGCAAGCATAAGCTCCTAACGCTAAACACGTAAAACAGTTATATACACAGAAACAAAACACTAAACAGATTAGGCTATGTACAAAAAGTAAATATAGTATTTACAATTGCTATGTACATAACCTAATCCAAGTCAAAGCTAAGACTCACGTACTGACTGAAACAACCCTTGGGCGCCACTGTAACCGGCTAGCCGGTCGGAGAAATAAGAGACAGAGAGATAGTAAATAAAATATACTACAGTATAAAATATGTATATACAAATTGTCTCAGTCAGCACTGCTCTTCAATAAATAATAAAAAAACACTGGCCTAGGTTCTCTGGACAGGTGGGAAGGCAGGGCAGGGTATTCACGTAGCCTCGGAGCGTCCAATAGGGGGTTCAATCTTCACCGGCTGTCTGCTCCGAGGCAGTAGAGCAGAACCACAGCAGAACGTTCGTAGGTAGGTAGGTATGTGGAATCGTAGGATGAAGCGGAAAGGAAGGGCTGGAAGAAATACCCTGCTTTACTGCTTGCTTGAAACACCCATCCAAGTCTCGTTTTAGTGCCTAGGTCAGCGAAAGAAAACTAAACAAGACTTGGATTAGGTTTCACAATTTATGTAGGTACTAGGGGCGTTCAATAAAAAGTGAGAATGAGTATGTTATAAACAACTTTTACTAAATGTCATTTTATTTTTCGACATAGTCACCTTTTAGCATAATACACTTAGTATATCTTTTTTCTAAACTTAAAATTCCATTTTTAAAAAAGGTCTCATCTTGAGTACTTAAAAAATCTTGTACTGCAGCGACTACCGCGTCGTCGTCTTCAAATTTCTGGCCTCTCAGGTATTGTTTCAATCTCGGAAATAGGTAGAAATCACTGGGAGCGAGATCTGGTGAATACGGAGGATGCTTAAGGATATCGAACCCAGCATCACGAATTGCAGCCATTGCAACGGCGGACTTGTGTGCCGGGGCATTGTCCTGGTGGAACAGCACAACTTTCGAGAGTTTACCTCGCCGTTTTTCGCAGATCTCATTGCGCAATGTTGCTATTTGTTTGGCGTATAATGTGCCCGTAATAGTGGCTCTATGCTCGAGATACTCAATCATTAATACCCCTTTACCATCCCAAAAAACAGAGCCCATGACCTTACCGGCAGATGGGCTCACCTTGAATTTCTTCGGAGTTGGAGATGATGGCCTTTTCCATGTCATAGACTGCAGTTTCGTTTCTGGGTCGTAATGATGGACCCATGTTTCGTCCATTGTTATAAATCGCGCCAAAAAAAGTTCCTGGCCTTGCTGCATCAGGTTTAAAGCTTCTTGACAAATCTCTAGTCTAGTTTGTTTTTGCGTGTCAGTAAGCATTCTTGGTACCCAACGCGCAGATACCTTTTTCATACCCAAGCGTTCATGTAAAATATTATGCACGCTCCCCGTTGAAATCTTTACATTTTCAGAAATAAAACGAACCGTGACACGACAATCCGCCAAAACTGAGTTTTCGACTTTTTTCACAATTTCTTCAGTTACTGCTGTAGTAGGGCGTCCGGAGCGGGGCTCGTCCATTGTCGATGTTCTTCCACGTCTAAATTCGGCGCACCAACGTGCGACTGTCGAATACGGAGGAGCATTAGACCCTAAAGTGTCCCGCAAATCCAAATTGACTTGGTCCGTAGAAAAATTTTTCAAACACAAGTTTTTGATAACGGCGCGCAGTTCAATTTTCTCCATTTTCGCTAACGTACTCAATAGCATTGCAAAGAAATTACCGTATATTTTTTTAAACAAAAGACAGTTAGTTTTTTTTTTCATAGCAATCAGCTAGATAGATTAGCTTTACCGGCCAGTATTTAATTTCGTAATATTAAAAGAGTTTGCATCTCATTCTCACTTTATATTGAACGCCCCTCGTACAAGAAAATAGAGAGAAAGAACAGAACAAATAATATTTACAGTACCTGCAATAGCGGCAGCCCTTCGTAATACAAGCAACTCGGTAAATAAGTATTTTTACAGAGTATAAATTCAGGAAATCAATTTTCGGCATAAGCCTTGCCAAATTGTAGAGCCAATGCAGGAAAAAAAAACAAAAGAAAATCAATAGTTCAGAATTTAGAATTTTGTTTTTCTGTAAGCGGCCAGTTGCGCACCACGGAGGTTTGCCGTGTTACAAGAGCCCGTGGAGATACCGTTTGGGGCAATGGCCCCCTGCGGTGACGTCGTATGCTGGGCACTGCGATGGCTAAGTCAATGGCGAGATTAAGAGGCCTCCGTTTGGGTAGACCCAGTTAGCGATGTCAACCAGCAGCTAGGGTTTGAATGTGTATGCTTGAGTTAAGGAGTCAAAGTGCACATAGGCACCGCAGTGGAACTTATTGCTTATTTATTGAGCTGACAAAACTTCCTAAACTGTGCAAGTAAAATGAATTTAAGACAAAATTGTTTGGACACTGAACACATGAATAATACAAGCCGGCTATTGGTGAACGGGCAACGGCGAATGTTGTGTATTACCGCGTAATCACGGGCATTAGTGTACACGCGCAATATCATGCAAATAGAGTCAGGATGCAGTACTAACGGCTACGGACTGAAGGGTAGTATGATCATGTTATTGGTACACTAAACTTAGCCACTAGAGAGTTTATGGCAAGTACAATTTTCGATGTTTCTTCAAGGTGATTACCAGAGTTATGCGTTTTGAAGTGGGAAAATAGGCAAAGATATATCTCGGGTTTTCATAGAGATGCATTAAAAAAGTTTTTTTTTTAATTTATTCGGGATAAAGAACCTAAACTACATAGATTATTTTATCACGGATCGGGCATATTAAGTTAGTAATATATGAAATGGTGAGATGATACCATGAAATTAATTAAGATTTTTAAGCACAATAAAAGCGCCGACATTTTATGTTCTTTCCATGTACTTATTACGACCAAAAAGGTTTAACTGAGGTGACTATAATAGTTAGTAAAATTACTTCTTCGAAGGATGTGTGTAATTTTTTTAATTTTAGACCCTTATTTAAATCTTAATCCTTTCTGACATTCATAATATTAACAGTTAAAAAGCCGTGATAGCTTAGTGGTTTGACCTATGGCCTCTCAAGTAGAGTATCGTGGGTTCATACCCTAAAAGAGTTTTTCGATATCTTTGACCCAAATTGTATTTGAATTTTACCACGAGCTTTACGGTGAAGGAAAACATCTTGAGGAACCTGCAATACTTGCGAATGGGTCATATATTTACACCGTAAGAAACAAAAGGTGTCTCTCCTGTGGTCATAACACTAGTGACTCCGAGTTAGCAAACTTAAGATTTGTCGTTTGATTTAAATGGGCCAACAGTTGGCTAGATTCCACATCTAAGGACATCAGCGCCCATAGCCTACTAAACTTGACTGACGTTTCTCAAATTTTCGAACTCAAAGATGAGATTACTGTCCTCAATACACAACTCAATACCGCCCATAAGGAAATTGAAGTCCTCAACGCAGAGATTACAAGCTTAAGGAAAGGCAAGTCTGAACTGGAAAGACAATGTCAAATGTATAAAAAACTTCTAGAAGAGGATATTTCAGGATCTCGTAATAAGTCAACACCTAAAGTTGAGAAGAAAAAAAGTAACACACAAAGCGCAAGTAAAAATAAATCGGCCCAGGATGTTAATAAAGCCATACCTAAAAATACAATGGGAGATCAGTTGGCATCGCTCTTAACAAGAAAGAATAAAGCCAACTCACAAACGCCTGACAACATACGCGTACCTAAAATTCGTACACCAACACTGGATTTAGATTTAACCCAGCCCTTCACCCAAGATGCACAATATGATGGAAAAATATTTGTATTTGGAGGGAAACAGTGTGCAGGGGTAGGTTCGCTGCTTCTTCACATGCGGCAAGACATACAGCAGAGCGGAGACTGCAAGAAATATCAAGTTAAAGCAAACATCAAGCCCTATGCTGACAGTGAAACTATTTTACAGCTAGTTAAGAAAGAAAAGTTCTCAGAAGGTGATAAGATTGTCCTTTCAGTTGGAGAATATGACTCAAACCCAATGAATATTCTCGCTAGTTTGCATAAAGCTTTAGAATCCTTAGATAAATGCTCGATCTTTGTTCTAGCTATTAAGGAGAATAGGGACTTTGATGTAAATGTTCTAAATTATATGTTACGACAGAGCTGTATAAAAATGGTAAATGTAAAATTTGTAGATAACATAAACAAAATAAATAGATATAATAAAGAAAGGGTATATTTAAAGAATATTTGTAGAAAATTAAACTTATGTATTGATCAAATGGACTATAAAAACTTTTATTATAATTTTGTTTATAATAATAATAACAATAAACGTATATCTACAGATTTACCAATTAATTCAATTCAAAAACCAGGGAATGAAGCAAGCATTTTGTCCAACCAATGTGGAATGGCGAAAAAAACCGCCTTCGGCAAAGGGTACAATACCCTATTACTTTTTTCGAGTCTAGGACAAAGAAAATTAATTCGTCAACATGTTCACCCTGCAACTTCATAAACAGCGCTCATTCTCTTTCTGAGAGCAATGACAGTAACTTGTCTATTTTTCACCAAAATGTACAAGGTTTAAAAACAAAATCCAGCCAGATTGAAATGTTATCTTGCACAACCAATATTGATGTTTTCTGCTTTACTGAAACATTTTTAAAGAACAATGAGGCGTCCATAATACAGGTCGATAAATATAAAATAGCTGCATACTTTTGTAGAACTCGTAAATCCCGAGGCTTTGTTTGCATTTATGTAAAAAAATCGTTAAATTATCGTAATATTGAGTGGATATCTAATATGTCTATAGAATCACATTTTGAGACTTGTGGAATAATGTTACCTGAACTAAACTGTGTAGTTGTGTGTATGTATCGGACGCCTGATGGTGACTGTGATTTGTTCTTTAAACAGTTCGAGCTACTTCTAAGTAATTTAACACTTAGATCACGATACTTAAAGCGGAAAGTTATCATTGCGGGTGATTTTAACATTAACGTTTTAGGTAATGACACCAAAAAGAGCATTTTTATTACCACTTTAGCTAAATATAAAATAACTCATACTATAAATGAGCCTACCAGAATAACGCCAAAATCAGAGACTTGCATCGATAACATTTTAACCAACACCAAGAAATATACTTCCAGCGTTTTGAATTTAGGAATATCTGATCATACAGGACAACTATTTAAATTACCAACAAGTTACAGTTATAATCAAAAGTACTGGTATGTAAAAAGGAGAAGAATAGATTATTATTTAGATATTTTAAAAAAATATATGTCTCAAATCAGTTTTGTGGATATTTATAATGAAAGTGATGGAAATACGGCCTATAGTAAATTTACATCCATCGTCACACTAATTTTTAACTTATGCATTCCGCTGGAAAGGGTAAAAGTCACACATATTAAAAAACCCAACTGGAAATCAAAAGGTATTCTCAAATCTAGTAAAAATAAGCGTAAAATGCATTTAAGTATACAGAAAGGAAAATTTAAAATAAAAAACCTCTACACATATAAAAAATATTGTAAAGTTTTAAGAAAGGTAATTAGACAGTCAAAAGTACTATCAAATGATAAATATATAAATAATAGTACTAATAAAAGTAAAGCTACATGGGGACTTATTAAACAAAATACTTCAGCAACTAATTTGTTGACTACAAAAATTTCAAGAATAGATATCGAAGATAAATGTTATACAAATGCCCATGACATAAGTAAGGCGTTCAATAGTTATTTTGTAAATCAAAATAAAGTAGACGTGCCTAGTATTGCTGATTATAAATCTACAGCACAACATGTCTGTAATAGTATCTTTTTAGCCCCTGTTAATACATTTGAAATCAAAAAAATAGTTAAAAGTTTAAAAAATAAAAAAAGTGCTGGGCATGACAATATTCCAATGCAAGTCATCAAAGCCAGTATTGATCATCTTGCGGAACCACTTGTCTACATCATAAATTTAGCGCTGGAAACAGGAATATTTCCCGATGATTTAAAAATAGCCCTCATTAAACCATTGCATAAAAAGGGAACAAAAACGGATATAGGGAATTATAGACCCATTGCCTTATTGCCTAGTTTCTCTAAGCTATTTGAAAAAGTTATACACAATAGACTTATGAGCTTTCTTAATAAAAACAATATCTTAAGTACCTCACAATTCGGTTTTCAAAGGAGTAAATCTACTTCACTAGCAATTTTTAAGATATTTAAAACCATATAGGAAAATATTATTTTTATTTTATTAGCAGTACGGCTGCTCACCGAATCTAAGATTATTTAAAAGCGAAAAAGTTTTTCGGGTGCGCCGGTGGGATTCGAACCCACGTCTCCTGGGTATGCGCCCCAACGGGTGTTCTACCAATTGAACCACGTCGCATCCAACCGACTCCCCCGAAATTCTTAATCTCTTACATACGCCTACAGTGGCGTGTGGTAACATCCATCGCAACTATTAGAAGCTACGACTCCTACGTTCCAAATTACATTGGAAATGCGTAAGAAATGATGTACCACATCTTTTTATTCAAATATTATTTTTATTTTATTAGCAGTACGGCTGCTCACCGAATCTAAGATTATTTAAAAGCGAAAAAGTAAATAGCCATTAAGTGGGCCATTCTACTTTTAAGTAACCATTAATCTTTTGTGAAATATAAGGCATACCTGGTGATTTTTTTCAAGTGTAAATAACTTATATACAAACTGAAACACCTAAATTTAATGTTTTAAAGCAATAAAACTTTAAATTCAAAGAAATTTTGTGGAAAAAATTGGTAACTCAGCGGAAAATACATCAATTTCCATACAAATGGCGGGGACATGCATGTCCACTGCGTTGCCTACTTTATAGATAATAATGATTACTTTTTATACGTAGTGATAATTTTAAATGTAAGCTTAATTATGTGCCTATTGAAATCTTTAATGATTTAAACCGAGGACTTTACCGTTTTTGTAAAAAAAATATTTGAAGAGCACAGTACAAAAAATTACTGGTCAAAGAAAAGTAGAATGGCCCAAGTATTAAAATTAGACTTAACTTTAAAGTACCAAATTACATTATATGTATTACTAATAATATTGTACGCCCGTAACGGGTAACTGTTGAAACTACCTTTAGTATATGTACTACCACCTAATTGTACCTATGTGACACAGTTATACAATAAATTATTCTGATTCTGATTCTGATTAGGCGTCCTCCCACTCGCTGATACAAACTTGACAAAATATTGGCTATACAGGGTTATTTTATTTGTAATTCACTAGCATCCTTTTAACTCTAAACTCCTACCACTTAAACAAATGTTTACTGTTTTACGGCTTTTGTCATAACTTAATATTTTTGGTGTAATAACGTTTTGAAAATTTGAGATTCCCTCTTATTTTTACGATACTCTGTGTATTTGTATGGGAAAAAAGTGCTTCATTTTAAAAAGTCGTAAAACAAAAAATATTTGTTTGAGTGATAGGAATTCAGGGTTAAGAGGATGTCAGTGAATTACAAATAACCCTGTAGACCCTTAACTTTTGACATGTCCACAGAAGACACGCGAACAAAAAAATTGTATCACCCGAATATTCAATGGTGTGTGTGAAGTTCCCAATCCAAAATGCAAGAGATATCATTCTGTAGCCTGCGCCCTGCAATGGGATGTATACACCGTGAAATTTTAGTGGTTGTTTTCCCGAAACGAGGTGATTTAGTATCGATTGTACAATCGATTTATAATTACTATTTTGACTAGAGTTAAAAATCCAATTGTGAAACACGAAAGTCGAAAATGACCGCAAACCAATAGTAACGCTTCGTTGGTACCTAACCTATCGTACGATCGTACGCTACTTGTACCAACGAAGCGTTAGTATTGGTTTGCGGTCATTTTTGACTTTCGTTTTTCACAATTGGATTTTTGACTCTAGTCAAAATAGTAATTATAAATCGATTGTACAATCGAAACTAAATCACCTCGTTTCGGGAAAACAACCAATAAAATTTCACGGTGTATAGCCTGGAGAGAATATTGATAACAAGCGAAGGTAGAACATGCTGTTAACTTGTAGTACTTTTATCCTAGGTAAATATTGATTTCCGAGTACATAGTTAAATATACCTCTGTTCGTTACCAAGGGCTTCACAAAGCAGGGATTTCGGAAGCGCCCTTTTATCTCGTTTCTCAGTACAATTCTTGAGAGTTGTTGAGAGTTCAAAGCGAATTTTGTTTCCGTTCAAATGACCAAGTCATATTGGCGTTAGGAAAAGTCAGTGGGCAACATCTCCATTA
The DNA here is from genome assembly GCA_947859365.1 of Archips crataeganus. Classification (NCBI taxonomy): domain Eukaryota; kingdom Metazoa; phylum Arthropoda; class Insecta; order Lepidoptera; family Tortricidae; genus Archips; species Archips crataeganus. The sequence continues at coordinate 15,371,626 of OX402056.1, read as the reverse complement.
TATTTTCTTTAGGTTCATTGCGAAATTTGAAAACGACGTAGATGCTAGTGGTGTGGAGTGAATAAACTTCGATAGGAGAGCGTGAGAAGCGTGAAATACACAGACATTATCTTTGGATGCAATGCCTAATAGTTAGTGACTTACAAGGAAAGGTACCCAACTGTCCGGCTCCAATTTTAATTATTTTTATATTATTAGAGAGTAGTCTACAATAACCGTCCCATATTTTTTTTAGCTGCCCAAACTCAATCTATTTGGAGAAATTGTCCTCCAAAGTACTGAAACATGACTAAACCCTATTTCTGTAGAAAAAATTTTTTCAAGCAAGTTGCAAATTATTACTGGTTTGATTTCATGAAAAAATAATGAGCACTTGTTTTGTTACATCGGCTCAAATTCATATTTTCCTAAAAAAAAGCACCGATGAAAAATATAAAATAATACCTACAGTACTTAGTTATTCTTATAAAATTAAAGTATTCCAAACTGTATTAGTATAGAAAATAATAAAACAGAACAGAGCAGAATAGAGAAGAACAGAGTAAAGTAGAATAGAATCGGAAAACAGTGCTCCGATACTCTGTACTTTACTACCGCTATCGTTGCACGTAGTGATTGTATTCTCTTTAATAGTTGTCAAGAATAATCACACACACAAGCACGCGCGCGCACGCACATACCCTCGAAGTTTATCGTGTTTATAGTGTTAGTAGGATTCCAGCAGTACCAAATATCTGGCGACTCTGACATACCTGCCGGCCAGTATTGATCGGCCGGCTAGACGATCCGACACGCCGGGGACCAGACTTCTTCAATTATTCAACCGCCTACTTCCGCGGTGCGCTCGTTTGTTACATCTCCACCGCATCCCTGAGTGTATTGCCTTCTATATGAGTGCATACTAGGATACGAGTCTTGGAATTATGAGTAAAATCGACGATCATGACCATGACATTTATTTATTTATTTGACATGGACAATTGGGATGCACCAAAAAAAATAACCTATAGTCTTTATATTTTTTTTGGAAAGAATAGGATATTTTAAGAAACCATTTTCATTGATTTTGAATTTGGTTGAGTATTTAATTTTTTATAATTTTTTTAAGAAATACGTTGGATGACGTCACAGTGAGAGAGCCACGTTCCATTGCCTAGAAAAATTCAAGTCGTACATAACATAATCTGTGGCACTACTGATTTGTCTTGACACTGTCAATAATACAAGCACGGCTTAGGGTCTTAAATGAACCATGACAAAATAGTTTTATTTATTTCTCTTTTTTAGCTTCGATTATTTGTGTTTGTTTAATGGTGTGATAGTAAATAGATATTTTTATATTAAAATCTGATATTTAAATTCTTTTATATTTACTTGTAACGTAGTAATTTAATAATTAAATTTGTAAAATTACATTGGAAATACTCGTATACATTTCGGACTTTACGATAAATGACAACTGTTTAAAGCCAGGTGCGCATCATGTGATTAAAGTTCTGTCTTTGTCACTCTTTGCTATTATAAGCAGGACAGCAACATTTCAAACTGTCAATTTGCTTTATAGTGTAGACCTGCTTTACATCTGCCTTTGTGACGATTCACTGCAGGGGTCAAATGAAGGTCATTACTTAAATTTTCTTTATTTAATTCAGTTTATCATATTTTTGGAATCTGATTTCTGAAAACTCTTCACAAAGCCTATTTCTCCAAACGATTTTCGATTTATTATACGTTGTCAAAAATTGGGACATCCCAATTATTTCTATTTTTTAGCAGTGGATTTAGAATAATTTCTGATTGTTGGTTTGATTTTTTACCTCAAAATTATAACAAATATCCATACTTCTCTCATGACGAAACTGAGCAACGGATTGCCTTGATTTTTTTGTATGGACATAGTTAAAGGGCTAGAGAGTGGCATAGGCTATTTTTTACCACGGGAAAATGTCTCATTCCCACGAGAAAACACGTTTTAATCTGCTTCAGCGGAGGCAAAGCCGCGGGTAACAGCTAAGTAGCATACATAAAAATAATTAAACCTGTATTTATTTTTAGGTACCTGTGTGTTTATACACATTATATTACGCATTGTATGTATGTACTTTAATCAAGTCAGTGATTACTAAAATAATAAACACAGGGCACTCTCGTATTAGTCGAGGCATGTTGATGACCAGGTGGCCTAGTGGTTAGAGAAACTGACTAAGTTTGAGGTTCCGGGTTCGATTCCCGCGTCGGGCAGATATTTGTATGAAAAATACGAATGTTTGCTCTCGGGACTTGGATGTTTAATATGTATTTAAATGTGGATCTAATCTATATAATATTAAGTATTTTTATCCGTTGCCTAGTACTTACCCATAACACAAGCTTTGCTTAGCTTACTTTTGGGACTAGGTCAAATTGGTGTGAATTGTCCCGTGATATTTTTTATTATTATAATTTTTTATTATGTTTTATATACTTATTATGAACTCTGACTACGTAACAAAGTTTTCTGAAAAATTACCTACTGCCCTGATTGTTTAATGTTTATTTGGGGAAAAAACGGCACAACATGTTGAGTTAACTTAAGGAAAAACTTAATAGGTGTAAGGTTTTATAACAGGTGTAAGTACGTAACCGTACTTAAGCACTGTCTGTATTTTTAATTTTCTTATTTTTTTTAATAAGTTTAGTTGATTATTTAGTGAATCCTGAGTAATTAAGAATTAGTAATCGATTCAAACTTCTAAGTCCCCTTTTGTTTTCACCAGACTTAGAATCATTACGTTGGTATACAACAGACCACGATAAATTCTGATCAAGTCTTAAAATGTGGTAATAAAATGGCACGTGGCAAACCGTTTACTGCCAGAAATGAAAATTTAATTGCAATATTTCGTCCAATTGAAGACGAGGGTGGAGTTTGGTTAATTTTTTTCTAATATATTATATGAATTATGCGTAGTAATTTTTTCAAACGTGCTCCATCGAAGGCCTCATCTTCGATTTCCATCAGGCGTGATTATGGTCAAACGCAAGTCTATATTGTTTATATTTTTTTAAATTGTTTGTCGCATTTCTGTTAATCCCCCGAACACACCGTGCGTGCCTTGACACCCACTTGGCATTTGACAGAGAGGGATTGCCTGCTCCACGAGTTCCCGATGGCTTAGTGGTTATCACCTATGGCCCCTCAAGGAGAGTCATAGGTTCGTACTCGCACCTTTGAGTTTTCGGAATTCATGTGCGAAATTACATTCGATATTTACCTCGAGCTTTTTGGGTAAAGAAAAACAATTGTGAAGAAACCTGAAGAAGTAATTCAATGGTGTGTGTGTGAAGTTTCCAATTAGCACTGCACCCGCGTAGGTACAATCCAAGTCCTCTCATTCTGTGGGACATGTGTAGAAGTAAGTATAAGCCGAGACATAAATAGCCAGCAAACCCTGAAGCTAGTTAAATGTCGTGGCCTTTAATAATGTTTCGTGCTGGCTCCAGAACTTATTTCAGAGAATTTTAGTGAAAACTGATAAAACTCCTTCAGATGTCAACGCGGACGGAGCTGGAACTCTCAACCGCAGATTCTTATCGTATATCTCAACCGTAGGAAAGTACCAATTCATATTATTAAAAGCTAGGCTTAAGAGGATAAGATGCGAACCATTTCTCCATAAAAACGTCCATATTACAATTTATCATGAAGTAGGAACCTTCAAAAACTATGAAAATCGCCCAATCTCTACGACTTTTTCAGACACTCGTCAAAAAATTACTCATATTAACAATAAAACAAAAACATAGGGCATAACTAAAGCCATCCTCTAATTATCTTTGAAAAAATATTAAGTTTGTCAAGTTTTTGAGGAGAAAATAGGGACTAGGAAATGCTGTTTTTATCAATTTTATGTACTTATTAAGGGTTCCAGCTGCAGTTGTCCCTTTCTTGCTGAACCTATACGGCGGGGTTCCAGCGAGACAGCGATATTTGAATAAAAAAAACATATTCTTCAAAAGTCTCTCAGGCATTGTATCTTCTTAACCTGTTTCTTTGTCAGCATTTGAAATACCTTCATAAGAAATATAAGAAAGACGACCAGATGGCCTAGGGGTTAGAGAACCTGACTATGAAGCTTGAGGTCCCGGGTTCGATTCCCGTGTCGGGGCAGATATTTGTATGAAAATACGAATGTTTGTTCTCGGGTCCTGGGTGTTTAATATATGTATTTAAGTATGTATCTATCTATACACCGTGAAATTTTAGTGGTTGTTTTCCCGAAACGAGGTGATTTAGTATCGATTGTACAATCGATTTATAATTACTATTTTGACTAGATTCAAAATCCAATTGTGAAAAACGAAAGTCGAAAATGACCGCAAACCAATAGTAACGCTTAGTTGGTACCTAACCTATCGTACGATCGTACGCTACTTGTACCCACGAAGCGTTACTATTGGTTTGTGGTCATTTTCGACTTTCGTTTTTCACAATTGGATTTTTGACTCTAGTCAAAATAGTAATTATAAATCGATTGTACAATCGAAACTAAATCACCTCGTTTCGGGAAAACAACCACTAAAATTTCACGGTGTATAAGTATGTTTATCCGTTGCCTGGTACCCATAACACAAGCTTTCCTAGTTTACTTTGGGACTAGGTCAATTGGTGTGAATTGTCCCGTGATATTTATTTATTTATTATTACCTATTTATATTTAGAAAATATTACCTACGGTACCATTTTTAAAGCACAAAATAATTTGACTTGGACATCGCCATCTTTTTATTGATTGCAGACAACAATAATAACAAGGGAACGCATTACCGAACGATATTGAGTAGGTATCCTATGTCACAATAGTTATTTATGATACAAGTGCGGAAAGTAGGCTATTCCCAACGAATGGCGGAGATCTAAACAAACGAGCGAAGCGAGTTTGGTTTAGCCGACATTAGTTGGGAATTTCCTACTTTCGACACGTATATCATACAACATTTTCAACTGACGAAAACAAAAGGAGGAGGTTCTCAATTCGACGTGTATATATTTTTTTTTATGTATGATCACGCATAACTTTTTACAGAGTAGTCCGATTTTGATGATTCTTTTTTTATTGGAAAGCGTATACCCCGAGGGTGGTCTCATTTAAATTTGGAAACAATATTCCTACCCTAAGGGTAGAAAAACAGGGGATGATTGATTGTTCAGTTACTGATTGTACTATATGACCACGCATAACTTATTACAGAGTAGTCGGATTTTGATGATTCTTTTTTTATTGGAAAGCGTATACCCCAAGGGTGGTCCCATTTAAATTTGGAAATAATATTCCTACCCTAAGGGTAGGAAAACATGGGATGATTGACTAACTTTTTACAGATTAGTCTGATTTTCATAATTCTTTTTTATTAGATAGATAGGGTATACCTTGAAGTTGGTATTATAAATTTGGAAAAAAAATTACCCCAAGGATGGAAAAAAGTATAAAATAAAAACTTTTTAACAAAAAATTAAACCGCCGAAAAAACTGAAAAGCAAAAAATAATACCTTTTTTGTTTGACCTTAATCTAGGTACCAGTTTGAAGTCGGTGCCTCAGCACGAGCCAGGAGGAGTGATAGAAGCCAATCAGGTAGACGATTATAGGTCCACTCCTCCTGGCTAAGTGCTGTGGCACTGACTTCAAACTGGTACCTAGATTAAGGTAAAAAAAAGGTATTATTTTTTGCTTTTCAGTTTTTTCGGCGGTTTAATTTTATGTTAAAAAGTTTTTATATAATGCATTAAGCGAGTAAAAAAATTGGGGCCGCGTTCAGAGTTCTGTGTTTTCATCGCTCGAGAGTTCCAGTCGCCTGCTGTGTGCGTTATCGTAAGAGACTCAGTACGTTCGAAAGAACGCAGAACTCTGAACTCGGAACTCCAGACCACTCTCTGTCTGCGCGCGCTCATAAACATTTTCGGAAAAAGATGTTGCGTTCTTATTTACCTTTCATTGAGGGAAAGTCTCGTAGATGTTTACTCATTGGTTGGTGGAGGTGCCTTTTTAAGACTCCACTATATTTAGGACGCGGGAAAATAAGAAAAAAGAATATGACTTCGATTGTACTCAACTCCTAGGCACAAGGAAATGGAAATAATGGACTGTATACGCGGCAAATGAATTTAGAAACATATATAAAAATCTAGTACTTGCATTAACTTCACAGTTTAAGGACCGAAATAGGCCGAAGAACGGGAAAGAGGTACAGGGCATGCGCACTCACCTTTAAAATCCAGGGATTCTTCTTGTACCGACACTGTCAACTTCCACAGCCTTTTACAGTTCTGGTATATCACGGATGAAAAATAATACAGCAAAAACACATAAGATCACGCCACCAATTGATGCTGATGCAACGAAGGTCAAACGAAGAGTAAAGTCTTAAAATTCATTATCCATACGTAGCGGCGATAGGGACAGCCGCACACGCAAGTGCACATGTGTGATAAGGATGGAAGATGGGAAGGTTTAAGAAAATGCAAGTACCCTATTTCACAAATATAAAAATACAAAATCCACCAGTTGGTTAAAACACATTGGTTGACAGGCGCGAACGGGTAACCGTGATTGGTTCGTGTTACGCCATGCGCGCACACTGAAAGCTCATTGGTTGACAGGCGCGAACGCGTAAACATGATTGGTTCGTGTTACGCCATGCGCGCGCACTGAAAGCGCAGATGTCGTACGGTCCGAAATGGACTCAAGGAATTATTTTAGTACTATATTTTTTATTTCAAAACTTTTGACGAAATTAAAATTTGTGTGTTTTAATATTAAAACAATCTGTTTTATTATTTTATCAGTAAATATTCATTTGGTTGCATCAAACATTTTCTTATTTGTGCAAAGCTGAATTATGAAGACACAACTCTCTAGTCTTATTTTTTAAACACTAGTTTGGACACAACTTTTTAAGAATTGGCAATTTAAAAAGTTACTTTTCCGCACGCATGTGGAAAGTAAAATCCATACAATTTTTTTTCACACTTGCGAAAGTGTACTGGGATGACTAACTTTCTATAGATATGTTGACTCGCGTCAAGAGGCACTTTCCGAGCGTATGCATTGTAAATTAGATTTTTGTCTGTACGCAAAGTTTCATTAAAATCCGTTTAAACCGGTATTCCGTTATTTACTATAACTTAATTAAATACAATGAAACAATCTGTTTTTATATGGAATTTAGCCGGTCTTTGAAGACATTAGAAAGTTAGATATAGAATGCACAGACAATACAATGAAATTAATCTACGTACAAACAATGAATGGAAGAAAATTCACATTTTTTGTTCTTTAATGCCTTATGATTTGTTGTATTAACAAAGCAGTATTTTTTTATAAAAATGCTACAATAACAAAATATAAATTAAGTAAATTTAATTTCCTACTAAATTCGCTGAAATATTTACATGACTAATTAACCTCAAAGGGTAAAATAATGTTAACTTTACAGACCCAGTCAAGTAGGTAATTAATTGCAAATTAGTAAATTATTTCAAGAGCTTCAGTATATGCAGAGATTGTTTTTGCTTATGTAGAAATGATCGCTCGGTCATTGACTAAATGCGTTGGTGTCGGATTCATCTGACAAGTCAACTACCTTTCAAGTTTTAACACAGGTTAATCATCCTGAAATAGAGCCAACCACCTAAACGTTTATTAAAGTCTTGTTGCTATCAAAACTCAGCAGACTGTACGGAATTTATATTGAACTACCAAAACAATTGTGTCTACGAATTTCGAATTCTCTAATACACAAGAGATAGAATCATCAGAGCATTCATCATCATCATCATCAGCCGAAAGAAGTCCGCTGCAGAACACAGGCCTCCCCAAGGCTCGCCAAACAGACTGGTCCTGCGCCATTCGCAACCTTCTTTTCTTCTCGTCTCTGTCGTTTCACTCTTGGCAGAGTGTTCATAGTCACGTCACCTCTCCCTGTTGGCTGACTTTCAAGCGAAATCAGATACGCAGCTCCCTTATGCGGAGTTCACTTGGTCATTCCAGCACATAGGTGACCTGCCGCGTGATCTAGTGCCTCGCTCCCGAACTTTAACAAGATCTTATTGTGTAACGCACTCGAAATCACAATCATTTACACCACCTCATTCTGTCACACGGGATAGGATGAAGGTAGAAAGAGAAGGTGAATGCGGTAGTGCTAACGTTCGGCAATAAATAAGGGCACAGGTCATCGCTGTACCTTCTTGGTTGCTTACTTCAAATTCAAACAGTTTTCATAAGCGAGTCACAGAAAGTTTCCAGTACTAAGGCGAGTTAAAAAATAATTTTGTTTCAAACGGCGAAATTATTTAAAATGCTTGGTTGTCGGAAAAATATCAGGTGGACAATTGTGACAAACAAAAACTTATTGTATAAAATGTTTGTTCAACTGCGCTGGAATTTTATTCAGTTTTCCCATGCTCCAAGATCGCGGAGACTGCTAAAGTATTCATAAGGAATAGAACTTGGCCGTATAACTTAGTTTGAAACTTTAAACATACGACGCGTTGCTTGGCTAGGTATGCTTCGGGATTATGGTTGAATAGACATTTCTGAGCTATAATCATAGCCTAATTTTAAGGGACCTAATGTTGAACATGGTGAACATTATAATAATTTAACGAAATGGAATAAACTGAAACATGCTGTTTGAGAATGTAATTGAGTTTGTCTTTAAATACGAGGGGCGTTCAATATAAAGTGAAAATGAGATGCAAACTCTTTTAATATTACGAAATTAAATACTGGCCGGTAAAGCTAATCTATCTAGCTGATTGCTATGAAAAAAAAAACTAACTGTCTTTTGTTTAAAAAAATATACGGTAATTTCTTTGCAATGCTATTGAGTACGTTAGCGAAAATGGAGAAAATTGAACTGCGCGCCGTTATCAACTCAGTTTTGGCGGATCGTTGTGTCACAGTTCGTTTTATTGCTGAAAATGTAAAGATTTCAACGGGGAGCGTGCATAATATTTTACATGAACGCTTGGGTATGAAAAAGGTATCTGCGCGTTGGGTACCAAGAATGCTTACTGACACGCAAAAACAAACTAGACTAGAGATTTGTCAAGAAGCTTTGAACCTGATGCAGCAAGACAGGGAACTTTTTTTGGCGCGATTTATAACAATGGACGAAACATGGCTCCATCATTACGACCCTGAAACGAAACTGCAGTCTATGACATGGAAAAGGCCATCATCTCCAACTCCGAAGAAATTCAAGGTGAGCCCATCTGCCGGTAAGGTCATGGGCTCTGTTTTTTGGGATGGTAAAGGGGTATTAATGATTGAGTATCTCGAGCATGGAGCCACTATTACGGGCACTTTATACGCCAAACAAATAGCAACATTGCGCAATGAAATCCGCGAAAAACGGCGAGGTAAACTCTCGAAAGTTGTGCTGTTCCATCAGGACAATGCCCCGGCACACAAGTCCGCCGTTGCAATGGCTGCAATTCGTGATGCTGGGTTCGATATCCTTAAGCATCCTCCGTATTCACCAGATCTCGCTCCCAGTGATTTCTACCTATTTCCGAGATTGAAACAATACCTGAGAGGCCAGAAATTTGAAGACGACGACGCGGTAGTCGCTGCAGTACAAGATTTTTTAAGTACTCAAGATGAGACCTTTTTTAAAAATGGAATTTTAAGTTTAGAAAAAAGATATACTAAGTGTATTATGCTAAAAGGTGACTATGTCGAAAAATAAAATGACATTTAGTAAAAGTTGTTTATAACATACTCATTCTCACTTTTTATTGAACGCCCCTAGTATGTTATAAATGTAGATGGTATGGGTTACGTTACGTAGGTAGCATCACCACATACAATGACAGAAAATTCAACTTTGTTCGTTAATAGTCTTGTTTTAGTGTCACCATCATCATCTCTAGCGTCCCATAGCTGGGCACAGGCCTCGTTTCAGAATAAAAGGGCTTGGGCTGTAATTCCCCCGTGAGCCCAGTGCGGATTGGATATTTCACACACACGCATACGCTCACGCACGCACCCACCGTAAAGCTCGTTGTAAATTTCAAATGTGATTTTGCAAGTAAATTTTTCATCATCATCATCATCATTTCAGCCGAAAGACGTCCATTGCTCCAATGCGTTCCCGCCACCTTCACCAGGTCGTCGCTCTATCTTGTTGGAGGTCTACCTACCTACACTGCGTCTTCCGATTCGCGGACGCCACACGAGAACCTTTCGGCCCCATCGGCCGTCAGTTCTACGAGCGATGTGCCCTGCCCACTGCCACTTAAGTCTAGCGATTCTTCGAGCTATGTCCGTGACTTTAGTTCTAGCACGGATTTCATCATTTCTAATGTGAAATTTTCATCAGTCAGTTCAAATCAGTTTTTTACTTGTATTGTCACCAAGTCGCAGATCAATTTGAAGAGTAATCATACTTATGGTCACTTTGAATCAAATATCAATCCCATTTATTCCCTACTTCGGGGAAATTTCAACAAATCCGTCCTTATTTCTTGCCCACATTATAAAAGCAACCTCTGGGAGAAATTTCAGCCTTCTGAGTTCATGAGTCAGTCAGTGAGTCAGTAGGGAATTTTCTTTTTAAATGTATAGGATGAATAAGGTTCCGGTATACTTTGAAATTGCCGTCGTTACTGGTATTATGGAGATGACTTTTTTATACAAACACATAAATTACAGCATTTTTATACGCGGTTCTAGTAAATCAAAATCGAGATTTATACCAAATGGAGGCAAGTGTTACAGCACACGGTTTTGCCTCAATTTTCCGTGCCAATGGCCCCCTTGGCGCTTGGGTGCGGCGGAGCTACTGCCAATAAGCAATATCTTCCAGTCGGGCGGGCCGCGAACGAGGATCTGCTAATTAGGGACATGGGAACCGATCAAAATAGAGCCTTTGATGCGAAACTGAAAAGGTGACAACGATTCGAGAGTTAGCGGAGCGAACCATATCGATATTTTGGGGCACTGCGACATAGTACCATAAAATAATACGAGCGGAAAAGTATTCCCGTCTTTGAAGTGATTGCGATGTTATCGGAAATACCTAAGGCATTATTATTAATGACTAAACATATTAGTTTTATAATCAGATTATAATTGGGCTAATTGATTTGATGAGATTTCATTGCGATAGTGTTACCGGAGCTATAGTATATTATAATAATATAATTTTACATATTAATAATATTAAGTTCTGTTGGCATGCTCGAAAATGTGCATGGAATATAGGATGGGAAAGTGTGTTTGCTACTCTCTTACATAATTTATTGAATCGGGCGTTACTTTGCGGATGTCCATATTAATGAATTGAAACAATAAATAATAAGCAAAGTAATTGTTTCAGTTCTCTACTCTCTAGATGGAGCGACGACCTGGTTAAGGTTGCGGGATTGCGCTGGATGCGGATGGCGCGGGACCGATCTGTTTGGCGAGCCTTGGGGGAGGCCTATGTCCAGCATTGGACGTCTTTTGCCTGAAAAAATGATAATGATGATGACTACTCTCTTACGTTAAAATGACACGAATGGATCTGGACAAAATTTAAAATCGTCATTCATGATAACGCGTGCCGTGATTTGAAAATGCGTTTAAAATATTCTGAAATTTCACCGCTAAGTCTAGTAAGTAGAGACATGAAATCTGACACGAATATTTTTTATCTAACGTAAATGAAGACCACTTAAAAATTTTCGGTCACTTTCGTGGAAATTTTGTGAAATACCGGAATTTTGAAACTATCAGGTAGGTAGAGTAAAGGGTAGTGAGGAAAAGGAAATTAAATTCCGCGAAATACCGTAAAAAGCCACTGTATAACAGAAATATTGCATAAACGTAACTATTGTAAGGTCGCGGGTGAGCAAAGTAATTGTTTTAGTTCAGAAATATTCCATTTCCACAGACACCAAAAATATTTAAATTATATTTCTCCGCAGCGAGCTCCTTTGCATAATGCGGTATAAATGAAAATATTCTAAGCGCGTCATCCCATCACTATTCAATAGTGCAGCGAAAATATCGGCCAGTGGCGCTGTGGGTCGCGATCGATTTCAATAAGCGATAAATTCCGCATGAGCGGCTTTTCGTGGAGCGTTTGCGGAACGATCAAAGTGCGGAATCGAAGTGAAGGATGAATGGATTGAAGGTTCACCGAAGTATTTCGAATAGTTTGGGGTAATTAGTGTTCTACTATTATGTTGAAACGACGGCAGGTATTGGATAGTAGCGTCAATGAAAAGCTACACATAATAATGTCCTATTTTTAACTAACTGTAGTCCTAAGCAACCTTGTTACTTACAACTATGGGCATGTTTTCTGAATTAAATATCGCATGTATTTTGTATAATATTTAAATTTTTTGTGAAAATGAGAAAGTAAAAATCATTAAAGGCGGAAAGGCGGAGAGAGGAGAGATAGAGAGAGATAGATAGAGAGAGAGAGGGAGAGAGAAAGAGAGAGAGAGGGAGATTATATAAATACATTTTGAAGGAAAAGATACAAATAAAAAATATCAAAAAGAATAAATAACCATGTTTCGCAAACATTTCATGTTAATACAAACTTGACCATTTTTTTTTTACTAAAATCGCTACTATTTATTTTATAAAGTAGGTAATTACATAAATTTAACGACGTATATTTCTGAAAACCAGACTATTTTATTCAAAAAGTTGAGCTATAATACCTATTCAAAAAACAAAAATAAAAGAGATCTTCTTCACTTCGAGCGTAAGAGACAAGCGTTACAAGAAATACATATTTTACACTTTTGACAGATGTGTCTCTCCCCCAAGATTTATTATACGGGGAATATGAAGTAATGTCTCTGTGTAGAAGGAGATTTCCCGTAGTTTTCCAGAGATAATATTAAAATGCGCCGTCGCAGTGACGTCACTCGGAAAACGCCTCTTGAAAGAATAAATCAAAGTATTTCTCGCATTAGTGAGCTCTGAGAGATGACTGGTTGTTTTCTAAGTATAAAGGTAACGACATATTTGGGTATCGCTGACGCTTTTGGTGCACAGAATAGATTCAAATATTGGCATTAACCTTTTAACGCTCTGTCAAATACAATAGCTCTCACTCATATGCCATGACATCGGAATGTCAAACGCGAAGTTGAACCCTACAGAAATGCATGTAGGTAGATATCGCTCTGCACGCCGTGACTGATATATCAGTCGTTGGCGTAGAACCTGCGGTGCTGACATAAGTGTCGTTGGCGTCCAAAAGGTTAAAAGTATACATAGAAAATGCTTTTTGCATTAAAATATTTCAAAAATGTTGAGATATAATTACACAAAAAGTATTTGTCGGATTCACTGCCGGCTGTTATACGCAATACTTCTTAATGCCAAAACGCACATGTGCGTTCAAATGGTTACAATGGTTTGCAGGCACTGAATGAGTTAAGTACTTTGACTCTCCTGCCTCTATTTCAATTTTTAAATGTCATGTGGTACTTTTTCTTGACTAAGAGTACTTGTATTGTCCTTCAATATGTTTAAGAATACCAACTTTCAAGTCAATCTGACGAATAGAAGTTGGTGAAATTGGCCTTGCAAGATTTAGCCCGCACGTTCTAACTACCTGGCAAGCCAATTACAGCAAGAGAACTACGTTATAGTAAGTACATGATTATTAACCAAGCTTGAACATGATTGTGAATCGAAAGACAAGCCCTTTATTGTTGTACAGTCGTGGAATGAAAAGGTTCGTCATTTTTCGACTCTATGTCAACGAGTTAAGGTCAAAAAGTGACGAACCTTTTCATTCCACTATACCTATACACACACGGTTAGAAAAGTCATATGAGTCTAATGTAATTTCTAATTGATCAATGTGTTACTTTGCAAAAAATCATGTCAATGACGTACAATCTATTTATGTTTTTCTGATACCACACAATATACACAGCTACACCCTGTGCAACATACAGTCATTTTATCATGCACAACCCGCCCTTTCCGATTTATGTTGAAGTACTTACAACAGCCGTTTAGTTTTTCTTGTAATACTAATTAAAATTATTATGGACGACCTTGTGTTTTATCTGCAATAAAGGAATGATTATTATTATAATAGTAACTAAGCACGAGCTTTTGTTTAAGCGTAAGCGATCAAGTAGTGTGCTTTAACCCGGTTCGTAGTTTCCTCGTTCAAAGTTATTATGAATGAAGTTCGCCCCAACGTCAAAACTCCATCGACCGTAAAGATGTATCTGTTAACTTCCATTTAGACGTTCCTCTTCCTAGTCCGAAGTTATTTTTGACTCGCTTTTACATTCTAACATGACAGCTAATAAAATATGATAGAAGTTGTAGTTGTACGCTGCCGATGTGAATAGTTTCTTATAAATACTAACCTCCTTATTTATGAAAAAGCTGTTGTACTAAAATTTTGGCTTCAGCTGTAGTTTCCACGCGGGCAAGGTGGGGATAGGGAACTTCACACATACCATTGTATTTCTTCACAGGAGTATGTAGGTATCCTCACGATTTTTCCCTCGCCGTAAACCTCGTGATAAGTTTCAAATGTGATTTCGCGCATAAGTTTAAAAAAAATCGTAGGTGCGAGGCAAATCTCGAATCCACGTTCCTCTAAATGTAATATAAATACCGTTCAATATCCGTCACATAATTTTAAACTAATAGGTCTGTGTTTAAGGGTTCCCATAATTTAATAAGTCATAAAGTGATTTTTTTAGGGTTCCGTATCCAAAGGGTATAAACGGGACCCTATTACTGAGACTTCGCTGTCCGTCCGTCTGTCACCAGGCTATATCTCACGAACCGAGATAGCTAGACAGTTGAAATTTTTACAGATGATGTATTTCGGTTGCCACTAGGTACATATAGGTAACAAAAAATACTAAAAAACAGAATAAAATAAATAATATGAATGGGAGCCTTCAACAAACATGTTTTTTTTGCTCGTTTTTGCTCGATATTAATAATTGCAATCGGTAGACGCTTGAAATATTCACAGAATATTTAGTTATATATAGTCACTTTAAAAATAAATAATTAAATGAAAATAAAACAAATATTTACATTATTTATATTATTTAAGGGGGGCTCCCATACAACAAACATGTTTTTTTGCCGTTTTTATAGATGATGGTACGGAACCCTTCGTGCGCGAGTCCGACTCGCACTTGGCCAGTTTTATTTTTCTTCGGTATTGTTGTCCCATTGGACAGACACCATTTAAAAAAACCAAACCTAACCTACTTGGTGCATTCTTTAAGATGGCATTTAAAAAAATCATGAAGAAAATACTGTTTCAGAAATAAATTACATTATGAATTATGATAAACGTTGATTATGGAGAATGATACATTATGACTTATTAAATTATGGGAAACCAAAAAGGAAATGCAAAGGAAAGGAAATGGAAGGTCCGCCAGGTGTCTTAAGGTATTTAGGTTCGCCGTCAAATGAAAAAGCTCTAGTAAATCAATCTTATTTTTAAAACGAGTCAAAATTAACCTCCAAGAGTTACAAGATCATTTTTACACACAAAGCAAGTGCTAAGTTAATAAGCTTGATAATAATATCCCAAGTTTTTATAATTATATTTACAATGGCCGAGAACAATGTATTAAAAACAATATCGCATCGTACTAAGGAACTAAAGCCATAACTTTCGGAAGCGACTCTGGCGTGAAAAATAGGGATGTAACGAATATCAGTTTCAGAACGTTTGCGAATAGAGATACGAATACTGTATTTTCTCAAACATGCTATGAAATATTGACGTTATGTTCCTTATAATACGCCACGAAGTGTCACATTGAAGGTGCGGCTAGCCGTGCGGGCGGCCGTGCGGTCAATAATGGAATTTCATACAACATTGCTGGCCAAGGCCAGCAAAGTGATCGTCTATTGTTTCATGTGACACAGCACCATGACGGTTATTTATAGTACTATGGCATCATAGCATTTAGCCATTAAAAAAAAACTATAAGCAATATTTGCGTTTTGGTTCATTATGACATTCTGCCACTACGTTTATTTAAGGTGAGATGATGATGATGGTGGTAATGGTGATGATGATGGTGGTGATGATGATGGTGGTGATGATGATGGTGATGGTGATGATGGTGGTGATGATGATGGTGATGGTGATGATGGTGGTGGTGATGATGATGATGATGGTGATGATGGGATGGTGATGATGGGATGGTTATGATGGTGATGTGATGATGATGGTGATGATGATGATTATGGTGATGACGATGATGATGGTGGGGGATGGTGATCATGTTGATGGTGATGGTGGTAATGATGATGATGATGATGGTAATTGGTAATGGTGATGATGGTGATGGTGATGATGATGATGATGGTGGTGATGATGATGGTGGTGATGATGATGATGATGATGGTGGTGATGATGATGATGATGATGATGGTGATGACGATGGTGATGGTGGGTGATGGTGATGATGGTTTAGTTTAACATTTGGTAGCATAGCATACGGTTGTGGTAACTCTGAAGATGAGCTCTGGTTGAGTTCGAAACGCGTCAGTGTAGCTTGGTGGTGGTGATGGTTGGGTTTATGTGATTTGTGTGTGTTCGTACAGTGTGGAGGTGGAGGAACTGCATGAGCGCACATTTCTTGCATAAACGTAACTATTGTAAGGTCGCGGGTGAGCAAAGTAATTGTTTTAGTTCATTGATGATGATGATGATGATGATGATGATGATGGAGGTGATGGTGATGACGATGGTGATGGTGGGTGATGATGATGATGGTGATGATGGTGATGATGATGATGATGGTGGTGATGATGATGGTGATGATGGTGATGATGGTGGTAATGGTGATATGATGTGATGATGATGATTACGATGATTTTATGATGATGGTGATGGTGATGATGATGATGATGATGATGATGATGGTGATGATGATGATGATGATGGTGATGATGATGATGATGATGATGATGCAAGTTTGAGAAAAACTCTATATAAGCCTTGGCCACGAACAGGGCTTTTTTTTTTTTTTTTAATGGGTCGCCAGAGGGGCCAAAGACGCGAAGTCTTTGCTATTTTTTACTTTAGGGTAGGAAGAGTGACTTGTGCTCGGGAAAAATCCCTTCGGACGAACTGGGAATGGAGGGCCCAGACAGTGTCCGACTTGCACGGACTAAAAAACCCGGTCACAAGTCCCCTTCTCTATTGATTATTAATACAAAAAACGTGTGCTTTATATTTTGAGGAGGGGAGGGGTAGGGAGGGGACTTAATCTACCCACAGTGTCCTGCCTCAGCCATTTGCTGGAAGGCCGGGAGAGGAGCATGCATTCTCCCGCTGGGCACTGGGGGGTGCTTAGGTCGGTCTTTTATGTTTTTACCCGTTGGTTTATTCCTTGACCGACCCTCGCCCGCTTCTGTACAATTACTTAGAGCTATTGGTTGGGTTGGTGGGATTTCCTGTCATATGCATTTATCTATAACTACGGGCTTCCTTTCTTTTGCCCTGCGATGGAAGGGTGGGTCGGAGATCTTTTGGGCCCATTGTGTGGCTTTGGATGCCATCTTTTGGGTGGGGCTACCCTTTATGCCTGATGGTTTTTTGGCATGCCGTGTGTTTTTTTGCGCTTGTCTCCTAGCGCTACCCTCTTTTCGTTACCGCTTCCGTCGATAGTTTTCCTGCTATAATAATTCGGAGGGATGAGGAGTGTCCTCCGGACGGCTGGACGCCCCAGTGTCTCACAAGGGTCATGTGGAGCCCAGCGGATCCATACCCCAGCCAATGCTGAAGGGCCAGAGAAGAAACTTTTAGTCTCGATTCTCTGTTTAGGCTTCCGCCGTTGCTCCCACGAGTTCCCCACCGAAACTACCGGGTGCGTCCTCCGTCCGGAGCTCACCTGTCGTATGGGCGGGAGATGCATATGTCAGGAATTCTTAGATCTAATTATACACTAACTACAATTATACAGAAACTACAATACAATCCAATCACTAAAAAAGGTTTGACAATTTTTTATATATACTGCAAACAGTGTCTAGGTCCAGGGGAAGCGAAAAGAGAATGGTTTTATAAGGAGGGAATATTGAATGTGTGTTTGTTTGTGTGTGTGTGTGTGTGTATGTGTGTGTGCTACTTATTTCGAAGACATGCCACGCGAACCACTCTTTCCAGGAACTCTTTAGTGTGGTCTCTGTTCTTTGCCGATCCAAGCAAATCACTCCAGGTCGAGCTATCTTGAGTTACCTTGACTCCGGTTTTTTGCTCTAGCTCGAACCTTTGTGTGTCAAAGCGGGGGCATTCACAAGCAATGTGCCAGACGTCCTCGTCTTTAGCCGGGTCACATATGCACGAGGGTGCGTCTTTGATTTTGAAACGGTGTAGATAGGCTGCGAATCCTCCGTGCCCGGTAAACGCCTGAACCAAAAAATTTGTGAGTTTGAGTTTCTTTACGATGCTGTTTACATCTCTCACTTGTGGGAAGAACTTCTTGGTTATTGCACCGGTCCCGGAGGCCTCGTAGCGGATCTGCCATTTTTCGACCATCTCTAGTCTTATTGACCTTTTGACGTAAGATATCGGCACCTCGTCGTAATTCGGAGCGGTCTTTTTCCTAATTGCTGCTTGCTTTGCCAGTTCATCTGCCCTCTCGTTTCCTGGCGTTCCAATATGAGCTCGCAACCAATAGAATTTTATGTCCACTCCTGGCTCCCTCGCTTGTACAGTTTGGGTCTTTATTGTTTGGACCAGTGGGTGCGTCGTGTGTGGCGTTTTGAGTGCCTCCAGCGAGGACTTGGAGTCGCTGAGAATGCTGACGCTTTGCACTCTGTGTTTCATTGCGATCTGCACTGCTCTGAACAGCGCGTACAGCTCGGTTTGATACACTGTGTTGTAAGGTGCTAATTTAAAGGTTGAGTGGCGGATTTCTTTTCCACCTTCCCACCATGTGAGCGCCGCCCCCGTCTTTCCCTCAATTTTACTACCGTCGGTGTAAATTTGTGGGCCTCCCAGACTGTACCTATCCACCATGTCCTGGTTGTATTCCTCCAGGCTGACATAGTCGATAGACACGGTCTTTGACGGATGTGGTCTCGCCAGAGCGTCTATCGCATTCTCAATTTCCATCCCCGGTCGTAGGTGATCCTCGCTGAAGCCTCTCTTCACCTCGTAGAGTCTTGCCGCCTCGTGAATGCGCAGGTCCAGCGGAAGAGTTCCCGATAGGACCAGCGCCGATGTCAGAGAGACCGTCCTATACGCCTTGCATATCTTCTGGGCGAAACCACGCTGTATTGAGTCGAGCTGATTCCGCACCATCAACTTGCTTGCTGCTTTGTACCAAGCACTTGCAGCGTAAAGGACGATCGGCTCTATCACCGCCACGTAGATGGTCTTTAGGATCTCGCTGTTGAGCCCCCATGACATCTTTGCTGCACATGCTAGCTGCCTGTAAATATTGGTAGCTTTTTGGCACGTTTTCGCCACGTGTGCGTTGAAAGTTAATTTATGGTCAATGGTAAGTCCCAGCAGCTTGATCTCGTCGACAAGCTCCACCTCGGTTCCAGCCATTACGACGCGAATTGGGTCCCATTTTAATTTTCTAGTGATGATCATGGCCGCTGTTTTTCAGGAGAGCAAACTTTAGGAGAGCCACCGCGATGTTCTCCGTCACCAGTTGTGGGTCGTGTTGGACTTGGACCCGGTCGCCTGAGATCACTATTGCCGATTTAACGGGCTTCATGCGGTTGAGTGTGCACTGTACCACTTTGAAGCCCGGCTGCGCCACCATCTCCCCTCTCCCGCCCACGTACGGCTCCTGTAGCAGTGCTACTTCGCAGTTACCTTTCTGCATGGCTTGGTGAATTTCTACTGTCACCAGTCTCGACCTTTGCAGATTGGCTTGCAGGAACCGTGTCTCATGACGTGTGACTGGAGCGGGAGGGGGCGGCTTTGCTGTTTGTGCCGGCACCACCGTATCAACAAAAATAGGCTACTTTGGACCTTGCTATAGTGTCCCACTTTTTACGTTCTCTGCACTCGGGGCTGAACGCCTCGTGCTGTGCCTCAGTGTGGTTTCTGCCTGCCCTGGTGCAGTTTATGCACGTAGATTTTTCCTCCGGACAATTCCCTGGTCCGTGGCAGTTCAGGCAGAACCGACAATTGGTGTCCGCTTCCTTGCACAATGCTCTCGTGTGGCCGTAGGCCAGGCAATTGGTGCACTGTACTAGGGGCGACTGATCCTCCACCCTCTGCCTCTGGAAGCCTATGTAGACCTTCTCGGCCTCCACAAACCTCTTCCAGACAGCGGGCGGAAGCTCAAACACCGGGTGGCAGCACAGGGGGTTTCTCGCTTTTTTGCGGTATTTCAGCTTTAGTTCAGAGTGCTCGATTTTTAGGCCCCCTAGAAGATGGCGATTCTACGAAAGCAACATCTGCGCTAAGTCCTCGTCCTTGTGATAGCTGAGGACATCTCTTATGCAGATCAGAGGTTTTTTCATCTGCGGATATTCCGCATTAAGTTTTCCCTCTGCTGCTTTTTTCAAGAGCTCGAGATCCTGCTTGCTAGCACAGTTTACCACCACCTTCTGGTTTTTGGCTTTTCTTACCCTCTCAAACCTTACTCCTGTGCTCTGAACGTTCAGAACTCTACCCAGTTCCTGTAGGACACCTTCGCTGGTCTTGTTGGGGTCCTTTGACGACATGATGACAGTGTGCGTGTTGTCATGATGAGGGGTTCTTTTTGGTGTTTTAAGTTTTTGGGCGTACGTTTCCGGCCCGTGCTGTTTTTGTTGCACGACTTCCCTGTTGACCTCATCGATCGAGTTTTTCAACTCGGCCAATGCCAACTCTGTGTGCAGGGTCGATGTCGGGGCTGAGGCTTTTCTCCTTTCCATTCGGACCTCCTCTGTTAGGGTCCTTACGTCCGAACTCATAGCCTCTAGCTTTTCCCCAAACTCGGTTACACCCTGTTCTGGATTCGGTCTCGTGGGCTCCGTGTCGTGCCGGCTTTTTAGCTCCTCTGTGGTGCTGGTTAGGAGGTCAATCTTTTGGGTCAAAGTTTTTATGGCATCACTCAGCCCTGTGTCTTGGGGTGTTATTTCGGACGTCTCTTTGACCGCCGGCAAGAGGCCCTCAATGGTTAGAGGGATCTTCGCCGTCGCATTGGCCAGCTTGTCCAAGGTCTTCCTTATCTCGTCTAGTTGGTTCGAAACCCGGGTGACCTGGACATGCAGCCGTAGGACGTCCTCTTCCACCCTTCTGACCTGGGCGCTGTCCTGAGAGTCCGTTTTTTGGCCCATCTTATTGATTGTAGTTTTGACCTGTTCGATTGAGGTTCTAATTTCCCCGATTGTGTGGAATGGGGATGCCGTTTCGTAGCCGAGCCAGTTACGTACGTTGTCCGTTTGTTTGGAGGTCCTTTCAGAGACCTCCATGAGGTGTTCCAGACCTGTTACCACTTTTTCCCTTACCTCAGCCATTTCCTTCGCATGCAACCTCTCCAGTCGGACTATCTCTTGCGCGTTCCTTGCTCTTTCCCGCTCGAGATTGTATTTGTGTCTCGACCGTGAGTCTGACAGCGACAGAGCGGTCTCATACAGGGTCTGCAAGCAATCCAAACACTTCACCTTGCACTCCCTCTTTATGTTGCCGGCCAGTTCTAGGGCGGTTTTTCCCTCCTGGAGCATCGTGTTGGCCAGTTTCGTCGCGTGGTCCATCTCTACTCCTGGCCCTCTGCGGTTTGGCCCCATGAGGAAGCTCATCCTGGATGAGGATGCTCTCGGGGGCGTGGAGAGGTCCGAGACGTCTGACATGTCTCCCTCGTCAGTCCCCGGGCTGGTTTGGCAACCGTGCGCTCCCACGAGGGACTCAAGTTTCTCCATGTCCGCAATTGTGTCCGGATCCAGGGGGGGGGGGTGGTTATTGTTGGGTCCTTCTCCGCTGCTGCTACAGTTTCTTTATGAAGGACTGTCTCCCTGAGGGATTTACCAACTCTTGGCTTGCGTACTGGCCCTGTCTGAGACCTGCAGGGGGCCGACTTGGGTTTACTTGGGTTGATCTTGGGTGGCATTATGTGTTAATTTAAAATTTGAACAGGGATTGCCGGCCTCGTATCTCTAGATGGCCTCGTTACCACTCGGCCATCTATAACTACTCGGCCGGCAATCCTCTATTTCGCGGCCGCTGCAGTAATGTACTATTATCACTTATTCATAGATGCGAATATTGGTACTTCAAACATCAAATCTTCAAAAGCCGCGATATATTGGGCTGATTGGACTTCAATTAACTGAGATAGTCCATGATTTTTTACCAATTTTTTAATCTTATGTACCTGGGCGACCGAGCTGGTACCAAGCGTTTTGCCAGAGATAAGACCAAGCTAGATCAATTTTTCATCCCCGAAAACCTCCACATACCAAATTTCATCGAAATCGTTGGAGCCGTTTCTGAGATTCTGATTTTATATATATACAAGAATTGATCGTTTAAAGGTGTTATAGATTAAAGCCCAATTAATAAATCGATTTCTTGTGGTTTTACGTATGTTACTTCTTCCAGTGACGAATTTTTGCTAGGGGATAAAAGTTGATTTTTAAAACTTGAATAAAACTACTTTTTGGAATAATTTTTGCCCACAACGAACGAGGAACGATGCACTGTTCCGGGAACAACAAACAAAATTACATATTCTTCTTTATCGTTCACCCGCTGCTTCGCACATTAGATACATACGATCTAAGAATTTGCCCTGAAAAAAAATTTCCACTCGGACAACGCCATCTATTGATTACTTATGAAGTTAATGCGTCATCTTGAAAGCCGAGGCTACACCACCTCAGTGTTCTTATCCAGCTTCCTCTGTTCTTGTTAAAAGTTAAAATATTATCCCGGTATTTAGTATCCTATATATCAATCCAAAATTGTATCTATCTGTACGCCAAGTTTCATCCAAATCCGTTCAGCCTTTATTGTGTGATTGAATAACAAACATTTAAACATCGAAACACTTCCATAAACTTTCTCATTTATAATGTTAGTAGGATTATACCTAAACAGTATAAAAGAAGTGAATACCAAAATTGTGTCACTTAACTTCAAACTCGCAAAAGTCTACCCTACTCTACTACCTACCTACCTCTCTTAGATTATCTACCTTATTTTCCTAATCTTTTCATACCGAAATCTTTTAAATTCTTGAATTGGATCTGAGTTCGAATGAAATAAAACGACTCAATTATTCGCAAAATACTCACAGCCATACCTGCAAGTGCGAATAAGCATTTGCGAATGTTAATATTGGTACTATCCCTGGTACAGCGCAATTATTAAGGCGCCTTCTATTTGTATTTGTAGGCCTACAACTTTATTGTGGACGATAAGGGTTCGTGAGAGCGGAGTAATTGTGGGATGTCCCATGTATAAAGTCTAAGTTGTTGGATGATTCGATTCAAATCACTGTTTCCAATAAATTTCACTTGCTGTACCAATGTTTGCCTTAAAATACAAGTATCTAAAACCATTCTGTTTTCACGATTTTTTGAATTGTCAGCTTGTATGTAGAATGGAGTGGGTTAGTTTACTAACAGTTTTGAAGAAAATACTGTTTTAGAAGGAATTAATTAATTATTATTATTATTAATTATTATTAAGGGAATTATAGGAAACGATACATTATGGCATATGAAATTCGGGCTAACGATAAAGAACGGATTCGGTTTAAAATGAGAAAATCACAAATGTTATAGTCTTCCTTTTATTTCAGATGCTTTTTATTTGAAAATAAATCCTTATGATTGAGACATTTATATTAGATATGTATATACCTGTCGTAAAATTATGTGTTTCTTTTTGGCGGGTTCGGTTCCCGGTATTAAAAGGATATTATTCAAAGGACTTGGAATGCAGTTTTAATTGATTTTAAAATCAAAATTGAGCCTTGTTTCAGTAGAATTTTCGATCTACTTACCGTGCTTAGGATATATTCCCTTCTTGTGGCATAGCCATGAGATACCCTGTATAGACCGGAGATGATGATAATGACTTCCACTTCTCTAAAAGTCCAGTTAATACGAATATGCAGTACAACTAACAAATTAAATAATGGGTCAACCAGTCGGTTTCAATGTAAGCTGGCCGCTAGGGATCTCTAATAAGAAAAGTTCCTCGGTGCCATGTCAGTAATTTAAGAGTGTCCATAGAAAGTTTTGTAGCAAAATTAAATTTTTGTTGCGCTCGGTACGGTGAGGTTTTCGCCGAGTTTCTGCCATTTTTCTTTTTTGCCGTCGGTGATGTTTTGTTACAGAACTTCGTGTCCTAGTTCTTGTCTTTTTACTTTCTGCGGTTGAATTTGGTGTAGGTATAAATTATTTACTTTCGTTTCAGTTTTTTCTTCTTATCATCGCGTTCAATTTTGGTACTTTTACTGTCTGTAAATCCTAGAATATTCTCTAATGGCTATGTTATTCTTTGAAAAAACCTATTATAATGTTTTGCAAATACTTTAGTTTCGTTAAATATATACTATACCACCACCAAACTACACCGACGCGTTTCGAACTCAACCAGAGCTCATCTTCAAGTAGGTACCATATGTAGGTAGGTTCAGGTAGGGTTTGTGTGATTTGTGAGTGTTCGTACAGTGTGGAGGTGGAATAACTGCATGAATATGCACTTCTTACATAAACGTAACTATCGTAAGGTCGCGGGTGAGCAAATAAATTGTTTCAGTTCATTGAATAAAGCTTGCTTAAATTGAATAAAGATTTTTTGAATTTTGCCTTTTTTGACTCTTTTGGGCTAAAACGGAATTATTATGACTACGTATTTTCATTAAGTCCATGAGTTCACCCTAAATAATTTATTTATTTTAATTTATTGGTGCTTATTTATTTTATTTATTATGAGCTGCTGCCCGCGACTCCGTCTGCAAAGAATTCGTTTATCGCTATCCCGCGGGAACTATGCAATATTCCGGGATAAAAAGTATCCTATATGTTAATCCAGATTATAATCTATCTGTGTGCTAAATTTCATCAGAATCCGTCAAACCGTTTAGCGTGAAAGAGTAACAAACATCCATCCATCCATACTTACAAACTTTCGCGTTTAAAATATTAGTAGGATTTAACTAGCCTAGCCTGATAGGTAAACATCCAACAAGTGCAAGTTGTCTGAACAAAATTTAAGCCTATAAGTTAATGTCACTTGCCAAAAAATAAAGCGTTCCGCAATAAAATCGTACATCTAACGTGTACTTAGCTAATAATACAAACAAACCAATAAACTTAACGAAAATACGAGCATTATACAAATGCATACAATTTGGCCCACTACCGACCCCTATCACCTCACCAATTTCACGAAGTACTAACTTAACACAATCGTTTTCGCTCCCACTTACAGTCTTGCTTGCTGTGGGAAAGAGACAGTTGGTGTGTGACACTGTTCCAGACCTGGACCTTCATGAATTATACATTGCATAAGGCAATTTGTCGTTGATAAGCAATCCCAGGCCGCTACCCTATAAATATTTCTTCTTCCATAACTTTGCCGTAATAACGAAGGTATTTTCGGGAAGAAAGGCCGAAGGTGACACAAAAACTAGTAGTTTGGAGATAGGGGTCCGGGAAAGGAATTTGAATTTATTGTTATTAAAATAATGATATTTTTATGGCTTTGACGACGATGACGATGGGTAGAGTTAAAGAAGTTCCACCATAATACTAAACGACGGGTTGTTTGCTGGAAAACGTTTTGTTGTGATACAAAAATAACCCTTACAACATACAGTTGTAACCGTACGGTTATAATCTATCACACAAAATTGATTTTAAATGATCAATTTTTTAAAAGTGTCTCCGATTTTTTTGGCTTTTAGATTCGCGAAAAATTACCTTATTTAAAGCAGAAACACCAATAGTGGTGGAATTTCTCTTAAATTAAATACATATGCGGAAAATGGCTACATTTCAAAACCCTAGTTATTTATTTCTTTTTACAAGTTAGCTATGAAGTATCTTTTTTGTACTTATTTTTTCAACTTCATTTTTTTATTACTTTTACGGTCATCCCGTGAAATCATACATTTCGTACTAAATACAAACTGAAATATAGATGCACAGAAAAAACCCCAGAAAAAAGACCAATGCTGGGAATCGAACCCAGGTCCTCAGCATTCCGTGACGCGTGTCGCGTGCGCGTTTTCTGTGCATCTATATTTCAGTTTGTATTTAGTACGAAATGTATGATTTCACGGGATGACCGTAAAAGTAATAAAAAAATGAAGTTGAAAAAATAAGTACAAAAAAGATACTTCATAGCTAACTTGTTTAAAGTTGCACAGTAGCGCCATCTCTTGTCCAGGTGAGCGGTTAGTTCCGAAGGAGTGTTAAAATCTCTCGATGAGGGTGTAACATAGATGTGCGTTTGTCACTGCATAAGGTGATGATTTAGCAGATTGAAATGTATGATGTATAGGAAAGATTCGTGTCTAATCTCTAGACCAGTGGTGGTGTAGGGGTATGGCACGCGGCACGGAATGCTGAGGACCTGGGTTCGATTCCCAGCATTGGTCTTTTTTCTGGGGTTTTTTCTGTGCATCTATATTTCAGTTTGTATTTAGTACGAAATGTATTATTTCTTTTTGAATAATTTGTGCACTAACGAATAAAATTTGCTTAAAGTACTTGGCGACGGACCAATATTTCTATTATTCTACAAGTAAGTACAATTACGTTGAAGAAAAGAAATCTCAATCTCTAAAAGGGTCGAAGGACAGTGAAATAAATTTTGCAGGCAATGTTCCGGACCAAAAGACCCTAGCTTTCCTATTCTGTTACCAATTTTATTTTTCAATGGTTTGTATAGCGACTGCCTTCCGTTACAAAGCAGTTTGAACCTTATCCCGGTGCATTAAAACGCTTAGTTTTCCTCATCTTATTTTTAAGACGGTATAGTGCAGTTTGTAGGCAATAAGGTCCAGAAAAAAGATCAGTGACCTCTGAAGCTTGAGGCTAAATAGGAATTGATATTTTAAGCCCAGTTACAGCATTTTGTCGCTCTATTCCTTTGGGAGAGTAGATGATCCTTAAATTTATCTCAGCTTTGCCTTGAATTTTAGGCTGAAATAGGAAATGTAAAGCCTTTTGTTCCGGAAAATAGCACTTTACTACAGAAAATTTGTAAAGGCTTAAGCTTACATCGACATTTTTTATATCTTTTCTATGGATATGGTTCACTTATTAATAGTTAGGTACTTACATTAAAAAATTACATAAATGAACATACCTAATTGGACGGAATTTTTGCACTAATCCTACTAATAATACAAAAGCGAAATTTTATGACAATATATGTTTGTTTCTTTGGAATGGGTTATGGAATTGGTTGAAATTTGGTATGTAAAATGATACTTCATACCAAACTTGTTAAAGTATGGCTTCCGGTCCCACCGGAAGACCAGCGCTGGCTCTCGAGCCGGCATTATGCTGAAGTGGGTCCGTTTCGTGATAGTTGCTTTACATTGTAATCTTTATGCCTGTTGTTTATGTAACTGTCACGAATAAATGTTTTTCCTCTTTTCTTTCTTTCTTTCTTTTAGTAGCGACATCTCCAAGGAGTCCAAGTTAGTTCCGAAGGAGTGTTGACGTTTCTCGATGAGAACTTAACATAAATGACGCTGTATCGCTGCTTAATGTGATTTAGCAAGTTGAAATGTGCGATGCATAGGAAAAATTTGTGTTTAAACTCCTGACCAGCGGTGGTGTACGGGAATAGCACGTGGCACGGAATGCTGAGGACCTGGGTTCGATTCCCAGCGCTGGTCTTTTTTTCTGGTTTGTATTTAGTAAAATATTTGGTATGTAGATAGCTGAATCTTGAAAGTAACATGTTTTTGGTGATCAATAAAGAATATTTGTATTGTATTGTAGGTTACATTTTGTTCCAATATTGTCACGGGATTGGAATTAGGCTAGTAAAATCCCGACATTTTAACTGCTAAGTCGAAGTCTTCATAAGTAAAAAATATTATGCGGGTATTTTGGAAAAATTCTGTAAAATTCCGGAATTACGATTCAACAGCCAGCTCTAATGGAGCTGTGGGTAAAGGCTTGTTAAGTAATAATTCACAATTATTTATAAAATAAATAAATCACGGAACGATGGATATCAATTAGTCCCAAACTAAGCAAAGCTAAGCTAATGGGTACTTACTTATGTAGATAAATACATACTAAAATACTATTTAAACATACAGGACTCGACCACAATGTTCCGCAAATAAATATATTTTAGTTAATTTCAGAAACATTCGTATTTTTCACACAAATATCTGTCCCAACCAGGGGTTCAAACCCGGGAACTCAGAAGCTTCGTAGTCAGGTTCTCTAACCGCATCTTCTGCGCAGGTACATCGGTGAGGGATATCAGTTGTGAACTACTGTTACCTTGCTTCTTCACTAACACACCAGAAGACAGCTATGATACATAATGTGCGAACTGCATGAACTACAAGAGAAATGTCTACATAAGCTCGAATAATTCCTCAACACGAATACCTAACACTCCCAATGCCCACATATTTTGTAAAACGTCGATAACCGAATCGCCCTACAATTCCAACTATCCATAAACGTCGGAACCCTTTTACAATAATCGAATATAGCCTTCGTCTCGCGAACATTCAAAACGGACACTTTGTATAATGATATTACTTTTTTTATCTTTATTTGTTTATATTTTTGGATATGTTACTTACTTCTTTAGTTCAGGTAAAAGGTAAGTATCTTGTGTTAGTGTTACATCCCGTTATAATCGTAAAAATGAATTTCTTTGTCAGTTCTCTATGGTCAAAGAATTTTATAACCAATTGGTTTGGTCGCCAACAGAAGCTTTAGGTATTTTGTGGGAAATTTTGTGTTTGGATAGATTGCCTTTCATATTCTCGCCTTAATTCTGGATGTTAACAATATTATGTATTATTATAAGTTGCTGCTAAATCGTGCTGCTAATTAATTTTGGGTCTTCTTTTTCTTGTGCATACTCGTAGGTGAAAGAAAATCTTGCTTATCGTAAATTGTAATATTTGGGCCATATTATGTGGTCGATTTGTGTTTCATTCATTATGCTTCTACCTCAGAAGTGAATACGGTGAGTGGGGGTAAGATGAAAATAAGATGAAAGGCAGTGTAAGATGAAAAACTACTCTTAGTACCGGGTGCTACGAGTGGTTTTTCATCTTACACTGTTTTTCATCTTACCTCCACTCACCCTAAATAGTTTTTAACAATTTTAAGTTAATTTGATGGGTACCACCTGAGCCAATATCAAAAAAACCGCACACAATTAAGGGATTTAATTAAAACAAAACTTAATTAATTCCTTTGTGTGACGCAAGTTACCCATATAATTTGTATGATTAACTTTCGTTTTACAAAGGAAGCGATCGTGATTTTGTTTTCATTAAGCCGATTAAGACGATTAAATAACGGTGGTAAAACCACCATGATATCCAATCTACCCCACCGTTTAAGCATTGCGCGAAAAACGTCACTGTCACGGATTTTCCTTGTTAAAAATTGACAATAATGATTGACAGTCAAGTTCCAATAATTCGCAGTGTCAATTTGATTTTCACAAGAGGGATTTACCTTTCCAGGAGTATTTTGGCATTTTATGGCCGATATTGAGTTTGTCCTTATTAAATACTGACAGATTGATTTCAGAGAATCAGTAGAATATTAAATATTGAATGAAGTGATAATGCGGGTTTGGGGGACATCATCATCATCATCATCCCAGCCTATAACGTCTCACCGCAGGGCTCAGGCCTCTTCTCAGGGTTTGGGCCGTAGTTCCTACGCGGGTCTAGTACGGATTGGGAACTTCACACACACAATTGAAGTTCTCCGCAGCTGTGTGCTGGTTTCCTCACGATGTTTACCTTCAACGTTAAGCTTATGGTAAATTGCAATTCAAATTCATTTGAATGTAAGTTACCCAGTCACGCAATGACGGCTGAACGGATTTAGATGAAACTTGACATACAGATCGACAAAAATGTGGATTGATACATAGAAAACTAAAAATACATGTACCTCATGAGTTCCTGCGAGATACTATTTAAACTTAAAACAAGAATAGAGAGCGCTGTCCAAGAACGTTGAGATACGTACGTACTACGTAGGCTTTTAAGATGACGCCTCAACTTCGTCAACAATCAATAGATGGCGTTGGCCGAGCGGACGATGTGCTATAAAAATGTAACCATATGTAACCTTGTTTCAGGCAAAACTCCAAGATGTAAGTAAATGTTTATCATGAAGGTATTTCTAAAGCGAGCGAAGCCGCAATGTAGACGATGCATTTGCAAAGTTTATAAAAAGGTCCCATACCTACGCTGTGTACCAACTGGCCACCAATAAACTTAGCAAACAAGGAGCGCGGAAAGGAAACAAAAGAATATCAGTAGTCCTGTCATAGCCCTCGTTCGCGCTGCGTGTTGATTTTACGTTATGTTTAAATATTTGTTTTATTGTCACTATTTTGCACCCCAAATATATCGCAGTCTACACGCGGGTAAAGGTTAGTCTTTTATTCTTGTTAGTATTCATAAATAATTAAAGTTATCACGAGACACTGATGAAGCGAGCGTGTTTGTTTATTTAATATTAGAATGAATGAATGAAAAATATTATTAAAATCCATTGTCATGAATAAATAATTAATATTATTATTTAAGGCGTACCTACTATAAAAAGCCGTGGTGGCCTAGTGGTTTGACCTATGGTCTCTCAAGCAGAGGGTCGTGGGTTCGAGTCCGGGCTCGCACCTCTGAGTCTTCGGAATTTATGTGCGAAATTAAATTTGTAATTAACTATGAGCTAATTAACTATGAAGGAAAACATCGCGAGGAAACCTGAATACACCTGAGAAGAAATTCAATGGCATATGTGAAGTTCCCAATCCGCATTGGGCTCGCGTGGGAACTACACGGCCCAAGCCCTCTCATTCTGAGAAGAGGCCTGTGCCCTGCAGTGGGACGTATATAAGCTAGGATGATGATGATGATAAAATTAATGACTATATCATAGACACGGATGTTTGGAATTAATTGAGATCCGCGTATCTAGATAAAATTATGGAAAACGATAAACTAATTATGGCAATTGAAACAAACGATAGAGAACCACCTAATATCACTTTCATTGATTCACGCGGCAGTTGCTGCAAAAATAAAATCCAGTAACGTTTGTTTGAAACATGGGTGCTTCAAATGTACCTAATGTTTCCCTTTGTAGGTATTTTCCTTTTCAGGAACTTATTGCTCAAAAAATATGAATTGCACAAAGTTTGCGAGGACTGTAAAACGAGCTCGGCTTTCACAGAATTGAATAAAATGAAAAGCGATAAAAAACGTTGCGGCCCGCGGATTTATGTTTGCTAGCTTTAGGTACGTAAAGTTTGCTGTAAAAGTTATACCACTATAATTATGTACCTATAAACACATTAAAAAATTACGACCTACTAGTGAGAGGCCGCGAGTTCTGTTTCTGTGATGGGCAGACAGTCCACAGATTCGTAGTAATTATTATCCCTTCATACCGGTACTACCAGTGATACTACTGGTAGTACCAAGGAGATTATTTTTTCCCGTAGTAATCATCCGGTCTGGTAGTAGGTACCACGGGAGATTTCGCATTACTCTTGGTACTACTTATAAATAGAGTTGATGCCTGGATTAAGAATACATACATGTCAAGTATTTAGCCCGTCAGTTAGATTATCGATAAAAACTGGACACGTATTTTTTGCTGTAAAAAATTAATAAAAATCCTCTGTTGCTTGTGGCCCACCCACTTAGCGCATAGTTAGATTAGCTTTGCAATATATTTCAAAATATAAACGACAAAGTAACAGCAATACTTAAATTAGTTCCAAAATAAAAGCAAAGTAAACTTCCAACGATGGCAAACAAAAAATACACTGCAAATTTCGAAGGGGACTCTGCAACATCTGTCCCTGAAAGATGAAAAGCTTAAGGCGATTACAGTACTTCCTCCCAGTTCAACTTTAATACAAAAATAAAGAAGATAATGCCCTTTTAAGTGTGTGTTCTTTTTGTACAGTTACCAACTTTGTTTGTACGGGGGAATGCAACTTGTACAAATGTTTTCATATTTGGTTAAGCCCTTTATATTTTTAGAAGGAAAGTATGGCTTTGACATCAGGTGTTTGCTCGTGGAATGTCTTGTATTTAAAAGGAGTGCGAATAAAGCGAAAAAATGGCGGGGTTTTTTCAATAATGTTAGAAGCGGGAAGCCAATCTGAGATGGAAAATTTTAAGCTCACTGCTAGGAGTACTTACTTAAGTTAGGTCATTACTTAAAATGTTTTCTTGAAATGTTTTCTGGTTTTGTTTTACTGAAAATGTGGTAAAATAACTCGTTCGACCAGACAGATATATATTTTACTAGCTGATGCACGCGGCTTCGTCCCCGCCGAAGTAGATTAAAACGTGTTTTCCCGTGGGAATGAGATATTTTCCCGTGGTAAAATGTAGCATATGTCACTCTCCAGCCCTTCAACTATGTGGTTTTAACGACCGCTTTAGCCTAGTTAGTAGTGACCCTGCCTACGAAGCAAGAGCAAGAGGTTCTGTATTGTATTTTCTGTGGTGTGTACAGAGTGTAAAGAGTAAAGAGTCATTGTATTGTATTGTATTGTCCTGGGTTCGAATCCCGGTAAGGGCATTTCTTGGGCTGAGTTATGGATGTTTTCTATGTATTTAAGTATTTATTGATCTATATAAGTATGTTTATCGTCAACTAGTACCCATAGTACAAGCTTTGCTTAGTTTGGGACTAGGTCGATTTGTGTAAGATTGTTCCCTAATATTTATTTATTTATTATTTATTTATTTATTGCCATGCACAGCGAAATAAAAGCGCCTATTCTTAATATTTGCAAGCACTTTTTTGCAGCGAGATTTATATCTGGCTGAGTCATTTTTAGAGTTCTGTACCACAATGGTGCCCCATTACTGAGACTCCGCTGTCTGTCTGTCCATCCGTCTGATACAGGGCTCTATCTATTGAACCATAAGCACTTGAAATTTTCACCGATTGTGTATTACTGTGACCGCTATACGAACAAATACCAAAAATAAAAATAAAAGTTAAAAAATGAAAGGGGTTCGTTGTCATACAAGAAACGTGTCTTTTTCAGAGTTTTCAACTGCGGCGCTGATTGCTAGCCCACAGCTGATAGTTACTAGGCATTGATTAACGACGCGATTGGACGCGCATACAAGCGAGCGACCCTATGCTGTAATGATAATTCTACACGGGGTAGCAGGGTACTGCCGCGGGAGAGTAATTAAACTACGTTGTAGGTGCAACAAGATTTATATTTTAACTTAACAATTTCTTCCCCAGCTATCCCGCCCTCTCCACACACTTACATACATAGACCATATAGGCTTAAGCTTAAATCCTAACTCACTACTATAATTCACAGGGTCGTGAATGCAATTGGCCAGTGATCCGATATATCAAATGTATTTAAACTAATATAGGGGCAACTCCTGTACCTGGGCTGTGAAACGGCCAAACTTGGCTGCGGGCCACTGTAGGCCACACTCGGACGGTGTCTCGTGCCCGACGTCCCAGCGTCGCCGACAGCCGCCACACTGCGCAGACCAACCTGCTTCACAACCACCAAGCCTCCTTGAAATGCTTCTACACGAAACCACAACAGCCACACACAAGGCCGTGTCTTGACACCTCCTGTGGACGGATTATGGATTAGAAATAACTCTAGAGTGGTTCCTTAAGGACAGAAGGAACCGGCTTGCTCAGTTCGGTGAACGGACACCATAGAAACTTGAAAACTACATAAGCACCACCGTGGAGGAAATGCGGACTTGCTTAGTCGCCTGGGTCGCGCTGTCAACTCCAACGAAGGTGCAAGACCTCGGACACCACAGCAATCTACAACCAAAGGTCAAGGATTAGCGTTGTCGACCCAAAGGAAAGGCAGGGCTCCAGTGGCTTGGCCACATACCAAGTGTTCAGGATGATTCCGCGTGCGACGCTCCACGTCACCCACTTCTACTACACCACCGTGCTGAAACAAAATGAAAAATAAGTATACCAGGACGCTAACAGCGCATTCCACGCTCTTACGAGGTCAATCCAGAGAAACTCACCCAAAACAAGGATTAATTCCCACTTGGAACACGACAAACACTGCGAGCATCAACAAAATGGCCGTACACCCCAACGCCGGCCTCCTTCACCTAGAGCTGTCACCATTGGCATATACGGTTTTTTTTTTTAATGAAGCACTTTACTAGAGTCAAAATCCAAATTTTAATTTCCAAAACCAGCACCCACGTCCAAAATAATTATTTAATCCGCATCCCTGCAACGATTTACGCAAACAAAGTTTAATTTGTAAGTCTCTAGTTAATTGGAAAAAACGCCGAAGTATGAGAAAAACGGAAGAAACATCAACTCAAACGGCCGTGCTGTCACCTGTCAAAATGACAACCTTACAATGCTTTTTGAATGTTTCTCGAACTGACATTGGCCCAAGCCTTAAGGCCGCCATTAAGGGGAAATAATAATAATAATAATAATAATGTTTCTCGAAAAGTTTGCGATTTTATTTTTACTGAACTGTTTTAAAAAAATTGTGTGGTACGGAATCCTCCATGTACGAGTCCTACTAGAACATGAATGGTTTTTTTCTGTGCAGCAGGTACCAAAGAATATTTAAGCAATGTGTTCAAGCGCATTGTTTCCTTACAATATTCCATGCACAACCAGGCGAGGCACGCCACGGTATCGCGTTATCGCACTATCGCCCCCCGCGGTCTCGATGATCCATCTCGAAGGGAGTTAGGGCTCTACATACGGACGGTTCACACGCTGAAAATATTTGTAGTTTCCAATTATTTTTATGAAAATAGTACACTTTAATGAACTGAAACAATTATTTTGCTCACCCGCGACCTTACGATAGCTACGTTTATGTAAAAAATGCGTGTTCATACAGTTCCTCCACCTCCACACTGTATGTTCACACACATAAATCACACAAACCCAACTATCACCACTACCAAACTGCAGAGACGCGTTTCAAAATCAACCAGAGAGAGAAGCCTCTGAGAAAATTAGTTGGCGCTTAATTTTAATTTTATAAACCTCTTTTCATTGCCTGGTTAAGATGCAAATGGCATGAAAATCTTAAAGTTTATCTTCCATAAAGTAATGAAGTCGTGGGAGCCTAGTGGTTTGATCTACGGTCTCTCAGACAGAGGGTCGCGATTCGCGCCTGGGCTCGTACCTCGGGAGTTTTTCCGGAACTTATGTGCGGATTACATTTGAAACTTACGATGTGCTTCACGGTGAAGGAAAATTTCGTAATCAAACTTGTACGTATTTACATACCTGCGAAGAAATTTAATGGCGTGTGCGTAGTTCCCAATCCACACTTGGCCCGCATGGGAACTACGACCCCATTCTGAGAGGAAGCCTGTGCCTAGATGTGTGATGTAAATAGGCTGGGAAGAAGAAATATTTTGTTAAGTTTCTGCCGTTTTCTTACCGCAGTCCTTCCATACAATGCAGAAATTAAAACATAACACATAAAATTACTGCTATTAGCTACTTTCCTGTGTAACTTACTTCATTTCGGAGCTCAAATTATAATTTAGGAGCGTTTCAAACGCAGCGTCTGAACCACCCGTATACAGCGCCACTTGTCGCATGTACCGATGATCCATCTTCGTGAAAACATGCGCGAGCGACGCGTGATTCCACCAACAAGGGTGCAAGTGAGGGTGCTGTGAAATATTTATTTTTTCCTCTACTCATACGACAAAGTTCGGTGTCAAACTTAGTAGGGGTGGCAAACGGCGATCGATTGCGATTTAAAAAGTCATAAAAATAAAATGTTCACGAACCCTGACTTTTGGGTGTCCTTTGTATTCGTGTTGCATGTTTATTGGAGGTTTTATAGTTGAAAGATTTCAGACGGCAAAAATGGGATTTTGACTCCTTGCGATAGGCGTACAAAGTCAATACTTAGTACTAAACTTGTGCTAAAACGAGGATCTGTCTATAATACATTATATTTTATTTTAGTTTATTTTCACGTCAAAATTGAGCGACGGATTGCCGTGATTTTTTGTATAGGCATAGTTGAAGGGCTGGAGAACATAGGCTGCTTTTACCACGGGAAAATATCCCAATCCCAGGGAAAAACATGTTTTAGACTTCTTCAGTGCGGGCGAAGCCACGAGCATCAGCTAGTATATCATATTTCAGCTATTTCGAAAAACTTTTAAATTCTACACAGTCACTTGTTTTATATTTTAAGTTGACTCATTGCACTGTCTAAGGTATAAATTGAAGTTGCAACAATTTAATCAATTCAGCAGTCAAACACCACTTAAACTTTTAACACTTAAGCCAGCAATAAAAGCGGCAACGAAAACTTTCAACTCCTATTTTCGGGTTATTAAGCAACTTCACCCTCCACCATTCTGAGTACGAATAAATTTTCCAGGACGATTAAATCACAACAAACTAAGTCACGCACATTAATGCTCGCATTAATCCGGAACATATTTAAATAAGCATTAGACGATTTCCTCATAAGTGATCTTTTGGGTATGCATTTATCATTAAGTGGGGTTCCGCAGAGAAGTGACTATAGTCCAGAATTTATTATGTGGCTTTCATGAGTAGCCTTGTTTGGGATAAGGATTTACACGCGACAGTGTTGTGTGTATTATAAATCAGAGGAAGCTATTGTATTTGGGGCATATAATGCGTAACGACATATAATCTGCTTCAGGTTATTATTCAGGGAAAGATACAAGGACGCTGACCACCTGGTAGAAGGCGTACCTCCTGGTTAAGAAACCATAGAGACTGGTTCGGGATGAGTACCAGATCCCTCTTTCGGGCGGTAGTCTCTAAAATAAAGATAGCTCTAATAATGGCCGAGCTCCGATAGCACAGGGCACTACAAGAAGAAGAAAAAGTGTTACTAACTTTATCCTTGGACTTTGGTCCTGCGGCAGAATAAAATAATTGCATAGCACTTATTCCATTCGAATTCCAAAACATTTATATTCTACCCTTACGATCCTCAAGGAATCATCATGTCGGCCTATATCCATCTCGTTCAGAGCAAAGATCCCCTCTCAGCATGATTCCCACGCAGGTCCTGTGCAGATTGGAAACTTCACGCATACCATTGAATTTCCTCGCAAATTTCTTTTACACAGTCGCCAAAGATCACTGTCAAAAACGAAGGAGTAACGAATCGCTTTCAGCCTGATAGCTGTTTGTGAATCTAATAAACAAGTAGAAATAAATAAAATATACATTCGACGTAAATACAACTATTTAAACTGATGACGAGATGATGTGGACTGCACCTAGCCTGCGTCCAAACGGACGGTGTTCTGTTGTCAAAAGAGATTCCTATAATTTAGTGAAACTAAGTGATATTATAAGATGACGGTGGCTTTAACGGATACTGCAGTAGAATCAGCATGCCTTGTACATAAAACAACCTGAATTTCTATTAGAAATAAAGTAATAAATTTGACTGCAAAAACACCCGGATGCATGTGTCGAAATGTTTTCATCTCACAAATCAATAAAATGCAGCCCCGAAAGTGTTACAGATTTTCCCGATAATGTTTCACAGAACCCTTCGTAACTATGTTGTATGACTTAGCTGCATACAGCTATTTTGTCGTGTGTAACGAAGGCGAAAAACAGCTAGATCAGCGTACAGGGAGGGTTGTAAGTGAGACGTTAGGGGTCGATCGAAATTGATTTTCCACCATCCGTCATAACTCGTGTGCGTACGTAATATACGCCTTTGTTAACACAGTGCACGCTTTTTCGAGTCTTTTTTAAATTACGTTGAAGTATTTTTTATTCTTTAATCTTACAATAGAATACAAGACAAATATTATTTACTGAACACCAAAAACAGAACAGAAAATTAACAAAAATAAAAATACAGGCAGACAATGTAGGCGGTCTTATCGCTCAAAAGCGATCTCTTCCAGACAGCCAATGTTGGATACATACCTACATATAGAAATACGAACAGGTCTGTTGTAGGTGGTGGAAAAACAATAGACACTCCTGTTATTAATCAATAAATATAATGAAAGTAAGTATATTTATCTCAAAAAAAATACTAAAAACAATCCAAACATATAATATTTATATACATAAATAAACAAATACATTAATTATAATACTTATACACTACATTTACTACTTATACAGAATATCAATGAGAATATGTCAAAAGGCCGCACATGAGAGAATAGAAACTCAAAAATTAAATAATGTAAACAAAAACAAAAGAACAGGGAAGAACCGAAGACTGAGGATTAAGCTAATGACAAATAGTGAGCCTTGAGGAGGTTTTTAAAATAAAAATGGGAAGGCATTTAGCTACAAAATAGAATAAAAGTAGAATAAATAGTACATTACTGCAGAGGCCGGGACTTAAGGGGTTGCCGGCCGAGTATCTAAGTTGACGGCCGAGTGGTACACGAGGCCGGCATGATACGAGGCCGGCAACCCCTGTTCCGGCCGAGGCTTGTATAGTGCTTTTCTCAAACATGCACCATCACCATCATCATCATCATCATCATCATCATCATCATCATCATCATCATCATCATCATCATCATCATCATCATCATCATCATCATCATCATCATCATCATCGTCGTCGTCGTCATCATGATGGTGATGATGATGATGATGATGATGATGATGGTGGTGATGATAATAATTGTGGTGATGGTGATGATGATGATGATGATGATGGTGATGATGATGATGATGATGGTGATGATAATGATGATGATGATGATGGTGGTGATGATGATGGTGATGATTTTGGTGATGATGATGATGATGATGATGATGATGGTGGTGATGATGATGATGATGATGGTGGTGATGATGATGATGATGATGATGATGATGATGATGGTGATTGATGATGGTGATGATGATGATGATGATGATGATGATGATGATGATGATGATGATGATGATGATGAGGATGATGATGGTGGTGGTGATGGTGATAATGATGGTGATGATAATGATGATGATGGTGGTGGTGGTGATGATGTTGGTGATGGTGATGGTGATGGATGATGATGATGATGGTGATGATGATGTTGATGGTGAAATATTTCTCTAGGCAGATCACCATTACATCACCATCACCTTTTTACCTTACCTTAAATAAGCGTAGTGGCAGAATGTCAAAAAAACTATAAGTTATAGTTTTTTTTAAATGGCTAAATGCTATGATGCCATAGACCTATAAACATCATGGTGCTGTGTGACATGAAACAATAGACGATCGCATTGCCGGCCTAGGCCTGCAACGGTGTATTTTGAAGCTTGTTTTAAGGAACACAACGTAAACATTACATAGCATGTTTGAGAAAAATATATTTTTGCCACATTGTTAAAACAAAATAATTACATACACTTCACAGATTTATATTTTTAATACATACATTTTAAAGATTCGACATCCGGTGAAATTAGGTAATTAGGTATTTTATCTTAGTCTTAGCCTAGTATAGCCAAGCCTGCAAAGCAATCCATTGGTGTGTGTAAAGTTCCCAATCAGAACTGGATCCGCGTGGGAACTATAGGCTAACCCCTCTCATTCTGAGTGGAGCCCTGTGTCCTGAACTGGACGTTTATCTATCTGTAACACTCGTTTTGCGGATGACCATTGCCTACCCCCGAGAGCCATGCAGAAGAGAGCTTAAATTTATTCATTATCCCGAGGAATATTAGTAACGAGTGAGAACGCGAAACTTAAAACGTTATGTCTTTTTTTATTTTATAAATAAAAGGTCAAATGCTTTCATCTTCTATTTATTTAACTGTAAAGTCTCACCTCTATTTAGTCTATTTTGTTAGACGCTTTGACGTCTGTCTGGTAAATATAAAGAGAATCACTAAAAACAATGTAAAATTACAAAGAGTATCTGCAAGCTTATTGTCTTGTCTAACGCTTCTGACGGTTGCCTTCGCAATCACTATTTCTTTCTGTCAAACGGTAAAAGATGGTGACAGAAAGAGATGGTGAAAGCGAAGGCAACCGACAGAAGCGTTAGACAATACGGCCTCGGGTATAGAGTTCGTCATTGGCTCGACACTCTGACTTTGACCGACTTTTCGTGCGCCTAGATAAAAGGTTGAAATAATTCGACGACTTCGTTGATTTTCAATAGAGATTGAATTACTTGATCGTTGTTGGGCTCCCTTTTATATTAATAAGTGATTAATAACTATAAATTATAAATTTAAAAACTCCAACGCGATTATATAAGTTGACTGGTAGAGATCCCTTAAAGGGATAAGTTCGCCTTTGTACATGCATTTCAAGGGTTGTCAATGTTTTTCTTCTTTTTAGGGTTTTTTCCTTATTTTTGTACAATAAAGAGTTTACATACATATGTGTAAAAATAAAGTAAATGCCCATTATGCGTCTAAGATCACTTCCGTAGCTTACAAAAGACCTGATATAATTTTGAAACGGATGGACCAAATTATGATTAAACATGTCTAAGAACCATCGCAAGGAACCAGCTTTAAAATAAAAAAAACTGCATCCAAATCGGTTATGATGCCACAGACAGTACGCACGCACACACGCACACATAACGGTCAAACTTATAACACTCCTCTTTTTGTGTCGGGGGCTAAAAAATAACTAAATATATCGAGATATAATGGTAGAATGTAAATAAATATGCATCATCTTCAAATCAGACTAGCTTTTTCCCGCGATACAGCTTTTGTGGAAAAATAGCAAATTGTAAATCTCCAAAAAAACCTAGGAAGGGTTCCAAAGGATCCAAAAGTGGCCGCCAAGTTTAATTAAATGCATTTATTTACATTACACGTCAGTCTTTGGGGCCGACTCACTATGAGTTCCAAATTTCACTACAAAATCAATAGGAAGTTTTGAAATCGTATAAGTAGTATCGGAAATTCGTGTTTCCTGTGTTATTCCCGTTCCCACGGGAATTCCGAGAAAATATAAATCCTATGTCACTGAACTGAAACAATTACTTTATTTAAAGGTCACGGCTGAGCAAAGTAATTGTTTCAGTTCATTAATATGGACCTCCGCAAAGTAACGCCTGATTCAATAAACCTATGTCACTCTCGCAACTGAAACACAATGATACATTATACTTTATATAAAATCCATCGAGCCGTTTTGACTGTAGGGTGCGCTAAAGAATGACACATACATAAATACATACGCCCGAAAAACATAACCCTCCTCTGGCAGTCATTTAAAAATACTCGCGTGCTACGCTACTGTTATGTTAAAAACCAATAGACTTAATTTAATATCACGTATATACTATAGGAAGTCCACTAGTTTGAACAGGCCCCGGTAGTGGAAGCAGCACTGCCTAATGGTTGAGCATACAAAGTAATCGGCCGTCCAATTGATTTATGATTTGAGCGCAAACTCGCTGATTCCGCGGCTAGGAATTGATTTAAACGTACGTGGTGTTTGAAGATTGAACAAGCTGGGTTATTAGTGTGCGATCGATTTAAATGGCGGATATAAAAGAGTTGGGATAACTCTTCACCTAAGCCTAAATTAATACTAGGTTAAGTAATAAACTAAAATTATTAATTCTGGGATCCGTACATCCCTTCTAACTTTCACATAGTTATTAGATCTGGAAACCCTAAGATACATCTTTCGGTCAATGAAATCATGCCAAGAGAAGTGTTATGGTTTGCTGAGCTATTTGTAAAATATACTGTCTGTAACAATTTAGTGAGGTTTCTTTGTATAATGCATTAGTGGTTGTGTATTGTAAGAAAAAAAATTTTTTTTTGGTAAAAATTTTTTGTGCCAAGTTTTATGCGGAACATTCTTCTGCGGTCTTTCCAAAAGCGCTGGTAGACTCAAAAAATAGACATGATAAAGAACTCTTAACGGCCACCTACTTAAATAAATCTTTGATTTCTGATTTTTTTTCATTGTTTTTTAATCTGTATTTTCCCTTCACTTTATTATTGCTGTCTTCTTTCTCTCGCGCTGTTTCTCTCTCTCTCTCTAGTGGGAGAGCCCCACATGCCTCTGTTTCCCCGAACAGG
The DNA here is from genome assembly GCA_947859365.1 of Archips crataeganus. Taxonomy (NCBI): domain Eukaryota; kingdom Metazoa; phylum Arthropoda; class Insecta; order Lepidoptera; family Tortricidae; genus Archips; species Archips crataeganus. The sequence continues at coordinate 15,329,412 of OX402056.1, read as the reverse complement.
GCGCATTTTCCACGTCATAAAAAAAATACTATTTTATTAATGCTTTTTCGAATTGACATGTTAGTTTATTACCATCTAGTTATTAAAAGGCTTGGAAATATTCGCCGACAGCAAAGCGCGTTGCGATACGCTGATATATAATTAAACGGTGATACGATACCAGTTACAAATGAGTTTTTGTCGAGTATTGCACGGAAGCCACGGTAATGTTACTAGCAGTAATCAAATGATTTTTGTTGTTAGTAATAGAGGAAATAAATGAAAGTGGAAACAATGGTACAATTACGAATGGCTGTTAGCTATACGAAACGACTGCCTGGAAAATGTTCCTTTGTGATACGAATATTTTCTAGCCAAAAAAATATAATAAGTCTGTCAGTGAATTAGCAAAGAAATATTGAACACTTATTTTTTTTTGTCAATTAAAAATAAAAATATGAAGATACAGCTCGTTTAAGTTCCATGTGACGTAACGTCTTGGTGCACTTTTCACTTAGACTTCACAACCCCCACTCCCGAACTTAATAAAATTGTTTGTTTCATTGGCAAAAGAAAAAAAATGTGTCCAATATTTTGACACGTCTAAAATAAAATTCCTTGCGCTTAGTCAACCAATTTGATTCCTAAGGCACCACAGAGTCTTATCATTATGACATTTATGTATCTCATTCGATAAGCATTGTTACAGACTAATAAAATTATTTATTATGATAAAGTAGTAGCCCGCTAATCAAATTGGTTGACTGTACGAAACTCCCCAGTCCCTTCCTCTCCCCATTCCCTCTCCTTTTTAAAGGCCGGCAACAGATCAGTGACTCTCTTTGAGTGTTGATATTTATGGGCGGTGGTGATCATTTTCCATCAGATGACCCGCTTGCTCGTTTTCCTCGCTCTCATAATAAAAAAAAACTACACCTTTACTCGAGCCTACCCTACCGAGATGTAGGCCCTTTCTGACTGTTCAGGTTTGACTGTGCGCAGTGGTTTGTGCTAATAGCCGGCGATGCAAAGTGGACGTACTCGGTGATTTACGATGGAAACGCACGCGGCCCGCTGCATTTCGCGGCGCTGTGTGTTTTCCTGCTCTTCATATATTAATATGATAAAGAGGGGTATTGATTTAATTTACACAGATATAAAAAAGTACTTACGTTAAATGTTATAACGTGACTAATAGAGCGAAAAATAACTAAATATATAGTTTTTAAATAGTATACCGTACAAATCAACGTTGCTGTGTGCGCTATACCTACTGATCTGTGTGAAGTCGCTGCCAAGCCCCAATAAAATTAAATATGTAGTACTCAAGCTGGCTCGTGCTTATTCACCGAATGAGTCTTAAGTTTCGTAGTTAGATTCCCTAACCACGTTATAATCTGGTCGACAAATATGTAAAGAAACTGATCAGTACCATCAGTGTCTTCTCAGTTCCATCCATCTTACGGGTGACGGTGATGATGATGGCAAATGGACTTGCAAGTTTTGTTTACATTGTTAATTATAAATGAAGTTTTTAGGGTTAAGAAAGGGCGTTTGTTCTGAACCACTTTCGTGGACACATTTTTGTAAAAATGGCAGAAGATGTTGATACAGTCGAGTTCTCCAATATCTGTACAGCCAACTGTTCATAAATATATAAACATGAACCTTATGTTAAGGTAATAAGGTCTATGTACAGATATTTATGAACGGTTGGCTGTACAGATATTGGAGAACTCGACTGTACAATTTCAAATTATCAGGTAGAAGTACAGGACCTCTAATGAATCACCGAAAATAACAATTAAAATCTACAGCCAATTGGTAAAAAAATTGACCAGGAAAGTGAGGCGATTGAAACGCTCGAATAATGACCCAAACAACTGATAAGCTCCCTTGGCGATATTCCCGCTAAAATTTTTCCTTGGTACTAACGTTCCTGATGTTTACATCAGAGCCTCAACTCTACATTTTTAAAGGGATACACCTTCATGTCAGCGGGATGCCGACACACAAAGGGCATGCCTGACTGCATGCCCTTATCGGTTTCTTATCACGGTAGCACGTTTTATACAATGTCTCTTCCTGCTTACATATGTTCAGATCGATGTCAGTTTTGGTTATTTCAGTGAAAACTCACCTTACCCTTATTTTACTTTTTCAGGTAACTCTAGCGTGTGTAATCGACACAGCTTAGTTTTTGACCCTAACCCGTGAAATCCTTCAAGAAAATTAGCTTTACTTCGCGTTTGGTTCCGTGGAAGATTAAAAAATTTAATAACTCTTTTTCGTGCAAAGGATACGCCCCTTAGTTCACTATTACGATCATTAAAAAGTATGCGTGCCGCAAATCACTGTTTATACTGTGCGTTGTCCGTCAGTCAGACACGTTGTTCTTATACATGTATAAGGAAAACGAGACCTTAATAACACCAGACCCTTTTGAATTGGCGTTAAAGAGGGAGTCCTGATTAGGAACTTAGGTCTGGAAAGAAATCCCTTGTAAGACACAAGAAATTCATTAATCTCATTTTTCGATTAAAAAAAAACAACTAAGATTTTGACTTGACAACTCAGCGTCAACGTAATAACTCGCGAACGAACATCTTTATAAAATAATAAAACACATCCCCAACGGGCGTCCGTCTCCCCAAATCGCACATTTCTCATTCTCTAAAAAAATCCAATTTCGCATCCCGTCTACAACACGTGACGCTCGGGAAGCAGTCTGACAAAGCCGTCATAAAGTTCCCAAGTAATTCATAAACTGGGAAGTGGGAACAGCCATTCCTGTGCCCGACTCGTCCCGCGGCAGACCTATTAATTTTTACGACCCATTTAATTCTTTAACCTGGCGGAATCGATTCAACAGTTTTATCGCCAGGCACGATTTAACGCGCGCTGTAAAGCTTCTGTCGGTGTCGCGATACTTGTGTGGATCCATTCAAAACTACCGGTGGGCCTTACTAATTGGATTTCCTACTTTATTTTCAGTGCAAAGACTTATGGCGCGATCGTAAATGTTTACGATTCGGCTGGAATTGATCGAGTGTTAGGTTTTGGAAAGGTGCACTGAATGGTTGCGCTTATTACCGAGGTCTTAAAATTCTACGGTTATAGTCGCACTTGCTTGCTCACATAAATTTTAGCTTGGCTTTACAACTGCATGGCTTGCTTAGTGGTGCGGTTATAGTGCTTGTAAGTAACGGCTAAATAATAATATATTATACCTGCACCATCATCATCGTCATCATTACTTCAGCCGAAAGACGTCCACTGCTGAATCCCCGAGGCTCACCAAACAGATCGGTCCTGCGTCATCCGCATCCAACGCGTACCCGCAACCTTAACCAGGTCGGCTGGAGTCCTAACCACACTGAGTCTAACCTTTTGGCCCCATCGGTCATCAGTTCTACGAGCAATGTGCCCTGCCCACTGCCACCTAGTCCCCACTGGTAAACGTTCCAATGCTCGACACCACAACGCCCAGTAGATGACACCCATTTGTCACCTCTCTTACTATGACATAAGATTGAAGGTGCGATGTATTGGGTCAGTGTCGAGCACAGGGACGTTTACCTAATATATAAAAATCTCGTGTCACGGTGTTTGTTATCGAACTCCTCCGAAACGGCTTGATCGATTCTCATGAAACTTTGTGTCCATATTCGGTAGGTCTGCGAATAGGTCGTAGGCTCCTATTCTTCTCGGACGGAGTCGCGCGCAACAGCTAGTAATTCCTATAATATTTACATCAATAGAGATATTATTTGTAACAAAATAATGTTAATGTGTCTTGTGTTGTTTTAAAATAAATATACCTATTTTCTTTCTCTCTTTCTTACATTATCTTCAAAAAATGTGTCTAAACTTACAGTGTAACGTTATTTTGCAGTTTCTAAACTACCAAAAAGCGGAAGTTAATTTGATATAGTACTTAGATCGCGATCTTTACGACTGCTCGATGCCGGCAGTAAAATCGAGAAGAGATGGCGTGGCCACTGGTGTCAATATTACGACCCTGCAATGATGGGTAAGGCTAAAATGTACCTAGCGCATTAGACTGAGTGCAAATAGCATCATGAAAGCAAGTAATAAAATAGCATTGCGAAAAGTCTGTACCTGCATTTAAAATATTTTTACAATGCATATGCTCGGAAAGTGCCTCTTGACGCGAGTCAACATATCTATAGAAAGTTAGTCATCCCAGCACACTTTCACAAGTGTGAAAATGTGAAAATTGTATGGATTTTACTTTCCACACGGGTGCGGAAAAGTAACTTTTTAAATTGCCAATTCTCATAAAGTTGTGTCCAAACTAGTGTTTAAAAAATAAGACTAGAGAGTTGTGTCTTCATAATTCAGCTTTCCACAAAATAAGAAAATGTTTGATGCAACCAAATTAACATTTACTGATAAAATAAATATTAAAACACACAAATTTTAATTTCGTCAAAAGTTTTGAAATAAAAAATTTAGTACTAAAATAATTCCTTGAGTCCATTTCGGACCGTACGACATCTGCGCTTTCAGTGCGTGCGCATGGCGTAACACGAACCAATCATGTTTACCCGTTCGCGCCTGTCAACCAATGAGCTTTCAGTGTGCGCGCATGGCGTAACACGACCCAATCAGGGTTACCCGTTCGCGCCTGTCAACCAATGAGTTTTCAGTGCGCGCACATGGCGTAACACGAACCAATCATGGTTCGTTCCGTTTGCGCCTGTCATGAAAACCCGCCACAGTAATGTTCATGAATTCAGTCCGGAGATTTAATTTAAGTTTAGTAAATTAAAATGGAGAGTTCAAGTGATGATTTTACATAGGACTTAACGCCGCCTGACGTTCTAGACCAAGCACAAAATTAAATGTGATAGCCTCCTGCTGACTTAACCGATGCTGAAATATGTAAACATCTACGAGACTTTCCCTCAATGAAAGGTAAATAAGAACGCAACATCTTTCTCCGAAAATGATTATGACCGCGCGCAGACAGAGAGCGGTCTGGAGTTCCGAGTTCAGAGTTCTGCGTTCTTTCGAATGTAACTGAGTCTCTTACGATAACGCACACGGCAGGCGACTGGAACTCTCGAGCGGTGAAAACACAGAACTCTGAACGTGGAACTCGGTACTCCAGACCGCTCTCTGTCTGCGCGCGCTCTTAGCCTCAATTTTTTTCCTCGCTTAATGCATTGTAAAATGTTGTATAATATACGTGTCGAAAGTAGGAAATTCCCAACTCATGTCGGCTAAACCAAACTCGCTTCGCTCGTTTGTTTAGATCTCCGCCATTCGTTGGGAATAGCCTACTTTCCGCACTTGTATCATAAATAACTATAGAAAAACAACTCAAGGGTCGGAACATGGATGGAAAAAAACAAGATGAATGAATAAAAACAATGATGGTGTATATTCAAAGCTTAACAGATTCCCTGTCCCGAAGCAATGTGCGGCGTTGTTTCGACTCGTCCCCATAGTAACAATGACATTAAACGCTCATAGAGTCATGAGGCACATGTGCTTCAGGGACATACCAGTAAAGTCACAGATGAGGCGCATGTGCCCCATAGGACAGGGAACCTGTTAAGTTAGGTTGACATTGTGTCGCCTTGGCAACGGATTGGGCTTGGAAAGCTGAAATTTGGAAAAGAACCTCCGCAGCTCCGTTTATGCTGTAGATAAAAATACAAATGCTAACTTATATTGCACTAGCTTTAATCCAAAAGTTAAAATAATACCGGGGTATTAGGTATCCAATGCAGTCTACATATCTGTACGCTAAATTTTATCCAAATCCGTTTAGCCGTTATTGCGTCGTTAACTAGCTGTAGCGACTACTAGCGCCATCTAGTCGTCACATAAGGATCTAATTGCTACAATCCTACATCACGCTATCGAAGTTTCTCAACTCGGCTGCATAAATACAACTTCCAACTTTCATCCATTGGACTTCGGTCCCCAGGCATAACATCTGCCTGGAGAGAGATCTCTCTATTGTGACTACCCCCAAATAGCAAACATCCAAATATCCAAACATCTTTGCAAACTTTCTCATATATAATACTAGGTAGTTGGATGTTGACTGCATGGAACACTATTTTTTTGGTTTAGTAACCAACATTTCGTAATTGCCTACAGCCAAAGCTGGCGTAGGTACTTGGTTAAGAAATTTCGGTTACCAAACGGTACTAAAGGATTTTTTTGTTCAAAGAAGCTCGTAGGTAAGTTGTGAAAAATATACCCAAAGGGACATTTTAAACGTTATACAAAATAACTGTTCCTGACTTAGTTAACGCTGGGCAATAATATACATTAACTCAATTGTTTCAATTAGTCTTACTTAATTTGCGGTGTCTATAAATTGAGATTGTTATTTGATTTCAACAAAGTATGAGGACCGCTTTAGCCTAGTTGGTAGTGACCCTGCCTACGAAGCAAGAGGTCCTGGGTTCAAATCCCGGTAAGGGCATTTATTTGTGTAATGTGCACGAATATTTGTTCCTGAGTTATGGATGTTTTCTATGTATTTAAGTATTTATTTATCTATATAAGTAGGTTTATCGTCGTCTAGTACCCATAGTACAAGCTTTGCTTAGTTTGGGACTAGGTCGATTTGTGTAAGATTGTCCCCTAATATTTTTTTTTTTATGAAGTATTTGCCGATGTCACGGGACCGATCTGTTTGGCGAGCTTTAGGGAGGCCTATGTTCAGCAATGGACGTCTTTCGGCTGAAATGATGACGATGATGAACGTCCTAAAATCAGGTTAAATTTAACAATTGAGTACCTAAGTGCATTAATTTTATTATCCATAAAGCTAAAATAAAACAAAAAAATAATTAATAAGTGCCAGATTTTTTTTTAAATATCCGTCCCGAACCACGACCGGCCCAAAGGTCCCCATGATGCTGGCAGCGTTGCCCCTCTGAATAGCCAAGGAAGTGCATTAATTGTCCAGCATTTACTGAGGTGGAAACACTTCGTTTTGAATTTCACCTTGTATGAGGCAAATAAAGGCGAATAGCATTGGGTAAATCCACAGTTTTGTGAGTAACCTTATCGTTAGCACTAAAGCAACTAAAACCATAATTCATAACTTAAGTATGTGCTAATGCGCATTGTAGTGCGCATTTTAAAGTGGACGGTGTTCTCCAAAACTGGGCCAAGTGCTGATTACACGCTGTTGGTGCAAATTTAACATTATCATGATAATAACCGTTTAGTTTTATTGCCTGTGTTTTATCTAATGTAGCTTGGCTTTTTATTGTTTGGTTGCGGAATGGTGACTGTTAATAACTATAAATTTAAAAAAAAATGCCCAACGCAATACTAAGGTTCACATATACAGGATAGAATTTTGTAATGCCATCTCCAGGGAAAGTACTCTAAATACTGAAAATAGGAAAATTTACTCAAAGGAAACATTCTTTTATGTATGAAAAGAAAGAAAAGTGTATTCAAATATTATTTGAAAATTTGCTTGCCGCACCCGACGATCGAACCGGCCAAAATCTGAAATAAATAGCACCCTGTATTTTTATTTCATTGGTCGATTGGGCCAATCATAAGAATCAAATCTCTCTAACAAATTTGGTAAATTTATTTAAATGAAGGAAAAACCATGAAATCTAGAGTTATAAATTTGTGTATTCAACAAAATGGAGCCCAATTAAAATAAGTTGTGATTTTTTTTTATTGAGACAGCAAAAAACCGGAAAGACTAGATCAGCTATGTATGGCTGGGGCTAGAAACAAATTTGCAGGACAAATCCCGAGTGTAAGTTAAATTTGAAAAATAAACTCTAGTTTTAAACGTAAAGTAACATAGCACCGAGTGCACTCCAGCACTACCTATATCAGTCGGAATCGTGTAAAAGATATCGAGATAACAAGAAAGTTGCGACGTGTCGAGCCTCCAGAAATGGCGGCCGACGGGGGCCGACGCCGCCGGCGCATACACTTGGACGGAAACTGGCGATGAAAGTTATTGTAGATGTGGCTTATCGGTCAGTGGGCTTAGTACTAGCCATTGACATTTTGGGATTTTACAGGTTTACATAGCGATCGGGTAGAAATAACAGGACAGGATATAAAAGTTGCCTATGATGTAAATTCCTGAGAATCAGCTATGCGTGCGATCCAACCAACGTGAAAAGGTAACTAACGCGCAGATACACATGGGTGAATCAATTTTTTCGTGTTGTTTGCTCAGTCCCCAGATGTCCAAGTGACAGTTGCATAGAAAAATCCTTAGGTTGTCCATGAGACAAAAATTGTGTAACTATAGCAACGGGTGCCAGGAAAAAGTTGATTCACTCACATACAAACTTTCACAGCCATCAGCTTATTCCGAAAATTTGCTAGCATAAGTACTCAATTTAACGACACATTTGTTGCTTGCAATGCGAAATCTATATTGTCAATAATTTAACATGCTTTGTTCATGAGCTATGACTATGTATTCCAATAAATAAATAAGCAAATAAAACTATTAAATGAATAGTTGAAAATTGTATAGAAATGAGAGCTGTCAAAAGTTACTTTAAAGAAAATCACGTCTCAAGCGGTTAACTCTGTCCTAATCTAAATTTTATGTGCTCTAAAGTCCGCGACGAATGGCACCGCCGGCCGCGCGGTCACGACATCCCTGAGCTATCGCCTTACTTGGCTGTTTCTGCTCTTCATACATTGCCCACAACTGCTAAACACTTACAGCGCTGTGAGATAAAGATAATACATTTTAGGAGAATCCTACTAAATCCAAAAGCTTGTGAGTGTGTGAGTGCATGCGCATGTTTGTTAATTTTAACGCTAAAATTGCTGGACGGATTTGGAAAAAATTTAAGTCTAGAAACATGACATTTTGTACGTAAATGAAGATCACGATATAACTTTGGGATTATTCATGGAAATTAAATTTTAGGAAGATTTTATTCAATCTCTTGAATATAATGAAGTCATGTGTAAAGGTTATTTTACAACCAACTTTGTCATTAGCGACGTAGTTAGTAGTGCTGATTGTCTTTTAAGTGGATTCTAAAAGCTTAGTACCTATCTATATTTTATTTATTCCTATAATTTTCTTGGCTGGTCTAATGTTTTACTTGGAATCTGTACGAAAATTTGAATTTAATGATAAGAGGCAAAAAGAACGCTAAGACTTTAGCCATCATTACCATAAGTAGCTATGCTTCTTATTTTTTTTTTCATCGGCCATCCCTGTCGTGTCAATTTCTTGTAAAAATATCATAGTATATTTTCATCTCAAGAGACCATTTGAGTATTTGCCAAGTACTATTTTTTACTGCAGCTTAATGTTGAGAAAAATTCATTTTTGGCATCGTTAACTATGTTTTTGACGTGACAACGTCTAATAAATCGATGAACGCCGGCTGCACGCACGAAAAAGGATGAAGCAATGTAACGTACATGTCCCGTACAGAGCTGTGAAGGCCAGGATCAAGAGAGCAGCGCGCTCCAGGATGTACAATCTTAGTACTAGCGCTCGGGTAATTTTTAATGGGGGGGTTCGGGGTGCGGGGGTCTTAAAGGGGGATGAAAATTTCATTGATTTTGCCGCAGGATGCACCGTTTTCAAGATATTTGGCAAAACACCGGTTCTCGTCCGATCACCGAGGTTAAGCAACGTCGGGCGCGGTCAGTACTTGGATGGGTGACCGCCTGGTTTCATTTTTGTTTTTTGAAAGTTTTGTTATGACGTTGTCACGTTAAACTATCGTCCGAAAACCGACTTTACAGACAACCGGTTTAAGTCGGTGACATTTCTTTCTTTGATGTCAAATAAAGTTATGTCTATGTGTGTATGTCTAAGTGAACTAGCTGAGCTCGATAGTAATCTGTGTCTTTATTCACAGGTAGTGCCGAGGTAATGTGAAACACGCGGTGAATACGCTGTTAAAGTGTTCCAGGACGTTTTATTTCTTTCCCTTTTCAAATGTGGACGACGCGACGATTCTAACATTTTTACGAGTATGTACTGACTTTAGAACTTACATAGAAGTCTGTGAACAGAAACAGTTTCAATGGTTTTTATAGTCTAACTAGCTGTTGCCCGCGACTCCGTCCGCGAAGAAAAGGGGTATAAAAAATAGCCTAGAACCTATTCTCAGACCTACCGAATACAGAGAAAAAAGTTTAATAAAAATCGATCATCCTTTTCGGAGGAGTACGATAACAAACACCGTGACACGAGATTTTTACATATTAGACTAGCTGTTGCCCGCGAATCCGTCCGCGAAGAATAAATAGCCTACGACCTATTCTCAGACCTACCGAATACTGAGAAAACAGTTTCATAAAAATCGGTCGAGCCGTTTCGGAGGAGTTCGATAACAAACACCGTGACTAGAGATTTTTATATATTAGATAATATACCAGGAACACTTTTGGTACTTAGCTTTGTTTGTTTGTCTATTTGTAGGATGTAATCACTAGATCAACAAAATTTTGAAAAATATTTTTTTAAATAAATTAACATAGGCAATTCTTATCCCGAAAAACTGCAAAGTTCCTGCTGGATTCAGACGAAGTTGCAGGTAATAGGTAGTGAAAAATATTTTTCTATGTACCCAAGCATAGCGCAAGTTTCACAAAATAGGTGACCTTTTTTGTTTAACTGTAAAATGTCAGTGATCCACATTACTTCAACGAATAGGTACTCGTCGAAGTTAAATTTAACAGTTTCAATCGATCGAGGTTTTAAACGGTCCACACAATTACGCAAATGGTTCCTAATGATGGATAAGAGTTGCCTGAAATAGCTCGCCTAATACAGAAACATTAACAATTCAACGTAACAACAGAAATCTAAGCGGTTCTGCCACAGAAATTATTGTTTTTAAGAAGTATTTTAAACCAGGGATTGCCAATGCGAATCGTAACTAATTATATACAAACATCCCTGTCTGTGATATTAATGTTTTCTTGACAGTAGACTTCATTTAACAGTCTACTTAGACCTCTAGGGAGTAGCCGTATGTTCAGTGCAAAAGATTGGCAGAATTCAAAAGCTCAATTAACTATTAACTTATGCAAATTCACGAAACAAAAAACCATATTGTTCCCTAAAACCAAAATATCCATCTTGAAAATGATTACGCTCATAATAAGCATTCAACAATGACAACCCAGGACTTAATTCCTGATCCGGGCTTCTTAAATAATTCCGTCGGTTGTGTTTAAGGACGGGCTTTAGGCGGCAAAAGAAGAGTCAACCGGGCGTTCTGGATGAGCCACGTTTGAATAATTTACACCTAAAGACGCTGGAAATACGGTTTTACCTTGACAAATATAAATTTAAATCCATAATCTGCCAAGAAACGCTTATCACGTTTAGCTAAGGATGGGAATTCCTCAAGTCATTGTCATCGGTCGTCACATTTAATTTTGTTTGAGACCCAGAACGGCTTCTTGGCAGTCTCCATGTCAGTTTTTGTTGCCGTCATGCCATTCTTTTTAAACGCTTTTAATGCATGTCTTATTAGCTCGCGGGTATTCTGAATAAAAAGAGAATGAGTTTTATTACGTTTTTAAAACAAGACGTTGCGAGATTAAAGCGGAATTTGCTTGACTGTACACTTTGTACAGTTCTACGTAATTGCATGGCCGACAGCCGTGACGAGCTTAGCAGCGAACACTGTCAGTTTCCATATAAAAATAAATAAAAATACGCGTTTGAATAATACTTAATATGTTGTGACAGCAAGTTGTTATTTTGTATTTTGTTTTTACGCATACTGTAAAAGTAAAAGTGGTCGTTAATAATAATAAATAATAATGTTTTAAATATTTTTTTGAATCAGGCGTTACTTTGCGGAGGACCTTCGCGAGGAGGAGAAACTTCGCGGGTAATCTGCGACGAAAACATCGGCTCCGTGATTTTATTTACTTACTACAAAATAATTAATCCTAAAATATACGAAAGTGCTATAATTGTGACGTTAAAAGTGCGTGTAAACAGATTCAGTGATAATAAACGCAATTCAAGACCAAAACAAAGTGAAATAGTGGAAATAAACAGTGCACAGACGTTAACTACCTACAACAAATCAGCTGTTAAACCGGCTCAGTGTTGCGTCTCACTCACGCGCCCAGATCTGCGCATCGTGCGTCCTAGTCACGCAGGATTGACTTTAAAATAACGGAAAATAAATAAATTAATACTTATATCCAAATACTAATAACAATAAATAAATAAACAAAATGAACTGTTTGGCTTGTGCACAACCGATAGACATCAGATTAGAAGCACTAATATGCATTGCGTGCAAAGGCCTATATCATTATTTGTGCACAAACATGACGTCAGCCTACTATAGGGAAAATTCACAAGAACTGAAACGCTCCTGGCGATGTCCCACTTGTGATGGTGGGATTACGCGGAGGAGGCGTGACGACGATACACCAGTTCGAAATCGTAATATGCCACTTTTAGACGATACTACTTTGTCCGTGGAGGACCTATTAAACCATGAAGAAAGCGTAGTTATAGAAACCAATAGCGTCAAATCTTTATCAACGCAGAGCATTACAAATAATCAGCCTATAACATTGGAACAAGTAAGTCACCTGTTGGATTTAAAATTAAGCCAAAACAATAAAACTGTATTTGCCGAAATGAGAAGTACTATAAGGATGGAAATAAACACCATAATAAGCCATTTAAAACAGGAAATAACACAAAATTTTAATACAATAGAAACACTACAAGAAACCCTACAAATAGAACTTACAAAAACGAACGCAAATATTGAAAAACTAGAGACAGAAAACTTGAAACTGCAGCAAGAACTAAAAGAATTGAACAATAAACTGGATAATCATGAAAATGTGACCCATGATACCGAAAATAATCATCATAGGAAAATCGTTCTCTTCGGCCTTGATGAACATCATTATAAAACTGAATCAGATCTATACCACCGAATGGATAACATGTTCTACGAAATTCTAAATATAGATATTAACGGCTACATAGAAGGAGTCAGTCGGATAGGCAAAAAAGGGAATAGACGCCCTCTGCAAATTGAATTTTTGAGCAGGAGAATGACGAAATATGTGCTAGAAAATTCTAATTTTTTTAGGAATACGGGCTACTCGATATCGATGTTTCTAGATAGCAAAGCTCTGGAGCAAAGGAGAATCCTTCGTGATAATATGATAAAGGCGCGGCAGAATGGAAAATACGCAATAATAAGGGAAAATAAATTATTTATAAATGGGAAAGAATACATTACACAACAATCCAACATAAGCCAAACAACAAACAAGACACAAAACCACACAACGCCTGCTCCTATAACTAGTAATAATAATAATAAACCTGCTCCTATACATAGTAATAACAATAATAGTAATGCAAACGAACCTCAACATAGACATAAAGATCAGACATTTCGAATGTAAATTTAAATTACTAATTCAAAACGCACAGAGCATCAAAAATAAAACCCATATAATAGAAGCTTTCCTACCTGATAAGAACGTATCAGCTGTTTGCATCTCTGAAACTTGGATATCAAAAAACCAGAAAAATACCATAAACATCGACGGGTACGAGTTTGCTGCAGCTTTCTACCGTGAGCAGCACCAAGGTGGCGGCGTAGCAATCTTATTACAGAAAGGACTAACTTGTGTGGAGCGGCCGGATATTTCAGAACTTTCAAAAGAGTACATTTTCGAGTGTTGTGGAATAGAAATCCCCGACCAAAACATGTTCCTAGTTAATATTTACAGACCTGATCGAGAAATAGATACATTTTTTAATTGTTTACACAAATTACTTCTAAAAATTAAACAAATAGAATTAAACAGACATGTTGTAATTGTAGGCGATTTCAATATAAATGTTCTTTCAAAATCTAATAATGCAAAGAGGCTCTTGGACTTGATGTTGTGCTTTAATTTAAGACAAATTGTAAAAAAACCTACGAGGGTAACCGAAAACTCCAGCTCTTGTATCGATCTAATATTTATAAATAAATATCAAAGCAATGACATTATTGACATAACTGATCACGGCATATCGGACCATAGTGGCATTTTCTACCAAGTACAAAGATTAACTGCACAGACACAACAGGATCCGTGGTACACAAAAGCCAGAATCTTTAGTGAAAAAAATATGCTAAGTTTTAGGGAAACTTTACGAAATGTTGATTGGGACACAATAATATCAGACGAGAATGACATAAACAGGAATTATATTTCATTTAGCGTTAAACTATTGGAGATTTTAAATAAAAATATACCACAAAAACAACTAAGACTAACACCAAAAATGAATGCTAAGACATGGCTTACTACGGGTTTGAGAAAATCGTGCAAGCATAAGAGACAGTTAAAAATATTAGGTAACAAAGCGGAACATGTAATTATTAGAAATTACTATAAACAGTACGAGAATATTCTTAAAAAATGCATAAAACGGTCAAAAAGAATAAATTACGCACGAAAAATGAGTAAATCTAAAAATAAAACGAAAACAATGTGGGGGGTTATAAACAGCATAACTAGCAAAAATAAAGATCGCAGAGGAAAAAACATGACTTTCAAAACGGCTGACGCGTCTGCACCTATAGAATCACCCGAAGAGGTAGCTAATGTGTTAAACGAATATTTTGCTTCTGTGGGTGAATCCCTGCCGTCGGGCGCCGCGGGCCCTAGGCGCAACTGCTCTCGCGCAATACCTACTCGCGTTATAAATTCTATTTATATACAGCCAGTCACAGAACACGAAATTACTAAAACTATTACACAGTTAAAAAATAAAAATAATTTTGGCATTGATGAGATACCTTCAACCCTCTTAAAATTATGCAAAAGAGAACTCACGAAACCTCTGACACGACTGGTAAACCAATCTTTTACCGAGGGCACATTCCCGGAACTACTCAAGATATCTAAAATTAGACCAATTCTAAAGCCTGGAGGTGACGCGACCAATCCAAGCCAACACCGCCCAATAGCGCTTCTCCCGTCTACTTCCAAAATATTTGAAAAAAGCATGTCAAACCGCGTATATAATTTTTTGGAAAAATTTAATTTATTTGATAAAAATCAATACGGCTTCAGAAGGAAACACTCAACATCCCTAGCGGTTTTTAAATATATACAAAAAACACTAGAATACATAAATGCCAAAAAATATGGCGTCGGGTTACTCCTCGACATGACGAAGGCATATGACCGAGTATCCCATGAAATCCTACTGACAAAACTGTATAACATGGGAATACGCGGAACGGCACATAAATGGTACAAATCTTACCTCCAAAATCGTAGGCAATATGTGCAGATCGATTATTATAACAATGACACCAAAGAAGTAACGGCGATCTCCTCACGGGTGCGAACTACTACCTGCTCGATTCCACAGGGAAGTGTCAGTGCTTGCTTTCTGTTCCTGGTCTACATAAATGACCTATCCGGGGTGCTAGACTCAGACACCGAATGCGTCATTTTTGCTGATGACGTATCAATATTGATAAACGGTAGAAATAGTTCTGAATGCAACACAAGGTTAGCGCACACACTGAACACTGTCGTAGAATGGCTAGGCGAAAATAATTTAGACATGAATTTAAAGAAAACAAAAATTATGCAATTTAAACCCACACAAAAAGATTCATTACAACTAAAATTACAAGTAAACAATAGTGACGCCATAGAAGAAGTATCTGAATTTAAATTGCCGGGTATAACGATAGATTCAAACATAAATTGGAAAAATCATATTCAAAATATAAAAACAAAATTATCGAAGTTTGTGTATGCACTAAGTGTACTAAAAAAGAACACGGATTTTGATTGTGCACTATCCGCCTATTACGCGTACGCGTTTGCCTGGCTCCGATATGGCGTGGTACTGTGGGGAAATTGTACTGAGGCCCAGCAGTTGTTTATCATGCAAAAAAAGTGCCTCCGTATAATAGCCAACATTCGTATACCAGAGAGCTGTCGTCAGCACTTTATAAAACATAAATTGTTGACCCTACCCTCAATATACTTATTAGAATCAGCATTGTTTGTACGTAAGCATCCAGATCTATTTAAAGCAAAGACATACATAAGCACAACTAGGGTGAGATACAGAAATAAATTATTGTTACCAAAATCTAATTTAAAAATGTTCAGAAATGGTCCTCACTATAAATGTGTACAAATAACTAATAAAATACCAGAATACATTAGACAAGAAACCCGATATAATATTTTCAAAAATAATTTTAAGACATTCCTAATCAAAAGGTGTTATTATTCTGTTGACGAGTTCTTGAATGACCAAACTGTAATTTAATATTAATAAATTAGTTTAATGTAATTATTTGAATGAACATTGACAATTGAGTAATAAATAATTAAAATATAATAATTATAACAATGAATAATTGTGTTTAAATAGAATTAATGTGTCTAATATAATTGTAAACAAAATACTCAATTTGGCCCTCTGATATTGCTTTGTCCTTACAGAGCATCACATGTATAAATAGGTACCTAACTGCTTAAATTGAAAATTGAAATAACATAATCATAATGAATATAATTTAAATGTAATGTAAATAGTAAATGCATGATTTTAATATAAATACGATACAATGAAATGTTTAATTTAGTTCTAAGTATTATTGTGTGCCCTTACAGGGCGTCGTGGACTGACTATACAACTATAACATCTTTTGAAATGTACATGACTTTACAGTGAAATAAATAAATAAATAAATAAAAAACCTTATTAATGAATTGAATGAAACAATTACTTTGACCTTTGAAGGTCGCGGGTGAGCAAAGTAATTGTTTGAGTTCGCTAATGTTTTATTAAGAAACTTGTCTGGTTGTATTTTTTTCTCGACTATACTTGAATTATGATCTAATCTGAACATCCATACAATGATGGATAAATTGCATAAAGGCCATCTCTAAGCAAAATTTCAGCCTTCTAGGGCCCGGGGTTGAGCTGGGCGTTGATGAGGCACTCAGTCAGTGAGGGAGTCAATTAGTCAATCAATTAGGACTTTTCTATTTCAGCACCCACTTAAGCTAATTTATCACTTAATAAGCAAGTGGTGTGCACGAACCGGAAGACGCAGTGTAGGTTGGCCTCCAACAAGATGTACCGACGACCTTGTTAAGGTTGCGGGAACGCGTTGGATGCGGATGGCTCGGGACCGATCTGTTTGGCGAGCCTTGGGGGAGGCCTATGTTCAACAGTGGACGTCTTTTGGCTGAAATAATGATGAAGCAAGAAAAGAAAAATGCAATAAAAGTTCTGTTAGAACTGTATTAGACTGCAGGGTCATACATTTATACAGAGTGACATTTTGAACGTGATACAAAATTAGTGTTTCAAGCTTAATTCTGTTAAAATCCTGGAGAACATAAGAAATGTTTACTCAAATTGTTGAAATTGGTCTGATAAAATTTTGGATTTTCATGCTTTGTTGTAGTTAAATTATGAACTAAATGTATGGACACCTCAAATTTTACAATACTAATTCTAACAACTGGGTAAATTCATTATGTTGTCCAGCATTAACTAAGCTAGAAAGACTAATTTTGTATCCCGTTCAAAATTTCACCCAATATGTACAGTCGGGGTAAAAAAAGGGTCGGGGTCGTCACTTTTCGATCTTATCTCGTTGACATAGAGTCGAAAAGTGACGAACCTTTTCTTACCCCGACTATACAGTATGTTTGTATACTATAGGTAGGTACTTCAGCTACGCTTTAAACCGATGTCTTATAGTCACTTTGTTTTAAACGTATGATAATTTCTGAAGTCAATTAACTTGTTGTCTGTGGCTTCCAAGTGGTCCAGGTAGCATTAGAACAACACACATTACAGGAAGTTAATTTGAACTCGTGTAATAAGCCATTTATATGCAAATTAAACTTTACGGAGATCATTTGAGGGTCTTTACTTCTTGTGGCATAGGTATAAGGACAGAAAAGCGGTAAACTCCTTGGCGGAGCATAATAATACTGGCCTTTAGAGCGCGCGCAGACAGCGAGCGGTCTGGCGTTCCGCGTTCCGAGTTCCGAGTTCTGCGTTCTTTCGAATGTACTAGGTCCCTTACGATAACGCACACAGCAGGCTGTCGGAACTCTCGAGCGGTCAAAACACAGAACTCTGAACGCGGAACGCGGAACTCCAGTCGTCTCCTCCTGGGGGCACTCTTCAACGGTTAATAGCACAGATACGAAACTTTGCATGTACATTCATTTGATGACAATAATAATGTTCATAATGATACAAATGATTTGAGATGAGAGTTTATAAATACTTTGCAGGTAACTAAAAGGATGAAAATAAAAAAACAAGCTTAAACTTAAATGCTCAGAAAAAAAACTTTAGGTAAAACAAACCCATCAATTTATGACATTACGCAATTTATTATGATATAAAAGTTAGTCGCGACATTTACGAAAAAAATCAACACAATTAAACCTTACGACATGCCTTTCATCAGTAGAAGGCTCGCCAAACAGATCGGTCCCGTGCCATCCGCATCCAACGCGATCCCGCAACACTAACCAGGTCGTCGCTCCATCTTGTTGGAGGCCTACCTACACAGCGTCTTCCGGTCCGTGGACACCACTCGAGAACCTTTTTGCCTCATCAGCCATCAGTTCTACAGTTTATAAATCATCAGTTTACCTATATCTTAATAAATTTTATAATGTAGTAAATTGATGGGTTTGGCTTACTTCAAGTTTATTTTTTTAGAGAATTTAAGTAAAAACTTGCTTTGAAAAATGTTTTAGTTAATAACTAGAAAGAAAGAAAGAAAATACATTTATTTACAACACCACAAGACACATAAATACACACCTACATTTTTTTATTAGACTTAATTTAAGAATAACCATTTTATGATTAAGTTTTACTTGTATAATTTTCAAACAGAACACGCTCATAACACTTAACTGGATTAGTTCTCCGTCTCTTTAAGTACCCATTGCACCTAACACCCAATCTTTAAGTAATCACGCGAGAAAAAATATCAATGTTTAACAAACAAGCTTGAAAGGCTAAACAAATTTTAACATGTCATCAATCATTGACAGGATTGATGGATGACGGTGGCTGACAGTAATGAAATTTTACGCCCGCATCATGCATTTGTTGCGGTAATTACGTATTTGACTGGACGTTGATGAGTTTGGTTTTTTTGGACGGGATTTCAATTTGTATAGAGAGGTTGGAGTACTCAAATTAGGATTGATAGCTCGGTTTACGGGTTCTTGTGAGGCCTAGGTTTTGAATTGTCGTGACTAATTTTGATTGACTTTGTACATGAGCAAATCTGATCGCACGAGTAGGTAGGTAAAAAAGTAGTAGGTCAATATATTTCAAACTAAATACAAACTGAAATATAGATGCACAGAAAAAACCCCAGAAAAAAGACCAATGCTGGGAATCGAACCCGGGTCCTCAGCGTTCCGTGCTGCGTGCTTACCCCTACACCATCACTGGTCTAGAAGTTAGCGACGAATTTTTCCCATACATCGTACACCTTCAGTCTGTTATAATCACATTATGCAGTGATAAAGCGCGCATCTACTAGGGGCGTTCAATAAAAAGTGAGAATGAGTATGTTATAAACAACTTTTACTAAATGTCATTTTATTTTTCGACATAGTCACCTTTTAGCATAATACACTTATTATATCTTTTTTCTAAACTTAAAATTTCATTTTTAAAATGGTCTCATCTTGAGTACTTAAAAAATGTTGTACTGCAGCGACTACCGCGTCGTCGTCTTCAAATTTCTGGCCTCTCGGGTATTGTTTCAATCTCGGAAATAGGTAGAAATCACTGGGAGCGAGATCTGGTGAATACAGAGGTTGCTTAAGGATATTGAACCCAGCATCACGAATTGCAGCCATTGCAACGATGGACTTGTGTGCCGGGGCATTGTCCTGGTGGAACAGCACAACTTTCGAGAGTTTACCTCGCCGTTTTTCGCGGATCTCGTTGCGCAATGTTGCTATTTGTTTGGCGTATAAAGTGCCCGTAATAGTGGCTCCATGTTTGAGATACTCAATCATTAATACCCCTGTACCATCCCAAAAAACAGAGCCCATGACCGTACCGGCAGATGGACCCACCTTGAATTTCTTCGAAGTTGGAGATGATGGCCTTTTCCATGTCATAGACTGCAGTTTCGTTTCAGGGTCGCAATGATGGAGCCATGTTTCGTCCATTGTTATAAATCGCGCCAAAAAAGGATCCCGGTCTTGCTGTATCAGGTCCAAAGCTTCTTGACAAATCTCGACTCTAGTTTGTTTTTGCGTGTCAGTAAGCATTCTTGGTACCCTACGCGCAGATACCTTTTTCATACCCAAGCGTTCATGTAAAATATTATGCACGCTCCCCGTTGAAATCTTTACATTTTCAGCAATAAAACGAACCGTGACACGACGATCCGCCAAAACTGAGTTTTCAATTTTTTTCACAATTTCTTCAGTTATTGCAGTAGTAGGGCGTCCGGAGCGGGGGTCGTCCATGGTCGATGTTCTTCCACGTCTAAATTCGGCGCACCAACGTGCGACTGTCGAATACGGAGGAGCATTAGACCCTAAAGTGTCCCGCAAATCTAAATTGACTTGGTCCGTAGAAAAATTTTTCAAACACAAGTATTTGATAACGGTGCGCAGTTAAATTTTCTCCATTTTCGCTAACGTACTCAATAGCATTGCAAAGAAATTACCGTATATTTTTTTAAACAAAAGGCAGTTAGTTTTTTTTTTCATAGCAGTCAGCTAGATAGATTAGCTTTCATCATCATCATCATCATCAGCCTATAACAGTCCACTGCTGGACATAGGCCTCCCCCAATGAGCGCCACTGCGCCCTGTCCTCGGCTAGACCTGTCCAGCTTCTACCAGCAGCCTTTCGCAGATCGTCACTCCACCTGGCCGGAGGGCGTCCTACACTACGTTTGCCAAGACGCGGTCTCCACTCAAGAACTCGTTTACTCCAACGGTTGTCGGTTCTTCGACAAATATGACCGGCCCACTGCCACTTCAACTTGCTAATTCTCTGAGCTATGTCGATGACCTTAGTTCTGTGTCGGATATCCTCGTTGCGGATTCTATCTTTCAGAGAAACTCCGAGCATAGCTCGTTCCATAGCTCGCTGAGCGACCTTGAACTGGTGGATTAGCCGTACTGTGAGTGTCCACGTTTCAGCTCCGTATGTCATGACGGGTAAGACGCACTGGTTGAAAACTTTCGTTTTCAGACATTGCGGTATGGATGACGAGAAAACTTGACGCAATTTTTCCGAATGCTGCCCAGCCCAGCTGAATCCTCCTCTTGGCTTCCTTCTCAAAATTGTTTCTACCTAGCTGCAAAATTTGCCCGAGGTATGTGTACTCCGAAACAACTTCAAGAAGGTTTCCATTGACGATGACGGGCCGCGGATCAATGCGGTCGTTAACCATAATTTTGGTCTTATCCACATTCATACCGAGGCCTATCCGACGTGAGGCTGATGCTAGGTCGTCCAACATTTGTTTCAGCTCCTCCAACGACTCCGCCATTAAGACTATGTCATCTGCGAATCGTAAGTGTGAGATGTACTCGCCGTTTATGTTTATGCCCATACCTTCCCAGTTCAGCGTCTTAAACATATCCTCCAACGCGCTTGAGAACAATTTCGGTGATATGACATCGCCTTGTCTCACTCCTCTGCGCAGTTGGATGGGTTTAGACTTCTGATCCTGTACTTGGACACTCATTGTGGCGGCTTCGTACAGACATCTCAACACACTAGTCTACTTGACATCGCTGTAAGGACTCCAGGACAGCCCAGGCTTCAACAGAGTCAAAAGCCTTCTCATAGTCCACAATCGCCAGACATAGAGGCTGATTATACTCTTCGGACTTCTGTATAATCTGCCGTACTGTGTGTATGTGGTCCATTAGCTTTACCGGCCAGTATTTAATTTCCTAATATTGAAAGAGTTTGCATCTCATTCTCACTTTATATTGAACGCCCCTCGTATGTTAGCACGGAACGCTGAGGACCTGGGTTCGATTCCCAGCATTGGTCTTTTTTCTGGGGGTTGTTTCTGTGGTATTTCAGTTTGTATTTAGTTTGAAATATATGGTTTCACGAGATGACCGTAAAAGTAATAAAAAATGAAGTTGAAAAAAAAAATACAAAAAGATACTTCATACTGAACTTGTTAGTAGTAGGTCAACTTTAAAAAATAAGCAACCTCTAAGTACTTATAATTTTAAAACGTTGCACGTTACAAGTTGTCCTTATATATATTATATAATACTAGCTGTTGCCCGCGATTCCGTCTGTGAAGAATAGCAGGGGTAGGCATATAAAAAAATAGCCTACGACCTATTCTCAGACCTACAGAATATGGAGAAAAAAGTCTCATAAAAATCGGTCAAGCGGTTTCGGAGGAGTTAGATAACAAACACCGTGACACGAGATATTTATATATATTAGATAGACTAGTTGTTGCCCGCGACTCCATCTGCAAATATAAGGGGTATAAAAATTAGCCTACGACCTATTCTCAGACTTACCGAAAACAGAAAAAAAAAGTTTCATAAAAATCGGTCAAGCCGTTTCGGAGGAGTTCGATAAAAAACACCGTGACACTCGATTTTTATATTTTATATTAGAAGATGAACCTAATTAAAAAAGTAAATACCACAACATCTTAGTTTACATACCTACTTAATTTGCTTTAGTTATGCTTGTTTCCTCATAACACAATTAACAACAATTAACAATTCCGCACAAAGCGTTTTCGCTCTTCCTTCATCAACCGCACAGCTAAGGAGTGGAATTCCCTGCCTGCGACTGTTTTCCCTGAACACTACAATTTGGCCGCTTTCAAGTTTAGGGTGAATGAGCATTTACTAGGCAAGCGTGCTCCATCGTAGGCCTCATCTTCGCTTTCCATCAGGCGTGATTGTGACCAAACGCAAGCCTATATTGTATAAAAAAAAATATTCAAAGCATAGTTTTATCTATTTGTAACCCATAGTACAATAAAATCCAATTTAAATACTTCATCGGCGCCTCTCATTACGTAAAGATGAATCTCATCACATAAATTAATGAACCTTGTTGCCGTTTTAGGAACATAAGGATCCTTAAAAATACTAACAGCACATTGCATGGCAAAACCATTGCATGGCGGTACAACCTTATCAACAACTTACGTACCTACCCTTTAACTTTTAACTTACCATAACAGCCTTTATGTTTCAAAACTAACAGGCTTAAATGGCTTGCAAGTTGGCTAGGCAAGTTGGCACATGGGTGCAATGGTAGGGTGTACAAATGCATAAATGCATAATGTTTCGCTCGTGGTCGCCTGTGGGACTTGGAATATTTAATCTTTGCCGTGTTTGTTTGTGATTTATCTACGTCTATGATTAACAACGATGCGTTGGATCTTGTACTACACAAGTTTACGTGAGCTGCAGTTTGTTTTTGAGATTCGTCTCTCAAAAGGAAAAAACCGGCCAAGTGCGAGTTGGACTCGCGCTCTGAGGGTTCTGTATAAATTTTTTATTAGTACGTCAAATATACGCCGTATACAGCCGTATAACTGTAACAGTGAGGTAGTAGGTAAACTCCGGGTTATTTTACTATCTCAAAATTTCCGTGCAAGTGGCCCTAATTGTTTTTGAAGTGAAACTTCTAATGCGACTTCCAACAAGGTCGCATTAAACGTTTAACGCTACCATGGAGGAGGTATGAAAGCATTAGTATATGTGCTGCCGAAGCAAGTAATCTCGCATTGTATAATAATACATACTAACGGATGTTAAAAACTTCGATAGTGCGATGCAGAACTCATACTGTCTGTGCAAATGTATGAGACTTGATAAAAGCGCCATCTAGTAAGTAATTTAAACACATAGATGCATAAGTAAATTTAGTTCTTTAAGTTATTGCAATAAGGTTCATATTGATGTATAAGTGCCTTTTTCATTTCCACATTACGAAGTTTCACTTCTTCCGCGCGGAGGAACTGCACGCACGGTTTATTCTGACGTAGGAACTGTCATAAGAAATGGTAAAGCACTTGCTTGGTCGACTATTATACCTGATATGTCACATAACAACCAACAATTTCGTGCACAATAAACAAATACCAAGAGCAAGGGCTCAAAAAACAATACAGAAGAGTATGAAAGTCAAGCGTGAACGCGAATGGCCCAAGGTCAAGAGGGGTTGTCGCAACTGCTCTCCTCTGATATCCACTGAAGCGCATTTTGGGGTAAAAAAGAATAGTTTTATTATTTTCTGCATCATTTGTTATCTATTGCATGCAAGATTGGAGGGATATTTACACTTTTACGATTGATGGTCACTGGCTACAAAAAATGGATTTAGGCTGCGTTTCCACCAGAGATGTGCGAGGATGCGTTGCGAGGGATGTGTGCGTCATGAACCAATAGAAACACTTCATTTAAAAGGTCCTAAGTGAATGAAGTGTTTCTATTGGTTCATGACACACACATCCCTCGCAACGCATCCTCGCACATCTCTGGTGGAAACGCAGCCTTAGTGTAGTGTAGTTTGTCATCTTGATTTAATATTTCCTGGAAGTCATCTCACCATCTCAGATTATTTGCGTCCCACTGCAAGGCACAGACCTCGTCTCAGAATGCTTGAGTCTGTTCCCATGCGGGCCTAATGTGGACCAGGAACTTCACACACACCATTGAATTTCATGACAGGTTTTCTTTCACCGTAAAGCTCATGGTAAACATTAAATGTGATTTCGCACATAAATTCAGAAAACAATTGGGGATGTCTATTTTTTTGCAATGTATAGAAAATCGAAAACCATTTCGAGATAAATGCTTTTTAAATCGTTTTCTGTGGTTATTTAATTTTAATATTATGTAATGAATTTATTGGGTGCGTAATATAATGTATAAATTTAAAATACATATCGGTTGAAATACATACAGTTGAAATGCCGAAAATCATAAAATATAATGTATCAAAATATATAAAGTTATTTGACATAAGTTCTAAACGTATAAGTTTAAAATGTATAGTGGTCAAAATATATAATAGTTACAATGCATAATGGTTCCTAGTCATATTGCACAAAATGCATATGTTTACAATGTATACGTTCAAAATACATAAAATTATAAAATATTATAGTTAAATAAAATATCAATCTAAATTTTTATACATTATTTTATACATACATTATACATTAATTTTGACTTTCGTTTGACACGTGTCTTTTACTTCCTGTAGAAGTCATCTGAGTGTCCACCAATCTGAGTCAGTTTGGTAAGTTCTGATTCCCTACGAGGCAACGGACCCTTATATACAGTACTGGTAAACAAGGGTTACTTTAGGAAATTTTGGGGCTACTTTGATAGATTTAAAATGGTTATAAAAACGCAAATATTCATAGCTCGATTGAGCAAATGACGTAAAAAGTTAGGTGATTTCACAAGGTACTTATTTCACTGCCACAGATGGTCTTAAAAAATAAGGAAACGGGGTAAAAAACTCTTTTCTAAAGTAGCCGCACATTTCAAAGTAAACTCCAGTTTACGGTATGTTTTCCATAATGGTTGAAATACATAATCAAAGGTTACAATATACACTTTGCCCGCAAGACCGAAAAATTATAAAAACACCCTTTCGTATACCCTAACCGGTACCTCGCTGGCAGTGAGCGAGCGAAGCGAGCGAGCAAGACCTTTTAGGGCAGAAGCGACTCGGATAGGTTAGGTTCAGAAGGCTAAGGCGGGAGCGAAGCGTAGCGTAGCTCCCGCCTTAGCCTTCGGTGTTAGGTATTTTTTTTGTAACATTATGAAATGTAAATAATAATAATATACCAAATTTTATCAAACAAATAAGGTTTTCTACGTGGTAATTAAAAAAATAACTAACACCAAAGGCTAATGTGGGACCTTCGCTCCGTTACGCTCCCGCCTTAGCCCTTGAACCTAACCATTCAGAGTCACTTCCGCCCCGAACCGTCTTGCTCGCTCGCTTCGCTCGCTCGCCGAAAAGTATGCATTGTTTGTTTAATTTCAAATTATCTAGATACTCTAATGGTTAGTAGTGGAGTTGACTATACCCGAAAGACCGATAAAATATAAAAACACCCTTTCGTAAACTCTAACCGGTACCTCGCTGGCAGCGAGCGAGCGAAGCGAGCGAGCAAGACCTTTTAGGGCAGAAGTGACTCGGATAAGTTAGGTTCAGAAGGTTAAGGCGGGAGCGAAGCGTAGCGTAGCTTTCGGTGTTAGGTATTTTTTTTTGAAACAACACAGAAAATGATTATTTCCATTAGGTATTTGTCTTTAACAATTTGAAATGTAAATGTAAATCACATACCAAATTATATCAAACAAATAAGGTTTTCTACGTAGTAATAAAAAAAATAACTAACACCAAAGGCTAATGTAGGAGCTTCGCTCCGCTACGCTCCCGCATTAGCCTTTGAACCTAACCATTCCGAGTCGCTTCCGCCCCGAACCGTCATGCTCGCTCGCTTCGCTCGCTCGCCGTAAAAAAGCAAAGCAAAGTTTGTTTCATTTCAAATTATCTAGATACTCTAATGGTTAGTAGTGGTGTAATGGTAGGATTACCCTTGTTTCTAAATCTACTACAGTGTAGTTAGTGGTACTAAATCTTTATTGTTTGAAGATTTTTTGGTTAAATAAAGCATTTGGTAAAAAACAAAATGCCTTAATGTTATTTTCCGTGATGATATAAAATGAAAATTTGGCCAAATGAAAATGTGCATACTAAATATACTAAAGATTGCATTGACATCACTCCATAGTATAAAATAAAGTCGCTTTCCGCTGTCTGTCTGTCCCTATGTATGCTGAGCTGCACTTTATGTCCACTTTTTGAGTTTTAAATAACTAAATACTATCCTGTGGCATTATTAACCGACAATAAAATTACAAAGCACACTGCACCAGTAATCATACAGCAATACAGACTCATTCGATCGACCAAATAATGTACCTACCCAGTTACAATCTCATGTCTACCCTATTTCTGTGCAGTAGGTAATAATACTCTTTGCTACCCTCTCTCAAAAATATGAGCTTTAAACACAATAGTGTTGTTGCGATAGCGATAGTTTCGCTATCGATAGTTGATCTTGAGAAATCGTCAATAACGCGATAGTTCTATCAAAAATATCGACATGCTGCAATTCTAGGTATAGTGAATATTAGGCGATACTACTAAACTTGATCGATACTATCGATAGTATCGCGTCAAATGAGTCGATATTATCTATGCTATCTATGATCTATCGACGCGTTTCGATAGTATCGATAGTTTTGCAACAGTATAATATAATGAAATGTTCGTTTCGATGGTGGATAGTTTCGATAGTACTATCAATAATATGACGGATTTTCAAGCCCACGATAGTATCACACGATACTATCGATCGATATACTATCGCTATCGCAACACCACTAATAGACATTAATAGGACGTAAATAGACTGGAGATGATGATGAATTGATGAACAAACAATACAATAGGTTCCACTTTGACTTTCGCGATGCATCGGTTTTAATCGTAAAGGTTCGTGTTTTCACATAGAATATAAGTATACAATCCTAGAACATACTATCGAAATGCTACATTACGATGGAAGCAATCTTATTGTACGCATCTTGATTGTATGTGTTTTGACCGTATGGATTTCGACCATTATGAAAAACGTTCTTTATAGATTTTTATTGTTATTTCTTTCAAACATTATATATTCTAATTGTATATATTCTGAACTAATACATTGTGAACTTAGTCATTTTAACTGTATGTATTCCGACCATTATGAAAAACGTACTTTATGAATTCTGATTGTTATTTATTTTAACTATTATATTTTTCGATTTTATATATTTTGAACGTATATATTGTAAACGTATATATTTTGATTTTATACATTATGATACGTACCCGAATTTATTATATAACAAATAAGCAATGACCTTTATTTGACATTGGTGTAAATTGCGTGACCGGTTCAAGTCGTACTTTATTCTGTGTGGTTAGAATTCTTCACAATTTGGGTACGCGTGGATTATACTACGGAGTTTGATTTGAACCCGCTGTCTGACATCTAGCACTTTGTCAGTGCTAGTAAAGTGACACAGTGTATAGTGTACCACTACGCAAAAAATAATTAAAGGGGTTGCCTTATCGTACGCATTTAGATAGATTTAGAAATTTGGCATTGTGAGAGCCTTCAATTATAATCTGACGTCATCAACTAAAATAGTTTGAATAATTGATTTTGAAAAAAGTAGAGAACTAAATGACAAAATAATGAAATTAGTTTCTTATAATTGACTTTTCTATACAAAAAAAATATAAAAACCACTGGTAATTTTTTTTAGACATTCCCAATTGAGAGGTACCGAGCCCGGTTTTGAACCACGATCCTCTGCTTGGGAGGCCTTTATTTTACTTTCTTAATCGGCCTCACTTTTTCTTCAGAAACTGCAAAATGCACTATGTATAGACCGCAGAATGTGTTTACAATTGCCACGGGGGCCTTACCCCCCGTTTCACCATCCATTGATCAAATTGATTTGACGGATAAATGTGATGCCGTCTCTGTTTGTTTTGTTCGAATAGACGGAGACGGCATCACATTTATCCGTCAGTTAAAATTAATCAATGGGTGGTGAAACAGCTGCAGAGCTCCGTCTAGTATTTAGTTTTTAAGTTTGATATTTATTTATTAATTGTTGTTGTTTCTTAATATTTCTATTCTATTGTCGAGTGTCTACGAAAGATTTTCTTTCACTTACTATTTTATTTGACCATGTTTTGAGAGTAGTAATCAATCATCTTGTTGTGAATACAAAATCGTTAGAATGGCAGATATTTTACGAGGACAAAACATTTAAGTCTCATATGAAAATATAACTACTGTTTCATTTTTGAGACAGCTAAAATGTAACAGATCATAATAATATCAACATCACAGGTACACATGGGATTTTTTTAGTCAGTGCAAAAATAATATAGCGTATCTATTGTGTTAAAATTTTTTGTTGTTTTAAATAATTTAGATGTACCTGGGTATGTAATTTAATAACAATGTAGATCTGTTTGAAAAAATGTACCTTGTTGAGTTTCTTGCCGGATTCTTCTGAACAGGGTATTTCCGAACCGATCAGTGGTAGATTAGATTCCTTGACGTTCATAGGAGCGTCAGTTTATGCCTAAATTGAATAAAGAATTTTGACTTTGACTACCTCGACTTTTTTGACTACCACATTGCGCAGTGGACTCCACTCTCTTTTACTGATTTAGTTCTGGGCGATACTAATTATTCTTCACCGTAAAGCTCGTGGTAAATTTCAGAAACATCGTGAGGAAACCTGCATACACCTGCGAAGAAATTCAATGGTGTGGGTGAAGTTGCCTATTGCTTACCTTGTAACTTACTCTCTGTGTACCTGTTTTCTGTATTGCTTACTATTCCTGGTGTACAATAAAGAGTCATTGTATTGTATTGTATTGTAAGTTCCCAATCGGCACTGGGCCCGCGTGGGAACTACGGCCCTACCCCTCCCATTCTGAGAGGAGGCCTGTGACCTGCAGTGGGACGTATGTAGGCTGGGATGATGATGATGATATTAATTATTACGACACTATACTAATTAATTAGGTACATAATTCTCGGTCTTGCGGTTAGAGTGACTTTTTGTACAATGTTTGTTCAGGAAAGCCGCGAGCGCTGTGTTAGCGCTCCTGCCGCGTCACGGGCCGGCCATCAATAACGGCTCTTCGCTCATATTGGACGGAAAATTCAATAAAAATTGATCACTCGAGTCCATAGTTTCCAGCCAGATTCAGCTCGGCTTGTCGACTCCATTTGCTGCCAATCGAAGCGTTTCGTTGCTCACACAAACGCAAACGCTAAAATTAATTTAACTTCACAATTCACGAACATTTCAAATTTACCTGAATATTTAACAGCTCAATGCAACACGCTGAACAGCGTGTCTAACGCATACACGCTTAAAAGGGTTTTAGATATTGAAAAGCACTACAAAAACTTAGTCAATCGCACCGTTTCAATTCACGCAAAACTTTAAAAAAGAAATCACAAGGGTAGAAATCCTGTAAACCCTCGTGAAGTATGCATCGAAACTCAACCGAGGGAACATCCAACAAATAAGGGAGAAACTCCGTATTGTGCACAACCTTCAAAACCAGACGTCCTAATCGACCCTTTTGAAATTTCAACTAACGGGAAACTCGCATTTCCATAACAATAAAAATGTGATCCGAACATCTAGAAATGCCTGCGCGATATTCACGGATCATAAAATCGCACTCGGTTCTGTGAATACGCTACGTCTGCCGTAACTGGACCCATGCAGCCTAACCACAGTATACTTCCTCGCGCTTATTAGATATAAATTGTTAATGGGAACGAGTGTCAGCGTAAATTGGTCGTAATCTGCTAAAGGGCTTGATGTCGCTTTACGAACGATGCTGTTTTGTGCTCGACGTCGGCACTAAGCCCATTCATTAAAATTTATCACGCACTGTTGACGTTTTAAAGTGATTCTAGTTATCATAAATAATAATATTCATTACTTTATTTTTCGGCATATTTTTCCCTTTTCCCTGCTATTGAAATTGTTGAATGAAGTTTCAGCTTTAAAAAAAAAAGGATGTGGTTAATACTACTAATGGGCTAATGGTACATTATTTATACTTACACATTAAGTACCACATTGAACACGCTCTAAATATGACCTAGTTTTGACTAAACAATAATTAAGTACCTGACTCCAACGGATCCCAAAAAGATGGGTATGTTCTTTTAACCGACATCCTGTTCCACGTTCCAGCAGGAGTAGGATTCAGATGGTTTTGACCAATGAGTACTTCCCTTGCTATTAAGGGCCATTATTTGAATGTTTGTTCTGGATCACCTTCATGGACTCATTTTTGTAGAAATGGCAGAAGATTCTGATACAATGTTTTAAATTTTCGCGATCCTCACTCATAACTAATATTTTGCAGGATTTGATCACGAACTAAAAATTATTTCTAAAACGACCGCATTGCAGCGACCGTGGTCAAGAGTACGAGTACGTGTACGTGGTAACGTGGTTGGTATGGTCTATTCATGACCGCGGTCGCTACAATGCGGTCAATATTAGTTATAATTTTGATACAGTTTTCAGTTATCTGGTAGAAGTACAAGTCCTCTAATAAATGACCAACAACGCCATCAAAATCTTCAGCCAATTCGTAGAAAATGTGACCACGAAAGTGAGTTTTCCACGTACAGTCAACCAATTTGATTCTTAGACCATTATAGAATATTGTCGCATTAACTATGTGAGTCAAAGGATTATTAACTTTCCGATCACAACAGGAAATAAACTTAAAGAGTTTATAAAAGTTTTTGCTCCATGACATGAGAAGAAAAAGAAGTTTTGACAGACGCACAGTCACAATTCAAGTTATTAATACACACGCAAACTCCTTTCTTATTCATTATCGTAGACACAGTCATTATGTTCGCAAAGATGAGATCTCATCATGACGTCATACATCACACAATAATCACTGTCGTAGAAGATAACCGAGTGAATCATCATCAGCCATCTCGAGTGAAGTCCAGTTCCGAGACCACTTGGAGAGTAAGGCTAAATTAGCCTCGAAGAAGCTCGGCGTGCTCAACAGATCGAGACGGTTTTTCACTCCAGCCCACCGCTTTCAGCTTTATAAGGCGCAGGTTCGCCCACTTATGGAATACTGCTCTCATCTGTGGGCGGGGGCTCCCCGGTACCAGCTTCTCCCTCTGGATCGCATACAACGGAGAGCGACTCGAATAGTCGGCTGCCAACGAACTTCTGATGGGCTTGATTCCTTGGCGCTGCATAGAGATGTAGCTTCACTGTGCATCTTCTATCGCATGTACAACGGAGAGTGCTCCGAGGAGTTATTCGGGTTGATCCCTGCCGCATCCTTCCGCCACCGCCCTACGCGACAACACTTCCATCCTCACCATCCGGATGGTTGGTTGTCTTCTACTGTGCGTTTTTCCAGAAATTTCCTGCCTCGCACAGCAAAGCTCTGGAATGAGGTTCCTGCTGCGGTATTCCCGGACCGATATGACCTTCAAGCTTTCAAAAAAAGAGCGTACTCCTACCTAAAAGGCCGGCAACGCACTTGTGACTCTTCTGGTGTCGCAGGTGTCCATGGGCGACGGTAATCGTTTACCATCAGGCGATCCGTCTGCTCGTTTGCCCCCTATTCCATAAAAAAAAATAAAAAAAATTGATTCATTACGACATGGTTCCATATTGGTATTGGCCTAGGAATCAAATGGGTTGACTGTACCCAAAACAAAACTAGAAAAAATATCTCTGTACTATAATCAGTAGAAAGGATTTTTGTCATTGAATTTGATTTCATTGATCAAGAAGCGTCACAAGTTTATAAGAAATCAAGTTTCAGTTTTTAAACTTACTCGTTCTATTTTATTTGAATCAGAGTGTGCAAAAAAAATCTTACAAAATGCATTACTTATTCACGTCCAATTACTTTTGTATTTGTTATTGCTCACCACGCCCCTAGGGAGCCATCAACTACGGCTATCTAGACGTGGGGGACCAATTAGTTTGCTAGTTATGAACTTTTGAACAGTTACCTGTCAGACTCATGCACTGCCCTGCCGGGGGAGTGCAACTGGTACTGAATGTTACAACTGATGTTATTTCAAGTTCAACAGATCGATCACGTGTCGATATTGATATTGATGTTCGTATGGTCAGCTTTGGAAATAACTGGAAAATTTAATGTTTTGTCGCTTTTACTAAATTGTGTCAATATTAATAAATGGCACCGTAATAGCCATGGCATTCTAGTGGTTTGACCTGTGGCCTCTTACGCAGAGAGTCGTAGGTTTAAACCCGGGCGCGCACCTCTTGCGTTTTACGGAATTTGCGGTGGAGGAAAACATCGTGAAGAATCCAGCACACAACTGCGACGAAATTCAATGGTGTGTGTGAAGTTTCCAATCCGCACTGGGGCCGCGTGGGAACTATGGTATAAGCCCTCTCATTCTGAGAGGAAGCCTGAGCTTTGCTGTGTAACGTAGGTGTATAGCAGCTATGTCTCGTGGTCCTACACTGTTGGCCTTTTGAAGACGAGCTTCAAATAATTACTCAATCTTATTTACAAAAAAAAACTTGAAGTGCATTCATTTCTTGATCCCTTGTATTCGCGATTTTTCAACTAAACTTGAGTATAACCTGATTATCATTGTAATTCTGCAGGTAAATGTCAACTAAAGCAAAATAAAAATGTTCGGAGGAACTCATTATTAATCTCCACGAAGCGATCTTTTCACGAAGATAATTACCAAAAACTTTGACAGCGCACCATGTACTTGGGTGATATAACGCGAGTCTTCTGGCCCAGGTCAGCGCAGATCCCTTGTCAAATTAACGCTCGCCTCTGTCTTGCTGACAAACGACGCGGGCATAATAAAAAGTTGCTCATAAATGTTCCGCTTATAACCTTTATTTTGCTGACGGTCTGCGAAAATGGAAATGTTTGTTCAGAGATTTAAATAATGTGCTGTTCATACCGATTTTGAGCTCTGAACGCTTTATTAAGCCAAAATGTTACAGTTTAATGCTTTGTTTCGTTTGGGAGTCCTTTTTTACAGCGTAGGTAGTAGTGGGTATGGCAGTTGTAAAGCATGAAAGTAGGATAAATGCTGTAGGAATGACAACATTGAGGAATATCGCTGGTATGAATCTGGGTGACCGAATGAGGAATAGTACGTATAATAAGAGAACGTTGTGGCATGAAAGATGATGTTGTGACTCGTGTAGAAAAAGGGAATGTTAAGTTGGTTTGGGCATGTGGATAGGATGGATGAAGAAAGAATTACGAAAGACATTTTATAGAGCGAGTGTAGATGGAAATGTTGGGAGGGGAAGAGATATTCAATATTGAAGAAAGGTCAGATCAAGAGTACCCGAAACCGGCGAGCATGTATGAAAAGACAATGAGTGTTTGGGGAAGCGAAAGATGTATGTCAGGATCGTATCAGGTGGAAACAAATAACCGAGATGGCCTAGTGGTTAGAGAACCTGACTACGAAGGTTGAGGTCCCGGGTTCGATTCCCGTGTCGGGGCAGATATTTGAATGAAAAATACAAATATTTTTTCTCGGGTCTTGGGTGTTTAATATGTATTTAAGTATGTATCTCTAATAATCTCTATCTATATAAGTATGTTTATCCGTTGCCTAGTACCTACCCATAACACAAGCTTTGCTTAGCTTACTTTGGGACTAACTAGGTCAATTGGTGTGAATTGTCCCGTCATATTTTTTCTTTTGTTTAAATAAATAGTCTCTGCTTACCCCTTGCTGGGAATCGGGATTGTATGTATGTATAGTAAACAAACGAGCATCCGCCCATCTGATGGTAAACAATTTCCTCCGGTAAAAATCAGATAAAATCGTAAAAAATCGATCAGGGCCCAATTGCATAACAAATCATAAGCTAATAGTATTAGCTATTTTTATTGAAATTCACTAATACTATTTGCTTGTATTTTGTTATGCAATTCGGCCCAAGTAAAAAGTTAGTTACGAGTTAGTTTCTATTGATGTACCTACCAAACATTTTATCGAAGTTAATGGAAATAAAAAAAAAAACAAAGTGTATAACAAACAATTTGTCCGACGCTCGACTTAGCAAAGCTAAAGCGCAAGGTGTATATTCTCGTTATCCGATACACAGTCAAAGCATTGCATCTCAAACTTCAACAACTTAGTTCTGGAACTTCAACATCGGTCAACAATCTTAGCTACATCATACTAGTTAACAGCAAGCTGAAACTTCTAAATCACGAAGTTTCATCACAAATTTCTACTGAAAGCAATTTGAGCTAAACCTCTTATCAAAATAAACAGTATTAATCTCAGTGCAACCTAATAAGTCCGGTCCACTACATCAAACTTAAGAGCATTAAACGTAAAAATACCGTACGAGTTCCGAACTTGGCTCTACGCCAGCTAGTGCTCTTCTGATTTCAAAAAGAGGCTTAGAATGTAAGTCAAATGAAGAAAATTTAGCTGGAAACTTAAAAGTGTATTAAAAATAGTTTATAATATCACGTGAACTTCACCACAGCTTACAGATTCGCAGTGGGACAGAATTGCATTTAAAATACTCTGTCCAGGTTTTTATTTTCGAATTTTTATCCGTTCCTAGGTCAGCTCTATAGGTAGGTCTGCCTTGAGTAACAGTAATAGTTGACTACATTGCGTAACTATATCTGTATTCGTCATAATAATATTAATATTTACCCTAGGTAGGGTTTATCTGGGACGGCAGATCTTTCATATGTGTAAACCATGTAAACAAATAAATCTTTTTCTTCTTCTTCAGCGCATTTTCGCCCATCGTTGGGCATACTAATATAATCGTTTTCCATTCAGATCGGTTATCTATTACATTTGCTTGGGGACTCTATGGCCCACGTCGACACAAATAAAACAAATAAATATCAAGGTACAATCTATACCGATTTGAACTTATTCCAAACTAAAAAAAGCTTTTGATATCGGTACTAGGCAATATACCTATCTACAGCCGTTGTCCGTCCACTACTGGACGTAGGCCTCCTTCATATTACGCCAACACTCGCGATCCTGGGCTTCCTTCATCCAGCCGCTGCCAGCTGTCCTCCTAAGGTCATCAGTCCAACGTGTCGCAGAGCGTCCCACACTATGCTTTCCCAAACGTGGTCTTCACTCCAGGACAGGTTTGCTCCAAGGATGGTCAGTTCTATCACCAGGCAATAGATACACTCAAACTAGTATCATAAATCTGAAAATAACTCTACAGGTTTTGTGGGTCAATTCATATTTCAATATACATACTAATTAAAACAGAAATAAACAGTATACGGATACTGGAAACTGCTGGAAAACTGGCTGTTATTTGCGCGTCTCTTGAAATAGTTAGTGGGCGGGATAAACACTTGACTGCAGCGAGTGCCAGGAAATTCCGTATTCAGTTCCATTGCCCTGATGCAGAATTTAAAAATATCTTTACTTGAAATTGTATTAAATCAGATGTAGATTCTTCTGCTGCTGTTTGTGCCGGTGTAGTGAAAAATAAATACAAAATATTTCTAAATTCATAGTTACAAGTAGATATTAACAAGACTAGTGGTGAAGAAACAGCTGACACAAATTTTTAAGACTATTTTACAGACGTATACAACACAATACCTACATAGGTTTTTGGAATGGCCGCTGCCGTGTAATCTACTGCAAAGGCAAGCATACTGAGTGATCCATCTTAGATCACTCGCTTACCATCAGGCGTAATTTTGTTGTGGTAACCCAGGTCTAATATGATTAAAGCGTTCTCGTACAGACTACAGTGGGGCGGTTAACTGAAGAAAAAACATTGTAAAGTACGGCTTTTTGCTCCTAAATTTCTGAAGTTGTCATTTTTAATTTGTTTATTTATAGAAGTCTTAGAATAATAAAATAATAAATAGTGACATAGTGAAAGATTGGTAGTTTATAAGATGGAAAATTATTCGTAGACAAAACTAGTCATTGTTATTATTAAAACCGAGAAGTCCCTGTCACGACAGTTTATTGCTACAATTTCCTCGACACATTGCAGCGGTGGTCTACTCGTGACTACGACCACTGCAATGTGTCCGAAACGTCAAGGTAATTTTATCAAAACATAATTATGTCGTGATAAGGCGCGGGTGTAAAAATAAAAATGAGTGAAAATCGCCAAAGTTCAAAACAATCTTAAAATAGAATACTATAAGGTTTTTATTCATTAAATTATTCTCACTGAGGCTGTCAAGAACCTAAATAAAATTAATAAATCTAACGCCTATCATTTACAAACTTAACACAATACCATACCATTACACAAAAGAACGAATAAGTGATTTTATCCAAAATCGCAGGTCCGTAATCCAGAGAAAAATGTCGCTCTAAATTGAATCATTTGTAATATTCATTCTTTTCAATCTTGCCTCTGTGGACGCTTTTCAAGAGTTGACAGCTATGACGTAGAGTTACAGGAAATACTTTGAACCATTTCATCATCATCATTCCAGCGTATATACTTCTCACTGCAGGGCACAGGCTTCCTCTCAGAATGAGAGAGCTTGGGCCGGGTCCAATGCGGATTGGGGACTTAACACACACACCATTGAATTGCTTCGCAGGTTTGCGCTTGTTTTCTCGCGACGTTTTCCTTCACCGTAAAGCTCATGGTAAATGTCAAATGTAATTTTGGACGTAAATTCCGAAAAACTCAGAACTCGAATCCACGACCCTAGAGAGGCCATAGGTCAAACCACTAAGCTACCGTGACTTTTTACAAGCTAAGACTTTACCTACTAAGGATTTAATATTCTATTTTTAATTATCTTCAACTACTCTACTACTACTCTACATACTTTTCTACTTTCGATCAAAACTAACCAGTACCTACTAAAAATATCTTTAAAAATTACTTGTCATGTTGGCGAAGTTAGACCGAACACAAATAAAAAGTTTTTTGTTTCTTGTCAAGTAATTTCGTTGTCAAAATCTTTTTAAAATTAACTTTTCTGGGAACACATGCGTACTTACTTTAAAAATATGGCCAAGAATGTCTGTGAAACTTTAGTTCCACGTTTCTCCGAACTCGTTTTGCGATAATCAACTGTCTTCAGGAATTCACGACGTCACCCGGCAGACAAGGAGAGAGATTATTCGTTTCTAAGCACCTTTTATTAATGCTCGCTTGCCGCTTTTGTTGCTTTTTCACGATTTTTCCAAGCCCTGATTAAAAGTGTCGTGAGAAACGTCGTTGGATTGGAATAACTTGGGAATTATCGCACCTCTTTCTTTGTGATTTTTTTACTCTTAACATTTTTACTAACGAGAGAGAATGCTACTAATAAATAAAAGGAGAGTCGTGATGTATGGTGGTCATTGTACTCAAATACGAAGGGCCACCGTATATTGTCGACTAATCATCGAATAATAAACGCCAATAAAAAACATAGGCCGCAGTAATTTTAAGTGTTTATCTTTTATTGTTTAAAATATACAACCTCTACGAGATGAACAAACAGCGGAGCTATAAGGATACGCACAGGTGGAGATGGTGGCATAATTTGAAATGTGATTTAAATTACTGACTGAAGATACTTAAAATTACTATTTTAATAGCATTACTTACTTCAATTTTTTTTTATTATTTATTTATTATTTATTATAATTTATAAAACAATTAAAGTCCTATGGAAAATAAAGTCAAATAAAAAAAATAAAAAACTAAGAGTAGGTAATAAATATCCAAAAATGAAGAACGGGTAAGAAAGCAAGCTACAGCAACTATAGTTTGACAAACACCAATTTGATTCTTGTTTCTGCGTCGGCTTGAGGGGAAATAAAACTGTCGCTTCATAGAAACAGGGTCGGATATGTAACTGCACCCGGCTCTGGTATGCAGGGGGTCTCGTTGACCCCTCCATTTGTGGGGGGAAGGTTCCCTAAGCGACGTCACGCGCGACTCCGAGCCACACAAATCACGCG
Organism: Archips crataeganus; assembly: GCA_947859365.1. Classification (NCBI taxonomy): domain Eukaryota; kingdom Metazoa; phylum Arthropoda; class Insecta; order Lepidoptera; family Tortricidae; genus Archips; species Archips crataeganus. The sequence continues at coordinate 15,290,776 of OX402056.1, read as the reverse complement.
AGTGGAGCACGCGACCTGAAAACTGTACCATCGAACCGTGACAAACACCGCGACATGAAATAACTCCAGTAAGAGCTATATCCATTCCTATTTTAGAACGAGGGGTCAGTTCCTAGTGAAGAATGTAAGAAGCAATGTAATCGGCGAACATGGAATTCGACGAATGTATTTTCATTACGGGTCACGGCTCTGGGCAACAGCCCCGCGCGATATGTCAATAGCTCTGTTTATTTTCTAGTAAACGCCTCCTTTTTCTAATAAAAAAAATACCATTGAAATAATAATTCAACCGTCGCGGACAATAGATAGCACGCCACATTCTTCCCTGTCAGACGGACACGAAACTCTATGCAAATGTTGCTTGTAAGGCTTTTTGGCTTTTCATACCGTCTACGTTTTTGTTGGGAGACGAGACAGTTTGTGATATATAGTGATACTATGGTTTTATTATCGTTTGTCTGAATTCCAAGTCGTCGTCGTTTTCATAAAACCTTTTTTTTCCCGAAAGAGTTTATTCATATATTATTAATACTAATCTAACCGAAGGAAATTCTGTAAGACGATTTTAGACGATGTCTCCAGAAATCTTGAAACCACACTGTTTCTTATTTTTATGGGAACCGAAGTGATGTTTGAGTGTTACACTAAACAGTAGAAAAATAACCTTTTCACACCACCTGCTCGACAATGCCTCATTATATATCATACAAACCTTACTCAAAGTAAATCATTATAGCCCTTGTCTTTTGCCGGGGTGTAATGTTGTACTGAATTTCATTATAACCCAGTAATAATGTGATTCTCACTTCTCTTAGTTCTTATTGTTATGCATTTATAGTCTAATTTCGTCAAAATCGCGCGGCGCGCGGCTGCTGCAGCTGCTGGTGGCCGACGGCGAGGAGGTGGGCGGCGGCGCGCGCCGCGCCTCATTTATTTTAAAATCGAACTTATTCGAAAATCGAGCTGGCCACGCCACGGCAAGCCGAACGAAAAAAAATCAATACTTAAAACAAAAGCCGCGAGTATTTCAATACGCTGCAATTTTAAGTATCAAAACTGCAAAAGAAGATAAAACATTAGGAAAATATCGAGTGACGAAAGTGATTTGACTCCTGATTCCATTAAATTAGACGCCTTAGGACCACTTGCACAGTTCAGGGTAAAAAAATTAAATCGGTAACCCTGGGTTAAGAATGACAGTTCCATACATTTTGACACTTGTTAACCCTGGGTTAGCAGTTAACTCGCTCGGAGTTAAGTAGCTAACCCAGGTCTGCGCAAGCCGGCCTTAGAAATTGTTAATAATGTACTCCCAGAGAAGTCGAAGGAAAAATACTTAAAAGCTTACAAAGATTTCGACAAATAGAAAACTGCGAAAGGCGCAAAGTCAGTGTCAGAATCAGTGCTTCTGGGTCTATTTCGAGTATTTTTCTAGTAGCTTTGGTTTTTATTGTCTCGCAAAAGGTGAGAAAAGTAGAGTATACTCCTCGGGGATAAAACTGATTTTGCCTTGGGCGCGCTTAAATCCTTCGCTGCTCTCAGGACTCCATCTTAATTCCCTCGCTTCGCTCGGGAACCAACTAAAAAACCCCCTCGCTACGCTCGGGAGTTAAATCTGGAGTCCCTCGATACGCTCAGGATTCAATATCGCGCCCGTGACATAATGCAGTGCTTTATCCCCTTGGTGTACAATCTACTATTAAAGTACTTGGCATTTATCTACCCTTTGTCGCACTCATCAATCAAATAACAAAAATAAATTCAACATAATAAAAAACTCGATTACTTATGATCGTGATGTAAAATTTAAATGTCACAACAGAGTACTGTCCAGATATAGAATTGGTAGGGGTTCAATGAATCATAAGAATACCAATAAGACTAGATATACACCGTGAAATTTTAGTGGTTGTTTTCCCGAAACGAGGTGATTTAGTATCGATTGTACAATCGATTTATAATTACTATTTTGACTAGAGTCAAAAATCCAATTGTGAAAAACGAAAGTTGAAAATGACCGCAAACCAATAGTAACGCTTCGTTGGTACAAGTAGCGTACGATCGTACGATAGGTTAGGTACCAACGAAGCGTTACTATTGGTTTGCGGTCATTTTCAACTTTCGTTTTTCACAATTGGATTTTTGACTCTAGTCAAAATAGTAATTATAAATCGATTGTACAATCGATACTAAATCACCTCGTTTCGGGAAAACAACCACTAAAATTTCACGGTGTATATGGGTCCAGTGCGGATGGGGCAGTGTGGTCACACAAACCATTAAAATTCTTCACAGTTATATACAAGCTTCTTCACGATGTTTTCCTTCACTGGTAAAGCTCATGTTAAATTTTAAATGTATGTGTGTTACGCAGTTTGAGGTCAATTTATACTGGTTATCTGGGACTCTACTTAAATTTTTATTAAAGTAGTTAATTTTATTAAATACTAGCTTTTGCCCGCGGCTTCGCTGGCGTGAACCATAAATATTTCAGAGAAGCAAGCAATTAAGCAAGCAAATAGTTTGCTAGAAGCAAGCATGCACGCAAGCATGCAAGCTTGTAAGAAAGCATGCAAGGAAGCATTCTAGCATGCAAGAAAGCATGCAAGCGAGAATCCAAGCAGGACTCTAGCGAGCATCCAAGCAAGCATGCAAGCAAGCAAGCAAGCATTCAAGCAAGCATATAAAAAAGCATGCAAGCGACAATCCCAACGGATTCTAGCCAGCGTGCAAGCAAGCATGCAAGCAAGCATGCAAACAAGCATGCAGGCAAGCATGCAGGTAAGCATGCAAGCAAGCATGCAAGCAAGCATGCAAGCAAGCAAGCAAGCATGCAAGCAAGCAAGCAAGCATGCAAGCAAGCAAGCAAGCATGCAAGCAAGCACGCAAGCAAGCAAGCATGCAAGCAAGCACGCATGCAAGCAATTATTCAAGCAAGCGTGCAAGCAGCATGCAAGCAAGCAAGCTTGCAAGAAAGTATGAAAGCAAGCATGCAAGCGAGAATCCAAGCAGGATTCTAGCGAGCATCCAAGCAAGCATGTAAGCAAACATTCAAGCAAGCATGCAAGCAAGCATTCAAGCAAGCATGCAAGCAAGCATGCAAGCAAGCAAGCAAGTAAGCATGCAAGCAAGCAAGCATGCAAGCAAGCATCCAAGTAGGCATGCTAGCGAGCATGCAAGCAGGCATGTAGGCACGTAAGCGAGCATGCAGGCAGGCACGCTAGCAGGCATGCAAGCAGGCATTGAAGCAAGTAAGCATGCAAGTAAGCAAGGATGCATGGAAGCTTGCCAAATTTCGTCTAAATCGGTTCAGTAGTTTTAGCGTGAAAGCGAGACACACAGACAAACAGACAGACAGAGTTACTTTAGCATTTATAATATTAGTTAGGATTAAGATTAGGATTAGGATTGGGCAGCGTATTTTTTTATCCAATTTGCTTTTTCATCAATTATGGCTCTCCTTCGATATAAAAAAATTACCCGCCCCGCACCCCCCTACCACAGAACCCCCCCGCACCCCCAACCCCCACCCCGTACCCCCCGCACACCCGCGTTCAAATTCACCACCGTACTCCCAAGTCAAGCGTGCCTATAGAAGTCTTACTTCAAAACCCCCCGATTTTGAAACATTCTTCCGCTCTGCTCCGCTCCTATTGGTGTTAGCGTGATGATATATAGCCTATGTCCTTTTTCAGACTCTAGACTATCTGTGTACCAAATTTCATTTAAATCGATTCGGTAGTTTTAGCGTGAAAGCGAGACAGACAGAGTTCCTTTCGCATTAACAATAACAGTAAGGATTTGTTAATAAATTATAATACAATAGAAATACACATTGTGTACACATTTAAGCTGTCTATCTGTTACTGTTCTTGAGATACAGCGCTGTGACAAATAGACGGACATACGGACGTACAGTGTTGTGTCATTAATCGGGTTCCGTTTGACACATGGCACCGAACCCTAAAAATTGAACTGTAATAGATGAACCCGAAACAGCGTGAGTATATTTTCATTACGTGACATTCGTGTTTTGGGTTAATAATTCAGAATTAACTGCCTATTTACGTTAACACTAGGAGGTTATGCTCCAAATGGTATGCAGAGTCGCACCTAATTGGCTTCATTGTTATTATATTTAGTAGTCGGGGTCAACGCACTTTGAAATATTTGTGTCACTACGTACATTTAGGGTTTTTATTTCAGTAGATTTACGTGATACCTAGTTGGTGGGTCGTAATCACCGGAAAAGGCTAGTATACTGAGAAACGGTTGACGGTGCTATCTCTATGATATAGAGGCGCGTGATTAACACTATTAGCCTCTTTAGAGTGGTTGGATGTCATTATATCACTAAGGACGTGGACTAGACCCCAGTAGTGTTGCCGATGAAGTGTGTTGAGTAGTGGTGTTGACTATCGTTAATTAATCGATAGTCCATCGATAGCCGACCAATCGCAAGACTAACGATAGGACTATCGATAGTGTCGATAGCTCAGAATAAGGCAATATCAATCGTCTTACACTATCAATAGTCTGCCAATTTGCAATAGTAATTGATAATAATATAATATATTTTAACATTAATATAATTAAACGAGCACGATTAGAGGCTGATACTTTTGCAAATTGGTAAAATAGCGATAGCATAAATACTATCGTTGGCAAATCGATATAATGCCTTTTTTCAGATTATAACTATCTATAGTAAAATTATCAATTATTAACGACGATTTTAACGACCGCTTTAGCCTAGTTGGTCACTACCACCCTGCCTACGAAGCAAGAGGTCCTGGGTTCAAATCCCGGTAAGGGCATTTATTTGTGTGATGAGCACGAATATTTGTTCCTGAGTTATGGATGTTTTCTATGTATTTAAGTATTTATTTATCTATATAAGTATGTTTATCGTCGTCTAGTACCCATAGTACAAGCTTTGCTTAGTTTGGGACTAGGTCGATTTGTGTAAGATTGTCCCCTAATATTTTTATTTTATTTTATTCGGAAACACTAGACCCCCACCGCCGGGCAGCGAGGTGGGCAGCGGAGCGGCGAGCGGGTTCTTTGTTAATTGCGCGCGCGTCTAAGACCTATCTGCACGTTGGTTATCGAGCAGCACACGCAATGAACAGAACAGATAAATAAACAAGACATAGTGAAAGTAAACGGATCACTCACGTCAAAGTGACAGACTAAGACACGAAAGTTGATATAGCAAACGTTTTTAAGTACAAAACCGGCCAAGAGCGTGTCGAACACGCCCAAGGTAGGGTTCCGTAGCCATTACGAAAAAATCAAGTAATATTTGTCTAAGGATTTCGTATGTGTACGGAATCATCCAAGTTTAGGTATGTTTTATACCTTAGGCTACTATTTACTCTTAAACTACAAATAATTTCCAAGCAATCTTAGCCGCTATAATTTTCCTAGTAAATTTGATATATTTACTACCACTCCAAATTTTTTCAAATTTTTCCACCTAACAGTTTAGATTTTAGAGGGGGGGACGGTCGATTTTAATGAAAATTTTCGCTTTAAAGTTGAATATTTCGCTAGCAGATCACTGAATAGAAAAATCATGTTAGCAACCCCACAATGGTTTCAAAATACCTATCCTACGATACCCCACACTATAGGGTTAGCCGAGAAAAAAAAAATCACCTCCCCTTTACGTCTATGGGAGGTACCCTAAAAAAATTTTTTTTACTTTTTTTTATTCAATCACTTTGTCGGCGTGACTGATATATATATTAATGCCAAATTACAGCTTTCTAGTACTAACAGTCTCTGAGCTTAGCCGCGGACAGACAGACAGACAGACAGACGGACAGACATGGCGAAACTATAAGGGTTCCTAGTTGACTACGGAACCCTAAAAAGGAGTTTAGTCTACCCAAAAATAAGTAGGTACTATTCAAGCACAGAAGATCGTGGGTTCGAGTCCGGGCTCACACCTCTGAATTTTTCGAAACTAACCACGAGCTTTACGGTGAAAATACACGAAAAAAATTACAGTATGAAGTTCCCGATCCGCACTGGGCGTGGGAACTACAGCCCGAGCCCTCTCATTCTGAGAGGACGCCTGTGATCTGCAGTGAGGCATATAATAGGCTGAGACAATGATGATGATGAGATAGAAAATTATACTCTTTCAGATTTTAGTATTAAAGTAACTGGCGTACTACTTAAGTAATTAAAAATCCATCGCGTAGAAAATCGCCTGCACTGGCATCACACCGCGCACCCTGCAATAACAATATTAATTTTTAATACCCTGAGCATACGCATTCCGCCCACCGTCAAATTGCGGGGCGGGCGGCGATTTAAAACAATAAGCACGCTTCCAATCGCAAGCGATACTTTATGCCGTGGACGCACGCGATGCACGATGGCGCGAATGTGCCAATGCCACTTTGCCCCGTTTTACGGCTGACATTTAAACAGTGGCCATTTTAATATGCAATGTGGTAAAAAGCGGCCAAGTGCGAGTCGGACTCGCGCGAGAAGGGTTCCGTACCATTATCAATAAAAAAGGCAAATAAACACGTTTATGGTATGGGAGCCTCCCTTAAATATTTGTTTTATTACTTATTTATTTTTAAAGTTAATATAATAACTAAATATTCTGTGAATATTTCAAGCGTCTACCTGTTGCCGTTATTAATATCGAGCAAAAACGAGCAAAAAAAATCATGTTTGTTGTATGGGAGACCCTTAAATATTTATTTTATGCTGTTTTTTAGTATTTGTTGTTATAGCGGCAACCGAAATATATCATCTATGAAAATTTAAACTGTCTAGCTATCACGGCTAGACTAGCGATACAGCCTGGTGGCAGACGGACAGACGGACGGACGGATGGACAGCGAAGTCTCAGTAATAGGGTCCCCTTTTTACCCTTTGGGTACGGAACCCTAAAAGTCAATGGCGATCAGCCATTGCGCAATGGATAGTTGTGCAGTTTTCGTATATATCATATGCTTTAATTTCATAGGTCTGGGTGGACTTGATAGAGAAAAAGATTGTCACTGAGTCTCTGTAGAGATGGCGCGTGTATGAGGAAAATGGACATTTTCAATTTAAAGTGTTATGTAGGTACCATTTACTTTATTTGTGAGCAAATTTTGAGGTTTTCTTGTTCAAAATTACGAATATTATTCATTTTTATAAAAAAAGAGTCCTTGTTTTTGTGAATAGTTCAAGCCTACCTTCGGTTCAAAATATATACCTGCTTGTTTGATCTGCAGACGGACAGACCGCAGAGTCTTTGTAACGACCGCTTTAGCCTAGTTGGTAGTGACCCTGCCTACGAAGCAAGAGGTCCTGGGTTCGAATCCTGGTAAGGGCATTTATTTGTGTCATGAGCACAAATATTTGTTCCTGAGTTATGGACGTATTCTATGTATTTAAGTTTTTATTTATCTATATAAGTATGTTTATCGTCGTCTAGTACCCATAGTACAAGCTTTGCTTAGTTTGGGACTAGGTCGATTTGTGTAAGATTGTCCCCTAATATTTATTTATTTATTTATTTAACTAGAGTCCCGCTAGCGCTTTCTTTGGATACTGAACCCTAAAAAATGTTAAATCGGTTATGTTATTTTTATTGATATTTAGGTAAAAACAAGAATCGTAATCCTTTTTAAGAAAGTGGAACATATTAGCTGGAATTTACGAGTACATCGTAAACGCAAATTTAATGTCAACCCAAAAAAATAGAAAAGGCCGTAAAAAGATTAAAGTTGTTAAATTTTTATGAAGACCTGCCACTGAAGCAGCGTCGCTGCGCAGATAAACAAGGTACAGCCAGTGCACAAAATTAAATACACATACAAATAAAAAAGAAGTATCTCAAATTATCGACTGTAACAGCTGGTAGAGGTGTAGCCGTGAATATCTATTCTATTAAAAACAAGTAATAAATAAATTACATTACTGGTCATATTTTTAAAGCGTGTAAGTTAAGCACGCAGTTTTTTTTCTCAGTGCGTAAGTATATTTTTTTTAATCTTTGATCAAGTCTTAGTAAATTACGTAATTTGACATACCTACTACTTTGTATAAAAGTATGTATTTAAAGTCCCATTTAAAGGAGTTACAACTAATCAGAAAACCACTTTCAATGTACCTGGCACATTTCTGACGTAAAATGCCTGAATATTATGTTTTCAATTTTTTAGGAAAATTTTGCGTAGTTCCTTTTGCCACACGGATGAGATTTCTACTCTTTCATTAGAGAATCTACGTTAATCCCGTCTTCCACACAACCGTAACTTACTTACCCGTAATTTACATAAAACTTTCTCATCCATTATTGCCATAATTTCATACATGACTTTCTTGTAAAGGTGACGTGATCATTTGCTCTACTTGCGTTAGCAGGTTAGAAGTCAAATATTCGGCACTATCTTTCAGTGGGTTGAGTTGATCTTTGAGTTGTTAAGATTTATGGTCGGTGGTGATCATTATACATCAGATAACCCTCTTGCTCATTTGCCTCCCTCTCATAATAAGTTAAAAAAAAAACGGCGTAGCTGCTCCAGAACAAATGGAGCAGAAAAATGCTCGAATGAATATTCACATCGAGCAAATGCTCACGTCAGTCGCCACCTCAATAGTGAAACATCTGTATTTTTTTTAACTGTGAATATATGTACATGACCGTACATTGGAATTTTCCAATATTGCATCAGATACCGTTGAACTTTGCCCTATCTTTATTGGCACGGGAACCTAACCTACCTTGCTACCGAATTTATAGATATATCTTTCCTATTTTAGGACTTGACTGAGTGACATGCTTTTGACGACCAGATGGCCCAGTGGTTAGAGAACCTGACTATGAAGCTTGAGGTCCCGGGTTCGATTCCCGTGTCGGGGCAGATATTTGTATGAAAAATACGAATGTTTGTTCTCGGGTCTTGGGTGTTTAATATGTATTTAAGTATGTATCTATGTATAAGTATGTTTATCCGTTGCCTAGTACCCATAACACAAGCTTTCCTAGCTTACTTTGGGACTGGGTCAATTGGTGTGAATTGTCCCGTGATATTTATTTATTTATTTGTTTATTTCGTCAACACCAGATGCTTTGCAACATTTCAACCCACACGAACAACATGTTAAGTAAATGTCAACTATTCTTGCCGTTTTTCGATATCGTGAAGGTACTAAGTTACACAACTCGTTTTTTGGGGTTCCGTACCTAAATAGTGCCAACGGGGCCCTATTACTGAGATTCCGCTATCTGTCTGTCCGTCTGTCACAAAGCCATATCTCTTGGCACTGACGCTTAGACGAGCAAAGTAATTGTTTCGGTTCATTAAAATGGACATCTGCAAAGTAACGCCTGATTCAATAAATTACGAACACATTGTATTCCATCGAGGTAGCAAGTACTGAAAGAACGCAAGGATTTTGTTTAATCCAATAAACTGTACAGTGCAATCGTCTCAAAGAAACTATTCTACTCAATCATGCCTGATTCAAAGAAGTTCTTTTCACTTTGTCTACTACTGCGGATGCGGGTGGCTTGGACCGCTTTCAATTATTGGTTTCTTTTCAAAACGTTCTTATGCTTTTGTAAAATATACCTACATATATCATAGGACATATTATGTTGGACATATCATAAGACAATTGACGACAATTGACCTAGTCTCAAACTTAGGCTAAACTTGTAATATGGGCACTAGGCAACGGATATACATACTTAATACACAATAAACGTCCAAGAATCGAGAAAAAACATTCGAATTATTCATACAAATATCGGCACAGACCGAGTGTCGCAAAAATTGGATGAAAAAAATGGACTATTGTAGGGAACTCTGCGAGTTATTAAAAAAAAATAGATCTATCAGATTGCAAGTCGTACTTTATTCTGTGTGGTTAGAATTCTTCACAATTTACGCGTGGATTATACTACGGAGTTTGATTTGGAGCCGCTGTCTGACATCTAGCACTTTGACAGTGCCAGTAAAGTGACACAGTGTATAGTGTACCACTACGCAAAAAATAATTAAAAATAATTGCCTTATCGTACGCATTTAGATAGATTTAGAAATTTGGCTTTGTGGGAGCCCTCAATTATAATCTGACGTCATCAACTAAAATAGTTTCAATAATTAATTTTGAAAAAAGTAGAGAACTAAATGACAAAATATTGAAATTAGTTTCTTATAATTGACTTTTCTATACAAAAAAAAATATAAAAACAATGGGTATTTTTTTTAGACATCCCGAATTCCTTACAATTGTCCAGTTTATTTGCAAATTGCTCGGTCATGGGACTAAAAACTGTGAAGATATTATTATGTTCCTGTCTTGTACGAGATGAACATAGTGCAGATAACACACACCAAATTAAAACAAATAATACTTTAGCCCAATAAAAGCTGATTCTTTACTTCAAGTATGTAATTTATTGAATCACGCGTTGCTTTGCGGAGGTCCATATCAATGAACTGAAACAATTACTTTGCTCACCCGCGACCTTATGACAGCTACGTTTATGCAAGAAATGTGTGTTAATACATTTCCTTCACCTCCACACTGTACGAACACATACAAATCACACAAACTCAACTATCACTGACGCGTTTCGAACTCAACCAGAGCTGCCTCCAAAGATGAGCTTAAGTTCAGTTCATTCAAGTACCTATGTACCTGTTAATAAATATAATTAAAACGAAAATATTATAACACAACGAGCTAACTAATTAAGACTACGTCGGCGTTACACATACCTGAATTAATTAAGTCAAAATACATAACATCCAAGTTGTACCGTTTGTTTTCCTCCTCTAATACCGCAAGAGCATACTTAAGTGAAAATTATATTAAAGCTAACACAATACAGTAGATCGAGATCAACAAGGGATGACCTAAATGATAACGGGTGTTTCTGTACACGACCACTATCTGCCAATTTGTGCAAAAGCAATATAGTTATTTTATTTATACGTAGGTGTGTATCACTTTTGTATAGTCATTTGTTTAAACAAGCCAAATATTTTTTTAAAAACCCTGTACGTTTGCAATATCGTAAAAAATTGTATGTTCCGTTGTCATATTTGTCATTGGTTGCTAATAATAGTTATATTGTATACAAATATTACTGCCAGATGTAATTAAAAAACTCACGTCATTTGCAAAATTTAAAAGAATTCTTAAAAAATGGCTTGTCGAAAATTTTTTAGATTACACTTAGGTTAAGTTTTTCTTATTGTCAATTTTTACATGCCTTGCAAGATAGGTTTTAATAAAACCCACTCCATCCCACTCTGTATGTTCCAAACTCTTACCCCCTGTTTCACCATCCATTGATCAAATTTATTTGACGGATAAATGTGATGCCGTCTCTGTTTGTTTTGTTCGAATAGACGGAGACGGCATCACATTTATTCGTCAGTTAAAATTAATCAATGGGTGGTGAAACAGCCCCTTATAGTAATAAATTTTATTCTCTTCTATTATATCCATTTGCCTACATATATTAGTTGTAAATGCTTAGTTTTGTGTATTTCTCTCATTTGCTGAAAATTGCCTGTCTGTAAGCTGCTGTAGGCCGCCTATCTTCCCTTGATTTTCTCTTTGTACATTGTTACCTGTTATGCTTACTATATGGTGCTCAATAGACATTGTATTGTAACTTTTCTAGCAGCACCGACAGACGTCGTACAGGTTCGAGAGAGCCCTTTGTCGGGTCAGACGTAGATAACGAGGTTCCAACTCCAGAGTCCACCCAATCATGCTGCCTACCTCATTTATTTATATTATGGACTTGTTGTGTTTGGACAACGCAGGCTGTAAAGCGTTAAGAAAATTGAAACATGCTGTATTTAGCAGTAAAGTTGAGAACAAAGTTTCGTTGGGTACTTGTGAGATGTGAGTAGAGAGAGTTAGAGTAAGAGAATACTATCTTTGTATACAATATTTAAAAACTGCTACTGCGTGATTGACTAACAAACATCTAAACATCCAAATATTCAACACAGACACACACATGTTCAGAAACTTTCTCATTTACAATTTATTTAAGATTGTAGATTTTAGTTTTCCGATTTCGGATTTCAGTTCTATTAATGAACTAAAACAATTACTTTGCTCACCCGCGACCTTACAATAGTTACGTTTATGAAAGAAATGTGCGTTCATGCAGTTCCTCCACCTCCACACTGTACGAACACACACAAATCACATAAACCCAACCATCACCACCACCAAGCTACACTGACGCGTTTCGAACTCAACCAGAGCTCATCTTCAGAGTTACCACAACCGTATGCTATGCTACCAAATGTTAAACTAACAAACCAGCAAACAAAACAAATGTTAACTAACATTTGGTAGCATAGCATACGGTTGTGGTAACTCTGAAGATGAGCTCTGGTTGAGTTCGAAACGCGTCAGTGTAGCTTGGTGGTGGTGATGGTTGGGTTTATGTGATTTGTGTGTGTTCGTACAGTGTGAAGGTGGAGGAACTGCACGAACGCACATTTCTTGCATAAACGTACCTACCTATTGTAAAGTCGCGGGTGAGCAAAGTAATTGTTTTAGTTCATTAATATGGACCTCCGTAAAGTAACGCCTGATTCAATAAATTATTCAGTTCTATTATTTATAAACTTATTTATATTTATAAGTATTAAGCTTCTGTTTACTTTGCCAGTACAGATACAGACAAAACATAAAAACAGCTTTTGAAAGCTTGGGCCCGGTGCGGACTTGGAACTTAACACTTTCACTTTTTGTTTTCAACTTTCCTTGCGATAAAAGACAAAAAGAAAAGAACATAAATATACATAAATTCTGAAAAAAAGCAGAGGTACGAGTCCGGATTGAAGCCCACGGCCATTTTCTTGTGTGACCATAGGTTGAATCACTTGGCTTTAGACTGCTACGGCTATTTCCGGACAAAACCGAACTTTCGAATGAAAACAGTGATACTATTGAATCTTTATCCAGGCATTTATTCGAGCGTTTCAACCGCGCCATTTATCTTGTCATATTTTCTATGTGAAATGGCTGTAATTTTGATGGGGTTTTTCGGTTTTATATTAGAAGTCCTGTACCTCTACAATATAACTGGAAACTGGCGGTTGAAACGCTCGAATAAATACCCATCAACCATTTTAATACACTGTTACAGCTGTAAGTGTATAAATGTAAACAACTATAGAAAAAGTAGGTCATGTTTTCAATAACTGGATAGCATTCCAATTGTATCGGATGCCCGTGTTTCATTTTATCTATTTGCTCTGAATTCGGTCAGTGGGAGAATTTCAATGAGGATATGATATTACGTAACTGCTATTTCATTTTGTAGATTCGGTTATTCGTATGTGATTGGATTAAGACGAGGCATTCGATTTTTGCCAATTTTCCTTTCGATGCTGTTAACAGGGTGGGGTAAAATATGTGAATGAAATATTATGTGTTATTTTTCATCACAATAGGTAGGTACATTCTGAAAAATAGGGCCAGGAAGACTTAATTAAAGGGTTTTATCGATAGACAGTTGAAATTCAAAGTGGTGGCCAAACATATTTTAGGGTAGGTTTTCTAAAGTTCCGTTGGGAAACGAAAATTAATCATACAGTTGTATGGGTATTTTTTTGTGTCAGAACGGAATTGTTCGAGTCAGCCGGGTAGTCTTTACACATGTCGACAAGTACCCCTATTCAGGCCAATTAGTCTTTTTTAGCCATAAACGGGACAGGGAAGTCGAAAAAAGCATCCAAAACACCTGGACGAGCTACTGGTTAATGAAAGTGCTGATGAAGGGCGATCTTCCGCTGATCCTATTGCAGAGGCTTACCTGTCGTAACATGATCACTATCGGAGTTACTTACATGAGACCAAATTGAAGGTTTACCAAAGAGCAATGGAGAGCAATATAAATAAATAAATAAATATCACGGGACAATTCACACCAATTGACCTAGTCCAAAGTAAGCTAAGCATAGCTTGTGTTATGGGTACAAGGCAATGGATAAACATACTTATACAGATAGATACATACTTAAATACATATCAAACACCCAAGACCCGAGAACAAACATTCGTATTATTCATACAAATATCTGCCCCGACACGGGAATCGAACCCGGGACCTCAAGCTTCGTAGTCAGGTTCTCTAACCACTAGACCATCTGGGCCCTGTACCACAAAAGTTACAAGTGCTACAATTTAACAAAATTGTCTAGTTTCTCATAGTAAAATGTTACAATTTTGTCGAATTGTAGCACTTGTAACTTTTGTGGTACAGGGGGCTGGTCGTCTAATATGCTCAGGGTGAAGCGGGTTGACCGGGTTCAAAACACTACGCTGCGATCCAAAACAAACATTAGTAATGTGGGTGCTGAGACTGCTAAGCTGAAGTAGAATTGGGTAGGTCAAACAGCTGCTTAGACGCAATTAGGTGGGCTAAGATGGCCACTGATTGGATACCATCAGATGGATAGCGGCGACGGGGTAGGTACTATCGCCCCAAGCGCCAGATAACCACCTTAAAGGCCCAGTTTGCGTGCAGTGGCTAGACATCTGTCCATAACAATCCATAGCAATAAACATCAACGGCTGCAAGCAAATTTGTTTTGAAAATGGGTATCTGGCGTCTGGGGCGATGGTACAAGAGGCTCTCGGCTGGCGTGATGACCTAGACATGTTCCTCAATGACTGGCCGCACACCGCTCTTTCGCTTTTCACAATATTACGCCATTTCTTAACAGATAAAAGATTTTATCCCTACAGAGTAATGAGCAATAATAATTTATTTCTGCTTTTTCGGAAGTTCTGCTAACTTCGAGTCATAAATCTCCCTTTAAAGGTGCGCTCATTCAATAATCAATCTTATCACTCCATCGCTATCGGACGATCTCCAATGTTTATGGGGCCGGTAATAAGCTGCAATAACTCCTCGTTATCTTAAATTAGTTTTAAGTATACAGTATTAATGTTTGTGCCAAATTATGCGCTTTAATATTTATTACTGATTCCATACATTCAAGTGACAAAAACCTTTATAGGATTAGTTACAGTGAATTTGATCGAAATCCAAACGACGGAACGATTGAGTTGAAATTCGACATATTATATTTTACAATACATTTGCTCGAAAAATTCACTTTCAAAGGTTCATACATGGCTCGTAAGTTCATTTTACCGCACTAGTGCGATTTTTTACAGTTTTTTTTAATTCTCCAGTTTAAAAGTTTACAAGCAAAGAGTTTTAAGTGACAAAAATAAAAAAATATCGATTTATACGTAGAAAAATGTATAAATATACAAAACTAAGTAATGAATTTGCAAAATTGATTGTTATTATTATAAACTGTAATTTAACTACCGCAGATTTTAATGATTTCCACCTTTTATTTATTCGAAAAAATCGTAGTGGCTGAACGAGTCGAACCTTTGCCTGATAATTTTAGTTAAAATTGTATATGCATGTGTACCAAGGTCTACAACTATTTGCCAAAGATATTAAAAGAATTAGATTTACCACTTTTTAAAAGAAAATTGTTCAATTGGTGCATGGACAAACTTTATAATTGTTGTTATGAACATTTTGATAAAAGGCCGAGTTAAAAAAAAAAAAAAAATTTTTTTGCGACATTTGATGTATTATTGTAATCTAATTGTACAATACAATACAATACAATACAATGACTCTTTATTGTACACCAGGAATAATAAGCAATACAGAAAACAGGTACACAAAGAGTAAGTTACAAGGTAAGCAATAGGCGGCCTTATCGCTTAAGAGCGATCTCTTCCAGGCAACCCTTTACCAGAAAGAAGGAAGGACTAGTTTACAGCAGGTGGTGCATCAACAGTGGATCAGAAAATTAAAACGCAACAAAAAATAGTACATCTACTCATACATATATCGTACATATAATAAGTACACGTCTAAAACAAATATAAGCATTGGGATAAACAGCCACATATAAATAAATAAACTATAACAAAGCTAATAATTACAAGAAGACAGATAGTACACCTTAAGCATTGATTTAAAGATTGACAGAGATTTTGCCCGTCGTAAGTCAATCGGCAAGGCATTCCACAACCGAATAGCCTGGACAGTATAAGAATAGACATAGAATTTGGAGTTAGAGAGAGGCACGGTAAGGAGAAAGTAATTCATTTTAATTAATTTATTTATTTTCCTTGACTTATTTTGTATGGACATAAATTTTGGACCTATTTGCTAGCTGACTTTTTTATTATTATTACTATGCATGACATGTTTTATTTTTTTTGGCTATATTATGGAGAATTTAATTACGCCTATTTTTAGGTAGAAAGTGGAGATTCGGACTAGTTTTAAGATCATTTATGTACACCTGCTTTCAACAAATAAATATACTTACTTACTTAACCTAATTAAAAACAAAACTTACGCATGCGCATTACGGATGCGCCATTTTTGTAAAAGTTTGCGTTGTTTTGAGTTGTTGATTATAGTATACTAGCTTTTGCCCGCGGCTTCGCTCGCGTGTACTATGAGTATTCCAAAGAACCAAGATATCAAGCAAGCAAGCATACAGGCAAGCAAGCAAGCAGGTCCACAATTGACCGAGAAATCGGTGAACATACCTACATAAAAAAATCATAAAGTGGAATGCATAACCTCCTCCTTTTTTAGAAGTCGGTTAAAGTGCCCTTTGCGGCCTACTTACAGTATAAACTTATGAATTTTTAAATTTTAACTTTCTACAACCAGTAAAACGCAAAATCCCGTTTTTTCCCGTTCCCGTAAGAATTTCGGGAAATGTTTTCTTAATGCTCCCCTACACTCCCCAAGGAACCCACTTGCCAAATTTCAGCTTTCTATGACCAGTAAAACGAAAAAGCCCGTTTTTCCAGTTCCCGTGGGAACTTCGGAAAGTCCTCTCTCAATGCTCCTCGACACTCCCCAAACAACCAACTTGCCGAATTTCAGCTTTCTACAACCAGTAAAACGAAAAATCCCGTTTTTTCCCGTTCCCGTTGGAATTTGGGAAAGTCCTCTCTCAATGCTCCTCTACACTCTCTAAGCAACCTACATACTGAATTTCAGCTTTCTACAACCAGTAAAACGAAAAATCCTGTTTTTTCCCGTTCCCGTGGGAATTTTGGAAAGTCCTCTCTTAATCCAGCTCTACACTCCCCAAGGAACCCACTTGCCAAATTTCAGCTTCCTATGACCAGTAAAACGAAAAATCCCGTTTTTCACGTTCCCGTGGAAATTTTGGAAAGTTCTCTCTCAATGCTCCTTTACACTCCCCAAACGACCTACATGCCGAATTTCAGCTTTCTACGACCAGTAAAACGAAAAATCCCGTTTTTTCCCGTTCCCGTGGGAATTTGGGAAAGTCCTCTCTCAATCCAGCTCAACACTCCCCAAACAACCTACATGCCGAATTTCAGCTTTCTACGACCAGTAAAACGAAAAATCCCGTTTTTTCCTTATCCCATGGGAATTTATAATTACCTACATCTATGCCAAATTTGAAGAGTCTAGTAATTATAGTTCATAGGATCCCGTTGAACTGAATATATAAATCCCGTTTTTTCCTTATCCCGTGAGAATTTTGAAAAATCCTGAAATTAATGTTTTAAATAATGTAATACCTACTTGTGTATCAAATTTGAAGAGTCTTGTTATTATAGTTACTGAGATAGGGTCACTCGGAATCGAATATATAAATCCCGTTTTTTCCCTTTCCCGTGGGAATTCCCAAAAATCCTTCCTTAGTGGATGCCTACATTGTACAAGGTATCTATGTGCAAAATTTCAAGTCTCTAGGTCCAGTGGTTTGGGCTGTGCGTTGATATATCAACAGTCATTTAGTTTATTTAGATATTTCAACCCCATCGCACCCCATCCAGGGAGATGGTATTTTACGTCTGCCACGTCGGATTTTAAAACCGCTGTTGTTTTCATAACCAGCGACCCGATAAACCATAGAAACAACACCAATGTTGATTTTCAGACTTTGTTACCCCTTTCCCCCCTTTTAGGGGTTGAATTCTCAAAAAACCTGAAACACGTGTTTACTCATTTATCATTAGGAGTACTTCTGTGAAGTTTCGAATAAAATAGTAGAACTAATCTTGTTTCCCCATACAAACTTTGGACCCCCGTTTCACCACCTTAGGGAGTGAATTTTGAAAAATCCTTTCTTAGTGCACCCCTAGACCTTATAAGGAACCTACATGCCAAATTTGGAATCTCTAGGCCCAGTGGTGTGGGCTGTGCGTTGATATGTCAGTCAGTCAGTCAGTCAGTCAGTCAGTCAGTCAGTTTCTTCTTTTATATATATAGATGTACAAAAACCAAACAAAATGAGTGATGTTCAAGTGATGAAGTCGACAATAACATGGAATTAATTCCGCCCGATATTTAAAGTAAGGCGCAAACCGCGCAAAATAATCTTTTGCTACCAATAAGTATCTCGAGAAATTTGTTTTTATTTTACAATTTTGTGTTATTAATTGCCTATTTTCTCACAAATGTATTGTAAAACGTCGTATGATACACGGTTGGCAA
This sequence comes from Archips crataeganus, assembly GCA_947859365.1. Taxonomy (NCBI): domain Eukaryota; kingdom Metazoa; phylum Arthropoda; class Insecta; order Lepidoptera; family Tortricidae; genus Archips; species Archips crataeganus. The sequence goes on along the minus strand of OX402056.1, from coordinate 15,272,232 downwards.
GGTTTTACAAACTCGTGACGATGAAAACCCTCGCCGTGCGGCTCGGGTTTGTCACTCGTCAACCCAATTGTAAAACCATACTTACCAACCTTGTATCACAAATAACTAATGTTGCCCAAACATGAACGTATTACGCATATAAATGTTTTTTTGAATTTGTGGGCACGATTGGGAGCCAATTGGAAAATAAAATGAAAAGTTAATATCTACATTTTCCAAGCATTGGGACCACATTGGGACACATAATTAGCTATTAAAAATCTTTACCGATGGTATACTTATCTGTAATCATTTCCAGACTTTTTTACATGTATTGAATTGCAAGTTTTTGCAGCCTCACAGTATTTTTTTTCATATAAAAGCTCACGGTTAATTTTAAATGTAATATCCTACTAATATTATAAACGCGAAAGTTTGTAAGAATGTATGTCGTATGGATGGATGTTTGTTACTCGTTCAGGCTAAAACGGTTTGACGGATTCTGATGAAATTTGGCACCACATATAGTTTATAATCCGGATTAACATATAGGATACTTTTTATCCCGGAAAATTGCATAGTTCCCGAAGGATAGCGATAAACGAATTCTTCGCAGGAATGCCAAATCCGCTACAGTTACATATATGTAATGTATGATGGAAATGTTTATCTTAAATAGTCCTACAAAAAAACCGGCCACAGTATATATCTTTCGAAATTCCCACGGGATAGGGAAATATCTAAACTTTCTTTGTTTTTTTGTTTATAGCAGAATCTCTGAACCTATTGAGCCAATTTTAAAAATTCTTTCACCATTAGAAATCTACATTGTTCTTGATTGACATAAGCCACTTTTTATCCGGGAAAATTAAAAATTCCCACGGGATAGAAATAAATTAATTCAATTTCGTACCTGATTTTAATAATTCTTACATATTATGTGATATGACTATCCTCGAGTAACAAAAGATATTTTTTCTTCGTGAAAATACAAAATTCCCACGGGATAGAAAAAACTGAATTCAACTTCGGGGCTGATTTTGAAAATTCTTTCACCAATAGAAAGCTACAGCTATTCCTGATTGGAATAGACTACTCTTCTTCGGGAAAATGAAAATTTCCCGTGGGATAGAAATAAGTAAATTCAACATCGGCACTGATTTTAAAAATTCTTTCATATGATATAATATAACTATCCCCAATTGGCATAGGCTACTTTTTCTTCAGGAAAATGCAAAATTTCCATGGGATAGAAAAAACTGAATTCAACTTCGGAGCTGATTTTGAAAATTCTTTCACCTATAGAAAGCTGCACTATTCCTGACTGACATGAGTTACTTTTTATGCGGGAAAATTCAAAATTCCCAAGGGATAGAAATAAATTATTTCAATTTCGTAGCTGATTTTAATAATTCTTACATATTATGTGATATGACTATCCCCGATTAACAAAAGCTACTTTTTTTTCGGAAATACAAAATTCCCACGAGATAAAAAAAACTGAATTCAACTTCGGGGCTGATTTTGAAAATTCTTTCAACAATGGAAAGCTACAACTATTCCTCATTGGTATAGACTACTCTTCTTCGGGAAAATGAAAATTCCCGCGGGATGGAAATAAGTGAATTCAACTTCGGGGCTGATTTAAAAAATTCTTTTACCAATAGTAAGCTACAGTATCCCTTATTTACATAAAGTACTTTTTCCGGGATAATAAAATATTCCCGCGGGATAGAAATAAGTAAATTCAACATCGGCACTGACTTTAAAAATTCTTTCATATGACATGATATGACTATCCCCAATTGACATAGGCTACTTTTTCTTCAGGAAAATGCAAAATTCCCACGGGATAGAAAAAACTGAATTCAACTTCGGGGCTGATTTTGAAAATTCTTTCACCAATAGAAAGCTACACTATTACTGATTGGTATAGACTACTCATCTTCGGGAAAATGCAAAATTCCCGCAGGATAGAAGTAAGTCAATCCAAATTTGTGGCAGATTTAAAAAATTCTTTCACTAGTAGTATGCTACAGTATCCCTGATTGACATAGGTTACTTTTCTACGGGAAAATACTAAATTCCCACGGGTTAGAAATAAGTGAATTGAATATAGGGGCTGATTGTTAAAATGATTTCACTAATAATAAAAAGCTACGATGTCTCTGATTTTCAAAAAAGGTCAAAAAAGGAATTTCTATCCCGCGGAAACTTTACTTTACACTTTCCGGGATAAAAAAAAGCCTGTTTCAATCAGGCACAGGCCTCCTCCTAGAACGAAAGAACTTGGGCAGTAGATTTGGGAACTTCACACCCACCATTGAATTTCTTCTCAGGTGTGTGTAGCTTTCCTCGCGATGTTTTCCTTCACTATAAAGCTCATGGTAAACTTCAAACGTAATTTACCACATGAATTCGGAAAAACTCAGAGGTGCAAGCCTGGGCTCAAGCTCACGACTCTCTGCTTAAGAGTCCATAGGTCTGACCACTAGGGCACCACGGCTTAGCGGCTATAGAATTCACTTATTCCTATTCCACGGGAACTTTTCATTTTCCTGGCATTATCCTATGTGTTAATTCATGTAATAAACTACCTGTGTGCCAATTTTCATCCAAACAACTAACGTTATTGTCTTCGCGTACGAAGTCGCGGGCAAAAGCTAGTCGCACATAAATCCAGAAACCCTTGTTGGCAAGCCCGGGTTTAAATCCATGCTCAATCAAACCACTAGGCTACCATAGCTTACTTTCAGCAGGTTGGTACCTACTGATAGGCTATCAATGCTTCTACAGTAAAAAGCATATTTAATATCTATGATTGATGCACAGTAATCGATTAAGTTGCCAGCTATTAATATCATAACTTTTATTTTTACAAAAAACTGTAATGAAACCAATTCATTACGTCTTACTCCATTATGAACTTTTAATTTTGAAATTGCTCGCAATTATGCAACTCAGGTATCACTACAAATTTTCCACTATATTCCGTGCTAACGCACCCAACTATTTAATATGCAAGACCACGAGTCTCATCAGTGTAAATCCATTTTATCGATAATTTTAATAAGGGACGGCGTCAAAGACAGCGGTGGCCGTAAACTCTGATATACACTTTAATGGAAAGATAACGATATCTGGAGATATTTAAAATAGAAGATCAACCTGTTTATTGATGCATGAATGAAGCTGCTTTACTTCCAGGTTCGTTTCGAATTTAATTTGAATATGACTTTCTTTTTGTTCTGTTTCTATACGGCCGATGTGAAAGGAGGTTTACTAATAAAAATATAACATTGTTAAATTAACCTTAACTTCTTTTATTTATTATAAAAATCTTTATAAAAATTTTGTAAGTATCATTCTAAATGTAGTAATAAAAAAATCTTCAAATATCCACCAAGCTGTTTTTTTACATTTGCTGTAATTTATTGAAAAGTGATTTCAAACAATGTCATTAAGTTGTTGTTTTAAGGAATAAATATGATAAAAATAAATAATTAAATTACCAATCATAGTTGCCCAAAGCATGTGACTGGCTAAACGTAAATTATCACTCTAAATGGTAACAGATTTTGATTTTACGGATTCTGTTAAAGAATATTAATTTTGAAATCGATTGCAAGATGACAACTTTTTTCATGGATTTCTGAGATAAAATTAAATACAAAAAAAAGTTTGCTGGTATGGCATTGATGTAATAATAATCAGAAATGGCTAGTGAACACTAAGAAATGAATCAAAAATTAACCTTGTTTGTGATAGTTTGTAATGCTCCTATTACTTTTCATGAGAATATACAGAACATTTCACTGTTAATTGTACCTCACATTTGGCCACTCTTTAACACATTATCATTTAAATACTTCCCCACAACCTGCCGGAACGCACGTGTCTCAATCTCTTGCGCCGCGATCTTAATTGGCTCGATACAGCGGTCAAAGCAAACACTCGATATTCGATGGTTTAATTAAAAATCGACAACGAGTCGATTTTCATGCAAATTACCGACGTTTTACATTCGGTCGACGATTAAGCAAGAATTTCATTTATCGCGCGCTTTAGGTTTTTTTCTGAACGATTTAGATTACTTAATTTTTTATTTGATAAGTTATTTTATTTTTAAAGTCTTGATTAACAATGAGTCAGAACAGAAACATCATCATTATTTCAAGCGAAAGACGTTCACTGCTGAACATAGGCTAAACAGACCGCAACCTTAGCCAGGTTGTTACTTCATCTTGTTGGAGGCCTATCTTCTTACACTGCGCTTTCCGATCCGTGTACGCCATTCCAGGATCTTTTGGACCCATCGGCCATCAGTTTTACAAGCGATGTGCCCTGCCCACTGCCATTTGAGTCTGGCGATTCTCTAAGCGCCCTATAGAGATAGCTAACTCGGAGTGCCTTTGATCGATCGAAACAGAAATGAGTGAAAGTGGCTTTCATAGTTCACAGGATTAGCAAGTTGTGGTGACAATAGGTTTGTCACATTAAGTCGTAGGAGTGGAGACATAATAATAGAATGGAGACAACGTCTCTTTGAATATATTTTGGTCTAAATGTAATGTTTGGTCGAATGATCGTTTGGTGTAATCACAGAAATAATAATAAAGAGGATAGAAGTGCCTTAGACGCGTGACCTTGGCGCCGCGCTTGTGACTCGTAGGTCACAAGCGCGCGACTTGTGGCTCAGTGCTATTTGAAACGTGGGTATGACAACAAGTGCTTTAAAATGGTGTTTTGCAGCATTAGCAATTGCGGAAACTCGTCCACACTGTGTAATTACACTAATAAGGGGATTACATTTCATCGGTATGTATTAATTTAATGTAATAATGCGGTTTATATCAAAATACAACTTGAGAAAATATTTCATTATGAAATATTGGTTTACACGTTATTAACACGAAACTTCATATACCATTGCTACTCATGCCCAAAAATACGCAGATCGTTTTGAATTATACGCAGCAATGTAAAGTAATTTTTGATAACCCTTCTGTCTTGCACAAAAGTTCGTGGTACGGACAAAAAAAACAGGTTACGACTAGTACAGACATAATGCCGACGCGGCCAATAAAGAGCGCCGTTGTGTAAATGTGGGTATGACTTACGTTGAGTGTTATTTAACGCTATCTCTAAGGTGTAAGGTTCATAATTGTTTGTAAGCAAAATTATTAGTAATTGTGTGCGTGATTGCGTAGTACGGTTCCGGTCTTTTGCGTGTGTGCATTAACACAGTAAGTAGAGGGGATGAAGCAGCGACACGAGTTCCGGAAGAAAATAGGAACTAAGGCATTTTTATCCTCTTTATTATTATTTCTGTGGGTGTAATCTTTCTTCTGTTGAAACTGAAAATATTTCAAAAAATCTTCCATGTGAGCTATTTAGATTGTTAGTTTAGCTTTATTTTATAATTTTTCTTAAAAAATTTATAGTATCAGCATGATACAAATTATGTGAAATAATCATTCAAAATTCCACCATCGATTTAGACCCGTCTTCCCATGACCACGTAACCTCGTTACAATTATGGTCTCAAGGGCAGTGGCACAACACCAAAGAGGCATAACTACAGTTGGCGATGTCTGAGCCAGGCTTAATTAAAGGCATCACGCCCAGAGACTGTCACAGCTGCTCCCGGCGCGACGCACTGGGCCGGATACCGCCGCGGGTAACTTGAAAATTAAATGACGTACTTGCATTGTTTTACTTGGAAAAGGTTACCTATCAAAATTTAGAATTATTTTTTTCGGAATATTTAAAATCCCGAATGCTTCATTTATCCGAATGCATTTTTTTCTGAAACTGTAAATATTTCAGGATTTTTATAAAACAACCCTAACCTAATCTAACCGAACACGATGGTCCTGAAATAAATCCTGAAATATTTACAGTTTCAGAAAAAAATGCTTTCGGACAAATTAAGTTTTTGGGATTCTAAACCTTCGGAAATAAAATTTTCTAAACATCGATAGGATCCCGATTCATACACCATAGAATTTCGTCGTAGGTGTATGCTGGTTTCCTCAAGATGTTCTCCTTTGCCGTAAAGCTAAGTAATTCCGAAAAACTCAGAAGTGCGAGCCGGGGCTTGAAATCACGACCTTCTGATTGAGAGACCATACTTCAATCCACTAGGCTACCATGGCTGAAGCCTACTACGTCAAAGAGTCTGGACGTGTGAATGTTAATGTAAGTACTTAGGCGCTGTTAATGAGTGTTTAACTAACATTATGCCATTAGTCATTATAGTGAAAATCTATAAGCCAGACACAATACAGGGGAGTGACAATGATTTTTGGAATAGTAATTGTGGACAAATTATACTGCGGATACACTTTTCGTATTGCTAACGTAAATAAAATTACGAAGCTTTATAACATAATTTTCATGTAACTAAGTACCCTATTATATGACGTGTCAGATGGTAACTTGATTTATAAAGATACCAAAATTAGAGTTCAAAACTTCAATGCGTAGTACATCGATTCAAAGCAACCGACTGATGCTCGGATCCTCATAACTTACACGTCTAATAGGTTCTCGTTATGGTCTTATAGTTGGGCTGTTCGCCAGTTCAGTCTAACTTTAGTCATAATACTAGTTTGAAGTATTTTCCAAAACTTTAAGTTGAACAATAAGCCATCAATTTTATAGGTCGTATCATATTAAATAACAAAGTTGCAGCTTGCAGCGCGGTGGAACAAAAGTATGATTTTAGACTATTTCGAAATTATCAAAGAAATAGAAAATACAGAATGTCAAACAGCTATTTCAATATCCTATCCGTTATGACATACGGAGCTCAAATGTGGACACTCACAGTACGCCTAATCCACCAGTTCAAAGGTCGCTCAATGAGTTACAGAACGAGCTATGCATGATTTTTCTAAATGATAGAATTCGCAAGGAGACTATCCGACACGGAATTAAGTTCATCGACATGGTTCAAGGAATTAGCAAGTTAGAGTAGCAGTGGGTTGGTCTTGTCTGGCAACTGTTGGAGTAAACGAGTTCTTGAATAGAGACCGCGTCTCGACAAACAGTCTATTATGCCCTCCGGCCAGGTAGAGTGATGATCCGTGAAAGACTACTAGTAGAAACTGGATGCGTAGAGCCGAGGGCAAGGCGCAATGATGTTGTTCAATAGAAATTTAATCTGGATGTGTCCAGGACGAGATTTAGAGATCTGACTCCCAACCTTCAATAATGAAGTGGCACTATAAGAGGAAGAAGTAATTGAAAGCAACTAAAACGCAAAATATTAGTGTTGATCACATAGTACATATGAATGGGAAATTGGCAATTTTGAGGATTATTTATTACCTACTAACTTGAAAGTAAAATGTGCCCTGTAAGAAATGATATCAGAAGGAAAAGGTTCTCTGTAATAAATTTATTCAATTTATTAGATGCTACTTTGGGTAGCAGGTTAAAAATTTGTTGGAACAAAAAGTGTTCATTGAAGAAGTTCTCAACATTTTTAATATTCAAGATCTATTTCACACGGTCTCGATTCACCGGTACAGTAAATTTTTCAACGTAGTGCACAATTTCAAAGAGACAGCACAATCTTAGAAAGTAGTCTTGCGATAGAAGTCCCGCGCGAATAGCAATCGGTACGTCAAAGCGGCAATTGCAATCTCGAAGCAATTTTTCAATATCGTCAAATTGAGAAACAACGGCGTGGAAAGTGCAACGCGACTCGAGGGACTCTAATGCAAAGTCGCGAGACCGAATACGTATAGATTGGAAAATTTACTGAGGACTGCACTGATTGCTTTGGGAATCTACCGTATAGGTACAGTAGCAACAGGGTTCATAGAGACATAAGTAGGCGTAGTAACTTACTTGAATTCATACGACGCGTAAACAAAATTGAATCGTTTTTCTTAAAAAATTACTTATTGTGCTGGCTGCTTTGTTGTATTTTCTTTATAAGCCAACCTACATAATTATTATGTATACCAAAGTTCAAGTCAAATTCGATCACTGGAAATGTGTAGAAAAATTACAAAATTTGATTAGACATAAAATATCCCCAGACATCATGACATGACAGGTAAAACTTAATAAAAAACTGTAAAAATACAGTGTAAAAATTAATACATATTTATTGTTAATTAAATATTTTTTCAGATCAACCGACAAAAATGTCGTTGAGTCGTCAGAATTTTGTATAGAAGCGTCAAAAAATATTTCCGAATTACAGCCAAGTAAAAGACCGAACATGATGTGTATAAACACAGTGTAAGTAATAATTATTATAAGAGAAGCAAATTGAAAAAAATGCACTTCCTGCCATTCATTCCTATACACATACGAATATTACAAATTAAAAAATAAAAGTTTGTAATAAAAGTCACCGAACTTGCCAAGTTCGTAAAGGCTTTTAATCTTGACAGAGCTATCTTTGATACTGACTTGATAGTGCTAACCTTATCGTAAAAATTTACAGGGCAATACTAACTTATCCAAATACATTATAATCCCCTTGATCCTAGCTATTACTAAGACTAGTTTTGTCCTAAGGCGATCACTCGACTGGCAGAGATTGCTTTTCTACTTAATATTCTCGCATCTTTCCAGAACAACTCTCGGGAGAGCCGAGTGAAAAATTTAATAACTGTTCGAGAGTTTCTTTTTTATATCTGATATTACCTACGTCTCTTAGCGCTTTTAACTGTCGCCAAGAAAGGCGACTGTATCGAACATTTGATTAAAGTTTCTTATATTAAGTGGGTTTATTCGAACTTTATTTTGCAAAACGTTGATAAGTAAATTTTAAAGTTATTAATGTTTTCAATTGACACGATTGTCAGTCAAAAGTATGAATGTTTATTGTCATCCATAATATGATGAAAGCTATTTGCATCAAGCACAATACAATGTCAATAGATTCTCATGCTTTTATTTTTCACTAACCCTGCCCTCGCTTCTCACAAGTGTGTAACTAATAAAAAAAAATCTTCTTATATACAAAACTTCTCTCAAAAGTTACTAACCAAACAAAAAACAATTAGACAAATAGATCTTAAGTTGTACGGGTACATACATTTTCTGCAATTGTTTTTTATTTATATAGATTAGTATAAGTATGTCTTAAGACTTTTTATAATATTGTAAACTATACAAGAACGTTAACTAAATAACATAGCAGCGATGCATTTATTCATTCCTGGCCTGCCGTCGTCAGATGTGACTGGATATGAAAAATTTAATTAAAACGCCTTCTGTTACCGACGACGTTCTTATAAATGAGTAATAGTTTGTTTTGATGAAAGCAAACTATAAATACTTGCAGTGGTTGTGCTAGTAGGTAGTTATTAATAACCATCGTCGTTTGCATTGCATATCATGGCCCCTGAAGATTAAAATGGAAACCGTAAAGTGTAGTCGTCAATAAATTTAATTTATGAAACTTCTGAACTTTGTGGTTAACTAACTGTTGCTCGCGAATTTATCAACGAAGAATTGGTTCATCGCTTCTTATTTTTCGAAACTACCTAATCATTTTTTGGGTATAAGTATTCTGTCTTATAATCCACATTTTAATGCATATGTGTGAGAAATTTTAATTGCAATTTTTGTGTGACGGTGTATCAGACATGCATGCTTAGATACATCCATATAAACTTCCAGATTTATAAGGGTTTCATAATGCAAGATAACATGTACCGATTTGCAGGCTCTTCTTTGTCTTTATCTATTCCCTCACTAAACGATATTTGACGAATTTATAAAACTTAATACAATTTAATTATTCCTTCAAATCCCAGGCTGTAACGTTACCTTAATTTTAAAAAGATCAAAGGATCAAAATATTACACTGAGGAGGAAATTAATGTGTTACCGAAACAAGCTTATGGAAATTATGTTTTGCGAGCTCAAAGAAAATTCCAAAAGCAATTAAGTTATAGGTTGCGTAGTTCGGTTAAGGAAGAACTTCGGTAATTGTGTTATCGGTAATTTAATTTGTTATTAATAAAGCTTCGATCTGGTTTGTTGAAGTTTGCTCTTCTATAATCAAGATATATTGAATAAAATTAATTAAGAGCTTGCGAACGAGACTCAAAGTCTAACATATTGAACGATCTAGTCTCTTAAGTAATTGGGAACTATAGCATGTGGATGACTTCGAAAGGTATCTGCACATGTCGTAGAATGAGCTGGCAATGTTAGTACAAAGCATGGCTCGAAAATAGTATACGTTTTAACACTAGATATTTGTTTCAGTCAGCAATATTCGAGATTTCAAGTTTGTGAAACGCAGTCTTATTATTATTATTATTTTATATGATAGGGGGCAAACGAGCAGACGAACCTATATGAACTTATATCTGTATTTTAAGCAATATATCACTTAGGACGATGAAATATCCTACTAATACTATACAAGCGAAAGTTTGTGAAAGTTTGTCTGTTTGGCTGTGTGCGCGTGCGTGCGTGTGTTTGTGTGTGGTTGTGTGTGTGTGTGTGTGTCTATGTGTGTGCGTGTGTGTGTGCGTGTGTGTGCGCGTGTGTGTGTTTGTGTGTGTGTTTGTGTGTGTGTTTGATATTTCAGCACACTTAAGTGACTCGAGCACAAAGATTAGTGTTTTCTATACGAAATATCTGCTCCAACTGGGGTTCGAACATGGAACCTTAAGCTTCATAGTCAAGCTCCTAACAACTGGGCTATCCGGTCGTCAATCGTCATCGGTTGTAGTCACACGCAAGCCAATTTTGCTTGAAAAATATTAATTAAATACGCTTCATCTTGCTGATAAATAAATATATACAGAGCTAGATCTTCGGGCTTCATACAAGTTAAACGAAGAAGCATGTAAAAGGTTGGCTGCAGCGAACTGAATAAATGACGATTCGCAAAGGGCGGGCCATATCGTCATTCAAAACCCTTTCTTCTTCGCGTTAATTAACTTTTTGCAACCATATTTAGTTGAACTGGAGCGCAGAAAATAAATTAGCACAGGTCTTAACACGACCTGTCGTTACGTATTGGCAGTCGTCCAACATTTTTAGAGTTCCTCGTTGAAGTTGGTAAGTTATTTTTATCTAATTGATTTCGGTTGCCCACTTCGCTTACTGGTTGGCTCTTATCCTGGGGTTATTTTTGTTACGATAAAAAAAACACAAAAGTTATTTTCTTTGATTAGGTATCTTTGCATCCTCCTTGAACCTGCGGCCTTTACCAAATCGTCCGTCCATCTCGTTGCTGCGCTTGCTAGTCTGTATGTGGTCTCCATTTGAGAAATTTTCGGCCCTAACAGGCATTTGTTCTGTGTGCTATATGGCTTGGCCATTGTCATTTCAGCGAGCTAATCCGTTCGGCTATGTCGGTGACCCTTGTTCTTCCAATGATAGGGTATCAATGAGGGAGGCCTATGTCCAGCAGTGGAAGACCTACGGCTGAAATGATGATAATGATGATGAAGTATCTTTAGTTTTAAAGTTAGTGAGATAGTACCTACTGCAACATAAAAAGCAGTCTGAATGCACTTAAGGTGCGCGCAAACGCCTCAATATGCTAACATAAATAAAACATTATAAAACTGTAGTAAAACACCATTTATTATATTTAGGGTTCTTAAATCACAATAACCAAGCGTATAACAAAAGCCGCGCATATCAAAACATATGCCTCACGTGAGGCGATGGAGAGTTTATACAATAAACTGGTAAACTTTGAAATTTAGAGGTTAACATGCCAATAGAAGGATTAATTCCGAAAAGAAACCGAAACGAAACGTAGATGATACTTATGAAAAGTTCCGATTTGAATTTAGAGGATATTTTGGGCACGGCCTGGTATAAATTGATCCGTAGTGCACCGCGGACGATAACAGAATTACCTAGATTTAAAATCCTAAACTCTAAACCCCCATGCGTATGTTGATCTAAGAATTAGGACATTAGTTGGATAAATTATCGTAAGTTAATAGCGTTGCAGCCACGTAACAATCAGTAATACAGAGTGCCGTAAGTGGAAAAGAACGATATACACTTTTACTACAGCAAAAATTGGGTCTCAACTATAAACATGTTAAAGCAATTAGGTTCCTAAACTGACTAGATCCGGTATCCTCTCCGGTGAAGACGAATTTATTACATGGAATACCTCGGAACATGATCTGGAGATTTCTTCTTCGATAGGCTTGAAGTATATTTAGTGGTTCGTATGCCAAATTAAATCAGACCACACGATTACTTATCATTCCACGGATTTATCGTCATAAAATAGCCAGGGTGACGGTCGGGCTGGAAATAAATTTAATATTAGCCCATTTTCAACATAAAACCCTACACGAACGACCTGCTCTAGTAAACAATGAAAGTGACACTTACCCGATGAAAAATCGGCCTTCCAAGAATCTGCCAAAACGATAGGCATGCAACAATCAAAAATACCTATATGTATGGCTCTTTGTAGCCTTCCCTTTCAATAATCCTGTTGCACAATGTCTTCTAAATGTAAGTGTATAAGCAACACTATTTTCTTGAAAACGAAATGATAGGAATCGTACTGCGCCCAGCGCGCTTCAAGTCTCAGACAATTCTGTCATGAACACCAAAACAAAAACTCTGACAAACCCCAAACTCAATTTTAAATTTGAATAAAATTTCTATTATGCCAGTTTCACACGAGGGCAGAACAGTTGGGCACGACAGTAGGCAGCACAGTACTGCTACAATCTGAACGCACACGCCGAGACAGAACAGTACTGTGCTGCCGCGGCGTGTGCGTTCAGATTATAGCAGTACTGTGCTGCCTACTGTCCTGCCCGACTGTTCTGCCCTCGTGTGAAACTGGCATTACGCTTGAAAAGATGTATGCGGCCTGGAAAAACAGCCAGTAAAAATAACGATGAATAGCCAAAAAGTTTTAATTTTAAAGTATTCATGCAGCTCTATAATGCTGCACTACTTATTTTGTTCCTCTCTTTTCTTAACACAAGGCGTACGAAATTTTTTTGGTATTGTTCTACCCGTTTCTTTGTTTGGTGTTTGTTGTTGTTCTACCCGTGATGTACAAATAAACTATTTCTATTTCTATTTTCTATTGACAATGCGTTTGCTTAAAGAGCATGCTATAGTATTTTTACTGTTGCATTGTGCGTGTAAAAATTGGCGCACCGTTTCGTTACACTAAGAAACAAATGCTGCGGTGTATTATATGTATATATCGCGAATTATTTAAATTGCACTCCTTTTATGTCTGGGGTTAAACATTTAAACTTCGAAAAAACTATCTTACTTACACGAAAGAAATTTAACCTAATTAATTTTTAATATCAATAAAAAAATTGAATGGCTGTTTGATTTTCCATGGTTTTATTTGAACTGGCAGAGAGCATGCTATCAAATGGCATTTGTATTGGAGTGTTTACTTTGAGCATGCTTATTGCTAGCAAATGTAAACAGTTCATAAGCAAGCTCATTTTAAGCATAATCATAGCACGCTTTTTAGCATGCTATTCTAGAGCATGTGTAACAGTACCTTTAAATCAATCCAGAACATGACACAAATGTCAAATTATCAAACACCAACCTAGCCTGTCACAAACACCCTCATTGTAATAAGAGGTGCAATGCAGTACCTATAACTCCACAGTAACTTTATAACAAAGTCAGAGCCATTAGGCTCAGTTGCATTATTCAGTACCAGAAAATCAGTCTCTAAAAATGCCAGTACAGAGCATTACTGGCTGTCTACAAACTTGCTTCACTTACAAACCGACCAGTTCAAGTCGCCGTTTCATAAGACGTAAAATCTCTTCAGTAAAGTTGAAATTCGTTTAATTCGAGTCTTCTCGGCTTGTCGTATTTTGTACTCCATGGAGAATTTGGAAACTTTGCGGAGGCAATGGAACCAATTTGCTGCATTCGAGACACAGATATGCACCTTGGGTAGTTCTAGCATTAATTCGCTACTTTGGCATTTGCTTACTTTTCGCATTTGCAACAAAACTTGCCTTCATTTCGTAGAATTACCTAAGTTTAAATAGGCATTTTATAAGATTTAAGTAGTTGAAATTAGTGTTCTAGTTCAGTCTTTAAAAGTTACTAGCCTATTTGAAGGTAAATTATGTTCTATCTGTTTTTTCAGTAACAAATTAGACAGATAAAAACAAAATAAAAAAAAAGCCTAACACTCGCAAAATAAGCATTTACAATATGAATAGAGGTGAAGGTTGACAGAATATTTTTCTTAACGGAATTGACTAACGAGAAAGCGGGTCAATTAATGGTAAGTGAGGGCTAGGTACCACCCATGGGCATCCGCAATACCAGTAAATTACCAATGCGTTCCCAACTTGGAGGATAAAGAATATCTCATGTGCCTGGTAATTTCAACGCCTGAGGTTAATTAAGAATTGTTGTATTGTTGAATTGTATTGTTTGTGTATTGTGAATTGTATTAAACATTGACAAAATCAATAATTTGGCTGGCAGTGAGAAAATGGTGACAGCATCTTTGGATAATACCGCAGGAGGAGCTTTTTGTATTTTTTTCTAGTTTTAGTTTAGTCGTTTTGTTACTTTTCTTTTATTTTTATTTATAGTTTTAATTTACTTTAAGTTCTTATGTAGGTACTTTTATCAATTTGCATTTCTATTTGTGCGTGTATAATAAGTATGAATATTTTTGACTCAATAGTCAAATAATTATTTGACTATTGAGTCAAAAATATTAAATATTAAATATTCGATAATTCATTTTATTACTTATATAGTAAAATAAATAATGATTGTTAATTTAATCTTGCTAAGAAATAAATAATTGAATGATTAGAATACTTTGGATCATGAATTCGTTACGGCAAGCGTAGTTAGGACGCTCTCTAACTAGGTAAAGAAAGGATTTGTGAAAGATGAGGTATGTATTTAGCAAAAACTGGAAGCAACAGTCCAAGAACAGGGTAAAATCAGCAGTGGACTGCTATAAGTTGATGACGAGATCATGAACGTAGACATTTAGTTCAAAGCTCTGTCAAATTCTTTCCCAATAGAAGGAAAATTAATTATCTGTTCCAAATAATCTCACTTATACTTAAAAAGTCGTAAAGAAACCACGAATGTAGAAACCTTAATCAGAGTCGTAAATTAAGTGAGCTATTAAGAGTTTCATACGAAATGAGTCATTGGCGCTGATGCACGGATGTTGGGAAACTTAGAGATTATACTTGAGCCTTGTGATTTATGTGGAGATACTATTGTTGTGTGAAAAATGTTATTTATAGCTTTGTGTGTGGCTTTTGTAACGAGTTTGGGTAACAAATGAACCAGAATATTGTTTATTATAGGACTAGTTTTTACTCGCATCTTCGTGTCTATAAAATTTGTTGAAGTCGTGATCTTGTAATATTTTTTTTAAATTATTCTAGATGATCTCAGTGTACCGAATCACAGTTTATTATGTTATGAGCAGCCGTTAAAAACGTGTTTTAGTGACAAAAAATATATATAAATATTTTCAAAATATGATAATTATTCGTGTATCTAATACACATAGTGAAAATAAACGGATCACTTACGTCTTAAAACGAGTTTAACTCGATTGCGCACCCGTGCGAAGCAAATTATATTTTATTAGACATGGTAATGTCAAAATTTACTTAATGAATTTAAACGATCTGATAAGGTGATCATATTTTTTCTGCTTCTTTGATTTCATTGAAGTGCATTCACAAGTCTATGCATAAAATAGCACGAAAAAAATCGCTTTGTAAATTCTCTATTAGATTAGATACCAACCATATTTGCGAGTTTAAGGCAAATGTTAAAACTCCAACGAGTCAGATTAATAGTAAAACGCTCGTGAAACACAATACTGGGATAAATCACCCGTTAAGTTATTGCAAAAGCGAATAAATTTTTAAAATGGAATAAGTATTTTATAGTCAACCACAATTCCAAATTTATGTTACCTGCGAGAAATAACTTAATACGCGTATCCGTTTGTACTATTAGTCATTTCATTTGGAAACAAATGAATGAATCGGACACGTTATTTATCAAAGCTGCGCCGGAACGTAGGCCATATTATGAAAATAGCATACGATTTCGTAAAGTTTAAGCCATTTATTGAAAAATGTTTTAGTATTTTCTACAGGATGTAAACCTTGATTATCTTTTGAGCTCCCATTTTTTGACTGACCCGACATATCTAACAACAGTTGACGCTTATTCATGAGCATATCTTAAAACCACTTGCAAGGTTTGAAAGCGACAAATTACATAAACATCGGAAGTTAAAGAAATGATAGTGACATTCTTAAAAAGCTTATCACTAAGATTCGGTAATTTTCTATTAATAATAGGTATACGCTAAGAGCCGCTCGATTTTTGAACTTCTTATCATGCCATCACTTTCTCTTATGCTTAGTACTATTGTGTGAAAGAAACGGCACAATGCGAAGTTACAATATCAAATTTTGTAGTATAAGGCCTGAATTAATAAGAGCCTCGTCACACTCACGATTTGCGGACTAGTTTAAGGCGAGGTGAGCGCGCAACGAAGTCGCCGCGAATGCGTAACGTTTTCGTCACGAGCGCACAGCAAGTTCGTCGCACCTAGGGCTGGGAAACCATGCTGGGCATGCTGTACACTAAGAGCGCGCGCAGACAGAGAGCGGTCTGGAGTTCCGCGTTCCGAGTTCCGAGTTCTGCGTTCTTTCGAATGTACTCTCTCTCGAGCGGTCAAAACACAGAACTCTGAACGCGGAACTCGGAACTCCAGACCGCTCTCTGTCTGCGCGCGCTCTAATATTCTACCCACTTCAGTTTTTGTACAGTATTTGTCCTAGCCCTATACAACGATTTTTTAGAATTAGAAAGAAAGTAAGCGACCTTGACGTGTATTTTTATTGAAATACACTTTTGAAAAATAAGTCACAGCTAATATGTATCAATTTGAAAGGAAATATGGTCATTTACACTCTTTTGGTTCCATAAGTAATATTTTCAATTTTTAAAAAAGCGTTTTACAATAAAAATACTCTTCAAGATTGTTTACCTAATTTCTAATGCTAAAAAAATGAAATATAGGTGCGACGAACTTGTTGCGCGCTCGCGTCGAAATCGTTACACATTCGCGGCGATATCGTTTTAACTCGTCCGAAAATAGCGAGTGTGATAGGGCTCTTAAAGTTAATGTACGTATTAATACAACTTACTTAAGACATCAGAATAGAAAATATTGAGGTTGGATGTTGTGAGTGTTGTATGTAGGAATGACAAGCCGGAAAACAAGATCAAGTGCGCTAGTCCCAAAAACTCGCGCAGCTAAACTGCCGTTGCAGTATTATCGAAAAATCGAAGTAATTTTATAACAGAATAGGAATACATATAACTACCGCATTGCCTGAAGCCAGCCCCAGCGCTCCGTCCATTCTCTAATTTGGTAAACACCTATTACTGTTTTGCGGTCGCGACAGAAATAAATCTTAAATTTATAGTCTAATTCCTAAGGTCCGGGTCACAAACCAAATGTTATTTATGATAATTGGTTTTGTAACGATAATTTAAAATGCGGCACTTTGTTTTCAATAAAATTTATGTATGGGATCTGGGTTACAGCTACGATTCGGCAAAGGGTTAGTGCATGTAGGAAGTTGATTTTTGCGCTTTTTGCAAATGAAATTAATTTTCACTTAGGTTTTGAGTGTTTTGAGCATTGGATTATGCCCGTTTTGTTTTATCTGATTTAAGTGGCAGTGGGCAGGGGACATTGCTTGTAGAACCGACGGCCGATGGGGCAGTAAGGTTCTAGAGTGGAGATCGGGAACTGGAAGCCGTGGAGTGAGAAAACCCGCAAAAAAAATGACCGACTATTTGGTAAAGGTTGCAGGAACAACTGGAATGCAAGTAGCGCCGGACCGATCGTTGTAGAAAATTTCGGGGAAAGCTTTTGTCCAGCAGTGGATGTCATTTGGCTGATGAAAAACAAAATTAAAGTTAGAAAACTTTTCTACTACAAGTTAATTAACATAGGACATTTCTCGTAATAGTGAAAATAAACGGATCACTCACGTCTTAAAACGAGTTTAACTCGACATCGACTCGTTTTAAGACGTGAGTGATCCGTTTATTTTCACTATGAGTGAGTCTCACGGTAGTTTAATATTTAAAGTATTTCTCGTAATGTATGTAGCCGATTTGTTAGATCAATGTACCAGCATTGTTATTTCCTAGTAGCAAAATTTCCATTCGCATTTTTTCCTCAAATGTTTTTTTCCCCCAATGGTTTTTTACTGAAGCCTGTTTTCACAATTGCGTTTTTTTCCAAATTCTAATTGACACGGAAACATAGGTAGGTCTAGGTTATGTTAAGTTTGCATCGGCATACAGAGGAAGAAGCTCCGTCGACACTATTTTTGTGTCAATCCAACATCAGAAAAAACGCTTCTGTGAAAATAAGCTTCATTAAAAAAACAGTGTGAGAAAAAAAACACCTGGGAAAAAATGTGAATGAAATTTTTGCTACTAGGAAATAACGCTTCTGGCATATTGATCTAACAAAATCATCTTGAACAGATCATAATCGATACATTTTACAGAGTGCACTTTATAATCAATATCAACAACATCATAGCCATCCCCATCTGCACAGTCCCACTAATACCAATAATTCGTACAAAGAGACAGTGAGCAGGGATTCACCGCAGCAATTCGTTATCACCGATCGGTAATTGATTTCATTATGGCTTTCACTCGCAGGTCGCGTTAACGGGGCGAAATTTTATTTAGCTCAGCCATGGTTGTTTGTTAAAAAGGCGTATAAACCTTACGGTATTCAAAATCAGCCAGATGAGTTAGGCTAGTACGGTCAAGTGCAAAAATAAGTATTGATTTAATCCTCCCATCGTTATATACCTATACCCTAATTCGACGACATAAGAGCTATGGGACATATTTATGAGCAAGTTGTGTGCACCCATATTTTTACACTTGACTGTACACGCAGAAAGAAAAAGTATTTGTTTTTACCCTTGAATCTTTGACGGCGTAATCCCGAATGATAACTGGATTCATAAGTCTTAAACTACATATAATATTATTATGTGTTAAAAAATAATCTGTTATCGTAGATACACTATCTGGGTTATGAAACATGTAAATTGAATTATCAAATTTTGAAATAATAGTTATGAAATCATTTTAACTGCTACTTTTAGCTGACCAGATGGCCTAGTGGTTAGAGAACCTGACTACGAAGCTTGAGGTCCCGGGTTCGATTCCCGTGTCGGGGCAGATATTTGTATGAAAAATACGAATGTTTGTTCTCGGGTCTTGGGTGTTTAATATGTATTTAAGTATGTATCTATCTATATAAGTATGTTTATCCGTTGCTTAGTACCCATAACACGAGCTTTGCTAAGCTTACTTTGGGACTAGGTCAATTGGTGTGAATTGTCCCGTGATTTTTACTTATTTATTTTTTAACTGCTAACCCATCTAGATGGGCAACGGAGCTACGTAGTGGTTTAAATGATTTAATGAGTAGGTAATTATTTGTTTTAATTAAATAAATACGTAAATGTTTCCGCCGTGGCCGCCGTATGGCCGTGGTGGCCTAGTGGTAAGCGCGTAACCGTGTAAGCGATTAATAATTTCGGGGAAGTCGGTTGGGGGCGACGTGGTTCAATTGGTAGAACACCCGTGTTGGGGCGCATATCCAGGAAACGTGGGTTCGAATCCCACCGGCGCACCTGGAAAACTTTTTCGCTTTTAAATCTTAGTTTCGGTGAGCAGACGTAACTACTAATAAAAATAAATAATAATGTAAATTAGTGGCAATAGGCTAGCCCTATACTATCGCTCGAAGAATAGATAGCCATTGGAGGAGAAACGTTCTCGAATGGCATCGACGAACCGGAAGATGCAACGTAGTGATGGGCAACTCGAGTTAACTCGAGTTGGGCTTAACTCGAATCAACTCGAGTTGAATTCTGTCCAACTCGAGTTTAAAAGCAATGAAAAATGGTTCGATTTCAAACAATAATTTCCTTTTTTACTTTTTAGTTAGTATAACTCTCCCAATACATTATAAATAAATAGTATAAAAAATGAAAGAATTGAAACATAAAAATATCATTTGTTTGCCTGCTCCATTTTTTTAAAACTATTAGTGCGAATGTGACGGAATAAATTTGGTAAAAACTTTGAAAAATCTCTCTGTTTCATCCAGTTAACTCGAGTTCAACCCGAGTTACGTGTAGGTATTTTAACTCGAGTTAAATCGAGTTCTTTTTTTCCCGAGTTGGCACATCACTAATGCAACGTCAACAGCCCTCCCGCTAGGTGGGTTGATGACAACACGATAGTTGCGACAAGTTTTCGTTCATAGCCTTTCCTCGCATATGGTCCCGTTCACAAATCATCCCGTTCGCAATTCGTCACGTTGGTTGTCCCGTAAGCAGAGTGCTTAGTATAACTTTTACTTCACCAAAATACTTCTCGATCGCGTTTACGTAAAAAAAAAACAATTACTAGGGAAACATGGACAGCGCTCCGCGGCCGCGCGTCCATGTTTCCATAGAATTGAAATTTTTACGTAAACGCGATCCAGAAGTATTGAAGTGAAGGAAAACTTATAATAAGCATACAGATCGTCCCGCTAAAGCATCTTATGCCTTGCGCGACGGTTCTGTTTGACAAATCGTCCAAAGTGCGTTACCGGGGCAATTCGCTAAGGGCCGGCGCTCACTGACGGCATGGCATTTTATTACTGTCAGGTTATTTTGAATCTTATTTCAATGAGTTTAGAATTCATGTTACTTTATTTCGATACCACGATGCCGCGACGCAACGCATAACCATTGAAGTAAAATGAATTCTGAACGCATTGAAATAAGATTCAAAATAACTTGATAGTAATAAAATGCCATGCCGTGCCATGCCGTCAGTGAGCGCCGGCCCTAACGAGACGAATTGCGAACAGAATGAGTTGCGAACGGACCGAATTGCCGAACGGGACGATTTGCGAACGGGACCATATGCGACAAAAGGTTTCATAGGAATTAGTGGCGTTTGTAAGGAGCCGGCTTTTGTTCCACAGTGGACGTCTTTCGACTGATGATGATGACGATCCACAAAACATAGGTTTGAAACCCCATCATCTCTTCATTTTATCTTCAGTTTCAATGTAAGCCATTATTAGACCCTAATTGGAACTAAGCACTTATGATCTAGTTTCAGCGCAAAACATTTAGCTAGCTAAATGCTTAATACCAGGAAGTTAGTAATTCGAACTTTGTATCGTGGTAACTCTCTTGTAGCATAAGTATCTATGGTACAATCATTGTGAATTTATTAAAAAAAATATAGTCAATGGAAATTTGAATAAAAGACTGTCTGATCTGAATGTATTTTCATTCTTCTTCTTCCTCTTCTTCTTCAGCGCGTTTTCGCCCACCGTAACGTTGGGCATATGTCTCTCCAATCTTTTTCTATCCAAATCGGTTCTCCGTAACCCTTTTACTTTTCTTTTATATTACCATCCTAGTAATATTATACATGACAAAAGTTTGTGAAGATGTTTGGATGTTTAGATGTTTGTATGTTTGTTAGCAAATCACGCAATAACGACTAAACGGATTTAAATGAAACTTGACGTGTAAGATAGATAAAGATCGGTTGCGCCTCGATAGATATAACAACATTTGATATAACTGTAACATTTGGTATAATGCTACATTTGATATAATGCGATTTAAACAAAAAGAAAACTTCGGAGGATTGATATTAATTATATTTGATATGCATTAGGTTAGGTTAGTTTATTTTATAAAATAATCGTAGAATGTTTACTTCTCAAGTAAATCGAATTATTTAAAAAACAAATTTAGGTTCGGTGAGCAGACGTAACTGCTAATAAAATAAATAATATTTAAATCGAATTATGTCAAATGTAGCATTATACCAAATGTTATAGTTATATCAAATGTTGTTATATCTATCATTACACACCCATAAAGATCTATATTGAGACATAGGACACTTAATATGAAATGGGAATGAGTTCATCATCATCCTAGCCTGTATACGTCTCACTACAGGGCACAAGCCTCCCCTCAGAATAAGAGGGTTTGGGCGTAGTTCCCACGCGGGCCCAGTGCGGACTGGAAGGTATTACGTACCGTAACCTTTTTCATGGATTGCGAGTTAAAGCTACTTAAGTAGTTATATATTTTTTCTTCCTGTGTCGCAATACACCGCTCACACTAGCACACTAATTTAATAGGAGAGTAAAAGCGATGGTATCCTCGTAAGTCCCCGCGTACTTCTACGAGTACAAATTAATGATAGCAGTTCAGACCTGACATTTTAACTACATAGATAGGGTAACTACCTAACGTACTTACCCAAGTACAAATTTTTAATTCCCTATTTACCGGGTAGTTTTTTTACAACGGCAGCACTGATACGGTCATTAACATTCTTTATTCTATTTATATCCTAAAACCGACATCTCTTTGTCTCGGTCTGAAGCACTATTCTTGATTCGTACTTGGTATGGTACAGCCGGCAGATATGACTACTGATGTTAAAAAACACAGGACTTACGAAGGTATGATAAGAACTTATAATAGTAATAAACAGAAGAGTGAGAAGGACCATGACGGCGCGTGCGAAGTTCGGGAATCGAATTTCGTAGTAGTGTGTGTGAGGGAGAGAGTAATATTTACACATATTTGATATACAGTCAAAAAATACATTTGGCAGGAACAGATACTAATAAAATGCAGTATAAATTGGGCCTCACTCAGCATAGTTTGCAGCAAAACCTAAATACAAGCCAGAAGTAGCCCCCTGGTTTCGGTAATGAACGGGCGCTGCAAGGATATGGGGCGGGGGTTGCAGTGGCCGCAGTTAGCGGTCAGGCGAGGTCGCACTACCCTGTGGATTTACGACACGGTGAAAACAATATACAAAAAAAATGGCGGGGCACTTGACGCTATTGTTAAATGTTTTATTATTTTAGGTTTGAATTATAAAGGTGAAATACAATTTTATCTACTCTCATATTATTGTAAAATTCGAATTATAAAATTCAAAAAGAGTTTATATTGACATACTTTTTAAACACAATACCGAAATATAAAAAAAAAACATATTATAACACTTTTCTTCTAACGAAATAATGTTATAATACAATTTTTTTTACCATTACGATACAGGGCAAATCCAAAAAGTTTATATCACCAAGTTTTGATTCCAATTTTCACTTGTCTGTGGCAGCGCGCGCTTTAGCGCATGCGCGCACATGCGCGGTGATGTACTGGGTTTTAGCGCCATTCCATTCATACGTGTCGTTTTGTTGTACGAATTTTCGTGGGAAAATTTTGTTCTTGCTTAAAAATATCTGATATCAGTGAATGCGAAGAAAATTTGACTCCGCCCGATATTTTAGATGCGGCGAAGGAAATGACTCATAATTTATTACTAGCAAAGTTCAGAAAATTATACGATAAATGCTATCAAGATTTTATGGCATGAAAAATGCAAAAAGGCTACTTCGTTTTTGGAAAAATGTGTGAGAGAAGATAAAATATTGTATGCAACTGTACGTGATTTGGCCTTAAAACACTCATGTGACCCTTTATGAAACTCGGCTACGCCTCGTTTCATGAAACCACATTCGTGTTTTACGGACCCCTATTACGATACAATTGCATAAATAGCTATTTTTGCACATGAATTCCGAAAAATTCATGAGTTGCGAGCCCGGATTCTAACCCACGACCCTCTGCTTGAGAGGCCATAGGTCTAACCACTAGGCCACCAAGGCTATTGTATTTCACATTTATCATGAGCTTTACGGTCAAGGAAAACATCGTGAGGAAACCGGAACACACATGAGAAAAAATTCAGTGGTGTGTTTGAAGTTCCTAATTATGCACTGGGCCTGCGTGGGAACTATGATGATAATCAAGGTGATGATGCGTTCATCATTCCAGCCTACCTCCTTCTAGAATTATTAGTGGGTTGGGTTGGGTGAAGGGTACTCGGAACAAACATGTCAAGTCACCTAAGCGATTGTTTGAGTTATAGCTATTTGAAAATTAGTCATCACGAACAATTTACTATTGTAACTATTTCTTAAAAACTAAAAAATATAGGTATGTTATTTTCAGATATCCATATTTAATCCAATGGTAAGTTATAGTACTTAAAATCTCATTTTTCAAAAAAGGTGACTAGACTACATTATAATATCAAAATTATTGGAATGGTTCATAATTCGCTGCAATAGCAATAACAAATCTTGGCTTAATTTTTTACGGTTTAATAGTTCAAATACAATTATGATCAAGTTTTGTCATACATGCTTCCCATAGTTATTGTATGGCAATAGTGAGGGTGTGACGTCAGTTATTTGCCAACTCAATTTATTAAGAAAGAGAGGGAAAGAGAGAGAGGAGGGAGAGAGATAGAAAGAGAGATCGCAGAAGATCAAAGCGTGTTGAAAAAGACTATGGGTAGAATTTGTCGAGGTCACAATACTCTACATTGGGAGACCAACACTGTGAAAAGAGACACGTATATGTTTAGTTAAACGAAAACAATGTATGTACAAAAACAATTTTTCACTGGGTACCTAACAATACATACAATTGATTTTGTGGCAACTACCGTCATCAAAATTATAAAGGTATAATATTTTTTGCCATGAAAAAATCTCTTGTTGCCAACGTCAATGTCTCGCAGAGCTCTCAGAAAAAAGGAAACCTTTCAGTCCCCCCTTGAATGGTCGTTCAATTATTAATACACCTTAAATATTTTACTGCAATGGACGGAAAAAACCGCCACGTTGCTTGAGTATTATAGTAAGTCGATGATTGCGGGGCGCGTAACCGGATATCCGGGAGCGGTTATCGTTTTCTTCCTCTTTCACGGTGAATGAACGTTATTTTATTGGGTTTCAGGTGGGCTTTGATGTTTTGATTTATTTGCAACCTGTTTTTGTATCGTAAGAGGATGAGAGAAAAGGAAGAAAATATCAAAGGACTTTCTTATTTGTTACACAACGCTGTTTGTGACGATATTTAATTTAGGAATCTCCTTCGCAGTCGTGAGGTTTTTGTTTCATTGTAAAAGCGTTTGCTTTGACGAAAAAAAAGAGCATCGAATCAATTTTGTTGTACGTTCGTTAAACATTCCAGGCCATCATTTTGATAGATAAATAAAGTATTACAAATTGGAAAGTAACTCTATTTATCTGTTATCTCTACACGCTGAACCGACTTAAATGTAATTTGGTATGGAGTTAGTTTGAGACTCTGAGAAGGACATAGGACAAATTTCCCTCCGGCCTCGTGGTTCGACCACCTTGTCCGAAATGTCGGACGACGGGGAACTATGATTCCTTTAGTCCAACATGTCGGACTATCAGGAATTATATATACCACTTAGTTCGACCATCGGACCTGGAGGATATTTAAACTACTGACATCTTTTCTCACGAAATTCTTGTTTCAACGTAGTTACGTAGTATGCTTAAAAAGTTAAAAGGTTTGGTTTTCATTATAATTTCTGTGTTCACAAATAAATTTATGCCTATAACAATCCGCGTTACTCGAGGGTCGAACCAAGAGGAATTATGTATGTATGTAAACTCTTTATTGTACAAAAAAAATAAGACAAAAAAAAGAAACAAAACACTATTGACAACCGTTGAGAACGATGAATTCATTGATCTTTGTGGTTAGAGGGTAGAACCAAGTGGAATTTTAAATTATGCTCTATGACCAACGGTCGAACTAAGTGAAATATGAAATATCTACCGGTGGTAGATTCTTCGACGTTCATAGGAGCATCAATTGATGCCTAAATTGAATAAAGAATTTTGACTTTGACTTTGATATGAAATTCCCGATAGACCGACCTGTCGGACAGCAAGGAATCAAAATTCTCCGCCGTTCGACATGTCGGACATCGTGGTTGAACCACGCGGCCGCAGAGATGAATTTTATTCTAAAAAATTAGGTGGTCTCAGGGGATACCGATAAACGAATTCTCAGCGAAAAGTTTAAAAAAATACTTAAAGAAATTTTTTAAACACAAGGCTTTTTGCGATAAAACTCAAAGTTGTATTCAAAACAGAGCAAGTATCCCAGATGATCATTCACTAACAACTCTCTCAGCGCGCACCAAATTACTCACAATCCATAAAATGCAAGTGCATAAAACAGTGATAAAATCGTCCCAACACAACGTACAAACCGCGTAATGAATCGACCGACGACGACATTCAATTTATTTAATTGCAACGAGCGAAGTTGCGGGCGTCGGATTTTATTGTCCCTGTTCCGCACTCTCGAATAGTTTACTCAGAGCGTGTGTTTAAATTCCTCAACTTGGAATTACTTCGAGTTATTAACCAATTATTCTAGCGTTGGCGGCTGTAATACGATTTACGTCTTCATCTTCGAGGTTTGCGTTTGGGCCGTTTAACTGACTATTGTTAACCACATTTCGTCTGTATTTCCGGACAGATGGGCGGAGTTCAAAGAGTTGGATGCTTAAGATTGGTAGTTAAAAATAGTATGAAACGTAATTTTCCAGTCAGTTGTTCGTCTGGTTAATTACAATATCCCTAGGCTAGAGTGTGAAAAGCCGCGGCATCCTAGTGGACCTATGTCCTCTCAAGCAGATGGTCGTAGGTTCAAACCCGGGCTCGCACCTCTAAATCTCAGATTTTATGTGTAAAATTACATTTTAAACTTACCGTGAGTTTTACGACGAAGGAAAACATCGTGAGCAAAACCTGTATAGACCTGCGAAAAATTGCAATGATGTGTGTGTGTGTGTGACGTTCCCACTCCGCAATGGGCCCGCGTGGGAACTACAGCTCTAGCTCTTTCATTCTGTGAGGAGGCCTGTGCTCTACAGCGGGACGTATACAGGCTGAGATGTAAATGATGTAGAGTGAAAAGGCTGTTACTGAACTAGTTACACTTTTGGTGTTATCTGCATCGTTCATCTGTACAAATGCGGGTCAATCGCTGGTCAGTTTATTGTAAAATAAAATCAAAGCAAAAATGTTTTCACCGTACCCATTGAAATAATAAGTGGCATAATCCAAGATTGATTTTTGGTAAGGGCTTGAACGCACTCGAGGTTTTCGAAAAGTAAACAGTAGAAAAAAAAACACACATCACGAAAGAACTTTGGTGGGGGGAGAGCTTAAGCCCCTCTGCTCCCCTGGATCTGGCACTAAAAATAACTTTGATATCTAGATTGACTGATTGAACTGACTCTGAGCAGACGCTTTTATGATAAAAACGAATGTTTGTATAGTCGACCAAGTAAGTGCTTTACCATTTTTTGTGACAGTTCCTACATCAGAATAAAAACAATAAGGCTGCTTGTCACATTGACTTGTAAGTGAAAATAGCCTTTGATGTCTTAAGTCATACAAGTGACATTGAACTTTAGGGTGGTAAAGGAGTTTCTTGGTCGACTATATAATGTAGAAGTGGAGGACCTGCATGAACACGCATTTCTTGCATAAACGTAACTATCATAAGGTCGCGGGTGAGCAAAGTTATTATTTCAGTTCATTGATATTTATAAACATTTATTTCGACGGACGAAAATCAACTCGATAGAAAGTCATTCTAACGTGTGGGATAGATCACGGTAGATTATTTAGTGGGAAAGTCTGAGGACGAAGAAAAATGGATGAGTTGATACTTTTTTTCACATTTTATACACAAAGTTACAATAGTAAAAATTTGGAATAACTAAAAGCGCTGAATTTTTATTAACTCTTGAAAAAATATTGTTTTCCACCCCTTCCGTTGAAACTCAGAAACAAAACGTTTACGATATTAAATTTTCAAAAGCAATTGTTTCACCCCAAAACTTTACACTGAAAGTCACATTTTTTATACAGCAAATGTGCGACGGGTTCGTTCCGATATTTTCGTAAATGTGAGCGCATTCAATGCTTAGTTATTTCCATTAGGCGTAATAAAAAATGTCTTGGTAAGATAATTTGTAATAAAAGGAGTAAGTAATTGTTATTTTTGATCACATTGTTTAAAAGCGTGCGTAAAATGTTCAAATTCAAATACAAAGTATGAAGCCGTTTATTAAACTTTATTGTGTCACGCCAATAAACCGACATTTGCAACTGCTTCGACAGCTCGTAATAAAGTCGGCTCGTAAAGTATTTAATACGCGAGCATTTACTGCAATGCTGACAATTTTAGCCGAACACAGTTTGCCGGGGAGCGTCAGGCAAGTGACATGTATGGCACTGATTGGTTATTGTGAAATAATGGGCGAGCTATAAAACCCCGCAACGCCGTAGGGTCCATTTTGGTCCGCTCCCCAACAATATTAGACAATTACTTGGCTATTTTATTTTTCCGATAAATTGGGCAGATTTTTTGACAAGCCAAAATATGGTCAGAGGTGGCTCGTTAAAAATAATGAGATTGTTATGACGACAAATAAATGGATTTGTGTGTGATCGCCATCTTTAGGCTAGTATTTCGAGGGCTATCGACGGTCACACGCTCGCGAACTACCTAGTCCAAAGGATATTAATGAAAAGGTCTTCTATCTTCAGCATTGTTATTAACATCTTCATTCATAAGCACTTAGTGTGCTTATATGTAACGTTCGGGTTTTCTCTGCTAGACACAGACAAGAAGAAATTATTTTGTATTGTGTTGTAACTAGAGGTATGTGGAATGTAAGGGTCAATCTTGTTTTAATCGCTTTCAAATAAGTATTTAATATATCGACGTTCAAATTTGCGAATTGTATCGTTGTTGTGCATTGTTTTTGTTTAGGCTTTAGGAACTTAAAATGGGCAACTTAAACTTAGGAAAGGTTTGGCGAAATCATACGTACAAATAGAAGTCAAAATTTAAACTCTGTTTATTGCTATTCAAGTAACCACTCAAGCTCAATTTCAAACACGTTAAATGAAATAGAGTGATAAATTTCTACTAACATGCATGTATATGATTACAAATGTTTAGGATAGATTTTCAAGATTTTAGTACAGTATCAGTATCAGTATACAATACAATACAATACAATGACTCTTTATTGTACACCAGGAATAGTAAGCAATACATAAAACAGGTACACAGAGAGTAAGTTACAAGGTAAGCAATAGGCGGCCTTATCGCTTAAGAGCGATCTCTTCCAGGCAACCCTTTACCAGAAAGAAGGAAGGACTAGTTTACAGCAGGTGGTGCATCAACAGTGGATCAGAAAATTAAAACGCAACAAAAAATAGTACATCTACTCATACATATATCGTACATATAATAAGTACACGTCTAAAACAAATATAAGCATTGGGATAAACAGCCACATATAAATAAATAAACTATAACAAAGCTACTAATTACAAGAAGACAGATAGTACACCTTAAGCATTGATTTAAAGATTGACAGAGATTTTGCCCGTCGTAAGTCAATCGGCAAGGCATTCCACAACCGAATAGCCTGGACAGTATAAGAATAGACATAGAATTTGGAGTTAGAGAGAGGCACGGTAAGGAGAAAGTTCTGAGAGCATCGAATAGAAGTTACGTAGCTAAACCGCTCTTTGAGGTAGCGAAGAGTTGCAGGGTTAAAGAGAATGCCGTAAAGAAGGTGGAGAACGTGAGAGTTACGGCGAAGGCGGATTGGGAGCCACTTGAGCTGTGATCGAAAATTAGAGACATGATCGAACTTACGCAGACCAAAGATAAACCGAATGCATAGATTTTGAATTCGCTCAAGTTTATTACGCTGCTCTTCTAGGAGATCGGGATAGCAAATGTCAGCATAGTCGAATATAGGGTGCAGCAAAGTTTGAGCAAGCGCAACCTTGGTAGCAAAAGGTAGGAAATTCTGAAGCCGTCTTAAAGATCCCACCGCAGCAAACACCTTCCTGCTCACCTCGCACACATGAGGAGACCATGAGAGAGTGCGGTCTAAAATAACACCCAGGCTCTTGACCTGATGCGCAAACGGTATTAGTACTCCGTCGAAAAGCACCGGTGCCAGAGATGCAAAGTCGACTCTTGGGACAAGTTTCGAGCTACCAATAACAATGACCTGGGTCTTTGTCGGGTTAACAATCAGGCCAAATCGTTGGCTCCATTTCAAAATCTTCTTTAGATCCAAGTTAACAGACTCGATAACAAACGGAAGATCGCCAATCACACCCTGAGAGTAGATTTGTAGGTCATCAGCATAAAGGTGATACGAAGAAAGAAGATTACGAGAAATAGAATCTATAAAAATAGAGAATAATAATGGAGACAGCACTCCACCTTGTGGTACACCAGCAAGAGTGTTGCACCAGGAAGATCGAGAATCTTCCGCCTTTATTCTTTGCCGACGACCCACTAAGTAACTACGAAACCATTCAATAACCGCAGGAGATATGTTAAGAGAGCGTAAAATTCCAAGCATAATGTCGAAATCAACAGTGTTGAAAGCATTGCTGAAATCTAATAGAGTAAAAACAGTGAGTTTTCTATTATCCATACCCATTCGGATGTCATCTGTGATCTTCGCAAGTGCGGTTCCCGTACTATGACCAGGACGGAAACCAGACTGAAAAGGATTGAGGAGGTCGTTTCTGTTTAGATATGATGAGAACTGTTGATGCACTAGACGCTCCAAAACTTTGGATAGGAAAGGGAGAATAGAAATTGGTCTGTAGTCAGAAAAGGATGACGGACTGGACTTTTTAGGTAGGGGAATAATTTCAGCATCCTTCCATACTACAGGAAATATATTCGATGTAATAGAATTATTAAGTATAGAAGTGATGACGGGAACAACTATATCAAGGAGAGGAAGGATCATAGCACGACTTACACTATCAACACCAACAGCGTTTGAAGCGATGGATAATATGCTCTTCTTAACATCACTGTCGGTAAATTGATTGAAATAAAAAGGAGTAGTATCAGAAGTTGGTAATGTTGAAAGATAAGTTAGTGTTTTGTCTTTTTCAGATCCACTGAAAATAGCCGAAGAAGAGAAATGCTGGTTGAGCTGATCAATATTAATACCAGCCGAAATAGATTTTTGTTGAGATTTACCAACTCCTATTGATTTAAGAAATTTCCAAACTTTAGCAGGGTCTCCGTTTTCAACTGCCTCGTGGATATGGCGTCTTTGAGCGTCTCTACGGATAGTGCTACAGCGATTCCGCAAGGCACGATATTTGTCCCTGTTTCTGTCCGAAGAGTCAACCTTGTACCTTACTTTAGCTTGATTCTTCCTTCGAATCAGGGACTTGATATCATCAGTAAGCCAGGGAGCAGGAAGATGCTTCACCTTGATTGGTTTGACCGGAGCGTGCACGTCATAAAGTTTATTGAGAAGTGAGTTGAAAAGAGCGCTTCAGCGGTTCAGTATCGTAGTCTTCTCGTCGCCAATTCCACAGAGTCTAAAGACGAAAGTCTTAAATCAGTGCGTCCTACCATACATCATGCGCGTGCGTCATGACATACGGTGCCGAAACATGGACACTGACTGTAGGGCTGGTCCACAAATTTAAAGTTGCTCAACGTGCTATGGAAAGGGCTATCTATGCTCGGAGTTTCTCTAAAAAATCGAATTCGTAACGAAGTGATCCGACAGAGAACCAAAGTTATCGACATAGCCCACCGCATCAGCACGCTGAAGTGGCAATGGGTAGCCCATATAACCCGAAGAACCGATAACCATTGGGGTAGACGAGTTCTTGAGTGGATACCACGGATTGGTAAACGTAGCGTGGGACGTCCTCAGACTCGGTGGAGCGATGATCTTCGCAAGGCGGCTGGCAACAGCTGGATGAGAGTGGCTGAGGATCGTGCTCAGTGGCGTGCCACGGGAGAGGTCTATGTCCAGCAGTGGACGAACATAGGCTGATGATGATGATGATGATGATGATGATGAGTAGTACAGTATTATCATAGGGCTGATTTCGAGAATTACATCACTGCTTAAAAATATCTGGGATTCAAAGGTTGCTACGAATTAATACTTGAATATCCTTTATACTTACATGAATGGGTGGACAGGTCACATGATACGCGATTCTCAAAAGAAATAGTGATTTTTTTATGTTCTCGCCGGAAGACCAGCGCTGGCTCCACCCAAGGAGCCCGCGTTTATGCTGAGGCGGGACCTTTTTCACACATAATTTAATGTTTTATTTTTATTTTATTTTATATATTTTGCAATATTATAACTGTATGTGTATTGTGTGTGGAATAAACTTTTTTCATTTCATTCATTAATTTTTTTTGTAGACTGAATGGTATCTCAGAGATGGTAAAAGAAGTATAGAACGTCAACAAATAAGATGGGAAGCTGACCTAAAACTTACGGCTGGATATGAAATGAAGAATAGAAGGAAGAAGGAAGAATACCTTGTGGAAGGATAGCGCGTGATAGATAATGGAAAATGTTAGAGGTAGCCTATACCAAGATGCAAACTAAGCTTCGGGACATAAAATTATATTTAATTATTTATTTATTTGGAGAACAAACAGAAATAAGTGTACAGAAGATAATACAGATAAATAACTACTAATTAACATGCACTTACTCCCTTAGCAGGTCTCACTAAGACACCATGTATGATAATCTTAACTATATACATTACGTGAAACTCACCTATTGAGCACATTAGTAAGTACCTCTGTTATACCTAAACATTTGACGACCAGATGGCCTAGTAGTTAGAGAACCTGACTACGAAGCTTGAGGTTCCGGGTTCGATTCCCGTGTCGGGGCAGATATTTGTATGAAAAATACGAATGTTTGTTCTCGGGTCTTGGGTATTTAATATGTATTTAAGTATGTATCTATCTATATAAGTATGTTTATCCGTTGCTTAGTACCCATAACACAAGCTTTGCTAAGCTTACTTTGGGACTAGGTCAATTGGTGTGAATTGTCCCATGATATTTATTTATTTATTTAGATTGATATACATATTTATATCCAATATTTCGCTTCAACAAGCAGCTATTCCTAAATAAGTAGGTAGATAAATTTCTTCTTCATACAAATTACAACATACCTAACCGTTCCAAAATCTATACTAATATAATAAAGCTGAAGAGTTTGTTTGTTTGTTTGTTTGAACGCGCTAATCTCAGGAACTACTGCTCCGATTTGAAAAATTCTTTCAGTGTTAGATAGCCCATTTATCGAAGAAGGCTAACATTAATAGGAGCGGAGCGGAGCGGAAGAATGTTTCAAAATCGGGGGTTTTTGAAGTAAAACTTCTATAGGCGCTAATCTCAGGAACTACTGCTCCGATTTGAAAAATTGTTTCAGTGTTAACACCGGGGGGGTGGGGGGTGAGGGTGCGGGAGAGGGGGTGCGGGGCTCTAAAGGGGGATGAAAATTTCATTGATTTTGCCGTAGGATGCACCGTTTTCAAGATATTTGCCAAAAAAAACTTGAAGTAAAACTTGAAGTAAAACTTCTATAGGCATGCTTGACTTGGGACGAACGCGGGTGTGCGGGGGGTGCTGTGTGGGAGAGGGCGTGCGGGGGGGTGCGGAGGGGTGCGGGGGGGGGGGGTTGCGAGGGGGAGCGGGTTGGAGGGTGCGGGGGGTTGCGGGGGGGTAATTGTTTTTATATCGAGGAACTAAGGATAAATAAGCTGCCCAAATTACTAATTCCACGCGGACGGAGTCGCGGGCAAAAGCTAGTCTACTTATATAAGTAACTACATATTAAGTCGTATCAACTAACCCAGTGTTACAAAACTAGTTGATAAACAAGAACATTTGTCTAGTATTTTTACTCAACTGAGAAGTTCAGAATAAAACATGCTTATTTTATTATTATTAACATATATACAATCATTAAAGCAGTCTAATTTTTGTCCGTGACGATTAAACGTTAAAGTGCAGTGAATATAATGGTTTCCTTATAACAAGCTACACAATAAAACAACAAACAAGTAGGTACATAATGTCGTGTTGGAAACGATTTACGAACGATGCAATATCGTGGGTGATAAGTCGCAGAGGGGACCCGTGACATTTGAGACTGACATTACCTATTGATTAAGCTTGGCAGTAGGAAGCGATGGTCTCTTGTTTGTGTTGAACAACTTTTATGAGACCCGTGTAGCATTTGTTTTACTATTTTCAGAGTTAAATTGTATTCGCCAACCGAAACGACTGAAACCGCTTTTTGACAATTGATTAGCCCAACAGTGGTTAGAGAATCTGACTACGAAGCTTGAGGTCCCGTGAGAATAAGATTAAAGTTTCTATTGATTGTAATAGGTTAACACGGCGAAGTTGCTCTTTGAACCATATGTAATAAATAATACTAATTCAACCATCTTACGCCTACTTCTGGGTACATGTGGAATCGAGTGAAGGAAAACAAACTTTTTGAAAGAACATTCGTAGAGTATGAGACAATTTGTAACATAAAAGACATGTAGCACCTAGGCTCACCCGATCGTGTCTCACACTCTCTAACTCAACGCTCCTACCATTTATTCCACAAAAATCTTCTAAGGTCATTCGATTCGCTCTCTTAAGTACATCAATCATTTGTCCACAGATTCACA
This sequence comes from Archips crataeganus, assembly GCA_947859365.1. Taxonomy (NCBI): domain Eukaryota; kingdom Metazoa; phylum Arthropoda; class Insecta; order Lepidoptera; family Tortricidae; genus Archips; species Archips crataeganus. Next base: position 15,237,677 of record OX402056.1, on the reverse strand, counting down.
TTCATTACCACGTATACAGCATGTAACAGAATTAAGAGCAAAGCCGACACCTGGTTGATGGCCAAGAGGAATGTGATGGATATACTTTTTATTAACTTTTAGTACCTACTTTTTTTTCGTTCGCTCAAACGAAAAAAAAATATTAAAAGTTAATAAAAAGTATATCATTCTATCATCCTCCTCTTGGCCATCAACCAGGTGTCGGCTTTGCTCTTCTGACTGTTACATACTGTATATATGTGATTCTTCATTTTAAAATGAGTGGGCTTGGGATGTAGTCAGTAAGTAGAAGCTACTGGAATAATTTCACTAGAATAATGTAAACAGAGCCTAAGCCTCATGATGACCCTAACTAATACCAAATAAATGTTTAAAGCTTTTTTATTAATTTGTTTAGTTAAACTGTTTATTCGTTACTATGTAATTCGTCATGCCTTCACGCCGAGTTTTGGGGGTGAGCTTAATAACGGCCGACAAAGGAGGGGACAATATAACACAATAGTGGAGTCCGTCTCTCGAATATAACGGGGATATACGAGAAGTAAAACTGTGAGCAAACGTCAAAAGTAGGTAATTTTATTATTAAATGCGATTTTTTGACAAAAATTATCGAATAACTAACAGGTAAAGTTCAATCAGGAATGAACGAGTGGTAAAGCTGTCTGTAAACGACCACAGCACTTAAATAATAAGTAAATAATTAAGGTTATTTTAAATTATTACTGCTGATTTTATAACAAATTGATCAATGACATACTAACCAGGAAATCATGCCGTTATAGAGTGTTATGAATATTACAGCTTAGCCCATTATAGTCATTTTAATAAGTATACTACTAATATCAGACTAGACTAGGGTATAAAGTATATAGGGTATTCACTCATTACAATGATTCAATTTAGTTTTATTCAATTCAATTATAAGTTATAGATATATTGACATTTATTAATTTTTATTTTTGATATTATTTATTTATTTGTTTGACTGATGTGTTGGAGCCTAATTACTACCTTTATTAATTTACATATAATTTACAAATACTAACATAGGTGATAAGAATAATTGTTACTAACACATTATCCCTGGAAGAGATCCCTTTTTAGGGATAAGTTCGCTTTTGTTCTCCTCTCTGTGTACTTGTATTTTTATTTTTATGTGCAATAAAGAGTTTACATACATACATACATTATCCCTTTATATTATAAATTTTTCTTTTTATCATCATACTTATTGTGTGCCTATGGATGGAAACGTCTGACAATAAATGATTTTTATTTATTTATTTTATGTTTATAAAGTCTATAGGAAAAAATCATATTTTTTTTTGGGTGTCTGTACAGTGTTGTAGTGTCCCGCTGCTGGATTTCCAACTCGTCCTATCTGTTTTAATTTTTTGATGCTTAATACGAGGGGCGTTCAATATAAAGTGAGAATGAGATGCAAACTCTTTTAATATTACGAAATTAAATACTGGCCGGTAAAGCTAATCTATCTAGCTGATTGCTATGAAAAAAAAACTAACTGTCTTTTGTTTAAAAAAATATACGTTAATTTCTTTGCAATGCTATTGAGTACGTTAGCGAAAATGGAGAAAATTGAACTGCGCGCCGTTATCAAATACTTGTATTTGAAAAGTTTTTCTACGGACCAAGTCAATTTGGATTTGCGGGACACTTTAGGGTCTAATGCTCCTCCGTATTCGACAGTCGTACGTTGGTGCGCCGACTTTAGACGTGGAAGAACATCGACAATAGACGACCCCTGCTTCGGACGCCCTACTACAGCAGTAACTGAATAAATTGTGAAAAAAGTCGAAAACTCATTTTTGGCGGATCGTCGTGTCACAGTTCGTTTTATTGCTGAAAATGTAAAGATTTCAACGGGGAGCGTGCATAATATTTTACATGAACGCTTGGGTATGAAAAAGGTATCTGCGCGTTGGGTACCAAGAATGCTTACTGACACGCAAAAACAAACTAGACTAGAGATTTGTCAAGAAGCTTTGCAGCAAGACCGGGAACTTTTTTTGGCGCGATTTATAACAATGGACGAAACATGGCTCCATCATTACGACCCTGAAACGAAACTGCAGTCTATGACATGGAAAAGGCCATCATCTCCAACTCCGAAGAAATTCAACGTGACCCCATCTGCCGGTAAGGTCATGGGCTCTGTTTTTTGGGATGGTAAAGGGGTATTAATGATTGAGTATCTCGAGCATGGAGCCACTATTACGGGCACTTTATACGCCAAACAAATAGCAACATTGCGCAATGAGATCCGCGAAAAACGGTGAGGTAAACTCTCTAAAGTTGTGCTGTTCCACCAGGACAATGCCCCGGCACACAAGTCCGTCGTTGCAATGGCTGCAATTCGTGATGCTGGGTTCGATATCCTTAAGCATCCTCCGTATTCACCAGATCTCGCTCCCAGTGATTTCTACCTATTTCCGAGATTGAAACAATACCTGAGAGGCCAGAAATTTGAAGACGACGACGCGGTAGTCGCTGCAGTACAAGATTTTTTAAGTACTCAAGAACAGACCTTTTTTAAAAATGGAATTTTAAGTTTAGAAAAAAGATATACTAAGTGTATTATGCTAAAAGGTGACTATGTCGAAAAATAAAATGACATTTAGTAAAAGTTGTTTATAACATACTCATTCTCACTTTTTATTGAACGCCCCTAGTACGTATCTATATGCTTCGTCCCATGTTTTATTTATTTACTTATCTAAAGCAATACCTACTACAAGTTGGGCAAACTGCCGCAATAACGAGCCGTGTGTTAACACCCCTCTTCATATTCAGTTTTCAATATCTTTGTTTAAACTTGAGACAGTCTCTCGGATTAGGTTAGATTAATTTTGATGGACTGAACGGAATTGTTTAGTTGACAGCCGGCTTAGGGTGAAATTATTTTATAATTTTCGAGCTAAAATTTAGAGTTGTTTTAATTAAACTGGGAATGAATTGATGGGCACTGATGGGTGGAGATTAGTCAAGATAAATTTGGTTTATAGGGATAAAATTATAATGATTACATTACAGTCTTCCATAAGTGGATAAAATTATCTTTATCGATGAAAATATTCTTGACTATTGTACCCAACAGCAGGAATCTTCAAGCTTTTATTTTAAATCATCTGACATAACTAGTATCGTAGATAGATGGAAGTTTACTGTGATTAATTGGTTTTATGTTTTTACAGAGACAAAAAATCAATAATTAAATAACAAATCATTATAGTGGAATAGTGCCATCTAACGGTGAGTAGCTGAAGCTCATTAATGATAGAGCGGTATGACAGATGGCGCTACGAGCACCAGCTGCGCAGGAGTTTTAAATCAAAAGTAACGAAATTATCGAATTATTATTAGTAAACAGTTACGAATGGCAAAATGGAATCTAAACTGATATTTTAAAAAAGAAAAGGATTAGCTGTGTTTTTGTAACATAAAATTTTTCGTCTATAGAATGCTATGTGTTATCAGAGAGTAACATATTATACTAAAAATATTTTATTCCGGGAACGTGGACAAAATACTTATGGTACGCCGACAAAATTGCGGGTAACGGCTAGTTAAAGTATTTTTAAACAATTAAAGTTTATTTTTTTTATCCCAATTCGAAATCAACATCATCTCTCAATCAACAGCGAAACAATTTTTCTGATGAGAAGAGAGTAACTCATTCAAAATCATATTTGTAAACGCCAACCTAAACGCTCGTAAACATAAAACGCTAATTGAAAACGGCCTTCCGATTCCACGTCGCTTTTTCACATCCGCAACGTGTTTAAAATTAAACATTAATACGAATTTCGGATTCCGTTCCATTTAAAATTTCGAATGTTTGTTTTTTTTTCCGTCCCCGGCGTCTGTAATTGGATCCAAGCTCCGTGAAATCACTAATCCGCCTAATTCTGACAGCCATAACGTCACGGGATAACGCATACTTGTAACTTAAAATAATTATGACTTATTCTGGCGGCAAGGTGTAAGCCAAGTTTGGGAAAACATTAAAGAGGGCGGAAGACATTTACTACAGATGCCGTAATTTTTGCGAATACTCCAATGGCAATGATGTCTCAGGTAAATAGGTAATTATTTCATTCGCCATTCGATGAATAGAAAAACAAAAGTACCTATCATCAAATGGAATTCGCACCTTCGTTCTCATCTTCAATTAAGTACCACTGGTCAAGATCTAAAAAGCACGATTAATTTCCAAGTACCTGCCGCCGATTTACAACAAATGCACCTGGAGACCGATTTTTCATGTCACATCATTTTTAAAATAAAAATACTATTTGAAGGTATGGAAATATTGTGTATTAATTTAACGACTTTGCAAAAAACTGCAGCCGTAATTAATCTTGCCAATCAGTTGAAAATTTAATAGTATTTTATTTATGCATTTGTGCACGTAGCTTTGGAATAGACTCATTTTTATCATTATCGTATGTAATTCTCGAGATTTGTGATTTCAAAAATCAGTTTTCGAATGTACTCAACAAAAGTAAGAAATATCTACATGGACATTAAAAATTTCATTACATGACGTTTTGATGGGATTCCTACTTCAGTGTTACCCAAGCATAAACATTTTCGCGAAACAAACGATTGTTATCAACGTATGTTACTCATAATACGTACCTAATAAGTAGGTAGGTACTTAAGTAAACATTTTTACGTTTGTGAAGGAGCTTTATTGCAATGGGATAAAGTCGTTATCACGTAACTTTTACCGCTTACAATCGCCACATGAGGTTCTGAGTGTGAAATAAAATATGGTTTCTGATTCGAGAATATTTTTTTTTGCGGTACTTATCTTTGGAAGTTGTCAGAATGATTTCAAACGGGTACTCGATTTGTGAGATAAATATCTGAAATGTTTACGAATGATGCAGAAATCATGCCACATTACTTTAATCGGATTAATCAATCAAATCTTATACCCATTTCTTTCTAATGAGATTTCTTTTTGTCGTGTAAAAACAACATTGTGTAAAAAAATTGGCACTAGCTTCTGCCCGCGACTTTGTCCCCGCAATCGATAATTCGCAATTTAGTAGTAGTCTAAAACTATTTTCGCATTATTCTCTTTCAAATGAGACCGGTTTGGAGCTCATCGGTTAGATAATTTGTATTTTATGTACGTTATAATTATTTATAATGGATTACTATTAATATTAAAAGACGTAACCACCGTTATACCGTGTATGGCTAGCACCAAAGGATTGATCACCTATTGTACTCTTTTACCATGATCACGTATTTGACGAAGTCGTCGAATTTCAAATTATCTTTAGAACGAAACTTAGTCATAATCATAAGTAAGTACAACTGTCTTTTATCTCCCTTCAACCACTAGCCGAACACGAAATTCTATCTCACTCTGTCGCATGCAAGGATTGAATTTTGCTCGCATCACCGTTCACGATAGTAGGTGCTTGGTCTAGGACTACAGTTTTGATTACTTCATCAAAGGCAGATAGTGAAAAAAGAACGAAAAATCCCCACGAAAATGAGACAGTTCAGTAAATCACCACCCGTACTGATGACAAAGTAAAAACATCTACAGGACTAAACAAAAAATCATGGCAACGAACATCGCTCAAACACACCACCTAAGGAACGGAAACAAAAAAAAAATGTCTCGGGTCGTCGCCTCGCATATTTCGGTGGTTATTTTTACACATGTCAGAACGGAATCATAATCTTAAGCGAACATTTTAAAAGCCATAAGTTAGACCGACATATGCAGACGCTGAACTGTAAGGGATTAACTTAAATACGGGCACATGTTAAGAAGTCGAGTTTAATTCGAAACTTCGGGCTCGAAAACGGAAACGTTTTATTTTTACTTCCTTTTCATTAATTTTTGAAAGACCTAATAAGCGGTAGTGGTAATAATTGATTGAAACTAAACATAATCAGTTTCTTCCAGTAAATAGGTACAGTCAGCAACAAAAATATGAATACACTTAAAGTACCAAAAATATGTATACACGCCTTTATGCCCTGGTAATAGAGTCGTGGATGCATATTTTTGGTACTTCGAGTGTATTCATATTTTTGTTGCTGACGTACTTATAACGATGATATTGGGCCACCATTAAGAATTGACCTTAAACACATTGTCAAAATATTTTATAAGACTTTGAAGATAAAGAAAATAGAGGCGATATATTCTCGAGAAATCTGGTCAAAGCTACGGCTTTTAAATTATGATACATGTATTCGTAACTCCTGTTTTTCAATGCATTTTATGCAGATATTTATGTGTTAAAAAAAACCGTTTTTCAAAGTCAATTCATGTTCAAAACTATTCAAGAGACTTAAGTAGTTGCCAGTCAGCTAACAGCGCATTATCTTCATTTGAGTCCGATGATTCCATTCTAAAAATATCACTTGCGGTGCAATTAAAATAGTATGAACTAAAACTTATCAGTTTCCCATTATGGAAGCCAGTTTATTATCCACCATATTTTTATCTTTATTTTTAATAATTAAACGCTGAAACTTGTTTACAGAGACCCATAGAACCGCACGCCTTAATTAAACCGATTATTTTTAGGTACATTGCACAGCCAAGCCTTATCTTATCTCCCCTAGTTTACTTCCAGGAGCCACTTAAATGAGTGGCTTTAAACAGCCAAAAAATAAGTCGACTCAACTATGATAGATGATGGGGTCATAAAAAGCGTTCGTTTGCAAGAGGGCTGGTTTTATGACGTTTTAGTCGATTTTGTTGTAACCAAGTTCAAGAGGTGTTTAGCAGTCTATGATAGACAGGATGTCAGACGGCTTTTTCTATTTCAAAAATAGATCTGGCCACTCTTCATAGTTCAGAGTTTCTTCAGCTAAGGCAAATATTATATGACAGAAATATAAAAGACTAGCCTTCCGTCCGCAGCTTCGCCCGCGATAAATTAATTTTCCCATAGGAAAAGGTATTTTCCCGCGGTAAAAAGTATAGCCTATGTCACTAATAATAATGATAATGTAGCTTTCTAACGGCAAAAGAATTTTTGAAATCGGTCCAGTAGGGTCGGAGCCTATTCAATGCAAACAAACAAACAAACAATCAAATCTTTCCTCTTTACAATATTAGTATAGACTTATATAGACCGTAGCTATTTTTCTATGAATCTTCCAAGTTCCCGTGAATTTCAAGTCACCTCGGATAGATTTTAACGCAGGTACCGAATAGCAATTATGATTCGATGATATAGAGAAGTTTCTCGAGACAGATCGATCGTCAACAGACACACCATCCACCAACCTATTATGATTATGAATCGCTAAACACGCGCACTGATTTTCTATTCTGATATGATTGCTTACTTGCTTGGTAAAGACGGAGTTCTTATAATATCAAAATAAGGCCTTACTTGCACACAATTGCACGCGCATAACCAAATGCAACTTACGCACACGCACAAGAGGCAAGACTTAGTTTTACCCCGGCCTTCGTTATTCGCAGAATTCTGTCCCAACTTTTTATTTGGTCTGATATTCAACGTTAACTGATTTTTAAATGATGGTTTTCAATAGCAATATAATTTTAAATCTTTTCACTTCATTACTATACCTTTCTACTAATGTGTTGGTTGAATACAAAAATAAAAGGTTTGGAAAGAAAGCCATGTTTACCGGATCATGCAATGCCCAACCCACAACTCGTTAAAAGCCGAAAATCAATAAAATTGGGCCAATTTGCAGTGTGAACAGGAAAAAGGATAATCGCAGGTGGTTTTTTAGTTTGCGTTTCTCGATGAGAAATGTTAGTGTTAATTTTCACACGGCGTTTTTTATCAATCGTTAAAAAATATTCTTCAATGATTAAACACAATCCGCGTACCGGGGGCAGCACTTACTAAGCGGCGACCTTTTTGTGAAAAAACTTCCTTGTTTTAGCAACATGAAAGCGTAAATGTGAGATACATTAGTGAAACGCGTAAAAAACTGAGCACATTACACTTTTCACTGAAATATTTTGAAGCTTAACGTTTTTTTTTGTTCCTACAAAAACGACCTTTTTATGTTCTATTAGGCTGATTTGTGTAGGGGTGAGATAGATAAGCGAGTTCAATCGTGTGTATGAAGTTCCCAATCCATACTGGGCCTGCGTGGGAACTACGGCCCAAAGTCCCAAAGCCTGCAGCCCACTGAGGTATACCTATAGGCTGGGATAACATGTAAGGTATACTTTATTTAGTAAGTATTATCTTACCGCACACCGGACTTCCGAACAACGGCCAACCGATAGTGACTTTACCAACCTCGACATTAGCAGAATCATCGATAATATCGATTGAGCTATATTTCAAAAAATTAAGTATTATCTGAGTAGGTTCATTATATATCTGGGAATGATTTCTATTCTAATCAAAATAAGCAATTCTTATATTGTTAAGTATACGACCTATACACGTAAGAGGATTGTGAAATAAAGCCGAAAGCCTTTTTATACAAGTAATGAAGACTGACAATGATTTTCAATCCCTATTAAACGCTTTTTTGATAAATTTTTCATGTTGTTATGTTGTCAGTCAAATAAACCAGGTATATTTAACCTCCTCCTAAGACCCCGCGTACCATATTTTGTACTTACATATTTAACCGACTTCAAAAAAAATATGGGGTTATAATTATGTTCGACTCTACCTATGTACCTTTTTTTAACTTTTTTTTGTAGTATATTCATCGATATCTCCGCCAATTGTGGACCGATTTTCATTCAAAATTGACCTTTGAATTTTAACTAAATAGCAAAAAGTTTCCTAATTCTAATACACAATATTTTTTCTGGGTCTCAAGAGGTTAATATTGTTTAATTATAAAGAAAGAAAGAAAGAAAGAAAGAAAGAAAGAAAGAAAGAAGACATTTATTCACTTTTACAAGACACACAAATACAAGAAAGTACACACAAATTCATACAAATGAACAAGGTTCACAAAACAACGAAGTAATAAATACACAGATCTGCATGTGTGTCCATGCAAAAGTGAAACGGTCGCTGACTCAGCATTATGCTGAGGCGTTAGACGCCTGCAGCGCTGATTTTCTGCCAGAACCGTCTGTGACTCACGGAACGATACACAAATATACTATATAAACTACTTAATAAAAAGATAAATTAATAAAATGATAATGAATTAACAAACAATTTAGATTTATTATTGCGTAGCATAATATGTAAATAAATAAATACAATAAAGAAAAAGTAAACTGCGAAAACATAACCCTGTAAAACAACAGGTTGGCATATCAAGTGATGGTTTTATAGGTAGGATTTTTGGAGCGTTAATAAGTGATCCTTCAGCTTGCGCTTGAAGGTGTACCTACTAGACATTATAAACAATTATTCCCGAAATTAGTTTCTATGAACACAATTTATTCATCATCATCATCATTTCAGCCGAAAGACATCCACTGCTGAACATAGGCCTCCCCCAAGGCTCGCCAAACAGATCGGTCCCGTGGTATTAACCAGGTCGTCGCTCCATCTTGTTGGAGGCCTACCTACACTGTGTCTTCCGGTCCGTGGACGCCACTCGAGAACCTTTTTGCCCCATCGGCCATCAGTTCTACGAGCGATGTGCCCTGCCCACTGCCAATCACAATTTATTGATTGCATTGAAATGTATAACCATAACTTCTTGCCAACATATCAAAAGTTGGTCAAAATCGGTTCACTTTTTCAAACGGATGGAAATGAATGTCGCCATTTGCATAAAAATCCTTCGTCATAGTTAGAACAGAAAAAAATCGAAAATGAACACGTAGGTACAGTCACGAGCTTTAATTTGGGACCCACTTCCCTGTCCTGTCATATTGTATAGGAATTCAAAGGATATTTTTTCCAAATGGGTTCCAAATTGAAGCACGCGACCGTGCCTAAAAACTCACTTTATCTAAAAGTCATGCAAAACTTGCGTCGGAATTAAACTTTTAGGTATTCAAGTCTTCCATCGATATCCACTAAAACACTAAAAGATTCGATTCAATTATGGAGGTCCATTCTAACTTAGAAAAAACAATTCTCTGTAAAAAGGAGGGCAGTAAAATTACGATTGAGTTGGCTGGCATTCAATAAAGCCGAGTAGCAGTCAAAGAAAAACGTCTACCGTAGAATGAATCCGCTGCACGCTGTTACTTATAATTAAATGTGAACCAAGTCGGCAAAGCAATATCGTGTTTATGAGCTTCGAAAGCATAATAATGTCCAACGCGAGAATCATTGGTGTAAATGAGTCACGCGTTCGAATTTTTCCGATATCGTCTAACGCACTGATTTATAATCATCTTTAAATTATTTTTACGCGTAACACGTCCATTGTTCGGAAATTACATAAAAAATGGGAAAAGTGCGAGTCGGTTTCATAAACGAAGGACTCAAAAGCGAACCGCATAATAAACCACGTTCTTTGTTAACTTACTTAACTTAAATTTATTTTCATTTTATGTTCTTACGAGCTGTTGCCCGTAACTCCGTCTGCAAAGAATAGGGGCATAAAAATAGCCTATGACCTCTCAGACCTACCAAATATAGATAAAAAATTTCATAAAAATCGGTCCAGCCGTTTCGGAGGAGTTCGATAACAAACACTATGACACGAGATTTTTATATATTAGGGATTAATGTTATTTTTTGGTATAATTATATATTATGTACTATGGGAGAATTTTAACTAAGCCTTGTAAGAAATAGACAGACGGCTTTGCTAATTAGATCCAGTTTGGCACAATTTAGCTAAAGAACCCTAAAAACGGTGGTCTATCTTCCACTCAGGCGCACTTGGAACCAATTATAGGTAGGTACATTTTAAGTCTCAGTAGGCCGGAGAAAGAATTTCCGAGGGCCAATCCATATTAGGTGTTATTTTTTGCCTCTCCGAATCTTTTGTTGTTTTTAATTAAACGTAAATTATCGAACCTGCTTGTTTTATTCGAATAAAGCGAAAATCACGCGATAAAATCATTGTTTCCGGTAACAGATTGACAAGACCTAATTATATTTACTTTATTGAGATGTTTTCACAAGCTTATTAAGAGGGTTTATACTTGCTGAGCTGGCAACGTTGCATTTTTGTTAGTTTTTCTCGATTATTCCATTAAAAATGTTTTGTATACAAATTGTTCTAATATATAAGTTAATGTGTCTACTGCAATAATAATTCGTGATAGACTTTTATTTTCTTTAAAAACGAACAAATTATTACCTAACGGTTTTTAAAGAAAATAAGTCTTACCACAAATTATTATTGCAGTAGACACATTAACTTATATATTAGAACAATTTGTATACAAAACATTTTTAATTTTCATTCAATTTTTATGGAATAATCGAGAAAAACTAACAAAAATGCAACGTTGCCAGCTCAGCAGGTATAAACCCTCTTAACTTTGCATTAAATAGTCAATTTGTTTTACCAAATCATATTGTTTTCAATTGAGTTGATAATAGAACTCAATTATGCGGGAAAATGCTTTTATTCTAGTCTATTTTAGTTTGTTTGTTTAAAATCACGCATCGAGTCTGAACACAGCGTATAACTCAATCAACATCAATCCGTGCGACGTGAATTTAAATAGCTGCGGATTGTACCTATCTGGCTACGTTTTGTCCAATTTGCGCGAAACTTTCAACGTTCAAACAATATCGCTTGACAATCTCGCGGAGTCCCTCTTTACGTTTTTCACTAGTTCATGCATTTCATACTAAATACAAACTGAAACATACGAGTAGATGCACAGAAAAAACCCCAGAAAAAAGATTAATGCTGGGAATCGAACCCAGGTCCTAGGCATTCCGAGCCACGTGCTAAACCCCTACACCACCACTGGTCAGGAGTTTAGACACAAATTTTTCCTATGCATCATACATTCTAGCCTGCTATCATCACTTTTGCAGTGATACAGCGCCATCTATGTTCAGTTCTCATCGAGAAACATCAACTAGTTCATGCGTCACAAAGATAAACAAACTATTATAATTTTATTGCAATAAGCAACGGCTTAACGGAAACACGGCTTAACTTTAGAACTCTAAGGGGCTGTTTCACCACCCATTGATTAATTTTAACTGACGGATAAATGTGATGCCGTCTCCGTCTATTCGAACAAAACAAACAGAGACGGCATCACATTTATCCGTCAAATAAATTTGATCATTGGTTGGTGAAACAGGGGGTAACTGTAGACTGTAATTGTTGCAAATTAGTAAATTCTATAACCTAGTCATTTGTAATTAATTTTTACAGACTTGAAATTTTGTATATAATGTAGAGAAAATGAAAATTCAAGTACAGTTGTTAAAAAAAAGGACACAGGGAAAAGCTTGTATTGAAAAAGATTTTTTGGCATGAACTTTTTAATTCAGTAGGTCTTTTTAACTTTCATGTCGCTAAGCTAAGTCTTTGCAGCGGACTTTACAATTAATCGAACGTTTTTCAATTAAGTATATTAAAATTGATTGGTTATAATTCCATAATATTCGAATTTTCTAGAACCGTGTCATGTACAACGAGCTTTCGAACTAGCCTGCCGCTACGACGAATGTCCCTCACAAATCAGGCGGACGGTTGTACCATTTTTTGTCGCTTCGTTCATTTTGCAGGGAAATTGAGTTCGTGTAGGTACGACCGAAAATTTGACCCATCGGACATTGTCAGGCGATCGGTCATGGACAGGGAAAACTAAACAAAAGGATTTTTATTGCCACTTGGCATGCGCAGAGATTTAAAAAATGTTATATGATATTGTGATGATGTTAAAACCTCATTTTTTTGGTCCGTCAAAGTATTATAGACAGTTACAGACAGCTAAATACACAATTGTTTACTATAAATTAAGGGGGTCCCAAAAAATCAAAATGGAATGGTCCCACACTCCGTACATATTACTTAGAAACAGGCCTCTGCTTACCTACACTAGATCTTTATCGATATTGCCGATCGTAGCGTATATTCTGATAAAGGACCAACAAAACAAAGATCAACAAAGATCTTCTTTTTATGATTTAACTATTGCGATTTTAATCGCGTAATACTTACTTTTTATTCTTATATTGCACCACCTGCTGAAATACATTCCTTGTTGTTTTCCTTCGTAAAATGGTTGCCTGGAAGAGATCGCTTCGAAGCGATAAGGCCGTCTATTGCTTACATTGTATATTTTTTCCATGTACTTGTTTTTCTGTATTGTTTTCTGTGTGGTGTACAATAAAGTGTCATTATATTGTATTGTATTGTGTACTTATTTTGTATGCAAGCCTAGGTTAGGCATACCAGGCGCAAGCCACACAGAAGAGACTTGGGACGGGGGCGCTTCGTAGTCCGCGTCTCCACCCCGTCTCTTCTGTCTGCTTTTTATCGCAACGCTTCTATATATTTAGTATGAAAACTGCGTCGTGCCTCCGTCTCATGTCTCTTCTGTGTAGTTTGCGCCTAAAAGGGGGGGGGGGGAGAGTTCGAGCCCCGGGGTTGCACCACTGAGTTTTTCGGAGTTTATGCGCGGAAATACTAGGGGCGTTCAATAAAAAGTGAGAATGAGTATGTTATAAACAACTTTTACTAAATGTAATTTTATTTTTCGACATAGTCACCTTTTAGCATAATACACTTATTAAAGCTTTTTTCTAAACTTAAAATTTCATTTTTTAAAAAGGTCTCATCTTGAGTACTTAAAAAATCTTGTACTGCAGCGACTACCGCGTCGTCGTCTTCAAATTTCTGGCCTCTCGGGTATTGTTTCAATCTCGGAAATAGGTAGAAATCACTGGGAGCGAGATCTGGTGAATACAGAGGATGCTTAAGGATATTGAACCCAGCATCACGAATTGCAGCCATTGCAACGATGGACTTGTGTGCCGGGGCATTGTCCTGGTGGAACAGCACAACTTTTGAGAGTTTACCTCGCCGTTTTTCGCGGATCTCATTGCGCAATGTTGCTATTTGTTTGGCGTATAAAGTGCCCGTAATAGTGGCTCCATGTTTGAGATACTCAATCATTAATACCCCTTTACCATCCCAAAAAACAGAGCCCATGACCTTACCGGTAGATGGGCCCACCTTGAATTTCTTCGGAGTTGGAGATGATGGCCTTTTCCATGTCATAGACTGCAGTTTCGTTTCAGGGTCGTAATGATAGAGCCATGTTTCGTCCATTGTTATAAATCGCGCCAAAAAAGTTCCCGGTCTTGCTGTATCAGGTCCAAAGCTCCTTGACAAATCTCGACTCTAGTTTGTTTTTGCGTGTCAGTAAGCATTCTTGGTACCCAACGCGCAGATACCTTTTTCATACCCAAGCGTTCATGTAAAATATTATGCACGCTCCCCGTTGAAATCTTTACATTTTCAGCAATAAAACGAACCGTGACACGACGATCCGCCAAAACTGAGTTTTCGACTTTTTTCACAATTTCTTCAGTTACTGCTGTAGTAGGGCGTCCGGAGCGGGGGTCGTCCATTGTCGATGTTCTTCCACGTCTAAATTCGGCGCACCAACGTGCGACTGTCGAATACGGAGGAGCATTAGACCCTAAAGTGTCCCGCAAATCCAAATTGACTTGGTCCGTAGAAAAATTTTTCAAACACGAGTATTTGATAACGGCGCGCAGTTAAATTTTCTCCATTTTCGCTAACGTACTCAATAGCATTGCAAAGAAATTACCGTATTTTTTTTTAAACAAAAGACAGTTAGTTTTTTTTTTCATAGTAATCAGCTAGATAGATTAGCTTTACCGGCCAGTATTTAATTTCCTAATATTGAAAGAGTTTGCATCTCATTCTCACTTTATATTGAACGCCCCTCGTACATTTAAAATTTAACCTGATCTTTTTGGTGCAGGAAAATATTGTGAGTAAATCTGTATATAGCCGTGGAGCAATTGAATGTATTGTGTAAGTATTCCGAGAGCAGGCTTGTATCCATCAGCGAGAGATAAAACTTATTTTAAAATAACTATATTTACGATCAGTAAAAGTAACCTCTAGTTTTTATTTATGAAACTTGGTTTGATCTTCAACTCAAGCAATAAATCAATACAGGAAGAATACCATAATTATCGTTTTTACACTCACAAAGTTCTCCAAAAACTTACATAAAATCATAAATTACTGTAAGGCCTGTAACCTGAACGCGCCCGTTATTGTATTTCAAAGTTTTAGTCATAAATCTTGACGGATTTAATTTTTATGTGACGCTTGAAACGATATGTGTATCTTCGAGACCTTCTTTAAAATGTGCGAAGGATTTTTAAAATCATAAAAGCCTGTGAGAAATTGAGGAACTCGCTATTCCTGTTTTTTTACGAGTGGTCTTTCTTATTTGATTTGCATCCATTAAAAATGTTATAACCACAAATGTCAAAAGCACATTAATAATTCCATTCGGTCCATAAATCATTAGCGTGAAACTTAATTAAACATGAACCAATTTATATTAACGTCCAAACAGATAACCATAAGCGGCCAAAACTGCAAAGTGATTGATTATTCTTTCGGGGAAAAAACATAGTTATTGTTACAAAATGAGGTAAAAGTTGTTAAGTCGTTTATTTGTGTAGAATTATGATTGGTTTAGCTACAGCTACAGAGAATGGGTCAAAATAATTTTTAGTGTTGCTTTTAGTTTTTCATTTTTTTGTTTTAGTCTGATTAATTTTAACAAATTTGCAAAGAGTACGTAAGGTCTTTAGGCCTCTATTATCTCCAGGTAATTAGGTAAATGACAAAGTTTAGTCTATTAACTCAAGTTTCCTTTGTCAAAGTCTATAATTTGATGATAGACTTAAAGCCGTATCGTGATTAATCAGCATGTTTACGAAGTCAAACCTCTGAAAGTTCGTCTTGAAAACTATCTTAACGTCTTGAACCCCATCAAAAAGTTACACGAACCTTAAGGGACTAATTACAAACACATATATCAGATCTATTTACATTCCGCATCGCTATGCAACCTCCCTCACCAGCCCTGTCCAACAGTCTATCAAAATAATATGTTTGCCAACAAATTAGTCAGCCCACAAACATGGAGCGCATCTGAGTCAATTTAGTTGGTCCTTATTGAATTACAGACCGACACGTTCTGGTTCATTCTCGCGCCTGTAACTACGAATACGTTCCTCAGATCAAAAACGAAGTCTCGCAAGATGGTTCCAAGATCGATTTTGAAACAGCTAGATGCGTCAATTATTGCGTAACCGCCAGTTGAATTTCAACCTTGGGTTAGTCAGTATCGGTTTGATTTTGGTTCGTGCTGTAAAGTTCAGGAGTTGTAGCGAAGGGTACACGTGAGAGGTAAAAGGGGCGCTATGAATGATGTGACGTTCGTAGCCTCTGACTCGCCGGCGTGCGATCGGGTGTGCAGACGGGTTGCCGCTAAGCGATAGGCGAGAATTCATAGTAGTCACGAGCGACGATTGCGAAAGATTTTGATGCAAAGGAATGAGTTAAAGCGGCTGGGAATTCCAAGATAACGGGTCAATAGATAGGACGACAGTTAAATAATAATATGCATTTAATTAAATTGTACATATTTAAGAATTAGCTCGCTAAAGATGACACAAATTCTATTTGCACTAATTAAAAAAAAATAACAAGTAGTCTCCTTTTTTATTACTCCAAGAATAATTATGGAATAGAAGTTGTAAACAATGTTTAAATGGTTCTAGATTTGGATACTTAGAAGATACAAAATCAAACAAGACTGATCTTTAAAAATCAATTTTGTTTTAAAACTTTAACTTCTATTTTACATGGAATGTTCGTATGTATGTAAAGTTGCCATCAAATCATGCAAGACGATTTTGAAACGCTTCCAAAAATCGGATTAACTTACCAAGCAGATACAATGACAATGCAAGTAGTCTTCAAAAAGTATAGCCAGCAAAAAGACTTGTACTATTAAAACTGATTCTTAAAGTCAGGATCACCCTATGGTTTGATATCAGCGCACAGACGCGAGACGAGCGATCCTCGCATTGTGCTAACTAGCTGGCTAGCATTATGCCACTTGCATTTTATGACGCGTTCACGTGTCTAGCATGCGATGATCGAGATCAAAGATGGCGTGCAATTTTGCTATGATGAACAGGAAACAAAAAAGGAGTTTAGGGAGATTGAAGAACATAATATTGCTAACTTGTACCCGCGGCTTCCCTTGGACATGGATTGGAATATGGAGATAAAAAGATAGTCATCTTCATCATTTCAACAGCAGGACGTCCACTCCTGGACGTAGGCCTCCTTCATTGATACCCATTCATTACTGTTTGAAGCTTCTTGCATCCACCTTGAACCAGCGGCCTTTACCAAATCGCCCGTCCATCTTGTTTGTGGGCGTCCCTGCTTGCCAGTCCGTGGTCTCCATTCAAGAACTTTTCGGCCCCAACGGCATCTGTTCTGCGTGCTAATATGGCCTTCCCATTGCCATTTCAACGAGTTAATCCGTTTGGTTATGTCGGTGACCCTTGTTCTTCTACGGATCTCCTCATTCCTGATTCTATGCCGTTGAGAAACCTATTGTTGATATTTTACTATCAACTCAAATATTATAGTAGTAGTAAAGTACAGTGACTTTATTTAAAAAAGAACATGGGCGTATTGTCTATCGCGTGGGCACTTGCGATCGCATTCTCCATCCCTTTCTGCCTTTAACCTATAGCGTGTGATAAAGAAAAGTGGCGCAAACGATTGTGATTCCGAGCGCGTTACACAATAAGGCCTTTGGATACATAATAGGCGATCTTTTGAATGAAATAAGATCTCGATTACTAGTAATAGGTTATCCATAAATTAAAAATATTAAAACGTATGTAATACATACATTTAACGTACCATCGCCCCAGACTCCAGATACCCATTTTCAAAACAAATTTGCTTGCAGCCGTTGATGTTTATTGCTATGGATTGTTATGGACAGATGTCTAGCCACTGCGCGCAAACTGGGCCTTTAAGGTGGTTATCTGGCGATTGGGGATTACACAGAATATTAGTCAAAAGTATCAAAAAACCATACCTGAGATTTTTTATAAATCGACCACTAAATTATAAAATTTAAAACATACGCAGTAGTCGTCCGCACCGAGTCTTCTCTGTAATTTGGCCATTTTGCGCGGTGTGAATTTCACTTAACTATTATGACAGGCACATAGCGGAAACTCGGCGGGTGCAAATTGTATAAGATTAACCTGAATCAATTTATTTAAAATTGAAGGCAAAGGTTACTCAGCATCGTCGGTAACGGTACAGTGCTGTTTATGAGGATAGTTTTAAACAAGCGGATTCACTAAGCTTCATTAAACATTTTTACAATTTGACCCTAAATATAAGCCAGTGAAATCACGAAACGGAAAAAAATTCACAATGAATTTCTATGCCCAAATTTGAATATTAAAGTGAGTTTGGGAATTTTGATAAAAAGGTGTGGTTTGACTGAAAAATATATTGAAAAACACGTTTTATTTGGGCCTATTTACGTCCCACTGCGGATTCTGTAGTTCCTATGCGGGCCCAGTGTAGATTAGGAGCGTCATATACACGCGGGTATGTATAGTTTTCTTCACAATGTTTTTCGCTCACCATAAAGCACATGGTAAATGAAATCGAAAAATTTTGAGGTGCTACCACGATTTTGAATTAATTATGATTAGACAGTTACCGTAGTAATACCAACACCGCCTTAAAAATGTCAGGATATTTGGACAAAGACTTACATAACCTAAATGTATAGCTACTAATATTATAAAGCTATACGAGGGGCGTTCAATATAAAGTGAGAATGAGATGCAAACTCTTTTAATATTATGAAATTAAATACTGGCCGGTAAAGCTAATCTATCTAGCTGAATGCTATGAAAAAAAAAAACTAACTGTCTTTTGTTTAAAAAAATATACGGTAATTTCTTTGCAATGCTATTGAGTACGTTAGCGAAAATGGAGAAAATTGAACTGCGCGCCGTTATCAAATACTTGTATTTGAAAAATTTTTCTACGGACCAAGTCAATTTGGATTTGCGGGACACTTTAGGGTCTAATGCTCCTCCGTATTCGACAGTCGCACGTTGGTGCGCCGAATTTAGACGTGGAAGAACATCGACAATGGACGACCCCCGCTCCGGACGCCCTACTACAGCAGTAACTGAAGAAATTGTGAAAAAAGTCGAAAACTCAGTTTTGGCGGATCGTCGTGTCACAGTTCGTTTTATTGCTGAAAATGTAAAGATTTCAACGGGGAGCGTGCATAATATTTTACATGAACGCTTGGGTATGAAAAAGGTATCTGCGCGTTGGGTACCAAGAATGCTTACTGACACGCAAAAACAAACTAGACTAGAGATTTGTCAAGAAGCTTTGAACCTGATGCAGCAAGACCGGGAACTTTTTTTGGCGCGATTTATAACAATGGACGAAACATGGCTCCATCATTACGACCCAGAAACGAAACTGCAGTCTATGACATGGAAAAGGCCATCATCTCCAACTCCGAAGAAAGGCAAGGTGAGCCCATCTGCCGGTAAGGTCATGGGCTCTGTTTTTTGGGATGGTAAAGGGGTATTAATGATTGAGTATCTCGAGCATGGAGCCACTATTACGGGCACTTTATACACCAAACAAATAGCAACATTGCGCAATGAGATCCGCGAAAACCGGCGAGGTAAACTCTCGAAAGTTGTGCTGTTCCACCAGGACAATGCCCCGGCACACAAGTCCGCCGTTGCAATGGCTGCAATTCGTGATGCTGGGTTCGATATCCTTAAGCATCCTCCGTATTCACCAGATCTCGCTCCCAGTGATTTCTACCTATTTCCGAGATTGAAACAATACCTGAGAGGCCAGAAATTTGAAGATGACGACGCGGTAGTCGCTGCAGTACAAGATTTTTTAAGTACTCAAGATGAGACCTTTTTTAAAAATGGAATTTTAAGTTTAGAAAAAAGATATACTAAGTGTATTATGCTAAGAGGTGACTATGTCGAAAAATAAAATGACATTTAGTAAAAGTTGTTTATAACATACTCATTCTCACTTTTTATTGAACGCCCCTAGTAGAGTTTGTTTGGTTGAAAGCGCTAATCTCAGGAACTACTGATTCGAATTGAATTTTTTTAGTGTTAAATAGTCCATTTATCGAGGAAAGCTATAGGCTATATAACGTCACGCTACGTCTTATAGGAGCGGAGCATCAATGATTAACGCGGACCTAGTCGCGGGAACCAGCTAGTAAATATATAACCTAAAATATTATTACCCTTAACTAACATTAGCCTAGTATTAGGATATACGCTCTATATTGGTTATACTAAAGACGTTTGTTTAATTCCAAATAATTTTTCCTATAATATTAAATCTTAATCTGAAATAAACTTATAGGCAGTGGATTTCATTACTCCAAAACAACTTCATCCCGCTTAGCCCCGGCTATTAGTTTGTGTTAGAACAAGTTGTTTATAAAAACAAAAGCCGGCCGAGTCATAAATACGAATTATGCAAATTCGTCTGTAGAACGCCTACGATATTTGGGCGATCGGCTCGTCCCATAGACAAGTGGCTTTATGGCAGTTTTTTCTCTTGTTCTGTTTCTTTGGATCATTGGCATTAAACATTGTAAAAGGCGAATTGATTCAAGTGCCATCATTATGAAAATTTAAGTTATACCTTATTGGAATCAGCGTAAAGTATAAAATTCAATATCAACCAGGATGGCGTTTGAATCAATTCGACTTTTAACCGTCGGATGTTTGGTTTATTTGATTAAATATTACGTTAAGTTTTTTTAACCTCTAACCTTATAGATGTAGTAAATAGGACAAAAATACTTAAATCAAAATAGATTATTATTTGCACATTAAATGTCACTTTACTTTAGCTCAAAGATCTTTATTTCACTTCTCAAATTTAGGTCACTCATTTAATTTAATCCAATTTTAATAAAACTTAACACTTAAAAACTGGTAAACACTTAAAAATTAAGTACAAAAAATATATAATTAGTAATTTCTTAATCATCACATAACGTCAGTTTACAAAAACTCTATGATTATTCTTTAATTTTAAAACTTTAGTTACGGTAAAAATGTCACAGTTTAACTTCGAAATACTGAAATTAAAGCGGTCACACCGCAGCGTGTAACACGCCCGTTTGTGCTCAACAAACTGAGGCATTGATTTACGATTCTAAAGCTTTTAATACGAAGTATCAGATGTAGAGAAATGCAAATTCGCCATTATTTAAGAAAGACTTAATCAAGTCATAAATTTTATGAATGTAAAACAAAGTAATAAGAAACCGAAAAAGAACAAGACAACCCACAATAACAAATGCGAAAGTTTGACAAAGTCGTATGTTTGTCTATTAATCACGCCTTAACGTCATAGCGGATTTGGGAAGAAAGTTGATTCATTAATAGGCTCATAAATTAAAGTATGTTCGCCGATACATTGAGAAATATTCATAATATCCCAATAACAGTTTAGTTTTTTTTAATTGGCCTGTTTTGTATGTCATTGCTGGGCAAAGGCTTTTCTTGTCATAGTTCACTATCTAAAATTTCTAGTATAATAATAAATTAAAGGAGAACTATTTAAAATTTTCAAAAATATGTGTCTAGGTATTATTTTCAATCTTCAGTGTTTGTATGTATCACTTCAAAAACTTCTTACTAAAAAATGAGCCTGAATTCAATATTTCCAAATATGATTGCGCATGACGTCCCATAATCAAATAACATTACAACGCAAAATTTAATAAGACACATACACTCCAATAGGGGCATCCCTAGACATAAACAACCTTAATCCAATTGCAAACTCATCACAGACATGTCGACTAGTGATGTGATGTAAGAGAGAGAAATACAGACGATCGACATACTTTAACGACCGCTTAGTGACCCTGCCTACGAAGCAAGAGGTCCTGGGGTCAAATCCCGGTAAGGGCATTTACTTGTGTGATGAGCACGAATATTTGTTCCTGAGTTATGGATGTTTTCTATGTATTTAAGTATTTATATATCTATATAAGTATGTTTATCGTCGTCTAGTACCCATAGTACAAGCTTTGCTTAGTTTGGGACTAGGTCGATTTGTGTAAGATTGTCCCCTAATATTTATTTATTATTTTATTTACCTAAGTGGTTAAGTAAGTTGAGAGGCTCTTTGTTTTTAGATCGGTATAACATTATCCAAAATTATAAATGGCAGATATTTCAAACGACTTATTTTATCGTTATTCCGCGGGAGTTATGCAATTTTCCTATATCCTTTCCCGGGACTCAAACTAAGCGATCTTGAAGTGTCTTTTTATTGAAAAACACTTTTGAAAAATAAGTCACAGCAAATATGTAACAATTTGAAAGGAAATATGTATTTACACTCTTTTGTTTTCGTAAGTACCTAATAGTTACAATTTTATAAAAGCATTTTTCAATAAAAAAGATTCATCAAGATTGTTTACCTTATTTCTAATGCTAAAAAAAACGAAGTATATATTATCTACTAAATTTCATATAAATCGGCTCAACGGTTTTAGCGTGAAAAGGTAACAGATAGGCAGACAGACTTTCGCATTTATAGTATTAGTATGGATTTCAATTGGTGGTTGAGATAGTTTGACTGAACCCCTCTGTAGAGATTTTCTATCAGTACACTTTGAACATCGACCATCGTATGGAAAAATTAGTTAACTACAACTAAAAAAATCCTGAAAAACATTGCCAGAGAGCTGTACAGTCAAGTGCAAAAATAAGTATCTATTCGAACCACTCAAAAATATGTTACTACGGCCTTATTGCGTCGGAATAAGAGTCTGTGGTACTTATTTTTGAAACTTTGAATAAGTTCATATTTTTACACTTGACTGTACATACGGTCAAACTGACTCCAACCTCCTGATGAAACATTTTGGATTGACTTTAAGGCACATTGTATAGATACAATTTTAAAAAAATTGCATTGTACGCGCCTACTGTGTCCATGTCCAGTTTGACAATCGGGCTTCCTAGTGTCGCGTGGATGTGCATCCTAAGTCGAGATAAAGGCGTTGATACACGTAGCACGTGGCAGACGCGTGTCCATTGCAATATGGTGGCACGGGGGCGCAAAACATTTGGCCCTTTAAGTGGGGCTTCCTGTCACACCGAATATTCAAAATGTTCTTTGTTTATTAAAAAAATAAATCCTACGCAAGCTTTATGTCGCGGCTTTGCTTCAGTCCAGGAATAAAAAAATAGCAAGCTTTATATTTTGTAGAAATTTAGAAAAAACCTTTTGATGCATCTTTACTATCCTCCAGACATGTTTGGCTAATTTGAAAGCTTTAGCTCCAGTGGCTTATGTTTTGCGTTGTCAGTCAGTCAGATAAGTTATTATTTTATTGTAAAGTAGGGTCATCATCATCATTTCAGCCGAAAGACGTCCACTGCTGAACATAGGCCTCCCCCGAGGCTCGCCAAACAGATCGGTCCCGTGCCATCCGCATCCAATGCGATCCCGCAACCTTAACCAGGTCGTCGCTCCATCTTGTTGGAGGCCTACCTACATTGCGTCTTGCGGTCCGTGGACGCCACTAGAGAACCTTTTTGCCCCATCGGCCATCAGTTCTACGAGCGATAAGCCTTGCCAACTGCCACTTGAGTCTGGCGATTCTTCGAGCTATGTCGGTGACTTTAGTTCTTGCGCGTTTGGTTAGTAAGGTATTTCTTAAAATTTACATACACGTGCTATTTATAATGGATGACTATATCGTTCAATTAAAAAAGTTTTTTTTTTCACAAGAAATAACAATATAGTTTCTTAAAATTAATCAATATAGGACTGCTTAAATCATTATTGAATGCATTGTAAACAATATTGTTGACATAATAGGTAAATAAGAACTGATGTATAGCTATAGATTTTTTTAAATTAAGCCTATAAATAAATTATTCCAAAAAAGTGTTTTTTACAATTATAGAAATGTCGACGTTACAATTCGTTCTACAAGTCATCCTAATACCAGACACACTCCTAAAAACAAACCTAAAAATACACCCCTCATAAGGGCTTAATGTGCTAACAATGCTCTTACTCCCAAACTGGGATTGCACATTTAACGGCCGGCTGCCATCCAATCAGGGCCCTTCAATCTGTCCATGATATTTTGCTATCCAAAAATGCAATTTTCTTTTTAAATAAAGTGAAAAATGCTGGCCAGTATTCCGATGGATCCATTTTCGCCGTTGGATATGCTTTTGTTTTTGTTAACCGAAAAGAATTAAATTATTGGCTATGTTATTGTAAACTGTGGAACTGGTTTGTTTTCAAATTAAAAATTGTAAAAACATTCTGTAACGGCAGTTGCGTAAATAAAATTTACGTAAGCGATTTTTTTAAATACCTACTGCTGATTGCTTTATTATTTGCAACAAAATAATTAGGTACTAAAGAAGTGTCTGTAGTTGAGTAATACAAAAATATAGTAACTTTATTAATTTACCAGTATTTTTGTTTAAACCAGCAAGATACCTATATAAAATTTTCGTGGTTAAATTAAGAAACTAAAAATCGTCTTTTCAGAATAAATAAATTGGTACAATTGGTAGGATATAATGGCCTAAGAATTAAATTGGTTGACTGTACCAATTGGGAAGAAACTATCTACTTACTTCAAGTGTTTTTGAGTTCAAATTTTTTTAATAAGCCGACGGTTTCCTTACCTTTGAAGCGACTTTAAAAAAACCGTTAGCCCCCGTTTCACAGGTAGTTTCTCATTAAACTAGGTTCACATCGAGGTTTTGAGTTTCAAAGCTCACGCCTAATTTTTGAATGACAAAGTTATAGATGCGGCTGGGTTTATATGAAACTAATATTCTTACGTTCATTTGTGACGAGTATTTAAGACGAGACGTGCCGTTTAACTGTATTATGTAACTTTGTAAAGTTGAAAATTAGGAGCTCCTCAGATTCCTTGTCGGTGTCATATCAACCGTTTGATCATCCAAGCATTTTAAGATGCTATTTGAGATTCTCTGGAACCGATTTGAGGAGGCGATAGAAAGATGCATTGCTTTTAGTAAACATTAATAGTAGCTTGTTAATTTCCAAATTTTTATCGCTATTTAATACGTTTCCAAATTAATTACGTATTTTTATCAGTAAGTAAGTTATGTGAGCTGGTTTCCGAAACCTTACTTTTCTTTTTATTATAAGTATGTAAAAGTAATATTATAAAGATGGACATGAAATGAAGATATTGCGTGTTATTTTGTAATGGATAAACTCAAAAAAATATTAACCGGTTTAAAAGTCTTTCACATATAAAAGGCTACATTATTGAATGAGTAAAAAAAAACAACTTTCATTCTAGGGATATGCTAAATTCCCGTAGGATAGAATGCAAACTGAGTTGCGGGCAACAGATCGTTTTTCATAAAATTAGTTACATATTCTATATTTCGTACTAAATACAAACTGAAATATAGATGCACAGAAAAAACCCCAGAAAAAAGACCAATGCTGGGAATCGAACCCAGGTCCTCAGCATTCCGTGCCGCGTGCCATACCCCTACACCACCACTGGTCTAGAGATTAGACACGAATCTTTCCTATACATCATACATTTCAATCTGCTAAATCATCACCTTATGCAGTGACAAGCGCACATCTATGTTACACCCTCATCGAGAGATTTTAACACTCCTTCGGAACTAACCGCTCACCTGGACAAGAGATGGCGCTACTGTGCAACTTTAAACAAGTTAGCTATGAAGTATCTTTCTTTTTTTTGTACTTATTTTTTCAACTTCATTTTGACCGTAAAAGTAATAAAAAAAATGAAGTTGAAAAAATAAGTACAAAAAAAAAGATACTTCATAGCTAACTTGTTTACATATTCTAATCAAATTGATTGGCTCAAGATTATAAACATTGTTTTTCATTGGTCATGCTTTGTTACCTAAACCCATCTATTGTAGTCAATAATAAGCAATGCATGATGATATGCGGACGATGAAATAATGTTTTGGTAATCCATTTCACCCACGTCAGCTAATCGAGCGGAAAACGGCGTTTAATCGGCAATCGTTGAAACAATTGTGTTGTCAGTGACTATAAACGGGCCAGTTTCGACGGGCTTCATTTGTTTTGAAACATTCTTTTAAAATACTGACCTTATTTAGGCCCCTAACGAGGAATATCATGAGAGTTGGCAATAGATATACAATCCTAAGGTTCAGTGTCAATTGCATGAATTTAATGGCTATTTTCACACAAGTAAATTTGACAATCAGCCTTATTGTCTTTATTCTGATGTAGAAGCTGTCAAAGAAATGGCGAAGCACATAATTGGTCGACGATTCATTGCCGTTGATCCATTTCTTTTAAATACACAGCCGTACTGAGCATGCTTGATTATTGCTGCCAAGCCTTGTATAGAAAAATGAAAAAGTAAATTAATGGACGAAGGGTCTGATAGGCCAGTAAGCGCAAGATGTATTTCATCAAAATTGTCATTATGGCCCACTCTGAATTTGCATCCTGAATAGAATGTTCTGTTATTGAGTTTATTTCCTATTAGTATAAAATATGGTATAGTAGGTATTAGTAATAAGAAGAAACAAGTCGTGGTGGCCTAGTGGTTTGACCTATTGCCTCTCAATCAAAGGGTCGTGAGCTCGAATCCGGGCTTGCACCTCTAAGTTTTTCGAAATTTATGTGCGAAGTTATATTTGAAATTTACCATGAGCTTTACGGTGAAAGAAAACATCGTGAGTAAACCTGTATAAAATAACCATAACCTGAGAAGAAATTCAATGGTGTGTGTGAAGTTCCCAATCTGCACTGGCCTCGCGTGGGAACTACGGCCCAAGCCCCTTCATTCTGAGAGGCGGCCTGTTCTCTGCAGTGGGACGTATAATAGGCTGGGATGATGATGATGATGACTATAAGTATTTGGGCGACCAAGCTTCGCTCGGCTGAAACTTGAATACAAGAGTTTTCACAAAGATCGAATGAAAAACATGCTAGATCGATTGTTTGCCCCCGAAAGCCCCCACGTAGCAAATTTAATCGAGATCATTAGAGCTATTTCCGATATTCCTGAAATAAATTAAATACTCGTAAATATACAAGAATCGCTAGTTTAAAGGTATTGATGTCAAGATCGGTTATTGTAGAGTAGATACATTTTAAGGTGCCATAATTTGACTTGCAGAGAAGTCTCTCAGTTCATTATGATAACACTATTTTCATAAATCAATCGAATGACTTCGTAACTAAATTACGTGAGTGTGCGACAATAACGAGATAAGTGAAGCCTAATTGCACAAATATATTGCGGCAAGGTGGCCAGATTTTTGTAATGTTATTATGTAAGGAATCTTACAAGGCTGTTAACGCTTCACGTGCATCGAATACAACTCCGGCGCAGTTACATATGTGTTAGTCCATTTCGCTCCCCTTTGAAAACCGTTTCGCTGCATGAAATCAGTTTATACGCCGTCATTATTGGAACCATGTGACATAAAGCCGACGCGAAACTCTAAACGAAACAATACCAGATCAGATATATGAATCGAGAAGTGTAACTGCTTTGATTCTCACATTCAGACTATATGGTTATACAATTGATGATTAAACGAACTTACCTTAAGTGAAGTTCTATCATAATTATACGAAGCGCCTCGTCCGAAGAGATCAGTGTAGATAGTATTAGGTATAACACATGTAGTAACACATAAGTGACACCACTCTTACCACTCTAGTTGAGAAATCTTTTTTTTTTTTTTTTTTTACGGGTACTTTCAGCCAGTATCACTTTATAATCTAGTAACGATCCGCGCTCGCGTCATTTAGTTTAGAGTTCAAATTTCAAACTGTGGTTGATATTACCGAAATTCTTAAAGAGGGAACTGGGCGGGCGGGACACTGATCTCTTCGGACGAGGCGCTTCGTATAATTATGATAGAACTTCACTTAAGGTAAGTTCGTTTAATCATCAATTATACTTGCGCCTCGTCCTCGAGATCAGTGTAGATAGTATTAGGTATAACACATGTAGACTTTGAGAGCTGTTTTTCGGGAATATCAATAAACCAATCTGCAAGAATTCTGTATCTAAATACTTTTAATCAGAATCCAACATAAAATTACATTTTCTTAAAAATAACTGAATATAATTATTTAACTTATACGAGTATAATACCAATAACTATATCAGTCATCTCATCTGCCTATTAATCGGCTCTATTATTCTTGGGTGCTAATTAATAATAGCCCTAGCTAATGAACAATCATCATTTTCGACAATAACTCTGTTGTAGAACCTGTCAAATGTGTTGGAGCCTCCGCTCCAGCCAGCGGTCTTCCTAATGCGGTCGATGTTCACTCCCGCACAGCGCGCGCGCGAAGTGCTCGCGTGCCGCGTGCTGTGCGCAGTGAACACCGACACGTCCACGCCGCTCGCTCTTAGCGCACACTTGATCCAGCGACTGAGTGTCTGCGTGGATACAACATTATGTGGTTTCTTTGAACCAATAAATAGGATATCAGATTTACGAAGGTTTTTCGTTACGTTTATGTACGCCACTAAAGTTTTCGCGGGACAAATTTCAGGTTTATCTTCAAAAAACGGTAATGAAAGTATAGGTTGGACTGAACCAACACGTGATGTTTTTAATAATTCAGGAATTTTAATTAGAATTTTTTCTGTCAAAATCTCTACATTTTTAACATTGATTTTTGAAAATGTTTGAACCCTGTGTGCTGTAGTGAGGGCCAATAGTGTAATACACTTCTTTGCCAGATTCTCTAGAGAAAGATTATCATTTGGATACAGGGTACTTAAATAGTTTAATACACAATTTGGGTTCCAGGTACAATCATACTTTGGTAAAGGTGGTCGTAAGCGAAAAACTCCTTTAAAAAATCTAGTTATTCTATCATCTTTTGTTACACCACTTCCCATAATCAGGGATAGAGCGGATCTGTATGAATTCAGTGTTCCGTATTGCGCGCCGTCTTGGAAAAGCTGAGTGAAAAAACTTATAATATTTGGAACTGGCGCTTCAAATGTATCAATAGAATTTGTCTTACAAAACACCCACCATTTTTTAATAGCACAATCGTACTGTTTAAATGAATTCTCAGATAGTGAGGCGCCGGTGATATCTAACGCGGTTACCGGTATTCCTCTTCGCACAAACGACTCCCAGATAATACTCCGGCCACCAGGGTAAGTGTCGACCGGATTCTCCTGGTGCTGTACATCTTCTTCTGGTTTGAATGTAATTGTGTTTGACACGAGAATTGAATTGAATACGGGGAACCAAGCCTGTGTAGGCCACAAGGGTACAATCATGATTCCCCTTGCTTTCTCTGCAATAATTTTTCTTAAGGTTTTCAGAATTATCGAAAAAGGCGGGAAAGCGTAGAAGAAATAATTAGACCATCTTACAGTAAACGAATTTATGGCAAATGCGTCTGGGTCCCTGTGCCAGGATATATATTTTGTGCATTTTTTATTTATCCTGCTGGCAAATAGGTCTATTTGTGGTCTACCAAATTGATTTATTAGAGATTGGAATGCCCAGTTTTTTAATTCGAATTCTATGTCAGGGTGAAGACGACGTGATTCTGCATCTGCTATCACGTTTTCACTTGATTTGATATATGAAGCAAATACAAAAATACGGCGATTCTCACACCATTGCCAGATCTCTCTTGCGACTTGTGTTAGGTGGGGGTATTGTATGCCCCCCATGCGATTTATGTAAGAAATTGCCGTTGAGTTATCGACTCTTAGTATGACCTGGCAGTTATAAAGATCATTAGCGAAGATTTTTAGTGCTATAAAGGCAGCTAATAGTTCAAGATAGTTGATATGTTTCGCTATTTCACTCTGTGACCACTGGCCGCTCGCGGTCTCGTTTTTACAGGCCGCGCCCCAGCCAGTAGTTGAAGCGTCAGTAAATATTTCCCTACAAAAATCATCACTTCTAATAGGGTGAACTGAGCTTTCGATATTGTTTAACCACCATTGCAAATCAGGAAGTAGAGAATCTGGCAAAGACATGAACTTGTCATAGTCGTTAGTTCCGTTAAGGTTCAAAAATTTGCAGCGTTCTAGTTCCTTAGTATAGAGCCAGCCATATTCTATCGCAGGGCACGCGGACACTAGCAATCCAACTAACTGTGCAAATGCTCTTATTTTACAGCGTTGCATTGTCATGAATTTACTGACTAGGCATTTAATTCTTAATCTTTTCTCTAAGGGCAGGCTCACATGAAAACGCTTAGAGTCTAATATTAAACCTAGGAATTTACAGGTTGTGGATGGTTTCAACTCACTTTTTTCTTCATTTATGATAAAGCCTAACGCGATCAAAAATTTTTTAGTCATTTCAACGTTAATTAAGCATTGCTCGTAAGTGGGACCTATGAGGCACCAATCGTCTAAATATAGAGTAGAGATGAAACCAGCAGCTCGCAGTATCCTAATAATAGGTTTCATTAGTTTCGTGAACGTAAACGGGGCAGTGCATAAGCCAAAAGGCAAGACGTTAAATTCATATAACACTCCATCAAACAAAAATCTGAGATATTTTCTCGAATCTTCGTGAATCTTTAATAGAAAATAAGCGTCTTTAAGATCTAAGGTGGCCATAAAGCATTCGTGGGTTATAAGTTTGGTAGCAGTTCTCAAATCCTCTAATTTAAAATGTTCTGTCTGAATGAAGTTGTTTAGATTTTTTAAATTTAATATAAAACGCATCTTGCCGTTTGGCTTAGGTACAAGAAATATGTTTGAGATGAATTGATTTGTACAAGGTTCACATTGTGAAACTGCCCCTATTCGAACTAAACTATCGATCGCTTCGTAAAATTGTGATTTTTCTGACTCGGTAAGAATAGGCGGTGTCGGCACTGAAACTTGATTAACCGTTTGCGAAAAGAGGATCTTATGGCCTCTTATCCAAGAAAGGATCGTGCGATCATTCGTAATGAGAGACCATTGATCGTAAAAATGAGCCAATCTGCCTGCGTACTTAACTGTATCTAACGGCGCCAGGAGCGCGTCGCTGGCGGCTGATAGTGCGACGACGCGTTCGAGTAGTTCTGTGGCGGCGGCGGGGGTGGCGGGGGGCGCAGGGTCCGCGGCGGCGGGGGAGGCGGGGCGCGCGGCGTCCGCGGCGGCTGCGCACGCGGCGCTGCGGGCGCGCGGCTGCGCGGCGGCCCCGGACCCCTGCGCGCGGGGGCGGGAGCCCGCTGGTTTAAAGGCTTCAGTGATGACTTCTTGGGACCTCTCTTCGGATTGGGTTGCAATTCCAACCCAGACTTCGATACCGCCTTTGCTGACGTTAAGGTCGCAGATAAATTCTTACTAAAAAGTAATTTATCAATTTTTGTATTCGATAAATGTTCTCTCATTTCCTTTTTCAAATCACGTGTGATGAGATTACGACGAACTACAGAATCGCAATGCTGAGCATCACAAAGCAGACGTCCCAAATCCATTAGTTTGGATAACATGTCATTATTATTTACCTTGCAATTTAAATGATACGTTAGCACCTCAGCTAAACAAGAAATAGCGCTTGCCATTTGAGTCTGTCTTGATTTGATGCCGTTATCTCGACTGACACTAGCTTCTAGCATCGCGGCTTTTATTTCAGGATTTAATCCCGGGGCACAAATATAAGGACAATTTTCTGGCGTCAGATATTTGGCTGTTAGTTCCTTACGCTTTTCTTTGGTGAAGCCTTCTGTAGCTATGTGCTCAAAGCGCCTTGCAATTTCAATGTGCACGTTAGGGGCGAATTTTATCTCTTTTGAGGGATCGTCACCTAGTATTTCTAGTACCTCATTTTCCAACTGGATCTCTGAATCTTGTTCCTCAACTGCAGCTGAAGACGTGCCCGCCTCGTTTTGCTGCAGGTTGTTTTGTTCAGAAACGTTAGCCGCAATGCTGGACTCGTTCTGGAGCATCTCGTGATTATTATCGCCTTCTATAACTTCCGTGTCAACCAGCAAGGACTCTTCAAAGTTTTGTGAGTCCTGCTGTAACCAGTCTTGTGGGCCGAGAGCGGCCATTACTGGAAAAGTAAAAGTGAAACATAATAATAAACACTGTATTCCAAAAGTACCTACTTATAAAAGTTTTTCGTACTGCAATCAGTATAATTTACATACATATTTGATTAATATGTAAATGTAAGATTCAAAACCTTTATGGTGGATAAAAAGTGTGTATCGTATCGGTGTCAGTGACAGTTCACACATACCTGTACACTTCCAAACGTAAATACGTTTATGTACATAATATAATTAATTATTTACAAGGCCATAATGTTTTAAAGGTGTATAGAAAAAACTTCGTGCGGCGGGTCAGCCCCAATGTCAGCCCAGATTGCATGACAATTCAAAACGTGAATACGTTATATGTACAACTATAAATGCGTGCGGTGGGTCAGCCCCAAGGTCAGCCCATATTACACGATTTAAATTCAGAACGTGAATACGTTCTTGCATATTCGAAAATAATCGAATGTGTACAACACCAAATGTTGTTAACGTGCATATAAATGCGTGCGGTGGGTCAGCCCCGAGGTCAGCCCATGTAGCACGATTTAAATCAGAACGTGAATACGTTCTTGCACAATCGAAAATAATTGAATATGTACAACACACACAGCATGTTGTCAATGTGCATACAAAAGCCTGCGATTGCACGACTTAATTCAAACGTGAGTACGTTTTTGCACATTCAAAAAATAATTATATACAAGACATTAATTATTATGTTAAATATGTACCTACATAAGAGAGCGTGCGGCGGGTCAGCCCCAATGTTAGCTCAGATTCCACGACTTAATTCTTTTTATACACTCTTGCGCATAGAAAGAAATTCGTATTATTAACGAATGTGGGTAGGTGCATGCATACGGATTGCAAGTATCGGTTTTTTGTTTATAATACTGCTATCAATAACTTTTATTATTTCTGTTACATACCTGAATTTTCGGATCCATTACCCAATGAGCACAAACGTGATGGACACGTTAAATCATCTTCATCTTCATCTGATGATGAAAATATGGTACCTTTACGAATCACTTGTTTTTCTAATCTTTTAATTTTATTTAAAAGATGTTTATAGTTATATTCTTGCTTGCGTTTCGACATTATTTTAGCGTCTGAACACTTCTGTTACTTTAGTTAATAACGGGTATTGAGTGGTTGAGCACTAAAATGTGAATGACGCGAGCGCGGATCGTTACTAGATTATAAAGTGATACTGGCTGAAAGTACCCGTAAAAAAAAAAAAAAAAAGATTTCTCAACTAGAGTGGTAAGAGTGGTGTCACTTATGTGTTACTACATGTGTTATACCTAATACTATCTACACTGATCTCGAGGACGAGGCGCAAGTATAATACAGTGTATTGAATACACTATTCTAACATTTTTAGGGCTCAAAATTCTATTATAGGAATTTGATCTCTAGACCTTTTTAGTGCGTACAATTCGACAATAAATAAGTTTCGATCGATCAAAATGAAATAAGTACAAAATTTTTATGCCTTTTAAGTCTGTAAAGTTTGTGTCTGGTAAAAACCAATATCAAAGTCACAGACAAAGACAAAGAATGTTAAGCCTACATAAAACTTAGCAAGCGTTTTTGAAGAAAATATAAAGTTTTTAGTTACTTTTTATACGAAAAAATTTAAATAGGTATTTAATTATGCTTATACTCAACAAAACAACAAAAGTCTCGTAACTTATGTAGATAGACAGGTATTTGATGGATTGGAATCCACGAACAATTACGTCGATTGCAAAAGCTATCTTACTTCTCTTTACCAAAGGAAAAAGTACAGCAATAAGGGTTTTCTGACAGGTGGAAAATCGCTAGATGGCGTTAGTAACTAGGGATCCATTTGACGTAACAGTATTGTTTCTGATGGGCTCATTGAATTATAAACCGATTTTTACATAACGATGCTATAATATATTGCTAAAACTATCTTGTCACAGAAATCTTCAGTGTCTCGTCTGCGACTCCATAATCCTTCCTATTTTTAAAGATCCGTCTCACACCAAAATACTGTTTTATGGGTCGCTCATAATCACATCCTTTCGTGTTAAATGTCTCAATTAGGTACGGGAGGATGTGTGGACGTACGGTTAACGACTCACATGGTAAGAGCGACTTCGTGATGACTGAATTACTGCCTTTGTTCGTGCTTTCTTGTCTGGGATTTTTGTTAGCGGTCTCAAAATAGCTAACATGTTTAATGATGAAATTAAGAGTTAATGAAGTGTTTCCACGTGCAGTTACGTGGCTGATTCTTTGGAAAGGTTGTTATTTCCCCTAATGTTCTGTAGGTAAATATGCATAGTAACCCAAGTACGTTGCTGGTGGATTGGTAATTAACGCAATTGATACTCTTATTTGTCTTTTACCACAAGTTTTTTTTTACAGATGTTCACATTTCACGGGCATTTTCTTGGCAACTCTTCGTGCTTACTTATGGTCAAATACAAGTCAATTTTGGATAATAAAGAAAAAAAAATGTCTCTTCATGGGCACTATCGGTACGTGCTAAAAAGGGCAAGTGCGCAAGAAGCATTACCAGGCAGTCAGCGATTGTAGCAACCATACTTCATTAAAAATAATTGCGAATTCTTAAGTTTTTCCTTATGCATGAACTGAAACAATTAGGTACTTTGCTCACCCGCGACCTTATGATAGTTACGATTATGCAAGAAATGTGTGTTCATGCAGTTCCTCCACCTCTACACTGTACGCACACACAATCATCATTATTTTATTATAATTGTGATTGTATATACTTGGAGTATAATTTATCTCTTGACACCTAAAAATTACGATTAAAGTACACCCAACATCAGGCGCGCACTAAAACATTCTTAATTTCAACTTAATTTAACCTCTGGAAGTTCGTAGAATTCAACTTGTAGTATTTGGTTACGATTACAGACCGAAATAAAAATATACACATATATACCTAAATGTAAATAGAATCTATCAAAAAGGTCAGAGCGGATTGAACTATTTGCTTTTATACTGTTACGGACTAAAACGCTTTTTAACATCGTCTAGACTAAATAACCTTGACAAATTGACAAATCTTTGATTTTAGTTTTGTCTAATTTCTTAGGTAATCAAATCGTATATTGATATTCCCATTACAAGTTCAATCACCTCGGTCCAGGATGGCACAACAATGACAATATAGTATCTCCCCCGCAACTATCTGTATCTAATATCTTTTTACGCCTACGTCTCTTTGTAAGTTATAATAAGCTAGCAATAGTTCCGATGATAGCTTGAAACGGAAATAATCAGAGAGGAGAATCATGGATCAAATGTCAATTATGAGTCACATCTTTCATCGTGTGAGATCTATAATTGCTTAATTTGTGAGATTTTCAACCTTGTGGTAAACCCTAAACATGGATGTTTCTTAGAAAGTACATAGATTAATGAACTCACTTGGAAGTAGGTAAGCATTCTCTGCTTTCAGTGGTCTCTTGATGCGCTAAAAGTATCAGACACACATTAACCTTTGTGCGTGACTGAAGCCTTGGAC
The DNA here is from genome assembly GCA_947859365.1 of Archips crataeganus. Lineage (NCBI taxonomy): Eukaryota > Metazoa > Arthropoda > Insecta > Lepidoptera > Tortricidae > Archips > Archips crataeganus. The sequence goes on along the minus strand of OX402056.1, from coordinate 15,202,072 downwards.
ATATCTTTGACAATAAACAGAATAAACTGATCCCGTAATAACATTGGTAGCAATCATCACCTCCGGCTTATACACGTTCCAACTACTAAATATTTTATGGTTGGGAGGGTTTGGGCTGAAGTTCCCACTGGGCCCAGAGCGAATTGGGAAATACACATACACTATTGAGTTACTTCCCAAAGTTACACTGGTCTCTTGACGAAGTTCTCCTTCAACGAAAATCTCATGGTAATAGTAATGTAATTTCACACTTAAATTCCAAAAAAACAGAAGTGTAAGCCCGGTTTCAAATCGATTATCTTCTACTTGAAAGGTCATACATAGGTCAAACCCGTAGGCAAACACGTCTATAGCGTCATAAAAAATAAAATGTGAAATTTTCTACCAAATGCACGTATCTTTAAATATTCGCCTTTATACAACCTTAACCCTGAAAACGAGACAGTCTACTTGCAATCTTTAAATCTCATAATCAAAAGAAAGTACCTTACCATAGATAACAGTCTTTACAAATGAACAGTGTAGCTATCTCTGTGAACGGATCTGAATAAATTTGAGAATAAATAATACGGGGCCCTTTTGTCTCTGCCCTCCCACGTCGGCCTAAAATAAAGGACTTAATGAGGTCGCTCATAGCTTTAGTAAGTCATTCAGATTTGGTACTTGTTTTGTTAAGTTGTCGGAATTGGAGGGTAATGGCTACAATACACTTGATTACTTTGTACAATGGGTGAGTACTCGCTTTACTTGACAGATTCTTGTGTAACAAACTCTTGAGACGTTTATTCTGTACGTAAGACATTCGATTGTTTAAATTTGAAAGATTTTAGGATGATGTTAGGAACAAGGATATAAACACAGCGTTCGTGTTGGACGTCAAATAATTGTCTCTTTTCTATATTCACTTAGTTTATAGGTAGATCATAGAGTAAATCGTAAATGGAATGTTGTCAAAGAACTTTGCAAACAATGAATATATTTTATGTTAACTTTTACTCCAATGCGCAACTTGTGTTGTTCTCGCAGTACAAAGAGTCTTACCTAGTTTACCCTCCCCCATATGTGTGTCGTGTTTATAGTCAACTACGCAGGTTCCGCCCCAACAAATCGTCCTACTTTCCCTTTAATAACGCCTGCATTGGTAACAAAAGAAAAGTCCCCGCGATGCAGTCTGCTCGAAGTAACCCTGTAGTGCCGAGGTACTGGCAAGTTTTAACGCGAGACGACCTACAACTCTAGTGCTCCGGCGACTCATTAGGGACCCCGCTCCGCGCGGAAGGGGCCTGAGGGGCCTTACCTAGAGGCAAAAGGACCCTTTCAGGTCTCGAGAGTCATCCGTACCACACCGCGCTCACATAACGATACTATTTAAATAAAAAAATTAATTAGATGCCGATCGCAGCGTCCGTACTGGTCGCTCGCGAAATTCACAGCTAGCTATCAAGTTAGTCTGTGGTTTGTTGAATAGAAATTATGTTATAATATGCAATTATAGCGCTTGTCCTCGTGACAGTTAGGTCGCGAGTTCCTCGCTCCGCACCTACAAGTAATTCAAGAACGTTATGTGGCTCTGATTCTCAACGCACATATTTCAGACTTTCCAGTCTACGTTAATTCGAAATTGTCTTAATTTGTTTTGTCGGCGAAGTACATTTATTTCGTTTGTCTCTGGGGTTGCTAATGTTTACTTCGCTTGGGATATAAACTTCTGTTGTCTACCGTTTTGAGAACTGAGTACTTGTACGCCGTCACTTGTTTCAAGTGACGTTATTATGTTTGTTTAATTTTGTATTATCTTGGAAATGAGACCAGGGACGAATAAAATAGCAATTTTATTTTTACAAATTGCTACGGAGGATGCTGGAAAGATCAGATATCTGTATGACTACGGATCTATTTTAAATAAAATTTGTGGCTAATGTGAACGCTTCACTACCTATAATTGGGTCAATCAACTTTTTTTTGTAAACGATTTTCGGCTACTTTCTATGAAAACCGAAATAATTAAAAAACTGATTATTTTTCCTTATTTAAAGTATACTTTTCAAAACCCTAGATTTTTGTAGTCAGTAATGGTGTAATTGCCAGATTTATTTTATTATGTTTAGCTTCTATTTCGTGGGTGACCCAGGGGACAATGTTGTCCCCGAAATTTGTATGAAAATAGTGGTATGTCCCCTGGGTGACCGGATTTTTTCATAGAAATACTTTTTTTTTTGGTTTTCACATACGCACTATGATAAACAGTTTATCTAATTACTGCAAAATCATGGTTTCACTAACCAGAGATTACAGAGTTACTTGTAAAGGAGTAAATAGAAATTTACAAAAAAAAGTTGATTGGCCCAATTGTAAATTGTTACTGTATCCAGACACGTTACAGCGATCTTTTTCACATAATTCAAAGAAGTATAAGAAAAAAATACATTAGAATGGTACATCATCATCATCATCATCATCGTAGGACGGTAGGACGTCCACTGCTGGACCTGCGCCTGTGTGGTGAGGGCCACACCAAATCGTCCGTAAGCCTCCTCCCCCGGAGATTACCGCCCCTGCTCCTTGGGTTGGACCGTAAGCCCACCACGCTATAATTATAGCAAAATAGATGTTTCGTCTGCTTCTGGTTAAGGAAAGTATTTAAGTGACAGATAAAGACAAACGAATGGTAAATTAATAAAAGCTTAACAAGCCTTCATAGAAAAGGGGATATGTAGGAGTCATTGGCAATAATATCCAATTGGGCAATACGCTCTAAAATATGTAACGTAACTCTATTTATACAGCCATAAGACCGTTCAAGATGTTTCAGATTGCTTTGTCATATCGAATATTAATGCCGGTGGCTGTAAAATTAGTTGTCTACTGTCAAAACAAATAGCAGAAAAGCATTAATTGTGTATTATTATTTTTATACCCAAAAAGACAAGTTGAAATATCCAGGATTGTGCGTAGACAGGTTTATGACGGATTATGAATTTGCACAACAATCCAGATTTCGGTTTATGACCGGCTTGCATCCAAAATATCTCTAAATGTTCACGTTAGCGTATCTTTACGGCCTATTAAATTAATAATACTGGGTTTTATGGCTCATGTTAACACTTGTTTAATGCAAGATTAAGGATAATACCGTAATCCATGGTAAACTTCAAAACACCGCCATTTTGTCGGCATCTAAGAAATCTTTACGATTAATTAATGCCGTGGGGTTAGGTGGTAGAAGCTTGTAGTTTTTATGACTTTAAAACTTCTAGCGTGTAATCTAATTATCATTAAAAGAAGGTAAATAGTCAGCAGTATAAAAGTAATGATGTTATTAAGGTGGCTTCTGATAATGATATTTAAACATCAAGTTATAAGCAATAGAGTTAAAGTGTCATTGAAATTTTGTACAACTGAACCCGAATCCGTCGGATCACTAACAATACAGCGATTGCTAAGCTCTGATTAGCCAAGGTCAAGAATGACAGAGTAGGCCAAGCAAATATTATCACCTATAGTTTAGATATAGAATGCTAGTGTCTCACTTTTTTACGATTATAAGAAACTAGCTTTTTCACGCGACTTCTTCCGCGCGCAAATTAAATTTACCTTTATCCCCCCTCTACCTCTATCCCCTCCGCGGGAAATTCCAAAAATCCCTTTTTACTGCACTTAGGTTGTGAAGGTGTGTTTAGGAATTGTTACTCAGATCACATTTAATCCCATTCCATTGGGTCCCATTTAATTGAATATATAAAATACCGTTTTTTAGTTATACCGTGGGATTTTTAGAAAATCCTAATTTTTTTTTACTGTAATAACCACCTACTTACTTGCATGTCAAACTTGAAGTCTCTAATAAATAAAGTTAGGAGATCGGACCACTTTGAAGCGGAAATATAAATCCTATTTATTCCCTTTTCCGTGGGAATATCGGAAAACTCCTTCTTAGCGGATGCCTACGTCATAAATGCTAGCTGTGTGCAAAATTTTAGCACAATCCATTCAGTGGTTTGAGCTGTGCGTTGATAGATCTGTCGGTAACGGTTGCCTTTTATTTTATACAGAAGAGAAGATTACAGTCTTAAATAGGTGGCAGTGGGTAGTAAAACCGATGGCCGATGGAGAAGTAACAAGATGGACCGACGATTTAAAAAGTAATGGCCGCAGAAACCATTTCGATGCGGGCAACGCAGGAGCGATCGTTGTGTAACTCTTTGGGGGAGGTCATTGTCCAACAGTGGACGTCTTTTGACTGATATAATGAAGACGATGATGATCTCTTTTCCTTCTGAAAGTGCCACTCCATTACTGGAGGTTGGCCGTTAGCTCTGAAAACTTCTCCCTGTCTTGAGCCATCCGGAATAGTTGCTCTGCACTGCTGATTCCGTTCCACTCCCTAATGTTCCGCAGCCATGATTTCTTCCGCCTTCCAGAAAGCCGTTTTCCCTGTATTTTGCCCATCAACATTAGTTGAAGCAGCTGATATCTGTCATGGCGCAACACGTGCCCCAGATATTCGATTTTGCGCTTTTTGACGGTGTGCAATAATTTTCGGGTTATACCAGCACGCTGAAGCACCTTCTCGTTGCTGACTTTCTGGGTCCAGCTTATACGGAGCATGCGACGATAGCACCGCCTGGTGACGATGGTGGTGATGATGATGATAAAATTCCTAAATATTCCATGTTACTACAATTCGATAACTCTACGAATTCCTGAGAAAACCGATCGTAATTGACAGATAGACAACGAAGACGACGAGGAAGGCAGCCATCAGAGAGAGTGGTGGCGTGTTGTGAAGCTTGCCACCAACACCTGAAGTGTTGACCACGACCACTCTGTCAAGAGAGATACCGACAAAGAAGAATAAGAAGACAACGAAGTGCTCCTATCCGTGTTCGTTTTATCCTAAAAGAGATACAAAACCCTAATAACAAATGACACCAGAACACATAAAGCTACTGCTAAGTAGGTACCGTAGGTGCTACCGTCATCTAATTCCGTTTCAATGCGTTCTGATAAGAAATTGCATTCACACCTACACCATCACAACTAAATGAAAAGCATTTCTATTGGCTCTTATTTAGAGTAACTATTTCTGTGTAACAATTTCTGACCAGTAATCGCTATCTAAAGTAAACAAATTCTGCGTACAATCCAGAAATCTGAGTGGGACCGTTTCACAGCAAAGCTCTCATTGACTACCTCTGGTAGATACAAGGATGATTTGTAGCGAGAAGGTTCTAGTAAGGGCTACCTTTAATTGGTTGATTGTACCTTCCCTTATGGGGTGCCCTCGGGGCTTGTATCGTTAGTTGAACCTTAGATAAATCTGCACTCAGAGTCCGCACCTATCACTCTTCATAATGAAGGATCATAATGTAGATTGATAAGCTCACCCTCGGTGAGATATAGAGCTACGATTATGCAGAATAGATTTTTATGATTTTAGAATCAATGATAAATTTACTATGACTGATCAATTCTTAAAACGTAACCCAACCAAGAATACTAAAATTTTGCGCAGGAGTTCCATTTATGATGTAGATAAGGAATAAGGACCGATTTTGTTGAATTCCCTCAGGGTAGCCAGGAAGCAAGTGTATAAATATCAGACATTGATTAATTAGTTATTTATCATCATCATCATCATCATTTCAGCTGAAAGACGTCCACTGCTGAATAGGCCCAGTGGTTAGAGAACCTGACCACAAAGCTTTAGGTTCCGCGTTCGATCACTGATCGGGGTTGATATTATGTGTGAAAAATACGAATGTTTGTTCTCGAGTCTTAGGTGTTTAATGTATATTTAAGTATGTATTTATCTTTTTAAATATGATTATACGTTGCCTAGTACTCATAACAGATATCTAGTAAGCAAAGCTGCTTACTTTGGGAATGGGTCAATTGGAATCAAAGTGTCCCGTGATATTTATTTATTTATTTAATTCCCTTGTTGAAGCAATGCGATGCCACTATAGCTTTTTCTGTAAAAAGGTTCCACAGTGGGTGTAGTGTTGATTCAGTTTGTTCGATAGTACAAAAATAATAAGTATTAATGAACTGAAACAATTACTTTGCTTTGCTTTGCAATTGTTTTGCGGCGAGTGAGCAAAGTAATTGTTTCAGTTCATTAATATATGGACCTCCGCAAAGTAACGCCTGATTCAATAAATTAGAAGTATTAATGTTAAAAACTTATTTTTTTTTAATTTGCACATTACAAATAAATGTTTTCTTGCTTCTTTTTCTTTCTTATTTCCGCCTCTGCATATTTCCTAACTCTGCCTTGCACTTGCTCATTACTTAAAAGGATTACAGTTTTATCCCGCACGACGGCTAGCGACCGCTTTTTGCCCAACTGCCGCCAGGAAGGAGGGTTATTGCCTAATCTGCCCAACGCACGGGTTTACCTAATGATTGATGCCCGCATTAATGTAATCAATGTTTCTGTTTGACACCTCGAGATGATTATCAAATTGCAGTTGCTTTTGGGGTCAGCAAATGCAAGTCGGGACCTTTTTAGGGTTCTGTACCCGAAGAATAACAAAGGACACTATTAATGTCTGTCTGTTTGTCTGTCGCAGGGCTGTATCTCAAGAACCGTAATTGACAGACAGCTGAAGTTAATACATAATGTTTGTGTATTATGTTATGTTTGTATCTAAAATTAAGATGAGTTCCAACTAGCCAATATAAAATGACCCCACACTTCGTATATTTTGCTTCGAAGCAGGACTCTGCTAACGGATACGGCCGCTTATATTTACTTATATATTTTGACATACCTACAAAAATTTTTACGGCACCCTAGGTGCGTAAGTTCGATTCGCAATTAACTGGTTTTTATTTTTATTTGACTGATCTTTAATATATATACCTATACGTGCAGGACACAGGCCTCATCTCTAAATGAGAGGGCATGGGCCTTAGTTCCTTCGCGGGTTCTATCATCATTCATCATCATCATTTCAGCCGAAAGACCCACTGCTGAACATAGGCCTCCCCCAAGGCTCGCCAAACAGATCGGTTCCGTGCCCTCCGCATCAAACACATAACCCTCCTTTCTGGCGGCAGTCAACTCAATGAGCTTAGCAATACCTATACTATTAACGATGTTTCCCGTGCTACTACCATTCTGTGGCACGTGCCTATACTTAGAAACACGGAGTTTGAAGACAGTCGTTAAATGGCGCGGGTCGAAGGGACGGGGGTTCAGATTTGGGGTTGTAAAACCATTAAAGATTTTTCGAGGTGATTCTTCGTAGATATTTTTGGACTGATTTAAACTTTTTTCCTCTTTATGAGAGTTGTGTTATTTTCTGTAACCAAGATAATTTATAAGTATAATTTAGAGCAGACAAAATTGAAAGAAAATTTCTACGTATTTCCACAGAGGACGTCACATCCAAAGGAGATTTAAGTTTTTTGTGAAAGTAAATGATATTTATTTTACTGAGGTAAAATCAAATAGATCCAAGTAAAAACTAGATGGAGAGAGATAGAAGAGATTCTTATTTAATTATTATATCCGATTCTCGGCTTTATTTGCGAGTTGTTTCTCTTTTGTGGTCTGAGTAAAAATTTAAAAAATATATACTTGTTCCTATTTATTGAATCAAGGACTAAGGGACCATCCATAAATTCATCATCATCATCATCATATTTCAGCCGGAAGACGTCCACGTCCAGTGATGAACATAGGCCTCCCAAGGCTCGCAAAACAGATCGGTCCCGTGCCCTCCGCATCCAACGCGATCCCGCAACCCTAACCAGGTCATCGCTCCATCTTGTTGGAGGCCTACCATAAATTACGTCACACCAATTTCGATCAATTTGGATCTCTTTCCCCTTTTCACACTTACTAAGTAAGTACTATGAAAATCGCAATTATTTTGTTCTTGTGTTACAGATCGCCTGACCCCCTCCCCCCCCTAATGTGTGACGTAATATATGGACGGCCCCTTAGAGGCTTGAAGTTAAATTTAAACTGTAGTGTTGCCATTTTTTTATTATATAGATATTAATGGTACAGCGTATGAACGAAAATAGTAAACAGTATCAGTCTGTGTTGGTCACAAGCTTACAACGCATTAAGATACTAAATACCTAAGTATTTAGTTAGTATTTATTTAGTAAGTAATTGAAATAATAAGTATACCCTATTATATCAGAGTTCAACGCGTATCGTTAGTAGTTTTTTCCTTCATCATTATTTTAACCAACCTTGAGCTACTAATCATTACGCGTGCTAATAAAAAATGTTCTCATATCAAATTCATGGAACTTTGCAGGTATTAATAATAATAAGGGCCGCCATTCACGGTGCGATTTAGTAAACGATCCTGCGTTATAATGTTGATCAAGTAAATGTTCCGAAATGCTCCATTGAACGGAGCCGGAAAGTGGTTATTTCGTTGCTCCGATGTATATCGGAAGAAAAAATAGTCGTTCAATAAATGGCCATCATTAGTGGCCTCGGCTTTATACAGCGTTTCAAAGGAAATTAATTTTCTTTCACGCAATTTACTTATTTAATATTTTTTCACTTTTTTATTTTATGTTAAAATCAACGTAAATATTTTAAAACGTCGTAATTGGTTATTTTTTAACCAGAAATCGAGTTACAATTACCAGTTGATTACAATTTCAAAAGTCAAAACATGCATGTCTTAACATTTCACTTTGAAGTTAACGTATTCATATGATACTAATCTGGGATCTTGTTAAGTAAACAAAACACAAAATTATGCTAATAATGCATTTTTAAAAATAAAATTAATCATCTATTGTTTTAAAGTTTCTCACAATACAAAATTAAAATGGCTGCATCTTGATCGATATTTAATAGCACCGTTTATATTGGCATCGTAGCTGAAACACCTTGGCCTCAACAATTTTGATCTAATAAAAAATTAAAAGCATTTCGAAATTCGAAAACATCATAATGGTAACAACGGCATAATTGCTTAATGGCGGTTAAATTGTGATTCCATTATATATTATTTATTCATGAGTTGCCGATCTTCACATGCGATCGTTCGCATCCACCCGAAATTATCTATCACATTATGTCATCAAGCGTTTTATGAATCTAAATTCTTTATTATATGAATTAAGTGCCTTTTTATAATGAGCGTCATGGACGCTTACCTTCTCTCGATTAGGCCTAATAACCGTTTAACATTGTTTAGAGTCCGGTTAATTTAAAATCTGAGTCACTTTTCGGACAATAAAATTTTGGTACGTTTCGGTTTGTTATTTTGTCACAACAACTATGCAGTCTACTAAAATGCAATTCATAATTTTCATATAGTATATATCGCAATTTACATGTTATAATAACTCTTAATACAGAAAAACAATACAGAAAAACAAGTGCGCGGAGAAAATATACAGGTCGTCCCAAAACTAAGCCAAGAGGCCAAGGACAGTCCTGCAAAAAAACAGGAAATAAGTCCATGTCACTTTGTTAACCGACAAGACATTTTTTTGTAAATATCTAATACTAAAATTTGAATATTATGCGATTCTATTATTGCTTAATTAAGTGAAATCTCTTATTTTTTCGAGAACTCGTATATCTTCACACTTCTCCCAAGTAAATCACCTAAGCGCCTAGTTATTATTGAGATATCAAGTTACTGTTGCGTTTTGGAACTTAACATGAAACACGGTACGATTTATTTTGTTTCCTTTGAATACGGTATAACCAAGTTTAACAAAATACCTTTCTGTTAATCTACGTTATGGTTAAATAATTAATAAAAAAGGTCTATTCCATCCTGACCCCGATTATCTTGAAATTAGTCATCGCTACAAGCGTTCTTATTTCAGAGATCCGTCATTATAATGTTGTTAAGAACATACAACACAGAATATAATAATTTTGTATTAGCATTTAATTTTCCGGGCCAACGATCGACGCTGTCGATCTCGTTCCCACAAATTTTAAATTACTGTCTTTTGTCTTGAATAGCGTTTTGAGACTACAACCATGCGCTCGAAAATATGTATTTTAGAGTTTAATTTAATAACACAGGTTTTATACGAAATTGTTGGTTTAAAATCTTCACACGGCTTCATGTCTATTGTTGAGTTACTTGCTTTAATTATAATGCGGCTATTTTTATTATTTTATAATGAAACAAAGTATCCATATGAATTAATTATTAATGTGAAAAATAAATGAAAAATAAATGCGCGCAACACCTCGCTCAACTGCCTTCTTTCTGCTTATTCCCCTAAATCAAGTCTAGGGTGAATGAGCATTTACTAGGCAAGCGTGCTCCAACGTAAGCCCTCTCATTCTGAGAGAAGGCCAGTGCCCTGCAGTGGGACGTATATAGTTGGGATGATACATTTACAGAAGAAAATTTAAACTTGCTTCAATACGTCGATACATCCGTCTTTCGACTTCGACGTGGACCAGTTTCAAGCTGATAAACGCTATTAAAAGTAAATAACTAATTACTCTAAGAGTTTATACATTATCCCGCTGAAGTACATAATTTATTCAATTAAGAAGTTGTTTCCCTATCGAAGTCTTGTGTAACTTTCTCCACCATATGATGGCTAATTATTCCGTGAGCAAGTTTAAATTTTCAAGACAAAGAGAGTAACTACACTAATTTCGTTATACCCCAACAAATTTAATTGAAACTTACTCCGAAAACGGTTAAATTTGTTCACAATTAAGTAAACGTCTATGATTTATCTAAAATTCTTAAAGTTTTAGCAAACAGTAAACATTAAGAGCTTCATTAAAACTTGGTCGTACTTTTACGTTGGAGGCACTTAATTATTGCTTTTCTTCGTTATTTAAATTTGAAAATAATATCAAGTAAGTTATAATTGGTGTAATGAAATGAATCGTTTAACGTTAAAATAAAGTATAAATCTGTCTTGCAATACCTGCGTTATTGCGTAAATATAATATATAACTACACACTTGCTTTTTAGGGTTCCGTAGTCAACTAGGAACCCTTATAGTTTCGCCTTGTCTGTCCGTTGGTCTGTCTGTCTGTCTGTCTGTCCGCGGCTAAGCTCAGAGACTGTTAGTACTAGAAAGCTGTAATTTGGCATACATATATATATCAGTCACGCCGACAAAGTGATTAAATAAAAAAAAACTAAAAAAATTTTTTTTAGTGTACCTCCCATAGACGTAAAGTGGGGGTGATTTTTTTTTCTCGACTTATCCTATAGTGTGGGGTATCGTTGGATAGGTCTTTTAAAACCATTGCGGGGTTGCTAACATGATTTTTCTATTCAGTGATCTGTTTGCGAAATATTCAACTTTAAAGTGAAAATTTTCATTAAAATCGAGCGTCCCCCCCCCCTCTAAAATCTAAAAATCTGGGTGGAAAAATTTGAAAAAATTCAGAATGATAGTAAATATATCAAATTTAGTAGGAAAATTATAGCGGCAAAGATTGCTTGAAAATTATTTGTAGTTTAAGAGTAAATAGTAGCCTAAGGTATAAAACATACCTAAACTTGGATGATTCCGTACACATACGAAATCCTTAGAAAAATATTACTTGATTTTTTCGTAATGGCTGCGGAACCCTACCTTGGGCGTGTCCGACACGCTCTTGGCCGGTTTTCACTCTCTTGCTGCGAGATATTAAGCAGGTTTATTAAATTGTACCTTACGCCGTAAGTAACCAGAAAACGAAAGTTTGGAAGACGCAAAATTTCATGGCTCAATAAAATAAGAGAGTAGACCAGCATTAAGACTTGAACAGCTATAAGCCATTCTTCAATAATGCAAAAGTACGCTTAATGCTATAGGTAGGTAAAGTAATATTAAAATTTGTGCTTTTGTTTTTATTTCTATCGCTAGTTAAAAAAATATGAAGTATTTTCCTAATTTTCACCAGAATCATTCGTCATCTTGAGGAAAACGGCAGCAAAAGTCATGTATCAGTAACCATCATGTTTGGTATGATTCACATAATTAATTTAATCATGGCATTTACGAAGAATCAAAATTACCTGGGCAATAAACATTCTTAGGGTTATTCCGAGAATAGTGTCGTTTGCGAAGTTAAGCGTACTTTAATTAGGGTACAAACACGAATGTAATTATAATTATAGTTAGTGTGTAGTACTGTAACCTATAATAAATGGACGTTAGTTACGCTCGGTAAAAACTAGCGATGAGTGTGCCGTTTGTTGTAACGACTTTTAGCATGCTAGATGACCGTTGGATTAGTAGCATTACGAAGCACGAGGTTTGTATGCGAACATAATTTACATGTCGTACGATTTGAGTTAGTTAGTTATTAGTAAACAAATAGGTGTGTGTTCCTAGAGGAAAGGCTACGTATTAGTCCGAAACAAGACGAGCTAAATTCGATTAAGGAAGTGAGTTATCCGTTTATTTCAATCATCATCGTCATCATCAATTCAGCCAAAAGACGTCCAGCTGCGCTGCTGATTATTTTAATATAAGTAAAAAAATGATTTCATAACTTTCATTACACGAGAGACAATGAACGTATGTCATCAGTCATCATCATCATCATCATTTCAGCCGAAAGACGTCCACTGCTGAACATAGGCCTCCCTCCCCCAAGGCTCGCCAAACAGATCGGCCCTGCGCCATCCGCATCCAATGCGTTCCCGCTACCTTCACCAGCTCTAAGCTCCATCTTGTTGGAGGCCTACCTACACTGCGTCTTCCGGTCCGCTACGCCACTCTAGAACCTTTCGGCCCCATCGGCCGTCAGTTCTACCTACGAATTGTATGAAAATTTTCTGTACCACAGTGGTTTTTTTCCAGTGAGTTATTTTATATGGTTTACTACAGGTTACTTCGGTTGGTCCAACTGCCCAAACTTGAACAAAGTACTCCGTACGTTTTTAAATAATATCGATTTAAGCTCCAAACGCACAGACAGCGGAGGCGTGGCGGTGTGATGGCGGTGACGGTTGTAAAATTCTAACTTGTATGAACGGTTGTGCGGTACCGTACCGCGAACTCGTTCATACCAGTTAGAATATTACAACCGTCACCGCCACCGCACCGTCAACCGTCACGCCTCCGCTGTCTGTGCGTTTGGAGCTTTAATGTTAAGCTTAGTTCAGTAGTATCACAATGTATGCATGCATGCAACTGTCATCTATTGCGCATTAGCATGTCAAACACTTGGACATTTACCTTGAATATTTTTTTCATATATTTCTCGACGACTGGCCTCAGGCTGCTTTGGATCGGGAGAAATGGAGGACATGGGGGAGGCCTTTGCCCAGCAGTAGGACATCAATCCAGGCTAGATAATGATAATAATAATAATATTTTTTTTCAAGTTCTAATCCCCATCATCTCCATTATCATTGTTTGTATACTCAGATTTATTTCACGATAACTTCAAATACAGTATTTTATAAAAACCATAAGTAAAGCTGCAGTGATACAGATGTATAATAAAATTATAATCGTCATAAATATCAGAACGAGGTCGCTTTGAGCTGCTCTCCTGGGCATAAATATTCTGTGACTTCAATGAAACCGAGGCAGCGCTGTGGTATGTAGCTGAACAAAGTTTAACAAAATTATATCTTAGCGTTGGGTGTCGATGTCTGCTTGGCGAACCTTTGCGGAGACCTGTATTCAGCAGTGGACGTCTTTCTGCTGAAATGATGCTGATGATTATCATATGTTAGCTAAACAGATTTTTTTATAGTTGATAATGGCATCATCACTAACCTGTTTCTTTCTTCTTTACGACTTCATAGTTGGCCTGGATGAGATCGCTCTGAAGCGTAAAGCCTTCCATTGCTTACCATGTATTAATCTAAACTGTTTATTACATGGTGTTGAATAATGAGTTATTGCATTGTATTTTATGTTTCTGAATGGCCTAAACCATTACAATATTTCAAACAGTACAGTGTTTTGTCAGTGCAAAGTACAAGAGCGGGTGTATATGGATTGTTTATTAATGATGCTGATAATGTTTTTAAGTAGGAAGCTACTGTAGGACTCAGGCATAATTAATATTAAGATCAAGGATAATTTTTAAACTGTCAAAATGATTATCCATATTCTATGTATTAATCGTAATTATCCAGATGTATTACATTAAATATTGATTATGGTTTATAAGATGGATATAAAATTAATTATCACCAAAATGGTTCATTGTCACACAAACACTCCTTCATCAAAACTGTTATAGAAAGTTCAATTCAGTAAAATATTAATATAATATGCTCCCACGGTTGCACCCTTGCAAAATGTCAATCATAATTGCCCGTATTCTAACTTGGTAGAGAGGTGGTGATCTCACGATGTGTCAGCATATTTACGAAACCATATGGTTAATTTCTCTTCGTTACGGATGGGCAGATAAAATTCTCCAACAGCTAACTTTACATTACTTTGAAATTAATTGTCGTAACCATTGTAGCTTCTACTGCACCTCTTGCATCCTCTACAACATAATCTATTTATACAAATAATCTATTATCTACACAAATACAGGGATCTAGGAACCAAATACAAGTTTGTCCCATTCGTTGTCGAGTCCCTTGGTTCGTGGGGTCCTAGCTCTATGAGGCTATATAAGGAAATAGCAAAGGATTAGTTGACGTCACAGGAAACCGAAGAGCTGGTACCTACTTTGGACTAAGAATTAGCTTTGTTAAAGGGAAAACGCTTCCAGTATCTTCCGGACCTTGCCTATGGGGGCTCCTTTTCATAATAGGTACTGTATGTTTTGGTTAACTATATGTTTTCTTTTTCTTAATGTAGGTACCTACTAACTATTTAGGCTTGTTGCATATACATACCTAATTAGTTTAATCTATTCCTTGTAGATCCGTTACTAGATGCGTCGGAACATGGGAGCCTAATAAAGGTAATAGCGATCTACATTCCGTAGAAATTATTTCTGGAACAATTTTTTTTAGCGAAACACTCTTACTGGCAAACTAACTGAGGCATAGACTTACCACATTGCAGCGAACGTCGCTTAAAGCCGAGCTTTAAGTGCTAACCACCGATTATCCAGATTATATGACTGCACTAAATCATCCAATACTTAGCCCCTTTCTTTGCACTGCGATCCCTGAACTATGTACTATAAAATTTAAGGATAGCCTCATACAAAGGGCCTCGTATCCCGTAGGTAAAATAGGCTTAGAAAATACCTACTAAAAATTGCAAATAAGCCACGTTTTATACGGGCCGGTCGTAATGAGATGGACGGATTTAAGATTACGCTAAGGCCATGATTTATAACGTTTTTACGTAAAACTTGTTTTGATTTTGTTGGCTTTATTGTTATTGATGGCTATTTCTCGAGAAAAATGTGTACAAATTTTCAAAGTTGTTTACGTAGACTTTACCCGCGGCTTTTCTTGCATTAAAAACAATACAACCACATGAAACATTAAGTCTGACGATTGTTCATTCTAGAGTTTTACTAAATTATACATTTTTATCGTATGAAGATCATCTACCTACGAGTATGTATAATTTTATATCTCTAGACTAAATAGTTTAGATTTGTAATTATACTCGACTACTTCCCGATCCCGTCGGAACATAAGAATAAAAAATAGCTAGAAGGGGGGGGGGGGGTTCGTAAGACGGCACAATGTTAATGTTCAAGTTTTCACTTTTGCCGGCACTCCCGGAGTGCAACCCGTTGTTTTTTTTCAAACAGATCAACAATGTTTATACAAAAAATAAAAATAAAGACAATCTTACTGAAACTTTTAAAATGGTTGCCTGGAAGAGATTGCTTCAAAGAGATAAGGCCGCCTAGTGCTTACCTTGTATATTTTTTTCCATGTAGGTACTTGTTTTTCAGTATTGTTTTTCTTTGTGGTGTACAATAAAAACTCATTTTATTGTATTGTATTATAAATGCGAAAGTTTGTGAGTGCCTATATCCGTGCGTACGTATACTTACGTATTGGGTGTGTGTGTGTGTTTGTTACTTCTTCAAGCCAAAACAGCTAGACCGCTGGGTTTAGAGTAATGAAACATGGCATGGGTGATCTTTATGCATGATCAATGAAGAACACGATTTACTTAATTTTTGGTAATTCAGTAAAGTACCGGAATTTAAATTTTAACCGTCAAATCTAATAATTACTTTAATTAACTATAACATTTGTGTAATACAGTAATGGCGGCCAGTAATTGCAAAAAAAGTACCGAACAAGTCTAGACTTGCTTTTAACTATAGGGTGAGGTTTCAGCGGCAAATGACAATGCATTGATAACTGAAACAGACGGAGTCTACGCTCCACGATAGACAATTGCAAGACTAAAGCCTTTGAGTACACAAACTATTGGCTAAAGTCTAGACGGGACAATAGGGACGTTAGCAGATGATACAGGGCTAAGCGTCTCTTGAAGACAATATGGACATTACGTTTACACCGGACTGGCTGTACGTGATTCAGTTCATCGATTGCGTTTTGTTTTTTCTTCTTGACCAGTATTTACCGCCTTCAAAGAAGAAGAAATTGGTTTCTGTTTTTTTTTTTGCTTGCCTGTATAATGTCCGACTCGGCCGTCGCCGTGCCATGCCGGGATGTACAAGAACTTGGGAAAAAATAAATAAAAAAAGATACTTCATACTTAACTTGTTAAAGTTGGCATAGTAGCGCCATCTCTTGGTCCAGGTGAGCGGTTAGCTCCGAAGGAGTGTTAAGTCTCTCGGTAGAGGGCATAACATAGATGCGCGCTTTATCACTGCATAATGTGATTGTGTAGGGGTAAGCACGCAGCACGGAACGCTGAGGACCTGGGTTCGATTCCCAGCATTGGTCTTTTTTCTGGGGTTTTTTCTGTGCATCTATATTTCAGTTTGTATTTACAGTAGTTTGAAATATATGGTTTCACGGGATGACCGTAAAAGTAATAAAAAATGAAGTTGAAAAAAATAAATACAAAAAGATACTTCATACTTAACTTATTTAAGAACTTGGGAGCCTTTTGATTTTAACAAAGTGAGTGAAAAAAATGGGGAATTCTCCGGTTCCGCAAACCACAGACAATAAAGACTGTTCATAGTGCAAGCTCGACTTTGAAATCTACCCATTTGATTTGTGATGAATAAGGTGATCTGTAGATGGTATTGTAATCACATCACTTCACATCAAATCACGAGTTAGGCTTTCGTGGGATCCGGGGCAGCCGGCCGTGACACCCTGACTGAATTCACGCTTAGCCTTTACTCTAATATCGTGACTTTTGAGTCCGCCCGGAGCGGGAGTTTCCCTTCTACCCAGTTCTTATTTATTCTTATGGTATTGGTCCGACTCCTGGGCAAAGGCCTTTCCGCCGGACTTCCAGCTCACCCTGCTGCACTTTTGTCTGGCCAGTTGCTCGAGAACGTGTCTAGGTCATCCCGCCATCTTTGCGTTGGCCAACCGCGGGGCTGATAATGTTTTTGCAAGTTTGCTTTCATCTTGATAAATCGAAAACAATTATCCTGAGGTATTAACGCGATCACCAAACTGGTTATATATAAGTCATATATAGTTGGATATAGAAAGCTAATAAGTATCTATGTGTGTATCTAGGTGTGATTATGATTGTAAGATTTGTAAGCAAAAAATAAAGACAGGTTCTGTGAAATTCTTTTGAGATATGGAGTTCTACAACGTGGACTGAGCCAGGATTAAGCCCACATCTATGGCTGACCAGAATCCAATTAAACCATAGCTTCCCTGACCAACCCACTTTAATAACTTGACCACATGCTTATGCCAATAGTAATGTTGTTGTGAAGCAAACTGCCTTCTAATAAAAGAAAATAAAATATTCGCAAGAAAGTTGTTTAAGAAACAAAGTCTATCTTTTTGTTTTTGTATTTGTATATTCACTGTCCAAGATCCTTGAAAAGATTATTAATGCCAGGCTCATTAACTTTTTTGAAACCAATAATGTAATATCCAAAAATCAATTTGGTTTTAGTCGTGGTTTATCGACGAATGATGCAGTGCACACTGTCACAGATTTTGTGGCTAAAAGTTTAGATAAGGAGCAGAAGTGTATTTCCATATTTATTGACCTTGCTAAGGCTTTCGACACGGTCGCAGTCCCTAAATTATTGGAGAAGCTGAAAAAGCTAGGAGTTAGAGGGTTACAGCTAAAGTTACTGGAGAGCTATCTTTCTGATAGATTTCAATGTGTTAAAATTGGTAGTTTTATGAGTGATGAGCTCCAAATTTCTTATGGCGTTCCACAGGGCAGTATTTTGGGACCCACGCTTTTTCTTGCCTATATTAATGATCTGTTGTCCCTGACAAACATCCCAGGAAAAGTCGTGTCTTACGCAGATGACACTGCGTTACTCTTTGCCGCGGACACTTGGCCTGATGTTTTAAGGCTGCTCATGAAGGGCTTAATGTAGTTACGAGTTAGCTAAGAAACAATATACTAACGTTAAATGTAGACAAAACAAAATATATCGCTTTTTCTATAAGAGACGCTGGCCAACCTGGTGAAACTCATGGCATATATGGACATGAATGTAATACAATGGGAATTACTGCATGCTCTTGTACAGTAGGACTTTAGAACGTGTGCCGACAATTAAGTATCTAGGAATAGTTTTGGACAAAAATCTAAATTTTAAGCAACACATAATTTCACTCTCTGCCAAAGTTAGAAAACTCATTTATGTTTTTAAAAGCCTGAGGCACGTGGTTGATGCAGTATTATTGAAACAACTCTACTTAGCTCTGTGCCAATCTATCACGTCATACTGTATTTCTTGTTGGGGTGGGGCTCATAAAACGACCTTATTGTCCCTAGAGGTAGCCCAGCGTGCAATACTCAAAGTTTGTACTTGTCGACCTATCCTGTTCTCTACCAATCTTTTATACCAATCCTGTGATGTACTCAAAGTTAGGCAGCTGTTCCTGCTCAGCGTCATCATGAAGCAACATGGTCTAACTATTTACGATAAATCAATCTTAAAGAAACGAAGAAAGGACATTATTGTAAATCAGCCTCTAAAATTTGGTACTTCATTTGTAAAGAGATTTTTCTGTTTTCTTGGTCCCTACATATATAATAAAATTAATAAGTTAAATAAACAAATTGCTGCAAAAATTTACTTATGAGGAAACTGAGGAACTTCTTATTATTCTTCGATAGTGTAACGATAAATATAACAGACATGTACTCGTCTCGAACATGCATACACTCACGCACTCATAGCCATACACTCACACACACACACACACACACACACACACACACACACACACACACATACTTACTCATACTTATACACATAATAGCTGTTGTTTTTGGTTTTGGTTCTGTTTAGTATATTAATTAATGTTCTCTGTATTATACTTGTATTTCTATTGACAAGTATTGTAGAATTGTGTTGTTGCTAGATTTCAGCACTTTTATTGCTTTCATGGAAGAGCTCCGACTGCTGAAATACAGGTTTTACACCTAGTTTGGCAGCTGTGGCCCACTTTATTTATGATTTTATCTAGTTTCCACATATATTTGTATAAGATAACTGTACCTTTTTATGGAAATAAAGAATTATTATTATTATTATTCTAGTGGCGTCCACGGACCAGAAGACGCAGTGTGGGTAGGCCTCCAACAAGATGGATTGACATAGTTAAGGCTGCGGGATCGCGTTGAATGCGGATGGCACGGGACGGGGTTTGACGAGCCTTGAGGGAGGCCTATGTCCAGCAGTAGACGTCTTTCGGCTGAAATGATGATGATATTCTAGTAGAGAGCAGCTACTGGCTCTAAGAACTATCTTACTCCAATAGACTCTAGCCAGTACCTGTTGATTCCTTGCTTCATGCTTTGAGGATATTCTTAGAATGCCAATGCACCGAGATCCCTCAAACCCTTTGTCTCACACGTACCACATAAAATCTTCACAATTCAAACGAGCCAGTATGGTAATAACTCGAAGTTTCCAATTACAGACCAATAAGCAGTCAATCATGCTTCAGGCGGACAGCTCATTTCTGCGTCATATTTCGCGGCCTGCACTTTATGGTTTGCTGCAGTGCGGTTAGGTGGTGGTTTTGCTGCGCTATATATTTAGCACGTTGTCCCGTCTGGTAATGGGCTATCCGTCTTAGTGTCAGAATTGTGACCAGAAGGAAATGTTTGAAATGAGCTTACGCCGTGGCGGTAGTCAATATACAATATTTTTAATTTTTTTTACGACCGTGTACTTACTACTAAAGCACCCCGTCCGTGTACCATAGGGCAGTATCGACGTATTATCGTCTGTTTCTTGGGCATAGAATAATAAATACCTACAACCTGTGAAAATTATAAGTGTTAATCTTTTACGGTTTTACTATCCTATGTCTTAAATCTTTTATGGCCATTATACATACATTATACAGGTGCCCAAGAAAGCAGACGATATTACGTCGACAGCTGATAGGGCTACTAGTTACTTCTCAAAATAACTAATATTAGGTTTAATAAAAATGGCTTAGTTTTTGAGACAAACAATAACAACAAAAATAAAATGTAAAATTGAAGAGGTACTTCATACAAGAAACATGTTTTTTCTACGCTTTATTGCTCGATCTTAAAAACAAATTGTTTGGTATTACGAAAGTATAGTCAACTACGAAATTTCTTTACCACCCTAAAGTTCAGTCACGTCAGTTGTAGAGCTTAAAAACATTAACGGCTATTTTATTTTTTGTTTTTTTTTTTATAGGATCTGTCATAAAAAAATAATAAAGCATTTACTTGGTCTACTGTACTACTAGTCTGATTCACACTTAGTAAATTATTTTTGATAAAGTCCTATCGTAACAGTGTTACACACGGCATTAATATATATAGTAGCCTCCATATAAAACTTTTACACCAGTAATATTTTACCATATTTATCAACATCCTAAATCACATAATTTATACTTGTCAAGTTTATGTACTCAGACAGGACGTACTTTGCCACAAACCTGAAGTTAAAACTAAATGCAAGTTCAGCATCTAACCGCATTGCCATTACAGAATAATTTTACATATAGGGTAATTTCGACGTGTTTCTTGCTGTCCATTTTAACCACTATAATGACTAGGTACCTTATCTTGACAATGCTCGCAAATAACAGTCGTGTAGAGTGGAGGGGTGAAATAACATAAAATTTTGCATTCTTAATCAAAATATGACAGAATAAAGTGTATAGCCTGACCCTCACTAGTCATGGTTAGTTTAACGCATTGAGTGCCACTCACTTTCTTAATATGCATATTCGCAGATACGGTAAATACGTACTGTGTTGCGTCATGGAACGAAATTTTGCGAAAAAGTCTGTGAGTAGTAGTAAAAATTATAGTAATTTGACAGACAGTTTTCACTTAGTAACACAGTTAAGTATGTATGTATAAATGTGTTTAATTTTCAAATCGTATTATTGCTGGAGTGATTTCAAATATCGGCCCCCAAATCGGCTCACATTTTGACTTTTGACATTTCTATATTGTACCTACTACTTTAATCAGTTTTTTGCCTGTATATACTAACTGTAAACTAAACAGGCAACTGTAAACTAAGATGTTAAACCAACTCCCTGGGCCCCAAGATACAGGCTCAGCCTAGTTTGGAGACCACTGTATACTGCTAAAAATGTAATATTTCTTTATGTGTAATAAAAATTTTAATTTCTTTTCAAATATTCTTAGTAAATGACAAATTTTAAGTGAATCTTAAATGAAACTTAAAGCCAGACTGCTAGGGTTTTATTGCCGAAAGCTTTTATTAGTAAGTAATCGATACAAAACGCTGTACCAGCCCTGTTATTATTTTACAGCTAATCATTATTTTTCTGTACTGGATCTAGATAATTTTGTTTACAGACAAAATGTTCAATTCACACAACGCTCATATTCGTAGCCAATAAAAATCTCACTGATGGATACATAGAGACCGGTAGAGAAGGATCGTGCAGGCGGCGACCGCAGTGGAGAGCGATCCCTCATTACCACGACCACCCGTCAAGACAGAACGACCAACAATAACAAGGGAGGGGAGGATGGGCATATAGGTCTACGCCAGAATAAGAAAGCGCGGACTGTAGTCGTCCAACATTCTTCTCCTCTTAAATTTAAGAGCTATGCTCTTGTCGGTGGAGTAAACAGCATTCCGCATGGTCTTCGGCCAGCCGTTTGACTTCCTGATACGACACGACACCCACTTTCTCCTTCGCCTGGTCAAAATAGGTCAATCTTGGTGAAAATAAACGGATCACTCACGTCTTAAAACGAGTTTAACTCGACATGAGTGCACGTTTGGCAGCCGCCGTGACGTGCGACTCCGACAGGAAGGGCTACGGATTAGCCCGAAACATGTCGAGTTAAACTCGTTTTAAGACGTGAGTGATCCGTTTATTTTCACTATGAGTGAGTCTCACGGTAGTTTCATGTTTAAAGGTCAATCTTGGCTTTCCTCTGCCTCGTCTTCCTTCTATTTTTTATTCCAACAGGTTTAAAAAGAAATTGTCGTGTCGTAAGAAATCGCCTTGCTAAACCTTTTCTCGTTCTCTCTCTTTTTCCACAATTTTCATTTGACATATTTTTTTTCTCAAACAGAATTTTCTTCAGTATTGTTATAAAACAAATCTAACCTAACCTACTGTATTTTATAAGATGACATTTCAAAAAATCCTAAAATTCACGCTTCTATATTTTATGGTAAACGTTGTTATGGCAAATGAAATTATGGCAAATTAAAACATGGCAAACTAAAGGGTCCGAAACCAAACACATCACTGTCCTACCTCAGATTGTTGCTCGAATGATTTCCTAGCAAAAAAATCACATTTAGGTGTCTAAAGTTGTCTGTCGATGGTGCAGACTTGTATATTTCGAGAACCGACACTGGCTGAGGTTGCTTTGTGCACTAATTAGTACTTCGGCAGCTCAACCGACAAAAGGAGAAAGTTGGCGATTGCCGTGCTACGTTGTAGAAGTGTCTGGTTCCGTACTGTTGTGCGCTTTGGAAGTTTAACTGATTATGTTTTGAAGTGGTGAACCAACTTTTAAACAAAGAGGAGGATCCTTAATACGATTTTTTTAAATGAACTGAAACAAATACATTGTTCACCCGCCACCTTACGATAGCTCTACGTTTATGTAAAAAAATGCGTGATCATGCAAGTTCCTCCACCTCCATACTACATGAACACACACAAATCCAACTATCACCACCACCAAACTACACTGACGCGTTTCGAACTCAACCAGAGTTCATCTTCAGAGTACCGCAACCGATCACTGTGCTACCAAATGGTAGCCTCCTGTGTTTACTGTTCACGATAGTCTGGAAAGAAAGAGACAAGCATAAAGATAGATTAGAAATATCTAGGTAAAATTGGAAATCAAAAATTATATGATCAATTCGGTACCTATTGCCCGCGACTCCGTCTGCCAAGAATTCGTCAACACTTTTAAAAAATATTAACTATTACCTACTTATTGTTCGGGTTTAGCCGAAACAATTAAAGATTCAACTGAAATACTAAATGAATTTATTGTATTTCAAACACTTAGACAATCTAGTTAAATCTAAAATGATGGTTAATGATTATGAGTACGCGCGGCGCTCTTGATGGCTTATTGCGAACTGAATTGGAATTAAAATTTAAGCAATTACAAATAAAATAATAGGTACCTAACTAAATGAGGTCAACTTAAATTGCTTAGTTTAGTTGCCTAAGTAAATGTACGTTGCTTGCTCGTACACTTATGAAACCAAAATAATGCAAATAACCAAATTCCTTGCAAATTGTTACATATTTGCTGTGATTTATTCTTCAAAAGTGTTTTTCAATAAAAATACACTTCAAAATCGCTTACCTTCTTTCTATTTAAACATTGAACTACCTACCGTGAGACTCACTCAAGTGCGCGTTTGGCAGCCGCCGTGACGGGTGACTCCAAGAAGAAGGGCTACGGATTAGCCCGAAACATGTCGAGTTAAACTCGTTTTAAGACGTGAGTGATCCGTTTATTTTCACTACCTTCTTTCTAATGCTAAAAAAAACGAAGTCTAGGTACCTCTAGACTAGTGTTAATGACGCTAGTATACGTGTCAAAAATGTAGGAAGCTCATTAAAGGGATGTAGACGTCCTTAGCAAATAATTCTAACATAATTATTAAAACAATAAATAACGTAAACGTACCCAATGCTCGGCACCTCAACGCCCAGTAGATGACACGCATCTGTCACCTGTCTTACTATGAGATAAGATTGAAGGTACCATGTATTAGTTCAGTGTCGAGCACAGGGACGTTTACCTTAATTAAAGTAAAATGGTATTTATTTAAATAAGTATAATAACATTACAATTTATATGGTTCTTCGGCGGTCTCCACACTAGATTCTGGGCCTGTATCGCACCTGACAAAATATAATGCTCACATGCTTTTCCAATATAACACTAGCCAACTGAATTTAAAGCTCGCTCTTAATTAAAACAAGCACTAAACCATCTCGTGACGAAATTAAATAGTTAAACAAAAACTGCAATTTCACACCTGGTTTGTGCCCCCTGCGTCCAAGTTTCCTATGGGAGCCGGTGTTGGGTGTCGACTAATTAGCGCATGCGTTGACGTGGAATGAGGGACGAATGCTGAGGCGCCGAGTGAAACGTTACGGTCGTTAGTTGACAGGTTTTCTGAAAATTACGGGCATAGAAATTTTTATATAACTAAATCATTATCATCATTATCATCCCAGCCTATATAGGTACGTCCTATTGCAGGGCACAGGTGTCCTCTCAGAATGAGAGGGGTTAGGTCGTATTTCCCACGCGGACCCAGTGTAGATTGAGAAATTTACACACACCATCGAATTTCTTCGCAGGTGTATGCAGGTGTCCTCACGAGGTTTTTCTTCACCGTATAATTAAATAATAGTAAGTATATTATAACAGAGGCCGGAGCGTATGCGATTGCTGAATGACGATGATGACTTAAGAAGTTATTTTGTTCGAATAAACAGAGATGGCATCACAAATATCTGACGCATTAATTATTATATCACAAACTTAACACAGAGTGGTGAAATGGGCTCTAAGATTATTGCCGGTGCAGTTCTTTCTAGTCCGTTCGTCTTATCGTGAGGTTCTTTGGCGTAAGCCACACAGAAGAGACGTGGGACATAGGCGCGTCTTAGACCGCGTCGTAGACCGCGTCGTTTGTTCGCAGGCGTCTCCGTCCGTCTCTTCTGTCTTGGACCACGACGCTTCTATACATAGTAAGTACTAGCTTTTGCCCGCGACTCCGTCCGCGTGGAATTAGTAATTTGGGCAGCTTATTTTTTTATCCAATTTGCTTTTTCATCAATTATGGCTCTCCTTAGATCCTTCCGGAAGAAGTGAAACTTCATAATAAACCAACCCGCTCCCAATCCGCCCCAACCCGCTCTCAACCCGCCCCCAACCCGCTCCCAACCCGCTCTCAACTCGCCCCCCACCCGCCCTCAACCCGCTCTCAACCCGCCCCCAACCCGCTCCCAACCCGCCCCCAACCCGCTCCCAACCCGCCCCCAACCCGCTCCTAACCCGCCCCCAACCCACTCCCAACCCGCCCCCAACTCGCTCTCAACCCACCCCCAACCCGCTCCTAACCCGCCCCCAACCCGCTCTCAACTCGCCCCCAACCCGCTCCCAACCCGCTCCTAAC
This sequence comes from Archips crataeganus, assembly GCA_947859365.1. NCBI lineage: Eukaryota > Metazoa > Arthropoda > Insecta > Lepidoptera > Tortricidae > Archips > Archips crataeganus. Next base: position 15,176,408 of record OX402056.1, on the reverse strand, counting down.
CCGCCCCAACCCACTCCCAACCCGCCCCCAACCCGCCCCCAACCCACTACCAACCCGCCCCAAACCCGCTCCCTACTCGCCCCCCCACAAGCTCCCAACCCGCCCCCAACCCGCTCTCAAGCCGCCCCCAACCCGCTCTCAACCCGCCCCCCCAACCGCTCCCAACCCGCCCTATCTAACTGGGCTATCTAACACTGAAAGAATTTTCCAAATCGGAGCAGTAGTTCCCGAGATATAGACGTTTTACTTCCAAAACTTCCGATTTGGAAACATTCTTCCGCTCCGCTCCGCTCCTATTGGTGTTAGCGTGATGATATACGAGGGTTGCTACGAAAGTTTTTAGCTGTATCAAAACCATTAATTTTTTTTGTAAATTACTATAATATTTTTCAAAATATACCCCTCCAAGGTCTACACATCGCCTCATTCTAAAAAACCAATCCTCAAAACACTTAAAAAACGCGTTCTGCGGTAGGTCGAAGAAAAGCCGCTCAAATTCTTGTACTGCCTCGTCCGAATTCATGAAAGTCCGGCCACGCATCATTTTCTTTACAGTGGGGAATAAGAAAAAGTCACACGGGGCCAGGTCAGGGCTGTAGTAGGGTGGATGCGACACCATCTGAACACCTGTGCTGTTCAAAAAGTCCATTGTTTTTGCTGCAGTGTGTGCAGGTGCATTATCTTGGTGGAAAAAAAATCCCCGAATGCCGCTCTTTGGGCGTTCCTCACCCAGTTTTTCGAACGCTTGGGGTAGACAAACTTCGGTGTACCATTGGCTAGTAACTGTTCTTTGATCTTCAAGTAGAATTACAGCCACTGATCCACTGCGACGAAAGAAAACGGCGATCATTTTTTTGTTGACACTTCGGCCTCGAGCAATTTTTAAAGGCGGTCCGTCTTCTTCAAACACCCACTGCATAGATTGCTGCTTTGTCAGGGGGTCATAGCAGTATATCCAAGACTCATCGGTAGTAAGGATGTTAGAAACCTTCTGGGAATGGCCTCCGTCAAATTTGCTGAGCATAAACTGACAGCAATCTACACGCTGGGCTTTTTGCTCTTCGGTCAGCAAATGTGGTATCCAACGCAACGCGACCTTCCTGACGCGAAGATGATCATGTAAAATGCTTAAAACTGCGGGTGATCTAATGCCTAGTTCATGTTCGATTTCCCGAAGCGTAATATTCCTTCGTTCCTTAATCAACCACTCGGCTCTGATCACGTTTTCTGGCGTTACTGCACTTGACGGCCGTCCTGGTCTCGGCTCATCTTTGATGCACTCTCGTCCCCGTTTAAACCCGCGGTACCAATACGAAACTGTGGCTAACGATGGAGCGGACGTCCCAAATGCAACGTATAAATTTTTGTGAAATTCCTTGAATGTTAAGTTTCTTTTATAGTCATAGAATATCATAGCACGAAATGCTTCTCGCGAGAGCTCCATTGCATAAAACAAAACTGGACTGACATTGTCAACAAAAAAAATCAAAAAAGAAAATGTTACTGGCCAGTATGCAATGTCACTATACAAAGAGGTTAATAGATAAATTATCTTTAATTTATCATGCAATTTAGGAATAAAATATTTATAGTTTTCATACAGCTAAAAACTTTCGTGGCAGCCTAGGTATAGCCTATAACCTTCCTCGATAAATGTGCTATCTAACACTGAAAGAATTATTCAGAAAAATTATTGTCAGTCTTAAAATAAATATGCTTAGATAGGTATATAGTTTGTAAGAGTTGTAGTTCTATGTTATAAATGCTAAGATTTTATTTTTTTTCTTTTGTTTTTTAATGTGGTTAAATATTTAAGACTTGTTTTTTATGTATACCTTATTTTACACCTGAAACACAGGATTTTTTTTTCCTAGTTCAGGTATACGTAACATGTTCCCTTTTTAAATATATTTAGTCTATAAGTTGTTATGTTTTGTAACTTTTAGTATGATAAATAAAGATTTATTATTATTATTACTATTATTTTATTCAAATCGGAGCAGTAGTTCCTGAGATTAGCGCGTTCAAACAAAAAACCTGTTCGATAAATTCTTAAAAAAGACGTATCTTTCTTATTTGTGAACCGATTCAAATGAAACAAACACTGAATGTTAATCCAAGAAAATACCAACATATCAGTGAAAACCGCATCCTTCTAGGTTAAGCCGTTTCTGAGATTAGCGCGCACAAACGCACAGACAAACAGACAAACAGACAAACAGACAAACAGACAAACAGACAATAATTCTAAAAATCATTGTTTTGGGTTCTATTGCGCTAATAAATAGCCCTAGTGACCGTTTTTCTCAAATATCTTCAATGTACAGACACCGACTTGTTACAGATTTATTATATGTATAGATGAAAACTGATTCATGAGGCGCCGCGAATGCGACGCGCCCCAGACCCACGTCTTTTCTGTGTGGCTTGCGACTTTCACCTTCTGATAAGTGATGGCCTCTACTTCCTTATTCATTTGATTTAAGAGCCCTACCCTTGAATTTTCCTTCTATCTCGCATGGTCAGCATCCTTGAATACCTGTTGCACAATCCCACTAATATTCTGGATGGATAGATTGATGGCTGGATGTGTGGATGTAGATGGAGTAACACTCTTTCACACTAAAATGGTTTGAAGAACTCTGAAAAAAGGATGATGGGCAGATATCTATGGAACCAACCATGATGAACCAGAATTACGAGTATAATGTATGTAGACTTGTCGATCCACTGTGACTGTGAAGACTGGGAGAATCGACATAGTTTTAGGACGCCCCACACCCAAATAACAAAAATAATGACTTGTAAGCTAACATATTTGAGAGCTGAACTCGCTTCTCCGGGGTTTTGAAGTTTGTTTCCATTTTAGAAAATTTAACTGAAATAACTAGCTTTCATTTGGTATGCATGCAATTCGTATTGGATAAACAGTCAATCATCCCATCATTATAATTATAGTTTATATCCTGGATTAACATATATAATACTTGTTATCCCGCAAAAATTGTATAAGTCTCGCGGGATGGTGATAAACGAATTCTTCGCAGACGGAGTTGCGCAACAGTTAGTATTATAATAATGCCGATAGTAGATATTAATGTTTGTCTAATGCATTATAGAATAAGCAAGATGCATGCGCCGGCTTTCTCATTAGTATAGATTGATGACTCTAACAGTGCTAACAAAACGACATCTGTTCACAATATTAATGTGCATTCCTAGTTGCATAACCGTAAAGAAATGCAATATAGTTTTTTCAACGTGAGAGCGGTTTCGTTTTATTTATTTTTAATTTCGATTGAACTAGAGCGCTTTAGGAAGAAAACAAATAAAGAAATAAAATTGCAGGTGCCTTTCACACCCGTAAATTCACAGCCGTACTTAGTATACTGAAAAATATCAAAGCTAAGAAGGTTTTACGAGTTAACAAGTAAAAGTCAATCAAAACATAATTATTCAATCATTATCATCATCATATCAGATAAACGACATTCACTGTTGGAGAAAGGCCTTCCCCAAAGAGTTCCACAAGGGTCTCTATGGTTTATGGTAACAAGTCATAATGTTTCATTCTTCATAATCAACGTTAGTCATAAAGTGAGTTATTTTTGAAACAGTTTTTTTTTCGGAATTATTATAAAACAAACCAAACCTAACCTACTACATTCTATAAGATGGTACCTATTTAAAAAAGTCCTGAAAAATACCGGTTGTCTGTAAAGTCGGTTTACCGACGATAGTTTAACGTGACAACGTCATAACAAAACATTCAAAAAACAAAAATGAAACCAGGCGGTCACCCATCCAAGTACTGACCGCGCCCGACCTTGCTTAACCTCGGTGATCGGACGAGAACCGGTGTTTTGTCAAATATCTTGAAAACGGTGCATCCTACCGCAAAATCAATGAAATTTTCATCTCCCTTTAATAACCCCGCACCCCCCCATTAAAATTACCCGAGCGCTAGTACTAAGATTGTAAATCCTGGCGCGCGCTGCTCTCTTGTACATCCTGGCCTTCATTGCTCTCTCTTGTACGAGACAATATGTACATGTACGTTACATTGCGTCATCCTTTTTCGTGCGTGCAGCCGGCGTTCATCGATTTATTAGACGTTGTCACGTCAAAAATACTGTTTCAGAAATAAATCACTGTATGACTAAAGTTGATTATGAAGAATGATGCATTATGACTTATTAAATTATGCGAAACCAAGGGATCCCGTTCCACAACGATAGATCCAACATACTAAATAGTTCCTGCGACCTTTACAGGCGGGGACTGACGTGAGCATTATAACTTTGCTCGATGTGATCAGGTTACAAGTCGAATATTTGGCACGTCAGTACAGCGAGCGAAGCTGCTGCTCCAGAACACATGGAGCAGAAGAAATGCTCGATGCGAATATTCACATGAACAAATGCTCACGCTGAGGAAGGCCCCAACCAGTTGGACTTACAATCTGGTAAGCTGGGGACTGATCCCCACCTTCATCATCATCACCATCATTTCAGCCGTAGGATATCCACTACTTGACATAGGCCTCCCTCATTGACGCCCAATCATTACGGATCGATCTTACCAGATTGTAAGTCCATCTTATCGGGGCCGTCCTGCGCTACGTCTTCCGGTATTGCGGTCGCCACTCGGTATCTCGGTAATATTGAATTTTTGCTGCATATTAGTACGATAGGAACCCTACACTGCACGTGGCTTGACTTCCATTTAGTCGGATTTAAGAATCAATTCTAATATTCAAAGTCAAAATCGAAATATAGGTATTTATTCAGTATAGGCTCCAAGTCAAGCACTTATGAATGTCGTAGAATTTAGACCAGTTCGTATTCTCTAGACTCCTAGAGTATCTTGCTCACAAAAAGTAAGTTCATTATAAACAAAATTATTTTACATAAGTAATAGGTGTAGATGACTGTTTCAAAGAACACCTTTAACTAACATTTTATTTAAATACTCACCTGTGGTATAACTAATAACCGTTAAGTACGATGATTAACTATAATCAACGCTTCCCCTAAAATATTACTATCCAATCATCAAGCCCAGATAAACCTATACAAAGTACACGTGCACTTTAAAAGTAATGATAGATATCATTAGCTACGCATCCCTAGGGTTCCGTGTAGAATAAATACGCGAATCACTCTCAAACTGTCGCTAAAGCGTACATAATTCTCAAACCACATGTTTTGTTCACATTGAATAATAATAGATTGATACCCCTACTTGGATGTAGCGCCACAGCTAAACAAAATACTAAAAGCTGCGCTTGAAAATGTGCGGTATCAAAAAATGTTGTAGGGAATTTGATTCACGATTAGCGACGTGTAGTTGAGGGTTGGGTTTCGGTAAATTAGGATAAAGGGGTCAGTAGTGGGTCAGATAAAGACGGCTGCAACAAATTGTGTGCCCTCCCGCCTTTGTTATCGGCCCCTGCTGTACTTAATTGTGCTTTTGTCTGTCTTTGGACCGCTAAGAGATTGGCCAGCTTCCATTGAATTTGACCCAAGGTTAGAATTATAACGCAATTAAAGCACTGATAATGTACTATATGGGTGAATTTTCAAAGCGACTTTTTTGGACGTCCCAAGTCAATTAAAAAAAACCACAGAAAAAATGATTACCACACAATTTTATATACATTGTACACTATTGTACTAATACAATGAGTTTTAACATTACAAACATTGTTGACTTCAATTAAGACTGCATAAAAAATATCCAAATCTTAGAAACACTAACTGCAGTAAGTCTGTGAGGCCTGTCCCACACGCGGTTTTGTTGAATCAATTGAGCATAACTTTGTGTCTAGGAGCCATTTTTCGACTAAATATACCTGTATCAAAATGAAGCTAATTACATAACGCATTCGATTATAACTTTTTTATACTAAATACAATGTTATTTAAAAATAGGTTGGCCATTTTGTGTTTGTCCCACCTCTAGCTACCAATATTACCTTGCGCAAATACCTGCTAATATCTCATTGGTGAAGGATCAATCATCATGTTCACATTTTTGTGGAAGAGTATGTTAGTTGTGCTCCAGTTGTCACTCGGAGTGGACGTCCTACTACTGAGTTTTGTGTGCCTACCAAGGTGTTTCTTTCGCGCGATGTATTTTGGTTCGCTTAAAAGTAATTTCCGTGGATTCCTGTTGTGCGATATATAGTGGTTTGAATTAAATGGTTATATTTTTATTTACTAGTGTAGGTACTTAGTCCTTATTTCACAGTAAAGAGCTTATATTAATCATGTATATAGTTTAGCAGTAATCGCAAAAATACCTAATTGTCGTAATCCTCGGTGGCGTAATTTCGCTGCCATTTTTGTCCAGCGAAATTACAGATATGGCAGCGAAATTACTAACTATATTCACTACATAGCTAAAATACCATAAACATGACTTATCTCGCAAAACACACGAGTACACCTCGACGTTTCGACCACATTACAATGGCCGTGGTCACGAGTAGACCTCTAGTCTAACTACTCGTGACCACAGCCAGTTTAATGTAGTCGAAACGTCGAGGTAAATATTATTCGTGTGTTTTGCGTGATAAGTCTTGTTTGTGGTATTTTAGCTATGAGTGAAAATCATGAAAGTTTAAAACAGTATATATTCACTACGATTGAATCTGACGGTAGTTTCATGTTAAAAAATAGATACTAATAACTAGATGTTACCCGCTGCGTCGTTTGCATAATGTACCTATACAAACTTATATAGTTACAGATAGACATCCTCATTACCTATTAGCACAAAATCATGCTATTAATGAGTGATTTGTACCTGAAATGACCATACCTAATTTAAGAACATGCTTAAAACGAACAAGCGTTTCTCAAGCCAATGTTTCTCACTCAGCTTAATAGCATGCTCGCTTTAAAGATGATTTATACTAGCATGTCTATCTGTATCTTAAGCATTTTAAGGAAGCAATTAAACCTGCAAGCATACTAGCAAGTAAGCAAACAATCAGCATGCAAGCATACTAGCAACGATGTTGATTATGATATTTTATATTAATCATGACACATTCGAAATGAGTCTTTAGAATTTTCTACTAGTTTATTTTTATTTGTGAAGGCAAATACATACTTTTTATATAATATTTGTTACGTTTTGACAACGTATCTATTGTTCCTAAGAAAAACTTAAACAAATAGTTTAAAACTTTAATTTATTGTTTTATTAATCTAACTATACACGAATATGTACACCTACATGAATTTAATTAAAGTTACATACATAAATCATAGTAATGGTTTATAATTTTGAACTTATTTCCTATGAAATTAATAAAGACGTAATTTCGCTGTCACTATCGTAATTTCGGTGGTGCTTTTTTTTTCAATGTTGAATAACTACTAAATTATTGACTTTAAATTGGGGCTTTTTGTAGCATTTAAATCCTAATCCAAAGGAGTATCTCAACGAGTGACCAATTTCACCAAAAGTAAAAAAAAAATTTGCCCAGCGAAATTACGTAAAAAAAATAGTTCAAAAATTCACCCATATATTTTATGTTTTCTTTAATAGCTACTAACATTTACATGCGATTTTGCTAGCGTTAATCTTTAGATCTGAAATTTGTATTGAAACGTGGTTTTTATTAACGTACCTAGCATAAAAAAACCGGCCAAGTGCGAGTCGGACTCGCGCACGAAGGGTTCCGTACCATTATCTATAAAAAATTGCGGTTTACGATTTATGACGTATTAAAAAATCTACTTACTAGATCTCGTTCAAACCAATTTTCGGTGGAAGTTTACAATGTAAATCATAAATATTTTTTAGTTTTATCATTTTACAAATATTCTTTATTAACGCATGGCAACAAAAACAATAACATCAATACTACTTCCATTATTGTGTTGTGTACCGGCACGAAGATACTTCACCAGGTATTCAATCAGCTGGCAACGCATCTGTAATTTTTTTGTAGGTCCCTATGAGAGGTGGTGGTTGCTTACCGTCGGGTGCATCACTTGAAAAAATAAAATATGAAAAATACGTATTTTCTTTCACAAAATATAAGTAAGCAGCTTTTTTAAAAACCCAAATAAATATTCAAATCCTCCACTTAATCACATCCTTCACAATATGCTCTCCATACACTCAAGTCACCGAGCATCATCGCGATAGCACTTCGCGGGCGCACAATCGCATTAACACACGCCTCAAAAACCGGTTTCCACCGCGAATAGCCATCCTAAATAAACAATAACAGGGAGAGGACAGCTTTTAAACGATCTCCAACGGCTCAGCTGAGAGATTAGCCCACCCTAATAACCAATTAACATTTACATCTCTGAAAAACACCACTAATCTAAATGCCTTTATAACAAGGTTGAATTTCGATTGGTTTGTGTCTGAATGATAGAAAGAGCGTAGTCAACGCAGATGGGATAGTCTGATAGGTGCTTATAGAGTTTTTTGACGAGAGAAGGGGTAGACGTGATTGAGCTACATGTTAATGCCGTGCTGTGTGCTGATTTGTAAACAGAAAGTTCAGCTACATTATCTGAACAAATAGGACAAACGTCAGGAGGGTATACCAAACCAACACTCCTTTAAGTGAAATAAGCACTTCTACAATGTGTTAAATTTATTCCCTATAAAAAATATTTGAATTTATGATTCGAAATTTAGTCACGGCTTTGTCACCGTAGATACATACAATTTGAACATCGACCAAAGCATGGAAATATTTCGTCACTACTTTGTACAAGGTCGTATCTCAAATCAATATGTAAACCAAACTTTAGTTCACATGGTCAGATTATCGGTCTTGAGATACGAGTTTTTCAAAGTAGTGACAATGTCTTAACTATGATTTAAAAATCCTAAAAAAGTACAGGAATGTTTGACAAATTAACACAATTTGCTGACATATTTCAGTTTTTTTATGCCTCTCAATGACATTAAACTTCAATAATTAGGTAGATAATTACATTTGGCTTTAAGTCTGTAATAAAAATCATAGGTACTTAATACATTTTTACTATTTTCGCCCATTCTTTATTAAAATATGATTAATGTTTAATGTTTAATGAACTAAAACAATTACTTTGCTCACCCGCGACCTTACAATAGTTACGTTTATGCAAGAAATGTGCGTTCATGCAGTTCCTCCACCTCCACACTGTACGAACACACACAAATCACATAAACCCAACCATCACCACTACCAAGCTACACTGACGCGTTTCGAACTCAACCAGAGCTCATCTTCAGAGTTACCACAACCGTATGCTATGCTACCAAATGTTAAACAAAATGAGTTTAACATTTGGTAGCATAGCATACGGTTGTGGTAACTCTGAAGATGAGCTCTGGTTGAGTTCGAAACGCGTCAGTGTAGCTTGGTGGTGGTGATGGTTGGGTTTATGTGATTTGTGTGTGTTCGTACAGTGTGGAGGTGGAGGAACTGCATGAACGCACATTTCTTGCATAAACGTAACTATTGTAAGGTCGCGGGTGAGCAAAGTAATTGTTTTAGTTCATTAATATGGACCTCCGCAAAGTAACGCCTGATTCAATAAATTAATGTTTAATGTTAAAAAAATGAAGTTGAAAAAAATAAATACAAAAAGATACTTCATAGCTAACTTGTTTAAAGACCTTTGTTCGATTAAAATATTTTTCATACAAAAATGTGAACTTAAATAGTTAAATCAACTTTTAGGCCTAATAGTTCTGCTTTATTGAATTTTACCACCCATTGATCTCTTCCATCAGTCTTCAAAGAATTTTTTAAATTAAACCTCTTTGTATAAGGTCACTTGGGCTTAGTTTATTTCATTAAAAAATAAAATCTTAACTTGCAATAAAATTACAAACAAACACGATAAACCTACACATTAAGAACCAACCGGACGTATATCAACGTATGAATATTTCGAACCTTTAAACAGCAGAGATAAGTTTGTCCTTCGGTCCGATAATTTTTATTTATTTGTAAATGTGTCTCAACTTTAGTCTTGTGGTATTGCGGGACCAGTGTATGTTGTCAGTGATAAGTTATGGCACTAAACGGTACCTAGTTGGTCCTTTGCAAGGAATCGCAGTCACTCAAAGAGCAATGGGGAGAGCTGTTTTCGTAATTTCTTTTTCGGATCTAATCAGAAATGAGGAGATCCGTAGACGACTCAAAGTAAGCGCATAGCCCGAGTGGACGTCCTTCGGCTGCCAATAATGATAATAATGTGTCTCATTATTTGCATTGTTGATGGCTGAATAATTAACGTTTATGCCTGGACTGTCCCAATTAAAAAAAAAACAGTAGAAACGTTCGAAACAAAAAGTTTGCAACAGCTGAAACAAAACACAATCCCGCGCAAAAACAAATGAAATTACCTATGCCAAATTCAAACCAAACCCAGCGTCACATACAAATGCGTTACTCGTTAAGTTGGCAAGATCCTCGTGGGACGGAAAGCATATGCGCCCGTTATAATTAGGGAACAATGTTTAGCTTTAGCAAATCCCTTTGGGGCGTAAATTAAGAGATTTCGCTCTCGGACGGCTTACGGAGACATTTGCGTTTAAGCCCGCACAAGGACCGAAGTTTGTTTGTATGTATTTGCTTAACCTTGTTAGAGAATTAAGGATGCCGATTATTGAAACAAAAATAATGTATGTTATTCAGGTTATTCATCACTTTTCGTTTTACGCTTCGCTCACGCAGCTAAAGTTCAAAACCTTTCCTTCGAATTATTTCTACCTACTGAAAGAAATTAAAAAGTAAAGTTACATTCTTATTTTTAATTAATGGTACATGTAACACAATGCGACATTCATAAATGTAGGTTAAAACGGTTCACGCGTTTAATAATAAATTTCTCGTTTTTTGTTAAACTTCGCATGTCAGGTAAACATTCGAGCCTGATTTTTAATTAACCAGCTCTTTTTACTGAATTATTGTGGGAAGTAATCTAATGAAAATGTATCGTTATACTTTCATAGACTATTCAGACTTTGGTTGGCATTCAAACAATTGGTTCAATTGGCTTTTGCATAGAGATGTCAATAAATGTAATCGTACTAACTAACGTAACTAGCGTATGGAAAGCGCTATGCTCGGAGTTTCTCTAAAAGATCGAATTCGTAATGAAGTGATCCGACAGAGAACCAAAGTTATCGACATAGCCCACCGCATTAGCACGCTGAAGTGGCAATGGGCAGGCCATATAACCCGAAGAGCCGATAACCGTTGGGTTAACCGTCGGGTGGGGTTGGGTTGGTTCTTGAGTGGAGACCACGGATCGGCAAACGTAGCGTGGGACGTTCTCAGACTCGGTGGAGCGATGATGTTCGCAAGGCGGCTGGCAAGAGCTGGATGAGAGTGGCCGAGGATCGTGCTCAGTGGCGTGCCATGGGAGAGGCCTATGTCCATGATGATGATGAACGTAACTAGCTTACTACCGCGATTTTATTTCCGTTAAAGAAATTCCTCCTCTTCTGTCGATCCCCCATTTTTAAGTATTTGTGGCCTCGACCAATTCACAACTTTTCTCCACACGCTCCGGCTTTTTACACGGTGGATCACTGCCCCAAAAGGAAACTTCAAATTTTCGAAGATCCGCTCAGATAATGTTTATGTGCGCTTCATGCTTCCTAATGTGAACAGCTAAGGAATGGAATTTGCTCCCGTCGTCTGTATTTCCAGATAAATACAACCTAGAGCTCTGCATGCCTGAATAAATAGGCTGTTACTGAACCAGTGAGATAAATACATCTTTGACCTCATCTGAACTTTACATCAGGTGAGATAGTGGTCAAACACGGATCAGTTTTATGTAAAAAAATGTAGGCTTGCGTTTGCATTTGCCTCCTTTTCTTCGACACCATCAATTCATACAACCTCCTCCTTTTTTTGAAGTCGGTTAAAAATGGGGAAGTTACCTACTTTTACAAGTTTTGAAAAGAACTTCCATACGAACATTGCTGTTAAATAAAAGCTTGTACAATATAATATCGACGGCTTCGTGACTCATGTATATGTACCTCTTACGAAATATACATACTGCGAGGAAATAATATCAGATTGAGTCACCAAGCTGTTCATGTTATGTCGGTAGTTAGGTATATCGTTTTTACTATAAAAATCTCGTGTCACGGTGTTTGCTATCGAACTCCTCCGAAACGGCTTGACCGATTTTTATATATTTTTTGTCTATATTTGGCAGGTCTGAGAATATGTAGTTCGTTGGCTATTTTATATACCCCTATTCTTTGCAGACGTATTCATGGGCAACAGCTAGTTATTTTATAAGAGACAGTGACCCAGAAAAACCAAATATTCAATATTCATAGCTCAATGCTTCACTCATATCCATACATCGCTCACCAAACAAACACAGCACCAAATTAAAAATTCAAAAAAATATGGACCCTTTCAGTTAACATACAAATACACGATTAAGGTCCAAATTAATTTATGACCGTCCATTTGGTCTGTCAATGTTTGCGCACACAATCCTGTTTCGGAGTTATCTGTGTATTTGCATATTTCTATTAACGTGGGGATGACCCCCTCCCTCCCCGCTTGTCCTAAAATCAACATGCTGTATGTTGAATATGTTATTTAACGTGACGTACGTATGTTTGTTATGACTTGTTACGGATATTAATTTGTATACATTATTAATTAAACCGTCCGTCAGCGATACAAACAAAGTTACGTAGACAGTCTACAATTTCAGCGCATGAATAAAAGCAGAAAAGGAATTCTGACAAGCTAATAATTTAAGAATGCAATTTTTTTATACAATAAATAATTATTCCGTCGGTGATACAAACAAAATTACGTACACAGTCCACAATTTTAGCGTATGAATAAAAGCAGAAAAAGAATCCTGACAAGCTGAAATTTGAGAATGCACTTTTTTATACAAACAATAATTTATAATGTTTTAAACTTTCGCGACTCTCACTTATAACCTAATATTTTGCGGAACTTAATCACGAACTAAAAATTATTTCTAAAATTGCCTCGACGTTTTAGTCCAGCAAAATATTAGTCATACATTAATAATTCATTATTAATTTGCTTTCATTGTCAATTACCAATACGGATTATGTCTTTTCCTGTAGTGGTTTTATAATTTGAATTGAAAAAACATAAGTTACTGCCCGTAATTTCGTTTGCGTCCCACGTTTCGCCTACAGTCATTCAGTTAGTTATATTGTCCAATCGACAAGAAGAGATCAATACGGCGTAATTTACAAAAACATGTTTGAAGACATCACATTAATGTTAAATCAATAAAGCCATGCACACATATTTATAACTTTGGCTCTTATATTGATCTCTTTATAATCGACTGCAACAATAAAAAGTTATTGGGTAGTTTAGCCATGAACACGTAAAAACAAATTATAGTTTTTAGGGTTCCGTACCCAAAGGGTAAAAACGGGACCCTATTTTACTGAGGCTCCGCTGTCCGTCCGTCTGTCCGTCCGTCCGTCTGTCAACAGGGTGTACATCTCATGAACCGTGATAGCTAGACAGTTGAAATTTTCACAGATGATGTATTTCGATTGCCGCTATAACAACAAAATTACTAAAAACCAGAATAAAATAAATATTTAAGGGGGCTCCCATACAATAAACTTAATTTTTTTGCTCGTTTTTGGTCGTTTTTGCTCGATATTGATAACGGCAACAGGTAGACGCTGAAATATTCACAGAATATTTAGTTATATATTCACTTTAAAAAAAATAATCAAATTAAAATAAAACGAACATTTTTGTGGGGCTCCCATACAAAAAACATGATTTTTTTGCCGTTTTTGTAGATAATGGTACGGTCTTTTGGCTGTGGTTTTTTAGATAAGTGTAATGGTATACCAATAAATTATAATAAAATTTCAAAATAAAATAAATTTGCTATTACCTACCTTATTGGCGTGTGTACATACACATACATATTACGTTCTATGTTTATTTTCCGTGAATTAGCTTTCACGTACTACATTGAATTTAATATTTCATAGCTTCCGATCCTCCGGAAATCACTTGTAGTTTGAACGAAATACCGGCAAAAGCAAAATTTGTGTTACACTAGCTTTAACCTGCGGCTCCTTTCGCGCTGGAATATGGCCTGTAAAAACTTAACGGTAACCTTTTTAACCCCAGACACAAAAAGAGTGGTGTTATTGTATGTGTATGTGTGTGTGTGTGTGTGTGTGTGTGTGTCTGTGTCATCATAACTCTTAAACGGATGAACCGATTTGGATGCGTTTTTTTTTATTTGAAAGCAAATTTCTTGGCGATGGTTGGTTTCGTCAAAATTGGTTCAGCTGTTTCAAAGTTATCACTTCTTTTGTTAGCTGCGGAAGGGGAACCTATCGATGTTTAGAAAATTTTATTTCCGAAGGTTTAGAATCCCGAAAACTTCATTTGTCCGAAAGCATTTTTTTCTGAAACTGTTAATATTTCAGGATTTATTTCAGGACCATCGTGTAGAACCCTTTAGGTTAGGTTAGGGTTTTTTTATAAAAATCCTGAAATATTTACAGTTTCAGAAAAAAATGCATTCGGATAAATGAAGCATTCGGGATTTTAAATATTCGGAAAAAAATAATTCTAAATTTTGATAGGTAACCCTGCGGAAGGGATCTTAGACGCATAATTGGCATTTAGTTAGGTACTTTACTTTGAAACATTATGTTTACCCTTTTTTTTTTTTAACGAAGTGGAAACACTTTATGTGTACCCCCGGGCTCGGGGAGACCCAGATGGTTATGTGGGGCTCTCTCTGCCGTCCTCTTTCCCTAACGGGAAGAGGAGGGGGGAGTATACCCACTAAAACCACTCCGACGTTGCCCTCTTGCCAAGTTTGGTAGGCGCCGTAGGTCCCAAAGATTCTACCACGACGCCAAAGATTCTACCACGACGCCAAAGATTCTACCACGACGACAAAGATTCTACTACGACGCCAAAGATTCTGCCACGACGCCAAAGATTCTACCACGGCGAAAACATTATGAGTACTGATTTGGGGGTTTTTAAAATTTTAATTTATAGTTATTAAAGTACAGCGTTCGCTCTGTCATCGCCATCTATTGATTGCAATTGAAGTAAACCCGTCATATTGAAAGCCGAAGTATTTAGTATTTGTATTCAAGGCTTATGGATGGTGGCCTCTATTCTTGTTTAAAGGTAAAGTGAGATACGAAGTACCTATCATTCAATCCAGATCCTTTTATATCTGTACGCCAAGTCTTATCTAAACCGTAGTCTTATTGAAGCCTGCTTGATTGAGTAAGAAACATCTTATCATCAAAACATACAAACATCTTTATAAATTTTCTCATTTATATTAGTAGGATAGGATATTGCCTGTTAATTAGCTTTCAAAACCTTTTCCGTGTAAGGCAAAAATTTAATTATCCTGATACAGACTTCCTTATCTGATAGATACAGTTAAGTAAAAACATAAGTATTGATTGAATTATCTCATAGTTATGTACTGATACGTTAATTCGATGATATAACAGAACTAAGAGCTATAGGACATATTTAGGTACATACCTATAAGCAATTTGTACGCACCCATATTTTTACACTTGTCTTGACTGGTAAGTACATACCTATTTTTCGTTCTTTACAGCGTTACAGCATACAACGCTACAAAGTTTGTCGGAAAACCCGAAGGTCCAGTTTTTGACTGTGGATAGTTATGTTAGAGATATTTAAGCGATTAATCTACGTCATGTCACAGAATAAATATATCTATGAATTTCCTTTTTCATAAAATAAAGTGTACATCCGTTAACTTTCTGCACTCGTATATGTTGGAAAAACTCACACGTAGAGTAGAACCTATAGCACTCATCATCATCATCATCATATCAGGAAAAAAACGTCCAACTGCTGGTCCTGCGAGGTGCGCCCCCGCATTCGATTGGTTCCTGAAGCCTTTACCAGATCGTCGGTCTATCTTGTTGGGTGCCTTCCCACGCCACGACTTCTGGTTCGCAGTTGCCACTCTAGAAAAACCTTACTCCCTCATCGGCTAACCAAGTTCTACGAGCAATGCGGCCTGCCCACTGCTACTTAAAAGCCTGGCATAGTCTCCGAGTTTTTTGTTTTTTGAAGTGAAACTTCTAATGCGACTTCCTACAAGCGTTGCATTAAATGCGTTGCGTTAAATACGCAACGCAACGCAAGTTGACGTTTACGAGACGTTCGCATTGTAATATACTAACGGATGTTAAAAACTTCGTCAGTGCGAACCAGAACAATTGCGTGGTTTAATATGAAAACTTGTAAAAATCAAAACTATTTTAATGGTAGATCGTAGAATAAAGTATTTTAAAAGTATTTAGTAAAAAAAAGTATTGAATGTCTTTGAGAATTACGAAAAATCAAGAAAAATTATTAAAAATAACATGCGCACGAGGAGCAACGCCATCTAGCGACGAGTTATGTAACTTGTTTCGCTAGCGCTGTATTTTATTATTAAGTTTCACTTCTTCCGCGCGGAGGGACTCCACGCACTAGTTTTTTTTTACAATTCATGCCGATTAACCTAATCCCAAAGTAAGTAAAGCTTGTGTTATGGGTACTTTGCAACGGACAGACATACTTATAATAATTAGATAGATACATACTTAATACATATTAAGTACTCAATACTCGAGAACAAACATTCGCATTTTTCATACAAACATCAGCCCCGACGTGGGAATCGAACCCGGGGCCTCATGCTTCGTAGTCAGTTTCTCTAACCACTAGGTCATTTGGTCGTCTTATTGTGTCACGTGTTATTGTGTGACGAAAATTATGATAAATGATGATAAACGATGAATTAAAAATGCACCGATTGCTGATAATGTCAATCGAGGCACACCCTTATTTTCATCAGTTTAAGTAAATTTCGAATAAATTTAATGATATTTGAAATCTCGTAAAGTTTTTTCCGAACACGGAAGTTGCTAACAAGTAACGACAGATGCCTGCCGAAATTTTAATTAGTGAGACACTTTTTAATTCCGCTGAGGTTTTATAATTAAATTTTGAAGTTGAATAGACAGTAAGATATTCACGTAAATCTTTTTAATTATAACCACCCTGCGCTATGTACACGACACATTTAATATAAATATAATTAATTCAACTTTTATCTAATCTAGGTGTAAACAAAAATATTAGACGACTTGCTAATTTATTGACATAGTTGCAATTCTTATTGCATACTGTTCAGTTGCTGAGCTATAGTCATGAAGTTTTGCACGACGTAAATGAAGACCACTGTGTAATTTTTGAATATTCCCCGTTTTTTAGGGTTCCGTAGTTAACTAGGAACCCTTATAGTTTCGCCATGTCTGTCCGTCTGTCTGTCTGTCTGTCTGTCCGCGGCTAAGCTCAGAGACTGTTAGTACTAGACTGTTAGACTGTTCGTCTGTTGATATTTATTAATTTCTGAGAAATTGGTTGTCTGGAAGAGATCGCTTTTTAGCGATAAGACCGCCTATTGTCTACCTGAATTTTTATTTTTGTAATGTCACTGTACTGTTTTTGGTGATCAATAAAGAATATTTGTATTGTATTGTATTGTACTAGAAAGCTGTAATTTGGCATGAATATATATATCAGTCACGCCGACAAAGTGATTGAATAAAAAAAAGTAAAAAAAATTTTTTTAGGGTACCTCCCATAGACGTAAAGTGGGGGTGATTATTTTTTTCTCGGCTAACCCTATAGTGTGGTGTATCGTTGTATAGGTCTTTTAAAATCATTGCGGGGTTTCTAACATGATTTTTCTATTCAGTGATCTGTTTGCGAAAATATTCAACTTTAAAGTGAAAATTTTCATTAAAATCTGCCGTCCCCCCCCCCTCTAAAATCTAAACTGTTGGGTGGAAAAATTTGAAAAAATTCAGAAGGGTAGTAAATATATCAAATTTACTAGGAAAATTATAGCGGCTAAGATTGCTTGGAAATTATTTGTAGCCTAAGGTTTAAAACATACCTAAACTTGGATGATTCCGTACACATACGAAATCCTTGGAAAAATATTACTTGATTTTTTCGTAATGGCTACGGAACCCTACCTTGGGCGTGTCCGACACGCTCTTGGCCGGTTTTTCAAATCTCAGAGTCTCAATTCAATTGCCACTTAAACGAAAATGCGGGCTGTAAACTAGTGTGCTATAAACAGGGTATTTAATATTTATTGAATTGCAACATATCTTCCAGTAATTGTATGAAAAAATTACGCCCTGTTGGAGCGTAGCAATTCGAAGCTTATTAAATTAAGTGTCTATTACAATAGGTATATTATGTACAGTCAAGTTTAAAAATATGGGTGCACAGAACTTGCTCATAAATATGTCCCATAGCTCTTTTGTCGTCGAATTAAGGTATAGGTATATAACGATGGGAGGATTAAATCGATACTTATTTTTGCACTTGACCGTACTAAGTACATGTATTTTTAAGAACTAATTAAATTATACACTTTAGCTAACATTTAGGTATACCTAAAATGTGATGCAGGTTTTCTCCAAGTACGACATCATAATTAAAACTATACTTACTTACATCGAGCAGCATCTAGGCAAGGGCTAGTAAACATATTTCCCAAAATTTTGAAATTCTTCTCGGGGAGTCGGCGTGAACAAATAAAGAACACGACGGCGATATGTTCATTAAAGTGGTTCGAATTCCGTTTACTCCATTAGCCAGATATTTTAATTGTGTGTTGTCCCTTCTGAAAGTTCGCAGCTGGGCCACCGCGACGCTATTTCAAGACAAATTGCTTTCAAACTGATGTTTCCGAAATTCTATATTTAAAGTTGCGGTGTTATTCATTGCCAGTTTTAGCTCGGAGACTGTATTTACAGTTTTATAAAAAAATATATTGAGTACTAGCACACAAATATAAATAGTAACTAATACGACAAGTTAAATAACAGCTTGTAAGAATCCGAAAATAAGAAACCGTTTAATTGTGAAAAAGCTAAAGCCTTTTGAAAAATCCATAATGCCAATAATATAAAAGCACATGATTTTATTCCCATCGCCGAATACGCCTACTAACACAGATTAGATAGCAGATAAAATCATACAACAGATTCCCATAAAATCCCAATTTAATCATACATCGTCGCCATATTTCACGCGTATCAAACGTACCCTCAAACCTACCTACCCCCAAATTTTATTATCGCACGATAAATCATATTCAAATGATAATTCAATAACGAAGTGATTTCTGACCCGTGCTATGTGGGGTCGAGATAAAAGAGAGCATAATCCGAATAGGCATAAAATTATGCCACCACGGCCCGCTCGGGACAGCTTATTTAAGACTAAATTTATGCCTAAATAGATAAAGTCTATGCGTTAAAGATTAACGTTGTTGAGAAATATACAGTAGACCGGCTGTCTCTGTGTTCTTAGTATATTGATAAAATTACAAAGAGAGAGAAAGATATAATACAAAGAGATGCAAAATGCTTGCAATGGAGACAAAAGAGACATATCAATGCAATTTTGGTAAAAAAAAATCATGTTTGTGAATTTCGTTTTACTTAACCAACCAACCAGATGTATGATTAAGTAAGATTTGACTATTTTCTTGTTATTTTATCGTATTACTAGCTATATCTCGCGGGTTTGCTCCCGCGGAGCTCTAACTTATGAGAATTTCGAAAAACACTAGAGACTTATAATTTGACTGGCACGTTCCTTGAGAATCATAGAGTTTTTTTTAATGGTATATGGGGGAAACGAGCAGACGGATCACCTGATGGTAAACGATTACCGTCGCCCATGGACACCTGCGACACCAGAAGAGTCACAAGTGCGTTGCCGGCCTATTAGGTAGGAGTACGCTCTTTTTTTGAAAGCTTGAAGGTCATATCGGTTGCACTAAAACTCTATAATTGTCAAGGAACGCGTCTGTCAAATTATAAGTCTCTAGCTCCAGTAATTTAGGATGTACGTTGTCTGTCAGTAAATCAGTTACATACTCTTTTAAAGACATACAATTTCACGTGAATAATAACCATTTTGCACATGGCGTGCTTCTCGTAAAAACATTGTAACCCCAATCCTAAAATCCAACAATAGTTATGACGCCACATTTGCAATTTACTTATAAAGCTGTCTCGCAGCTGGCCCACTGCGATTTTATCTACTACAAAAGATAGTGACTAGAAATCCTAATAGAAGTTATTTATGGGAGCTTACTGCTTATCACTAATGCGCTAGAAGCGTGGCCGGTTATTCTATAAAGACAATTTAAATCCAAATCTTAGAATTATAAATTATGTAATAATCAATTTAAAACCACAACCCCATTATGCTCGGTTATTACGCGCGTCAAGATAAAAATATTGTAATTTAATTATACGCCGACTGTTTTATTCAATTTTCGTATAAATAAATTATTTGTGGGTATAAGTATTATTGAATTTTAAGTTTATTTGTTGTCTGTGGTACCGTTTTTGGTGTCACGCTGAGTCTTAATCTAAATAGACCATCAATATGTATGAAAGTGCTAAAAACACAGTAGCACCCTTCCTTCTTTTTCCGTGGAAGCTAAAGAATTGACCATCTCTCAAAATGTTTTAGCTGTGAACACAAGCCTGTAGAGTAATTAAATAATAATGATGTTAATCAATGCTGAGTCTAATCCCTATCGACGTAAAAAAATGCAAGTCTGTATCACGCACTGCTGCAATAAAAGAGATAGGTATAACTAAAAAAGAAACCGGTACAGAATAATAGTTATCTAACTGAAAAAAAAAACTTGTCACAGGTACCATTCAACTTAATCCATAATGTAACAAGTAGGTAGTGCCATCCAAATTTTGACGTTTAATTTGTATCATTAAAAGAGCTATGTATTGTTGAATCAACATTTTGGATTTTCAGTTGTCCATAGTAATTCAACCGTGGTGGCCTAGCGATTTGATCTTGGCCTTTCTAGCAGAGGGTCGTGGGTTCAAATTCCGGCTCGCACCTCTGAGTTTATCGGAATTTATGTGCGAAATTACATTTCAAATTTACCATGAGCTTTACGGTGAAGGAAAATATTGTGAGGAATTCTTTATACACCTGCAAAAAAATTCAATGGTGTGTGTGAAGTTCCCAATCCGCACTGGACCCACGTGGGAACTACGCCCAAGCCCTCTCATTCTGAGAGGAGGCCTGTGCTCTGCAGTGGGACGTATATACGCTGGGATAAGTTTCATAGAACATTACGAAATTTCAAATGCAGAGAAGAAAATAAAAATAAGGAAAAAGTATTCTATACATGATAAATACTGAAAGACATTTTAGAAATTTTGATGGTAACTAAAAATTTACCTAATAGATAGAACAGATTTACAATTTTATTGCATAAGGAATTGTCGAACCGAAGAAGACATTTTGCCCCTGATATATTTTTGACAAAAAAAAAATGCAAACTTAATCTATAAATATTAAATCTGTAACAAGTCGGTGTCTGTACATTGAAGATATTTGAGAAAAACTGTCACTAGGGCTATTTATTAGCACAATAGAACCCAAAACAATGATTTTTAGAATTATTGTCTGTTTGTCTGTTTGTCTGTTTGTCTGTGCGTTTGTGCGCGCTAATCTCAGAAACGGCTTAATCTAGAAGGATGCGGTTTTCACTGATATGTTGGTATTTTCTTGGATTAACATTTAGTGTTTGTTTCATTTGAATCGGTTCACAAATAAGAAAGATACGTCTATTTTAAGAATTTATCGAACAGGTTTTTTGTTTGAACGCGCTTATCTCAGGAACTACTGCTCCGATTTGAAAAATTCTTTCAGTGTTTTTGAACTAAAACTTCTATAGGCACGCTTGACTTGGGAGTACGGTGCACGGTGTTGAATTTGAACGCGGGTGTGCGGGGGGGTGCGGGGGCGGGTAATTTTTTTAATATCAAGGAACTAAGGAGAGCCATAATTGATGAAATAGCAAATTGGATAAAAAAAAAATAAGCTGCCCAAACTACTAATTCCACGCGGACGGAGTCGCGGGCAAAAGCTTACCAACAAAAATTCAAGCCTGCTTGAAACTACTCTGAAATTTCGGTCAAGCAAATTTCACTTGGACTAGCAAAAGCAAATGAAGACAAAGCTTTGGCTTCTGTTCGTAATATCGGGTTTTAGTGCAAACACGTTGCCCATCAACCCAGCTCTCGAGTTACGCTTAAGTGAGTAGTCGACCACCGCAGAATATTCCATTAAATTGTTTTCTTTGCTGAACACAATCCGTCTTACACAAGACAAATAATAGCCCTTTAGCGAGAGATAATCGGTAGAGATGCCCCGCTGTGTCTTTGTGTGTTTTGTAAATCTATTACAATGACCTATTTTGCGACGAGTGTTGAGTTCTCGGCTGGAGCTTGGTGGGAATAATAGGAACTCCTTGATACATTTTCGATGGGTTCATTATTTATTAAATATATATCTACATATCTCAGTATGCTCTGCTCAGTATGTATTGAATGTATTTGTTTATTGATATAATTTATATTATATTTGTATTGTTTTTATTGTTTGTTGTCTATTAAGTAATACTGCGTTTCTCTTGTCTGTTATTTCTGCCACCTACATTCGTCTGTTGATATTTATTAATTTCTGAGTAATTGGTTGTCTGGAAGAGATCGCTTGTTAGCGATAAGACCGCCTATTGTCTACCTGAATTTTTATTTTTGTAATGTCACTGTACTGTTTTTGGTGATCAATAAAGATTATTTGTATTGTATTTGTATTGTATGCTTAGTATAGGTTTTACTTCACCAAATACTTCTCGATAGCGTTTACGTAAAAATTTCAATTTATGGAAACATGGACGCGCGCGCGCGCGGAGGCGCTGTCCATGTTTCCATGGTAATTGATTTTTTTTTTAAGTAAACGCGATCGAGAAGTATTTGGTGAAGTAAAACTTATACTAAGCATACTGATCGATTACATGTCCTACTGCTGGGCACAGGTCTCCTCTCAGATTGAGACGACTTGTTTTATAGTTTCACCCGGGCCCAGCGTGGATTGGGGACTTTACACATTCACGTAGGCTTTCTCGCGATGTTTTCCTTCACCGAAGCGTTCGTGGTAAGTGTCTAATATAAATAATTATGTAGGCGCAATACGCGTGGAATTACTCATGATTTGGTCATATAAAGGCAAGTTAAATTCTCTCCTGTACCTCTACCATGAGTTTACACTATTTTACGTGACCGTACTCGCTAGCGACGGCGTAAATTATTTGTATGGAGAATTGTACAGCGCCTCTAGCGGTCACTTACGGAAGTGCAATTCTCCATGCAAATCATTTACGCCGTCGCTAGCGAGTACGGTCACTGTGAACTAATGTAAACTCATGGTAGAGGTACAGATCACACTTAGTTTACTTTCATTCAAAAACTAGTCCCTTTGCTTCCTTCTTTGCTTTTGTTTATCTGTTCTCTTGTTATCTGTTAATTTCATGTGTTTTATGTATAATAAAGAGTTTTATACACATACATTCACCTCATAACACTCCTTTTATTCACATACTACGGGAAAAATTCGTACTAGCACAGGATGAACAATGAATATCTGTCCTAGACAATTTTTATCTTTTCTTAGCTTTTAATTAATGTAACCAACCCTCCTTTTGTCAAAGTCCGCCGTTGCGGCACGCGGTAACTTGAGACTGCACTTGACTAAGTAAACTCGTTAATTACTAATTTAAAAGCAAAAAGCACAAAAGATGATGAAAAAGAATCACCCCTTTTAAACTGCTGTCGAGCATGCCTTTTTCTAGTAAAAAGATCGAGGGCAAAAAAACTTGTCATTTTACGTTTGGTGATTTTGAAACGAATTGAGCTGCACCATACTGGACTTTATGAAAAGTGGTTTCAAAAGGTGAAGTATCAGATTTACTTCATTACTGCTTCTTCTACTAATGGCTCAGCACGATGAAAGCTTCGCGAGTTTTTCGAATGGGCTGAAATATGATATTTTGTACGTTTTCACAAAAATTCCATGTAGGTTATTATCAAATCTGCACACACAATTTCACTAGAATTGGCTAAGAAATGCGACCTGTAGTGCTCTAACGGACAGCCCGATAGACACACGGAAGCATTTTCGATCCAGCCGAAACGAAGACAGTTGATTCGAGCTTCGCGCTCGCATGAGACAAACAAAAAACACTACTATTTACTAGCTACTAGAAATGATTATCTTTAAATTTAAAACTACATTTATTGGTTTAGATTGTCATCCAGAAAAAATACATCTAGATTTAGTCGTTCAATCTGATTAAATTTTGGCCGTTCTGCTCGTAAAATAAAATAACAATAATTATTAATGAAAACAATGTACATTTCGTACTAAATACAAACTGAAATATAGATGCACAGAAAAAACCCCAGAAAAAAGACCAATGCTGGGAATCGAACCCAGGTCCTCAGCATTCCGTGCCGCGTGCCATACCCCTACACCACCACTGGTCTAGAGATTAGACACGAATCTTTCCTATACATCATACATTTCAATCTGCTAAATCATCACCTTATGCAGTGACAAACGCACATCTATGTTACACCCTCATCGAGAGATTTTAACACTCCTTCGGAACTAACCGCTCACCTGGACAAGAGATGGCGCTACTGTGCAACTTTAAACAAGTTAGCTATGAAGTATCTTTTTTTTGTACATATTTTTTCAACTTCATTTTTTTATTACTTTTACGGTCATCCCGTGAAATCATACATTTCGTACTAAATACAAACTGAAATATAGATGCACAGAAAAAACCCCAGAAAAAAGACCAGAAAAAAGACAGCATTGGTCTTTTTTCTGGGGTTTTTTCTGTGCATCTATATTTCAGTTTGTATTTAGTACGAAATGTATGATTTCACGGGATGACCGTAAAAGTAATAAAAAAATGAAGTTGAAAAAATATGTACAAAAAAAAGATACTTCATAGCTAACTTGAAAACAATGTAACTAAAACACAACAATGTAACAGGACATTTCATGATCAGATTGGGGATGTCTTGAAGAAGGGTCAGGTCAAGAGTACCCGAAACCGGCGAGAATGTATGAAAAGACTAATGAGTGTTGTGGAGCGAAAGATGTATGTCAGGATCGTAGCAGGTGGAAACAAATAGTCTCTGCCTATCGCCTAGCTGGGAGGAAGGCGTGATTGTATGTATGTATGTATGCAATAAAAATTTACTAGTAACGTTAGCTCATATCACAGATATTACTTTTTAAAATAAATAATTAAGATAATAAAGTACTGTGTTCGATCTTTTTATTTTTTGTCGCCTTCAAAGTGTCATATACGAGTCAACGTGGTGTAGATTTATCGTCTGTCATGAAATTACTCTTTCATATAACGCACCATTACATTCCCATATTCACACTCCAAAAAGGACAATCATCTGTTTAATGGCGATACAAATTAATGCCGCGTATGAACTCAAAATAGGTTAACGACCAATAGTCTTTAATTAATGTCATCAGCATTGAGAACAGGCTCTTAGACTATATAAATAGACGGCTTGTTTCACACGGCATGACGATCTTGTAGGTAATTCAATGATATAGATATTAACCCCAATTTCCTTGGTAGTATCGCAAGGACGAGCGGCGGGCGCTCGTAAAAGAGAAGCATCGGTTATTCTTTTAGAAAGAGTAAATATTATGAACACCAACCAGCCTTTACCCGCAGATTTGTACGCGGGAAGTGAAAATAGTAACTATATTATAATCACAACTATTTCAGATAAATCCAGTTATACAGATAAAAACAAAAATTGGTAAAGAAAACGTTAAATTTTGCACGAATCCGTGTCGTAACCTTTTCAACACCTTATGTCATTGCGTGAAGATCACTTTGACGTTGTATTTTGTGACGCAAATATCCTACGTTGGCGTTGAAAAGGTTAAACCATTAGATAATTCTCAAAAATTACACCGTGGCCTAAATTTATGTTGTACGAACGACACCAGTGCAAAATTATATGTTTTGAAACTTAGGTTAAGATTTTAATATTATAGAAAAATTCGGTGGGAATATTGGGATATAAAGTAACCAGTATGCTGTTCCAGATGAATCTACATAAAAAATTTCATTCAAGTCCGTCCAGCCATTATAGCGTGAAGGAATAACAAACACTCACTCACAATCTTTCACATTTATAATATTGGTAAAAAGTAGGATGTTAAACCAGATAGTGGTAGTCTCTACCCCTGACTATGATTAAAACTAGCGAACAGTTAAAAATGCCAAAAAAGTAAAATGTTCAAAGGTGCTAAAAGAATAATATTTAGCTATAGAAAGATACGAACGTAATACGTTGCAAATAATCCAGCTGTATTTAAGCAAGGACGCTGCCTATGTACAAATTCCACGAACAAAACAAACCACAAGGATCCCATTGAACAGCAACACGGTCCGCAGTAACAGCAATAAAGAAGGCTAATTTTATCAACCCTTCCATCGGCGAACCGCGACACCGATAGCATCGAATAATCAACAATATTCATAGACGAGGGTCCAGAGGGACAATTGGTTCGTTAACAGAACCCAAGTAAGGCTAATTGTTGCAAATGGGCGACAGTTAGGCAATAAAAGCTCGCTTTGAATGCACTTGTGTCTAGTTGTGTAGACACTTTAAATTCTAGGGACCAAGCCAATCAGATGGCGTCGATAAAGTGCGATAAAACTGCGCTTTATTAAAATTAGTGCCACTTTATCGGTATGATACGAAATTTGAATGAAATTTTGGTGTGTACTCGTACATAGATAGTTGGATCTTAAATAGTTATATAGGCTACTTTTTATTCCGATTGTCAGCTACTAAGAGACACGTGCAATTTCACCAGATTATTCTTCATAAAACTTAGGTAAATGAAGATCACTATGGTTTTATTTTCGGGAATTAAACATAGAGAAAAACTTATGATTTAAAATTAATCTGCTTGACCTCACAGTTCACGCGAGCGAAGACGTAGATAAAGAATTGTATAGAATTAACCAGACAACGTGTACGCGCTTATTATTGCAGCCAATATTTTTACTCTCAAAGTGTGCAAATCTTGATTTGACAATAATTAGCCATTCAATTTTTTTTTGCATTTATAATTAAAATTCGACAAAAGACTGTGGCTCTAGTGAAAGAGGGATTAAGTCTTAAGAAGTTGAACAGCTGATTTCGACTTAGCCCCCTTTAGACATAAAACCATACATAAAACCACATAAGACTGTGGCTCTAGTGAAAAAGGGGTTAAGTCTGCAGAAATTAAACAGCTATTTTCTATTTTATGTGTAAAGGGGGCTAAGTCGAAATCTGCTTTTAAACTTCTGAAGAATTAACCCTTTTTTCACTAGAGCCACATGTCCATATCCTAAATTTTTTAACCATGCCGTGTTGCAACTTTTAACGTCCGAAATCATTATTCTAAATTTAACCACAACTCCTATCAGATTCTACCTATTTTATTGGTGATTGAAGGGACAGGTTGTTCAAACAATTAACTCTAGCGATTTTCTACTAATTAATTTCAAAACTAATTGAATTCGATAAATTGAAGCGGCAACGTTACAGCCACACATAACATTTAAGCCGTTAAAACAGCAACTATATGACCTACAGTACTTTAAAGCAGCATAATGTTCTTTATTTCAAACCAAGTTATACTCAGCGATAACAAGTTTTACAGTAGATTAGCTCGTCGAGACTAATACCCAACTATATATCACTACTTCGAAACAGTTCCAAGTACAAATCCAAGGGAGGGTCATTATCTAACGGCAGTTTACAAGTGGAATCCGACGATAAACATGAAGAGCTTTGTTTAGTTGTCTTTTGCGCTCATCTGTCACAGGTAAAGCTACTATAAAGCCCCATAGACATTATAATGTTCACACGCGACAAAGTCATGCCATAATTTAGGCGGATGCTCGCTAGCCGGCAAACTTCAGGACACAATAAAGCACTATACTGCGACATTAATTACAAGTTATCGTAAAACATGGAGTGCGCCTCGCCGTCTCACTATAAATAAGTCGAGGGGACATTTGCATGCTTGGAAGCACAAAGAAGTCGATATCGGTACCTAATTATGAATTGTTATAAGGCACGATAGCACCTGATTTATTGTGTCTTATGGTCGAGCATAAATCCAGGCCTGGTGCGTGTTTTATTCTATAAGCGACCGCCAATTCTGAACGCCTGCGGCTAGATGTCGCAAGACCGTGATTAATCTTTGTGCATAATCCTGGATTACATTATTACGGTGCTTTAGTTTCAACATCAGATCCGACTTCAACTTAACAAATGACGCTGTTTTTTTTAAAGCTACCGGCCAGTAATAATATAGACATTTTCAATTTCAACCAAATGAGTGGACCTAAAAAACGGAATAAGCAACGCAACACCATTACCGAAGACATTGGCTGGGGAAACAATTTTGCAATAATAAGAAGAAAATATTAAAATTAACAGGCACGTTAGGTACATAAATAAAAGAAAATCTGATTGCATTCGCGGTGGCGGGCGGGCATAATTGAAAAAATTGTCTCTTGAATTGTTGGCAGCGACTCTGAGTCGGCCACAGTAATAAGATGGGATTACGCCTCCGTGTTATTGCTTGCGAGCGAACCGAGCGTCAGTCAGATAATTTTCCTCGAAGGTTTCTTATTGCAAGTTTTTGTTTTGTTCCGTCTGTATTTAGGCTTACGGGATGAAGGTTAATGAATGCCTTTGAGGATACCCGTATAATTTGGCAGATGTGTAATAGGCATTAATCATATTCAGAGCTTCTGATCCTAATTTTTAAGACTGATTATCTTACTTATCCTTACTGATATTATAAATGCGAAAGTAGCTCTATATCTTCACTCATAAACTGCTGAACCGATTTAGATGAAATTTGGTATAGAAATACTTTGATACCCTAGAACTATGCTATTTTCTGGGAAAGTTTTTATTCCAGAAAATTGCATAGTTAGCGCAGGATAGCGATAAATGAATTCTCCGCTAACGGAGTCGCGGGCAATAACTAGTAAGTAAATAAAATAAAAAATAAATAAATAAATATTAGGGGACAATCTTACACAAATCGACCTAGTCCCAAACTAAGCAAAGCTTGTACTATGGGTACTAGACGACGATAAACATACTTCTATAGATAAATAAATACTTAAATACATAGAAAACATCCATAACTCAGGAACAAATATTCGTGCTCATCACACAAATAAATGCCCTTACCGGGATTCGAACCCAGGACCTCTTGCTTCGTAGGCAGGGTCACTACCAACTAGGCTAAAGCGGTCGTTAAATGCAAAAAATTGTGATTGTGTGTACGCATAGGTACGTGCATGCTTGCGCGCGTGTGCCGTGTTCGACGAGTATAACACATCTATTTTTATTCCGATATTTGCAAGAAAAGTGATATTATTTATTTTATTAGCAGTACGGCTGCTCACCGAATCGAAGATTTTTTTTTTTTTCTCTTTTAAATAAAAGTGATATTATCAATCATCATCATCCCAGCCTATATACGTCCTACTGCAGGGCACAGGCCTCCTCTCAGAATGAGAGGGGTTGGGCCGTGTAGTTCCCACGGGGACCCAGTGCGGATTGGGAACTGGAAAAAAAGGAAAGTGATATACCTACGCAAGAAGAATTCCTATACCACCGTATTTTTTTTTTGAGAATTAAATTCAACTACAAGACCTAGTGATTCACGCGAGCAATGCCACGTGCAAGCGCTATTTAAAAATTAAGAAACCAGAAAAAAAAATCACACTGACAATAATTCCTTAAATGGGTCACAGCTTTTCATTGTGCGGACCATAATTATGGATAAATTTAAAGCTCTTTTATGAGCGGTTCTCATCATGCTTCATAAATATCAAAACACGTGTTGTGAAGGAAGTGGGACAGCACACAGCTGCCAAATATGTTTCAGCAGTGTCAAACAACGGCACGATATCTACTGGAACACGACCAACATTTGAAGACGTGAGTGGATGAAGGGGTATGTCGCATTTTTTTCATTTTCGGTTTTATGCCATAAATGAAGGTTCTAAGTCATAATGCAACACCCGACGCTATCAGTTCTCATGTTTTTAAGCTATAACAGCTTTAAACCCAGTGTATGAAGGGCCTATGTACAAGAATAAGTTACGTTCTTCGTGAATTAAGGTGCTAAGGGCACATGACTCTAGAAGTGGTTACCAGTTTGCGAGTGAATGTAACAGAAGAAAGTGTCATGTACGCACTTAGCTCCTTCATCCATGTTATGAGACAAACTTTTATTTTCTCTTATTCTGACATATCCGATATCCAAAAAAAAAAGATAACATTATAGGGATCAGCTGAAATTTATAAACTCTGAATGCAGGTATTTTTACGAAGAAATTCTACTAAATCAATAAATTTTGTTACAATAAACACTTTCATTTATTTAACTTCTTTTCTTTGCAGAACAGCTTTAAGGAGAAAGAAGGGGGTTATGTACTTTTTTTTATAAAAAAAATGTTTTTTAAAAGCATTTATTACAAAAATCAATAGATCAGGCTATTTAATTGATTTTTATAAAAGTTACAATACCCTATTCAATTAAGAAACAAAATTACAACGTAAAAACCTTTAACTGCGATTTACTCGAAATAATGTTTTTGTGACATACCCCCTTCATCCACTCATTTCTTCATTTGACTCCCCGTTATAATTTGTTAAGGTACCTATTGAAACTTGTAATATTTTTCTTTGTAATTTACATTGATTATAAACTAATTAAAAACATAAATAGAAATAAGGTAAATAACAAGAACTTAATGTAAATTAAAACTATAATTGGAAATGAAATACTAACAACTAAAGATAAACTGAACAAAATAATATATAAAAGGTTCCTCCTGCGGCGTGGACCCAAAGACGCTAGCAGCATTTCTTCGTTGGATGGATTTGATTTGATTCCTTTTCATAGTTTTACCTATCGCCTCCCAAGTCTTTACTAAGGGCGATAGGGATCGTGGGCTCTAACCCGGGCTCGCACCTTTGAGTTTTTTGGCATTCATGTGCAAAATTACATTTCAAATTTATCACGATCTTGACGGTGAAGGAAGACATCGTAAGGACCCCTACACACATCTGTGAAGCAATGTTGTGTGTGAAGTTCCCGATCCACACTGGGCTGGCATAAAGACTAGCCCAAATTAAAATAGTGGGACGTATGGTCTCAGATGATGATTAGTTTTTTTCTGTTTCTCGTTTCTGCCGAGGACATTATGCCTTTGCCCCACAAAGAGGCACTGTTAGTTTTGTATTAAGAAGGGTGTTTATACTCATAGTGCCCAATTGGCTGGAATTGAATTTTTTTTGTAACAAGAAATAAGCAGGTGGTTCACCTAATGGTAAATGATAATAACTTCCCATAGACACAAGTTTTACAGACATTATGCTAAGTTTGTGTCCATAGCGTCACAAAATAATAAAATGTATGTCTGAGGTGCGATAAACCTCCCATCCAATCGTTTAAATCTATTTTATCAACAACATAAAATACGCGCGTCTATAAGCCCCAAACATTATCCAACGGAAATTAATAGGGAGCCATCAATTTATCTTATGCTAATCGCACATTGTTCTTTCTTTAGAAGTGCTATTTAAAAGTTGTCTCCGGACATTAATCTATACAAATGGTGACATTTGCTCGTAGAAAATAACCAATTTAAATACAGTTAACAACAAATTCCCCACATTAGTTAAGTGACACCCACATGAGCAACGGGCAGTCAAATTATACTCAATTATAAGCTTGATAAGGTAACTACATGTTTATATTTCGCTCGATGGCAAAAAAATATCGAAACTCGAATAAAAAATGTCCAGAGAAAAAAGTTCTGCTGAAGATTGATGAAGTAGACGGCAAAAATATAATTATCGATAAAGCCAAATCTAGTAAATTCACCTTACCGTAGTCTACGTTTAATGATAAAGTGTGATATGACTAAATGAAATTTGCTGAGACGAGTAGTAGCTGCTGAGAAAAGAAGTTTCATCGGAATGTTATATCCACCAATTTAATTAAGTAATGGCGCATAACTCGATGTTAGCTCGGAAAGTCGCCGCCGGACTCAAGTGGCCGTGGACAGGACACATTGCTCATTTACGGCCGATGGGGCAGTAAGGTCCTAGATCGGCAGCCATGAACTGGAAGACTTGGCATAGGAAGGTTGTCAACAAGATGGATCGATGATCTGGTAGAGGAACTACTTGTATGCAAGCAGCTTAGGATAGATCGTTGCGGGAGTCTGGGAGATGCCTTTGTCTAGCAGAGGATGTGTTTTGGCTGATATGACGATGATGATAGTGAATGACGCACATTTAGTGCCAAATAAGTACCTTTGTTACTAAAGTTTCAACATTTCTTTTGAGGTTACTCCTAGCTATAATAGTTGTTCATATAATGTAAAAAACTGTGTATGTATTGGAAATATTCCTAATTATTTTTTGAATTCGTTTTTTTGTATAGATTTACTCAATGTTATTAATTCAAGTGTTTGATTTTTATTTAGGGCCACAGTATTCCGATCACAAAGCTATCAGGAAAGCAACTTCATAAAATAATACAATAGCACAAAAAATTTAATACTGGCTTTGAATATATTTTTTTTTCGGTTTTGTCTTTACAATATTACATTTGGTTTGTTAATGGCCAGTGATTTATTCCATACCCGTTCTATACACGCCCAAATTGTTTAATGCTTTCTTATTTACTTTTCCATTGGCTATGTTAAGAAGATTATGGAAATAATGTGCTACTTCTGTTACCGTTAGTAAGTCCGTAATCTGATTTTTTAAAATATGAGTCTTACCTGTATCTTCGCTTGTATTAATCATTTTAGTCTGTCATTTGAATAAGAATTTCAGAGTTTCGCGAAATTCACAAAAACTACGAGGTTTTTATTGAAAACCTCGTAGTTTTTGTGAATTTCGAGAAACTCTGAAACTCTGAAACTCTGAAATTCTGAAATTCTCAACTTTATTGACGTTGCATCAGATACCCGCGTTAAATGGCTCTAAAGTTAACTAAAGATTTTAGTATTTTATTCCGATTACGTGGAAATATCTGGATAAAAAGCAGTCTTTGTGTTATTCCTAAAATCTAACAATTAAATATCGACTAACACTAAGTTGTAGGACACTGATCCTATAGAATAAAAAATATGGATTTCCGTGATTCCATTTTTTTTACTCTTTTTGTTTTATAAATACCTACCAAATTTTATTTAAATCCGTCTAATCGTTTTAACACGACACGTAACACACACTCGCACGCTCGCACGCAATATTGGAAGGACTATTGTCTAATAAATCAAATACATAGGTAAATTAATATCAAAACGTAGTATTTATCTATGCTGGACGTGTTTTGTACAACAAATTGAAGTACCTTAAATGAATGTCACCTTCAAATTACATTGGCTTTTGGAAAATAAACGTGGTAGCGTATTAAAGTTTAACAACACAACTTTAATTTGAACGGACACGCAATTCTGCACTTTATTATAATTAAATACTGAACCGATGTTGAACTCATAAATCGAATTCAATAACCCCTTTTGACTTTTGAAAATTGGTAACATTGACATTCAATAATTTACCACCACGCAATATGAACTAATTCCAAATAGCATTAATCATTGACGACAGAAAGCAATTTTACAAACATAAGTTTAAATACTTTACAAAGTTAAATAAAAATCTTTATCTACCAGTTTTCGACACGTTTCCGAAAGAGAATATCTTGTTGACACCTACTTTTTTCATCAACCCTGCTTACCATTAACACCTCATTGCAAATTCTTGGAGCCAAACAACTTTATCATTCCACATCAAATAAATCCGCAGGGGTGGCACATGGTGGAAATTTTAACGATTCCAACGGCCATAGCGACGCAGGGTGAAATTAAAAAGAATGGCTAGGAAACGGTCCCCGTTTTGCTTTTTAATTTTCCGTTCGCCCGGCGGTTGGGTGGGGCTTTTACAGTTTGCGGCTGATTCAATCTGCACCAGTTCAAGTCGAGACGTTGTGTGAAAAATTGAATCTTACGCCATTGTGTGGAATATGAATTTTAAAATCATTAGACTGCTTTAAATGTTTAGGGATTTAAGCGAGGGCTTAGACAGTAGCACCCGCATCTTCAGTCACGACAGTCTAATAGGTAACTGTGTTGTTATATAGCCAGTTTTTTTATACCCAGGCTAGCTCTTGCCCAAACTTCATTATAAGAGGTATAAAATAAATAATGCCTATGTTACTATATTTTTCGATAAGTGTATTTAAGACTTCTTTTAAAATTGAGGAACAAGTGCGAAAAAAAGCGCAATAGTTCCTTGAAAGGAACAGACAAAGGAACTACCGCGAATAATCCCTTTTAAAAAACAATTTTTTTTCGAATTATTTCATAATTAACTAAGTAGGTAATTTAAAAAATGTTAATAATTGTTAGGGTCCATCAGTAATAGCCGTTAATAAAAATTAATGTACAGAACTAGCTTTTGCCCTCTACTTTGTCCGCACGGAATAAGTAATTTGGGCAGCCTATTCTGCTTTAAGTATGTAAGCAATCTGCTTTGTCATCAATCTGATTTTTATTTGAGTTTTGAGGAACTATTTTATAATCCTACAAAGTTTTAAACTTTCTTGATTTTCACTCATAACATAACTATCAACACTCACGGGACTTATCACGCAAATAACATTTAATATTTACCTCGACGTTTCGGCTGCATTGCAACGGCCGTGGTTACAAGTTGTTAATATTTTATTCTTCATCCTTTCCTCAAACTATCTCCACACCAAATTTCATCTAAAACGGTTCGTGGTTATTGATTCCCCATGCAAACTTCCATCCCCCCTTTAAAAAGTATTGTTTCTGGGATAAAAAGTATCCTACGTCCTTTCCCGGGACTCAAACTATCTCTATATGAAATGTCATGTACTTAAATCGGTTTAGCGGTTTAAGCGTGAAGAGGTCACAGACAAACAGACACACTTTCGCATTTATAATATTCGTATGGATTAGTTCGCGTCAGACATTTAAGTAACATTGAAAGATAAAGGAAATTGAATGCAAGTAGGCACATAAAGTGCTCAGGAAGAAGCGGAATTCAAACACGAAGGAATTGTAACTCAACGTTCCGTCATAAAGTAAAGCTCCATATACTCCGGATACAAACTCCCAGCAATTGTAGGACTTAGATCCAACTGGTAAAGTTAGACGCACCATCTAAAAGCAAGCGAGGCGCTCAACGAATGTTCAACTCTAATGAGATTCCTCCGATGTTATCTTCAGTGACAACGGATCCCGATTTGAGGTCACCCGATCCTTTAAGATTGAGCAAGATTCAATTTGCTAAAACAAAAGTAATACTTTTATCTAAATCCCCTAAATTTATTAAAGAAAAGTTTTTGTCTGAGATATTTTTCACATAACGAAGATTCCTTTTACGTTACTCAATTTCGTCGAGTCAGTGACATTTGAAGGTGGATCGCAAAGCCGATTACTTTGTTACATTACGGCCACACGTGCGAAACAACTCAGTCTGTGCGGCAAATGTATGTCTCTGTAAAAGGCGCCTATTCAATAAAAATTGGCAGTATTGTCTACCAAGTGTCTCAAAATCTGGCAGTTGAGATAAAATCTGAACACCCCTGTAAAGATTTTTCATCGCAATGTTTTTTACCCGACTGCTTTAATAATGTAATCACGCCCTTGCACTTGACGTGGCACAATTTTGTAACATCGACAAATGGTATAGAAACATTAGTCAGTCACAAAATTAAAAAATCCTAAGAATTATCTGCAGGGATGTTCAGTTAAATTAACTCAAGCATGAAATATTCTGAAATAATTTTTGACACACTTGTCTTGTATTGTATGTCGGTATTTCGTTTTAAAATAAATGTGTTTCATTTTCTGCAATCAGTTAAACTAATTAATTGTAATTTAGTCAATCACATAACTCACTAATTGAATTTGTCAGTCGATAACGGACTTCTAATAACACGTGGGCCGATAAAGCGATACCGATGCCCATATATCAGAAGCCTGAATTCTTAAGTCCATCACAGTCCGCCTAAAAAACTTAGCAAATGTTCGCAATAACACAACTTAAAAAAAAGTGGAACTCGCTTGAGAATTTAAATTCAAATCACAATACTCGAGATAGCCTGGGGGCAACGTTTAAAATCCACGTATAGCCGCCTAATTTCATAGGTTCGGAAAAACTTCGAATGCCTTCATGTACTTAATCGTTTCTAATGCGGCCGCCTGCGCTCGAAGGTGTCAACGTACACTAATATCCAATTAATATGCCGTTTCATTCGAGACCTCTCAAAATTTATTGTGAACTAATGGAATATATTCTCATTAGTTTGACACCCAATGCCGTATTATAAGCTGCCCGATCATTAGATGCCACTGATAAATGGCGATAGCACCGAATCGAAATTGAGATATTGACCCCTTCCGTACATTTTTAAGGCTACCGTTGGTACCTATGGCGTTTTTGTTTTTGTCGGTTAGCAAGTTCCTTATCAGATTTTCGAATGCAGTTAAGTTGTAATGGTTTAAGTGGGAGTCACCGGTGAGGAACTGGCCGAAACGCGGCGTTTCCTCTTGACTGGCCCCCGCTTTATTAATGACTAGTGTAAAGTGAAACAATAATAGCCTTTTAATGTTTGTCATTCCGTGTAGTAACTTCGTAGACAATAGACAATTGAGTTAAGTTTACAAAGTTCGTCTTTTGTGTTCAATAAATAAACTAAACTATAAGTATCATTGACTTAATAGTTTTTAAACTAGTCTGCGAAATATAATAGGTATTCTTTGAATTAAAACTACCGTGACACACAAACATAATCACTAACATAATATACACGGGCTACTTAGGTATTATTGGTTGAGGCATGCCCGACATGTTAGTACATGAGAGAGATTGACCCATGATTACTTTAGTTACTTTATTAATATTTTTAGTTACTTTATTATTTTAGTTACTTTAATATTTTTATCTTGTTTCTCCGCTACCAAATGTGTGCCACAACTACGGACGGTGTTTGTGATAGTTGGGCCTATGTGACATGACATGTTATGTACTGTTTTATGTGGAAAAAGATGAAGGATTTGCTTGGTTAATCTGCCACATGTAGCACAGGTGTAGTTGTGGTGCAAGGTTCGTAATGGAGAAGCAAGTCAAAGGTATTGTAGTTCATTGAAATAGACTTTTGCCAAGTAACAGCTGAATAAATAAATTATATTATAGATGTTTAGGTACGTATAACTGCGCAATGCAAATGATCCAATGAATACAGAGCGATCTGAATCAAGCAATATTTGTGTGCTGGAGGCCCCGAATTCGTTTGTTTTTATTATTCCTACCCAATAAGATTGTGTTCGATAATATAATGCAAATAAAAATATGAATATAAAACTGATTTCAGAGATAGAACACGTCCACTCATCGTAAAAACAGACGCGGTTTTACGACCGCATAATTATTTCAAGTCTAAAGCTTGTACGAGATAAAGCAATCGATTTTTACGAGCGAAGGACCAATATGGGCGTCCGATCCGCGGGGAGCTAGAAAAGCCGGTATAAGGAGAAAAGGTCAAAAAAGCAGAGCAAGAACAGTTTAATTCTTAAATTATTGATGCAATAAAAACAACGCGTCGGTAATGTATTCAAACTGTGACCGAGAGCTGTTCCGATCGATGTTTATGTTAATTCCTGAGACTCCTTCCACATTGAGATGTTCCGTATATTTTATATCAATACTTTTGGACGTCCACCTAGTGGGACGTTTAATTATTGATTTAATTATCTAAAGCCGCTCGTTCGGTTTTATTTTGCGAGAAAATAATGGCTTATTGACAGTTAACACACGTAATGGGAGTATAAATTATAATAAATACTGCCTTCTAAATGGATGAGCTTTTCCCGTAACTAATTCTGTCGTAGAATATTTTATTATTTTTTTTACTGATAGAATACGCCGTGACCACAAAAATTCAATGTTGATCCTTTTGCCTATACATTTTTTTCCTTTTTAATAGCCTATCAAGCGTCCTACTGCTGGGATAAGTCCTCCCCTTTTTTACTTTCCATCCATTTCTATTCATCGCAAAATTTTGCCAAAATGAACCTCCCATCTCCAATTTCTATAATTAAACCGACTTTTTTATGACTTGTGTTCATTAAACAAAATTGATTTAAGGACAATAAAACAATTTTTCTTATGTTGTTTTATCACAACAACTACAAAAAACTCCAATGTTTCATTTCAAACTTTAATATCTCACAAATGGTTAAGCCGGTTTTGGATCTAAGAGCTTTGCAATTCACGAAACATTAAGAAAAAAACTGGGTCTTAATCTATCCATTTGTATGGTACAACCGGCACACCAATGCAGACGTTAAGCTTTAAAAACGTAATAAAAAATTACCCATTACTTTCAACGAAACAAAATGATATCCGTGCCGTTCGCAAGATTGGCAATTTTTTGCTGATTTGGGGCCATTTTGTGACACAAGTATGTTGCTTTTTCATTGTGTTATTTTTACTTTTATTGTTTATTCTTTTTTAAACTTTTCAATTTTTTCTTTTTTTGTCTATGTTAGTTGTCACAAATAAATATCTCTTTTCTTTCTTTCTTTATATCAGCTGAAGGCGTCTAAAGTTTGTACAACCTATGGAGTCCCAAACCGTCATAAATTAATAGATAATGGTCAAAAGACAACGCAATGTGCTAGTTTCTGGGTCATTAGGGATGTGGGTCTATGCCCGAACCAGTCAGGTATAGAAAAAAGTTAACAAAGGCCATTATTGTGTTAGAATAGAAGTTGCTACCGTGTTGGGCCAAAACTAACAGAATAATATGGCACGCTTCTAACTTTCGATGATTTCAACATTTAGATACGGAACCCCCTCGTTATAAATTCCGTACATCGAGCTTCTACGTTGTAGGAGGTAAATAGATTAGATTAGGACAATGTTTATTATTTGTGTGCACAGATTTAAATGGGTTGAAAGGTAAAGTTGGTAAAAACCTTTTATTGTTCAAATAACAGCAAGTAACTGATAACTACGGAAGAAATAATATATTTTTACTATTGCAGGGCGACTAGCAGCCTATGAATCTTTTGTTTTCAATACTGAGTAAATGGAACAATCGATTATTTAAATATGTCAAGGTGCTTTTTAACGATATGGCGTTTGTTTTATGTGTTGCTTATTCTACTACTAGTCTCAACTATTCTACAAATATTATGGACTTAAATGACGAAAATTAGACGCTTGTCTAATTTTTACTACATCTAACCTTCCGGCACTCAAAAGTCTTACTGCGAAAGCAAACAGTGTGTCATTAGGTTTTTCTGAGAAGGTTGTAAAAAGGCGACTGTTTCAACCGTTTC
This sequence comes from Archips crataeganus, assembly GCA_947859365.1. Classification (NCBI taxonomy): domain Eukaryota; kingdom Metazoa; phylum Arthropoda; class Insecta; order Lepidoptera; family Tortricidae; genus Archips; species Archips crataeganus. The sequence goes on along the minus strand of OX402056.1, from coordinate 15,136,911 downwards.
CATCCCAGTATAATAAGTTTTTATGCTTTGCAATGCAAGGATAAGTACGCTTTCTTATACATTGAAGGCACAGTACACAGATAAAATGCTTAATCAATTTAGAAAGTATAATGGTAATGGCAATTTTTTGATCCAGCATGTAGAGTTGTCACAGAAAATTTTTAATCATCGTGGATGTCATAACAATTCTTATTTCGTTCATTGTGAGAGAAGCATTTTCGGACCACAATACAGATTCAAAAGTTATTTGGTGTGCATTAAAGATACCTACATTAGTGATTTACAAAAATGGAAATTAATAAAACAAGTAATAAATACGAGTAAAGTAAACTAAAGGTCTAAAATTTTTGTACAAACATAATACATAATATGAAAATTTAAGTTTCGTACTATTTTAGCCTTTACTTTTATTTAGGCTTTATTGCTTGCGTAAACCATTAAATCTGGCAGCCGAATTGAAATTTCGGGATTTTACTAAATTCCCCAAAAAGCATTTATGAGCATGCTCAAAAATTTGATCGTAATCTTGATTCACATTTCAACACGTACAAAATTTATGTCTCTGAACTAACGGCTAAGAATTTGGGATTTAACATGGATACCGCGGGAATTTCGGGATAACGAGCAGCCTATCTGTAATTCTAGATGCCCAGCTATGTACATACGAAATTCACCAAAATCCATTTTACCATTTGAGCCTTAAAGAGTAACAAACACAGACACGTACACACACATATGCAAGCACGCGTGTACACAGATAATAATCATAAATTGTCGCATTTACAATACAACAGAATTAGATTACTCGTTTATTGAAATGCTTACTTTATCATGTTTGATTTATATTGATTCCCCGTGTCTATATCTTAAACTTTAAATTATTCTTAACAGGAAAATGTTAAGATAAGTTCAAAATGAATGATTTGTCTTACTGTTTTGCGCTTAAGTGACTGTGTTCTGGTTTAAGCTCGTTTCAATGTTGAATGTGGTGTGAAACGCGTAGTTTTGTCTTCAGTATTGTCGTTATTTGAATAAGTAGTGAAACGATTTTATTATGCAGCTACTGTTAAAACTGCAATGGGTCCCAGAATGCTTTGTCTCTCAAATGTTTAGTGCCTTCCGTTGTTTCCTTTGTTACTTAGAAACGGGTAATGCTACGTTTGGATCGCAAAACAACTGCAGTTAAATTTCTTCATCAGTTTTGTTAGTGGTGTGAAGATATTGTTAGTTGTTTGTTCGCACGTTTATGTTAAAGTAAATGTTCTTTTCATGTCGGTCTTCTTACCACACTTATGCATTTTACAGAAGTTTACGGTACTAGAATATCTTTATACGTGCAAGCGTGGAAACTATTTTTGTAAACCAATGTTTAATTGTTTTGGAAACATTTGCAGGCATTATGGCACATACAGGGTAATTTTTTAATAAGTGCACAAGTTTTATTATGTGATAGTGTCGTTAAAATAACAAATTTCAGTATTTTTTCGTTATAATATTTATCACTTATTTTTTTTTGTTTTTCATAGTAACTCGACCAAATTATTGGATGAATTACTATGAACATCCCAAATTTCAAAATGTAAAAAAAAATCTCGAACAGATAATCGTTATCTATCAACGATACTGAATCATTCAAAATTTGTGCACTGATTAATAAGTTACCCTGTATAGTGGATCTTTGTTTACTTACAATATACTTACTTATATAAATTTTACTAAGTAAACGCAAGCATCTCAAAAATAATACATAATTCTTTACAAAGCGAATCAACCGCGGACGTCGTATTAAAGTTTCCGTCACGGCCGATTAAACGCATAATTTAATCGAGTTTCTAGAGATTGAGTCATTTTACTCCGAATGTTTTAGTAAGTAGATATAACATACCTAAAGCCGATATACTTGGGCCGCTTGTCATTCCCACACGTCTTCTACAACTGACATGTGTCATTCTAATAGGATTAATTTGACAACAACTTGGAGAATTCAAATTTTAAATTTGATTCCCATTTCACACTTACAAGTTTTTTGGCGTTTAAAAAAAGGTAAAGGAATGGTATGCGTGGCAACGGACTGATGTAGGTTTTTTGTTGGAATTAGTATTAGTAATCTTTAAAAAATAATTTCCAACGAATGACACCTTGCGCATTTTTGTAATTTGTCATTTGATAGAATATCAGTTAGGTATATGTATAAAATATGTTTGGCAAAACTATTAACTAGATAAACTTTTTTGATCACAGATTGGTTCATGTAAGGTTAGGTTCACTTCATAACAAATAGATAATATAGAATCCATGATCAAAATAGTTCGTCAAAACAATAGTTTAATCGAAAATTATATTAGGTAGGAACAAAATGACCGTTAGGTAGGTATGTATTTTGTCATATAATTTGATACATACCCAAACTAATTATATAAATAAGCATTTAAAGAAATGCCGACAAAAATGAAGTTATGAAGCAAAAAATCTAATATACTTGATTTTTGAATCTCTAGCAACAGTCTATTTTCTGTTTACTCTTTTTAGTCTTGCTTATTCAATTGCACAGAAACTTTGTTGACGTTTCCTTTGATCGATAGCCTGTAGACATGAAGAACTTAACTGAACTCGCTCCGTCAAAGTAGAAAAAAAAAACATTAAAGCGTAGGTTGCAGGCTTTATTTAAGGAAAGTTATTGACAAATACAGTTGTGAACTGACGATTTAGCTATAGTGTAACGACACTATTTAGACATATTTATTTATTTATTTATTTATTTATTAAGTCCGACTTGCTGAAAAAAATACATCTCGATTATTTTTAAGCTCAATTTAGTAGAGTCAAAAATGTATTGAACTGTCAAGCTTAAACCAAGTCTAACTTTAGCCTCTGTTTCATTACTTCAGTAAAGTTTCTGCTATCTTATGAGAGAAATATTATTATCTTTAATATCATCCCTGTTTGATCAAACAAAACAAATAGAGACGTTATCATAGGCTTAGGGTGAGAGGTACTAGAAGACTTATCAAAGACCTTCGAATGCGAAGACGGAGCAGCAATTATGTTCAGAACATGTTCTTTTATTGTTCTCTTTTTAGGGTTCCGTACCCAAAGGGTAAAAACAGCACCCTATTACTGAGGCTCCGCTGTCCGTCCGTCTGTCCGTCTGTCACCAGGCTATATCTATATATAGGCTATATCTATGCGAGAGCGGCGGCGTCTTTCGGATTGCTTCGTAGGAGAGTTTGGGACTCGCATGACCTACGCTTAAACACAAAAATATCTGTGTATAAAGCAATAATTCTGCCGATCTTGCTATATGCCTCAGAAACTTGGTGTCTTTATAGAAGAGACATAAAGCGCCTCGATTCCTTTCACATGAAGTGCCTGAGATCTATACTTCGCATCAAGTGGCAGGACCGAGTCCCAAACACAGAAATCCTCAGGCGAACCAATCTCAATGGCATTGAGTCATTGTTAATCAAAGGACAACTTAGGTGGTGCGGACACATTGTTCGTATGGATGATGGTAGACTCCCTAAAGCCGTATTCTACTCCCAATTAAAATAGGGAAAGCGGACTCCTGGAGGCCAGTTCTTGCGTTACAAGGATGTCCTCAAGCGCCACCTCACCGCATGTAATATCCCATGTGAGAGTTGGGAAGATCTTGCGAAACAGAGACCAGAATGGCGCAGCTCTGTAAATAAGGCTATAACAGGTTTTGAAACGCATCGCTTAGAGCACCTGGATGCCAAACGCCTTATTAAAAAGACCCGTCCGAGACCTACCTACACTTACACATACAATGATAGTGGTCAGCTACATTGCGCACTTTGTAATAGAACCTTCAAAACAAAGTTGAAGTTTGGCTTTGCCAGCCATATTCGGGCACATAAGTAACAAATGAGCTTAAAGGTTCGCCTTTGTCGGACACGAAATGGAGGACATCATCATCATCATCATATCTCATGAACCGTGATAGCTAGATAGTTGAAATTTTCACAGATGATGTAGATTGATTTTTTTGCTCGTTTTTGCTCGATATTGACAACGGCAACAGGTAGACGCTTGAAATATTCACAAAATATTTAGTTATACAGGGCGTCCGACGGCTATGCCACATGAAGGGGAAGTACCTTTAATATGGTAGATAGATGCATTCAAAGATTTTTGAAAAAACTCCTGTCTGAACCGGGAATTGAACCCGTCAAATGGTAAAAAAAAACACCCGTAATTTTACGACACCGATTTCGATGATTTTGAGCCTTTTGAGGCTCAATGAAAAGGATTATTTTACGTTTATTTAAAATAATTACATTTTGCTTACAGTTAATTTAATTTAGCAAATGCTCAAAATGTGTCCCGTTCTGTATAAGTAGTATACAAATTCTCACTCTTTTAACAATTTCACTTTCTAATTCTAATTGGC